>CM060939.1:768477825-770877825 GCA_030765085.1 Allium cepa | reverse complement strand
TTATGTTCTTTTGTTGCTTTAATTTAATTATACCGGTTTATAGCTTGAATGGTCGATGATTTATGAGTTGATCCCTTGGTCCGCTATTGTTTTTAATATCCATAGTTAGAATTTGTCAAATAAGTTGATATGATCAGTTGGCTTATTAAGTTCATACTCAGCGATAAGAGGATGTGAAATCATATGAAGATATGAATCATTCTCTTAGTAATATCTTTCCACGCTTTCCACTAAAATTATCTCTTTTTTCAATGAAATTGTTTTCGTACCTACTATGCAGATTCCGTTCTACTACTTTTAATTTCTTATTTTAAACCATTGTTACGTAGAATTGACCGTAAATCGAACCGTGGTGGTTCAATATTAATGATTTTAAAAGTTTGATCGATCGAATTGTAAAAGCCGCGTAAATTGTACATATTATCGTAACTTTGTTAAAACTAGTATAAAAGACGAAAGTTTTACATTCTAACAAGAAAATAATTAATAAAGTTAGCTATTACAAAATGTTAACAATTTACATTACACCTCTACCGCCACTTACTGCTAATAAATCCATAACATTTTCTAAAAGTTGAAGAAATGAAAATTATTTACTAAATCACTAAAACTATTGAAGAAATGTCCCACAAATAAAAATATATCAAAAGCTTCCGCTGAAAATGCAACTACCTGACGTTTACAGAAGCAAAGTGGGTCCTTTAATCTTTTTCAAACAACGTCCCTAAGCCTAAAATCGGAGGGTTTGGATTATAATATTAACAAAATTACAAATGGTTTGGTTTAATATTTGAACCGAACCGGCTTTTTGTTGGTTAGACCGGGTCCAATTAAGCTCTATACCACGCCACGATCTACAGTTTTGAAGGTTGAACCGTTGTTCGGTTTTCAAAACAATGGTTTAAACTACCCGTTGAATGTTCCTTTTAATTTCTAATTTTAAATTTTAATTCTTCTTATGAATCGGTTTTGAATTCTTCATTTCAAAAAATACAGGAGTATTATAGACTATTTACAAATAGGCCTTACCCTTACCCTACGTTATTCCGACGATTAGAATAGAGAGACCTAAAGGCCTTTTTTTTTTTTAATGAATTGTCCGAAGCAAATCGGTATCCACCAACTCCCGCTCAATTCAATTGAGTACGCTTTAGCAAAGCCCACTTGTTTCTCGAGAAGAGATGGTAAACATATTCGATATCATTTGATTGAATAGTTGTGTTAGCTCCTTGTTGTTTGTAGCCCCTTCAAGAGATATGTTTTCATGTCCTACATGAAGAATCCTCCTTTTATTATAATACATATATGGACAGATGTTGTAGTTTAAGATCATTTGACTTTTTCGTACGGAATTCCTAGCAAAACTAAATATTTATAATGAGCTGTAGATGAGATTTTCCTGCCCATGTCTCCAGAAAAAGGTCCAAAAGGTAGGAAATCGACCCAATATCAAAGTTTAATGCATATTCGATATTCTAAAGACAGATTTCGGTTCGAATTATCTCAAACTAGTTTCATCAAGAAAATAAGAATACTTCCCTCTTTTCACTTAGCTAATGTGTAACCCCTGCGTTGCACACGGTATGTTTTATAAAAATATTATTTTAATATATTTAAAGAATTGAATTTATTATGCAATATGTGGTGAAACTTTTAAGATGGTTAAGTTAGGTACTAAACCTGTTGTTTTTAAGTATGTAATTTATGTTATATGATTTATGTATTTCCATATTTGTAAATAAAATAAATTGCCCTTTTTGTAGATAATAATGAGATAAACACTAATATATTATTTTTTAGCATTAAGTTTTCTGATAAAAAATAAATGAAAGTTAGTATTCTTAATTAATTTTAATATTAATATTTCTAGAAATTTCAAGAGATAAATATTTATATGCATAGATTTTGATTTTAACATTTATATTTTAGTACATTTTCTTAAAAGGTAAATGATATATATCGAATTTCAAATATTGACCAAGAGAATAAATATCTTAAAATGAAATTGTAATACTAATAGATTGATATATTTTATGATTCAAAGCTTTTGTAGTCAATGTCTATGCCAAAAATAAGTATATACATTACCAAAGTGATTACAATAATAAACATGTATTTAACGACTACAAGAAATATTGATTAAAAAATTATAAATCATATTCTTTTTTTAATGATGTAAAAATGATAACTTAATTTCTAAACTATTATTTAGTACCCCCAATAACTTTTATTATAACAAAAATATTTTAAAAATAATTAACGTCTATTTCAAAAGGACAATAAAATATAAAAGAAAAGTATCTCTAACCATAATATTGTATATTTTTATCGATTGATTAACATAAACTAAGAATACACATAATTAAAATTTAATATTTTTACAAAACCTATTAAATGAAAATATTCATTATTTTTAAAAATTACAAACTACAATATTCATCACCTGTCATTTATTTAATGCCAATCTTAACTAATTTTTTTACTCATGATAAAGAATTCACTTGTTGTACCAAATTAAGAATGGAAAAACGTGTATATCTGTAATAGAATATCTATTTTAGAAACAAAATATTGTATATGCTTATAGCGAAATGCCAACTTTAGAAAGAACATTTATCTACCTTTTTCACTGTAATAATGTACTAATTTTAAAAAGAAATAAATTATATAAAGTTAAATGTACAGTAATGTTAGCAGAACTGAAGACAGTTTTACATATAATTGTGGAAATTTTAAGTTAGATACACTTGAATGAAATATTAGTTTTATAATTTTTGTCAATACAAGTGTGGTATATAAAATGCATTGAGTCATTTTTATGACTTGTTAGACTAAATAAAAATAGGTTAATTGGATTTATTTTAAAATTTCAAGTTTTAGATTATCAACTAATTTAAATATATTGACTTAAATATAAAATAATATGATAAAATTTAGGAGAATTTTGTAATTAATTATAGATATTATTAAATGTTGATATTTAAATATAAAATGTTAATGGAGATAATTAATAGAATTTTGTAATAGTTATAATAATGGTAAATTATGAGAATTTGAAAATAAAGTATCCATAAAGAGTTAAGGAGAAAGCCGTAAATTCCTAAATTCGATTAAAGAGAAGGAAATTCTTCTAGTTTACTGCTACTTAAAACATGGTGGAGATTTCTGAAAGAATTAAATTAGGAAAAAATGAGAAAATTTCGAGCAAGGTTCCTTTGAGTTCTAATGCCAATCTGATCTCCAACAAGAAGACTACCGCATCGATGATGAGATATCACATCCAAACTTGATCAGAGTCAAGTCTATGTAGTTCTATAAGATATGAGTAGAATTGAGAGACTTAAGATATTGGAATTGCTCTGGAGTTTTGAAAAGGATAGGTCTTTCTTCATTTAATTATACTTCATGATCCAAGCTTTCAGATTTTGATATATGCTGCAAATTTATTGAAAATAGGAACATTTGTGGAACAAAATGCTAAAAAAGAAAGAGACTCGGTTTGGAGCTCGGCTATAAAAAAGAACTTTCAATAGTTGAATGCATCGGTGGATATGATTTGATCAATGATTTTAATACTATGATCAAAAGGTTGGGTATTTCTAAAATATCGGGCTTCTGTTGATTTTTTTGGAAGAAGGAAGAAGAGAGAAAGGAGGGCACTAGTCGCACATTGTAGAAAATATGATCTTAGGATATCCAAATGTTTTTTTTGATTAAAGAGAGAGACCATGTATCTTGGTAACAAACATGCGTACATTGTAGCCATCCATCCAAGTAAGCCATTCCTCATCACTGGCTTTAATTAAAAGAGTGTTCTAAGTCAGGTCAAAGTAGTACAAACTTTGAATCCGATTATATTGTTAAATGACTTCATCGAATCCAGAATTCAATAACCCGTTTATACTGGAATAGTTGAATCATGGTCAGAAATAGTCTTATAAAAAGATACTTGAAGTCAGAAGTACAATCCTGAATGTCTTGCAACTGTGAAGTCAAAAATCTCAATCATGGAAGGTTCATACAACAATAATGTCCGACAAGTCATGAATCGGCACCTTACTCGATTGGAGCATTTTGATGGAGATGATTTCACTCAATATGAAGAAATTATGAAGTTCTTTCTGATTACCATCAAACCGTTCTATATACTAGAAGATGGTTTAGAGGAAATACCCAAAGAAACTCCTACAGACACGCTTAAGAAAAAACATGCAAAGCGCAAAGAAGACGACTTTCTATGCAGATGATACATTTTGAATGCATTATCTACTTCTATCTACAATACACATCAAAGCCTAGAAGTCGCAAAAGCATTTTGGATAACACTGGAAAGAAAATATCAAATATTAGAGGCAAGCAATAAGAAATTCCTGCTATGTAGTTTTATGAATTTTAAAATGAATGAAAATAAGTCTGTATTGGACAAGTTAGCGAAATATTATATATAATAAATCAACATAAAAATGCCATGCTTGGTCTTTCTAAATTATTCATAGTTAGATTCATAATTTCTGGACTCTCACATGCTTGGAATGACTATAAGAAAAGGAGTTTTACTTATAGGCTCGCGAAAAAAGCCTATTTCAACTTTAAGTTTTGTTCAAAAATTATTGCAAAAATAGATATTTTTTTCATATAATAGCATTTGTACTTGCGTAATTTGAATTTGCACAATCTGAATTCAGGCAAGCTCAAGTATTTTTTTCAAAAAATTACGCTTTTGCGGTTTCAAAATGCGCAAGTGCAACTGAGATTTTGTGCTTGCGCATTTTCAAAGTGCACAAGTACAAATACTAGGTTAGTGAAAACAACTATTTTGTAATATGTTTTGACCGAGGCCTAAAGTTGAAATATGTTTTATTTTAATCTATAAGTAAAATTTGTCCATATGAAAAAAAGTGAAGCATGCAGAAAAAGACTATGATTTATGGAGTTTGCAGCATTATCTTCATATAGAAGAGGACTCTTGTAAACGAGAACTAAATGATCGTCCATAAATTGATTTTGGTTCTAATGCTAATAATGTAGAAACGAAAATATGATAAAGCCTACGAATGAGAAATATTTTAAAAAGAAAGGTCATCCCAAGAAAGATGAAAAGAATGCGCCTATATTTTTGTAACAAGTTCGACCATTATACTCGCGACTATCTTCTATGAAAGAAATAACTAAAAGTAAATGTGGTCGAAGACTCGCCTATGGCTGTAGTGCAAAAAGCAAGCTCTGTTGGTGCATAGAAAATGATTAGTGACATGATACTAGAGCAACCATTCATGCCTTGGTCTCTACAAGACTTACGAAGAAGTTAGCCAAGAAGGCAATCAAGCCACCGGGGCAAATAATATTCGTAGCAAAGTAATCGAAAAATGTACTTACTGAATGTTTGAGTATTGAATTTTAGAGGAGAAGATTGAACATGATGAAAAATTATTTTTATTGCTAATTTCTGATTTTGCACACTGTACATGATTATATAGCCTAATTCTACTAGTCATTGCTTATTTCCTAAATTATAATTCTACTAGTAGTTGTTTATTTCCTAAATTATAATTGTCTAATTATAGGCTAAGTACCAAGTATAACTGATAGTAGTATAATGGATGCTAGCATCTTATTTATTTTCTATTTACAACCTATAAAGAAATACTCTAAGGCTATCATTCATATTTCTCCACCTCTCCCTTAAGTATGGTTCGAATAAATTTATAGAACCCAACTTGTCGAGTATGTTCAGATAGCTGGCCTTGTCGAGTGCATTTGTGAAAACATGTGCTAATTACTCTTTTCTTCTGACAAATGGAGTTTCTATTTCCCCCGATTGCGCTTTTTCTCTGACAAAGTGACAATCTACCTCTGTATGTTTTGTCCGTTCATGGAAGACTAGATTGGATACAATATGTCGTGCAGCTTGATTATCACAATACATTTGCATTTTTCTTGTGTGCTTTATCTTCATGTCACTGAGTAATTGCTTAATCCAGATAAGCTCACTTGCTGTAGATGCCATAGTTAGATATTCCGCTTTGCGCTTGATATAGCCACAGCATTCTACTTCTTGCTTTTCCAAGCGACCAACTTACTGCCTATAAGTCTAAAAAACCCTATGGTTGATTTTATGTCGCAACTTCCGACCCAATTTTCATCTAAAAACCAACCATATTGTTTTTCTTCATCCAAATTCGTTGACCTAGAGTGTTTTAAGGTATCAAGATATCCTATCAACTGCACTCAAGTGTTTGGTACATGGAGCATTCATAAATTGACGTATGACAGTAACTGCAAAGGTAATGTAAGTTCTGGTTACTATAAGGTAAATTAATTTGCCTACCATCATTTGATATTGTCCTATACCAGATAATGTCTCATCTTCTTCAATTCCTGGTTTAATATTCGTCTCCATAGGAATACTAGCTGGTTTTGTTCCCAATTTATCGATCTTTTATACTAGATCAAGAACATATTTCATTTGGAGCAGAAATAATCCTTTACTTGAGTGAGCTATTGTTATTCCAAGAAAATATGAAATTTTTCCAAAGTCTTTAATGTTAAATTCATTTTTCAAATATATTTTAACCCTTTTAGTTTCCTTATTATTATTTCCAATAATGATAATGTCATCTAAATAAACCAGAATAATAGTAGTGGTGTTCTATGAGTGTTTGATGGACATAGAGGAAACGACAATACCTTTAAATCAATTAATATTTAAAAGAGAAAAGCTTAGCTTGGCACTTAGAGATTGCTTCAGACCATAGATTGCCTTTTTTAATTTACACACTAGTGATGAGTTTGATTAACTTTTATGGCCTGAAGAAAGAGTAAAATAGACATCCTCTTTTAAATTTCCTTGAAGGAATTTACATCCTGTCACATCCCGTATCTGGAGGTCAAAAGCTAAGCGCTATGGATGGTGCAGTCATCCACAGTATTAATTTCTGGTGATGAAATACGGTAGTGTTAATTGTATCCATAGTATCAGAAGCACTTGAATATGAATTAAATCATATATTTCCAAAAACAATAATTTCAGTGATTATATTTCAAATAAATCATATCTAAGTTACAAAAATCCTAAATGTAATCCCATGCATTGATCAAATATAATTTATAATAATACACCAAGAGAGACATATGAAGATGCCCCATTGGATGATCAAAGCAATATAGACATAATTGTCTTAATATACAGCGTAAACAATTTTAAAACAGAATTCCTAAAATAGCTATCCATCAGCCACCTGCTCGTATTTGGATGCTTTATTCGGCAAAATCTGCTAAAACCTAAAAATCTAAACCTCAACCTACTTAAACTAAATTTTGACCACCCGAGAGTTTAAGGGGAAACAAAAACTTTGAGTCGGACTTAAAGCCTGACATGAGTAATTTTTATTACATATCAGTTTACTGATAAATAGTGAGACCACGCCGCTTAGCGGAATAGGTTTCCCCTCACCAATATCTCTTGTTAAAACATATATTTTGCAAATCCTTTCCTGCAACCAAAGTAGTAAATCAACTGAATATAATAATAATATAGCAATATCCATTATGCTAAAATAATAAATGAAATATACCATCTGTCTAAAATCTGAACTCTCTGTTCTAAATTCCGAGCTATCTGCTCTTTTCTGGACTACCTGTTTTAAAGTTGATTATGTAGTATCTTTTATGCTAGATAATGGGCTATCTGCCCAAAATAGGTAAAAAAATGTTGGACTAACTGTCCTTACAATTTTAGCGACATCCCTTATGCTAATAAATGAACTATTTGTTCATATCAGAGCCGACTGCTCTTTTTGGCCAAATATCCTCTGAGCCGACTGCCCTTAAAATGGACTAACTGTTGAAAATGAGCTGATTGCTCGAGTTTTCTTTTGGGTTAACTACTCTTCAAAATATCTTAGCTAACTGCTCTACAAAATATCTGAGTTAACTGCTTTTCAAAATATCTGAGCTAACTTGTATTTAAATTTTCCTTGAAACCTTTTCAAAATGATTTAATCCACCAAATCATATATATACAAGAAAAATATATCTTTAGCTTTACTCTAAGCTATTTTTTCCATGTTATTTTTGCTTTACTCAAAATAATGTTGATGATATTCAGTAAGGATTGGCTATCCTTTAAAATAAGTTAATGTCCTTTATAACTTAAATACTTAGGCTATCTTCCTAGTTCTTTTATTTGAAACCTTTGTTTAAAACCCTTAGACAACCTTTCTAAAACATAGAAGTAACTCCTTCAAAACCATTCATAAAATCCTACGAAAGTATTGAAGGTAACTCCTTCATATTCTTTAATAAACCTTTCGAAATCATAGAAGGTAACTCCTTCCAAACCTTTTAAAACCTTCATTTTACAAGCTTTAAAACATATGATATTCGCCTTTAAATCCTTTAAATCTTAGCCTTTCGAAAACATTACAAAACCATATGTTGGACGGCTTCTTTTCAACCTAGTCGAAAGGTTTCAACTTTCGACTTTGTCGAAAGCCTGGGGTACCTCCACTATAAAATCATTTATAAACCTCTCGAAAGCAATGAAACTCAAAACCTTTCAAAGACATTGGGTTCAATTTAAAAACATTGGAAATCTTTTGTAACCATTCAAAAGTAACCACTTTGAAACCTTTAAAATGTTTTGACTTAAAACATTTGGTGCGAAAGGATCAGAAAAACATTGGAGTCGAAAGCAACCTGCTTTGAAACCTTTATAAAACCTTTCAAAACCATTCGAAAATAATGAAGTGTTGGCGTTGGAACTAACCCTCTGAAATCAATGGAGAGAGGTGGCAAGTTTTTACAAAACAAAAGATAATTTTTGACTCCTTCTATGTCGAAAGGCTAGGAAGAGGCAGCTATGCTATCGGCTTGTCGAAAGCTATACCGTATGACTTTGTCGGAAGGTTTCATTTAAATCAAGAAAGAAAACAAATCGAAACCTTTTTCTTTGAACTGTTTTGAAAATTTTGAAAGCTCTTTTTTGAAAGCTAAGAGGTGTATTTTCTTTAAACCAAAACCAAAATTCATCTCTTTCGAAAGCTATAACCTTTCGTTCCTAAACCTTTCGACTTCATCTAATTCACTACGTACAATTTGTCTGATACCTTGTGCATTGGTATTTGACGTAGCCGAAAGGTTTGATACCTTTCGACCTTGTCGAAAGGTCTGCAATGAAGGTGGAAGCTCTGCCTAAAGGGTTGAAATAGAAGAAAAACTATTTACTTGTACTTTAAAACAATTCTTTTGTACCCCATCTGTCTTGTTTGTCTAAATTTGATTGCTTGCCAGAATTTTATATCCAAAAGTGCTACTGACTTTCCTTATTTGGAAATTTGAATAATTTTGAAAAATCTCATTTCTCCTTTATAATTATATAAAACATTTAAGTCCCAGACCTTAAATAATTTTATATAACTATTAAAACACCTTGAAAATCCTAGAAAAAATCTAGAAAATCAAATAATATGTCTCCTTAACATATATAATTTTCGATTCCAAACTGTAATTATTTTTCCATAAATAATATTATAATCCAAATTAACCTTTTCTTCCTCAAAAAGTTCATAACAATTCTAGAAAAAATCGAAACCCGTCTCTAAAATAACATTTTAGATCATCAAAAAAATTCGCAAGGCTAACGGATGTAAGTTAATGGAGTTTTTGTCTTGAAACATGTCATAAAATCTATATAAACATATATAAATCATTAACATGTATATATATAATCTTTGTATCATTCAAACGCACAACAAACCTTTGCAAACTCATTCAAAACCAACCTTAAAACCAAAACCAAAAGTATCTAGAGATGTAAACATTATTCACCTTTTGCTTTAATGATTAAGGAGCTTGAGATTTGAATGAGTTTGATTTGAATTTTCCTTCCTTAAGCTTTTCTTTTATCTCCTCTTCTTCTTCCTTCGTTAATGGTGGCTGGCAAAGCTTTTAAATTTTTGAAATTGAGAATGAATGTGTGTTTTGAAATACACGGCCAAAGAAAAACAATATAGGAATGGCCTCTTTCCCATAATAGCCCTCCTCTAATTCATTTTAAACCTTTCTCCTGATTTATTAGTTAAAAGGCATGGCTACCTTAATTAAGCCAAATCTCAATCCCCTTATCAACACATTATTTTATTTAGTTTATCTAACTAAATCTCTTAAATAATGTTATCAAAAATCTGGGGTGTTACACTTCCATTTGAGAGAAAATTTCATTCCAAATTGGTTGTACGAATAGCAAAATTCTAACTGTATTCATTTTTGTTGCTGGCACAAAAGTCTATCAGTAATCAATACCATAAGTTTAAGTAAATCCCTTGGCCACTAACCTAGCTTTGGACCTTTCAATTGTACCACCATTATTGTATTTGATTTTGTATACACATTTGCAACCTACGAGTTTTTTGTTTCTTAGTAAATTAATAATATCCCATGTGCCATTTTTTCTAAGGACTGAAGTACTTCATTCATTAGCTTATGCCAAATTGGGCTTTAATTGGCTTCACTAAAGTTGGTTGGTTCCATTTGGTTAGTGATGTTACTCAAGTAGGTTCGATATGAAGGGGATACCATATTTTATGAAATAAAATCTTGTATTGGATACATCACCCATTGGGATACATAATCCCTTAGTTTGACCGAAGGTAGAGTTTGTCTTGTAGATCTTCTTATGGAATTTTCTTCTTGAGCTAGTTCTTCACTTGACTCATTTGTCTCTTCTTCTCCTCCTGAAGGAATTACACTTGTTTTGCCAACTTGTTCTTCACTTGTATGGTCAACCTGTTTTTGATTTGTTTCTTTAGGAAACATGAAATTATTTGAAGATAATATGACTGGTTTACCTTGTGTATTTTCTTGTTCACATGTTTGATACTTTGGTCCATTTTCAAAAAATGATGCATCTCATGAGATACAAAGTTTATGATTTTGTGGATCATAACATTTATAACCCTTTTTGGGATAAGTATCCTAAAAATACAGCTTTAACAGTGTTTTTATCTAGCTTGTCTTGTCTTTTTATGTGTATGAAACATGTACACCAAAAAACTCTTATGTGATCAAGAACTATTTTTTGTTCTTAATAATTTCTAAGAGAGACATTTTTTAAGCATGAAACTTGTCAATCTATTTATGAGGTAAGTTGTAGTTAGCATAACAACTAACCAGTGTGATTTTGGAACGTTAGTTAGGAAAAGATGAGGTCTAGTGATTTTAAGTAAATGTTGATTTTCTTTCTTTCTGAAACTTCATTTTGTTCAGGTGCATTAATACGAGTGGTTTGGTGAAAAATTCCTTTTTCTTTAAAAAATTCTTTGAAATTTTTGTTTACATATTCTATCAAATTATCATATCGAAATTTTTTAATATTTGCATTATATTGATTTTCTATAAAATTGTAAAATTCTTGAAAACATGAAATATTTTTCCTTTTAAAAGGCAAATCCAAGTAGTGCGAGAAAAATTATCAATAAATGTGATAAAATGTTTAAAATGATTATAAAAATCAATACAGGCTAGACCCAGAATGAATTAATCAAAACATTTTTTGACTTATTAGTATATGAAAAAAAAGACAATCTAGTTTATTTTGAAAGCTTACATATATCATATTTTTTGGAATCTAATTAATAACAAAAAAGTTTACTCAAAATTTAATCATATTAATTACCAGATCTCTAATGTAGTAATTTATCATGATTTACTAAATTTAATGACACATGACTTTTGTTGGTGTTTTCAGCAAGATAACAGTGGCCATTTTTCCAACATCCTTCACCAATCTTCTTACCCGATTTTCGATCCTGAAAGGTCACTTTATACGGAGTGAGAATATAACATTGTAATTCAGTTGATGTGTTATTTTACTAACTAGTAATAAATTTGAAATAAAATATGGAAAATATAAAATATTTTTCACATTTTCTGTAAGAGACTTTGTCTTACCAAAACCATGAATTTGAACTTTATCACCATTAGAAAAAGTAACATGTTATGGGTCTTATTTTGCTTAACATTTATTAATTTATTTTTGTTCCATGCTAGTAGTGCTTGAGTCAATTAACCATCTATTTGTATTTTGACACATATCTGCAATTTTAAGATTTCTGTGGATGTTAGATGAGTTAAAATAGCATTAGAATCTACAAAACCTAAATTTGGTTACTGTAACAAACTATATAATTGAGCTAGCAGTTGATTCAATTGCACCATTGAGTCATAGAAGATCTTGCTTAAGTGGAGTTATTACTTAGTTGTGTTCATTGAGCCGATTTGGATCCATTCTCTTCTATCTTCGCTCCTTTTCTAAAATCACCAAATTTACGCTCCCTTTTTGCGCTGCCCCACTTACCTCCTCTGTGACCGGTCGGAGGTGGAGATGGAGGAACCCGCAACTATCGTGGTTATGCCCTTCTTTCTTGCAGTGGTCGCATAGCTTGGTGCTCGAAGCTCCCTTCACTTTAGCCTTGTCCCAGAAACTAAAATTTGAGTATTTTATCTAGAACACCTTATTCTCTTGATTTTTCAACTGTTGAGGGTTTATGAATGCTTGCTAAGATTTCTCTTGCTCAATTCTTTCCAGTACATCATCAAAACTTGGCATATCAGCCGATGCCAAGACTTAAGACCTGATCGATTCATAGCTTGGATCAAGAGCCCATTGGTAGGTAAAAATTAAGTCTTATGTGGATCTTTTTTGGGTTTTGTTATCACCATTATAAACCTCAAAGATATATGACATGAGTTATGAATATGACGCCACCTTTTAAGATGGAAGCAAACCCGCGCTTTATCAATATCGTTTAATACCACATATGATCAATAATGCATGTTGTAGATACTACTTCCACTTGATGCCTGTTAACCTGCCTTTTTTCAAAGCCATAACTAGGCGGATTCAACCTAACTAACTTCACGACTATTGTGGTTGGAGTGTGACGGATTTGGTTTCGGAGGATGAAGTTTACATGGATATGTCATTTGGCTAAGAAATGGAGGGAATGCACGGCACAAGTACTTCGTTCGGTCTACACTCCTTTCTCGGCCTAAATCTCGTTCGGCATTGGATGGATCATTCGGCATCAAGGAGCGTTCGGCATATCTCATCTCACTCGGCATTGCACCTCGCACCTCCAAACCTCGGTAGATCCATACTGCCATACCTCGGTAGATCCATACCTCCATACCTCGGTCGATCCACACCTCGGTAGATCCATACCTCCATACCTCGGTAGATCCATCCCTCGGTAGATCCATACCTCCATACCTCGGTAGATCCATAGCTCGGTAGATCCATACCTCCATACCTCAGTAGATCCATACCTCCATACCTCGGTAGCTCCATACCTCGACACCTCGATAGCTCCATACCTCGACACCTCGATACCTCCGTACCCTTGATGGGCCCAAACTACTCAGGAGGCCCAACAGCCTGGTTTTGCTTATAAATACAGCATGTGGGTCTCTAGATGGAGGATCTTCTTCTGTTTCTTCTTCTTCTTCTTCTCCTCTACTTTTTTGACTTTCTATTTTCTAAGGCTAAGGCTAGCCTACCACTTTGTAACTGTAATTGATTCTCATATTAATAAGAATGAAAACTTCTGCAGTGGACGTAGGCCAGAGTTAGCCGAACCACTATAAAATTTATTGTTCTTTACTGCTTTCATTTTAATTTTAACTGTTCTTCATATTATTACTCTCTACACACACTCTATCTGTTATCAGTAACTGTTAATTGGTGCTTTCATTTACATTTGGGTGTTAGTGATCAATTTTGGCGCTAACAATGCCACCTCCCATCTATATTACATCTTATTGATATCATGTCTTATCAATGCCGCCTTACACTTGTGAAAATAAGATGAACATCGCAATCATCAATCATGCACCTTATCAACGTCACTCATCTCTGATACTATCTACAACTAAAGCCGTAAAGTAACGATGCTGCATCTCTTTGCCATTGCTTCTATACCACTACCGCCGCTCTTTAATGTTATCTTACAGATAATACCAAGCTAATCAATGCTACCCATCGTTGATGTCACCAATAGTCAATGTCGCGTCTCGCTGATAGTACATTTCATCAACACATAGAGGACTTCGCACATCTATACGTGCAGTGTTAATGTCGAAAGCCATTAGTATCTACATAAGTTACCAAGGCCAATGTTATATTAATCCATGTTGCTCCATATTGATGTCGCCCTATATCACTATCGCACCATGTGAAACACCACTTCAATTTGATCCTGTTATCAACTAATGGAGAGTATCAATCATCACAATAGAAGCCATCAATGCCGAGAGTCATTGACGCAGTGTGCCTCCACTTATAAGATGATGTCGAATCCCTGCCCTACCTAAGAGTAACAAAGGATGTTGTCAAGCGAAGTCAGCATTGCAACGTTGAAACTGCCGAGACCAAGAACACAAAAGCCATGCGTCATGCCTGCATTTTTCTCCCTTATAAATATGGACCTAGGGGGCACAATGGAGGGGGATGATCATTCTTATCTCTCTTATTACATTTAAACTTGGTAACCCTAAATTGATTTAGGGATCTATAGCCAACTTTAGCACTTGAACTATTGGACTATTAGACTTTGTACCTCCGATATTATGTTGGATAAAAACAAGATATCTTGAATTATGACTTACTTTTGAGTTCCAAAATATATATGATAATTTAATGAAGGATTGCTTCGAACTCCAAAGTACCCATATTCTTGATTACTACCTTTGCATACAATTGACTATACAAATTTATATCATAAGCATATGATCCTTTATGACTTTGCATATGACTTCACAACGAACTTAAGCTTGCTCGTTCACTCCTCTTAGGCCTTAACCCTACCGGGTGCCGCCTTGTGCCAATACTCATTGAGGTTAAACTTAGGCTCTCCAAATTTCAATATCATCCAAGGTTCTCGTCCTTGCACTTTTAGGGTTGATAAAGCATTTAATTAACATTTTGGCACTAGAAGGAGGCCTCGAACCAGCCCTAAGTGGATCTACCCTAGCTTACATATTTAGGGCTTAAAGGACATGCCCTAACCAAGCATATCCCATTATAAGCTCACCTACCTTTGATTTTTAACACCAATTAATCGCATTAATTAAGTTTTGCTTAGTCATGCCAGTTAATCGTGTTAAGATCTCTGAGCAAGGATCCTTTGAGCCTCAAATGACTAGGCCAACTTACCAAATTACTAATGATCCCTGCTTTATGAAGAATAAGTGCTAAGACTTGTTACATTACAAGTTATGGAAGAGAAGAAAAGACAAGTGGCTCTATACAATAAAAAAAATGGAGTTTGAATCCCCTTTATATAGGGACAACACTGATCTTTGCCCTAGGTAGGAAATCAAAAAGGATTGCATCTTTCTTGAAGGCGAGGAAAGAGATTTAACTCAAAGCCATGGGGACCATTTTCAAAAAGGTAATAGAAAGGAACTTTGATTGATTTACTAGAAAATGGAGGAGATGTTCTTGATTGATCCTATAAAACAAGTGTAGCACAAGGCTTCCTAAAACGGAAACTAGTCATTGAAGATGATTAATCCGTCTCAAGCAATAGAGGAATTAAACACTAATCAAAAGGAACTTCCCCCAAAAGGTCAGGACTTTCCAAGAACTACACCCTTACTACTTCTCATGAGAATATCTACTTCTTGACTAAAGGCAAGCTCAACTATTTGCCTTCGCAAAAGAAGTGACCAAAGAATGTAAGGATCTCTTGGGGTTATATTGTCATTGCCATCACTCTAACGACCATGACACCAATCACTGCCGAAGCTTGAAGGGAAAAATCAGCAATCACTTAGGGCAAGGAAAGCTTGATGAATTTTCACAAGAATAAGTCAATAAGAAAGAAAGAGTTTCTTAATAAAATAAGTGTATCTACATGCTTAAGGAGTGAAATTCTCCTAAAATAATGGAAAGCCTAAACCATTGCCCAAGATGGTAGTAAAGGGCTAAAGCCTTTTTCCCTACCAAGATGGCCTGATCAAAGCACCTCTAACAGGGAGGTCAGAGTAAGCCTTTGGTTCCATTTGAATAGGCCTAACTACAGAATCCACAAGCCTTCAACCCATGCTTACATGGCTTAGTTGAAGCACCTCAGGACGGGTAAGCCTTTGGTCTGTCCAAAGCGTCGAACCAGCCTTCATTGCCATCATCAAAGGCCTTACTAAAGCGCCTCCTTGATGGAAGACGGGTAAGAGTTTCGCATGTCTAAATTGCCAAACCAGCCTTCAGTACCGTCATCAAAGGCCTTACTGAAGCGCCTCCTTGATGGAAGACGGGTAAGAGTTTTGCATGTCTAAATTGCCCAACCAGCCTTCAGTACCGTCATCAAAGGCCATACTGAAGCGCCTCCTAGAGGGAGGATGAGTGAGCCTTTAGCTTGTCTAAAGCATCGGAGAGGCCTTTAGTACTGTCTCTATGGCCTTTCTAAAGTACCACCTAGAGGAAGATCAGGTAAGTCTATGGTTCAGCTAAAAGAAAGCTAGCCAAACACACCAAACAACAAACCTAAATCATCAACTAAGACGGTGATAAGAGGTTTGATCCAATTTGAGATCCTCTTCTACAGTGGTGGAAAAAAGCAATCGAGTTAATCGCACTATATCCAAAAGAAAAGATCGAAACAGTTTTCTAAAGGAAGATTATAAAAGAAAGATTAAGGTTGTCTTCTAGAGGAAGATCCATCACAGCGAGCCACTTAGCACCCTAAAATAAAAGTAATCTTTTAGAGGAAGATCTACCAAAATACAAGTCGTCAAAAGTCAGGAACTATTTCCTTACAGTTGTTATAGTCTTCCATTACTATTGCCGAATGGGTATTCTAGTCTTCCATTACTATTATCGGACATGTGTTCTGGTCTTCTATTACTATTGCTTCTACTACTATTGCTAGACAGGTATTTTGGTCTTCCATTACTATTGCCAGATGAGTTTTCTGGTCTTTTGTTATTAATACCATATGGGTTTTCTGGCCTACCTTATTAATTACCAAAGGAATTTCCAGTCTTCTTTTCGCACTATAATCAGAATGATTATCTGGACTTCTATACAAATTATTATCAGAAGGATTTTCTGATAATGGAACTTCACTAAACCAGCTCTCAATTAAGATTTGAATTCATTTAATTGAAATCTCTGTTACTAAACAAGTTGTTGGATATTTATTAATGGAAAGGAAAAAAATTATATCAAGTTCTAAAAGCTCAATTAGAAAGGTTTTTAATTTTCGTGACGAGCAGAATATCCATTCAAAGCTCAAAATATGGGAAAGCAAGATATTAATTGTCAAGCGATTTCAAATAAGAACCAATATTATATTAAAGGCTACATACCTTACATCTGAGGTAACATTCATTTAAATACAAATTCATTTACGATCTAACACATTATATACAAAGTTATAGGTATAGTAATCAGACAAAAGAAGATCTATTTAAACCAAATCTTTGTTAAATCTTGAGGCTCCATGTTGTCTTGTTCAAATCTTTGAATTTCTTTTCTTCCCTTCAAAAAATATCTGCATCATCAACTGAATCAATTTGAGTTTTCAAAGCATGCTGGAGAGCCTTGTTGGCTCCTCTCAATGTTTGAACCATGCTTTTTAACTCTTCAATCACTTGTTTAAGAGTGTATTTATAAGCTTTTGAACTTTGTTTTCATATTCACTGAGACGTTGATATACTTTTTCGTTCCACATATTGTTGAAAATTGCATGCATTCGAATTTAACCTGTCTGCTCTATTTGGAGATCACATCATTACTTAGACCCTAAGGTGGGTTCAATAAAGTAGGAAATTCATGGCTAACAAAAGATTTAGATCTCGTTGTCCTTCTAGGAGCAGAAGTAGGAGTAGGAAGACTGGAATCGCCTTCACTGACAATGAGTTTTAAGAATTGGAAAAATACTTGACTCTTTATTAAATACTCTTTGATGTCATTTATTCATTGATATAATTTAGCTATTTCGGCGTCAATCTTAACTAAAGGCCTGGATTCTAAAGCTGCTTCTCTCCATCCTTTCAACTCTAGGAGTCTTTATCCTTCTCCTTAATCTCCTCTTCTAGGCTAGAGATTCGTTCCTTTAAACATTTAAAGGCCAGTTCCAGTAGGAAGTATTTCCTTTGTCATTCTTGTGCCTTAGGATTATTTGAAAATCGTGGAGCTGAAGTGTCTTGCAAAAATGCCTATTTTTAGAATCAGCTAGTATTCTATCTTTAATTTCAATCACACATGAGAAAATATCTAAAGGATCATATGCGCACACTAACTAGGTTTCCTATTAAGAATAAGTAAAACAAGAACTAATACATAAAAACAAGTTCATTTATTAGTAACATCAAAGGCTTACATGCGATGACGAAATTTAGTTACATCACAATGCTATTTTCATTCATTTAATTCATTCTTAAAGTTTTGAAATAGCATTTTTGTCCTTTTTAAATAACCCAACAAATAGGGTAAGAGTAGATTCAAAAGAAGCTTTAATCCCTTCTGGGGTATTAACGGGAAGGAATCAATGAAAGTTTCTTCCCCAACCGAAGAGCTAGCATGACCACATATCAGTTTGGTATGATAAGTTCTAATTTCACTCAGTAACTTGTCCTTTTCATCACCCAAGAAGTCAAAGCAAAAGTGAGGAAACTGCATGTAAACTTCTTGCAGTCTCTAAGAAAATAATATCTCGTTAACTGCGATGTCTTAAAAATTAGGAATTTTTCTTTAAAATCCTTCTTTAATTTGACAAATTTACTCAAAAGTTCCATGGGGACAAAACTGCTTATGATTTCTTTAATCTATATGATTTGTTAAAATTACATAAATGATTAAAAAAAATATAAAATGACAAAGTTCATAACCTACTCGGGTTATATATTGCAATCATGTAATCATTTAGGTTCATAGAAGATTGATTTCTTATACAGCTTAGAAATAATTATACTTGAGTTTTTAGAAGGAAAAGAAAGAGAATAAAGGGGGATACAAGTAACTCTTGGGAGATTCCAACATGACTCGAGATGAAGATTTGACCCATGTTCATCCATGTATCTATATGTAAGCACCTAAGTAAACCTCTGTAGTTGTCACCCAAATAGGAAAAATCAACGAATATCCCTTAGAGTAGACTTTACAAAGAAATTCTTCCAACGTGCTCCTATCCGTCAATTAGCATCCAAAAGAGGGTCATTAGCTCTGCACTCTCTGCTAAGAGTCTCTATCGATGAAGGCAAGCCTTCTTAATCCATGGAGCAACTTGCCTCTCTATGAAAAACCTTAATTTTGATGCATTGGCAGTGAGATTCTTGTATTTCTCAGACGACTTATTGTACTTATTATCCTGCATTTTGGTAAGGCCGAGATATCAAGGAGTTGACTGAAAACAAGGATCGCTCATCCCGAGTGTCGGATAAGCACAAGTTCACTATGGATGTCAACGAATTTATTCGTAGCCCGGATCAAGCTACAATTGATATGCATGATAAGAAAAGCTATTAAACCCAATGTTCCAAGTTCAAGTGAATCCAAGTTCGTATGCTCAAGTTATGATCGATGCAAGCCAAGAGGGTTAAATTGTTCGTACCCATCAATCAACCACCTTCGCACCGATCATTTTTGTATCCATCAAGTGAAAGGCTTTGTTTGAATCCATCGACTACATATAGTATCGAATCGACCGGAGTCACAACTCACTATTTCGCATCGATCGATTTCGTATCCGTCAAGCAGTCAAGGAAGACCCAACTTCGTATCTATGAGGTTTGAATTGATCAGAGGTGCACAGTTTCATATTGACCAGGAGAACAGTATTGTTCGTATCGATCAAGCCTCCGTTGTTCGTATCGAACGCGCCTCTATCGTTCGTCGATCAAGCTACGGCTGTTGGCATCATTCATTAAGTACTGTTTTGTATCCATCGAATGCGTCATTTCGTATCCATCGGACGAGTTCCCTCATCGTATCCATCGATTACCATCGATCTGAGGTAGTATCCTGAAGGTCGATACGAAGAATTTGCATACGGATGGATGCGAAATAGACTATAGTCAACTATGGTTATCGATAGAACGGTGCAACATCGACCGATATGAATTGAATCGCCTCCATTGATGCGAACAAGGCAGCGTCATCGACACGAACTATGAGAAAGTATTGGGACGACTCGGTCAACTCAGCAGCAAGAGCGGATCGATCCAGAAATCATGTCCCACGTCATCTCCTGAGCACATGCCTAATATCGATTCGAAATAATCGATGCGAAGGCATCGATTCGAATAGATCGGCCCACCGAAGAATGCCAATTTGTATCAATCATAACTTGCAAACCACAAGACCAAATGCTATGAAATTTTCACAGGAGCTTACGTACAACCTAAAGAATATTCCTGCCAAGTTTCGACTAGATTGGATCAAATCTTGATCGATATATAATTCGTTTGTATCGATCGCGGATCGAGTCGAAATCGATTGGGATCGATCACATGTGCCCACCCACGTGCTAGAAAAAGTCTTTCGAAATTTGAGCGAGATATCAGCCTCCTGCGCCTATAAATAGAGCCCCAGATCCTATATAAAAAGGATCTTTTTGGCTCTTTGACGTCCAGATTCTACCGAATACAACTATGCACTCCATAGCTGCTGCTGTACTCGAAATTCAACACTATAGTCCGCTGTAATCCATTGAAATCAGTGGTAATCAGCAAGTGAATATCAATAAAGTCATCAAACTTCATAATGGATGTAGGTAATACGCCGAACCACTCTAAACTGTTGTTTTCCTGTGTGTTTTCGTTTCTATTTTTGAAGTGTTTGTTAGATAATCCTCATTTTACATTTTCTATTCTTCATTTTTATCTCTTCAAATACTTTCGAAGAGTATTGTGTCCAATTTTGGTACAAACACTTTGGTGCTTTCACTGAGAAAACACAGTTTTTCTCCTGCTTCTTGGATCTACGATCGATACCGGATTGCACAAATCTAAGAAGAAAATCCAGATCTCAAGTTTAGAATCCCTCCAACCTATTCAGATTTGCGTAAAATCTAGGAAAGGACTTCAGTATCTATCATGGTTAGCACAAGGACCGCCTCAACCATTGGAGATCAAGAAGGGCGGGATACACAGAATTCCACGTAGTTGCCTCCATCCAACCAGAATGCTGCCGGACCTTGAGATCCATCAGGCCTAGTAAGCAGACAAGAGTTTTAGATGCTGCTCCCAGAGTTGACCCAGAGTTGGAAACAACTAACTGAACAGCTGCGTGCCAACACAGTGTTGACCAGCCAGCTAAACCGCCAAAAGCGTAAGAGATCCAAGTGGGATCATGCCTCTTACTCTTCCACCGAGAGTACAGCTTCATCTGATTACCATCACAGATCTACAAGCCCACGATTGGACGTAAGTTATACCTAAGCTACCGGACATCAATCTACTCTGAACGTTGGACAAGTGAGAGTTGGCCCATCGACTAACTTTCAGACTGGACCCTCCTCCCGGGCACTACACCACAGACAACCGCGCTACC
Source organism: Allium cepa (assembly GCA_030765085.1). NCBI lineage: Eukaryota > Viridiplantae > Streptophyta > Magnoliopsida > Asparagales > Amaryllidaceae > Allium > Allium cepa. The sequence continues at coordinate 770,856,272 of CM060939.1, read as the reverse complement.
ACCGCTGCTGTTGAACCGAGGGTTGATGCCCAGAATTAGCCAAATCTGAACCATCATCAGCATGGACGTACTCTAGAGCCATACATACCTAAAGACTTGGAACCAAGGAGGCCAAATATGGATCGTCGACAGCGTCCAGTCCAGCCTCGCATTGTGGAACCCGACCACACCTTGGCTCAACATGCATAAAAAATACAAATGCCAGACATCCCCACTATGATTTGTCAGATGATTCGAGAGAGTCAAGGCCTTAGAAATGACGACTGGGGAATCTCTCGAAGTCATACTCCCTTTACAGATAAGATACTATATGCTGAACCCCCTCGACGATTCAGAATGCCGGCTCTACCAGTCCATGAAGGAAGTTCTAATCCGAATCAACATATTCTGAAATACGAATGGCTGATGAATGCCACGAGAGCTGATGATGCAGTGAAATGTCGTAGCTTTCCTATTTCTTTAGGGAGCATTGCTACTATGTGGTTCGCATGATTGCCACCTCGATCCATTTCTTGCTTCGACCAATTAGCCACTAAGTTTGTAGAGAAATTTTGAATGCATGTTGCAAGGCCAAAGGATGTTAACACTCTATCTAGTGTCACTCAAGCTCCTGGAGTGACACTCAGACGCTACTTAGAGAGGCTTCATGCTGCATGTGTAGAGATAAGAAATCCCAATGACAACTCTATCTTGATGGCATTGCTAAGGGGATTGACCTTGATTCCGAGTTTGGAAATTGGTTGGCTAGGAAGACTTCCGCGTCGTTGGACCATTTCTACTCCAAAGCGGCCCAATTCTTGAGAAGGAAGGACGTGAAAAAGTCTAAAAAGAAAGATGACGCGGGGCCTAGTATGGAAGGGATCTAAAGTAATGTTGCGGTTAAGCAGTCCGGGGAGAGCTCCGAAAAAGTTCTGTTAAATATCCCAGAATAAATAAACTCAATAGAAGGACGGTGGGAATCAGAGTAGAAATCGAGATCAAAACTGTGGTCTGCGACGTAGAGCTCCAATGTTCGATAATTATACTCCATTAAACACGTCGCTAGAAAATTTGTATTTGCAAACCTGAAATACTATGCAGTACAAGAAGCCTGCTCCGATGCCATCGTCGGAGAGGCAAATCCAACCAGGAAAATTTTGTAAGTTTCGTGAGCGTTATGGCCACATTACAAATGAGTGTCGTCATTTGCAAGATCTCATCAAGAAGTTAATATGAGAATGGAAGTTGGATCAGTTTGTGTGGGTGCCGCAATTAGGAGGTGCAGGCCCATCAACTCAGAATCGTGTACCAAACCAGGAAAGACAGGAGGAACCCGCTCATACCACCGGGAGGTTGGTGATAAATACAATAAGTGGTGGTCCTCATCCAACAGACCGAAGCTGGAGGGAAATGGAGTCGTATGCGAGCTCCATCAGGCATGCAGACTCCGAGTGTTGCAGTAGTTGTGATGATGGGGCTTCGGCCAAGCAACAGAAGACGATGACATCATGTTTCGAAATAGAGATGCGGACAAGGTCAAAGTCCGCACTATCGATCCACTTGTCATATCTGCTCAAGTAGGTCGTTCTTTGATGAAGAGGATTTTGGTTGACAGTGGAAGCTCTATGTATATTTTGTTTAAGCGAGCTTATGATTTGATGAAAATGGAAGCTAAATATTTGAAACCCTACTGGTTTCGTATCCACGACTTCAATAAGAGTGCTACTATACCCACTGGATTGGTGGAACTACCGATGTCGTATCCACGGCCTACTGACCCTTGCTGAATTTCGGGCAGCCATTGCCCTATAGTGCTTGACATTAAAGTTTCCCACTGATCGTGGGGTTGGAGTCGTTCAAGGAGATCAGGCTGCTAGACGAGCCTATTCTGTTGCTGTGGTGCGCGGGGTGCAGCGAAAGAAGAAGGGTAAGGGCGTAGAGGAATCTCTCTACGTCCGTTTTGCTGATAATTGACAAATGGTGGCTGGGCCTAGTCCCGGGCACCCCTACCAATCCTAAAGGGATCTTGACCCGAGAGATACTGAAAGTGAAGATGAAATTAAATACAATCAAGCTTCCCCGGCCGAACTGACAATTGATGTCCTGATCGACGATGATGACAATCCAAAGATGATAAAGATTGGATCTCAGTTGAGCCAATAGATGCAGCAAGAATTGGTTGAATTTCTCTGGGTGAATCTTGACGTATTCGCTGGACGCATTATGACATGTGTGGGATCTTGCTGGACATCGTGAGCCACACCCTGAATATTGACCCGCGATGTATCTCGGACAAGTAGAAAAGGCATGGTATGGATCCAGAGAGATCTGCCGTGCTTAAAGAAGAGGTCGATAAGTTGAAATCGAATGGGTTTATTCGAGATGCTTTGTACCCAGAGTGGGTATCCAATCCCGTACTTGTCCGAAAGCCGAATGGGAAATGGAGGACGTATGTTGATTACTCTGACTCGAACAAAGCTTGCCCAAAAGATAGTTTTACACTTCCCCGAATTGATTAGCTCGTAGATTTAACGTCTAGGCATGAGTTATTATCTTTCATGGATGCTCATTTCGGTTACAACCAAATACCCATGCACTTACCCGACCAAGAACATACGAGCTTCGTGACCAATCTGGGACTCTACTACTACAGAGTCATGCGCTTTGGACTCAAGAACGCTGGGGCAACGTACCAACGACTAGTTAATTGAATGTTTGCCAACCAGATCGGAAAGACCATGGAACTATATATGGACGACATGCTGGCAAAGTCAGGATTCTTCGTTGATTAGTTAGAGACTTAGAATCAATATTTAGCATCCTTCGAGAATACATAATGAAGCTCACCCCACTGAAATGTCACTTTGAAGTCGAATCCGTAAAATTCCTTTGGTTCATCATCAATGCTCGGGGAATTGAAGAAAATCCCAAAAAGATCTGGGCAATCAGAAATCTTGAAACTTCAAGAACCATAAAACAAGTCCAGAGCCTGAAACAGGAAGGTAGTAGTATTGAGCAGGTTTATTTCAAAATCTATCAACAAGTGCATTCCCTTCTTCGATCTGATTTGAAAAGGGAGACAAAACTTTGAATGGACCATGGAGTGTAAAGGCACATTCCGAGCACTGATTCAACATCTCTTCACACCGTCAATTTTGTTAAAGCCCATCGATCACGAGCAATCATACCTTTACCTGGCGGTATCAGAAAATGCAATCAATGCTGGCTTAGTTGAGGAAGACTGAGTACAGAAACTGGTCTATATGTTAGTAAACGGTTAACCAGAGCTGAGAGAAATTATCCGAAGCTAGAGAAATTGGCCTAATGTCTCGTTATTGCCTCAAGGAAGCTCCATCCATATTTCTAAGCTCATCCTATCACTTTTACACCAATCAGCCGTTACGATAGGTCCTTACGCGGCCTGAGACATCTGGTAGGTTACTCAAGTGGAACATTGAACCGAGCCAGTTTGATATCACTTACACTCCAAGGCGAGCTATTCAAGGACAAGTCCTAGCGGATTTCATAGCCGAATTTAAAGTCCCAGTGGACTTGCCCGAAACCAGTGAATCTCTTGAATATACCTGAAAACTGCATACCAATGGTGAATCGAATGACCGGTGCTTGGGTGCTGGAATAGTACTTGAAACCCCTGAAGGTCGGTCCATATGTTATGCACTGAAATTTGTTTTTCGTGTGACCAATAATGAAGCTGAATATGAAGCCTGGCTTGCTGGATTGAAACTTGCCCGAGATTTGAGAATTATTGTTGTGGAAATTTATTATGATTCACAATTAGTCGTATGCCAAGTTCGGGATGAATATCAGGCCAAAGATCGAAGATTGGCTACTTATCTAGCACGAGTACAAGAAATCCTTAATCAATTTGATTATTATGCCATCTTCTACATACCCTGTGAGCGCAACCAAAAGGCTGATTCATTAGCGAAGTTAGCAAGCACGGGCGAAGCACAGCAAATAGGACTCATTCCTATGGAGACATTATCTTCCCCAAGCATTGATCAGATGGAGATAGACTTTGTATTTGAAATCAATCCCAGTAGGGAGTCGTGGATGACTTCATACCGAAATTACATCGAGCATGGAATACTGCCTGAGCATAGGAGTGAGAAGAGGCAGATTCTTCGGAAAGCTTCGCAGTTCACCATTCAGAATGGAGTCATGTATATAAAAGGATATTCTGTTCCTCTCCTCCGATGTATCGCACACGATGAAATTAAGAAAGTGTTACATGATGTACACGAAGGAGAATGTGGCGATCACACTGAAGCGCAAGCTCTCGGTAAGAAAGTACTTCGATACGGGTATTATTGGCCAACTATAAACCATGATGCAGCTGACTATGCCAGGAAGTGTGATAGATGTCATAAGAAAGCTCGAATCTCTAGAGACCAACCTACTGAGATAACGCAAATGGTCATTCCATGGCCATTTGCAGTATCGTACATTGATATCATTGGTTCTCTACATCTGGCAAAAGGTAGTGCGAAGTACGCCATTGTCGCGGTTGATTACTTTACCAAGTGCACAGAAGCCAAACCTCTTGCTACAATGACGACGAAGAAGGTGATCAACTTTGTAGTTCGTAACATTATCTGCCGATTTGGTCTTCCATACCATCATCACTGATAACGGAACCCAGTTCGACAGCGTTGAATTCAGAGATTTCTACCAGCGATTCCACATCCACAAGAAATTCTCTACAATTGCACACCATCAAGCAAATGGCCAGGTTGAAGATTTAATAAGGTTATCAAGTTTGTTCTGAAGAAGCGATTGGAAAAGGCCGAGGGCAAGTATGTTGATGAACTTCCTATGGCTATATGGGCTTACCGTACAACGCACAAGTCCGCGACCAGACACACTCCATTTTCTCTATCCTATGGTTCAGAAGCCGTTATCCCAGTCGAGATGGAAGTACCTTATCATCGTGTGACTTACTATGATCTGAAGGCAAATGCCATATTACTTGCTAAATCCTTGGATTTGTTAGATAAGAAGCATGAAGAGGCTAATTTGAGGGCAGCTACATATCGAAGTCGAGTCGTCCGATTATGCAATGCCAAGATTCGACCATGAACCTTTGAACTTGGTGATCTCGTCCTCAATAGGATTTATCTGATTCCTTCGCACATGAAACCAACTTAGGAAGGACCGTATGTGATTACACGAAAACTCGGAGATGGCACATTTAAGTTATAGACCGTTGAAGGAGTTGCTTTGCCGAAAGCCTGGAACAACGAGAGTCTCCGTCACTACTACACATGACAGGCTTTACTTATCTTAGTCTATTTTTCATTTGCAATTTGTTTCTGCATTTCAAAATTTGAATTTGTAATAAGACAACTGACTTTGCCGTATTTTCTTATTTCAGCAATAAAATGTCATCTCTTCGAGCCAAAGCTGTGATTTATTGAATGTGACTAACAACCATCACGACGCACAAAGAGCTAAATTCCATCATACGGTGGAATTTATTCAAATAGGGAGCGACTGTGATACGACCAGCCACTCGCTAAGTGAAACCCAAGCCCGGGGCAAGTCACTACGCGAAAGTCAAAAAAGGAATGATACATGACAATTCTTTAACTAACTCAAAACTCACAGAGTGTGAGTTGGAGTATGAACTCATAAGTGCAGTTCCAAAGAGGGTGGACCCGTCCACCTAATGGCGTCGGACGTGTCCTGACGAGCTCGAGGAGGATGGATCCATCCTCTAACGACCTCACTTGTTAACTCGAGATGGATGTGAATCGACCATCCACGATCCTGATAAATCCATCGTTCCCATAGTGCGAACGAAATTCTAAAGCCTAAACAGATGTGGCTGACCATCTGTCGGCCAACTCCAAATTCCCAAAGTGCAGACTGGAGCATAAAAACCAACTCCAAATTCCTAGAGTGCGAATTGGAGTATAAACATCAACTCCAAATTCTCAGAGTACGAATTGGAGTATAAATATCAACTATGAATTCCCAGAGTATGAATTAGAATATAAATACCAACTCTAGGTTCCCAGAGTGTGAACTAGAGTATAAACATCAACTTTGAATTCCCAAAGTGCGAATTGAAGTATAAACACAAAATCCAAGTTCTCGAAGTGCGAACTGGAGTACAACGTCGATTATCTTCGGATTCCCAAAGTGCAGACCAGATTATCGATCGCAAATAACTCTGAGTCCCCAAAGTGTAGTCAGAGTATAAACACAAATCGAGTGTGAATGACCACTCATAAACTAACCTAAGTCCCTAGAGCGTGGACACATTCTTGAAACTTAAATAGACGTGATCAACCGCCGAAGTTAAAATACATATCCCTGAAAAGCGGATGTGATCATTATTAAGTGAGCGAGCAGGATTCGACCACTCAACTCATGCCGGTGTTGGCATCGATTCGATGATGTTAAGCTCGACGAAATGAAGGCAAAATGCAGTCGCTAGCCGATCTTTGCAGCTCATCCCCGAAACTAGGGGCAGAGCTTAAGTGTCAACCATCGACTGAAGCAGTAAAACATCAAAGTTCAATATAATACCCAGTTATGACTCATGTTTGTGATTTCTGGACTTAGAAAATAAAAACAAATTCGACTCAAAGGTTGAAACTCTATAAGTGCACTGGACTAAAATTCAAATACTGGAACACTTAAGCATAAAAGACAGTAATAGAGTTAAAGCCAAAAATAAAATTTCATTTAAACTAATTGTGAAAGAAGTTCATGTACAAGTTTTTCCAGAATTCCTACTAGTAGGGGCCGAACCCGCATCTCTACACGGCCTACGAAAGGAAAGCAAAAACAAGTTTCTATCTACCAAAAAATGTGCCAAAGAGGCCTATCTACTCCTTTTTCTTTTTCGGCTTCCTCTTCGCGTAGACCCGCTGGAGCCGCTAATGATTTTCCGCTTTGAGCTCTTGCTTTTCGGCGGACGGTCACCAGGCATGAGCATGATCTCAATGTCCTCCTCCGAACTCGAGTGTACTGGAATACTTTCTGTAGGTGGAGTCGGAGGGGTCGGATCTACTACAGGGGGTGGAATGGGCACATTGATGTCTATAATGTTGCCTACACGTGATACCATTCTTAACGGAGCTGGACCAGGCACTGCCATTCCACCTCCATAACTGCTACCGTGATTCGCTGCATCCATTTAAGCATTGATTTTGGCCAATATTTCTTCTTTACAAATCGATTAAGCCTCGCTGGGGGAAGCGATGGTCTGCATTGAAGAGCCGGAAGTAGGCGCGAGTCCACTGATGACAAATGGTAGGCCCGCAAAGGGGTCACAATGGCGACCGAGGAATTCATTCATCATCTTCTCGTCGAAAGAAAGGGCACCAATCCTGCGTTCCATCGATCGGCACAGTCGTTGTCATGGTAGTCGCTTTAGTAATAATGGCCTCCTATATTAGGTGTGATTCTTGGGTTGCAAGAGGCGCTATTAGTGTAACTCCGGTCATTGGACAAAAAATAAGAGAGATTGTTAGTAAATGCTTCAAGGCAATTTCCTTATCTCGAACGCACATGAGATATGTTCAGAGTACCTTCCTCAGTTTGGCTCGTGGACGACTGAGCGGCTTCGGAGGTGTGCTCTTTTATAGGGGATAGCTGTGGCTGTTTCGGATTATGCGCAGGAATAGACCGGGGCTCAGCTGCTAGTGTAGGTTCAGATGGAGGTGGAGCAATAATCTCAAGTCCCATAGTGTGATGCTCGACACCTGAACCTTCCCCAATCTCTGGGTGTTGGGTGCTGAGGTTCTCCCTTTCATGAGAGATCATTGACTCGTGGAGAATCTTCCTTTCATGTTCGGTCAGCATGCGGTTCTCGAACTCGTCAAATGATTCACCCAAATGCACAACCTTCTCCTTCTTGAACAATTGTCTACAGGCATTATAGAGATGCGTCAAATAGTTTTCGAGCCAGGCCAAATTTCTATGTTTCAGCACGTTAGCATTGTAGGTGACCAGAAGGTCTTCTATATCATCCTCCAGCCTAGATTCCGCCATCTGAACCTTCTCCTCAACCTCAGCCTCCACCGTGTGGAATTTCTCCACAACCGCATCCCGTTCACCTTGAGCACCACTACTTGATCACATGCCTCTTGTGCTGCGGTATTGGCATCATCCTTATCTTTAATGATTTCAGAAAGTTTGCACTTAATTTCGTTAAGCTCTTTGAGGGCCGCATCCCATTCGGCAGTGACGGTGGTGTTCCGATGACCCATTTCCTTTACCAGGGAGTAGTGTGATTGCCTCATCCTCTCCATGGTCAAGTTGGCCTCGTCGGCCTTTTTAAGGGCCTCCATTTCTGATTTTCGGAAGGACTCAGCTTCAGTATTGAGCACCTGGATAATACGGTCTTTCTGAGCAAGCTCATTCTCTAACTTCTCAATAACAGCCGCTCGCTCAAAGGCCAGCTTCGATGCTTTTATCACGGCCTTCCCCACTCCTTATATTGAGTGTATATATCATGAATGCAGTCATGCATCGTGTTCTCAGCCTCTGATGGAATTCTCTTCAAGTGCAGGGGAAAATATAACCATCAAAGCAAATGTCTAGAAAATCCTTCTTCAATTGAGCAATTTTAATTTCTCCTTCCCCCGTAGGCTCCGTAAGGACCTTCTCTGCAGTTATGGGGCCATTGTTTCAGTTCTGTGATGTTGAGTTTCATGCCTTGAAGCGTGAGAAGACGGCTTGTGCCTTGAAGTTTCCGGAGGATGTGAGACATAAACAGGAGGCTGAGTAGGGTTTCTAGGAGGGAGAGAATGAGACTGAGATCGGTGCCTATACTCCCTATCTCTGTCGTGTTGCTCCTGACTAGAGTATCCATGGTCATAGTTCCTATCTTCCTCTCTCCTACACGGTTCGTAATATATTGAAGATCGATGAGCTTTTCGAAGACTCCCTAACATCGAGCTTCAGCCGAACATTTTATCTGCAAAATAAAAGAAGAACAGAGTTAAAAATCTTCCACGGAAAGCAACTTATGGTCGTGAATTGTGTAGTGCCGTGAAGTGTATATGAATGTGCAACCCACCGGCGAATTGAAAGTGTCGACCATGCTTGTGGACAGAGATTCACTTAAATCTAATGAACACTGAAGCTCATCCAACCCGGCGTCATCCTGGCGTGACACATAATCTGGGATTGGAATATTGGCTTCGAAGTGGTTTTCCACCTATGAAGGAGGAGCCTCTGAAATTTTAATCCCAGGAGCAGACAAAGACGCGACCATAGATTTCCGTCTCCCAGATTTAAAGCGTTTGAAAGCAGCTGCCTTACATTTTCTCTTTCCTTCGGAACCTTGAAATGCATCAGACGGCCTGGCCACAAGTTCATCATCGTTGGGCGTTATTTCTGGATCTACTTCTTCGGTTATGACAATTCCGGGCGTCCTACGCTTAGCTCATTTCTTCGAGACAACCCTTAGTGTTCTCTCGAACCTTATACTTTGGCTACCTCGATCAATTCAACGATTCAAAAATTTCTGTCTATCAGAACCGAGTCGATGTCCCTCTCTTCACTCGGAACTTCTTGGAGAAACCAAACTATCTCTTTGAAATGTGCACCTTCAGGCCATGGAATTACAGCTATAAAGGAAAAAGAGATATAAGTTTGGCATCAGTCATGATTATCTTATTAGCTACTCGAGAAAACTGCGGTACTTACGTCTGGCTAACAATCGGCCAGCAAATCCCGGGGGACATCGGACGTAGAACCATTCCATTTTGAAGTAACTCAACCTGGTCCAAGACCCCGTTACCACCTGGCTGTTCCTGACCTCTTCCAAAAACATGAAAGGAGGGTTATCTTCCTGGCTCTTGACGTTAAATAGGTGTCTAATCTCGATTAGGATCGGTGGTCGAAAGAGATGTTTCATGAATACGACGAATAAGCTATTCAACAGAGCATATCCATTGGGGTGTAGTTGAGATGCAATGATTCCTAGGAAAGACAACACTTCCCAAATGTATTGGTTAAGGGGAGGAAGTGTTCCAGTTGCGCATGCATGACGGTTAAAAGCAGTAAACCCTTCCAGTGGAAAATGCGGTCTATCATTTGGTCCCGGTAGTAACACATCGTCCAATGACAAACCGTGCCTTAAACAGATCCATCCCCGCATGTCTTTAGAAACATTGGATGGTATAGAATCAGGCGGAGTGAAGCTGAAAACAGTACCTAGTATCTCATCCAGAGTCGGATCTACAACTTCGGCTGCAATGGCTGGTATTTCGATTGTTGGGAGGAGCGAACTCCGAACATCCTGTTGTTGTTAGCTTGAAGGTTCCATAACTAACTAAATTACGAGAAATCATCATTAGACGGTAATAAACCTGTGCATCCCCCAATGTGAAGTATGTGGATGTGTTATGCAATGCAGTGCTACAGATAACTTGAGAAATTTAACAGATTATGAAAAGACATGCAAACGACGAGACTTCAAAATTTAGCTAGAGTGACCGTCATCGCTGACCGTCACAACCATGCCATCTAGATGTTAGAGATCGATCCAAGTTAAAGTTCATTATAAGTTCGTTAAGTTACAGTTCCATCGACGAGCCTCGAAGGGTAGTCAAATATGCAGTGAAACGATCGAAATCCGATTATGCAAGGTTGAAGCTCGTCGGAGTTAAATGTTTAGATCTGCACGAAGTTCGTGTCCATTAAGGGAGATGTTCAAATCGATCAGTTCAAAGACCCCAATCTCATATCCGTCAAAGATTTCAATTTCTTATCAATATGCTGTGCATTTATTTCGAATCGATCAAAAATGTTAAGTTTGTATCGATTATTGCTCAGCTGCTTCGCATCAATCGAGATATATGATGTTTTGTACTGGTCGAAAGCGATGAGGTTCACATCGATCACTTACCGAGAATTTTGTGTCGATCATCATGGCCTCAATCTCGAATCGATTGAAATCCAACAGCTTCGTATCGATTGAATCGCGATGACTTCGCATCGATCGGGTTATGATAATATTTCGTAACCATCACAACTATACTTCGAATTCCATGTCGATTCGAAGTGATGAAAATAGAATCAAAGGATCAACAATCGATAAGAAGTCACAGAATGGGGATCGATACAAAACTCCCAGTTGAGGTTCAATGCGATATCCATTTTTTCTAACCCTCCATCGATACAAGTTCAGGCCAAACAATTCCTTCATCTCTTTCCTCACGCCTTCTTCCCTAAATGGCCATTACTCCATTTCATTCCTCTCTCGGCCTTACTCTAAGCCAATCCTGACCTCAACATCGATAGAAATTGGCCATGTGTTAATCGACGGAGTTTCTATCGGATTATAAAACAGTCAATAAATTTAGAATTAAAAATAACCGCATGCGCACGGTGACGAATGTAGTACGTAGCGAATACGGGTCGATCCATACAAAATTGAGGATTTTAAAATTCTATTCAATCAAATTAGACCAAAGTTGAAGAGAATGTTAAGCTAGAAAATAGGAAAATTAACTAACTAACTAAAGAAAAGAGATGCAAATATAAGAGTTAAATGACAATTTAGAGAATAAATCCACTCTCTAGATCATGTACTTCAACACATATGAAATCATGATCTCTCCTTTATGGTCATTAGTAAGTTTAATTGACGTGTTTATCATAAGTATGGCATATTTGTTCTATTAATTAGCTCAACATAAGCATCACACTATAACACACCCCTTAAACAACTTTTAACTCTCATAAAAAATGACAATGAAAATGAAATCTATTTTAAGTATGGCCTATTAATAATTGATTAGAAACATAGACCATTAAATTTTAATTTCAAATCACTTTCTTTTTCCATAATCATATTTTGATGAAGAGACAATTAGTGTTTGTGATTGTTTAAGCATGGCCTATTTGGTGTCAACAATATAGGCTATCAAATTCAAAGAAAAAACAATAATTAAACCACTTCATTAATCATCATTAAGCATAAAAAAAAGAGCATGAATTAACAAATAGTTGAAACTAAATACTTAAAGAGCTTCATTACCCCTAATTTGAAGGGGTTTAGCCTTTCATATTTGTTATTTGATTAACAAATGTAGCTAGTAACATGAAAGCAAAAGGAAATGAAAATGAAAGCAAAGTAAAGAAGAAGAAAATTACTATTCTAATTGCATAAAATAAAATCTACACTATTAGCACGAATGAAAGAGAGCATGTAAGTAAAATAAACACAAATTAAGATTGCATAAAAAAAAGGTTACATGAAATAAAAATGGCTAAGTAGCCATAAAAAGAGAAAAAGAGCTTGTTTTTTCATTTCTAAGCTAAACTAAACTAAAGATAGAATAAGAGAAAGGAGAGTTACATGAAACAAAAGGAGTTAATTATACAAGCATGAAACACTAATCCATAATTTGGGGAATGACCAAACTACCCTTGAGAAAGTGTGGAGGCCAATTAATCATTAGCTTCTACTAATCATTATTTAAGTGTACATGAAGCCATTAATTTCATAAGCTTGTGCATTAGCCTCTAATTTGTACATTAAGGTGGTGGGTAGGTGGGGTCCTCTATGATCTTCACTTTGAATTATTTCCATCTTCATTCCTTTGTGTTCTTTTTGTGCATGCATATCTTCTTCATGAAATAACTTGTAATTGAAATCAAATTCCTATAAAATAGTATGTAAATTTCTAATTAATTTGTCTCAAAGAAATATATGCACACAAATGACCGTTTTGCACCTATATGAAGATGGTATGTGAAAATTTGAAATTAGTATGGATTTTGGTTAAAACAAGTTAAAATACCCAATATGATCATTTATTTAATTTAAATACAATAAATATAGTGTTAAAAATATGCACATTTACGTGCACATCAAATACCCCAACACTTATCTTTTTATTCGTCCTCGAATAAAGAAAAACTAAGATAAATCCGTTTTCGTAGGTAGCACGATTGCATTGAGCGTATGCAACAAGCTGTTAAACCTTTGGGTGTCTCCAGCAGGACGAGTGTTGTCTCGTGATGGTTTTCAGCGGATGCTACCCACAAAATCCAAATGCGGGATGAAAGTATTTACAAAATGCATGATTTATTTACAAAGAGTTGAATGCGAGTGTTTGAAAATATTTACAAATAAAGGATTTGTTTTTAAATTGACACAAATAAGTTAAATATAGGTTTTTGTTATTATCTTGAAAATTTAAATCGTTAAAATTTCCAACAAAAATCAAGTTATCATAACAAATAAACTATAGTTTAACTCGTTGTTTTGGTCAATAACATAGTGTAATTATGAAATGGATCCTTAGTCGATTATCAAAGTTTATCAAAGTGGTATTTTCATTTCTTTTCAATAACAAATCAAATCAAATATGCAAAAATAGTGCTAGGATTTCAATTGCTTGCTCTCTCATTATTTGCAAGAAAAATTACACACCTAGCGCAGGTAAACTGAGGCCAGATATACCACCCATGCACTGCATTTCGGGGTTATGTGAGGGAGGTACAGAGCATGGTGAGTGCACACACTTTCGTGCATACACCTATTGACCGTAGGTGGTTTTTATTAAGTCTGTTTTTTTACATGCGTTCCGTACATGCATAACCGTGAGGACTTTTAAATGAGTACGAAAGCACATAATCAAACATTACAAGTAATTCACCCATGCATAACCATGAGGACTTTTAAATGAGAGTGAATACTTTAGATGTTATTTTTTTTTCTTAAGAGAGATTTTGCAAAATCATCTTAGCACCACTTAACTTAGAAGACAAAAAAAATGTTGCATCCTTTACTTTAGATCAACCACTTTTTAAAACAAAGATTTTCAATTAGGATGTACCTCATAATTAACACGTATGAATCAAACTAGTTTAACTATTATTATTTGTAATCGCACTTCATTTTTATTTTTGTTAAGACAAATAAATTTTCAAAAATTTCAATTTAATAAACCAAAACCATATATTTATCTTATAGTGTTTCTTTTCAAAATAAATCAAAAGAAAATTTGTTTTTGGGATTTTTTTTAAGATTTTAAAGCAAAAATAAACCATGAAAAATAGAAAAAATGAAGATGAAACTCCCCCACACTTGACTTTGACTGTGCCCCCACGGTCAACCTAAGTGGAAGGAGAAAAATAAAATAAAAATCCTATATTTACATGAAAGATTATTATTTACAAGAGATGAGAAAGTATGCAGTCAAAAAGTAATTAAAACGGTCTTCTAAAGACCGATTCATTCATCTCGTCAAATGTATGGGACCGAGCTTAAACATGAAAAACCAGATCGTAAAAGATTTCGAAGTTGAATGTGGATTTGGAAAAACGAAAGTCGTTTTATTGAAAATCGTATGAGTTGTTTTATTTTCAATGATTTTTAGGGTAGATGGAAAAATTGGTTGAAGTTCAATTTCTTTCGAAATATCGATTCCAAAATCAAAATGGTGATCTAAATTTTCCCTTTCAAAATTCAACAACTCGTTTTCAAAAAGTCCATAAAACTCAATTCGTTAAATTCGACTTCCTTTGTTGGATTATCGACAACTTCATCGTGTAAATCGAATTTAAAATTCAAAGTTGTCGTATTTAAATTTTCAGAAAAAGGAAGATCGAAGTTTAAATCAAATTTCGCACCCTCTAAAGAATTGAAATCCAACTTAATTCCCATATTTTCAACAAACTTGATTAAGATCGTCATTATCAAATTCAAAATTGTTATTTGAAAATCATCGATATGGGTAAAAGAAGGATTACCATTTGACTCGTCACACATTGAAATTTGATTTTGTTTCTCACGAAAATTTTCCAATGTTTTAATCAACAAATTCGTTTGATCATCGTAAATTTCATTCATTTGCTCAACAAAGTCAAATTTGTAATTGTTAATTTGAAATTTTTTGATTTGGATTTGTTGAGAATAAGAATTGTCAATTTTGATAAATGGTAGATTATTATTTGATTCTTTGCAAGTTGAGATTTGAATATGATTTTCATGAAAAGTTTCGTATTTTTCAAGTAATAAATCCCCATTATTTTTTTCCATTTGGTCAACAAAATCAAATTCATGATTATTAATTTGGAAATTTTCATTTCGAATTTGTTGATAACCAAAGTTTTCAATCGTATCGTTATTGAAACTATTCCCATTGCCAAAATTATTTGAAAATTGGTTCACATTATCGTCTTGATTTTGAAATTCATTTTGAAGCTCGAAATTGAATTGGCATGGGTTACGCTCGGAATTTAATTGGCATGGGTTACACTTGAAATCATTTGAATTTTGAAGTTAATTCAAATTTTGATTATTTTGACTGCAACTATTGCACAAATATGAGTTACAAAAATGGTTTATACTTTGATTTTGTTGTGTAGAGAGTTCAAGTAAAGATGAAATGCTATTTTCGAGATTTGAGGGTTGTCGTCGTTTCGAAAAGTTTGTTGTCCAAAATTCGAATCGTTTAAAGAATAGTTCTCATTAAAATATCCATAAGAAGTTGAAGTGAAATCATATGGATTATATTGATTTTCACAAATATTGTAAAATTCAAGTGAATATGGAAATTCAGACATTTTCAAGGATAAATTTTACTCAAATTTTTTTCTCTGCTTTTGAAAATGTTTTATTACTTTTTTTTTTATTTTCGTTTTTCTAAATTTTCTTTTTGGATTTTTGAAATTTCAAAGAAAAAGGATTCAAAAATTCCAAAGGAAAAGGAATATTTACAATTTTTTTAGTCTTGGATTTTGAAATTTTTTTGTTGTTTTTTAAATATGCATGAACTAATGCAATTAAATGAATGCAAAGGCTAATTACAAATGATTATCCTAAATTAACTCAAAATTATATACTCACACATTGTCTTAGATCAACAAAAATAGTTCTCAGCCAGGTATCGGGTAGGGATTATCAGTGCACCACGAATCACCGTAGCAATGCAGCGGAAGGTTACCTTCAGAGGAACAACACTACAAGAAGATTAATGATTTTCGACGGTTGACAGCCAGCGACGGCCGTTGGAAAAAGCCGTTGGAATATACTGCGTCGGGGAGTAGTATTTCCGACGGCTTCTAACATAGTGTGTCGTATCATGTTCCGACAGATTCCGACGGTTTCTGACGGCTTCGGACGGATCCCGACACATGTCGGTATCTGTCGGAAGCCGTCGAAAATGAAATGTACAGGCTGTCGGAAGCCGTTAGAAATTTTGACCCGTAAGCTGTCGGAAGCCGTCGAAAATATGCTGTTTTCTTATTCTACTGCAAATATAGCCTTCCATCCACATTTCTCTACCAAACACTATTACATCAATACTGCACAATCCAGTGTACAATATTCCAACCAAATATCAAATCCCAAACTACATAATATTCAATAAACACACAAATAAATAAAATTACATCAAAATAAAATACATAGTATACATAAGCATTCCAACATTGACAATAACCCTAACAATAAGTGTTATATCATGTTATAAATACACAAAATCATCAACATCCTCATCCACATCCTCATATAACCATAAAACAAAATGTATCAAGCATACTTATACAAAAATCAACAATTACCTCCATCGTCAACCAAATCATTCAAAAGTAAAAAATACATACCTGAACAAGAAAGCAAACAATGAATCAATCTCCTCCAGATCCAAAGCCAGCCAAGGAAAGGAAGCGGCAACCAAACTGCTGCATGTACTCTAGCAACTGTGTGGTCTGCATGGCCTGTTCGCGGTTCTGCTCCTCCAGCTGGGACACTCTAGCCCGCAATTCTTCTATATCTCCTAGATCGCTCTGAGCTCTACTCCGCCGTCCCCTACTTTGACTACTGGCCTGCAATAATTGAAAAATAAATAAAATCCAAGTTTATTGTTTTGAAAAGGTCAAAAATATAATATTTGAAGTATTTTAAGATGAAATAAATTATTTACCGCTTGATTGCCAAATCCGTATCGTCGACCATGCTCTGCTGGATCCATAACGGACTCAAAAATAGCGTCCTCCTCATCGGTCGTCAGCTGATCTCGATCCGTATCAACAAGGAGTTTCTGCCGCTGCTCCATAAACTTCTCCTGCATTAACAAACTAATAATATCATATCTTATTTCATTATAGTTTAACAAGCAAAACAATTACTAATATTGAATAAAATGAAATATGATTACATGGCTTTTGCTGGATTTATTGTCCCGCCATGTATACGAAACAGTCCCGTCTGGATTAACATGCTCGACAGCATGTGTACGGGTGAACACATCCATATAGCCGAGAGGACCATGTGCCTCGGCTTCCTGAAGTTGATCGTTACATAAAATTATTATACATTTAAAATTATATAACATAAACTATTTACATTTATTATTCAGTAAATTTACCAACTCCTGTCGATGTTGCTGAAACGACTTCGATCCTCCGCGATGAGTGACGGGATTCTTATTTCTGTTTGCAGAGTTTCTATCCGACTCTGCCTGTACATTCAAAATTTGATACATTATTTTTAAATCACGTCAAATTAATAATTCAAAAAAATTTAGAGCACTTGCCTTCGCGTCGTCCGTCTCCCAGTATCTCAACCAAGCTTGTCATACGCTCTCTCCCATCCACCGTGGTTTCTTACCAGATTTCTTAATCTCATAAATCGTGTCCCTGTAGTTCTTGCGCATCTTCTTCATCCAGTATCTTCGTGCTAGCATCATATCGTCTGGCTAGATGTCTATCTCAGCCTGTGTTTCACGATAAAAAGTAAAAAAAAAAAGATTACACTTTAAAACGATAAACAGTAGAAAAACAACAAAAACGAATTAAAATGGAAAATATAAAAATATACATATTAGGACATTCTTCCATATACACTCTATGATGTGAGGAGGGATGTTATCCCACTTCGGCCAGCAAACACTCATCCTACTGCGATAAGAAGCTCTACAGACGTCCAACACAACCTTCGAGAGAAGTAGGTCGAACCCTCTGTTTTTAAATATGATATAGATAAGTACGTACGTATATCATAAAAAAATAAGATACTGAATAAAATTTAATTCTTGCCCCTCTGCTCTAGGGACTAACGAAACTATTGGACACTGTGGCTCTTGCGATGGGCCACTGCCATCGCCTCTTGATGATCGTGAAGAGCTCCTGCCTCTATATGACATTATGATAAACCTGTGACGTATATAATATCATTATATAAGAGAATAATAACATGATAATGAGATATATTTCATATGAAAATGACATCAACGGTATAAATTGCTTAATTAATGACTGAAATGGAAATAGAAATGGAAGTGTGTTATATCTGATTTATAATAGATGTACTCTTCGGACGATAAGCAGATTTCATTGCACTTTTAATAAAAATTGCTAAATAAATGACAAATGAAAATGACATAAAACATGTAAACAATGGTAAACGGATTTGGTTTCATAGTTACATCAATTTCATAATACATCAAGAATTCAACATAGTTACATCAATTGCAAAAAAACGTATTCAGATTTATATCAGTGATCATCGTCATCTGATTCAGATTCGGTCTCGTTTTCTACAATATTTTCCTCTGCACTGTCAAACGCTTCTACCAAAACATTAGATTCATCGATCAAAGGACCAAAATCTGTATGATCATCTGTAATTATTATTTCGTTATTTTGCTCAAGATCTGCCTGATAAGCTTGTTCGTCCGGAATATTCTTCCCATCGAATGTGAATCTGGCCTTTATTTTAAAAACTGCAGACCAATCTGCTTTATCTCTTTTTAGAGACGGATAAGGAGCATAATAAACTTGCAATACTTGTTTGGCTAGTATAAAGGGATCATACTTGTGATAGTGTGATGTATGCTTTATCTCGATAAGATTATAATCCTTGTGCACATTAATTCAAGAACCTGGAGCATTGCTAAACCAATTGCATCTAAATAGAAACACCTCCTCCGTGGGACGTCAAAAAATATGCTAGTTGCAAAATTTGTGTTAGAACGCCATAAAAATCATTTAAGTGATTTTCTGGATCGTCGCTACCTTTAAAAATACACCAGTATTATTTGTTAATTTTTCTGCACCGTATTCTTTGGTTTTAAATTTATATCCATTGACGAAATATATTGGATATGTCTTGACCACTCTTTTTGTTTCCATCGCAAGATGTTTCAACCCTTCGTCAACAACATAATTTCTCGGCTCATAAACGTAATTTGAAAACCAACCGAAAAATTCTTTACTGAGATCTCCATTCGAATGTTCATGTTCATAAACACTGTTTATATAAACAAATTATTACATTGTTATACACGCGCATACATTATAGAAAAGAATAAAGCACAAATTATTTTTTCAGATTACCTAACAAACGGTGCAAACTCGGCACAATTTAGAAGAATATAATTGTGTGCTACATGAAGATCTCTATCGTCTAGTCATATTTCTACACATTTTCCAAAAGGCCGACCATGTTGTCTAAAAATAGATAACATTGATTGAGAGGACTCTTGTTCGTCGCCTTCATCATTACGAGGAACACTTTCAAATGAAATATTCACATGGTCACTGAAATAGTGAGAGAAAAAGAACGAAGCTTCTTCTTCGATGTAAGATTTACATGTCAAACCTTCAACTCGTGCTTTTTGCCTCACTTTTTTCTTCATATGATTCAAATATCTATGCAAAATTAATTTATATTAACTTCATCTTTCAAATGATATTAAATTACGTGATAACATATTACATACCTCTCAAATAGATACATCCATCCATATTGGACAAAACCTCGAAGTCGTGCTTCAGATGGGAGATGAACAGGTAAATGCTCCATTACATTAAAAAACCTGACGAAAATATTTTCTCTAATTTGCAAAGAAATATAGGAATGTCCATTTCAAGTTTATACGTAAACGTTGCACTTTTAAAGTAGTCGAACAAAGTTCTTTGTAAAACATACTAAGCTCCGTTGCTACCTTCCAAACTTTTAACGGCAGTAGTTCTTTGAACATAACGGAAAATAATTTTTCCATCATTATGTGACAGTCGTGACTTTTCATTCCGCTCAATCTACCATTTTTAAAGTCAACACATCTACGAACATTTGATGGTATCCCATCAGGAAATCTTAACCCTTTCACCCATTTTAACACAGCTTTAACTTGATTATTATCTAATTTGTAACATGCTTTGGTTTTTTCCTGTCATTTGGTTTCATATGAAGCTCGGAACGTTTGCATAATTCTTTTATATCACGTCTTGATTTCAAATCATCCTTCATCTTCCCTTTCACATTCAAAATTGTGTTAAAAACATTATCAAATACATTTTTCTCATTGTGCATCACATCTATGTTATGACGAAGCAGAAGATGTTTCCTATATGGCAACTCCCAAAAAATAGTTTGTTTGCACCAGTTATGAACAACTGATTTGCCTTCAATTTATGTTTGCTCGCCAGTTTCATATATCTTTGGATAGTCCCTAATAAGTTCATATATGTCTTCGCCTGACCATATCGTCGGTGGTTGTCTGGTTTCTACTCTATTAGCTAAAAAAAAATTTCTTGTCTCCTCTGAAGGGATGCTTTACATGTAGAAAATATCGATGAAAGTCAAACCATGAAATTTTCTTACCATGTGGTAAAGAAAACGCTCGTGTTTCATCCATGCAATATGGACATATTAGACGACCGGCAGTACTCCGTCCTGAAAGCATTGCATAGGCAGAAAAATCACTTGTAGTCCACAACAAAGAAGCAAACATACGAAAATTTTTCTTCTTCGACACATCGTATGTTTCCGCTCCTTCATTCCACGGTATTTTTAACTCCTTAATCAACGGTTGTAAATATATATCGATTCCTTGTGTCGGATCATCGGGGCCAGGAATGACAACATAAGAAACATATATTGCGTTGTCATACACAACCATGAAGGTAAATTATACGGTGTGACGATAATGGGCCTGGATGAATATTTAGAACCAAATTGAGAAAATGGAGAAAAACCGTCCGTACATAATCCTACTCTAACATTTCGACTCTCCGCTGCAAAATTTGGATACGTTTTATCAAAATGCTTCCATGCTTCTCCATCGGCCAGATGTGTCAACGTACCCTCTTCCTCCGTTCTCACGCTATGCCATCTCATATTAGATGCAGTTACAGAGGATGCATATAATCTTTGAAATCTTGGAGTTATAGGTAAGTAATACATATGCTTGTACGGAACTTCTTTCCCTTCTTTTTTCTTGGTTTATATCTCTCCTGGTTACAAAGTTTACAATTTCTAAGGTTTGCGTCTTCTTTCCAAAACAACATGCAGCCTTTTAAACATGTATCTATCTTCTGATAAGGTAAACCAAAAGCCGACATAAGTTTTTTAACTTCATAGTGATCTTCACACATTAGATTATCGGACGAGATATGTCTTTTTGCAGCTTGTACAACAGCCGTAAACCCAGCTTCAGTGATGTTGTATTTTGACTTCATCGTAATGTATTCTGCGATTACTGACAGCTGAGTGCCGCTTTTACAACCATCCCAAATAGGTTTCTTAGCAGCATCTAGTAAGTCATAAACTTTTTTTTGCTTCAATATTTGGTTCTTCAACATTTCCATCATCGTCGTCAACTTCAACCATAGAAAACATTGATCGTGCTGCATCTTCGACCATATTTTCTATACGGGTCGTCGTAACTATTTTGTTAACGACACTTTCAGACTCTACAAAAGCATTTGCTACAACTTCTCCATGCTGATCCCAAACATAATACTTGGATAAGAAACCGTTTTGGCACAAATGAACTTCCACAATATCTGCTAATAAATACTTCAAATGTCTACACTTGCTACACGGACAACAAATTTCTAGATCGTTTCTGTTATTACTTAAAGCGAATTCAACAAACACATTTATGCCATTATAAAAATCTTCTTTTATTGAGCCCCTCAGTCCTTTTCTTTAGTACATCCATCTCCTCCGATCAACAAAATAATCAATCATTTTCCTATTTGGCAAAATGAGAAGTTCAAAATTTAATATTTATTTTCAAGAATACAAATTCGAAAAAGATTACTTTCATGGTCGTATAATATTTGAATTTAAAGAACAATTTCACAAATTTAAAAATATTTTCAAATAGGGCACATTTTATTTTTTAACGTATCGATATAAAAAATTGTATAAATATTTTTTTCATTGGTCAGGCATCCTACTTCCCATTACAAACACGGTAAGCATTTATATTTCGTATATTTATCCGTCTCAAACGATTCAACAAAATTTCGGCAGCATTTCCCTTTTGATCCCTGCATTGTACACAAATGTGTGTATGCAGGAAACAAAAAAGAAAAGTTAGGCCGAAATTTTATAAACCGTTTGAGACGAAGTAGTATACAAAATGTAAATGTTTACTGTGTTCATAACTTGTCCAATACAGGGACAAATCCAACAAACATTGTACCAGATGAATATAAATGGTCGTTTTTCGAAAAAAATGACTATTTATACAACGATCATGTATAACACTCGTCAGACGGGGCCAAAAACTCTCTAAGGGACATTTGTCAATTACATGCGCGTATTTTACGAAAAAATACAGTTTTACTAACTGTTCACATTTACAAAAATATATTTAATTTAACACATTTATTCGATGTATTACATCAACTTAAGGCTGGTTTAACATTTTTGTCATTTTTCAATAAACACAATTATAGTTTAGACTCATGCATTTTTTTGTTTCATAAGTCAATACGTGCACAATATAATACTCCTAGCTCGTTCATTCATTTTTGTCTTATTCCAACTAACAAAATACAATAGTAGCAGCGCTACACACATATACAATCGTAGAATCAAGGCATATACAACCATTTACATATACATCAATAACCACAAATTATACATGTTTTTCACAATTTCACGATAAAAGATGAAATAGGTATACCATGTGATGCTATAAACCGTTATTACGCTATTGGAAACAATTGCAATCACTAATTCGCTCTAATTTATCAATTTATGTAAATCTAGAATTAGGGTAAAAACCAAATTTTTCACAAAAATAAGAGATTATACCTGAGATTAAGAGTAATAGAGTTTGATTAGGCAGCTGTTGAGGATCCGGAAGCTGGAAATTAGAGATTTGAAGATTGGAGAAGGGAATTGGGGTTTTTGCATTAAAATTCCGCATGAGATAATGAGGAAAAAGAGGGCTCGGCCGAGCAATGTAATTCGCAGATTTCCGACAGCTTGCGACGGTCGCCGACGGCCTTTCGGAAGCCGTCGGAAATCAGCCGTCGAAAGCCGTCGCCCCCAGCTATCGGACCGAGAGCCTTTTCTAGTAGTGCAAGCACCATAATATTTACGAATTACCGTAATATTTATAAATGATTATTACTCTGCCGTAGCCTAAACACCAAGAAATACAATTGTTCAAAGAAAACAATGGTGAATATACAATTAAAAGTTATCGATGCCTACTCGTTATATTAATCAAAATCTAATATGAAATGCAAAGCAGAAATTAAACATGTATTAACAATGCAACTACAAATGGATTTTTGTTTCGGTTTTGGTGTTTGAAATTTTTTATTTTTTATTTTAAAGTGCAAACAAACAATAGTGCAATTCAAATAAAACTAGATAGGGGCAAAAAGCAGCAGAATTTTTTTATAAGCAAACAAGCAGTTATTTTTTTGGCAAGCTGTGCAAAGCGATTTATTTAGCAAGCAATTCCTTGTCCTTGCGAACTTCTGCTTCGGCAACCTGAAATAAAAATAAGATATATACAAGGATTTTTTTTTTAACTTTTGAGTTTTTTTTTAAAAATAAGGACGTAACTAAAAACAAACGGAATCAAAACAATTTAACAGAAAAAAATTTAGGCCAATTATGAATTTTCTTTTTATTATTTCTTTTTAAAAAAAACTAAAAGAAAACTTACACAAACAAGAAAAAACAAAAAAAAAATTGCACCCAAACTTAAAAATAATTCAACTCAACCCAAACTTAAAAATAATTCAACTCGTCCCGAACTAAAACAAATTACCCACCCGGCCCAAACGAGTCCTTAGTCAAATTAAAACAGATGAACCGCAAATCACAATTTCTCAACCCAATTTTCTCAAAAAACAACAGAAAATAAAAATCAATCGCAACTCAAATCAAATTTTTGGGGTTCACGCGGCGTTCGATTCGAGTTGCCCACGTTTTTAGATGAGTCGATTGTTGATGGTAGGCGATCGAATATGTTCGAGAGGACTTGGCGAAGGTGGTGGACGTTTAGGTTGTTCGACTTGAGGAATTACAGATGTTCTGAAGAATTCGAGGTGAGTTTGTTCGAGTTTGGGGATTCGGGTTCGAGGATGGGTCGCGGCGACTTGATTGAAGTGGGTGAATTAATGCGGAAGTGATTGGCGAGGGTTGCTGTGATTGAGCTCGAAGAATTTGAGGTGATTTGCGATGGCACTGTTTGATGTTTTGCACGGTGAGTATATGACGATGGAGATTGGACAGTGTTGCTGATGGTGGTTTAATCGAGCTGTGAGCAGAGAGGAGGTTGATCGTGATTTGCTGTGTTGTCCATGTAGTTTGGTTGATGGGGAATGTTAAGCAGTGAGGAGTTTGTTGAAATGATTGTGGTATTTAGTTGTTGAGGAGGAAGCAGCACTGACAGTCAGTTTGGGATGGTGGGGGTTGATGTAGAGAAGTTGATGTAGAGGGGAGGTAGGAGTTTAATGAGTGTTGAGTAGGCGTTTGATTGTGGTTCGGTGATGTAAGTGGTGAGATGTTTGTATTGGTTCGACTGTTGGTTGGACTGTGGTGGAGTTCTGGTAGGTGGTATATCAGGAATGATGGAAGATAGAATTGGGTGAGGGAAACTGCACTCTGGTGGTGGATGAGTTTAGATCCGGAAATTGGTAGTGTTGTTGGCACTCTGGTCAATTTAATTTTTTTTGGGTTTGCTAAAGGCAGTTGAATGAAGCGATTGCGGTGAGGTTGGAGGAGATGGTGGTTGAGCAGACTGTGATGTTGCAGTTGTTTGTTTATGGTCTGGGTGTGGAATGTTTTGGTTAAAGTGCTGATGTGGGTACATGATGGAAGTTTGTCGACAGTTTTGCGGAATGTTTGTGGAATGAAGATGGTCAGGGGAGAAGGGTAAGCAAGTTGTAATTGTTTCAGGTGGTGTTGTAAGTCAGAGATTGTTAAGGCGAATGGTTGATGGTAGAAGGATAATGCTGTGGCAGTTTGATGATGCAGAGATGAATTGTTTGGTGATATAGCAGGAGTTTTTGTTGGGGAAGTGGATTGTGAATGATGACACTGTAGAAGTATGGCTGTATGTTGAGAAGTTGTTTTGTATTGGGAGGGGCAGTTTCTCTGGTGTGTCAGTGGTATGGTATGAAATTATGAAGTGGTCTGAAGTTTGTATGAAAGGCAGCGAAATGGGTAACAGTTCTGGTATGGGGGTAAGGCAATGGTAATATGGAAGAGCAGATGCAAGAAATTGGCAAGGAAGTGGGTGTAGAACAGGTAGAGAACAAGGTTCTGGCGTAATGTGAACAATGTGGTGGAATGATATGCACTGGGCAAATTTGAAATGCAAGTCACTGAAGATGTAGACGAAGAAGAAATGCAAATTGCTGATGTTTGTACTGGGGGTAAACAGAGAACAGTAAAATGTAAATAGAAATGTAAACAGAGAATAGTGAAGTGAATGATATTTGTTTTAAAAGAAAATTTTGTATGCTTTTTTTTTTCAATATGTAAATGCAAATAGAAAAGCAACAAATGCAAACAAACACACAAACGAATGCAAGCACCAAACATGCACAACTTTTTTTTTGAAGGCAATACACACAAAACAAAAACATAATAAAATGAAAAGAAAATAATTCGAAGAATAGAAAATCAAAATCAACACAACTCTCCAGCAACAACGCCAAAACTTGTTAATCGGCGTAATTTCTATCGGATTGGAAAACCGTCGAAAAAATTAGAAATAAAAATAACCGTAAGCGCACTGTGTGCGAATGTAGCACGTAACGAATACGGGTCGATCCGTAGGGAATTTATGATTTTAAAATTCTATTCAATCAAATTAAACCAAAGTTGAAGAGAATGTTAAGCTAGAAAATTAGAAAATTAACTAACTAACTAAAAGAAAACATATGCAAATATAAGTGTTAAATGACAATTTAGAGAATAAATCCACTCTCTAGATCATGTAGTTCAACACATATGAAATCATGATCTCTCTTTTATGGTCATTAGTTAGTTTAATTGATGCGTTTATCATAAGTATGACCTATTTGTGCTATTAATTAGCTCAATATAAGCCATCAAAGTATGACACACCCATTAAACAACTTTTTACTCTCATGAAAAATGACGATGAAAATGAAAACTGTTTTACGTATGGCCTACTAACTATTGATTAGAAACATAGACCATCAAATTTTAATTTCAAATCACTTTCTTTTGCCATAAGCATATTTTGATGAAGAGACAATTAGTGTTAGTGATTGTTTAAGCATAGTCTATTTGGTGTCAATAATATAGGCTATCAAATTCAAAGCAAAAACAACAATTAAACCACTTCATTAATCATCATTAAGCATAAAAAGAGAGCATTAATTAACAAATAGTTGAAACTACATAATTAGAGAGCTTCATTACCCCTAATTTGAAGGGGTTTAGCCTCTCATATTTTTCATCTGATTAACAAATGTAGCTAATAACATGAAAGCAAAAAGGAAGGAAAATGAAAGCAAAGTAAAGAAGAAGATAATACTATTCTAGTTGCATAAAATAAAATCTACACTATTAGCATGAAAGAAAGCGAGCATGTGAGTAAAATGAACACAAATTAAAATTGCATAAAAAAGATTACATGAAATAAAAATTGCTAAGTAGCCATAAAAAGAGAAAAAGAGATTGTCTTTTTATTTCTAAGCTAAACTAAACTAAAGACAGACTAAGAGAGAGGAGAGTTACATGAAACATAAGGGGTTATTTGTACAAGCATGAAACCCTAGTCCATAATTTGGAGAATGACCAAACTACCCTTGAGAAAGTGTGGAGGCCAAGTAATCATTAGCTTCTACTAATCATCATTTAAGTGTACATGAAGCCATTAATTCCATAAGCATATGCATTAGCCTCTAATTTGTACATTAAGGTGGTGGGTAGGTGGGGTCCTCCATGATCTTCACTTTGAATTATTTTCATCTTCATTTTTTTGTGTTCGTTTTGTGCGTGCATATCTTCTTCGTGAAACAACTTGTAATTGAAATCAAATTCCTATAAAATAGTATGTAAATTTCTAATTAATTTTTCTCAAAGAAATATATGCACACAAATGACCGTTTTGCACCTATATGAAGATGATATGTGAAAATTTGAAATTAATATGGATTTTGGTTAAAACAGGTTAAAATACCCAATATGATCATTTATTTACTTTAAATAGAATAAATATGGTGGTAAAAATATGCACATTTACATGCACATCACCATGTATGCGAATGAATTAGCTATTGAATTCGACTGTCGTCGTTCTTAGTGCGTTTATCGTTTAATTACCTGATTTCAACGGTTAGTTCAAGAGATTAATGAGCTATTCGATTTGGAGATGGAAGCAATTTGGGCGCTCTCGTGTTCTTTATTGATATGAAGGAACAAAGAAGTAAGAGCAAGTAACAAATTCGGCTAAGTACAGAGCTATTTATATGGGAGAAGGAACCAAAGAAAAGAAACGATTCACCTCCCAATTGCCGTGACAGGTAGACATAGATTTTCCCCAAATCGATAAGAATAAGCTGTTCGTATCCATATATTCAAATTTTACTGATACGAAATTTGCATCGAACATTTTTATGAGACACTAGATTCCTTCGATACGAAATGCTTGTTCATATCCATTGTTTTCGACTCCATCTACGGTGCATCAATATGAACTATACTATTCGATTCCATGAACATACAACCCATAAGACTCGTATCCATCAATACGAATTATGCACAAGGAACCAGACCCTCTATTCGCATCTTTCATTAATCTGTTGATACGAATTACAGCTTCGTACCCATCATTTAGAAAATTGCAGGGAGTTCATAGCCAGGTGCTCTCCATCGATGCGAGGTGTTTATTTCATATCCATCACTGCAAATTCCATCGATATGAGAGCAATTTTAGGACCTTTTACATCGATCCAGGAGAGGATCGATACGAAAGGGCATTCCAAAACAATTGTCAAACGTTGTTACAACTTGAATTTCACATCGGTTTAGGAGAGGATCCATACGGAATTCGATGCGAGGAAACTGACAACGACTTGTAAACTGCGAAGGTTAACAAGAGTCAGGTTAACATATACGCATGTAGTCGGACTAATATACAATTTTGAATCTTCAAAATTCACAGGTCGAATGCTCACCTGATGAATAATTACAACTACAAATTGCTAATCACTATCATGCGGCAATCAGTTACAACAATACAGGGTACAACAGTGGGCAATCGACAGCTCATATTATTGAAAGATAAGCCAGGAGTTACAAATTTCAACGAAAAGATGACAATCATTCTGCAAGTCGGACAGAGCTATTCAGGATGAAGATTTCACTTTTTCAAAGCACGTCATGTTTACACAAAACGTACTTTAGGGGGAAAATGTTGTCCCGCCTTTTGGCAAGACCGAGATATCAACGCTACAAGAAAATGTTCTATTAATAGCAAGTAGGGATTGCACAAAAACTTGACTAGCAATAGTTATATATGTTAGCGATATTAGGGTAAACCATGGCTTGTGTTCATGCAATCTTTAACTTAAACGAAAATCTGGCGGTGAAATTTTAGGTTTACCTCTTTCTCTTCTTATTCCTAAGCCGCCAAACATTCCTTTTACCTTCGATTCCAAATTCCAAAATAGCCTCTATGAATCTCCTCTCCACTCATGCGAACCGTCTTCAATCGCGAATCACTACTCGGTTTGAAAGCTCGATTTTTCCACCCACTCTATTCTTCAAGACATTCATCTACAAAGCCGGTTCCTCCACGAAGCAAAAATGTGAATCTCAATGAAGCTAAAGCGCGCTTCCTCAAGGCATCTTAAGCATTATTCTATAGCTCGACCGAAGTGTGATTTCAACTTGCGAACTTGAATTTAGGTATACTTTTCAATTTCTTTTTTTTAGTTGTGCATTTAATGATCGAATTAATGTTGTCTGAATGGTTTTGGAAATCTTTGGTGAAGAGAGTATTATATATAAGTGATGTACATGAAAATGAGTTAGAAAGTTTGCCGTTTATTATTTTTAGGTTTCGATTTTTCTTGGCTTGTGGTTATTTTCCTTATTTGCAAATTAAATAATGTTATTCAATTGATTACAAACTACTTTTCTGTTGAAGCAAATTAGTTTTTCACTAGCAGTTGCCTACAAATTAGTTTACTTTTGAAGCTAAAAGAAAACAAGCTGCCTACAAATTGGGTGTTAGATTGTAAGGATTGGGATTACTGATAATCCAACATCGGTAATGCATTGTTCATTCAGATTTTAGAAGTAACAGGGATAGTTGTAGGTGGTAGTGTACTTGTCCTAGTCTTGCATACTAATTTATTTATATTTCAATATATCTTTTATTATTTTGTGAAAATTAAAGGAATCTTTTTATAAAGAAGTTCTTGAGAAGATTTAGATTTCCATGAGGCATGAAATGCAATTCAGTTTGCAAAACAACTGAGTTGCAATTTGCAATTCAGTTTTGCAAACTGAATGCAATTCAGTTTGCAAAACAACCGAGTTGCAATTAGTTGCGAATTGCAACTCAATTTGAAAACTAAAGTTCAAATACAATGATTTGTTGCTTAGAGCAGAAAAATGCACCAGTTCCCAATGTGTCACCATTCCATGTTTGTATCTATGTTCCAGTTCCTTCTGTTTCCATGATTGTATCCATGTTACCATGTATCATGCTCCAGTTCCTTTTATGTAAACATGATCGAACGGTTAAGGCATGATCGAGCGGTTCCATTGTAAAACATCATTTAATAACTATTTATTCTTGACTGTCTGTTTGACATCGAATGCATCCTAGTTGTAATTCTTTTGTTATTAGCAATATTGAACTTTATACAAACTTTGATCATTAGTATTTCAGTCCATTAGTATGCCAGATCAAATTATTTAAAGTTTTGTCATGTCCGAATGAGGTTTAACATCAGTTGAGCTCTAATTTAATATCTAAGAACTAATGGTTGATACGACCGTTTGACTCTAAGATGTTTATTTAATAAAATAAACCCACTAAGCCAAACATCCATTTAACAAATACCCGGATAGAATGCTCATTAAATAATGTTAACGGTGAAACATTCGGTAAATGGGCGATAAAAACCAATTACATTTCATGAAATGGAATTAATTGTTTTTATCACTGGAGAGCAAAATTTGATGTAAACTAATTTCAAGGACAGAACTTAAAACTCTGGATGGAATCGGCTTTATAATTTCACTCATAACTATTTAGATACACTGCTACAGTAGCAAGAATTGCAAAATGCATCTAATCCCATTATAAAATACAGCATTGACAAAAATTAATCACAAAATGAAATCTCATAGCTTATTTACATATGCAAGAAGAAAGCATCTAAAAAGGAAAAATAATCTCAAGATTCTCTGGTCGACTATAAAAGCTATGCATATTACATCATAAACCATTCTTTTTTCCTTAACATTAATCAACATTCCAAGAGGTATTACCAGGAACTAAAACTAGCAATAATTAGAAAAATGGTTAATATCTTTTTTTTGTATTGTAGATTTTTTTCATTAATATTCCTCTGAGGTAAGCATGACTCAGCTCTTCATTAATTTTTTGTTTTTTTAACTCAGTTAGTTTATGCAATAGTTATTTTTATCCCATTTCTTGTTATTATTCCTATGTACAACCTGTTAGCATATTGTAATTGAATTATCGGTCTAATCATAATTATACTCAGTTTACTTTATATTGACTGCTATATTGAAATGTAGGTTGGTAGTGAATACCTACACCGTTACATATATATTTTCTTTTGTTGTCAAGCATGTAGAAGTCAAGAAAATGTGTTAAATACATTTATCATCTAAGTTCTAGATGAGTTATGGACCAAATAGTTATAGTTCAATTCCTTTGAATTCATGATTTGGATCGCTATCAAAATTGTGTTCATACTTCAGGGAATAAAACCTTCGATAGTGGAGACTTTATAGTGCATAAGGATGTAGAAATCTATTGAAGTATTTGTCAACAATATTCATGAACACAGAATATATTATTCGTGTTCATGCAATCTTAAAAGAATTGATAGTACTAGGTATTTTCTATCAGTTCACATATTTTTGTTTGACTTGCATGTTGAGAAATACTTACAATATTGGTTACTAAAAATTTTCGTCGATATAAATTTTCCTATGAATACTGAATTTGCATATGCTCTATGAATACTGAATTTTCATATGCTCTACCACCCATTACTACTGATGCTCAAATAGCTCTAGTTAGTAATGGCGAAGAAAAAGTAAATAATCTAGAGAGGCTTAGATAGCTCAGTCATCTTCCTCTGACACGGATAAGTGTCCCAAAGATGAAATAAATGATGCTAGTTATAAGAACAACTTGAATGATGACAAATAAGCCTCCAATGTGATGGCTCCA
This sequence comes from Allium cepa, assembly GCA_030765085.1. Lineage (NCBI taxonomy): Eukaryota > Viridiplantae > Streptophyta > Magnoliopsida > Asparagales > Amaryllidaceae > Allium > Allium cepa. The sequence goes on along the minus strand of CM060939.1, from coordinate 770,824,608 downwards.
ATGCCAGCTGTTAGTTTCAATTTTTTACGCTCTTAGATTTTGGTGATAGATGTTGAGACAAATAAGCCTAGGGGATATGCCTTTATTTAGTACATGTATACAAGACACATGAAGAGTGAGCTTGCTAGTTTTATTTCTCTTTAAGTTTCAATTTTTTATGCTCTTGGATATTGGCGAGTGTCTTCTTAGTCCTCATCTTTAATTTGATCATTGTTTCAATTTGGCAGGAATTTCTGATATTATATTTCTCTTTTTATAAGTTTCTAACATTTGAAAACATGTGATGGTTTTGTAATGCTTCAATCATCAGTTTTTTGAACGTACATGCTATATCTACTCCATTTAAAAGCAAGCGCTCATAATTTTTTCTACATGATGCAGCTGCCTAAACAAGCTAATGGAGGAAGCTAGATAATAGAAGAGTTCTTGTTGGCGTCGAGCATGGTAGAACTATCACTAATTGGAGACCTCGATGACTGGGTGGTAGTCTAGGTTCTACTAGGATTGGTGGTGATGACCTTAACCAAAAGATATCTAGAAGGTAATTATTACTTTTCTTATGTAACTATGTATTATATAATTATCTTTTCAGTGTATGTATGTCTTCTTTAAAGCATGTATACCATGCCTACTTTCAATCACCTGCCTGTTCGAATTTTTTCCATTAAACGTGGGTTTTCTATGAAAAAATTCCTCAAATCTCCCTTTATATGTTTAATCATCTCCTTCCCCGCTTTTAAACTATATGACCGAACAGCCGGTTTTGAGGAATTTCCCTTTATATATTCTATAAAAATAACTAAATTTTGAGGAATTTCAAATCTCCCTTTATATGTTCTATAAAAAATTTCTTGAATTTGTTCCCTCTCCAGTCATATGATGTATTGAAAAACCGGTTATTCCCTATCCCCTCCTACATACATCAGTTCACACAATCTAGACACGATGGTTAGCAGCAAGTGGAATTAAAAGTTACGGGCTTTAAGAATCCTACAGCACAATAATTATGTTATGAGCTAGTATTTATAAATTTATTCGAAATATAATGATAAAAATAAACAATATGAACAAATGTGAGTAAAACCTCAAGGCAAGGCACTTCAGCATAAGGTACTTGAACTTCAGTATCATCTCTGCAAAATACTGAAAAGTTACTGAAATTATAGGAACACTTTTCTTTAAGAACTGAAAATGTAATTTTATTGCTCAACAACTTCCTCTTTACTCTCCTTGTCCACATCAACACCTATATGAAACAAATAAATATGGTTTTATACTTATTTTTCTCATTTCAAACTCATTTTTAATAGGATGGTTTGTTAAAAGGTTATCATGGTATTGGTTCATATGGTTAACTTTTATTAGGTAAATTTAGTTTTATTTACAATTATCACTTAAGGTACCAAGTTGTGTATCATGGACAGACTGTTCAAAAGGTGGCAATATTATTAGTTTTAGCTTAATATAACAACATTTTTTATATACATCCAAAAAGTTATTGAAATTCACCCCACTTCAATTTATCTATCTTGAGATCAGCAATATTTTGCTGGATGTAATGCTTATTTTTACTAAATAATGGATTGCAAAAAGAAACATGTGTTTTTTACTAGTAATGCGATGTTGAGTGGGTAATTACTACTACCTGCATTGTATATTTACAAAATCTGGTAATGTCTAAAACTTATTTACTGCATCAACTGCTATCCATCTACTTATTTAATCTCACTGGTTGTAGTCTGTTTATGTTCTCTCCATAATAATTTTACGCTGACACCGATGAATACTCAGTTTTAAAATGATGACATTTAACAAACTTATAATGTTTCATTAAGTACTTTCCATCGTATGCATAATTTCCATTCCTCCTATTCCATATCGTATAAGACACTGATTGGTTATCTATTTTAACCTATCCAGGTTTCATATATTAGAATAACAATTGTCAAAATGAAGGAAGGAAACCTTATCCTTTTCAAGTTGCTCAGTGAATTCATTAATCTGGTTAAATGTTTTACCTATGCTTCAACTGGCCTCCAACCAAAGAAGAAGAGCTTATCACACATACTCTGTATGGCCCTATAACTGGCTGAAGGTCTCCTGTGTTCAAATAGTTATGCCCTTAGTGAGGTTACTTTTGCTTAACCTTTCTACTTTAGTGTCAGTTCACTAGTTAATAGCATTCATAGTTGTTGTATAATAGTATGTATAGGAGCCTAATATTAATATAGGGGGATAAAACCATATATAGTGTTAAAATGTTACTTTCTGTCACTTTGCTTCCTCAATTTTATAGTTTTTTCTGTCTTTCTTGGCCTGCCCATCATTTCAGTATTTGATTGCACATATATACTTATGAATGTACATACTTTTGTATGTTAATATCTTGGAGTACATGTATTCATATGCGGGACAACTACACTTTTGTTACTGCTAGTATTAGATATTGTTGAACAAGAGTCACACGTTACAGTGAATGCTGCCGACTTCATGATAATAACATCGCATAAAAATTAATTTAAACTATTTGTTTCTTATAACGCAAGTAATTTTAATCGACTACATAGCTATTTATGTAGTCTAATTTCAATTCTCCTATTTACGTAGTCCAATTTCAATTACAATATGAAATTCCCTTCTTTACTAATTATTCCCTTTACTTTGCTATATAGGTACATAAAGCATTCCTTTACTACATGGAAGATTGCCACCTAAAGTTGTTAAAGGTATGTTTTTATGCATTTGAATGTGTATGCTATTATAAAGTATATTTTGTTATATATGATATATATCCGATCTTGTTTTGATCATGTAAATGTATGCCGATCTTGTTTTGATCTTATTTTGTTAAAGGTATGTTTTTATGTATATGATATGTATGCATGTATAGTTATAATTGCTAATTGTTGAATTTCTTTTTCATAGGTAATTACCCATCTATGGTGTATACAAATGGTAACATGTTGTTGTATATTAGCGCTTTGAAGTTCTTTTGAAGTAACAACTTTTTTGGTTTGTACATTTAATCATCATGTGTAATACGATCTTTTTATCATTTGTATTATTTATACTTCTGATGTAATGTTCATTAAATATTACGATATGTTATGCATCATTCTATGTGAATGTTGAACGGTTAGTTATTTTTCGTTTGATGTGATATATATGATTGTGTGAAATGATACATTGTGTTTATGTAAATTTATCGATTGTAATGTGATAATGGATATATACATATTGCAAAAATGATTTTTAAAACGCTGTTAAGAACACCATTAATAAGATTTTTTATAGCATGTAAAAAATGCTATAAAAACATGTTTTTTGTAGCATTTCTTCTGTTGCAATAATAGGTCATTGATTTATTACAATACGTTGATTTACAATGTTTATAAAAACGTTGTAAATGCCTTTTATAGCATATTAAGAACGCCATTAATAAGATTTTTTATAGCATGTAAAAAACGCTGTAAAAATACATGTTTCTTATAGCGTTTCTTCTATTGCAATAGTAGGTCACTGATTTATTACAACATGTTGATATACAGCGTTTAGAAAAACGCTGTAAAAGCCTTTTATAGCGTTTTTTAAACGCTATTAAAGGGTATTTTTGTTGTAGCGCAAGGAATAAACTAAAAACAAGGATCACTCATCCAGAGTGTCGGATAAGCACTGGTTCACTATGGATGTCAATGAATTTTGTCCAGGTTCGGATCAAGCTACAATTGATACGACATGACATCAAAGCTATGAAAGCCAATGTTTCAAGTTTCAAGTCAATCTGAGTTCGTATGCTCAAGTTATGACCGATGCAAGCCAAGAGGGTTAACTTGTTCATATCCATCAATTGGCCACCTTCGCACCAATCCTTTTTCGTATCCATCAGTGAGCAAGCTCCACTTTGTATCCATCGGGTGAAGGGCTTTGTTTGAATCCATCAATTACACATAGCTTCGACTCGATCAGAGTCACAACCCACTATTTCACATCGATCGATTTCGTACCCATCAAGCAGTCAAGGAAGACCCAACTTCATATCGATGAGGTTCGAATCGATCAGAGGTGCATGGTTTCATATCAACCAGGAGAACAGTGTTGTTCGTATCGATCAAGCCTCCGTTGTACGTATCGAACGAGCCTCTGTCGTTCGTATCAGTCAAGCTTCGGCTATTGGCATCATCACTAAGTACCGTTTCGTATCCATCGAATGCGTCATTTTGGATCCATCGGACAAGTGCCCACTTCGTATCCATCGATTACCATCGATCTGAGGTAGTACCCTGAAGGTCGATATGAAGAATTTGCACAAGGATAGATGCGAAATAGACTCTAGTCACCTATGGTTACCGAAACGAATGGAGAAACGTTGATCGATACAAATTGAATCGCCTCCATCGATACGAACAAGGCCGCGTCATCAACACGAACTAGGTGAAATTATTGGGACGACTTGGTCAAGTTGGCATCAAGAGCAGATCGATCTAGAAATCACATGCCATGTCATCTTCCGAGCACATGCCCAATATCGATTCGAAATAATCGATGTGAAGGCATCAATTCGAACAGAGCGGCCCACCGAAGAACGCCAATTCGTATCATCATAACTTGCAAACCACAAGACCAAATGCTATGAAATTTTCACAGGAGCTTACGTACAACCTAAAAAATGTTCCTGTCAAGTTTCGACTCGATTGGATCAAATCTTGATCGATATGTAATTCGTTCGTATCGATCTTGGATCGAGTCGAAATCGCTTGGGATCGATCGCGTAGGCCCACTCACGTGCCAGAAAAAGTCTCTCGAGATCTGGGAGAGATGTCAGCCTCCTACATCTATAAATAGAGCCCCAGGGCCAACAGAAAATGGATCTTTTTGGCTCTTTGAGGTCCAGATTCTGCCAAATTTAACTTTAAACTCCATAGCAGCTGTTGTACTCGAATTTCAGCACTAATCCGTTGTAATCCATTGAAATAAGTGGTAATCAGCAAGTGAATATCAATAAAGTCATCAAACTTCATAGAGGACGTAGGCGATACGCCGAACCACTCTGAACTGCTGTTTTCCTTCGTGCTTTCATTTCTGTTTTTGAAGTGTTTGTTAGATGATCCCCATTTAACATTTCTATTCTTCATTTTTATCTCTTCAAATACTTCTCAAGAGTGTTGTGCCCAATTTTGTTACAAACAGTACTCTTTCAGTTGTTTATCCAACTCTCTATGCAGTCGATCTATTTCCGTTTGCTTCTTTTCAAGCATAACCTTATAACAATATTTTATTTTCTCCTTAACTAAAATAATTAATGTATTAACTAAGAATTGCTTGATAACTTGAAACATTTACATAAAGAAATTTATACCTGAGAGAGTGGAATGGAAGATGAAGGATTCTGATCCTTCCCTTTAGATTTGTTGCTTTGAGGAGTATTGTCTCTCTGAGGGGAATCTTTAGTGGAAGAATTAGAAATTCCAATAGCATCCGCACTTTGAGCTGCCAAATCAAGGTCGGCATTTCTCGACCCATCTTTCTCATTTGGCGGTGCAGTAAGACCCTTTCCAGTGCCACCATTATTTCCATCATTATCATCGTTGTCATGACCATCGTTATTATAACCATTACCATCCTTGCCTTCCTTATCATCCTCCTTCTCATCATTATATTTGTTTATTCATCCTTTGGAGGGTCATCAAAGGTCAGCAATTTCTTGACATCAATCTCTTCCTTATACTTAGAAGGTCCCTCTCTAGGTGCCTAACTTTTATTCAAAATCGCTTCAAATTTCTTCGTAAACTTCCCATTCCAAACTGAAGGGAGAGAAGGGAAATCTGAATTTGGGTACTTGTGGATATTGTTGGCATATGCTATAAAAAGAGCTTTCTCATATGAACTCTTGATAATGGTTTCAAGAGTCATCCTAAGGAAATAACTGCTTTGCATCATTGGTTACACTAGTTGATTTGTTCAAAAGAGTTCTTTCTTTCACAACTTTTTCTTGAGAAATTCATTCTCCTTCACAAGCTTAACTTCCTTTATACCGGCCTCCTCAAGCCTTGTCTCCAAAGCTTTCGCTCCATCATTTATAATTTTTCTAGTGCTTCTCTCTTTAGTAACTGAAGTTTTTGCTTCCTTGAGCAAGGTAGTTAGTTTTTCTTTTCTGTTACAGCTTTGTCCTTTACTATTGACATATCAATTATATAATCATTGAGCGAAGAAAAAATTTCCTTGAGTTTAAACACTACATTAGAGGTTCCTGCAGCACTGCCTTGTAAAAGAAACATATGCTTAGCTGCCTGAAATGAAAAACAGGTATAAATCAAAATATTATGTAAGGAGTTGAAGCCTAAAATAATTGAAACAGGAAACATACATACCGACAAGAATTGCTTAATAATAGAAAAAGCAATGATCTGGAGAACAAGATGAAGGCTGTGGTAGCTTAAGAGCAGCAAAGGACGGAGACTAAATGACTAATTGGAGAAGGTCATCGAAACCGCTAATAGGGGTTAGAGATTGAGACATGGAAGGAAGTGGATCTTCTAAAGAAATACATAGTCCAAGATCCTCACAAAGAAGATTTAGAGCCCTAAGAGAACCTGGAAAAGTAATAAAAAGAAGTGGGTCTTGAAACTGCTCTGCTCCAACCAACTATTGGCCTTTCCCCTAGAAGTGTTAAGGTTTAACACCCCAAGACTTGGGCTGATATCTAAAAATGGTTCATCATCCACAATAACAAGGGTGTGGGCAACCTCCGACCTTTTTCTTTTTGCTAGGAGTTGTGGCAACAACAGAACCATCACTTAGTTCCCATTTTATGGATTTGAATGAATAGTGATGATGTCCTTAAAACAATGAGGTTTAGAAGCTTAGTTTGAGATAGAATCGAAAAGAAAAGCTTATAAAAGGGAGCCATAATGGGTTTTGTATAAAATGTAATGATATCTTACCAAACGTCTCGGGCAGAACAAGAGAATTAGAAGTAAAAGGATTTTGGTTTTCCTATGTTTACTTCCTTATGTATTATATTTGACCATTGGAGGCTCTCTTAAAATTCTATGATGATCTAAAATAATGGAATATTGAAGGAGTTTTAATGGAGTTAGCAGTGTAAGCCTATTCCCCATAGTATCTGATGCTTGAGTCAATGACTGCATAATCTTCTGATCAGAAGAACATAGCTTTTGGGAATAGAATCTAAAATAAACCATTTATTAATAAAGATTTATAAGTAGATATGGGTAGTAAGAGACAAGAAACTTATTAATGTAGATAATGTTCCTTTGATGTTAGAAACGTACTTAATGAAAAAGAATTGCATCTCACATCCTCACATCTCGTTCACACTCTCAAAAATCATAATTTTTGGATAGGGACAGATCTGGTATAGTTGATGATCTGGTAGCTCAACAATCAGGCAGGACAAGCTATTGAATGAAGAATTTCAGCATTAAGGGAAGGGAACCCTTCCTTTCGAGCTAAGACTTCCAGATAAGTCGGATATGTATAAGAATTTGGCGAGCACTAAATTGGTGCAATATCCAGATGTTCAAGGTATCTTATAAGAAAGCCAGGAAAAGGAAGGTAGCCTGTGTGCCAAATATGTATTGGAGTAAAGCAAAATATCCTTACGGCAGATTACAAAAGTTTCTGTAGGACAAGCAGGAATGGTTGTAATTTCTGTAATCCCAAAATTTTCCAATATAGAACCCACCTCGACTTGGGTTGTGATGTATGATGGATTCGAAAGATTATCTCTCTTAATGCTAGTGGAGAGTGAAGCCTTAAGGCCTGCATTACTTTTCTTAATGGACGTCTTTCTTGGCTTTTAGCTTTCCATCTATCGACTAGGTGATATTATTCCACAATTTAGGAAATGATAGTGTTCATATTATATAGAAGAATCACCACATGCTAAAGTAAAAAAATTATTATCTAAATGACTAATCTACTATCAAGGTGATGACATCAAGACGCTTAAAGTATATGTTAGTCACAAGCTAATAACTCTTAAATGACACATGTCGAGTTTATTGAAAGACATAAACTCTAACTTTAATAATGGAATTTCATGGAAAAATCTATATAAAGATCAAATGAGAATGGATATGCAATGTCAATTACAAAGGCATAATTAAACACCGCAACTATAACTAATGTTGAAGTGATGAGGTTGATGAAATTAGTGAATAACAACGACATGAGTTGATAATGTGCTAATCAGTTAAACGACTTGTAATATGTTGAACTAGCAACGTCGTAAGCATTGATATCGAATGAAGCTTAATTTATAATACTGAAAGCGGCTACATGATGATGGCAACAAGCAGTAAGATTTTCGGTATCAAAGTATAACTTTATAAATCAACAATGAAAGTAAACGATGTCATTTATAGTTAAGTGATGTCACATCTAACTTGTATACACTTTCTCATTGGAAAATAGGTCAATAAAAAGCTTTATTAATGTCGAATATCATTACTATTGAATATCATATCAATATCACAAAAAATGTTGGTTACGACGTAACATAGGGAAAGACGAGTCGATGTTGAATATCATGATGATGTCGTGAGATATTAGGGTCGGGGTAGAGTGAATTCTTACTGGATATCAGGTCTCATAAGCTAACTTTTTTTATCATTAAAATAATAGCACCTAGGCTCAAATCATCACCGACCCCAAATTTCGTTCAAACAACATAAAAATTCGGTGTTAATCTAAAGTATAAAAACAAACGACAGTTGACTACATTGATAATCTGAATATTAACATAAAAATATCCAATTAAAACCCAAATGTCAATTCGGAGTCGATAAAGCCCTAAATTGATTTCATGGAAATTCCTTAGTTCGAGAACAGTTGAAATTGCATATCATACTTGAATGATGGATCGAACATTCATGAGTTGGAAGTTTTTGGTTACTTTTGAAAATTTGATTTCTCGCTTAAGTTCTCAATTGTAGGTAAAAGAGGAATGAAGGATAAGCTCGTTTATTTATAGAAGAGAAAGAAGGTAAATGGATATTGTTAATTCAATTTATGTGGATGGCTAGATTTGCATGGAATACTAATAAGCGGTAAACTTGTTGACTTGAAAAGTCAATGACTTTCTATACTGGGGGGCAAATGTTATCACCATTATTAACCTCGAAGATATGCGACATGAATATGACGCCACCTTTCAAGATGGAAGTAATGATGTGCTTATCAATATCATTGAATACCGTATATGATCAATAACGCATGTTTCTGACATCGCTTCTCCTTGATGCCACCTCATATCTATATTTCATCTCATTGATGCCATCTCTTATCAATGCCGCCTTTCACTTCTGAAAATAAGATGAACGTTGCAACTCATCAGTGTCGCACCCTGTCAACGCCACTCGTCACTGACACTACCTGCAACCAAATTCATAAAGTAATGATGTCGCATCTCTTTGGCATTGCTTCTGTTCCAATACCACTTCTATTTATGTTGTATTTCAGATAATACCAAGCTAATCGATGCTGCCCATCATTGATTTCACCAATAGTAAATGTCGCGTCTTGCTAATAGTATATTTCGTCAACACATAAGGGACATCGAAAATTTAACATGCAGTGTTGACGTTGGAAGCCATTAGTATCTATAAAATTTATCAAGGCCAATGTTATACTAATCCATGCCGCTCCATATTGATGCCGTCCCAAATCACTATCGTGCAACACCAAACACCACTTCAATTCAATATTGCTATCAACTAATGGAGAGAACTGATCATTACAACAGAAGCCACCAATGTCGAGAATCATTAATGTCGTGAGACTTCACTTATGAGATGATGCTGAAGCCCTTCCCTACACCTAAGAATGACAAAGGATATTGTCAGGCGAAGTTAGCAACGTGAATAAACTACCGAGAGCAAGCACGTCGAAGCCATGCGCCATGCTGCATTTTTCTTCTCGGTAAATATGGACCTAGAGGGCGCAATGGAGAGGGTGAATCATTATTTTTTCTCTTCTTACATTTTAAACTTGGTAATCCAAAATTGATTCAATGTTTATAGCCATTTGTAGCACTTGAACTATTGGACTATTGGACTTTGTACCTTCGATATTATATTGAATAAAAATGAGATATCTTGAATTATGACTTACTTTTGAGTTTCAAAGCATATATAATTTATTAATCAAGGATTGCTTCAAACTCCAAAATATTCATATTCTTTATTTCTACCTTTATACGCAATTGACTATACGAATTTATTTCATAAGCATATAATCCTATATGACTTTGCATATGACTTCACAATGGACTTAAGCTTGCTCGTTCACTCCTTTTAAGCCTTAACTCAACCTAGTGTGACATTGTGCCAACACTCATTGAGGTTAAATCTAGGCTCTCCAAGTTTTGTTATTAGCCAATGTTCTTATCCTTTCACTTTTAGGGTTGATGAAGAAATTTATTAATAAGTTTTAATAGGTTCAGTTGTTGGAGGGAAATAGACATGAGCTCTTCCCATTTTGACATAATTTCGCTCATTAGTCCATTATTACTTTGGGTACTCAATTTAATTGGGGCAATCTCTTGTTTAAGGATAAAGATATGAGGCGAAATTTTTTGTTGACCATACCTTCTCTTGGCTTTGTCCTAAACCTCTTGTGATGTGCTGGAGTACATGAGTATGTTTGAAATTTGGTGTTCCATTATGCTGAGTAGCCATGACATGATGAAATGGTCGATTGCCTGCCATTCTTCTATTATTTCTTTCTCTTCGATAGTTGGCTCAGTTGGCATTGCTACTTTGGTTATTTTCCTTTTTCCAGTGACAAAACTTAATTTCCCTTTGCCACCTAAGACCAATAGTTACTGATTTGATTTGGGAATGTAATTTCTGTTGCCATAGAGTATGATATTTGTGAGTTTAATTGTAACGACCCATTTTTTCGATCCTCAAAAGTCGACACTAATACATCCATTGGTATTCATGTATCGAGCATCCAAGTGTTAGAAAGACAGATAGTTGGAGGAAAAAAGAAGAAAGGATGGAAAAATTCTCACATCGTGATGAGTAATATACATATACAATAGATCTTTACCAAGCAAAACTATAATATACATCCCTAAATCAGGATTAACTAATCAATCATCAGCCTAGACAGTTATAACAAACCCATCCTCATAATTGCTGATAAATACAACTAAAAAATGCAACAAAAAAATATAATATATATGAGTACATATTGGAAGCCTCCAACTCATGCCCTAAAGCTCCAAAGCATCCAAAACTAAATCTGAAATATGCTTGGTCTAACCTGAGCATTATAAGTAAATAACTCCTAGGTCATTCTGGTACACCAGCATGAAAAACACAACGTCATATGGATTTTAATGTTACCAAAACCTTTCAAATTAAAGATATCTTGTAAGACCATGCTACACATAAACACAAATGATGTTTTACCTTACGATAGCCAAACTACTTTATAGAAAATTTGGTGATGTTATAATAAGGTTTTAAAGTAAATCATGAATAAAGCTGAAATGCTTGCATCTCACATTTTAGCATAGTTGAGCATAACTAAGTCTTTACGCTGCTTATTGGAGAATGGATTCCATGCAATGACAAAGCACCAAGTTAGCGTCTGCTACAGTACACCTCTAGAAAAATATGCCGAAGGCCTCACATATACCCCTTACCAACACAGAACCAACCTACCCCTTACTATATGGTACATAATATTTCATTAGCCCAGTTGCTTTGCAACCTTTTCTAGAGAGCTCTCATGCACAACCAAATCCATATATATATATATATATATATATATATATATATATATATATATATAAGGGTGATGACAATACCCTAATGGGTGCAACCCACAAAGCCGTGTTGCGTATCCTATATTTTAGTTATTCTCGGTAGTTAAGGCTTGAGGCTACATTTTACCTTTTATATAGCAGTTCAACTTGGAATGCTAATACCGCACTCCGAGAATAATGCAATGTCAATGTTCATCCATACAAGTTGTTTAGGATACGAACAAAATGAATGCACAACTGCTACTACATACATTTTGGAATCACCCTCAGGATTAGTAGTAATAGCCCATGCACTTAAAAGTTCTTTATCTTTAATCATATTCAAGATTTCTTCCATTCGAATGCTTATGCCAGTTTGAAGTAGTTTTCAGATATATTATGCACTCTCGATCTCTTCGAATTGGCAATGGTAGTTTTAAAAACCGAGCAACGTTTGATAGTCAGTTATTTGATTATCAAATAGGCAAACAATTTAACCATAGATTTAACCAAGCATGGTTAAGCATAAAGAAACCACTAAGCCTCTTTAATTAATCTTTTCATCAATTAAAATCACTTTTTAATAGTTGTATAAAAGTACTTTTACGAAAATATATTCATAAGTCTCCTCTACTCTTTTGATACTTGAAAAATATTGATATACTTATCTCAACCGTGTAAGTATACTCATATAACATTTCTCTTTCAAAACTTAGTAAAACTTTCCAACATGATTATATTAACAGTATAAGTATATTCACAAAATGATACATTTCAATACTTAGAAAATGTGCTCATATACTTATCTCAATGGTATAATTATATTCACAGATCTTAAAAAAGATTTCATTTCCAAATCGCACTTAGTTTGGAACAAAACAAATTTTAATTGAAAACATTGATAACAATAAACCCAAAAACACTTTTGATCTAAGTAAATAGATTGTATGGAAATTTAACCAAATATACTTAACACGACTTCTTAATTTCAAATAGTACTATCCGTCGATTAACAATGAAATCAGATGAGTTAGAAAACTAACCGTGCCTCCAGACACATTCTTAATTCTCGAGATAGAGATGAGTTTTCATACTTCGGAATTTGGTGTTAAGTATGAAAAGAACATTGTCCATACCACCGTAAGTTAAAATGATCGTTTATGGAAATCGGGTCTTACTTTTACTATAAATCCCTTTATAAAATTCCTTTGTAAGGCTCCTTATATTTACTACCTCCTTTCATAAAATATTGTTTATAAATTCCTTTATAAATATCTAATAATAATTTTAACTTAATTTTATAAAATTTCCAAATATATTTAATAATTCCTTTATAAATATCCTTTATACTGTTTATAAAACTCCTTTATAAAATATCATTTATATGACTCATTTTATAAGTCCCCAAATTTATTTGTAACTCTTATTACAAAAATCCAAATTAATTTAAATAAAACTCATTTTATAAATTTTTAAATAATTACAAACTCCCAATGTAAACCAAACTCAAATATAACCAAACTCAAATATAAACAAACTCTAATATAAAACAAAACTCCAAATATAATTATTAATCTCATACACTTCCTGTAACACGATCATTCCATATTTTGAAATAAGTTCACCATTGTGATTCATTTCTCCAATTTATCAAATGATAATATTTCTTTTATATAACATATATAAATCTTTTCTTTTATTAAAACATTTATATAAAATGTTTCACAAATATTTGTTCTTAAAAATATTACTATCTTCTTTTAAAACCAAAATCACTTTAAAATGAAAGATAAAACTCTTTTATTTCCTTTAAAATAAACGTTCATTATTATGATAATTTTTCTATGAAAATAAATACTTTTCAAAATAATTTTAAAACATTTACAAATATACATATATTAGAAAATAATAACAAAAGAAATTGAAGTAAAATAGAGAAGTACAAAAAAATAACTTTTATATAAAATATCACAGAAAATCCAAAAAGGTAAGATTAAAAATCATTTTCTTCCAAATCGAAAACCATTTCCACATTAAACAACAACTAATAGTACTTTCAAAATACTATATGGAGGTCAATAGTTACTGTAGCACTTAACCAATGCTATTGCTATCTTTTCCACTAAAATAGTTCAACATTTTTAACACATGTTGATGTCACGTACAATATGGCCAAACAATCAAATTTCAGCATTTAATAACCTATATTATAGGTATATGAATGAAATAAATTCAACAGGTATATAACGGTAATTAGAAATCACAATGACAAGAAATTTGGAATTCCCTATAAAATTCCCTATATAAAAGCGAATATTTAACCAACCAACCAATAGTTCATCCAAACATAAATAATAAATTTATATCTCCTATATATCATACCAATTATCCAAAAAGATGAGTTTAACTCATCGAAATTCTAGCGGATGCCTAGGCGTTCTAGTTTGAACCAAAATCGTATTAACGTTCGATTTTAGCCCAAAATTTCACTTACTTCAAATTCAACGAAACTAGTTGCATCACGTAGCTATCGCCATTACGAATGCAACATAAAAGACCTCGTCTCGATTGAACCTCGTGTGAGAGAATTATTGACTTAATAAGTTTGACATTGAATTATATATAATTTTTCCATTAATTGCTTAAACTACAAATAATAACCCATTTTATTTTCAAATCCATTTTCCCAAGAACACATTCCCTTCAAAACCTAAATGCGTGACACAAACAGGCACCACAGTCGCAACTTCAACCTCTGATCTCTCTCTATACTCGGCCATTTAAAACACCACCTTCACCATTGCACTCTACAATGAAAACTCCACCTCCCATAACCATCTCTCCAAGCTCGGAGCTAGAGACCTCGTCACTAACGAAACCCAAGCTGTGCCTCCAACCAGGTCATGATTTAACCTAAGCCATTGCAAGACCTAGACTTTTGAAACCGATGCTACCCTCTAAAGCACCAACCTATGACCATAGCTTCCGCAGTCCTAAACCTAGTTTGTCAAGCACTGCCTCTAACTGTCGAGCACAATAAATCTCAACTACATGCAATAAAGCTCACTCAAATTATAGATCTTCCATTTCACACTCAAAGATCTAAACTTTTTAATTTAGTGATTTGTAAATCATTCTATTTGAATTTTAGAAGAAGTGGATTACTTTTTTCTTTTCTAGGAAGATGTCAATAGAACCATGAATGTGAAATGTATTAAGTAAGTTAAGTGTTTGGTTATGGTTTATAAGAAGATTTCTGGCATCTCGTTTCATTCGCATATGAATCGCGAATGACAAAATGAAAATACTTTCTTGCTCAAAAATGCGACATGACCCCAAAACAATAACAATATGTACTGATTATATTGTTTTATAAAATTATTAAAAAACCATCGTTTGTCGAAAAATCGTCAAACAATAATTTATATATTTTCCAAATTAAAATTATGGAAAAATCAAATAAACTAAATTAAAAATATGCTAGTTAAAATTGAGTAGTTATATTAGTAACTTATTTCTTATTATTTTATTAAATTTGAATCAAATGTGAATTTTTAAATAAATTAAATATTACAATTAGAAATGTTAAAAAAATTCAAGTCGTTACATTAGTGTTGTCGGTTGAGACATGACGAACTGACTGCTATTCTTTATTATTTGCAGCTTTAGATATTATTATGGAACTTTTGAGTCAGGATTTTACCCATTCTGATACCATATTGAATTTTCGAGGAGAAGATTGACTATGATGAATAATTAGTTTTATTGTTAAATTCTAATTCTACAAGCTGTTTATACATGATTATGCGTGGCCTAATTCTACTAATCGTTGCTTATTTCCTAAATCATAATTCTACTAGCTCTTACTTATTTCCTAAATTATAATTGCCTAATTACACCCTAATTACAGGTTAGTACAAAATATGGCTGATAGTTGTATAATGGATGATAGCCTTTTATTTATTTCATGTTTACAGCTATGATGAAATATTCTTAGCCTATCATTCCTATTTCTCCATAGCATTATAGAACTTCTATTCACATATGGAAAATTTCTTACTTTGGTCAGTGTATTTTATGTACCTGGTATTTGTAAGAATATGGTCTCTACATACCTTCTTGATAAAGGAAGATTCAAGATTCTATATGAGTTTGACAAGTTAGTGTTATCCAAGAATGGATGATTTGTTGGACAGGGATATTCTTATAATAACACGATTAATTTGAATTCAATAAAGAATACTTCTGCTTATATTGTTGATTCTATTGATTTATGTCATGCCAGTTGGACGTGTTAATTATGATTCCTTAAAAATATGAATAAGTTTGAATTAATTTCCGATTGCGATTTTGAATCTATCTCTAAATGTGAAACATGTGTTCAAGCAAAAATACATAGGAAATCATTTAAATAAATAGAAAGGAAATCTACTTTGCTTGGCTTAGTATATAGTGATGTTGGTGACTTAAAAGGTCATACGAATTATGGCGGTGATAAATATTATATTACACTTATTAGTTATTATTCTATATATGCTTATATTTACCTAATGAAAAACAAATATAAAGTTTTTGATAAGTTTAATATTTATAAGGAAGATAAGAAAATGTAATTAGGAACTATAATAGAAGTGTGTGTTCTTATCATAGTGGTGAATATTTTTTCAAATGGTTTCGCATTATTTTGTAAAAAATATGGTTTAATTCATCAATGTACTGCTCTCTATACACCTCAACAAAATAAGGCATTGAAAGGGAAAACTAGACATTAGTAGAAATGGTTAATGATGCGTTCATTATTTCTAATTTACCTAATTTTATCGCATGATACTATATTATCTACTTATTAAATTTTAAATAGAGTTTCTTTGAAAAAGAAGGATGTTTCCCTTATGAGTTATGCTTTAAAAGAAAACACAATTTTGTCAAAACTTGAAATTTAAGATTGTTCGGATTATGCTAGAAAAGTGGATCCTAAAAGACAAAAAGTAGGGAATAATGCACTTAAATTTGCATTTATCGGTTGTTCCCCTAATTGTATAACTTATCGATTTATAGTACTTGATACTTTTGAAGTAATAGAATCTGCAGGTGTAGAATTTTTTTAAGTATATATCTCAAAATCAAATTAGTGGAAATCCATTGGTATCATCTAGTCCGAAACATGTTGAAATAAACGACCACAATGATGAAGATTATACCTCCTTTCAAAATAAAGAGAATATCTCAATACTTGAAGAAAATACAAAACGCAGGAGAAGTAAAATAGCAATAATAGAAAAGGACTACGGTCCTGATTTAATTACGTTCCTAGTAGAAGGAAGTATGAATGATGTTCTTAATGTAACTTAATATTTAATAAATGTTAATGATAATCCTAAAACTTATATGATGCTATAAGTTCCAAAGATGCAATTTTATCGGAAGAAGTTATCAACGAATAATAATTTCGATTTTGAAAAATCAAACATTAATTTTGACTGGTTTACTTCCTGGTGCTAATCCAATAGGATGCAACTAGATATTCAATAAAAATTTGAATATAGATGGATCCATTGGTATTTTAAAACTAGATTAGTTACCACCAGTTATAAAAAATTCATGGAGTAGATTATTTTGATACGTAAGCTCAAGTTGCCTATATTTTTTCTATTTGTTGTTTGATGGCACTTGCATCCAATCATAATTTAGTGATACACCAAATGAATATGAAAACTGCATTTCTAAATGGTTATTTGAAAGAAGGTGTGTGTATATATATATATATATATATATATATATATAGAGAGAGAGAGAGAGAACAACCAATAGGTTTCATAAATCCTAGCAAAGAAAAGAAAGTTTGTAAGTTGATAAAATCTCTTTGTAGCCTAAAACAAGCTGTAGCAACCCGTAATTTGGAACACTTCGTCTTCGAATATCATAACTTTTGAAATATAATAAAGTGTTATAAATGTGATTTTATAACCCTGTTAAACATCTTTTAATTAATAAATAATGATAAAAAACTTGTTTCTTAAAACTACTTTTACAAAAATAAATACTTTAAAGAAATATCTATAATGTGACTGAAATTCGGTTTATCGATAAACGACTTTTTATTTAATAAAATACTTTGAACTCTTTTGTGCTTATATATTGAACATGTGAAAAATTAGCAACTAATTAATACACTTTTCTTAAGTAATTGGAATCTTCTAGAAGCTTCTAAAAGGTAAAGAGATATTTGTGTGTAAGGGTGGGTTGGTCGTTTACTTAGAAATAGGTGGAAATGCGAAGTGATGGTGCATGTAGGGAGAGAGTGAGCCTTCCATGACAAGACATTGAAGTTGAGAGTAAGGATAGGAGCACTACTTCATACCGATATAAGTGGGTGCATACCCTTGAATCCATTTCACAAATATACACATAAAGTTATAAGCTCTTTCATATCTTTCTCTACACAAATTTCCTAAGCAACATAATTTCAAAACATCAAAATCAACTCAAACTTGGCTTAGGACCTTAGGATACATCAAAACAACTATTAGCTACTTGGATCATGGAAATTCAAAGCACATCTCCCCCCATCATCTTGGGTCGTGAGCTATAATAGGTAATATTGCCTAAAAACAAGCGTAAAGCAAATGAGGTGGTGGGAAGTTAGGTGGTTACAAGGTTAAGGTAGGAAGTGGAAGTTAGATCTTACTTGTTTGATTGGTTAAGAGTGAGATAACTCACCAGCTTGAATTAAAATATTTTGTATATATGCTTGTATTCGATTGTTTATTTGCTTGAATGGATATTGATATATATCGTAATATTGATTTGATTCTTGATTTGATTGCAAATGACATATATAATCCATATGTATGGACTTGAATGGACTTGTATGACTTGTAGCATAGCCTTCAAACAAAGCAAATAGGTTATAGTTTAACTTTGGCTTAGATTGGACTTATATTTGAAAGTGCTCTTATAGTGATAGTCACTACAGATGCATTTTGGAATTGTCTTGTGTTCAACAATTTCTAAGAAATTTTGTATAGTGATCCTCAGAGCTTTCTAGCCATATTTTTGATATATATTGTGAATGTTTGATGTCAAGTTTTAATGTTGAGTAGTTAAGTAACATAGTGAAAAGTGATTATACTTTCTCTTATGCAAAACTACCCCATTTTAGCCTTTGTTTTGAACTTTGAAGGTTTGGAAATAAATACAAATTTAAGTATTTTGTTTCATTATTTTTACAAGTCTTTGCTAACTCATATTAGAGTATTTTAAAAGTGGTTTTGGTACTTTTTATGTATTGTGAAGAATTACTTATGAATTTTTAAAGTAGGAGGTTCATTTTAAATATATAGAAAACAAAGTTTTTCTATATTTTAATTAAATTATAAAATGGTTATTTTTAAGTAATATTTTGAGCGAATGTTTTAAAACCTATTATAAGTATTTTAAAAGCATTTTTAAGTGTGTATATATAGCTTTTAGAAAATAGTGAATTGCTTTATTGAAGTATAAATATCTTATGTAGTATAATACCTTTTAAATTGTTTTATTAACATCTAGTTTTATACATAAATTTCTATATATATATATATAATATATATCATTTTTAAAAGGGTTTTTGAATTGTACACCAAATGTTTATAAAAGGGTTAGTAATTGTTTTGTGGCTAAATCGTGTTTTGTTAACTTACTTATTTGAAAAATCTTTAACTATGCTTAACACTAAAAACCGACGAAGTAGACTTATCTATTTGTAAGAGTTAAAATTAACGTTCGAGTAAGGATAGAAGCAATTGAGCTCTAACCTACCATCCTCGCTTTTTACCAAGGAATAGTTAAGTTAGGAAGGTCAAAAACGTGTTAATCATGTTTTTGTACTTGAATATGGAATGGTAGTAATATTATACCTAAATTAATGGCCGATTGAGGTAGATTTTTCTATATGTAAGACTTAAGATTTATGTTCGAGTAGGGATGGAAGTGATAGTGCTCTAACCTACCGACTTCACTCTTGATCGAGGAATAGTTAAGTTGGAATGTCAGAAACGTGTTAAGTATACGAACCTTGATTTCCACCAGCCATCGCTTTAAAACTCGATAATCGATTGGTCAACTATCAAACTTGACAAAATATAACTTAGAAAGTATCTAAAGGCTTCGTGGCTTCATACTCTTTGAGAACCCCATAGAGGAGCATTGGCATGACACGTCTCTAGCTCTAAGAACTTATATATACGAGATCCCCAGGGAGGACTCCTTCTTATGTAGTTCGCTTATTTCTAAAAGAACCAGAATTGAGTTAATTGAAAATCATCGATTTGCTTTAGGGAGTCCAAGATCGATAAAGATTTTATGTAATGACCCGTAAATTCGGTAAATATTTCTAAATGGAATTTTGCTTGAAACTTTGATTTAAATTATTTTAAAATTGATAAATATGGAATTTTAATATATATTATTGGGATTTGATGTAAATTATTTTCCAAATTTAATAAAATAATTTTTTCTAAAATTTCAAATTTGATCAAAGTTAGACTTTATTTTGAAAATTTAAAAATTGAGTTTTAAATTTTTAAATTTTTTATGAAGCTTGATTCGATTCTAACATTCTCTCTTCTTTTTGTTTCGTTAAATTCTGATTTCAACTTTTCAAAATCTATAATTTTTGGCCTATTACATGCAATTATTTCACGTTTTAAATTATCCTGTTTTATTTTTGGTTCGTGGATTAGATTAGGTTGAGATTTAGTAAGTTGTTTTGTTGTTGGGCTTAGACTAATAGGCTAGGATGTCAAAAGTCACATAAAGGGGTATTAGATATGAGAAGTCGCATTTTGGAAAAATGTACGTACAAAAATTTGGCTTCTGACTTCTCATTTTCACTTTTCATTCTCCTGCTCAGAAATCACAGCAAGTTCGTCTTCTCCTTTTTCAAAAATTTTCTCTAATTTTTTCTTCCTTTTTCCTTTTATTTTCAGCCATCGCCTCCACTTCCTTCTCTCCTCTCCATAGCCGACCTCTTCTCTACCATCAAAGCCCTTTATTTTGCTCAAGGCCGAACCATCAAGCACTCTCCTAGCTATGACAACCCTTGGCTGAACCCCTCACTTACCTATTTTTGGCCACCAACACTTTATGACCTTTCCCTTCCACTCCCCTAGCCGTGACAACCCAAGGCCGAAACCTCCAAACTCCACCATGGGCCAACCAAAACCAAACCCATAGGCCGAACCCCTTAGCTTAGTTTAGGCCGAACACAAGCATAGTGTGGCCGAGCCCAAACCTATCTTGACCTAGCCTAGTTCCACTTATTTCTTTAAAAATATTTTTTCTATATAAATTTATTTATATACATATATATTTATTTATTTTCTAAGCTTTGGATTTGGATTCTCCTTCTACTCAAGCTTGCTCGTGATTGTCGTGCCTATTCGAAGTTGTTGTATTTTGTTTGGAATCATTTTTCTTTAGCCAAGGAAGGTGAGTAATCACTATCGACTACATAATTATATCTTAGTGAATCGATGTCATTTGAATTGTATTGGTATGTATATGCACGTTAGTAATTTCATATATGCTTATATTATGTTATCTCACATGATATTATACCTGTTATGATCTTATGCCATGATATGTTATTTATTGTTTTGTATATTTCATATTATGTTCTCACATTGCAAGTTCCCTCACTATAGGTTGAAATGATACATACTCGAACGATCTTTAGATTAGGGAAAAATCGTTATGAGCTGAATTGATAGGCTCGAGCAATTTTTATTTGACTTGGGTTTACGGGTTTGAAATGATATAAACCCAAGAATTTAATAAATTCAGATTGAAATGATATATCCATATTTACTGGACCATAGGTTAGAAAATTTTATGCAGACTCCATGGTTGGTTTTAAAATATTTTTCTAAAAATTATTAAGTACTTTGGATTTTTTTTAATTATATGAATTTCAACTTAAATTTAATTTAATGTTTTTTTATAAAATTTATATACATATTTTATATGTGTAAAAAAATTTATAAGTAAATAAATGGTTGAAAATATAATTTTTTGGGATTTAATTTATCATACAAAATTTAACTAAATTTAATAAACTAATTTTGACTTAATAATAATATTTTTAATTTAACCTAGTTGTATAAAGTTTAAGTTAATAATGTACTTTTAACCTAATATAAGAAAATACAGCTTTAATTAGATATTATAGTAATAAATTTTATTTAGCGAAAATCATAGTTCATTTAATATCCAAATAAGTAATTTTGTATAAAAAATAGATTTAATATAATAACTATGTTAAATTGTGAGTATATATAATATTTTGATTATATAAAATGTTATAGTGGAAACTATTATGTTTCTAAAATGCTATGATTTCTCAAGGTTATGTTTTCAAAATGTGATGATTTCAAAAAGGTAATGTTTTTGAATTGCTATAATTCTAAAAGGTTACATTTCAAAGTGTTATGGTTTCTATAATATTATGATGTCAGAGTGTTACAATTAAGTGTAAATTTTGAAGTGTTACGAATCTAAAAATGAATACTATTTAAGAGAATAATGATATCGAAATTATATGGTTTTCATATGAATATGTTTTGATATGAAATATGAACCATTTGAAAAAAATAACCACGGTGTTATAATAACGTTTGGTTGTTAAAGAGACCGGATCGGTTATTATCATACTCTCTGCCAATACCGAAAACCACTTTAACAACTGTGTATGCGGTGGAGATTATAGAATAAAGTAGGTGGTTGGCGACGTTCTATTTGAGGATATACGTGGACCTGACTCTCGTGAGTTAGCTTAAGGTGGCTAAAACAGGAGCAATTGAAGGGCCAAGTGAGGTAGCTCCTCCGATCGGACACACTTCTTCGATTTCCATTCTATTACTTTGTGATTGATTTGGTGTGCACCTTTGATCTGGGAGTGTGGATCGAGTTGGCGGTAGCTGTGGCTATGCGTTACTAACAGCCCGACAGTGTAATTGTAAATCTACCGTCGCATTGCCTAGTTGTGCCGTGCACCTACCTTTTCGAGAGGACTACGAGTTTGTTTTGTACCATACCTATGGGTTCCATCTGACGACGCCCAGCACGTAGGAGATTATGGTACTGTATAGACTATGGGAATATATAAAGTGTGTTAGGGGGATATGGGTAACGCGTTAATGCTATTTTAATAGTTTATCTTACTATAGATATTATTATAATAGCGTATATTATCATATAGTAGATAGTTTAACGGATCCTTAAAGGATGGGCGATCCCAAGCATCTTTTAAGTTACTGATGCATTTTTATATAGTTCACTTGAGTTGATTTACATGTTATAAGTATGTATGTGCTGACTCAAGTGTTTAATTTTGCTTTACGCTCGGGTCAGCCTGAGTATCACATCTTTGGATTCATCTTTTGGAGCTAGAGATCTACTAGAGATTTAGCTAACTATCTATTATTTCCATTTCAGTTATTTCCATTCAGTCTTTGCTTATGTATTAGTGGACTTGGTATTGGATTCCCAGTTGTATTTGCTTCCAGACTTGGGTATTATGTATTTGTTTTGAGACTATGTATCTAGTAGCTTCATGAACTACTACGTTTATTTTATTCCACTGCGTGTTATTCTGATATTCTGTGTTTGTGATTCTGTGGTTAATTTAATTTGCCCTAAAATTTATTAACAATATGTTGTTTTGAATTATTAAAATCTGACATGTGTGTTTTTATGGTCGATTTGAATGGTCCAAAATAGCAGGATGTTACAGTTGGTATCAGAGCTAGCTCCTTTTGCTGCTCTTTTGAATTCAGGCTAGCATCGCAATGGCTCCATTTGCTGCTCTTTACGGACGACCATGCAAATCTTTATCTTGCTGGATTGAATCCGATAATCATTTAGTTCTTTCGCATTTTGGAGAGAGTTGATCGTTTGGATTTGTGTGAGAAGCTTTCTGGAATGCATAATGTGTTCCATGTTTCACATCTTCGTCAGTATCTTCATGATCCATCTTTGATTATTCAGCCTTCAAGACTCGAGAGTTTGGATGTTGAGCCAAACCTTACTGTCAAGAGGAAGCCATTTTGTATTATCGAATGAGGTAAGAAGTAGCTGAGAAGGAAATCTGTCTACCTGGTCAAAGTGCAGTGGAGTACTGAAGATCGGGATTGTACTTGAGAGACGGAGGAGAGCATGCATGCTTCAAATCTGAAATTGTTTGTTTCAGGTACTATTCGTTATTCTATCTTATCTTTCTTTTCTTTTTTTGTGTTTGTTCTTTTTGAGGATGAAAAGTTTTGAGTAGGGGAGAGTGTAACGATCCGTAAATTCAATAAATATTTTTGAATGGAATTTAACTTGAAACTTTGATTTAAATTATTTTAAAAATGATAAATTTTTGAATTTAAATATATATTATTGGGATTTAACGTAAATTATTTTTCCAAATTTAATAAAATAAAGATTTTTCTAAAATTTCAAATTTAGTCAAATTTGGTCAAAGTTTGACTTTCTGTTGAAAACTTTAAATTTGATTTTAAAGTTTTTTTTTTATGAAGCTGGATTTGATTCTAACATTCTTTCTGCTTTTCATTTCTTTAAATTCTGATTTCAACTTTCCAAAATCTGTAATTTTTGACGTATTACACGTAATTATTTTGTGTTTTAAATTATCCTATTTTATTTTTGGTTTGTGGGCTAGATTAGGTTGAGATTTAGTTAGCTGTTCTGTTGTTGGGCTTAGACTGATGGGCTAGGATGTCAAAAGTCACATGAAAGGGTATTAGATATGAGAAGTCACCTTTTGGAAAAATGTATGAACAAAAATTCGGCTTTTGACTTCTCATTCTCACTTTTCATTCTCCTGCTCAAAAATCACAGTAAATTCTTCTTCTCCTTTTTCAAAATTTATCTCTAATTTTTTTCTTCCTTATTCCTCCTATTTTCGGCCATCACCTCCACCTCCTTCTCTCCTCTACATATCCGACCTCTTCTCCACCACCAAAGCCCTTTGTTTTGCTCAAGGTCGAACCACCAAGAACTCTCCTAGCCGTGATAACCCTAGGCCGAATCCATCACTTACCTATTTTCGGCCACCAAGACTTCATGACCTTTCCCTTCCACTCCCCTAGCCATGACAACCCAAGGCCGAAACCTCCAAACTCCACTATGGCCGAACCGAAACTAAGCTCATAGGCAGTATCCCTTAACTTAGTTTAGGCCGAACACAAGCATAGTATGGCCGATCCCAAACCTATCTTGACCTAGCCTAGTTCCACTTATTTCTTTGAAAATATTTTTTTCTACATAAATTTATTTATTTACATATTTATTTATTTTTCTAAGCTTTGGATTTGGATTCTCATTCCACTTAAATTTGTTCGTGATTGTCATGCCTATTCGAAGTTGTTGTGTTTTGTTTGGAATCATTTTTCTCTAACCAAGGAAGGTGAGTAATCATACTTGACTACATACTTATATCTTGGTGATCAATGTCATCTGAATTGATTGGGATGTATATGCATGTTAGTAATTTCATATATGCTTATATTATGTTATCTCACATGATGTTATATGAAAAAATCATTATGAGAAGAAATGATAGGCTCGAGCGATATTTATTTGACTTGGGATTGCGAGTTTGAAGCGATATAAACCCGAGAATTGAATAAATTCGGATAGAAATGATATACATCTATATTTACTTGACCATAGGTTAGAAAATTTTATACAGACTTTGTGGTTTGTTTTAAAATAATTTTCTAAAAACTATGAAGTATTTTGGATTTTTTTTAAATATATGAATTTCAACTTAAATTTAATTTAATGAGTTATTGATAAAATTTATAAATCTACTTTATATATGTAAAAAATTTATAAGTAAATAAATGATTGAAAATATAATTTTTTGGGATTTACTTTAAAATACAAATTTTAACTAAATTTTATAATCTAATTTGACTTAATAATAATATTTTTAATCTAATCTACTAGTATAAATTTTAAGTTAATAATGTACTTTTAACCTAATATAAGTAAATACAGCTTTGATTGTATATTATAGTAATAAATTTTATTTAACCAAAATCATAGTTTATTTAATATCTAAATTGTGTAAAAAAATAGATTTTATATAATAACTATGTTAAATTGTGAGTATATATAACATTTTGATTATATAAACTGTTATAGTGGAAAGTATTATGTTTCCAAAATGCTATGATTTCTTAAGGTTATGTTTTCAAAATGCTATGATATCAAAAAGGTAATGTTTTGAATTGATATAATTCTAAAAGGTTACATTTCAAAGTGTTATGGTTTCTAAAATATTATGATTTCAAAGTGTTATAATTAAGTGTAAATTTGAAGTGTTACGACTTTGAAAATGAATACTATTTAAAGAATAATGATATCGGAATTATATGGTTTTGAAATGAATATGTTTTGATATGAAATATGAACCATCTAAAAATAAATAACCGTGGTGTTATAATAACGTTTAGTTGTTAACGAGATCGGGATCGGTTATTGTCATGCTCTCTACAAACACCGAAAACCACTTTAACAACTATGTATGCGATGGAGATTCCAGAATGAAGTAGGTGGTTGGAGACATTCTATTTGAGGTATATACGTGGTCCTGACTCCCGTGAGTTAGCTTAAGGTGGCTAAAATAAGAGCAATTAACGGGCCTAGTAAGCTATCTCCTCCGATCGGACACACTTCTTCGATTGCCATTCTATTACTTTTTGATTGATTTGGTGTGCACCCTTGATTTGGTAGTGTGGATCGAGTTGGGCGGTAGCTGCGGCTATGCGTTACCAACAGCCAAGAAGTGTAATTGGTATATCTACCCTGGCATTGCCTAGTTGTGCCGTGTCACTTACCATATCAGACCACTACGAGTTTGTTCTGTACCATACCTATGCAATGCCCTCTGCGAACGCCCAGTACGGGAGAGATTACGGTACTGTATAGAATATGGGAATATATAAAATGTGTTAAGGAGGATACAAGTAACGCCTTAACACTATTTTAATATTTTATCTTACTATAGACATTATTATAATGCCGTATATTATTCCATAGTAGATAGTTTAATGGATCCTTAAAGGATTGGCGATCCCAAGCATCCTTTAAGTTACCGATGCATATACAATTCACTTGAGTCAATTTACATGGTATAAGTATGTATATCCTGACTCGAGTGTTTTTTTGCTTTACGCTCGGGTCAGCCTGAGTATCACAGCTTTGGATTCATATTTTGGAGCTTGAGATCTGTTGGAGATTCAGTTATCTATCTATTATTTATGTTTCAGTTATTTCCTTTTAGCCTTTGCTTATGTATTGGTGGACTTATGTATTTGGATTTCCAGTTGTATTTGCGTTCAGACTCTGGTATTATGTTTTTATTTTGAGACTATGTATCTAGTAGCTTTATGAACTACTATGTTTATTTTATCCGCTGCAAGTTATTCTGATATTCTGTGTTTATGATTTTGTGATTGATTTTATTTGCCCCAAATTTATTAACAATCTGTTGTTTTGAAATCATTCAAGTCCGACATGTGTGGTTTTTTGGTCGATTTGAATGGTCCAAAATAGTAATGTCACATTTTAGATATCGAATACCACTTCAAACTTATGCACAAGTTGGTTTTGGAAGAGGTCGTTGAAGTAAAACGTTATAGAGTTGAACTCTCTATCCCAAGGTTAAGTCTGAAGGAGAGGTCAGCATTAATATTTCGTACTTATGTTGTAGAGGTAAACATCTATCTTAAGGTTAAGTTCGAGAGAGAGTCCAGCGTTAGTATTTTTAAACGGGCTTATGCAGAAATGCATGAGTGGTTGGATTCAATCTTTCGTGTGATCACAGTGGAGCTATTGTCTGTTAGCTAAGTTAAGAAGCAATGATGACAAGAACTCCTAAAACTATTATACTACATGTTGGATGATGATATAGTGTTGCAAATGGATATTTAATATGCTTTGATCATCAAGTTTGGTTATTTCCAAATGAATGTTTAAAATATATGCAAGTCACAAATATACATGTCGATAAGCACAAAGGAAATCACATTACTTGAATCAATGAAATGGTGTATATGGAATTGTTAAACCTCTTTAAAATGGTTTAAAATGTATTTGAAATGTTTTATAAACATTTAAAAGTGTTTTGGTGAAGTTTGAATGAGAATTGAAAATTTAGTCAAAAGTAGGCGCATTGCGTAATGGTAGTTCGTGACTTCGCGCTATAAAAGTCAAACAAGTGCAAAAATTAGACTATAGCTCGAAATTCTTTGAGATAAGAATTTTTCAAACTATTGTATCCATAATTTTCCAAAAAAGAAATGAAATTAAGATTTTGACGAGTTGATTTTGAAATATGAGCAAAACATGATTGGAAACGATTTTGCAGTTTGGAATTCAAAACAGGATTTATTTGGAAATTTTGTTTTAAATTGTATAAGAATGTAAAATAAATATTATAAATCTTTGAAAATGTTAAAAGTGATTTGAGTAATATAAATGAATTTTCAAATAATAAAAAGTCATTTTGATCAATATATCTTAAAATGCACATTCCACAACACTTTTCCACGACACTTTTTTTATAACTTTTGAAATATTGTTTTAAACTTAACAATTATTTTCCAAATCTATTATAAATGTTTTTAAATGATTAATAAAGTGTTTTAAGGTAAACTGAAGGATTTATGAAATGATTAAATGTTTTAATGATTTAGAGTTGATCAAATTACTTGACCGCCTTATAAGTGTCATAGAGATAGTGTATAGGCTTGAGTTTGGAAAACCATTTATCTACTCTCCTTGACTATCCGAACTGACCCAACTGATGGGATAACAAATTTGATTTACTCGGATTGAAATTTTATAAAGAATAAAGTTATAGTTTCTCCAGCATTAGTACGATTTGGATTGTATAGAGATGATCTTCTTGTACTCGATGTTAAAGCCCGAAGAGAGAACTCCTACTATTCGTAGAATTTAGAAGGCGATTTCGCCATTATTCCGCCCATTGTATTTGTTGAATACGGGGATTAATATTGTGTAGAATTAGATGATTTTTATAGATTCTGCTCACTTAATATTTACTGATTTTTGGATTAACATCCTAGATAACATGGTTTTTAACTAAATAGAATTTCGAGTTTTAAATTAATAAATCATTTGAAGATTTAAATTAAATAATTTAGAATTTAAAAAGGGTTTTATGTAATCAAAGGATTGAATAAGAGAGATTTAATGATTCTGTATATGCTAGAAAGAATGTTATATATATATATATATATATATATATATATATATATATATATCCTCGAATGAGATTTTGGATAATATGAATTTAATCAATTAACGAATGATTCCCTTTTCCCAAAACGTCTTTTTATCGATGATTGGATCGAAGGAACCGGGACCAGATCTGGGGAAATCCCTATCTGAAAACCACTTCAAACCAATGTATGCGCTCGAAAAATAGAAGTCCTGATAGAGAGAATGAAGAATGAAGACCATTAATTTTCGAGATGAAAGGACTGCTTGTTGATAATTCTGTACTATCTAAGGAAAGGTAGGCCGGTCTTGTGTGGGTAGAGGTGCAGATGTTTTGTTGAGCTCGATATATTCCTTCAGAGATGTACCGCTGGAAGGTAGTCCCTTCACCTAGTCATTTGTATAGAATCCATTCTCTAATAAGTGCCTGCCATTTTGTTTGTAGAGC
Source organism: Allium cepa (assembly GCA_030765085.1). Taxonomy (NCBI): domain Eukaryota; kingdom Viridiplantae; phylum Streptophyta; class Magnoliopsida; order Asparagales; family Amaryllidaceae; genus Allium; species Allium cepa. Next base: position 770,795,086 of record CM060939.1, on the reverse strand, counting down.
CTACTATGCTAGAATTTAATAATGGTAACAATTCGGCTAAGATTAATAAGTTTACTTACAAATGTTTTCAAAGATATGTCACTAAAAATAATATCATGTATTTATAAGTAGAATGATTTGGTTATCATAAGGTGAAAATCCATTCCACGCTTATGTGCAGCATGGTCTTATGAGATACCTTTTAGGTTTTCAAAACGTGTATTTTGAGTTCTCACGCTAGTTCCATGACTGATCCGGAGTTTATTTTTCCCTTTCCTTAAACTCGAGGTGCCCAAATTTTCTCGAGCAGCCTAGTAGTCAGGTTTAGTTTAGAAGAATACTGGATGGAGCTCAAAGCATGGAGTTAGAAGATTTTTCTGAAGATTTTGGTTTATTTCCATCACACTTGATTGTGTTCCGCCATTGTAAGGACAAATATTTATAACTGTCCATGTTTAAATCTGATAAATATATTTTAATTTTTGCTGTAAAGATTTTATGTTAAAATAACATATGTGAGATTATGTACCATCTTTATTCTTATTTCTTACCCTTTGTAGGATCGACTTCACCCTAGAGGGGGGGGGGGGTGAATAGGGTGATACTATCAATTGTAAAAATTTATTGGGGAAGCTTATAAAATATTCAATTCAGATCATAGATTAATAGCAGCACAGAAAAATATCAGAATAATAAAATGCAGAAATAGAACGACACTGAATTTACACAGCTTCGGCAAAACCCTGCCTACGTGCTGCCCCCAAGGTTTCTACTATAAATAGATAGTCAGACGCTTACAGACGTAAACTCGCGACACCCGCTATCGACTAAACCTAACTCTACGCTCAAAACCCTGCCACAACTCAGCCACTGAGTTGCGAATTCTCAAACTATGCCACGTAGTTTGTCCCCTAGTCACACGACTAGAAAATACAACTGTTTAAAATTAAAAATACAAATTAAAAACAATTGAAAAACAAAATTAAACCCTAATTTAACTAGAGCCTTATTAATAACTTTAAACCCAATATTTAAAATAAAGGCCAGCCCTATTTCCTCTTTTATTTTCTTTGGCCCGTTCCTTTGTGATAATGGCGGCTCTGTAGTTTCCTTCGCTCGATCTAAATTAGGGCTTTTTAATTTCAACGATGCCGACTTTGGTTGCTCGATCGAATGGAAGATTTATCACGTCTTTTGCCTTGTCGATCGCTTGTTTCTCTGAATTGCTCACGGCTCTTTGAAATTGATCAAGTTCCAGGTTGATGCTGGTATGTTATTTATTCCTTCTCTTTTCTGGTTTGATGCTTGCTTGAACTCGATGGATATTGCCGATGATGATTATCGCAACTTATAGGAGTCGAACTCCTAAATTTTCGTTCGTCTGATTCTTTCAATATTATGCTTTTGGCCGTTTGATTATTGCTTAGATGTTTGAAATTGATTCCGACTTCTTCAATTTACTTGAATCTTACGGTATTGATGTTCAACTCGGTCAATTTTCTTGGCCACCATGATTTTGACTTGTTCATCATATTCTTGTTATCCATGGCTTGTTGATTGTTTGATCTCCTTGGTCATTACAGTTTGATTTTCATTTAACTTCGGTCTTGATTTTGATTTGTGAATTCCACTCCATGAATCTCAATTCCATTGCATTGATATCAGTAACTTGTTCATTGACATGGCTGTGGCGATTTCACTGTGACTTCGGTTTTGCTTTGCATTGACCATGGCTTCTTCTGTCTTGTATATGTTGTATGAACTGCTGTGCCATTTTGATTTTGTTGTGTTATCATATTTACTACATGTATGTATACATGTGTATATACATATATTTTTATATATGTTTGTGATATTCGAGTCAGTTGGCATTTTTGACATGTTGTATTGAGTTTGCTGTCACTTGAGACTATGTTGTTCATGTCATTCTGCTTTGTATTGCTCTTCGAGTTCAGAGTTGCATACTCTCTAGTGCATTCCTGTACATGCTTTGCTTTTCTTTGAAGTCTCTGTGCACTGTGCATATCACTGCACTGTTTCGAATTAGGTTGCATATTTGTTTCATGACACTTGAAGTTCGTTGATAATTTTGCACTGCTTCATATTGTATATTTACCTTTGAGCCTGGGTAGTTGTACACTTGGTTACATTCTTGGTTGAAACTGGCCATTCATTGTTGCCTGGGTTAAGTCTAGTTTATGTTGGTCTGGTTCCACTTTGTTATTTGAATTTGAGACTTCCATTTGTTTTCAGTTGCATGCTGTATCATTTCTTTTCATTCTCTAATTTTTTGCACTTCGTATCATTTCTTTGGTTCAATGCTTATATATGTACACTGATATACATGTCTTTATTTGGTTGTTGCAGTCACTTGTCCTGTCCACTGCCCTTTTTCATATTAATCGAGCACTTTCACTTGAGACTGTATTGTCACGTTGCATTGAGTTGAGTCATGATTTCAGTGACTTGACCTTTGCATTTTGTTTGTTTTTCGAATTACACCTGAGTTGAATCCAGCTTGTAGCTTGGATTTGACCTCGTGCTAAAAATTGTGACATTGTTTTATTGCACTTGAGTTGAATCTGATAATTTGGGTTTGACATGTGCTCACCTTCCCTGTAAATTTATCAAGTGTATATTTTGATGTGCATGGCCTTGTGGCATATACAGTGATACACTGTGTATGTCACAAGCTGTTCGTGTATGATGAATTCAAATTTAAATGATGACGAACAACCCAAATAACTGAGGCAAATATTATTTTCAAAATTCACATGTTATTTTATATTGCAAAAATATTTCTTTTTCAATTTTACTGTGTTTGTGAATATTTTTGCAGATTTCTTAGATGCTGGATTCTAACTGGAATGAAGTTGAAGTTAAACTACGAGTGTGAGTGATATGCAGTGAGGAATTTATGTAAATTGAATTGTGATGTAATTAGAAATTGTATTGTAATTGAAATTGAATATGTATATAGTGAGAGCTTGAATTTGTACTATTCAAAAATTGTAATAAATATTTGTTTGAATAAAATTTCTGTTTGAATTCAAATTCTATTTTATTTAATTTTATTCAGCAAATATTTATTTAATCTGTGAAAAATGAAATAGTACATTACCAAATACATTTACACGAATATATATTTATATGTTTGTTATCATCAAACAGAAATCATAAAATCGCATATTCAACACCCTTAATGATCCGCTTCCCTGGCACTTGGATCTATGGCACGTGAATACCAAGGATATATCAGCGTCGATTTCTAGGAGTCAAAGAAACGGGCCATTATACACTTACTATCTATTGGTTTGTTTCCCCGTTGCACCCTAACCAATTTCTCTATTTTATTTTTGTGATGCCTCACTCAACGTTCCGAAATACGGGTAGGACCACGGGCTGACTCTATGCCTCCAACTGACTAGGTGCAGTTAAGGTCATAGAATCGTGAACTGCCATTGTAATGACCAATATATTTTATTAATTTTATTAATGTAATTAATTGAATTTTTGTGGAATTTTTAAATAATTGAATTTTGAAATAAAATTTGATGTTTGGAATACGTCTACTTAAACATAACAAATGGTAGATTTTTATCAGATAATATAGAAGTTTGTTTTCTTATGTAAATTTTTTTAAATTCAAATGAGTCAATAATTGATGATAATAAAATGTTTCTCTAAATTTGAATATTTTTACATAATAAATTCGTAAATCATCTTCAGAGTGAGATGTCATATTTTGTTTCTCCAAATTTGGACCGCTATTGCTCCATTTATCTTATTTCAGGAGTTTAGCAGCATTTTCGGTACCAATAATCGACTTTTGATAGGATAATCATATCAGGATATCCGTGCCGTATTGATCATCTCGTCGTACTAATCTCTACGGTATATTAAGTTGTCAATTTCAATGTCTGATGCACGATGGAATCTGTAGAATGATTAATCATACCGGGACCCAATTTCAATATTTTGGGCTTCTTGACCTTTCATTTATCTTGCTATTGAAAAACAAACAGTCATTGGACATCATTAGTCCTGAATTCTTGTGCCTGACCTTTAACATTCCAAACGTACAATTTATCATATCTTTGTTGTCTATCTACTTTACTTATTTCCTTACTTTTATTCCGAGATGTCATAGTAACGTATATAGGTTGATATATATTTAGCACATTTTTTGATACTATTCGTCTCCCATTTTCATTTTCTCCTGAAGCCCTCCATCCATGCATCTCCCATTGTCGAGCTCCACAAATAGCAACCTCTTCTTCACCAAAGGCTCGTGCCGCCACCAACTTGCATGCAGACTGCAGCCTCACCACCAACCTCCCTCCCGTCTGCCAGTCGATCTCTTCTCCCTCTCCTCACAACCAACCAAGCCACTTCATCACCCACCTCACCACTTTCCTTCTCCATAGCCCGAGCTCCACCACCGATCGCAACTCGCATAGCCACCACATCAACCGCCAAACACCTCAACCCGTGTCGCCTGTCTTTGAACCACCATGCTCTTCCCCTCCAAGCACAGTTATCACCGAACTACTATCACCTTCTCCCCATAGTGCTCCGCCTCCTTTGCTACATACCATATCGGCCACTCACACATTCTAGCTTACGTAAGTGATATAAAAACTTTTGTAAGCTTTGTATGTTTATGCTTTCATATTGTATATATAAGTCAGTGTGTGTGTGTATATATATATGCCTACAATATTTTACATTAGACGGTGTATATATATGCATATATTTGATTATATAAAATTTTATGATATAATAATAAGCATATTTTGTCAGTTGTATATGATGCGGTTTTAGAAATTATTTCAATATATATATTAGTCTAAATATACTATATTGGTTGTTTCATTATATTTTATGTACTTAGTTTATATCACAGCTATATATATATATGTGTGTGTGTGTGTGTGTGTGTCATTATGGTTATATATAAGTTATAATAATAATATTATAAGTTGGTTTATGTTTTAGTTTTTATCGATATACAGCAGTTAGCTTTTCAAGCATATGAAGTTAAAGTTGTAATTGTTGTCGATTTATATACAATATACTATACATTTTATATAGGCAGATATATATATATATATATCTGTGTTGTGTGTGTGTTAAATATATATGTTAGTTTATATAGATTTTATTATATATGTAGCTATTATGTTAATTTATGTAGGAATGAATAGATGAGTTCTGTTTTATATATATAGTATATATATAAAGGCGTATATGTCATTACGATATACTATATTATAAGCGTATTGTATATATGTTATTATTGGAGGAATATTTTACGTGTTATATTGTTTACATATAGTACAGTTCCATCTATATATAGGTTTATAGTTCAATATATATATACCTGTTTATACATATTTGTTTCTATGCACTAGTTTATATATAAGTATTACCTTAGATTATAATATATTAGATTTGAATATAATAGATATATTATAAGCTGTAGGTTTTATATGTAGTTATATGATTTAGCTTGTAAATTTTAAAGTATATAACAGTTTGTTATAGTTTAAAGTATATATATAAGATATATATTGGTCTGTTCTGTTTTAATGTAAAGATTTATCACGGTTTATTTTTATGTATAGGTTGATGTACAGTTGCATGCATATAATATATTAGTTTTGGGAATGATTTCATATAATGTGTGTGTGTGTGTGTGTGTGTATATATATATGAGTTAAATATATATCAGGTTGGCATATCTTTTGTTCAATGTCACGGTTATATATATATATATATATATATATATATATATATATATTGGTTTTAAAATGTAAGTATCTTGCATTTACATGTATTTATTTCAAAATATAATGTATGTATAGGTTTGATTTTTTCTATGTGTGTTTTAATTCGAAACAATGGATTTTGAAATACATATATATATTTAATTTAATATGTGTTTAAATTTAGATATGATTTCTTATATATAAATAGTTATATATAGTTGTATGTATGAGTTCACTTATACCAATTATCTTCATCGATCCAGTTCTGATTCAAATTCATCCATTCATATTAACCAGCTCTGTTCGTCGAATTTGTGCCAATCTAGCTTTACTTGGGAATTCGTGCTTGGATTCGTAACTCCTCTCATTTTGTTCATCTCTAACCTCGAAAGGTGAGCAATCGCTCATGTTTAACGTTTTTATATTTATTAAATTTGATTTCAATTGAAACGAAAATTTAAATATGCTGCTGTGAGTTATTATTGTAATATTCTATGTCTATGATTCTGTGATTTATTTATTTACTGTACATGCTGAATTTTTCCAAATATACATTAACAATATGATGTTGTGAGCAATTCAATTTCGACATGTATGGATGCGAATGGTTAAGAATATCATGATGTTACATGTGGTGTTAGAGCTTTGGTTTTAGGCAAAACTTTGCATAAAGAGTAAATTTAATTACAAAATCACCGACGTTTAATCTTGAATCTCTTCTTCTTTGATTCGATTTCCTAGAACTTTAGAACTCTTCCATTCTGAAACCCATTCTATCTCTCCTTATTCATATTTTTCTTGTCTTATAGCTCCACTTTATGATTTGTAAAGGGGTGAAATTCCTTTACAATAAACATTGATTCACTAGAGATTTCTGTATCTTCAGTTTAGATCTGCTATCTCTGCTATGCCCGAACTCTATCTCTAGCGATCGAATGTAGACTTGCCTCAAAATTCTGCATCAATATTAATCTGGAAGTCACGATTGACCCGGTTAAAGGTCACCCATGATTTATAAGTGTATCCATCTTTCTATTCTATAAATTAATTATCTTATCTCCCATTCAAGCCTATCTTCTAGTTAAAATTCTTTTGATTAGAGTCCCTATATTTGTATCTCTATCCTTGTTTTAATGTCCATTTTGGAATAATCGAGTGAGGGAGTGTATTTGTAACTAAGATAAAAATGTTTATAATGTGTTGTTTGAGTTGTTAAGTTTGAAATTTGGGTTTCGATCGATTCGTCTGATCAACGTTATCGAAAGAAATTCCAAAACACTTGAACAGAGAAAACTAGCACAATATTTTTTCCAAATTTGGTAAATGAAATAAGTTTTGTGTGATTATATTATATATATTGTAAGTATAATTTTTATGAAATTAAATAGGCTAATTAAGTTGGTTACAGAAATGATAATATTTGATTTTCATTTATTGTTCTATAAATGAAATTTTTAAACATGGTTTACAAATTTATTTGGAATTGAAATGAATTTAAATTTCTATTGATTTCAAACTTTGGTTTTAAAGTTTTAAAAGGTACATCATTTAAAAGTATTTTCAAATAGAAATCGTTTCCAAAGAACTTTTAAGGTTTTAAATTAGTACTCTTCTCTATTGTCACTAGAAAATAATTTCGGTAATGACGGCCGCATCATCGACATTCATTTTCGAGTTTCATCGACATACATATGTTAGCTTATATAGGTTTTATGATATATGTAGCTGTTATGTTAATTTATGTAGGAATGAATAGATGAGTTCTGTTTTATATATATAGTGTGTATATATATATAAAGGAGTATACGTTATTACAGTATACTATATTATAAGCATACTGTATATATGATATTTTTGGAGGAATATTTTACATATTATACTGTTTACATATAGTATAGTTCCATATATATAGGTTTATAGTTGAATATATATACCAGTTTATACATATTTGTTTCTATGCATTAGTTTATATATAAGTATTACCTTAGATTATAATATATTAGGTTTGAATATAACAGTTATATTATAACCTGCAGGTTTTATATGTAGTTCTATGCATTAGCTTGTAAATTTTAAAGTATATAACAGTTTGCTATAGTTTAATATATATATATATATATATATATATATATATATATATATATATATTGATCTGTTATGTTTTAATGTAAAGATCTATCATAGTTTATTTTTCTGTATAGGTTGATGTATAGTTGCATGCATATGATATATTAGTTTAGGGAATTATTTCATATACTTTGTGTGTGTATGAGTTAGATATATATATTAGATTGGCATAACTTTTGTTCAATGTCGGGGTTATTTATATATATATATATTGTTTTAAAATGTAAGTACCTTGCATTTACATGTATTTATTTCAAAATATAATATATATATAGGTTTGATTTTTTTATGTGTTTTAATTCGAAAAAAGGGATTTTGAAATACATATATATTTAATTAATATGTTTTTAAATTTAGAATATGATTTCTTATATATAAATAATATATATAGTTGTATATGTGAGTTCATTTATATCAATTATCTTCATCGATCCAGTTTCGATTCGAATTCGTTTATTCCTATTTACCAGCTCTGTTCGTCGAATTCGTGCCAATCTAGCTTTGCTTGGGAATTCATGCTTGGATTCATAACTCATCTCATTTTCGTTCACCTCTAACCTCGAAAGGTGAGCAATCACTCACGATTAACGTTCTTATATTTATTAAATTTGATTTCAAATTAAAAGACAATTGAAATATGTTATTGTTAGTTATTACTGTAATACTTTATGTTTGTGGTTCTGTGACTTATTTATTTACTGTATATGCAGAGTTTTGCCAAATATGAATTAACAATCTGATATTGTAAGCAATTCAATTTCGACATGCGTGGATGCGAATGGTTGAGAATATTAGGATGTTACAACCATCTTCTCTTGTAGCTCCACGCTATGTGCTGAATTTTCTATCCACTCCAATATTAGAAATAATATGACAAATCTATGTGCTAACTTCCATGTACTTTTGAATTTTACAACTATCTTCAATGGAGAAACTTTGAAAAGGACCAAACCTCCCACCTTAAATTCGAAATCTTTTCTCCTCGTATCTCCATATGGCTTTTGTCGATCCTTTATAGTTTTCATCCATTTCCTTATAAGCTCCACCTTCTCTACGGTACTGTCAGAACCCGATTTTTCGATGCTCGAAAATCAACATCAATACATCCACTGTATTAAATGCCGAATAATCGAATGTTGGAAAACCAAACCATAAGAGGAAGAAGAAGGAGGTATGTAACGACCCGCTATTTTGGACCATTCAAATCGACAATAAAACCATACATATCCGGCTTGAATAATTCAAAATACTGAATTGTTAATTAAAATTTGGCAATAAAATATACAGTAAATAAATCAATCACAGATCCCAGAGTAATATAATGCAGAGGAATAGATAAAGAATAGTAGTTCATGAAGCTACTATATACATCAGAGTTAGAAAAATACAACCGAATAGTTCAAATGCAACGAAGTCTCCAATGAAACAGATGACTTCTCTGAACCAGTCAACTGGAAAGGCTGGAATCTGAATCAATAGTTAGATTTCCAAAATGAAGCTCCGAACTCCAAAGGTGAGTCTCAAATGCTGTATCACTCAGTCTGACTGTAAGGACCCGATTCTTCGTCTTTCGAAAATTCAACATCGATACTCACTTTATCGACTGCCGAGCAATCGAATGAAGGAAAACCGAACACTTAGGGTTTTAAAGAAAAGGAAAGAGGCAGAAGAAGAGAGAAAAGATAGAAAATAGAGAGGAAAGAAAATAGAAAATAGAACGGAACAGAAAACAGCAGAACAATAACAGAATCTCACCATCGCAGCGGAACAACATATAATAAATGAATAATCTTTAAACAAAGAACTATATCAGTTATTACATTACATCACATTTCATTACATCATATCATCGGAGTGTACAACAACAACAACAACAAACAGTGCAACGGAAAAAGAAATACTATATACTAGTGATACGCCATGCCATCCATCTTGCATCCAGCAATTCCAGAATATCCTGATAAACCTTAACTCTTGACTGCCCGTGTAGAAAATGGTGGGCACCCAGAGTTTAGGAAGGAAAACAATAAACTCCGAGTCAGTCATGTGACTGGTGTGAGAACTCAAAACAGTTTATTTATCTTTGAAAACAAAATAGAGGAATATTTTTAATGTCAATTCGCAATGCTTTTAAAAATGAGACTACCATAAGGCCTCCCGCACACACACACAATGCAAACGCAGAATCGGAGGAGATTTCTCCTTATGATAGTCAAAGATGCTTGATACGAATTTAAAAGAACATTTGATATTATTATTAGTGCATAGTGTAGGAAAAATTCTTTTCGAAAGTAGAATATAAATCTTAGCCAACATACGACCATTATCGTATGCCTACTATAGCTAACTATGTTCAGTAGCAGGTTACCGCCACATTCCATAGCAGGTTATACAACTAAAATCGTACAAGTCTTGTATTGTTTCTTTGGATTTCCAACGAATGATCAGGCCAAGGAACTTCCCATTGCCACATGAGAATGCCTCTGGATGGACATCCCCGAGAACCAAACCGGATCTCTGCCAACACAAGGCCGGGTTACCCCTAACTGAGTAACAACTGACTGAATATGTCATCCCCCGGTCCTTTGGGACCTTTCAACCGAGCGCTCGTAATCAATTCACACAATCATAAAGTGTTTTCAACATGAGTAAGTATCTGGGCCCCATACCATGATACCACCCTTTTCCAGAAGGAAATGCACATATCCTAAAGGGCGCTACCCCTCATAACCTTGCCGCATCTTTCCTGTTTTGACCATTCCCGATGTGTGAGGCTCGACGAAGTCACGTCCACAAAAACATACTTTATACAAAAGCCATGCTTTGGGTCAACAAATGATCATAGAAATGATCACCAGGATAGACAATCAAATAAATGATCCTATCACAAATAATCAACACAATGATCATTTCACAGCAACACTCAGCATGTCACATTACCAAATTGGGAATATATCGCTGATAACCTTCAACTACATAACCTCTGAGCTCGTACGTCTCAAAGAAGGGTGTTAAGCTAAAAGAATAAATTCTCCGCCACCAACAGAAATATATTTGAAAGAAATCTGCTTTATATCTCAATTTGTAATGTCAGACATACAATCCATACAAGTCTGTTCCGGGCTCGAACAAAACCGAAGGCACTTCTTACAAAGCCCTTGCAAATCCGGGTATTCACAATCCCGATCGAATTTCCCATCACTTAGGGAATCTCTATACCAAGAGCTACCCAGTGCAGAGACAATCGATAGGTCATCCTATCGCTCTCGCAAATACCCAGTCTTCAACACCGGTCATCAATGCTATCCATTACGTCGTATCACTATTCGGAATGGGTGATCCGAATAACGAGGGCAATAATTTAAAAATAAGTGTAGCATTCAAATTCAGCAAATCACAACAAATACCTTTCAAAGGTAAATATTGTTAGTCGGTTATTGACCTATCAATGGATATGCACAACATCACCAGATTCCAAATAATTTTCCAAATTATTTATTTCCCAAAAATATCTTTACAAGATATATAATTTTCACACTTCAAAAATAAATCAATATTTATTTTTAAAACAAATTCTCCTTTTCTTTTATAAATTCCTTAGTGAATTTATATTCCAAAATATCTATGAATATACGACTTCAATTATTCACTTCAATTTATCTTCAAAAAGATAAATTCTCCAAATATTCACTTTATATTGGAAAGCATTTCCATACTTACTTATTAAGTAATTCTCAATCCATTTATTTTCAACACTTGGAAAATATTCAAATATACTTAAATCGAGATTAAGTATATATTTCATTCTTTAAGGTAAACATGCTCTTAAACATATTTATTTGGGCCAAAACGAATGTTGCGTAAAACATCGTTACGACAACCCAAAATCACTAGTATAGGGATTCGAAATTAAAATAGATATATAAATCCCAATACTATAAAAAAACATTTCCTTTCGAAAATCATTTACTATAACAACAGTGTTATAGTCCACCATTTCCTTCTATTTCTCGAAAACGTTTATTTCAACAATGAATGTTGAAATCTATGGTTTCGAATCTCAACACATTTTTTTTAGAACATCGTTAGATCGTTTTAATTTCTATTTAAAACATCAAATCTAAACATTTTCTTTAACATATTATTCAGTATTCAAAAACGTGAATATACTACGTTAACACATTTCATCCTTTTATACATTTCATTTTAAAGGATTATTCACAGTCAAAAATGTGAATATAACTTCATAAATAAGTTATAAAAATTAACTTATCAAAATAAGTCGTTTGCGAATTTATAAAACAACGTTTATAAATTCCATTTCTATTTACTTTATAACAACTTCCTTTTATAAATTCCTTTATTAACCTATTCCAGTTTATAACTCAATTATAAACTAAAAGTTCATATTACAAGTTAAATACTTATAAAACGATTATTTTACAGAATCGTTCTTTTAAAGACTTTCCAAATCATAAATCTTATAACTTATAAGATTCATTTATTTAACCAAATCTATTCTTCAAATAACTTCACAAAATTTATAAATCTTACTATTTATAAATTTCATTTATAACTTCACCATTTATAATTTTATAAATTCCATTCACTTATGCAATCCATTTTCACTTCATTCAAACACTTATAAAAACTCGTTTTATAATTTCAATATTTCAATTTGTATTATTCTTTTAAAACGTCTTCAAAGTCCTTTAAAAACTTCATCATTTTGATTTATAAAATAATCAAATTTATAAATCCTGTATTTAAACTTTTATAATAAATTCAAAAATCCCGATTTAAACCATTTTATAAAAATCATTAACCCTATATTTTCAAAAATCAGTTTTTAACTATATTTCTCAAAAATCAATCTTTAACCGTATTTCTCAAAATCATAATTTTTATAACTTTAAAAATTATAATGTTTATTTATTTAAAATGGATCAATTCCAAAATTATTTTATAAACGTATACTTTCAAAAATCACTTTAAAATCCATTTTAAAATTCCAAAGTTTGGTCCAATGATGCTACACACCAAATAGTCAATCACGACAACAACGATATCATATATCGATATGATAATCCATCAAATATCAAAATATCTGAAATCAAATAAAAACTGTTGAGGAATCCAGTTGGATCCCTCCAACCTGTTTTCCTGCATCCACAAACATTAGCACAATACCAATTCCGCTCCAGTACGAAATTATCGCCGTATATGGGATTTAAAATATTATCCACTTAATAGAAGGCGCAATAGGGTCTCATCCGCTATACAAATGCGGGAAATCAATAACTCCAATATATACATATGCCAATATATATATATTGCTATTATATATAATACCAATTTCACTGTTTATGAAATATTCGCGGTATATGTTTTTAATAAATAACATCCGCTTACTAACGGCGCATAATGTCTACTTTAACAATCAATAGATAACAATCATCATTCAAACATGCATTCAAATATTTTAAATCTAACTATTTAAAATAAAATCGAAACCGATTCGATTGAGTGAGAAGTTCTCACCTTGATTTTATTTCCGTTTTAGCGATTTATTTCGATTAAAATTAAACGGACGTTTAATTTTATCTGAAATTCTCACTAACTCCAAACGACTCCAATCCAATTCCATCGCGTAGTCCTCGTCCATACGATTCTAACGCAACTGGTTTCGCGTGTTTTCGACCTCGTATGAAAAAGTTATGAATTTTACAAGTTACACGAATTTAAACTATATATAAATTACAACCTAAATATATAATTTTTTTAAACCACAACTCATCCATAGCCGTGAGATCCTTCTTTGAACACATTAGGGCCGTGCAGTGCTACTCCATCTTCCACGTGCAACATCTCCAGATAATCACGTTAGCCGAACCCATTTTTGATTATTTAGGGTTTAAATTTTCGCCATCAACACTCGACGAAATTCCGATCAGGGACTTACATTTTGAAGAGCACGACAAGCACAATACTCGGCCAAGATGGCATAGAGCTCGGCCTCACCATTGTTCTCGAATTGCGTGCGCAATCATAGTCGAACGCAGGCCATTATCTCCCAAAATACAGCTCCAATCTCGATCATACCCGTTGAACTTCAAGATCTCGCGTAGCTCTACCACTTTCTAGTTGTAAGTTTCTTGTAATGATTGAAGGATTGAAAGATAAATGAAGGGGAAGAGGAGAGTTTTCTGGCCATTGAGCATGGTAGTGGCGGCTAGGGTTAGGTTTAGTTTATTTTTTTTTATTTTTTTAATTTATGAAGGGGTAAGGGTCTATTTATAGAAAACGAACGAAACACTATTCATTCCGGAAATTCCGAACTCCGATTCACGCGCCATAACCAGCGTTTCTAGGGTTTACCCCGCGTTCCGGACACAATGGAACAGGTTTCGGAAGCTAATTCGGACATCTGTGCGAGATATGGCAATAAACGTTCGATTTAAATTAAACCGATTTAAACGATTTTCTAGGCGTTTTAATTTGTATCGGACAAACGGTAAATCCAATTGACACGAAATTTGAAACCTTACAATAATATCACATTACGGATCCGATGAAACTAGTTTCGTCAAAATCCGAGACTGTTTGAAAAATGTCTATTTTAACTCGCCAAATTAATATTAAAAACAATTCGATGCGTTTCGAGCTGCCACGATCAAACGATAACTCCGATTGCTACGAAAATTGAAATCCGGTAATAACTAACTATTACGGATCCAATGGAACTGGTTTCGTCCAATTCTGAGACTGTTCAAAAATTGACTATTTTCACTAGTCGATTTTAAATATTAAAATATTCAATTTTCACAAATAAACTCTTAATCCGATTTTAAAAGTTCTAAAATATCTTTCTAACTTCAATATGATAAAATAAAATTTACAAATCATTTTCAATCATATTTAACTCAATGTTCAATTATTTCCATAATTTAACATATTAAATTATCGATTTAATTATCCAATTAAATCCAATAATTCAAAATAAAATTTATTCGACTTATAAATTCACTTATTAATATTTAAAATTAATTAAATATTCAAATTTAAATTAATTAAAATTCTGGGTCGTTACAATCTTCCCCCCTTAAAAGAATTTGTCCTCGAAATTATCAAGTAAGAAAAGTTACAGAATCTATTAATTTTCCAAAATTCATAGTTAAATTTCTTACAATAACTTACTAAGTTTTCAAATCATACTTAGTTATCTTTTCAAAAACAACTACTATTGTTTAACTTTCAATTCCAAATCAAAGTTAAAGTTTTCAAAATTTTCCAATTTTCTCAAATTTTTTCTAACGCCTTAAATTTCCGGAAAAATTCGCCAGTCTCCTTTGCGCGGCTCGATCCGAAAAAAATGACAGTATATATATCACAAATATACATCTCATCAAGTAATGAGGCATCCCGCAGGGAAAAAGTATAAAAGTACGGTATGTAATCCGAGATATGTACCTTATATTTTATTAGCGAGCATATACGGCTAATATAGCGCGAAAGCGAGCTCCAAATGCGAAGCAAACGCGATCCGCACCTACTAAACACTCAACAAACAACATGAGAACATGCATATATGAAAATAGTATCGATATACATCATATAGCAACATAATAACTATATATGTCAGCATAGCAATTGAAACAAAAGCAATATCTTCAACCATCAACCAACTAGCATTCATAACCAATAAATATTCATTCATATTCTCATTAATATTCAATGAAATAGGTTTTCAATTTAATCACATTTGATTCATTTACATTGGATTTTACTAACATTCATTTTCAATTAGTTTATATTCACTAATTCATATTCAAGTTGGTTCATTTCCAAATCAAATTCAATTCTATTTAAAATTCACTTAATTTCCAATTGAATTTCCAATTACTTTAGCTTTCAATTTCATTAACTCAATTTCATTAACACTTAATGAATTATATACAATCAACTAACAATCATATAACAACCAATGTATATCAATTACAACCAAATTCCTTTGCTTGTATTCATTCATTTTGGTTTAACACCATCCCTTTCAATTGGTTTAATTAAATTGATTTTCATTCAATCTTTCAACTTTCTAATAACATTAGATTTTAATGAATTTACACCTACATTCATTATTTCATATCAATTATTCACATTTAATTGATTAATATTCAATCCATTCATTCAATTCAATTTACAAAAGTTGAATTTCATTTACATAACTTAAGTTCACATTTATCACTTAACTTTATTAATTTATTTTGATACCAATATCAACTTCATTCAACATCTCTTAAGTTATATTCCATTTTATAAACATCACTTTGTTTTACTTAACTTAAATTCCCACTTATACATCAATTCAGATTCCCATTCTAAAGTAAATTTCCATTTAACTTTAAATTCATTTTTTATTTCAACTCATATTTATAAAATATATTCATATAGTTTCACTTCTCATATATATAAGTTTATTTCACAATTGTAAATTACTTTAATTATAATTCAATTCTTATAATTCTTTTGCTTAGATTATTCAAACAACCAAACAATCAATTTATATACACTTTAATAATTCTGAAAAATTATTTCTTTATATATAAAAATATAATCAAGGTAAAATTATTTCATTTACCCAATTTAAAACAATACTATATCGAATTGTTCTGTACAAGTCTTTAGAGATCCCTATCAACAACGTTAATTACTCATATTAACCAGAATCTATATACCACTCAACAAACCAATCATCACAATATAAAACAATTTCATATTCACTAACAAATACGCTCTCATAGCTATTATTACACTCAAACTCATTCTAGAGCACTACCAACTCTATCTCTAATGAGTAATACCCAACAGAACCATGGTTGTCGCTTAACCATATGCTCTGATACCAACTGTAAGGACCCGATTCTTCGTCTTTCGAAAATTCAACATCGATACTCACTTTATCGACTGTCGAGCAATCGAATGACGGAAAACCGAACACTTAGGGTTTTAAAGAAAAGGAAAGAGGCAGAAGAAGAGAGAAAAGATAGAAAATAGAGAGGAAAGAAAATAGAAAATAGAACGGAACAGAAAACAGCAGAACAATAACAGAATCTCACCATCGCAGCGGAACAACATATAATAAATGAATAATCTTTAAACAAAGAACTATATCAGTTATTACATTACATCACATTTCATTACATCATATCATCAGAGTGTACAACAACAACAACAAACAGTGCAACGGAAAAAGAAATACTATATACTAGTGATACGCCATGCCATCCATCTTGCATCCAGCAATTCCAGAATATCCTGATAAACCTTAACTCTTGACTACCCGTGTAGAAATTGGTGGGCACCCAGAGTTTAGGAAGGAAAACAATAAACTCCGAGTCAGTCATGTGACTGGTGTGAGAACTCAAAACAGTTTATTTATCTTTGAAAACAAAATAGAGGAATATTTTTAATGTCAATTCGCAATGCTTTTAAAAATGAGACTACCATAAGGCCTCCCGCACACACACACAATGCAAACGCAGAATCGGAGGAGATTTCTCCTTATGATAGTCAAAGATGCTTGATACGCATTTAAAAGAACATTTGATATTATTATTAGTGCATAGTGTAGGAAAAATTCTTTTCGAAAGTAGAATATAAATCTTAGCCAACATACGACCATTATCGTATGCCTACTATAGCTAACTATGTTCAATAACAGGTTACCGCCACATTCCATAGCAGGTTATACAACTAAAACCGTACAAGTCTCGTATTGTTTCTTTGGATTTCCAACGAATGATCAGGCCAAGGAACTTCCCATTGCCACATGAGAATGCCTCTGGATGGACATCCCCGAGAACCAAACCGGATCTCTGCCAACACAAGGCCGGGTTACCCCTAACTGAGTAACAACTGACCGAATATGTCATTCCCCCGGTCCTTTGGGACCTTTCAACCGAGCGCTCGTAATCAATTCACACAATCATAAAGTGTTTTCAACATGATTAAGTATCTGGGCTCCATACCATGATACCACCTTTTTCCAGAAGGAAATGCACATATCCTAAAGGGCGCTACCCCTCATAACCTTGCCGCATCTTTCCTGTTTTGACCAATTCCGAGGTGTGAGGCTCGACGAAATCACGTCCACAAAAACATAATTTATACAAAAGCCATGCATTGGGTCAACAAATGATCATAGAAATGATCACCAGGATAGACAATCAAATAAATGATCCTATCATAAATAATCAACACAATGATCATTTCACAGCAACACTCAGCATGTCACATTACCAAATTGGGAATATATCGCTGATAACCTTCAACTACATAACCTCTGAGCTCGTACGTCTCAGAGAAGGGTGTTAAGCTAAAAGAATAAATTCTCCGCCACCAACAGAAATATATTTGAAAGAAATCTGCTTTATATCTCAATTTGTAATGTCAGACATACAATCCATACAAGTCTGTTCCGGGCTCGAACAAAACCGAAGGCACTTCTTACGAAGCCCTTGCAAATCCGGGTATTCACAATCCCGATCGAATTTCATCACTTAAGGAATCTCTATACCAGGAGCTACCCAGTGCAGAGACAATCGATAGGTCATCCTATCGCTCTCGCAAATACCCAGTCTTCAACACCGGTCATCAATGCTATCCATTACGTCGTATCACTATTCGGAATGGGTGATCCGAATAACGAGGGCAATAATTTAAAAATAAGTGTAGCATTCAAATTCAGCAAATCACAACAAATACCTTTCAAAGGTAAATATAGATAGTCGGTTATTGAGCTATCAATGGATATGCACAACATCACCAGATTCCAAATAATTTTCCAAATTATTTATTTCCCAAAAATATCTTTACAAGATATATAATTTTCACACTTCAAAAATAAATCAATATTTATTTTTAAACAAATTCTCCTTTTCTTTTATAAATTCCTTAGTGAATTTATATTCCAAAATATCTATGAATATACGACTTCAATTATTCACTTCAATTTATCTTCAAAAAGATAAATTCTCCAAATATTCACTTTATATTGGAAAACATTTCCATACTTACTTATTAAGTAATTCTCAATCCATTTATTTTCAACACTTGGAAAATATTCAAATATACTTAAATCGAGATTAAGTATATATTTCATTCTTTAAGGTAAAAATGCTCTTAAACATATTTATTTGGGCCAAAACGAATGTTGCGTAAAACATCATTACGACAACCCAAAATCACTAGTATAGGGATTCGAAATTAAAATAGATATATAAATCCCAATACTATACAAAAAATTTCCTTTCGGAAATCATTTACTATAACAACAGTGTTATAATCCACCATTTCCTTCTATTTCTCGAAAACGTTTATTTCAACAATGAATGTTGAAATCTATGGTTTCGAATCTCAACGCATTTTTTTTAAAACATCGTTAGATCGTTTTAATTTCTATTTAAAACATCAAATCTAAACATTTTCTTTAACATATTATTCACTATTCAAAAACATGAATATACTACGTTAACACATTTCATCCTTTTATACATTTCATTTTAAAGGATTATTCACAGTCAAAAATGCGAATATAACTTCATCCATACGATTCTAACGCAACTGGTTTCGCGTGTTTTCGACCTCGTATGAAAAAGTTATGAATTTTACAAGTTACACGAATTTAAACTATATATAAATTACAACCTAAATATATAATTTTTTTAAACCACAACTCATCCATAGCCGTGAGATCCTTCTTTGAACACATCAGGGCCGTGCACTGCTACTCCATCTTCCACGCGCAACATCTCCAGATAATCACGTTAGCCGAACCCATTTTTGATTATTTAGGGTTTAAATTTTCGCCATCAACACTCGACGAAATTCCGATCAGGGACTTGCATTTTGAAGAGCACGACAAGCACAATACTCGGCCAAGAAGGCATAGAGCTCGGCTTCACCACTGTTCTCGAATTGCGTGCGCAATCATAGCCGAACGCAGGCCATTATCTCCCAAAATACAGCTCCAATCTCAATCATACCCGTTGAACTTCAAGATCTCGCGTAGCTCTACCACTTTCTAGTTGTAAGTTTCTTGAAACGATTGAAGGATTGAAAGATAAATGAAGGGGAAGAGGAGAGTTTTCTAGCCATTGAGCATGGTAGTGGCGGCTAGGGTTAGGTTTAGTTTATTTTTTTTATTTTTTTAATTTATGAAGGGGTAAGGGTCTATTTATAGAAAACGAACGAAACACTATTCATTTCGGAAATTCCGAACTCCGATTCACGCGCCGTAACCAGCGTTTCTAGGGTTTACCCCGCGTTCCGGACACAATGGAATAGGTTTCGGAAGCTAATTCGGACATCTGTGCGAGATATGGCAATAAACGTTCGATTTAAATTAAACCGATTTAAACGATTTTCTAGGCGTTTTAATTTGTATCGGACAAACGGTAAATCCAATTGACACAAAATTTGAAACCTTACAATAATATCACATTACGGATCCGATGAAACTGGTTTCGTCGAAATCCGAGACTGTTGGAAAAATGGCTATTTTAACTCGCCAAATTAATATTAAAAACAATTCGATGCGTTTCGAGCTGCCACGATCAAACGATAACTCCGATTGCTACGAAAATTGAAATCCGGTAATAACTAACTATTACGGATCCAATGGAACTGGTTTCGTCCAATTCTGAGACTGTTCAAAAATTGACTATTTTCACTAGTCGATTTTAAATATTAAAATATTCAATTTTCACAAATAAACTCTTAATCCGATTTTAAAAGTTCTAAAATATCTTTCTAACTTCAATATGATAAAATAAAATTTTACAAATCATTTTCAATCATATTTAACTCAATTTTCAATTATTTCCATAATTTAACATATTAAATTATCGATTTAATTATCCAATTAAATCCAATAATTCGAAATAAAATTTATTCGACTTATAAATTCACTTATTAATATTTAAAATTAATTAAATATTCAAATTTAAATTAATTAAAATTCTGGGTCGTTACACTGACCCGAGCGTAAACCATGACACACTACGCCATAGATGACCTTCTGCAACATTTTTGCAAGGTGTTGCTAGCTAAAATGTTGCGACAGCTATAAAATTTTGGCCCTACTGCAACGTTGTATTTTTTGTCTTACCTTAGCTATAAAAATGTGTTGCTCTAGCTAAACAAGTGTAACACGATGCAACATTTTTATATAGTGTTGCCATAGATATATTCTAATTAAAAAAAGGACAAATGTTCATGTAACATCCCGGAAATTTTGGATATAAAAATTTGTTATATTGTTTGAACTTTTGAATTTAAATTGGAAAAATTTCAAAAGAAAATAAACTATTGTAAAAAAAAAAAAAAATTCATATTACAAAGTTATATGGAATTAAAATAAATAATTGATAGTTTTAGTTTAAATAAATAAACGATGAGTAGAATTATGTAACAAACAAGAATTTGTAATAAACAATAAAAGGAATATGTGAAGTAAAAAGAAATACAAAGTGCATACATACACTGTTAAATTTTAAAATAAAATATATGTGTAAATAAATGAAGTGCATAACTAAAACAAGTGTGCAAGGAAAAAAAAGTACAACCAGGCCTATACAAAGAAAGATAAGACATAAGAAAAAAACATACTCTTTCAAATTTAGCAATAAAAACAAAGTAACATGACATGTGTAATATACAAACTTGCATAGGGATTGTACACCAAGAAACTAAACCAATATACAAACAAATTAAAGTAAGTTTTGTAATAAATAAAATAAGAAAATGAACAGCACTTGCAAAAAGGATATGCAAAGCAGGAAGTGAGTTATGCAAGCCTCAACATAAATAAAATAAGTGTATGAAACAAGTTTTGGTACTTAAAAAAATAAAAATAAATAAAGAGGATAAAAAATCAAACAATAGACTAACCTAGAACTCTCTCCCCAGCAAAAGAAGGAGCAAATAATAATCTAATGTAAACATAAAGTGCTGAAAGTATGCAATGGAGTGAATAAACATTTCACAACATACTTCATTTAATGCATTGCATGTACACAATCTTTTCAGCACACACTAACATTTATTAACAAGCATGGTTTAGTTTTTCTTTTACTTCAACTTGTACTTACTTATGTTTTACCCTGTACAAAGCCACTATGTAAATAATGCTTCAGTACTTTGCTTAAAAACCTGCCTACCTCCTTATATACATGGCAATTGCCTTAGTTATATCATTCAAACAAATTTTTGCAAAGATCTGAAATTAAAAAGAAGAAGATCATCACTTTATATATTACAAGTTGAAAGGCAAATTACTGAAAGAAGAAAAGAGAAGAATCAAAACTGCAGTTAAAACAAAACAAAAGTATTCTCTGTTTCAAATATTGTCAGGTGAGTAAACATGATTATGTGAAGGATTTTAAGTTGTTTTGAAACAGTTTAAACTTCAATAGTAAACTGCCTTTGTTCATGCTTCACTGTGATGAAAATGTGATGCTCTCTCTGTAAACACTTATACAGAGATTGTAGTTGTTCTCAAATTGAAGTCTACTTGCTTAAAAACACTGACAAGCTTGGGTTTTTTTTTGTGAATCATGTTGTTTTAAGTCATGGATTATGTTTTATAAAGATTTTAAAACATACAGTAAGTTTATCACCACTGTAACTTTGGTTTACAGGTATTCCACAAATATTGAAAAAATAAACTGTTGTGAAATATTGATTCAAGGATATGTATTGAATCTATACTGCAGGACATGAATTTTAAAACAAAATTCTTGGTTTTTTGTTTAATATGCAGAGAGTAGTTAGTTTTGAACAAAAAAATTGCATTTTTCTAAATCTTTGATTATTGAATCAATTTTAAATGCTGAAAATTTTCATACAGCAAGTTTAATCCTTTACAAATCCTAGAAAAATGCTCAAATATTTTTCGAATGCAAGGATTTCGAGATTGGATCGAAGTTAGGGTTTAAGGTTCGAGAGTTTTGATGGGTAGAACGCGAGACGTGTTCGTCTCCTCTGAAGCATCGAGTTGCGAAAGGCTTTGGGAAAAGGACGAGTGTGGTGTTGAGATGGTGGGGACGGAATCGAAGCTTCTCCGGTGAAACGAGGAGCGGCGGCGAGGCGTTTAAAGTTGGGTCTGTTCGAATATTAGTTTGAACGAAGGGGTGAATCGCGACCCAGTGTTTTTTTTTTCGAAGTGAAGCTCGATCTCGAGTCAGGGGAGGGAGAGCGACTTGGTGGTGATCACGGTGGTCACCGGAGTAGAGCCGCGGTGGTGTACACGTGCACGCAGCGTCGTGTGTCAGGGGCGCGTTGAATTGTTCCACCAGCCTGATAATTTTGAAGAAAATAAAAAGGGGAGGAAGAAAGGAAGTGGGGTTTTGGGTACGGCCCAACATTGTTTTGGCAATGTTTAGTTTTGTAGGTATCGGGCCTGATTTCTTTTGGGCTTGGTTTGTTGAAAAAAAAAAATTGGAAGTAAAATGTTAAGAAAAGTTTTGGGTATTTCAAGACAAACAATGTTGATTCTAGGTTGATAAGTTTTGGAAAAAAAAAAAAAAAACTCACTTCAAGTTTAAATGGTTAACAACATGTTTCCAAATTGAATTAAACTTTTAAATTAAATAATTTGGTTTAAAACAAGAATTTAAAAATTCATTTACATTAAAATTTTCAATGCAACAATAAATAAATTTTTAAAGTATAAAGCAGGTTTTTTAAAATGAAATTTAGGTGGACAATTTATAGTATTGAAAGGGAATTTAGAATAAGTAAGAATTTTTTTTTTTAATAAATTAAGTACTTAAATAAATTTAAAAAATTAAGATTTTGTTAATAAGATTAATAAATTCGTCATTAAGAATAATAAATCATTTGCTTTTAAATAATCAATAAAAATAATTATGTGGTCAAATTATTAAATCACATCCACTTTGATTTAGTAAATAATTGATTAGGAAGTGTATTCAAGTAATAAATAAATGATTAATTAAGTTTTGTTAATCAATAATTAAGGTTGTTAATTAATAATCAATTTAAGATTTATTTGATTCAAAGATAATTAAGAAGTGGTTAATTAATTTAAACCACACGATTCATTAACCACATTTGTAAATAGTTTAACTATGACTATGCCCAAGATTGACACTGTCTATTCTGATTGTGATGTTGTGTTATGTGGATTGATATGTACTGCACTATGTTGTGTTTTGCTCTGTATTGATGTGAAAACCCTGTTGCCCGTAAAACGACATTTAAACTTCGATGCGACAGGGAATCGGATTTCAGTTTGTTATCCGAAACCCACATCGAACCTGTGAATTGTTATGAATGACATCCACATTGTTTTTAAATTAACGCTCACTATTCAGTTTAACCGGGAGATGACCCTTGTGTCGTATAACCCATTCTGAATAGTGATACGTCGAATTGGATCGCATTTGAAGACCGGTGGTGAAGACCGGATATTTGCGAGAGCTATAGGATGATCTATCGAATGACTCTGCACCGAGTTGCTCCGGTATAGAGTTCTCCATATGTGATGGGGAATCCGATCAGGATTGTGGATATCCGGATTGCAAGGACTTCTTTGGAAGTGCCTTCGGTTCTGTTCGAGCCCGGAACAGACTTGTATGGATAGTCTGTCTGACATTACAAATTGAGATATAAAGCCGATTTCTTTCAAATACATTTCTATTGGTGGCGGAGAATTTATTCTTTTAGCTTAACACCCTTCTCTGAGACGTACGAGCTCAGAGGTTATATAGTTGAAGGTTATCAGCAATATATTCCCAATTTGGTAATGTGATATACTGAGTGTTGCTGTGAAATGATCATTGTGTTGATTATTCGTGATAGGATCATTTGTTTGATCGTCTATCGTGGTGATCATTTCTATGATCATTTGTTGACCCAAAGCACGGCTTTTGTATAAAGTGTGTTTTTGTGGACGTGACTTCGTCGGACCTCACACCCCGAAATGGTCGAAACAGGAAAGATGCAGCAAGGTTATTGGGGGTAGCACCCCTTAGGGTATGTACATTTCCTTCTGGATAGAAGTGGTATCATGGTATGGAGCCCAGATACTTAACTTATGTGGATATCGCAGATATATATATATGATTTTGTGATTTGTTGCTGGGGCCCCAGTTAAAGGTTGGTTACGACCGGGAGATGGCATACTCGTGTCAGTAGTTACCCAGTTAGGGGTAACCCGGCCTTGTGTTGGTAGAGATCCGGTTTGGTTCTCGGGGACGTCCTTCCAGAGGCGTTCTCATGTGGCAATGGGAAGTTCCTTGGCCTGACCATTTGTTGGAAATCCAATTCCAAATACGAAACCCTGTACGGTTTTAGTTGTAGAAC
The DNA here is from genome assembly GCA_030765085.1 of Allium cepa. Lineage (NCBI taxonomy): Eukaryota > Viridiplantae > Streptophyta > Magnoliopsida > Asparagales > Amaryllidaceae > Allium > Allium cepa. Next base: position 770,769,821 of record CM060939.1, on the reverse strand, counting down.
CTGCCATTTACTTATGGTGGTCACCACTGTTTAGATGGTAGCTATAGTAGGCATAGTTCGAAATGTCTATGCTGGCTAAGATTAATATTCTACTTTTGAAATGTTTTACTTCACTATGCACTAGTAATAATATCAAAGAATTCTTTTCTCGTATCAAGCATATTTAACTATCATAAGGAGAAATCTCCTCCAATTCTGCGTTTGCATTGTGTGTGTGGCGGGAGGGCTTATGGTAGTTCCATTTTTAAAAGCATTCCGAAAATTCTTTTATAAATCTTGTTATTTAAATACAACTGTTTTGTTTACTCATACCAGTCCCATGACTGATCCGGAGTTTATTGTTTTCTTTCCTAAACTCTGGGTGCCCATTATTTTCACACGGGCAGCCTAGTAGCAGGTTTCTATATTTTGGAGTAGCAGTATTTTGGAGCTCTTATCTTGGATATATCTTAGGAGCTATTGGAGATTGCAGGTGTTAGCTTTTGGGAGTTCGTTATCATCTCTCTCATTTGAGGGTTTTTGGATATATGTTCACTGTTGTATTATCATGATGTTGTATTTAGAGATTGTGGTACATGTATTATGTACTCTGTTGCAGTATGGATATTATGTTGATGTTGTAACAGTGATGTTATTTATGATATTGATTCTGTTCCGCTGTTTTATATTCATCTAATTGTTGTTATAAGCTCCGGCGATGCGAATTTGATGTCGTTTATTGGACATCGAGTTTGGGTCGTCACAAATTGGTATCAGAGCTGTTGGTTGAGTAAGAACTTTAGCTACGGAGTATAACACATTAGATGGCTCATTAGAGATAGGGTGAAGTATACCCTAGAATGAGTATAATCAAAATTGAAACTTTGAAATTTCTTAGTCTATTTCTTTTTACTGCTGATATTCCTTAAGATATTTCGCCTGTATATCTAAAGAAATTTTCTTACTAATCTCAGATAGTGAAAATGAGTGGACGCAGAGGAAGAACTAGGGGTCAAGGCAATGCTGCAGCACCCAATCAAATTCCCGCAGCCGCAGAAGCAGTAATAGAAATTCAGCAGCAGCCGGACTTGGCTGAATTATATAAGAAATTTGAAAAGCTTGGTGGAAAACCATTTATTGGCAAAGAGTCAATTATTGACGCTCAAGATTGGGTAAGATCGTGTGAAAAGATTTTTAAAGGGCTAAAATTGCAGGATGAGCAGAAAAGACTTATAGCTTCTTGGCAACTCCAAGGAGAAGCTTCAGCTTGGTGGGAAACCATCATTGTAGATGAACCCAAGGAAGAATTTACTTGGGATCGTTTTAAAGAAGTGTTTGAGAAACGTTACATGCCATCGGCGGGAGTTTCCAGAATGTATCAGGAATTTCTGGATTTGAAGCAAGGAAGTTTGTCGTTTGAAGAATACTTGAATAAATTCAGTGAACTATCTCGGTTTGGCCCGGAATTGCTAAATACACCTCTGAAGAAAAACGAAAGGTTTATCCGGGGAATGAACCAGAAATATCATGGAAGAATGACAGGTCATGTTAAAGAATCTTTTTTAGATTTGGTAGATATGGGGTACAGGTACGCTACTCTTGATATACAAGAAGCAACTATGGAAAAAGGTAATTCAGGTAGTCAGAATTATAAAAAGCGAAAATTCGGAGGCAAGAAACCTTGGCAAGGCAATGAGAAGAAGAGGAACACTCAAGGAAGAGCAACAGAAAATGTCACTTGTTACAACTGCAAAGAGAAAGGCCACTATTCAAATGACTGCCCAAAACCGAAGAAACCAGCTAGAGAATGTTACAATTGTCATAAACCGGGACATTTATTTAAAGATTGCCCAGTGATGAAGCCAGCGCAGGTGGCAAAAGTTTACACGATAAAGGAGGACCCCTCATCTTCAAAAGCTGACAAAGGGAAAAGTGTTTTGGAAGGTAACCTTACTATTAATAATAGAACTGTTAGAGTTTTATTTGATACAGGAGCTTCACATAGCTTTATCTCCCAACAAACCGTAAATGAATTGGGACTTGAAACTAAATTTGCTGACGATCTTATTTGCGTGAAAAATCCGGTTGGAGGTCCCGCAAATCTTAGTTCATATTGTAAGAGAGTTCCTATTTCATATGCTAGCTATAAATTTCCTATCAACCTTTATGTCCTCGAATTTGACGAATTTGAAATCTTACTCGGTATGAACTGGTTAACGAGATACGATGCTATATTGGAGTGTAGTAATCGGACAGTTTTAATCAAAACAAGTCCTGGAAATTTTATTGAAATCTCTTGTGAGAATCCTAGTCCAAGGAGTGATAGATTGATATATACTTTGGGAAATCTTGAACCCACTTTGCAGTCTATACCTGTTGTTCGGGATTTTTCCGACGTGTTTGAAGAAGTGAAATCTTTACCTCCTCATCGAGAAATAGAATTCCGAATTGATCTTGTACCTAATACTCGTCCTGTTGTTCACGCAAGTCGCAGAATGGCACCTAGGGAAAAGATTGAATTGGTTCATCAAACTAATGAGCTACTAGCAAAAGGATTAATTCGACCCAGTGTTTCTGAATGGGGTTCAGCCGTCGTATTTGTTGCCAAATCAGACGGATCTTTGAGATTGTGTGTAGATTACCGCGATCTAAATAAACAAACTCTCAAGAATAAATTTCCACTGCCCAGGATTGATGATTTATTTGATCAGTTGCACGGCGCTCGTTTCTTTTCAAAAATGGATCTAGCTCAGGGATTCCATCAATTACGAATCGCCGAAGATTGTGTACATTTGACTGCTTTCAGAGGTCCTAATATGTTCTATGAATGGTTAGTTATGCCTTTCGGGCTAACCAATGCTCCAGCATACTTCGTAGATCTCATGACTCGTGTGTTTCGGGAAGTTCTGAATAAATTTGTGCTTGTATTCATTGATGACATCTTAATTTTCTCCAAAACTGAAGATGAGCATGCCGAGCACCTTAGAATTGTCTTAGAAATTTTAAGGAGAAATGTTCTATATGCAAAATTTTCCAAATGCCATTTCTAGGTCAATGAAGTCAAATTCCTTGGCCATATTGTTAATGAAGAAGGAATTTCGGTAGATCCTAGCAAAAATTCTGCTATTCTTGATTGGAAACAACCCACTACTCCAAGAGAAGTTCGAAGCTTTTTGGGTTTAGCAGGCTATTACCGGAAATTTGTTCAAGATTTTTCTAAGTTAGCTAGTCCGCTGACTAAGTTAACAATGAAAAATGCAAAGTTCATTTGGACTTCAAAATGTGAAGAAGTTTTTCAAGAGTTGAAAAAGAGATTGACCACTGCTCCTGTTCTCACTATTGTTAACGGGAACCGAGGCTTATCTGTCTATACTGATGCATGTGGTGAAGGGGTAGGTGCAGTATTGATGCAAAATGGAAAGGTGGTTGCCTACGCAGGTAGACAATTACGTCCGCATGAGAAGAACTACCCAACGCACGATTTGGAACTTTTGGCTGTTGTTTTCGCTTTGAAAATATGGCGACACTATCTTCTGGGTAAGAATCTTTTCAGCTTTCTTAATAATTTGCGAAATTAACTAAAGAAATATACTTAATAAACTCTCTTTGTTTTAGGTGAAAAATTCGAATTATTCACCGATCATAAAAACTTGAAATATCTTTTCACCCAGAAGGATCTGAATCTGCGACAACAACGTTGGTTGGAATTTCTAGCATCATATGACTTAGACATTCTGTATACGCCCGGAAAGGCCAACGTAGTTGCAGACGCTTTGAGCAGAAGTTATGCTGTTCTTTCTTATCTTGTTATCACTCCCACTCTTCTCAAAAGAATTGCAAGACGGCAAAAAGAAGATGAGTTTCTTCGAGGAATCCATAAAAGAATTTGCCAAGGAGAAGACACTAGTTTCGAGATGGATAATAGAGGAGTAATAAGATTAAAAGGCAGGATTTGTGTTCCAGACTTCCCTGATCTGAAACGTGAAGTATTGGATGAATGCCACAAGTCAAAATTCAATATCCATCCAGGAGTCAACAAAATGTATCGTGATGTTAAAAGGACATTCTGGTGGAAAACAATGAAGAGAGACATATCTATTTATGTGAGTCGTTGTGCTACTTGACAGCATATCAAGAGCGACCAAAGGAAAGTGGCCGGTTTACTTCAACCTTTAGAAGTACCGAAGTGGAAGTGGGATCAGGTATCGATGGATTTCATCGATGGATTGCCTCGTACCAAGAAAGGCAATGAAGCGATTTGGGTTATTGTGGATCGTTTAACCAAAAATGCTCATTTCATTCCAGTTAAATCTACTCGGACTGCGGCAAGCTTGGCAGGTATTTATATAAAGGAAATTGTTCGCCTCCATGGTATTCCCAGTAGTATAGTGAGTGATCGTGACCCGATCTTCACTAGTAGATTTTGGGAAGCATTTCAGGATGCATTGGGAACGAAATTAAATTTCAGTACTGCTTATCATCCGCAATCTGATGGACAGACTGAGAGAGTTAATCGAATTTTAGAAGACCTACTGCGTGCTTGTGTTCATGATTTTGGTGGTTCTTGGGAGGACCATTTGCATCTGGTTGAATTCTCTTATAATAACAGTTATCAGGCCAGTTTAGAAATGGCTCCTTTCGAAGCTTTATATGGTCGCCCGTGTCGATCACCTACATGCTGGATCGAATCAGGTGACAGACTTGTTCTTGGACCAGATATGATAAAAGAGGCCACTGAGAAGGTAAATTTTATTCGAAAGAAGTTATTAACTGCCCAAAGCCGTCAGAAGAGCTACTATGACCGTCGAAGGAGAAAATTGGAATTTCAAGTTGGAGATTCTGTATTTCTGAAAGTATCTCCGATGCGGGGTGTATTGAGATTCGGGAAAACTGGAAAGTTGGCACCGCGTTATATTGATCCTTTTCCTATTCTGGAAAGGATTGGTTCTCTAGCATATAGAGTGCAGTTACCCAGCTGGTTGTCTGGCGTACATGATGTGTTCCATATTTCTAATCTTCGGAAATATGTGCACGATCCAGATGATATTATTGAAGAAGCTGCTCAGCAGGATCTTGAAATCACTCCTAACTTGGCAGTTAGAAGGGAACCGATGAAAATTGTTGATCGTGATGAGAAGTGATTGAGGAACAAAATTGTGAAATTGGTCAAAGTTAAATGGAGTGGCGATCCAAAGGACTGTACTTGGGAGACTGAAGAGAATATGAAGAAATCATATCCCAAATGCAGAATTGACATGTCGACTTAAATCTGTAAGTCATTTCCTTATTTCTGAATTTGTATATTCTTTGTTTACGTTTCTCTCTCTTTCAATTTCGAGGACGAAATTTTCTTAAGGAGGGGATATTGTAACATCCCGGAAATTTTGGATATAAAAATTTGTTATATTGTTTGAACTTTTGAATTTAAATTGGAAAAATTTCAAAAGAAAATAAACTATTGTAAAAAAACAAAAAAAAAATCATATTACAAAGTTATATGGAATTAAAATAAATAATTGATAGTTTTAGTTTAAATAAATAAACGATGAGTAGAATTATGTAACAAACAAGAATTTGTAATAAACAATAAAAGGAATATGTGAAGTAAAAAGAAATACAAAGTGCATACATACACTATTAAATTTTAAAATAAAATATATGTGTAAATAAATGAAGTGCATAACTAAAACAAGTGTGCAAGGAAAAAAAAGTACAACCAGGCCTATACAAAGAAAGATAAGACATAAGAAAAAAAACATACTCTTTCAAATTTAGCAATAAAAACAAAGTAACATGACATGTGTAATATACAAACTTGCATAGGGATTGTACACCAAGAAACTAAACCAATATACAAACAAATTAAAGTAAGTTTTGTAATAAATAAAATAAGAAAATGAACAGCACTTGCAAAAAGGATATGCAAAGCAGGAAGTGAGTTATGCAAGCCTCAACATAAATAAAATAAGTGTATGAAACAAGTTTTGGTACTTAAAAAAATAAAAATAAATAAAGAGGATAAAAAATCAAACAATAGACTAACCTAGAACTCTCTCCCCAGCAAAAGAAGGAGCAAATAATAATCTAATGTAAACATAAAGTGCTGAAAGTATGCAATGGAGTGAATAAACATTTCACAACATACTTCATTTAATGCATTGCATGTACACAATCTTTTCAGCACACACTAACATTTATTAACAAGCATGGTTTAGTTTTTCTTTTACTTCAACTTGTACTTACTTATGTTTTACCCTGTACAAAGCCACTATGTAAATAATGCTTCAGTACTTTGCTTAAAAACCTGCCTACCTCCTTATATACATGGCAATTGCCTTAGTTATATCATTCAAACAAATTTTTGCAAAGATCTGAAATTAAAAAGAAGAAGATCATCACTTTATATATTACAAGTTGAAAGGCAAATTACTGAAAGAAGAAAAGAGAAGAATCAAAACTGCAGTTAAAACAAAACAAAAGTATTCTCTGTTTCAAATATTGTCAGGTGAGTAAACATGATTATGTGAAGGATTTTAAGTTGTTTTGAAACAGTTTAAACTTCAATAGTAAACTGCCTTTGTTCATGCTTCACTGTGATGAAAATGTGATGCTCTCTCTGTAAACACTTATACAGGGATTGTAGTTGTTCTCAAACTGAAGTCTACTTGCTTAAAAACACTGACAAGCTTGGGTTTTTTTTTTGTGAATCATGTTGTTTTAAGTCATGGATTATGTTTTATAAAGATTTTAAAACATACAGTAAGTTTATCACCACTGTAACTTTGGTTTACAGGTATTCCACAAATATTGAAAAAATAAACTGTTGTGAAATATTGATTCAAGGATATGTATTGAATCTATACTGCAGGACATGAATTTTAAAACAAAATTCTTGGTTTTTTTGTTTAATATGCAAAGAGTAGTTAGTTTTGAACAAAAAAATTGCATTTTTCTAAATCTTTGATTATTGAATCAATTTTAAATGCTGAAAATTTTCATACAGCAAGTTTAATCCTTTACAAATCCTAGAAAAATGCTCAAATATTTTTCGAATGCAAGGATTTCGAGATTGGATCGAAGTTAGGGTTTAAGGTTCGAGAGTTTTGATGGGTAGAACGCGAGACGTGTTCGTCTCCTCTGAAGCATCGAGTTGCGAAAGGCTTTGGGAAAAGGACGAGTGTGGTGTTGAGATGGTGGGGACGGAATCGAAGCTTCTCCGGTGAAACGAGGAGCGGCGGCGAGGCGTTTAAAGTTGGGTCTGTTTGAATATTAGTTTGAACGAAGGGGTGAATCGCGACCCAGTGTTTTTTTTTTCGAAGTGAAGCTCGATCTCGAGTCAGGGGAGGGAGAGCGACTTGGTGGTGATCACGGTGGTCACCGGAGTAGAGCCGCGGTGGTGTACACGTGCACGCAGCGTCGTGTGTCAGGGGCGCGTTGAATTGTTCCACCAGCCTGATAAGTTTGAAGAAAATAAAAAGGGGAGGAAGAAAGGAAGTGGGGTTTTGGGTACAGCCCAACATTGTTTTGGCAATGTTTAGTTTTGTAGGTATCGGGCCTGATTTCTTTTGGGCTTGGTTTGTTGAAAAAAAAAATTTTGGAAGTAAAATGTTAAGAAAAGTTTTGGGTATTTCAAGACAAACAATGTTGATTCTAGGTTGATAAGTTTTGGAAAAAAAAAAAACTCACTTCAAGTTTAAATGGTTAACAACATGTTTCCAAATTGAATTAAACTTTTAAATTAAATAATTTGGTTTAAAACAAGAATTTAAAAATTCATTTACATTAAAATTTCAATGCAACAATAAATAAAATTTTAAAGTATAAAGCAGGTTTTTTAAAATGAAATTTAGGTGGACAATTTATAGTATTGAAAGGGAATTTAGAATAAGTAAGAAATTTTTTTTTAATAAATTAAGTACTTAAATAAATTTAAAAAATTAAGATTTTGTTAATAAGATTAATAAATTCGTCATTAAGAATAATAAATCATTTGCTTTTAAATAATCAATAAAAATAATTATGTGGTCAAATTATTAAATCACATCCACTTTGATTTAGTAAATAATTGATTAGGAAATGTATTCAAGTAATAAATAAATGATTAATTAAGTTTTGTTAATCAATAATTAAGGTTGTTAATTAATAATCAATTTAAGATTTATTTGATTCAAAGATAATTAAGAAGTGGTTAATTAATTTAAACCACATGATTCATTAACCACATTTGTAAATAGTTTAACTATGACTATGCCCAAGATTGACACTGTCTATTCTGATTGTGATGTTGTGTTATGTGGATTGATATGTATTGCACTATGTTGTGTTTTGCTCTGTATTGATGTGAAAACCCTGTTGCCCGTAAAACGACATTTAAACTTCGATGCGACAGGGAATCGGATTTCAGTTTGTTATCCGAAACCCACATCGAACCTGTGAATTGTTATGAATGACATCCACATTGTTTTTAAATTAACGCTCACTATTCGGTTTAACCGGGAGATGATCCTTGTGTCGTATAACCCATTCTGAATAGTGATACGTCGAATTGGATCACATTTGAAGACCGTTGGTGAAGACCGGATATTTGCGAGAGCGATAGGATGATCTATCGAATGACTCTGCACCGAGTTGCTCCGGTATAGAGTTCTTCATATGTGATGGGGAATCCAATCAGGATTGTGGATATCCGGATTGCAAGGACTTCTTTGGAAGTGCCTTCGGTTCTGTTCGAGCCCGGAACAGACTTGTATGGATAGTCTGTCTGACATTACAAATTGAGATATAAAGCCGATTTCTTTCAAATATATTTCTGTTGGTGGCGGAGAATTTATTCTTTTAGCTTAACACCCTTCTCTGAGACGTACGAGCTCAGAGGTTATATAGTTGAAGGTTATCAGCAATATATTCCCAATTTGGTAATGTGATATACTGAGTGTTGCTGTGAAATGATCATTGTGTTGATTATTCGTGATAGGATCATTTGTTTGATCGTCTATCTTGGTGATCATTTCTATGATCATTTGTTGACCCAAAGCACGGCTTTTGTATAAAGTGTGTTTTTGTGGACGTGACTTCGTCGGACCTCACACCCCGAAATGGTCGAAACAGGAAAGATGCAGCAAGGTTATTGGGGGTAGCACCCCTTAGGGTATGTACATTTCCTTCTGGATAGAAGTGGTATCATGGTATGGAGCCCAGATACTTAACTTATGTGGATATCGCAGATATATATATATATGATTTTGTGATTTGTTGCTGGGGCCCCGGTTAAAGGTTGGTTACGACCGGGAGATGGCATACTCGTGTCAGTAGTTACCCAGTTAGGGGTAACCCGGCCTTGTGTTGGTAGAGATCCGGTTTGGTTCTCGGGGACGTCCTTCCAGAGGCGTTCTCATGTGGCAATGGGAAGTTCCTTGGCCTGACCATTTGTTGGAAATCCAATTCCAAATACGAAACCCTGTACGGTTTTAGTTGTAGAACCTGCCATTTACTTATGGTGGTCACCACTGTTTAGATGGTAGCTATAGTAGGCATAGTTCGAAATGTCTATGCTGGCTAAGATTAATAATCTACTTTTGAAATGTTTTACTTCACTATGCACTAGTAATAATATCAAAGAATTCTTTTCTCGTATCAAGCATATTTAACTATCATAAGGAGAAATCTCCTCCAATTCTGCGTTTGCATTGTGTGTGTGGCGGGAGGGCTTATGGTAGTTCCATTTTTAAAAGCATTCCGAAAATTCTTTTATAAATCTTGTTATTTAAATACAACTGTTTTTTTTACTCATACCAGTCTCATGACTGATCCGGAGTTTATTGTTTTCTTTCCTAAACTCTGGGTGCCCATTATTTTCACACGGGCAGCCTAGTAGCAGGTTTCTATATTTTGGAGTAGCAGTATTTTGGATCTCTTATCTTGGATATATCTTAGGAGCTATTGGAGATTGCAGGTGTTAGCTTTTGGGAGTTCGTTATCATCTCTCTCATTTGAGGGTTTTTGGATATATGTTCACTGTTGTATTATCATGATGTTGTATTTAGAGATTGTGGTACATGTATTATGTACTCTGTTGCAGTATGGATATTATGTTGATGTTGTAACAGTGATGTTATTTATGATATTGATTCTGTTCCGCTGTTTTATATTCATCTAATTGTTGTTATAAGCTCCGGCGATGCGAATTTGATGTCGTTTATTGGACATCGAGTTTGGGTCGTCACAGTTCAAAAGAGGCTGGTTTTTTAAACTATTGGAATAAATAGGCTAGTTTTCAAACTATTTGCAAGTTTAGGCCAGTTTTTTTAAAAAATATTACGGGGCACATCTGTGAAATGCGCCCATACAAAATTACACTGGCGCATCTGTCAAATGCGCCAGTGTAATTACACTAGCATTCTTTTAGTTCTTCGCTATTTAGTGTTGAATGTTTTTTTCAAAAAACTTTTGTCAAATATGATCCCCTACGAAGGGGGGGTCCGGGGGAGTGGCAACCCCCCAAGGTGGGGGTGCGGGGGCAATGCCCCCGCTACGGGTCCAGGGGGCAGCGCCCCGTCCAAAACGGTACGTTTTATTGACTGTTGAATTGAAATTCAACAGCCAATCATTCACTATATAACAGTGCATTCCATCAAGGCAAGTGTAACACGATGCAACATTTTTATATAGTGTTGCCATAGATATATTCTAATTAAAAAAATTAAAAAAAATTACACCTCAGCGATCCGCACCACCATTTAAAACAAAATCTCAACCGTCGATTCACACCATCGATCCACACCTTACCAATTTCCATTTCCCGCTTTACTTTTCTTTCTCATTCCTCTCTGTGTGAAAATTAGGGCACGCGATTTTTCTTTCTCGTTCCTCTCTGTGAAAACTAGGGCACGCGATTCCAGTTGCTTTGATGCTCTGATTGATCGAATCTAGTGTAAGAAACGTTCCTGGTAGCTTGCTCCTTCGTTCTCCTTGATTGATTGCTCGAATTGCTTTGACTTCATCGTCGGGTGCGATGTGATATTATTTGGTATGTTTTCTGCCTTTTGGTTTACTTGATTATTCTCAATTTTGGTTACACTCGCACGCTTTTGCCGATGATGAATTGGGATTTATATATAGGCTTTATTTCCTATAATCTCGACTTTAAACTTTCTGTTGGACTTTGAGAAATCTGGTGTGTTGGATTGCGATGATGTATTGGTATGTTGGATTTTGGTCCACTGGCTTGATTTTGCTTTGCCGATGATGAATTGCGATGTGATATTATTTGGTATGTTGGATTTTGGTTCACTGGTTTGTTTTTTATTTCTGATCTGAGCTTGTTAGCTCCTTTCTGCTGCATTTGTTAAACCAGAACTTGAACCTTTGTTAAACTTGTTCACATACCTTTGTACCTTGCTGCATTTGTTAAACTAGAACTTAAAGTATTTGTATTCTGCTGTCCTCTTGAAAACTGCTTCACTTGAAAACTTCTGCATTTTTGAAAATCAGAACTTTGAAAGTGATCTTTGGTTTTATTAAATTGTTGACTAATCTGAACATTGAGTTTTGATTTCCACGATATATACAAACATATGTGTGTTGATCTTTGTTGGTTTTACTTGGTCTGGACTGAACTGGTATCATGCTAACCTTGTTCTTTAACATGAACTAATGCTCCAAGTCCTCTGTATATCATATTACTGCCTCTGTTTCTCTTGTACATGCCTGATGCATTCACTGTTTTTGCTTGATGGGCTGCCTATGTGTACAGCTGTGTTTCTTGCACTAGCTTGTCTACATTTTGCTGAACCTGGTACTTGTTTGTTTTGTTGGTTGCTTGGCCCTGAGTTGAATCCAGTCGATGACTCGGGTTTGAACTTGTGCCGCGTCCATTTTTTTTGGCTTATCTACATATCTGGCTGCACTTGAGTATGAACTTGCACTTGAGTAGTTACACTTGAGTAGTTTCTTGTACCAAGCCTTATGATGCATGTATGTTCATCCATGTACATGCATTTCTTGGTCATGTTATGTTGCTTGCTGTGTTGAGTACTACTTTGTGCACTTGGCTTCTCCTTTGTGCATTTTTGCCTGAACTGTTGCTTGCTGTCTTCCATACTGTCTTGTATCCATGTGTTGCACTCATGTTTGGCTTATGCACTTGTGAACAGCTGACTTGTGCATTCACAGGTTGTCCGTGCAAATATTTGGTCCCTGTCAGAAAAAAATATGAAAAGAAACAACCCAAATACCTGAGGCAAATAATATAACAAAAATATTTTCATTTTCTGTTCGAGTTAAATATTATTTTCCAGATTACTGCTTTTGAATTATATGTGACAGGTATTGAAGACTGGACAGCTGGATACAAGCTTGAAGACAGAGTCAAATCAAATGTGCATGAGCTTGAAGACTGGACCCGCTACTCGGCTCGCCTTCGGCTTGGCACTCGGCTCGTCATATATTTGTCAGTGTCGATGTCTGTATAAATTAAAACTGCATATGTAATGAGTGAACTGAGTGATGTAGCGAGGAATATCTGTATATGTGAATATCAGTGTTATATATCATTGAATTGTAAAATATTGGAGTTGGGAATTTGTACTATTTCAAATGTTGAAATAAAATATTTATTTAAATAAATTACTGTTTGAATATCAAATTCTGTGCAATAGCATTTTATTAAATAAATATTTATTTCTATTAAAAATCAAATATGCTCTACATTGTGGGCCCCACAAATTCAGAAAGTTAATATCTATAGCAACATTTTGGAATGTTGCTACAGACACCTATGCATGTTGCTATAGACCCAAATAGGGTTCTATTGCAACAATATTACTTATGTTGCCTTAGACAGTAAAAATGTTGCCTTTGAGGTCTAAGGCAACGGCAAAAATTGCATCACCCCAAAGGTGTTGCCATAGACCTATGGCAACATTTTTTGGGCCTGACCCAACATTTTTTTTGTGTTGCAGAAGGCCATTTATGGCATAGTGACACAAAACACTCGAGTCAGGATTAACATTCTTATATCAATAAATCCAACTCAAGTGAAATATCAACTGAAATACAAATAACTTAAAGGATGTTTGGGATAACCATCCTCTAAGGGTCCATGGAACTTTCTACAAGGTAGAAATATACACTATAACACCGTGGTCATTTCAGCTTAATTTATACTTCAAAACCAAATCTCATTTTCACTTCAAATATCTCTATATTTCCCAAAATAGTATTTATATATATTAAATAATTTATACAGTAAGTATTTTCAATTTCCTCAACTTAACAAATCGTTCCAACATCAACCCGACCTTCCCATTCAAATTAAATTCAATCTCAATTTATCAATTTAAATTCAACTCAATTTCTAAAATAACCACTTAAATTTTATCGATCTCAAATTCGGATTTATAATCACAAATACCCCTTTATATTTCCATATATTTCAAAACTTTTAAGTATTCAACGTTTCATCTAAATTTTCATTCAATTTAGTTTTCTAAATAATAAATTCAAATTTAGTTTAACCTAAATTTTCATTTTAATTCAATTTAGTTTCTAGATAACAAATTCAACTACGTTGATTTCAAATACAGATCTGAATCTCAACATAAACCATTTAAATTCCAATATAGTTCAAGGCTTTAATATTAAAATGTTCTATATAACAGTTTCATATAGATCTCGATTTAACCTCATTATTATTTAGTCCGGAAATACTCCCTTATTAGATTCAATATCATTTAAGTAACCTTAAATTACATTTTACTCAATATTTTCTTTAATTTATTTAAACATGAAATATTCATTAAATCACTTAAATCAAAAATCCAGTTATAAAATCATACCCATTAAATTTCCCATTCAAAAATTTCAAATCGATTTAATTAAATAAATCCTTATTTAAATATCATTTTTATAAACCCAAATTTATCTCCCAATCTTAATTATTCAATTTATTACAAGAGAATCTATTTGAAATATAGATTTACATAAATACTTAACCATATTATATGTGTTAAATCAATCTAATTTAAATCAAATATTACTACTAAATCTTTATATACAATTTTCATTTATATAATATCTTAAGAATCAAATTTACTAAACCATATATTTCTTTCCAAAATTATAGAAATTATTTTCAAAATATTTATATGGACCAACGGTGTCTGTATATATTTCCTATCATATAGTCAAGTGCTACGGATATTTATCATTTCAATCCGTATACTAAATATATACGGGTGGATATCATTTCAATCCGTAATCCCAAATTCAATTAAATGAAAATCGCTTGGGTTTATCATTTCAACCCATAACGATTTTCTCCTATTCTAAAGTCTGTTCGGGTATGTATCATTTCAATCCATGGTGATTTCTAAACTACAGGGAACTTGCAGAGTGATAACAGAAAATACAATAAAATAACAGGCATATATCATCAATAACAATATAGTATATACAAAATGATATGGTGTCATATCCCGTAGGTGAACAATTACAGATAATAGCATATATAACAAATTTAAATAACTACAGCAGCATATTTCAATTGTCGTTTCAATTGAAATCAAATTTAATGAATAAAAAAATGTTAATCGTGAGGGATTGCTCCCCTTTCGAGGCTAGAGAATATAAAAGGAGACACGGATATGCACACTGATACAGACACTGAAATTAAATTTGAAATCCAAGCAAAGCAAAATTGGCATGAATTCAACGATCAAGCTGATTGGCTCGAATTGATGAAACAGATCAGATCAGAACTGGAACGATGAAGATAAATGGTACAAGCAGAAGAAATGGTCAGCTAAGATTAGATTTTGGAATAAGATTTTTAAACAATATTGAATGCGTTTAAAATTTAAAGCTCGCGTTGATGGGAACAATGGAAAGAAATTAAAAAGGCGAATGGTTATAAAATTTGTAAATAACGTTCCTATTAAATCAGGAGAGTAAAAGGAAAGTGAATAAAATTAAAATGCGTACAACAGACGCAGTGATTTTTGTCCAAAAAATGAAAATAACGGATTTAAATTTTATACATCTTCTTGTATGTGTATATACATTATTTATTCCATCAAATAACGCGCCTTTTAAACGCGAAATTAAAAAGTTTATTTATACACAAAGTTTTGGAAATTTTATTACTTATATAAAAATATGATTTGTTTACACATTTACTAAGAAATTTATATTCAAAAATGTATATAAGTAAAATATAACATATTAAATTTTTAAAAGTTTAAAATCAATTTTTTTTAAAGAACAGAAGGTGAAATAAACGTTGTTACGAATATATTAAATTAAACGAAAAGATTAAAAATTAAAAATTTAAAGATTTATAACTTCAAAAAAAATGTTAAGTTTTAACCAAAATAAGAATTTTAGAATTTTCACACTAATAAAAATCTTGGGTGATTATTTATAATGAAATTTAGACAATCAAAATTTTGAAAAATAAAACCCTAGAGTTATAAATAAAGAATAAAATATTGCTAAATTTCGGGCTGTTACACTCTCCCCCACTCAAAACTTTTCGTCCCCGAAAAGGAAGGAGGTAGGAGAATTAAAACAACCAGAAAGAAAATATATTAAAAGACAGGATAAACAATAAATTTTAAAATTATATAAATTTTACTTGAAATATTCATTTGAAAACTTCACTTGGAAATCAATTTTCTTTAATACTTCAATTTTTTTTCTACTTTATCTTAAGATACTTTCAACATTATAGATACATCAATAATCATTTTATTTAGATATGTTTTATTAAATTACTAACTTCAAAATATTTATAACACTAAAATTTTCTATTAAACAATGTAGTATGCAAATAAGCAATATTTAAAAAGGATATATCCAACAAGGAAGGAAGGTAGATTTGGAAAACAGAATCAAGGTGAATAACTAAACTGAGCAGATAAGGTAGATGCAAGGAATAGTATCGGGCACAAATAATTAATCTAGAACCATAAGAATTTAAATTTCAAATATTAATTCAAAATTTCTTTGTTCGGAAAAATACTTTTATAACAAATACCTTTATAATAAAACTTTTATAATAAAATACTATTATATCGAAATAAATTTTCCTTTCGAAAATACTTTTATAACTCGATGTTTCAACAAGTTTATCCTTGTTCTTGCAGACTCTGGCCATGCGTTTATTAGGCGCAAAGCTAGAATTCTTCAAGTACTTAGTAGACTTGTTTCAACACCCAGTGAAAATACTTGAAAAACCTTTAAAACAGATATGGAAAGTACAATCCAAACAAAACAACCAAACCAAAACCTTTGTCCGACCATGGTTCGCAGATACACAATGGTTACGCCTGGATCCCCCAGGAAACAATCTGTATCCGTAAGCTTTCTCAGCCCTGCGAGTTACACCATGATGACTAGTCGAGTGCGGGATACACGATGGTTGCGCCTGGGTCCCCTAGGAAACAATCCGTACCCCTAGGCTGTCTCAGCCAGGCAGTTTCGCTACTATTCGCGCCCTACACAGATTGCAGGATACACAATGGTTACGCCTGGATCCCCCAGGAAACAATCCGTACCCCTAGACCAGACTCAGCCAGGCAATTGCGCTATGAAGTCGCGAGAGGAAAAAAACCATGGGTAACGCCACGGTGGGAACACTCGAGTATTACATCCGAAAAACAAAAAATCAGAGAGAATAGTATCGATAGAATGAATCCATGATGTGGCCACAAAGTGGATATCAAGCAGAAGGCACTTTCCATATCTTTACTTCGAAAATATATCATATAGTACCTTTTCAAATCACTTTCAAATATCGTACTTATATAAAGTCCATATATATAGGATTCCATTTTTCACAAATCGAATACTTTCCAAAATCAATAGTAGATCAAATCATACTTATATAGACTTCGATTATATAAAATCTCTTTCCAAATTGAGTACCTTTCAAATCAACAGATTTCAAATCAACTTCATACTTATACAATCCATTTTATATAAGTTCGACCACTCCCCAATCAAGTGCTTAATAATATAAGGTTCTCAAATTTCAAATCATTTCAATATCAATTCAGTTTAAAAATCATATATTATTTCACCAAATTTTCTTCCAAATTAAATATCTAAATTTCAAAGTTCCCAAAATAATAGGTTTAGAAAATTATCTCATTTTCCAAATTAAAACAATTCAAGTCAAACAAATTCATTTCCAAAAATCACCATATAAGTACTGGTTTTTAATTCTAATTTAATTTCAAAACCAAATATTTTCCCAAAATCAATTATACTCAAAATGGTTTCCAAATTTATAATTATCCCTTTTTTAAAAAAACTTTTAAACTATCTATTTCTATGTGAAATATCCAATTTACCTTTCTGAAAACCATTATTCAACTATTTTTTTTCAAAATATTTCAAAACTAAATTTATATTCTTTATCAAACAATTTATACTCTTTGAAATTTCTTAGCTTTGAAAATTTAATCTCGATTTGGAAGTGTTCGAACATTCAAAATAGTTAGGGAAATTAAATTTTCAATTCAAGAGTTGAAAATCAACAATAAATCAATTTTAAATCCGAAACTCGAGGACTGAACATTGGTCTCATTTTAAATTATTTCAAATATATACTTATATCTTTCTAAAATATCAAATTATACTTCGGAATTTGAAATCAAAAACGGTTTTACAAAATCACTTGCATAGCAAAGCTATTAAAGTGGCCTCTCCCCTACTCTGAAACTCGAAAATCAATGTCGATGATGCGTGCACTCATCACCGAAATTATTTTCCAGCGACATAAGTGAGTTCTGGACTTCTATTTTCTTGAAAACTTCTTTGAAATTTCTTCAAATTATTGGAATTCATTTGAACTCATTTGAAACATTTCTTATTCGAAAAATTACTTTTAAATCGTATTATTTTTATATATTTTCCAAAATCTTAAAACCAATTTCAAAATACCGGAATTCAATTCTCGAATTTCAAATTTAACTCTACAGTTATAAATCATTTTTATATAAATCAATTTCTTATAATTTTTCAAAATTTCAAATCCTTTCAAAACCTTTTTTATATAGAATAACATTTCTTATTTGCTTTATATATATAGATATATATCCTTATCGAAAACATTTTCACTTTTATATATATAAAAAAATCATAGTTATCAAAATAAAATTTCGGTATAAACAATTTCAAAAATACAAACAAAACCCGATTTTCAAAGGATGATTCAAGAATGGATTTCAAAACAAAGAGAGCGATTTAATTTAGAGGAACTCCAATCAATAGAATCCTGATTCGTAGATAGACTCGATCGAAGATGAGATAATTAAATTACAAAATAGAAGATGGATATACCTCTATAAATCACGGGTGACCTTTACCGGTCAACCGTGATTCCAAAATTAGATCGGTGTAGAATTCTGAGGCAATTCGACATTCGATCGCCAGAGATATAGAATTCGGCATAACAAGATATAGCAGCATCGTAAACCGAGGATACAGAAATCTTCGATGAATCAATGCCAATTGAAAAGGAGTTTTCACCCCCTTTACAAATCATTCAGTGGAGTTATGGGATACTCCGGAATCAAACGAATATAAATAGGGAGAGACAGAATGAATTTTGGAACCGAGGGACATTCCAAAATTCAAAGGAAATCGATTCAAAAGGAAGAGATTCAACTCGAGCGAAAGTGATTCTGTAAAAAATTTACCATATATACTAAGTTTTGCCTAGAGCCAAAGCTCTGATACCAACTGTAACGACCGGCTATTTTGGACCATTCAAATCGACAATAAAAGCATACATATCCGACTTGAATAATTCAAAATACCGAATTGTTAATTAAAATTTGGCAAAACTTAAAATATACAGTAAATAAATCAATCACAGATCACAGAGTAATAGAATGCAGCGGAATAGATAAAGAATAGTAGTTCATGAATCTACAATATACATCAGATTTAGAAAAATACAACCGAATAGTTCAAATGCAGTGAAGTCTCCAATGCAACAGATGACTTCTCTGAACCAATCAACTGGAAAGGCTGGAATCTGAATCAATAGTTAGATTTCCAAAATGAAGCTCCGAACTCCAAAGGTGAGTCTCAAATGCTGTATCACTCAGTCTGACCCGACCGTAAAGCAAAACACAAAACACTCGAGTCAGGATTAACATTCTTATATCAATAAATCCAACTCAAGTGAAATATCAACTGAAATACAAATAACTTAAAGGATCTTTGGGATAACCATCCTCTGAGGGTCCATTGAACTTTCTACAAGGTAGAAATATACACTGTAACACCGTGGTCATTTCAGCTTAATTTATACTTCAAAACCAAATCTCATTTTCACTTCAAATATCTCTATATTTCCCATAATAGTATTTATATATATATTAAATAATTTATACAGTAAAGTATTTTCAATTTCCTCAACTTAACAAATCGTTCCAACATCAACCCGACCTTCCCATTCAAATTAAATTCAATCTCAATTTATCAATTTAAATTCAACTCAATATCTAAAATAACCACTTAAATTTTATCGATCTCAAATTCGGATTCATAATCACGAATATCCCTTTATATTTCCATATATTTCAAAACTTTAAGTATTCAATGTTTCATCTAAATTTTCATTCAATTTAGTTTTCTAAATAATAAATTCAAATTTAGTTCAACCTAAATTTTCATTTTAATTCAATTTAGTTGCTAAATAACAAATTCAACTACGTTGATTTCAAATACAGATCCGAATCTCAACATAAACCATTTAAATTCCAATATAGTTCAAGGCTTTAATATTTAAATGTTCTATATAACAGTTTCATATAGATCTCGATTTAATCTCATTATTATTTAGTCTTGAAATACTCCCTTATTAGATTCAATATCATTTAAGTAACCTTAAATTACATTTTACTCAATATTTTCTTTAATTTATTTAAATCTGAAATATTCATTAAATCACTTAAATCAAAAATCCAGTTATAAAATCGTACCCTTTAAATTTCCCATTCAAAAATTTCAAATCGATTTAATTAAATAAATCCTTATTTAAATACCATTTTTATAAGCCCAAATTTATCTCCCAATCTTAATTATTCAATTTATTACAAGAGAATCTATTTGAAATATAGATTTACATAAATACTTAACCATATTATAGGTGTTAAATCAATCTAATTTAAATCAAATATTACTACTAAATCTATATATATAATTTTCGTTTATATAATATCTTAAGAATCAAATTTATTAAACCATATATTTCTTTCCAAAATTATAGAAATTATTTTCAAAATATTTATATGGACCAACGGTGCCTGTATATATTTCCTATCATATAGTCAAGTGCTATGGATATTTATCATTTCAATCCATATACTAAATATATACGGGTGGATATCATTTCAACCCGTAATCCCAAATTCAATTAAATGAAAATCGCTTGGTTTTATCATTTCAACTCATAACGATTTTCTCATATTCTAAAGTTTGTTCGGGTATGTATCATTTCAACCCATAGCGATTTATAAACTACAGGGAACTTACAGAGTGGTAACAGCAAATACAATAAAATAACAGGAATACATCATCAATAACAATATAATATAAACAACAAGATATGGTGTCATATCCCGTAGGTGAACGGTTACAGATAATAGCATATATAACAAATTTAAATAACTACAGCAGCATATTTCAATTGTCGTTTCAATTGAAATCGAATTTAATGAATAAAAAATGTTAATCGTGAGGGATTGCTCCCCTTTAGAGGCTAGAGAATATAGAAGGAGACACGGATATGCACACTGATACAGACACTGAAATTAAATTTCAAATCCAAGCAAAGCAAAATCGGCACGAATTCAACGATCAAAGCTGATTGGCTCGAATTGATGAAACTGATCAGACCAGAACTGGAACGATGAAGATAAATGGTACAAGCGAACTTTTATAACCACCTATAACTATATATACACATATGAAATTTATATTCTAAGTTCAAACATCACAAATTTAATTTACATGTTTTTCAAACATATAAATAAATAAATAAATCAAGCTTACATTTTTTTTAAATCAACATACACTTAAAAAAAAATACTAACACCTTTATACAAAACTTATATAACTAGTATATATATTCTCAAACAGATAAAATAAATGTTTAAATATGAATACCTAAAAGAAAACTTTATATATATATATATATATAACTATTTCTATATATGTTAAATGTTATATATATATATATATAATTAAATCCATCCATATTTTTACATTCAATAACATATTATATTCAACCTATATAAATTTTCAAATTATATATGTGTATTAAAATAATTTATAAAGTAGAGTATTTATAGAATCATCTTAAATCCAAAATAGTATAAATATAATACTGTAACAAAGTATATACAATCATCAACTAAATAAGTCGGTACCACATAAAAAACCCATATGGTAACAAACTGCATAATATACATATATTAAAGTATTTTATATAGTCTGTAACAAAACAAATATATGACTTACATAAGCGGATAACCATATTATAGGAAACCTGATATCAACAAATAGAAACTGACCCATATTAAAATATAAAACACAATATATATATACATATATATATATATATATATATATATATTCTTATTAAAAATGAAAGATACTTATTTTACAGTATGTTCCCTTCAAGATGTCGCATACATTATTCAAAATATTAACATGACTTATAAGATGTGAGGAAGATCAAATAGAAACTAGATATAAATACACACTGTCATGTTATGAAAATAAACTTTTGAAAAAATAGCATTCAATACTTATATAAATAGTATGTATATCACAACTAACAAAACAAAAACAAAAAACAAAAGTACAAAAAAAAAACAAAAAAAACATGTAATTATGAATATAAATCAAACATATATGTGCTTACACGCCTATACCTCACTGATCAAACAGAAGCAACCGGAAGGCGAGGTGATGGGTTTCATTTGATGAGGAGGTTTGAAAGAAAGGTGAAGTGGTGGATGCAAATAATGGTGACAGCTGCATGCTTCAGTTTGCTTTTTTTTCAAAGAAAATAGGGAGGGGAACGAATAGATCTAGAGAAAAGAGAATGAAAGCGAAAATAAATAGGGATGAACCGCATGATTTCAGGCAAATATAACAGAAGAAAATGAATAGGCAACCAAATTTTAAGTGAATAAATAAATAAAAGTGATTGTAACGGTCAACCCTTGATTTGGTGAAAATAATTGTAGCAATTAATAAAAGAAATAAATAGCAACGGTCACGTTGCTTGATTCAGCTGACCCATAAAAGCAAATTATTTAAAATTTAAGTGGTAGGAAACGTAAAAAAAATGTACCACCATAAAATGAAATTGATAACGCCTGTGCATTGATTCTGCAATATTTGTTAAAGCAATTGATTGATGCGCGTTTAAATTTGAATGGAAGGAAAGAGAAAAGTCACAATTAAAGGTAAGCTTTAAATTTTTAATAAATACAAAACATTTCTAAGTTTGTACGTTTATAACTTTCCAGCTGTAGTGTATATATATAATGAATGGTCATAAAGAAAGAAGTGAAAACAGGGAGCGTAGGAAAGGAAAGGTTAGAAAAATAAAATTTTGTTGAGAAATAAATATTTGCGTGAGTTATATACGTTTGATCAGAGAGGTAGCGTGATTTAAGGAGAAGAAAGAACGACAATAAATCAACTTGCTTTGAAATAGAAAGGAAATTAAACTAGCGTTGATTTTTAATGAGCAGTTATAGGCAAGAAATAAGATATTGATTTAAAAAAAAGGCCACGATTTTGATTGAGCGTTGATTTTTCTAGTTATGCACGGTTACTAGATTTTAAACAAATTTTAAGCAAATGAGTTTCGAAATTAAAGCAGAAGAAATGGTCAGCTAAGATTAGATTTTGGAATAAGATTTTTAAACAATATTGAATGCGTTTAAAATTTAAAGCTCGCGTTGATGGAAACTATGGCAAGAAATTAAAAAGGCGAGCGGTTATAAAATTTGTAAATAACGTTCCTATTAAATCAGGAGAGTAAAAGGAAAGTGAATAAAATTAGAATGCGTACAACAGACGCAGTGATTTTTGTCCAAAAAAAATGAAAATAACGGATTTAAATTTTATATGTTTTCTTGTATGTGTATGTACATTGTTTATTCCATCAAATAACGCGCCTTTTAAACGCGAAATTAAAAAGTTTATTTATACACAAAGTTTTGGAAATTTTAGTACTTATATAAAATATGATTTGTTTACACATTTGCTAAGAAATTTATATTCAAAAATGTATATAAGTAAAATATAAAATATTAAAATTTTAAAAGTATAAAATCAATTTTTTTTAAAGAACAAAAGGTGAAATAAACGTTGTTACGAATATATTAAATTAAGATTTATAACTTCGAAAAAAATGTTAACTTTTAACCAAAATAAGAATTTTAGAATTTTCACACTAATCAAAATCTTGGGTGATTATTTATAATTAAATTTAGACAATCAAATTTTTGAAAAATAAAACCCCAGAGTTATAAATAAAGAATAAAATATTGCTAAAATTCAGGCTGTTACAAGGTAGAAGAAGAGTGTAACAACCCGGAGTTTCGTAACAACTAATTATCCTCAAATGGCAGTTAAATTGGTTGTTAATTGATATTGGGAGTTTTAATGAGGTTTAAATTCTTTTGAAAATTCATTGTATGTTGAGTGGGCTTTAATAATCTTGGCCCACGATTCCTTTAAAATTCTTGATACTGGTTATATTGAAGCAGACCTGCCCCCTTTCATTTTCACGCAAAACCCTAAACAAAAATAAACTAAAGGAGAAAATAATGACGGCTCTGTTCCTTTTCTTCGTTCGAACTATATTAGGACTTCGTTCCCCTTCTCTTCAAATTAAAGGATTTGAAGCGCCACTTGTGGTAGATTTTCGTTTTCTTCGGTTGATTTCTCGGCTGCTTCAAATTGTCGAACGCCTCCACGTGAACGAGTTCGTCTTCGCTTCGAATCAAAGGTGAGTAATTTATTTACTCACATCTAGTTCGAACTTAGTTCTATGTTCGACAACTCTATTTTGCTTGGTGATTGGTGACTTTTCTGAATTAGTTCGATTTTGTTGATGTTGATGATTTATGTGACTTCTGTTTTACTGGAATTTCTCTGTGCCTTGTCTGGTTCTTTGAGCATGCACCTGACATCGGCTTTGTAATTGCAGGGTGTATTTGCCTCGGCCATTACGCATTTGTTTCACTTGAAGTTTTGACTTGATTCTTCTACATACTGAACTTTTGTTGTTACCACGGCTTTGAAATCTTCATTTGTTTCTAGTTTGGAACACTTGCGACCGGGCTTCAGTTGTGTGTCCCTTTGTTCGTTTCCTTACAGCTGTACATGACTTGTGTGTTTTGGGTGTACTTGTTCACTTTGCTTGCATTTTGTGAAAATATTTTGGCTTTGGCCTCCGGTTGATTTGCGAACTCAAATGGGTTTCTTTTTGCTGATGAGGATTTTGTCTTGTGTTTTCGGCTTTAAATTGATTTAGCCGATGTTGATTTTGTTTGAATTTGGCCAATTAGAGCTATTTTGACCTCTGGACTTCGTTCCATTTTTGTGCTATGCTATGGTTGTCATTGTGTACATGTTACACTGTGATGAAAAATAGCTCGACCGTATGTATATTGCTGTAACTTGTTTATGCTTCGATTTGGGTCTGTAGTGTTTTTGGACTTGGTTTGTAAGCTTGATTTTGTTGTGTTCTGTACTCTGTACTGTCTAGATTTCGTTGAGTACTCCTTCCACTGGCCTGGTTTTTATGTGTGATCAGTGATCCTGTAGCTCGTGAGTTACGTCCCTGGTGCATTTGTGTTATCTTGTATACATGTGCACTGCTCCATCTTTGTATTACAGGGTCTGTTCATTTGAACTTCGTTTGCATTGCTGTTGACCTTGGGTCTATTGCATATATATATATATTGCTGTTGCATTTGTAGCAGAAGTAGACTTCGAGTTTAATCATTCGGTGTATTTGTCTCGGCCAATTAAGACAGTTTGCAAGCTTGTTTATTTTAGTTTGGTCGTTACCATGCTTTATT
This sequence comes from Allium cepa, assembly GCA_030765085.1. Taxonomy (NCBI): domain Eukaryota; kingdom Viridiplantae; phylum Streptophyta; class Magnoliopsida; order Asparagales; family Amaryllidaceae; genus Allium; species Allium cepa. The sequence continues at coordinate 770,744,718 of CM060939.1, read as the reverse complement.
GAGTTGTTTTGAAGCTATTTACCTCGAGACAGTTTCACTTGCGTACTGTCTCGTCCATATTGCATTTGCACTTGGTCAATTGTTAGCAATTGATACATTGCATTGATGCCTTGTACTCAATTGCTTTTTTCGGTCATCTGACTTTGTGTATACTATTACCTGACTTGCCATCTTTGGTCATCACCAATGCGTTGGCATTGAACTGCAGTTTGTTCAATTGTCAATTACTGCTTTGATTTGTATTTTGTGTTGAAGTCACATGACTTCGACATCGTTGGGCACTTGATTACGTGCGGCCTTTACTTGGTTATTTGTTCGAGACAGTTGCATTAATCTATACTCTAGTTGAGTTGAGCATTTCAACTTGTTCAAGTTTCATTTGATTCCTGTACAATCTTTGTCTAGTTACATGTGATGTTCGATTCAATTGAGCTTGCACTTGTACTATTCTTCTTGCCATATCTTTGGTGCTTTCATCATCATTTTGTTGTCTTCATGTTGTACCACTGCCTTGTGCACGTGGCCATTCGAGTTGAATTGTTTTGCAGTTGAGTCGAGTCATGATATTAGTGACTTGACCTCTACAATTTCATTTTGTTGCATTTTTACCATGCTGAGCATGATTGCTCTGGTTCATGTATGTGCATGTTTTGCCTTTGTGCATTCGTATGGCTAGTTGCATTTGAGTTTCATTGTCCAGACTGTAGCATTGATGTGTACATTACCAGTACATGTCACTTTTCATTTTGATGAGTTGATGCCATTGGTTTCTGGTTCACTGAGCTTTTGGGTAATTTATCACTGTAGTGGCGAGGCAGTACACGCATGCGCGTACTGCAGCCACACAGTATTGACTTTTTATGTGATATTTCAATTATTTGAACTGTTTCATTTATTCAATTCAATATTTTGAAATTGTACTTTGATTGATTTGATTTGATCATTTTGGTGTTGTGTAATTATCTATTTGATAATTAGATTATGAGTTTCTAATTATTTACTTAGTAATTAGATTTTGTTGTTAATTGCCGTTTAGGTAATTTTGATGTTTTCTAAATTATCTTTATTGAAAATGTTTCCATTTATCTTTGTTGATATTTTGAATCTGCTGATTTTTTGTTTAACACTATTATGAGTTATATTTACCGTTATCTGATTTCTTATTAAAGGATTGGATAGGTGAGATTATTTTGACTGTCGTCTAATTGTTATTTAATTATTATTGCTTCCGTGCATTAATAACTGAGTTTGAATTAGACTGACCCGTGTATTATTATTTTTTGAATTTAATGCTCGGTTCAGACTGAGTTATTACAGGTTGTAGATATCTTGCTTTGGGTTGCTGCTTGAGCTATGAAGTCTTTTTATATCTTTTGGAGTAGTCGTCGTCATTTTATAGTAGTCAGTGTATTTGTATAGGATGATATATATTCATGTATATTATCACGATAATGTACTTGTATATGTAACTTCCAAAGTCGACAGTTGTAGTTGTATCATATGTACTGTATCACATGTATTGTAACTGACATCAGTTATATATATGAGACTTTTGTTATCTGTGTTCCGCATTAGTTTATCTGTGTTATTATTATATATATTGTCCGAAACTATTACGAACCATCGTAGTTCGTTTTATACTGGAATTGGGTATGTCGATGGGAGTAAATAAATAAGAGATGAATATATATATATACCACTCCTATTGAGATAACTAATACTAGTGTAAGGTCTAACTACGGATGGCCGCTCCTATCCAGCCTTATTCTTCGTAATAACAGACAGTATTTCCTTTAATACTCTTTGTTATTGTGAGCATAGAGGTGGGGCGTCACAAAGAGAAAACAAAACAATATCAGAATCTCACAATCGCGACGGAACAATATATAATAGTTAAATGTCTGATCTTTATACAAAAAGAACTATATCTGTTTAATACATTACATCAACAGAATATAACACAGTTAATAGCAAAATACTGGACAGTTATATTAACTTGTCCTCACAAAAGCTGATTATACAGCTTATACTGCATAGCGGAATATATATCAAGTACGTTTGATACATCTCGCCATCCAGCTAGTCACCTGAACTCCATGGCATCCTATCCTGTATCCTATAATAGTCGGTCTACCCCGAGCATTATAGTGAAATAACACTCGAGTCAGTCTGGAGAACCAGAGTGAGAAAACACACTCAATTGGATTATCAAAGTTTCAAAGTCCTTTGAAATCAAAGGTACCTCGTAAGACCACGCCATAAATAAACATGTTGGGTTTTACCTTACGATAACCAAAACATTTTTTTATCGAATCCGTTTGATATTGTAATAGTGTCTATAGAAAGTAAAATAGAATCTAGCTGAAATGCTTGCATCTCACATTTCAGCATAGTTGGGCATAATCAAAACCGTATAGGCGCTTATTGGAGATTGGATTTCATACAATGGCAGGGCTATTGGGTTATTGTCCGTCACAGTATCTGGCCTAGATCAGCGTACTAAGAACCCCTCCCAATCCCCTGCAATATAAGACCGGAGCTACCTCTTACTGGATAGTTCGAATAAGATCACCTTACGGTTGGGATCAACAACCACCAACACAGCCGAAATAAAAAGGGACATCTAGATAGGGATGACCTTATCCTAATTGGTTGCTAGCCACTTAGCCTTACTGCACATCCCCTGTTTTAGCCATCCTTGGTTGTTTTGACTTGAGGCTATGCATTACCTTTTTAGTACACATTCACTTAGAATGCTTATCGTCCTCCTGACGATGGTCTGATAGCATTCATCCATACAGGTTCCCCTATGTCGAGACAAACCGAATCACCATCTTCATCATCTTCGCAGTATTCATTCACTATGTTCAAACCGGATCGAAATGGTTTTCGGGTAATTAAACCCGATCCCGGACTCTTCGAAATGATCAATGCATTGGCCAATATTGATAGTCGGTTATTTAACTATCAAATTTAAACTATCATCCAACCAATTGTTTATTCCCATAGAAAAGCACCAAGTCTTGCTAATGTAGATTTTAATAATTTAAAATCCCTTTACCCAAAAATAAACACATAAAACATTTGAAATAAAACTACTTAAATCACTTTATTCAAAATATTGGTTATAAAGTTCTAAAATAATTTTCCCAATACAAACTTTAGCCAAAAACTGTTTTTAAATAAAACTACTGTATAAAGTATAAATACTTAATAGCTATCTTTTTAAACCATAATACTAATTTAACCTTTAAAATAATTACTACTATAATTAATTTAATAAATATTTAGTTTAAAAAAATTTAAACAATTTAAATAATAAATTTCTTTAAATACATTCTTCTTTAAAACATCTTTTAAAACTTCTAATTTATACTTAAAAACCTTCTTTTGAAAATTTACTTAACCTTTCGAGACAATACACTTTCCATTCTAATACAACCGTCAAATAATTTACAAATTATTCTCGGTTTATTTCCAGTTTAATTTACGTCCCAAACCCAATAATAACCTTTCCACACTTTCAAAAATAAACCACTATTTATTTTTAAAAACATATCACCCTTTCCTTTTAATTTCCCACCGTGAATTTATGCTTCCAAATTATTCACTGAGAAATATTTCACTATATTTATAAACCCGTTTATAAATTCCATAATCACATTCTCCTTTAATCATAGTTTCAACACTTAGTCAGTTTTCAAATCGATTTCCAAAATTAACTCCATTTTAAAAATAAGTTCTTTTACTTACCCTCTTTAGTCCAAAACTCATTGATTCCATATTTACTTCTTTATTTATGATTTAAAATCTTATTTTAAACTCAAATATCCATTTCATTCTTTATTCAAAATTCTCCCTTCTATTTCTTCCCAATCATTTTAAATCTTAAAATTTAAAAATAAAATCCTTTAATTATTAGCTAATATCACTTAAGTCTCCAAAACTCTTTAATTTCACTTGTTTAAAATCTCTATTTTTTTTCCATACCTAGAATTTATTTTATAGAATTTAGAATCAAACTTTTATTCTTTTCCAAATTCATTCTTTTAATTTATCTAAAATTATTTTACTTAATATTTCTCTCTTTATATCTCTTTTCCAAATCAAATCTTTTATATTTTTCATATCTTCAAATACCCAAAATATGTTCAGCAAACTCCATAGCATTCCATAATTCCAATTTCCAATAATATCTACCACAGATAATCAATCAATTATATCATGGACTATGAAAACAAAATTCAATATTTTGAGGAATCCAGTTGTATCCATCCAACTAGCTTCCTTGCATCCACAGATGTTAGTCAATAAATAATATACCAAATCCCACTTCGAGGGGGACATCGTGGTATAAAGGGTCATCAACTATTATATGGGGCGCATAGGGTCTCATCCGCTATATAATGCGGGAATATCAATTACTCCAATATATATATATATATATATACACACATAATACTATATAATATCACATCCAAACTGTTAATAAATCATCAATTCAAGCAATCAACCAATAATTTAATTTTAACTATTCAAATTAACTGATAATCTAGATGTGAGTGAGATTAACTCACCTTGAGTTTCGTTGCCAAATCGTTCAAATTTTAAATTAAATCGAACGGCGTTCGATTTAACCTAAAATTTTCACGAGCTCCAAACCTCTTCGGATCTGCATTGCAGCGTAGATCCCATCGCTATGATTCCGGAGCTACCAGTTTCGCCCGATTTCGACCTCGTATGGAAGAGATACATTATTTCAAAGATTTTATATAAATTATATAAACAAATTTCTTATTTTTTTATATACACAAACCAAATCTAGTTGTAGAAAAGAAATGAGAAATCATGGCCATTCTATTCTTTTTTCCATCTTCTTCACCCCAGGCAAAAGAAAACCCACTATTGTCACTTGCTTTGACCGATCAAACGCCTCCCCAACGTCCACTTGAACAAGATCAAGACCTAGCATTTCAAAGGCCGTTATGGCTTGCGTCCTTAACCAGAGTGACGCCAAGCTCGGCACCCCCCATCATCCCAAAATCGAGCACGAGCCGCACCCCTTCTCGAGCCAAATATGATCGAAAATGACCACTAGAATCGATCACCACCGGTCGAATTATAGAGCTCAACGAGCTCTTCAATCTTGCAAGTGGAAGTTTTCATAATAAAGGAATGGATTATAAGAAAAATAAAGAAGAAGAACACACGTTATCGGCCTTAGAATTTTAGCAGGCAGCTACCAATGTTATGCCCTAAGGTTTTACTGTGTGCGACTTATATACGTATTTAGTATTATTTTATTAAAAAAATTCAACTTTTACATAATTTTCCAATGAACTTCAAACAATACGTGCCGCCAGGTGATTATAATGTTTCACCCATGTTCCGAACACAATGGAACGTGTTTCGGAGGCTAATTTGATCGTATGTGGAAGATAGCTTTTTAAATCGAGTTTAAATATTCAATTTTCAATTATAATTTCAATGCGTTTCTCACTTGTATGAACCAATGGTAACTTAAATGCTACGAAATTTGAAATTCGATAACAATACACTATTACGGATGCAATGGAATTGATTTCGTCAAATTTCGAGACTGTACCCCGAAAGCTATTTTAACTCGTCGATTGAATCGAGCAATTTTCGAAATCGTCGATATTGTTTAAAATTTCACTTTTAAAACTTTACAAACCTAATTATAAATCATATAGAATTTATATTCATATTAGAAATCATCCTGATTTATATCAAACCAAAATTCGATTATTTTTCCTATTATCATATATTAAATTCCACTATTAAACAAATATATAAATTCCTATTTTAACTTATCAATTTAAATTCCATTCATAACCCCAACATTATAATTATAATCCAACTAGATGTTAAATAAATTTTAGAAATCGTTTTCATAGCCATTTATTCCTAGGTTCCCATTTTTATCCCAATTTCAAATATTAAATCATTATTTATCCAAAACCAATTAAATCGCTATATTTGAAATTATAACTCATTTTATTAATTAAACCAAAATCCTCGTATTCGAAATCAATTAATAATTCAAATTTGATATTTAAGATAAAATAAAATATTCCAAAATTAACGACCAAAATTCTGGGTCTTTACAAATACATCTATCTCTAGACCTAAAATAATATTATCCGTAGAATCCCACCAACATGAAGGTAACTTACATGGCCTTCCATATAATGCATGTTGTGACATACCTAAACTAGTCTGGTAGCTTTTATTATACGCGAACACCACAAAAGGTAAATGTTCCTCCCAAGAACCTCTATAATCCCATATATAACCCGCCAAACACATGTTTACTCTCTCCATCCATCTATTAGTTTGCGAGTGATATGCCATGCTCAAATTAAATTTGGTTCCTAGTGCCTCTTGTAAAATCCTCCAGAATTCACTAGCAAAAGTGGATCTCAATTGCCCATTGTCCTGGCTAGAACTCCACGTAGTCGGACCATATTTTTAACATACCGCATCTCTAAAGTTGTTGTGGTTCTCGCATTTTTAACCATAACAAAATGTAACGACGTGGATTTTTCCCGCTCAAAAATCGACATCCATACTTTACATCGTACTCGAATGCCGTAGATTCAACCGTTCAAATCCGATTCGCCGGAGCTTATACAACATTAAGTAAACAACACAGCGGAATAAAAGAATAATACATTGATATACAGCTTTGATACAATATCTGATACAACAGATGATCCAATAGATATCAATATACATCAGAGATATGATACAATAAATAGCAGCGGAAAAGAAAATAGATGACATCTAGCAGCGGAACAATATAACTCGAAGATAGTCTTCAAAAACGAACTCTGAGAACTGCAACTCCATCTCCAAGAACCAATCCAGCAATAGCTCGAACTCCCAATAACCATGCACCAAGTTAAGCAAGACTGGTGTGGTCCAAATACTGAACTAACTCTAGATAATCTACTAAACCTGACTATCTGAAAAAACCAAACTCTAGACTGCTCGTGTAGAAAATAATGAGCACCCAGAGTTTAGGAAAGAAACAATAAACTCCGGATCAGTCGTGGGACTGGTGTGAGCAACAAAAACAGTTTATCTTTCAAAAACAAACAAAGAAATATTTTAAAGTTAATTCGCAATGCTTTTTGAAATGAGACTACCATAAGGCCTCCCGCACACACACACAATGCAAACGCAGAATCGGAGGAGATTTCTCCTTATGATAGTCAAAGATGCTTGATACGCATTAAAAGAAACATTTGATATTATTACTAGTGCATAGTGTAGTAAAAATCATTTCGAAAGTAAAGATATAAATCTTATCCAGCATAGACATTTCGCACTTATGCCTACTATAGCTACCATGTTCAATAGCAGGTTGCCGCCACATTCCATGGCAGGTTATACAACTAAAACCGTACAGGATTCGTATTGTTTCTTTGGATTTCCAACAAATGGTTAGGCCAAGGAACTTCCCATTGCCACATGAGAACGCCTCTGGAAGGATGTCCCCGAGAACCTAACCGGATCTCTGCCAACACAAGACCGGGTTACTCCTAACTGGGTAACTACTGACACGAGTATGCCATCTCCCGGTCCTTTGGGACCTTTATCCGAGAGCTCTCTAACCAACATCACACAATGATAAATAAAGTGTTTCAACATGAGTAAGTATCTGGGCTCCATACCATGATACCACCCTTTTCCAGAAGGAAATGCACATACCCTAAAGGGAGCTACCCCTCATAACCTTGCCGCATCTTTCCTGTTTTGACCATTCCGGGGTGTGAGGCTCGACGAAGTCTCGTCCACAAAGCCATGCTTTATACAAAAGCTGTGCTTTGGGTCAACAAATGATCATAGAAATGATCACAAAGATAAGTGATCAAACAAATGATCATATCACAAATGATCAAATAATGATCATTTCACAGCAACACTCAGCATGTCACATTACCAAATTGGGAATATATCGCTGATAACCTTCAACTACATAACCTCTGAGCTCGTACGTCTCAGAGAAGGGTGTTAAGCTAAGAGAATAAATTCTCCGCCACCAAAAGAAATATATTTGAAAGAAATCAGCTTTATATCTCAATTTGTAATGTCAGACATACTATCCATACAAGTCTGTTCCGGGCTCGAACAAAACCGAAGGCACTTACAAAGAAGTCCTTGCAATCCGGCTATTCACTAATCACGTTCGGACTTCCCATCACATATGGAGTCTCTATACCGGGGACCAGTCGATGCAAAGACATTCGACGAGTTGTCCTTTCGCTTTCAAAAATATCCGGTATTCAACACCGGTCTTCAAATGCTATCCATAACGACATATCACATATTCGGAATGAGATATGACACAAAGGTCCTCTCCCGGCTAAACCGAATAGTGAGCGCAGTATTTTAAAAATATATGGATATTGGGATTTCAATTAAGTCAAACTTAAAACCCAAAACTTTTCTTCAAATGGTTTAAACCAATTACCATTTCAAATATTTATATTACAAAAAAGATTTATTTCACAAAGATCAATTTATAGACTATAAAACAATTTCCATTCCAATTGGATTAACTCATTAAATCTTTAAATCAACGATTTAACTCATAGCTTTCAAAATTCGATTAACTTGTTGAATCTTTAAATCAAAGATTCAACTTATAGCTTTCAAAAAATCATTTTCATAACTTGGAAATTATCTTCATTTTCAAACTTGAAATTCTTTTCAACATAAATTGGACGTTCATTTCTTATATGAAAGATTTTATTATTTGAAAACAAACAGTTTTCGTTTCAGAAAAATCCAATTATATTTACACGAGTTAAAGCCCTTGAATTTTATTCACATCCCCAAATCAATACTTTTAAAATAGTTTAACCCATATATAACTGGCATAACATTTTTAATCCCTAGTTTTAAATCATAGAATTCAATTTCAAATCTTGAATTTAAGTTCAAATCAAATTATTCAACTTCATATTTTATCGAGTTATTCAAAATAAATTTCATCTATGAAATTCCATTTCAAAAGCTTTTCACTTTAAACCCAATCCATTTCCAAAACATTTGAATTCAAATATTCAAATTTAAAACTATTTCAAAAATCTGTGACTTAATCGATTTCCTCGTGAAATCCATATTGGTGTGTGTATAAGTGTGGTCCAGGGGTTTAACACAATAGTGCAACATCATTCAATCATCATAGATCAGAACATATAAATATAGTCGATAAGCGATATAAACTATAACGCTTATCGTCCATTCACAGATTCACAGATAATAAATTACAAATAAATAAGTCATACAGCTCAAAAACAAAGTATCACATATCAGGGGTATCAAACAAAACAATTATTCAGCCAAGTCCAAACATTCACAAATGAATTTATTAATCAAATAATTAATTTAAATCGGATTTATCAATTATTAATCCGGGTTAATTATCATAATTTAATTACAAATTATCTGAAATAAATTCCCTTTCACAATTTATTAGTTAACCCTTAATTTTTAACTATCATTCTTAATTAATGAATTAATTAATCTTTAAATTATTTAGTTAATCTTAATAAATCACATTATTAATCAATCCTTTAAATTTATTAACAAATAATTTACTAAAATTTCAAATCATCATTTAATTGATTACATTCATTAATTATCTATTAATTACTTCTATAAGTAATTATATTTTCAAAATTATCAAGTGATTATTCTGAATTAATTAACTTAAGAAATTTAGATTTTTGAATAAATCAAATTAACTCAATTAGTTATGCTAAATAAATCAATTCCATAATTTCTATCATTAAGTAATTATACTTAGTAGTTCCATAATTTATTATCACTAAATTTATTAATCTAATTTATGGCTAAAATTTTTATCACATTAATTAATTGTTCAGATAATCTTAGTTAATGATTTCATTAACTATTTAGTTTCTTTACTTCCCTTTTTAAAGAAAATTTATCACATTAACCATTATTAATTATAAATCGATTTACTATAGGAAATTCATTCGTTAATGAAATAGAAATTATTAACTTCACTGCTTAAAGTAAAGTTCAATCATATTTATAATTTAAGTATTATTCACAATATGTTTGAAACACTGTTTCAAATTCCCTTTCACTTAATTACTTTGCCATAAATAAACTTAATTTTGTATTTAAACAAAAGCTGTTATAACTTTAAAATTTTCAAGTTTAACAAAAACTATACCTGAGCAAAAACTTTGGTAACTCGAGTTAAGACCCGAGACAAACTGCAAAATTCACGAGCCCTACTTCGAGTTACTAGCGCTCCACCTTCCTTCGAGTCCAACCATTGTTTTCTCGAGACCATCCCCGAGACCCTTACTTCTTCCCCAACCAACTCAAAACGCTGATACGAAAAGATGCACGTATACGTGCACAATCGCGATGACCGTCGCCGATCAACGTTGCTACCTCCAGCACGTCACTGATCATCCTCATCTTCGATCCTAACCACCCAAAGTTCATCACGAACCCAAAATCGAGATTGATCTATTCAATCAAAACTGGAACAGAACTCAACCAACTTAAATCACCTCGACCTGTCAATGTCGACTCCCAGAGATCACGAATCTTCGTCCACACCTTCACCGATCAACCACGAACCCATCCCCCTTGGTGCGATCGAACTCGATGCACCACAGTCGACGAGATTGCCGCGTCATATTCGTTGAACAAAACTGAAGCTTAAACCCTAGTTCGACTATTCCCTAACGCCACGGTGAACTAGAATTACTACGAGTATTTTTTCCGACATCCCCACCCAACGAGCTCCTTCAGTATCACTCGCGACGCTCACTTTCCCCTAGATCACCAGAGTCTGCCTCGTTTTCAATTTCCGTTCAACCCTCATGTACTCTTGATTTAAAGCCTTAAAAATCATGATGCTTGCTTTAAAATTCATATTACAGTATGAGGATCCAATCTTCATATCTGAATTCGACAATTAAAACTCTTGAATTTTAACTTATTAAGAGCTTTGCTCAGTTAATTGATTTTTCAGAAACATTCACATGTTATTTCAACTCTAATAAATTTTTAAACCTTAATTTAAAATCAAACAAACAATATTATTTTTAACACCAAATCCAAACAGTGTGTAGTTCAAGTGGAATTGATTTTTGAATTAAATCATATGTTTTGGATCTAAGACAGAGAACCTATATGAACGTAGCACAGTTCATCCATCCTTCAGATATACAAAGAATTCAAATATATATAGATACACACTAATTCACACATATATAAGCAAGAGATTCATATTTTAAAATTTTAAGCAAGTGTTACTCACCTTTTAAAATTTTGAAGCAGAGAGTTGCTTTTGGGTTTTGATGAACTGCAGTTTCTTCTTTTTCTTGAATCTGCTTTGTTGTATAACTGAGCTTTAAATGTATAAAATAATGATGTTCTTTTTTTTCTTTCTTTCAGTTATGATGGTGCTCGAACTAAAATGAAGAGGAAGTTTAATATATATAAGATGAGTTGTTTAGGTGATATTATAATGCTTTGTACAGGTGATGATCTGGTTTGTACAAAGGCATGAGTGAAGATAACTCAAGTCCTTTTTACTCGGCTGAGATCTTGCATTTCTTTGTTTATGTTTTATTTGTACTTATATTTTCATTTGTTTTATGGAACAAGATCTCGGCTAGAAGGATGTTGTTATGGTGAGCTGAAGCTTTGTGCAAATCTACATATATTTATTTAATTGGCTTGTAGATTCCAATATATGTTTGCTGTCTTGCTTTCCTTCGTATTGACTTGTTTATGTGTTAGAGATGACATTTCTTTGTCTTGCTTTGAGCTTTGAATTTGTTTTGCATAACCACTTACTGGTTACATACAAGATCCCTTTACTTACTTTTGATTTTATACTTCATGTACATAGATATAAAGCTATTATAATTATTGTTATAAAAATAACTCCTTATTGATTTAAAATAATTTACAAAAGAAACCATTTTCTTATTAATAAATAACACAAACCATTTGAATTTGGAAAAACTCCAATCGATTATCATTTAATTTCACAAATTTAAATCAAAAGTTAATTTAATTATTAGTTTAAAATAAATTAAAATTCGAGATCGTTACAGACTTCCCCCCTTAAAAAGAATTTCGTCCTCGAAATTCGTAGGCACGAAAACAACAAAGATAGACAAATGGATTTTCATTTTCCACAACTTCCAAATACTTGATATGGATTCCAAACTCAAATCGGAATACCTCAAAATATATACCAATTTGTCCCGCTTCGGACTTCGATCAACCCGAGAAATTTCAATAGAATTTAAAATTTTCAATTTTGGTTTTAAACGAAACCGTTTTATTGATATAATTCAATTTATCCTTCATATTCTATTAATCAATTTTAACTCAATTTAAAATTTCCAATTTATTTAAATTTTCAATTTCAAATTTCCCATTTATACAGAATTTCCAATTCATATTCATTAAGGTTTTAATCAAAAACTGATAAGAAACCGATGAAGATACGAAGTAAGGATTTTCTACAACGATTCGTAGGGCATCATCGCATCGAAACTTCTTTTTGTAGCTGTCTTGAAGAAATCAAATGAATTGAAATCAAATCAAAGGAAATTGATAGAGGAAGTTGTTTCCACTATTGCAGAGCATTGACCATTTATAGTGGTATTCCCCTGTCCTTTATCTCGTTCTCTTCTTGCACTCATACTTACTATCGGTGAATAGAAAGAGAACTTACTGAGGCTTTCGAACGGATATCTTAAGGATACTCATTTTAGGGTTTACTTCACCCTATCTCTAATGAGCTACTTAATGTGTTATACTCCTGAGCTAAAGTTCAACCTTAGCTCTGATACCAAATGTAACGACGCGGATTTTTCCCGCTCGAAAATCGACATCCATACTTTACATCGTACTCGAATGCCGTAGATTCGACCGTTCAAATCCGATTCGCCGGAGCTTATACAACATTAAGTAAACAACACAGCGGAATAAAAGAATAATACATTGATATACAGCTTTGATACAATATCTGATACAACAGATGATCCAATAGATATCAATGTACATCAGAGATATGATACAATAAATAGCAGCGGAAAAGAAAATAGATGACATCTAGCAGCGGAACAATATAACTCTAAGATAGTCTTCAAAAAAGAACTCCGAGAACTGCAACTCCATCTCCAAGAACCAATCCAGCAATAGCTCGAACTCCCAATAACCATGCACCAAGTTAAGCAAGACTGGTGTGGTCCAAATACTGAACTAACTCTAGATAATCTACTAAACCTGACTATCTGAAAAACCCAAACTCTAGACTGCTCGTGTAGAAAATAATGAGCACCCAGAGTTTAGGAAAGAAACAATAAACTCCGGATCAGTCGTGGGACTGGTGTGAGCAACAAAAACAGTTTATCTTTCAAAAACAAACAAAGAAATATTTTAAAGTTAATTCACAATGCTTTTTGAAATGAGACTACCATAAGGCCTCCCACACACACACACAATGCAAACGTAGAATCGGAGGAGATTTCTCCTTATGATAGTGAAAGATACTTGATACGCATTAAAAGAAACATTTGATATTATTACTAGTGCATAGTGTAGTAAAAATCATTTCGAAAGTAAAGATATAAATCTTAGCCATCATAGACATTTCGCACTTATGCCTACTATAGCTACCATGTTCAATAGCAGGTTGCCGCCACATTCCATGGTAGGTTATACAACTAAAACCGTACAGGATTCGTATTGTTTCTTTGGATTTCCAACAAACGGTCAGGCCAAGGAACTTCCCATTGCCACATGAGAACGCCTCTGGAAGGACGTCCCCGAGAACCTAACCGGATCTCTGCCAACACAAGGCCGGGTTACCCCTAACTGGGTAACTACTGACACGAGTATGCCATCTCCCGTTCCTTTGGTACCTTTATCTGAGAGCTCTCTAACCAACATCACACAATGATAAATAAAGTGTTTCAACATGAGTAAGTATCTGGGCTCCATACCATGATACCACCCTTTTCCAGAAGGAAATGCACATACCCTAAAGGGAGCTACCCCTCATAACCTTGCCGCATCTTTCCTGTTTTGACCATTCCGGGGTGTGAGGCTCGACGAAGTCTCGTCCGCAAAGCCATGCTTTATACAAAAGCTGTGCTTTGGGTCAACAAATGATCATAGAAATGATCACAAAGATAAGTGATCAAACAAATGATCATATCACAAATGATCAAACAATGATCATTTCACAGCAACACTCAGCATGTCACATTACCAAATTGGGAATATATTGCTGATAACCTTCAACTACATAACCTCTGCGCTCGTACGTCTCAGAGAAGGGTGTTAAGCTAAGAGAATAAATTCTCCGCCACCAACAGAAATATATTTGAAAGAAATCAGCTTTATATTTCAATTTGTAATGTCAGACATACTATCCATACAAGTCTGTTCCGGGCTCGAACAGAACCAAAGGCACTTACAAAGAAGTCCTTGCAATCCGACTATTCACTAATCACGTTCGGACTTCCCATCACATATGGAGTCTCTATACCGGGGACCAGTCGATGCAAAGACATTCGACGAGTTGCCCTTTCGCTTTCAAAAATATCCGGTCTTCAACACCGGTCTTCAAATGCTATCCATAACGACATATCACATATTCGGAATGAGATATGACACAAAGGTCCTCTACCGGCTAAACCGAATAGTGAGCGCAGTATTTTAAAAATATATGGATATTGGGATTTCAATTAAGTCACAACTTAAAACCCAAAACTTTTCTTCAAATGGTTTAAACCAATTACCATTTCAAATCTTTATATTACAAAAAAGATTTATTTCACAAAGATTAATTTATAGACTTTAAAACAATTTCCATTCCAATTGGATTAACTCATTAAATCTTTAAATCAAAGATTTAACTCATAGCTTTCAAAATTCGATTAACTTGTTGAATCTTTAAATCAAAGATTCAACTTATATCTTTCAAAAAATCATTTTCATTACTTGGAAATTATCTTCATTTTCAAACTTGAAATTCTTTTCAACATAAATTGGACGTTCATTTCTTATGTGAAAGCTTTTATTATTTGAAAACAAATAGTTTTCGTTTCAGAAAAATCCAATTATATTTACACGAGTTAAAGCCCTTGAATTTTATTCACATCCTCAAATAAATACTTTTAAAATAGTTTAACCCATATATAACTGGCATAACAATTTAAATCCGTAGTTTTAAATCATAGAATTCGATTTCAAATCTTGAATTTAAGTTCAAATCAAATTATTCAACTTCATATTTTATCGAGTTATTCAAAATAAATTTCATCTATGAAATTCCATTTCAAAAGCTTTTCACTTTAAACCCAATCCATTTCCAAAACATTTGAATTCAAATATTCAAATTTAAAACTATTTCAAAAATCTGTGACTTAATCGATTTCCTCGTGAAATCCATATTGGTGTGTGTATAAGTGTGGTCCAGGGGTTTAACACAATAGTGCAACATCATTCAATCATCATAGATCAGAACATAGAAATATAGTGGATAAGCGATATAAACTATAACGTTTATCGTCCATTCACAGATTCACAGATAATAAATTACAGATAAATAAGTCACACAGCTCAAAAACAAAGTATCACATATCAGGGGTATCAAACAAAACAATTATTCAGCCAAGTCCAAACATTCACAAATGAATTTATTAATCAAATAATTAATTTAAATCGGATGTATCAATTACTAATCCGGGTTAATTATCATAATTTAATTACAAATTATCTGAAATAAATTCCCTTTCACAATTTATTAGTTAACCCTTAATTTTTAACTATCATTCTTAATTAATGAATCAATTAATCTTTAAATTATTTAGTTAATCTTAATAAATCACATTATTAATCAATCCTTTAAATTTATTAACAAATAATTTACTAAAATTTCAAATCATCATTTAATTGATTACATTCATTAATTATCTCTTAATTACTTCTATAAGTAATTATATTTTCAAAATTATCAAGTGATTATTCTAAATTAATTAACTTAAGAAATTTAGATTTTTGAATAAATCAAATTAACTCAATTAATTATGCTAAATAAATCAATTCCATAATTTCTATCATTAAGTAATTATACTTAGTAGTTCCGTAATTTATTATCACTAAATTTATTAATCTAATTTATGGCTAAAATTTTTATCACATTAATTAATTGTTTAGATAATCTTAGTTAATGATTTCATTAACTATTTAGTTTCTTTACTTCCCTTTTTAAAGAAAATTTATCACATTAACCATTATTAATTATAAATCGATTTACTATAGGAAATTCATTCGTTAATGAAATAGAAATTATTAACTTCACTGCTTAAAGTAAAGTTCAATCATATTTATAATTTAAGTATTATTCACAATATGTTTGAAACACTGTTTCAAATTCCCTTTCACTTAATTACTTTGCCATAAATAAACTTAATTTTGTATTTAAACAAAAGCTATTATAACTTTAAAATTTTCAAGTTTAACAAAAACTATACCTGAGCAAAAACTTTGGTAACTCGAGTTAAGACCCGAGACAAACTGCAAAAATCACGAGCCCTACTTCGAGTTACTCGCGCTCCACCTTCCTTCGAGTCCAACCATTGTTTTCTCGAGACCATCCCCGAGACCCTTCTTCTTCCCCAACCAACTCAAAATGCTGATACAAAAAGATGCACGTATACATGCACAATCGCGATGACCATCGCCGATCAACGTTGCTACCTCCAGCACGTCACTGATCATCCTCATCTTCGATCCTAACCACCCAAAGTTCATCATGAACCCAAAATCGAGATTGAGCTATTCAATCAAAACTGGAACAGAACTCAACCAACTTAAATCACCTCGACCTGTCAATGTCGACTCCTAGAGATCACGAATCTTCGTCCACACCTTCACCGATCAACCACGAGCCCATCCCCCTTGGTGCGATCGAACTCGATGTTCCACAGTTGACGAGATTGCCGCGTCATCTTCGTTGAAAAAAACTGAAGCTTAAACCCTAGTTCGACTATTCCCTAACGCCACGGTGAACTAGAATTACTACGAGTATTTTTTTCGACATCCCCACCTAACGAGCTCCCTTCAGTATCACTCGCGACGCTCACTTTCCCCTAGATCACCAGAATCTGCCTCGTTTTCAATTTCCGTTCAACCCTCATGTACTCTTGATTTAAAGCCTTAAAAATCATGATGCTTGCTTTAAAATTCATATTACAGTATGAGGATCCAATTTTCATATCTGAATTCGACAATTTAAACTCTTGAATTTTAACTTATTAAGAGCTTTGCTCAGTTAATTGATTTTTCAAAGACGTTCACATGTTGTTTCAACTCTAATAAATTTTTAAACCTTAATTTAAAATCAGACAAAGAATATTATTTTTAACACCAAATCCAAACAGTGTGTAGTTCAAGTGGAATTGATTTTTGAATTAAATCATATGTTTTGGATCTAAGATAGAGAACCTATATGAACATAGCACAGTTCATCCATCCTTCAAATATACAAAGAATTCAAATATATATAGATACACATACTAATTCACACATATATAAGCAAGAGATTCATATTTTAAAATTTTAAGCAAGTGTTACTCACCTTTTAAAATTTTGAAGCAGAGAGTTGCTTTTAGGTTTTGATGAACTGCAGTTTCTTCTTTTTCTTGAATCTGCTTTGTTGTATAACTGAGCTTTAAATGTATAAAATAATGATGTTCTTTTTTTTTTCCTTTCAGTTATGATGGTGCTCGAACTAAAATGAAGAGGAAGTTTAATATATATATAAGATGAGTTGTTTAGGTGATATTATAATGCTTTGTACAGGTGATGATCTGGTTTGTACAAAGGCGTGGGTGAAGATAACTCAAGTCCTTTTTACTCGGCTGAGATCTTGCATTTCTTTGTTTATGTTTTATTTGTACTTATATTTTCATTTGTTTTATGAAACAAGTTCTCGGCTAGAATGATGTTGTTATGGTGAGTTGCAGCTTTGTACAAATCTACATATATTTATTTAATTGGCTTGTGGATTCCAATATATGTTTGCTATCTTGCTTTCCTTTGTATTGACTTGTTTATGTGTTAGAGATGACATTTCTTTGTCTTGCTTTGAACTTTGAATTTGTTTTGCATAACCACTTACTGGTTACATACAAGATCCCTTTACTTACTTTTGATTTTATACTTCATGTACATAGATATAAAGCTATTATAATTATTGTTATAAAAATAACTCCTTATTGATTTAAAATAATTTACAAAAGAAACCATTTTCTTATTAATAAATAACACAAACCATTTGAATTTGGAAAAACTCCAATCGATTATCATTTAATTTCACAAATTTAAATCAAAAGTTAATTTAATTATCAATTTAAAATAAATTAAAATTCGGGATCGTTACACAAAATGTGCACTCTTCATTAAAGATTTACTATAGGCCACATGCTCTCATTTCCTTTTCTATTCCAAGATAATCTATCTGTAAAGTCCATAGATACACATTCCCATTTCCACTGTGGAATGTCCAACATAAGTAACCCACTCGGCTTTTTTATTCAGCTTTTGCTCTTTGGCATGTCATACATTTCACTACAAACTCCATCACTCGCCTCTTAATTCCTGACCGATAGAATATTCACTTTGCATCCAGATACATCTTATCGCTTCTTGGATGAATAGTAATTCTAGAGTGATGACACTCCTCCAGAACTTCTTCTATTAACTCCTACCTATGGTACACATAACCTTCCATCTCTCCCCAGGTAACCATTCTAATCCTTGGAATAATGGTCTAAATGACTTGATTGTAATGCCCCATATTGGGTGTGGATTGAAAAATTATGGATTTAAAGGCTAATTAAACATTAGAGGGAGAGTGAATAGTATTCTTTATCTTTTGTAAATAATTTTAAATTTCTTTCAAGCTTGATATTAAATCACAAACTAACAATATAGATTTATATTGTTTAACAATCACAGATTTAGTCGAAGAAAAAAGTAAAAGCAGTAAACCAAAATAAAAGGTTAGCGAGATAACACCAAGGATTTTATACTGGTTCGGATTTCTCCTACATCCAGTCCCATACAATTGTTTGTGCATATTTCTTTTCAAATGCCAATCTTAAATAGGCAGAAGGCAAATCCAATTACAACCGTGATTCCTAGGCCACAAGACACACCCTCTTGGTTTTTTAGGCTCAATGTACACCCACTTGATTTGGATGAGCTACAAGCACATCCACTTAGATTTCTGGGCTATCGAGCACACTCACTTGATTTGAAAAGACTACAAGTTAACCTAAGCAAATGAATATAGAGTTTGATGGTTTTTTCCAAAGATAATTTCTTGAATTTCGGATACAATGGATCATGCAGCCTCTTGATCAATACTTTGATCTTTGATTTAAAAGGGAGTTGATTCCAAAAAGTAAGAAAGTGGTATCTAATCAATAAACAAATGCGTGAATCGATTCTATGTGATTTTGAAGAAAATTAGTATATTTTTAATGGATTTTCAAGAGAGTAAGAGAAGAGAAGAAATAAGTTAACAACCATTTGAACTATGCTTTATATAGTGGATAAATAGACATATCCATTGGTGAAGAGTTGCAATGAATAGACACTTTATTTCAAAATTTGAAAATCAACTTTTCGACATGTATGTCGACATACCATCTGAGTATATGTCGACATATGCTTGTAAGTTCAATAAATTAAATTCCCTTTAAAAAAATTGAAATCCTATAGATTTTAAAATATTTCTATACTTTGAAAAAAAACTTTAAACATAGTTTATAAATATTTTGATCTTTGAGAAACTTTAACAAAATTCAACGAACATAGTTATATACTCATGAGGCTATATAACTATAAGTATTTATAAATATATAACTAGTATACGTTGACATTCATGTGTAAATTTCGTTGACTTATTTTCTTTTTAAATACTCATTTTATGTTGTTATATTTATATTTCAAAGAAGGAACATATTCCTAACTCTCTTCTAGGTTTAATAAAAAAGATGTTTGAGTTGATGGTTTTGTTAAGATATAGGCTATTTGGTTTTTAGTATTCATAAATTCAAGTGAAATTACTTCTTTATTTACATTATCTCTCAAAAAATCATGATTATATCTATATGTTAATTTTAGCATGATGTGTTGGATTTTTAGATAGATTTATTGCACTAGTGTTATCATGGTATATTGGTGATTTAATCAAATTTAAACCAAAATCTTTTAAAGTTGTTGCATATTGATAACCTATGAGCAGGCTAATGCAGCTGGAATATATTCTACTTCTTTTTAGACAGAGATGCAGAATTTTGCTTTCTGCTAAACCAGAAAACAAGAGAGTGTCCTAAAAAGCGACAAGTTCCACTTGTACTTTTTCGGTTTGATTTGCATCCAGCATAGTCAGCATCACTATATGAAATTGAATTGGAAGAATCTTCTTTTGGATAAAAGAGTCCATAGTCCAGTGTGATGTCTACATATCTAAATATATTTTTCTACTAATTTTAGGCGAGTTTCCTTTAGTTGAGATTGATATCTCGCATATAGGCAGACATTATGAATTATATCTGGTCTACTAGCGGTTATATAGAGTAATGGTCTTATCATGCCTCCATATAATTTTTGATATATATCTTTTTAGTTTTTTTCTTTGTTTAATTTCTCATTTGTTGCCATGGGAGTTGACTTTCCACTAGTATTTGACATACCAAATTTTTTGACTAAATCTTTAGCATATTTTTCTTGACTTATAAAATTACATATTTAATTGTCTTATTTGTAACAATAGAAAGAATATTAGTTCTCCCCTATGACTCATTTCAAATTACTTAATCATTATATCTGAAAATTCTTTATTAAATGTTCATTTGTTGATCCAAAAATGATATCATCTATGTATATTTGTATAAGTTGAATATCATTATTACTTCTTTTTATAAATAGAGTACTGTCTACTTTTCCTATTACAAATATAAAATTTAATAATTAGGGTCTAAATCTATCATATCATGTTTTAGGAGCTTGTTTTAGACTGTATAAAGTTTTCTTTAATTTATAAACATGATTAGGAAGTATTGCTTCAAAAAACCAAGTTTGTTCAACATAAACTTCTTCTTTAATAAATCTATTTAAAAAGTAAATTTTAGTATTCATTTCAAATAATTTAAAGTTATTATGATTTTTGAAGGTGAGTAGAATTATAATAGCTTCTAATCTAGCTACATGAGCAAAGGTTCATCAAAATCTATACCTTCTTTTTGGCTATAAACTTGAGCAACTAATTCTGCTTCATTTCTGTTGACTTCTCCTTGTTCATTCATTTTATTTCTATAAACCCATCAAGTTCCTATTACAGACTTATTTTCAAGTCTTGGTACTAATTACCAAACATCATTTCTGGTGATTTAGTTCCTCTTGCATAGAAAGAATCCATGAACCATTTAATGATGCTTTTCGGAATTTTAGGTTGAATAATTTTTTTTTTGGCAAAGCCGATCGGTTTTTATAGTGATCCGTAACACTTATTATTATAACAAATAATAATTACAATAGTTACAGGAGTTTGGCAGATTGCCAGACTACTAATTCGGTTTTTAAAGTGGACCGTCCACTACATACGACATTTATAGTGGACCGTCCACTTTATCTTTTCTATATTACAATACTGGAGCTAGCTAAAATACTAGACTACTCAAACTATCACTACGCAGGGCGAACAACAAAAACTGACCATGCTAACAAACATACCATACTCCTAACCAAACGTTACATAGTTCCATTCCATATCCCCAACAAGGTAGCAAAAGAGTGATAGCACAGATACTGAGGAATTATTTCACTGACTTGCGTGCACATACAGAATGAAGCACAAAAGCATACACTCAAACCAAATTAACAAGCTTCCAAGACAGCAAGGGAGTTGGAAGAACATAACAAAGAAGCTTCAATAGATTAGAACACTACCACAATAAGCTTCCAAGTGCTAATTACATCGTCAGAACAAAAAGCCTGACATTGTCATACCAGCAAAAACTGGCAAGAATTCCTCGAGTGAACCTAAAGAGACCTTCAACAATCAAAGCTACACCTGCGTATGATAAATATGAAGAAACAACAGCAGCTAGGCACTTGCTAAAACACCTATCTCAAGCAATTAGTAACCAACACATCAGATAAAACAAAGGCGTGGCACACCATGGGTAACAACAGACTGTCGTACAGTTGCAAGCACCAACCTAGAAGAATAGAACCTCAAAGAAAGGAAAGACCAGCATCGATGAACGATCTAACCCTTGCCATTCACTCAAAGAGTAGACTCGGGTCTGCTTTTAGCTACCATTCTTTGCAGAGATAAATCAAGGTCAGGCTTGTTAGTGGCTCAAGAGCATCGCCATGGCAACACGTATTGATAATCTGACAAGCTAGGAGTCTGGAAGCAGGTCAGAGAAGAGAATAGCAGAGGCTGAGAACCATCTTAGAGCATGAAAGGACACCAGATCTAAGAGGTGTAGACAATGAGGCGAAATCGGAACGACAGATCTACCGTACATCTATACCCATCAAAAAGACCGAAGCTTTCATCTGAAAATAGACGGCTCAAGAGCATCGAGCGCCAAAAAATTGCACACAGCTCCAAATCTAGAGAAAAAAAAATGAAAAGATGTTCTAAGATGGAGACATCGAGCTTAGGTTCAAACATGGAAGAAAGCAAAGAAGGGGAAGAAACAAAAAGCGAAGAGACGAAGTGAGTGAAAGGAAAAGAGGTGAGAGTAGAACAAAGTAGAAAAAAGAGCAGAAATGAAGACGGCGGAAAGAAAAGGGGAAACCCTTGTCCCCATGGCAAACCAAAGCTCGATGTTTTTGAAAACTTTGGGGACAGGGAGACTATGTCGCCCTGACCTTTGGTTAAGCCGGTTTTAAAGTGGCCGTGCACTTATGTCTCATACTTGTGGCCGCTGGGATAAAAGCAACATTACTTAACTAATTTAATTGATTTCCCATTTTTATAATAGATTCTATATTTCCTAGAATATTTTTTATAGGATGAGCTTTCAAATATTTTGTTCATTTATTTGGATGTAAATTTTTAGATTTGTTATTAATTTCATCGTTAGTGATTTAATTATTTGTAATTTCAATAGTTTATTAATATTTTCTTTTTTATCAAAATTGGAATTATTAATTTTAAAATTATCCTCAAATGAAACATCTAATGTTTCTTCAATGGTGTCAGTTCTAATGTTGAAAACTTTGTAAGCTTACTTCCATAAGAATAACAAAAAAATTCTTTTGTTTAATTTAGCATCAAATCTGTCTAAAGTATTTTTTCTGTTTAATATTAAACATTTACTACAAAAAACTTTAAAATAAAATATTTTAGGTTTTTTTATAAAATAATTCATATGGAGTTTTCTTAGTTAAAGTTCGTAATTAAATTTTATTTTATATATAACATGCCGTAGCGACTAATACAACCCAAAAACTTTTCGATAATTCACTATCTTTAACATTGTTTTAGCACATTTGTATGGTTCTATTTTTATGTTCTACTATTCCATTTAATTGTGGTGTTCTTGGAAATGAAAAGTTATGTGTAATTCCTTTCTTATTACAAAAGATTCCAAAATTATCATTTTCGAATTCTCCTTCATGATCACTCCTAATCATTTAAATGTTAATTGATATTTGATTTTGAGTTTTTTAAGTAAATTGTTTAAATACTTCACAAGCTTCACTTTTAAGTTTTAAGAAAATTGTCAATGTAAATCTAGAGAAATCATCTACAATTAGAAAAATATATTTATTATGATTTATTAATATTTGGACGGTTCGAAAAGATCTTGGTAAAGAAGTTCAAGAGGATGAGAAGTGGAAATCATATATTTAGATTTGAAAGAAATTTTATGCAGTATTCCTATTTGATAGGCATCACATAGATTATTGATATTAAAGCTCATTTTAGAAAGACCCCTAATAAGTTCACATCTAGCATGTGACGGCCCACATTTCGAAAGTTTTAAATCGACAATAAACCACATGTTCAACTTAAACAATCTGAAATGTAGAGAATCAATGGGGTTAATTAAGAGAAATAAGAAAAGCAGAAGAAAACAAACACAGAATCTCACAGTAGAATGATAAAATATAATAATCAAACAAACAGTTCGTGAAACTGTTTACTATACATTTAATTATAATCTATTCACATTTATCATAGTTATATATATATATATATATATATATATATACACACACACACACACACACATCAGAGATAAATAATCAATACAACATAATTTCATGAAAAAAGGGATAATAATAGCAATATACCAAATCTTCACCTTCATCCTCTAGAGAATAATCTTCAATACGCTGAAAAAACTCAGGACTGACCAGAGCATAATGAAAAGACAAAACACTTGAGTCAGGACTAAAATACTGTTATGTAAGTCAAATCCATATCATGAGATATGAGTGCAATAACTTAAGAGATGTTACGGGATTTTCCATCTCCTAAGGATCCATTAAACTATTTACGCTATAGTAGATAATGTCATCAGCTAAAAAAATATCAAAATAGCGTTAAGGATTTATATTGATCCACCTTAACACATGTAAGGACTCAAGAATTTTAACCGTTTTATAATGTAAATAACTAAAATTCTTGAAATGTAAATGATAAATTTTTGAAATAAAAATTTGATACTTGAAATGCATCTATTTAAATATAGTAAATGGCAAAGTTTTATTGAAAAATATGGAAGTTAATTTATTTGTGAAATTTCAAATAGGAATTTTATCCGTTCATCTATTGAAAATTTAATACCTTCCAAATCTGAATATTTCACAGAATAAAACGTAAACCATTTTCTTAGTGAGATGGCGTAATTCGTTTCATCAAATTTGGACTGCTTTAGCTCCGTTTATCTTATTTTCGGCATTTTAGTAGCATTTTCAGTAGCGAAAATCGAGTTTTTATAACTTGATCATATCGTTGACATCTGTGTACCATTCTGTTCGTTTTGTCATGTTGGTCTCCATAGTATAATTATTTCTGTATTTCGAGATCCTGTACATAATGGAAACAATAAAAACAGTGTGTCATATTGGTACCATAAATCGTGACTTTTTATTTTCCTTTACTTTTCAAACATCAAATCGTGCAACCCATGCAACCAATAAATTGCTTTAATTATTTTAACACGAATCATAGCCTAGCCGTTGCCATTTCTTTGTCTCTATATATATATATATATGTGTGTGTGTGTGTATTTTGCCTTTTCACTTTTGCCTTTCTGTTCATTCTAAAAGAGGTAAGTTTCATTTTCTTATTGTAGCTTTCTTCGTTTTTTCTTTTTCCTAGCTTTCCTTCCTCTTTCCTAGATCCAAACATGCCTGTGAAAAAAAATTCCTTTTCCCCGAAGCCGCTGGCGTGCGTCTCCTTCACAAAGCCAGTTATGCTCCTCCCCTGTTTTCCCCAAAGCTAAACAACCCCAGATTCCCTTTGCCGCAACCTCCTCTAGTGCAATGAGTCCATCACCCATGTTGCAACCCCTCTCCGCCACTTCCCTATTATTCCACATGGCAAGACATCTTTAGCGCCTACCCACCTGGCTGAGCAACCCGACCCTGAACCTTGCCTTCCTACCGGCTTGTTCTCTATTATAAAATTATATATATATATATATATATATATATATATATATATATATATATATATATATATATATAAGCATTTATATGTGATGTTGTTCATAGGCCCACAGGTGTTGTTGCATATATATCCTAGCACAAAGTTATAGATATTGACGCATATGTTGCACTCAGACTAATTTATTTCACGCATACATATATTACTGCAAGTATTGCATACGTGTTTCTTATGTGTTTTGATGGCAAATAGAGCAATATAGTTACGTTGCATGCATTTGTGTTATTTGGCAGCATGTATGCATACGCAATACCCATAGATGAGCAGAGAACAACTGTGTTGCGTTAATAAATCTACAACATAGGCTATGTGTACAACACATATATAGGTACAACGCATATGTAAGTTGAGTAGATGCATATTTTTGTATAAAATGGTTAGTATTATATGAATTAAATAGGCTATATCGGTTAGTTTATTGAAAAAAGGCTTATATATATTTGTTGCATATATAGATATATGTTTATACATGTATGAACGTTATACTGGTGCTTAGCCTCGTATATGTACAGCCGAGCATTGTTGTTCTACTGTCAACCTGACCATCCTCCTATCCTATCATCTGTGTGTGTGTGTGTCAGTGTGTGTGTGTTATTTCTTGTTATCGGTTGCATGCCTTATGAACTCTCTCTGTTGCTAGGTGAAACTTATATTCATATGTTGTGCCGAGCTGTAATCTTGTATAAACTATATATGTTGAATCGTTTGTGCTATATAGACTTATAGGCTATGTCTGTTAGTAAACTTTTATGTGTTGTACATATATATGCCGAATACACACACACACGGGTAGAAGGGTACGTGCTTTTGAACCTGAGCCTATGTATGATATATATATATATATATATATATTAGCAGCAAAGGTTGTATGTATATGCCACTCTTGAAATTGTTGTAGAAAATTATATATCTTGTATGTATAATTGTCTTTCTATTATCCATAAAACAAATGTATATATTTTTCGCATATATATATATATATATATATATATATATATATATATATATATATATATATATATATGTTTCCATCGAATTATTGTGCTAAATCTACTCTCGTGTTTGTCATAGGTAATTGATTTGTCGTGCCTGATTCGTGCCAGTGTCTGTTGCATCATTCTTTCCGTAGTTGTTTTCCATCGTTCTCTAGCCACGAAAGGTATGCAATCACTTAAGAATAATATTCTTATGCTTATTAAATTGATTTCCTAGGAAATGACAATTTAAATGTGCTGTAAAATTTGAATTGTTAAATCTTACTATTAAATATGTTATGTTAATATTTTAAATTGACCACTTATGGAAATTGACACCACTATACGTTAAATGATTATTTATTTAAATTGTTAATGACCACACATGCTAGAAATGGCTATGTTATGTTTAGAAATCACTGTAGGTTGAAATGATACATACTCGAACGGACTTTAGAATAAGAGAAAATTCGTTATGGGTTGAAATGATAAACCAAAGTGATTTTCAATTTTATTGCAAATTTGGGATTGGAGACATAATGATATAAACCCGTAACTTTAAATTATTACAGAATTGAATAACATATATCTATATCACTTGACCTTAGGATAGAAAATTATATATGGACACCACTGGTCTATTTTTGGAAAAATGATTTCCAACTGTTTGACAGGAAATGTATGAGTTTGACTTTGAAAAGTAATACGCATTCTATTTTATTATTTAAAAAATTTACAACCTTAAATGTTGATTTTTGGAAATATAAAAATTATGAGTTTAAATTAAAATTAATTTGTAAAAATTTACTTATAGTTTTATTTTCTAAAATATATAAAATAAGATTTTAAATAGGTAAATAAATGTAATTTATTTTATATCGTATAAGATTAAATTTTATCTAATACTTTTAATATTTTTTTAAAAAGTTTGTTAATTTATATTAAAAATAGACTTTTACAACTTTAATAAATAAAAAGGTTGGAAAGGCACATTGGAAGTTTATTGGTAACTTAAACTGGTTATTAATTGAATTTAAATAAGGATTCATTCGGAACTTAATGATTTTGGAAGTGATTTACAACTTGTTTTAATAAAGGTGATTAAATGAATACTTTAAATTTAAATAGAATAAAAATTTGATCATTCATTTTGATTTAAATTTTTATTTGATATTTTATTTAAATATTTATAAAGAAATTTTATAAATGACCACGGTGTGAAATAAGCGCTTGATTGTTAAAGAAACCGGGATCATATGTTGTCATACTCTTTGCCAACGCTAAAAATCACTTTAACAATTGTGTACTTGGTGGAGATTACAGAGTGAAGTAAAATGGTTTGGCGAATGATTTATGTGAGGTATTTACATAGCCCTGACTCCCTCGATTCAGCTTAATGTGGCTTAAACAGAAGCTATACTGGGCCAAGTGGGGTCGCATCCCCTATTGGGTACACTTCTTCAAAACCATATCTATTGCTTTTGTGATTTAAATTAGTGTGCACATCTTTGATTTGGGAGTATGTCTCGAGGTGGACGGTAGTAGCTGCTATGTGTTACCAACAGTTCGGAAGTGAAAATGGTAGAATCCTACCATGGCATTGCTTCGCGTGCCTTGTCGTATACATATCGTGCCTTCTACGAGTTTGGTTTGTGTCATACCTATGGAGTGCTCCTTAATAGCCCACCAGCTTGGTGGAGTTTATAGTACTATCTACGACATTGCATAAAATATGTTAAGGGGGACATTGATAATGCCCTAACGCTATTTTGATATTTTACTTTACTATGGACATTATATATGTAACGTATTGTACTATGTATGTAGATAGTTTATCGGATCCTTAAAGGATGGAATCAAAACATCCCTTTAAGTTATATTGCGTTTACTTGACATTTACCTTGAACTTGATTTATCTTCATAAGAATGTTAATCTTGATTCGAGTGTTTTATTTTGCTTTACGCTCGGGTTAGCTTGAGTATCACGGTTTGAGGTTCATCCTTTGGAGCTAGAGTTCGTTGGAAGATCTAGCTTATCTATTTCAGCCTTTAGTTTATTTTCTATTATTTGAGTTGTATGTCTCAGACTTGTCATTTGCTTTGTACTAGAGACTTCTGTGTATTGGGACTTCTTATAAGTTCTATTTCAGACTAAGTTATTTCTGTAGTAGCTTCATGAATTACAATTTATTTAGTCTGCTGGTTTTTGGTAAACTCTGTGTTTGTGAATTCTATGATTGATTTATTTACTGTATATTCTAAGTTATGCCAAATAAATATACTAACAATCTGTTCCTTTAGGCGATTTAAGTCTGACATGTATAGATTATTATCGATTTGAATGGTTCAAAATTACGGGTCATTAAAACACATTTGTACAGTTTTAAACCAAAGTCGTAATAGGCTCATATAGGGATAAATATGACAAGGCACGTGAGGTAACACCCAAGGTAGGATTCTACCAGTTTACCCTATCGAGTTAGTCGTAACCTATTTGTAACAACCCGCATATTTATCGAGTTTGTATTTAAATATTTTATTTAAATATTAACTCGTTAATCGGATTTTGGTCCGAAAAGCTACTTTTTGCAAACGGTCAAATTAGGACTCGAGACCACTTCCATTGAGTTCGAAATGTCGTTTACAACTTTTTAAGTATAAACATCGATAGGTTTGGAGTTATAGCAATTTCACTAACTTTTCCCGCTTTGGACTTTGGGTTAGTTTAGCCTATTAAGCCCAAGTTCCAACCCTCTTCTCCTCACTCTTCATAAATTTCCTAACTAACTCAAGCTTGGGCATTAATGGTGAAAAGAATGGGAAATTAAAACTCCAAGCACAAATTCAATTGCAAATCCAACATTCAACTCCAAATTCAAGTAGAAGATATTGGATTCAAGCTTTGGATTGCTTCTCCTTGCTTTCAAGCTTCATCTTCATAAACTTTAGTGCAAAGGTGAGATTTTTATCTCACAAATCTAGTCTATAACTATATTGGGTTGTTGGGAATGATTCCCTATCACTTTAGCATGAATATTTGCTTTTGGTTTGGATTGGATTGGCGAAAAACTCCGATTTTTGGCGTTTTGGCGAAATTTCTGCATTTAGGTCGTTCTGGCCATTTTTAGGTCGTTCGGAGTTAGGTCGTGTGGGTCTTAGGTCGTAGGTCGCGTACGAGATAGCTCCTAGATCGTTCTGACCATTTTTCGCGTGTTCGGAGTTAGGTCGTTCACGACCTAGTACTTAGGTCGCTCGCGACCTAACCCTTAGGTCGTTCGCGTGTTATCGCGCTAAGTCGCACTGCCTTGAATCTTCACTTCGGAGTTCGGTCATTTCACGTTAGGTCGTATGGCTTTTAGGTCGTAGGTCGTATGGCTTTTAGGTCGTAGGTCGTATGGCTTTTAGGTCGTAAGTCGTATGACTTTTAGGTCGTAGGTCGTTGGCCTTTTGACCGTTAGGTCGCATGCCTTTCTACTTCGATAGGTCGTTCGGCCATGCTTTCTATTTTTAGGTCGCGACATCTTTAGGTCGTGTTACCTATATACCCCTAGGTCGAAAGACCTTAGGTCGTGCACCTTTAGGTCGCGAACCCTATTAGGTCGCGAACCTCTTTAGGTCGCCTGCCCTTAAGAAGTTAGGTCGTTCGTCCTGTGATGCCTTAGGTCGTTTGACTTTTAGGTCGCATGACCTCTTCTCCGTTAGGTCGTGAACCTTGTTAGGTCGCTCATCCTTAGCCCGCGAACTTTCTTAGGTCGTGTACCTTTAGGTCGCGTGTCCCGTCTACCTCGTTAGGTCGCAAAGAACTTTAGGTCGCTCGACCTTCTTACCCACCAGGTCGCGCACTTAGTTAGGTCGCTCAGCCATTGTGTTAGGTCGCGTGAACCCTTAGGTCGTTAGACCTCATTTTGCTTTAGGTTGTAGGCCTCTTGCCTTCACTTAGGTCGTACCGTTTTGTCGGGGCGCTGCCCCCTGGACCCCCGCGACCTGACCGGGCAGGTCGAACCCCGTAAGCGGTGGCGTTGCCCCCGCACCCCCACCTTGGGGGGTTGCCACCCCCCCTGGACCCCCCCTCCGAAGGGGATCTTATCTGAAAAACATTGAGCTGATTTCCTTGGATTTTATTCACATCTCCGTATGCGATTTTTGTGACTGATTGTTTCTACAATTGCTTCTGTGTTTTGTCACTTCATAATATAAAGGTTTCAATACTAGTAGTAAATATCAAAACTCTTTTAACAAACAATTTCAATTCTATTTTTAATAACAAAGCTCTTTTCTTAAACCGTTTTCCAATCTATTAGTATATACAAGCCTTTACCTCACTCGGATGAGAAATCTAATTAAACGACTTAGTAAAACAAGTGGTATGAAACGCTTGCGTTCACTTCGTCGGTTAATTCTTGGACTTGTTCGATTGAACCTCTTGTGACAATTTTATTAGTGAAGATTTACAGTTTGTTCGTAAATATTTAAGTTAAGCAAGTGGTTATGGGACATGAGGCTAAACTTCTATATTTACTAGCTTAGTGTAATTGACACTTCTCGTTGATCTTGATGATCGCTTTATGAATTAGACTAGCAATTGCGCGATGTCTCTTTCATTGCAAGGTTAGACTAGACACCACTTGTGTGATTCCATTCACACATACCTTTCTGCTTT
The DNA here is from genome assembly GCA_030765085.1 of Allium cepa. Taxonomy (NCBI): domain Eukaryota; kingdom Viridiplantae; phylum Streptophyta; class Magnoliopsida; order Asparagales; family Amaryllidaceae; genus Allium; species Allium cepa. The sequence continues at coordinate 770,713,262 of CM060939.1, read as the reverse complement.
TTGGTTAGTCTTGACCTCAATCTGTGTGATTCCATTCACACATGCGGGGTAGCTCCCCATGGTCTTCGGACCGTCATGTGATAGGCCTCTTTCCCTTTTTATGATTTCTGGATTTCTCGTGTTGATTTCTGGAATTTATGTCATTGACTTGTTATGAGTACAAGTTTAGGGTATGATGCCCTCTTCGAATCTTTGAGAAGATTCTTGTGATATTGATTATCTCTTATTGATTGATCTTCTGTTGATCATTATTTACATACTTATAGTGGTATGTCGTTATGGATGTTTATGTTTATGCCATATCTTTTATGTTATATCATGTCATCTGATATTTATAGCTAGACTGATCCATTTATTATTTTCTTAAATAATACTCGGGTCAGACCGAGATGTTACAGGTGCTTCTGCTTGACTTCTTCCCAGGGATTCATCACTCTGACTTTTGGCTAACTGTTTAGATTAGCAGTTTTTGTTGTATACACTTGAGATATAGACTCATAGTTGTATTCTTTTGTATAGCACGTGTTGCTATTCTTTTGTATTATCGTGGATCTTAATGACCACTACTCTGATGTACACTTTCATGTGTTAGTTATATATTCATATCTTCTTCCGCCTTTGTGATATGGATATCTGTGACTGATTTGTGATATGATTATTTCTATGTTTGTTTTCGAAGATTATTTATAGCCACCGTGTGATAAGCAATTACATGGATGGTCGCTCCTCAACAGCCTTATTCTCCGTGCTAGTTGACAGCACTACTCCGGAGTGTTCTTGGCTAGCGCGGGTATAGAGGTGGGGCGTCACACTATTCGTGGTCGACCGCGGCTATCAATCTAAACGGAAAAGGTGCACCCATCGAATACAAATCACAATAGTAATACAAGGGATCAACGTCCCTAGAGGTAGCTAACCTCATTGGCCAGACATATGCTTCTGTTTTAGTCATTTTAATTATGAAACGACTGTCAAAACTATCCATCATCGTTCTCTTACTTTGTTCCAGTAAACGTCGCCAATTCAACCACTACATTCTGGATATCGTTCACCACGTACACAGTTGTCAAAGTGGTTCCAATATTGACAGAGAGTGTGTCAATAAGAGTGCTATCATTACTCTCTGCTTTAGATGAATATACTTCTCCGATAATAAATCTTTCTAGGCATCAAAAAGAGACTTCGGTCTCGAATCTTAACTTGAACATCCTCCAAGTAATAGTATTCTCATTCACTTCGGCTGTTATCACTTCCCACCAACATGCTGCTTAACCTTTCAAATGCCAAGTTGTTAACTTTCTCTTAATACCATCACTAAGCCCTAAGAGGTTGAAAAAAATTTCACAATCATTAAGCCATCCCCGAGTCATTGAATATGGTCCCATCCCAAGAAATGGCTTCCCACGAAAGATGGGGAATCCCTTACATAACTTAGCAAAGTCAATGGTCGATGGTGCTAGGACTGGAATTACACCTTGTTTTGCAGTGGTATTATTGATTGCTAGTTCGATGGATTGGTACTAGCTTAGCTCGTCACCTGAAGGTAGTATCTGAACCATACTAGAATATTAACTCATGGAATATCCAGTATACCCTAATGACTGCTAGTCCCTACCTTGGTTTCTATCCCATCAGCATTGGCCATGTTGGTCTCTTTTTTAGTTTTGATTGAATTATTCATTTCAGTTATCTATAAAAAAGGGATTCAGTAGGAACTTCACAATAGATTGTAAACAAAAACGAAATAATAATTCGGTGTTTTCATATGTACTTTGAATTCCTATATATTATATATATAGTAAAAAATGCAAATACGATCTCTCAATACATTCCTAATTCTAATCATAATTGCTCATCTATGCTTTGATACCAAATGCAACCACACCCCTCTTCAACCTCGGATCAAATGCCTAATTCGATGCCAAAACTCAAGGACCGAAAGGACAAGTCATTGGGGTTGAGACTGTACATATATACACACACAGTTACAATCAAAGGCAGATATAAGATATCTAACATAGTTCTAACTAACATTATCTAATAACTACTTCCAAAATATTATGGTGGAATGAAATAAATTGTGATGCATAAACTAATACCATAGTCACATCACCACCGTATATCTAAAATGTCGAATAGCTATGTCTGAATAATACAGCACAACCCAATCCATACATAAAATCAAATCCAAGTACAACACCTATAAACATCTTAGATATAATACATAACTGAATCTCCATCTCTGATACCATCTCATCACTAGACTCCATAAACCTTGATATATGTATAAAAATGAAAATAGGAGTGGGTCACCAATAATTCTGGTAGGTGAGGCATACTCTACTCTCCCTATACTAAAAAAAGCACTAATATAGCATGATATGAGTCTATTGCTCATCTACCACATGTTTCATCACTATTTCATACTTAACTATCATATACATCTAATCATCACATCAGGTCTATACGGACCCACTTCCCTAGACTTGCCTCATGTGCTACAATGTCACCCATTGTTTGTCATTATGTTAATCGGATATAAGATTCATGCCCTAGACTAGCCTCATGTCCTACAGGGGTGCAAGTTGTCCTCGTGCTGCCTAATTGGATTCATGCCATGAACCGGCCTCATGCCCTACAAAGATTCTTAACATCCACTCTCTCCTACTTCTCCATCGTAGCACTGTAAGGGAGCAACGTCATTCCTGGTCCATATACTTGTGTCACAGGACCGCATTCATATTTGCATACACACTATGGGCCGTCTACCTGCCCCACCCTCGTTCACGTTTGAGTTCATCGTCATATCACATTCCCATATCATAATCACACAAACATATATATATATATATATATATATATATTCGCTTCAAATAACCACCAATCATCATATACTTTCATTTACTTTATAACACCATTATTCGCTTTATCAGTATCCCCTAATCATCCTCTAGAGCATAAGAGAAACAAGACTTGGATCATTTTTTGTTTATTTATATAGCCCCTTTTGGGTCCAAGTTCAACTTATTCCTAGACTCGGCCACCAGTGCACCATCGAAGCCCACGAGGGGACCGGTGTACGTGTTTTTTGTAGTTTCTAAATTTTAGGAAATTTGTATTTTCATCATCGTTTATACCACTATCTGCCTTCGTTGCACTTCCAGTCATCTAAGAATGTACCTAGATCAAATCCCTTCATTTCTAAGTCCAATTTAAACATTTGTTTCATCGGTTTCATTTTATAGTCATCAAATTGTTGTATTCTAACTTAACCTAATTTTTAAGTACTATTATTCACCAAGTCCTGCCTGAATCCCAAGGCAATTTTAGGTGTCTACGACTTTTATCTACTCAATTATAGCAAGCATATCATAACTAGATGATCATGGTTTCATTATACGAAGAGGAGATCATGAATCACTCATCAAAATGCCTATTTCTATCTAGATACTAGTTGTCTAGCCTACTGTGTCTCATCACTTTAGATTTTTGCCTCTAAATCTTTACCATTATGTTTCTTTGTTCGATAGGTTTGAAACGCTTTTAGTCTCGTTCGATTTAGTGGTGTTTTGAAAGAGGGTCATTGCATATTGATATTAGGTGGTTTAAAGGAAGAAAGGGGAAGAAGAAAGAAAAATGTGTGGGGTAGTTTCTAAAATAGAACATATGTGATTTAATATCTTAATAGATGGAGGGAAAATAGCCTACCTATTTTCAAATTCAAATTTGAACCCTAACTCTTTGACGCCCATTCAACTCAATGTTATAACTATAAATCCTTCATACGAACTCCAAACGAGGCAAACAAAGATACTACATGACTCAAAAGAACAAGACAGTTGCAGTGACTTTAGTTTCTTCAACAAATTCAACCATTTGAAAAATGGCCATTTTGCCCCATCTTATTTTTAATTAATTTTATTAATTAATTAATTTCAATTATGTTCACATTATTATATTGTTAATATTTCATTAAAATATTTATAAAAAAAACTTGGGTATTATAATCGTTCAACCAGATGTTTGAAAATTCCTTTCAGACGTCTGAAAAAATGCTTTAATAACCAAGTAACCTCTTAGGTTTGTCTACAAACAAATATAGGCATTTGGAAAATAGGGTCAGAAGTTTGAAAATTTTCTTGAAATTCATCCTTGCTCTTGGGTTGGTGTAGACATTAAATTAGACATCTGAATTTATCAACTAGATGTTTATATGGACATTCAGACGTCTAGACAAAAAATTCAAATAACTAATAACCTGAAGGAAACTATTTTCCATATGTCTTTTGTTTTACACTTCCCCTCCTCGCTACTTTTTAGATCATTTTTGTGTCTTCTCCAACTTCATTTCGACCTTCTTTTTCATAAAATAGAAAATCCCTACATTTCCATAACCTAATTTCAATTTCCAAGCCACAAATTCTAGTTGCAAGTCCTAATTTTCTATCTATTTGCAAATATCCTCTACTTCTTGAATCTTTTCGTCCAGTTGTGCCACCATGAGCACCAAAAAAGAAAAAAATAGCGAAGGAGGATTGTTAAACCCAAAATTGGTATAATATCCATGATGCTATGTTGAGCCAGAATTTGGTCTAACATCCATGATATTGATCTATGTGGTACTGTTTTGGAAGGTTATGATGCTAGTAAACCAAAGATTGACTCATCATTCAAGACTTAGCATAAGACGATGCTAAATAAAATGGTCTCATGATGCCCTTTGGGTTTTTGGATTTGTAGTAGAATTGGGTAAAAGTCTACATCACATATCCAAGGGAAAATAGAAAAGTTACTAGCCGGTGCCATAATCCATTAATTGTTCATTAATAGGTAAATAAGCTAGTTACATAAGTCTTAATCCATTGTTTATATGTTTGATAGGCAAGATAGTCAATATGCGAAATAATATTAAATCGAATAAGGGCTTAGATGGCCTTGTTTTATTTATAAGCGTAGAGGCAAGTGGAAATTCCAAGTTCAAAGTAAGTTACATGGGAGTCCAAAGTTCGAATATAGTCAAATATACACAAATCAAAGGAAATAAGCTATGTTAAATTAGTCGCCCAAGCTTTATTCATAAGTTACAAAGGTTGTGCATCAATTCTTGATTTTGCCCCAAATTAAATTTAGGGTTTACATCTTTTATTTAAGAAAAAGAAAAAGAAAATAATTCATCTCTATTTATTTGCCATACGGTCCATATTTATAGGGGTGGCAGCAAATGGTATGACTGCTACGTGTCCTTCAGCGTCATTGATATTTGACATTATCAACTGATATGATGACATTGAACATCCACTAGAAAATTGATGATTTATGGCACCTCACTAAACATTAAAGCTTTATAGCAATCTTCCGTTCATTGTTGGTATGCGGAAACCTTCTATTCATTTTTAATATGAGCCAACCTTATATTCATTATTGATATGCAGCAACTTCCCATGTCTTTTGAAGTTCAAAATCCTTTATAACCTTCGCCATTTGCATCTGCCTTTTCATTAATGATACATGACATCTATCGTATTATAGTTACGATATCATCCATACTTCTTAAAGTTCGGCATCCTTTGCTGCTTGTAAAGGTTTGATATCTATTAAAACCCGATACTTCCCTTTGTCTTTAGATGTTCGACACCTATTCTTTTCTTTATGCCCTATAAAATTAAGTTTTAAAGGCTCGATACCACTTGAGATATTAAGATTCGATATCTCTTACTGGTGCAGCAACCTTTTATACCTACTCTTCTACAATGCCGTATATTGTAGTGGATTGGCATCTACATCCCTTCTTATAACTTGGATATCTCTTTATAATTGGGTACTTGATAACTTGCATTATTGTTAATGTCCAACAACAGTTCCTCCCCATATCTTAAAAGATCATAAAGATTCGACAACATTTGTTTCCTTATACATTTGGTAACCTTCAAGGTCATCGTGGTCCGATATTCCTTCCGTTTTATGAAATTGACCATTCTCATAGTTATCGAAGTTCAATATCATGTCCTATCTTCTATATTATAGGGCTTATTGTCTCATTACCTCTTTGCATGCATTTATAAATATTACATCGGCCTTTCATGAATATCTACTTTGGGTGTTGTTACTTTTTTATTTTGATGATTCCTCGAGCATATTTAGAGGTTGAAAGATATGTAGATAACATTTTCCCTCCTCCTTATATAAAAGAAGATTTTTACATTTTAATGTAAAATTAAGAATTTTCTCATCCTTTTAACTTTTAGTGGGATTTTTTCTTCAATCTCGTTTTCGTGGAAAATATAAAATAAATTATGATAATATTCACTATTATCTTAATATTGAACTTTAAACTAACCCTTTTGGATCTAATATGACTTAATTTATCCCCTTCTTCATATAAAGAAGCTATTTCATTTCAATGTAAAGCTAAGTTTAATTGCGAAGAACAAAAATTTGCTCGATAGAAGGATCATAAATTCACTTAGAAAGAAGATCTGAAATCTATCATAATTTTGTTTGAATAGAGGATTAGAAATCCATTTGGCAATAATAATTTTTTGCATTGAAGACTAGAAATCCATTTAGTAATAATATCATAATTTTATGAATTAAAGACTTGAAATCCATCTGATAATAATATTATAACTTTTTTATAAAAGACCAGAAATTTATCTGGCAATAGTATCTGAATAGAAGACCAGAAATCCTTTTGGTAACAATATTTAAATAGAAGACCAGAAACTTATTTTTTAATAATATCTTAACAAAAGATCGGAAACTTATCTGGCAATAATATCTAAATAGAAGACCAAAGACTTATCTGGCAATGATATTTCAATAGAAAATCAGAAATCCTTCCGGTAATAATATATAGATAAAAGACCAGAAAATTATCTAGCAATAATATCTAAATAAAAGACCATAAATAGTTTTGGTAATAATATCTGAAAAGAATAATAGAAACTTATCTGGAAATAATATATGAATAGAAGACCAGAAATTCTTATGGTAATAATATCTAAATAAAAGACCAGAAACTTATTTGGTAATAATATCTAAATAGAAGGCTATTAACTTATCTAGTAATAAAATGCTTTTGACCTTCCTTTGAAGGTTATTTCAACTTTGCTTTAATATAGAAATAAATGCATTAGTCTGTTTTTCCTCCCAAATATTGCTTTGACCCATCTTTAGGGTAGATCTGAACTTGCTTGATTGATTTCTTTTGCTCCTCCCCGCTCTTTGATTGGTGCTTTAATTCTCTTCTCCCTTTATCACACTTTGTGTGATGATTTAGGCTTTAATTCACTTTCCCCTTACTACTCTTCGGGGAGTGATTTAGGCTTGAGCCCCTTATTATCTTATAGGTAATGATTTAGGATGGTAGGCGTGTTTGGTTAACCATCTTAGGGTAGAACCAAAGACTTACCCATCCTCCCCCTAGTAGGTGCTCTGGTCAGACGTTATAGGCAGAACCAAAGGCCAGTTCGGTGCTTTGGCTAAGCCATTTTAGGCGAAACCACACACTTACTCCATCCTCCATCTAGGAGGCGCTCCAACAGTCTATGTATGTGGGACCAAAGGCTTGCAGTACTTTGGCTTGGCCGTTTTAGGCGGGACCAAAGGCTTGCTCTGATCTTCTTCTAGAAGGTGCTTTGACTAGACCCTTATGGCAGGATCAAATGCTTTTTTCGGCCCTTACTACCATCTTATGTAGTGATTTAGGCTTTTTCTTTTAATCCATTTCTTTTATTTGATTATCCATTCCATAGACATGCTTGTCTCAATCCTCTTTATTCATCCATTATAAGGAAGTAAGGTCTTAAATTTTTGGCGTTCCAAGTTCTTGCTATCACGTTGCCATTAGACCAGCATGATTATTAAGTCCCTAACGGAATTATTTTATGAATAACAAGAGGACCTTCCCAATTTAGTCCAAGCGGTCCGTTTGATGGATTTATGGTATTTATCATAATTTTTGGAGTACTAAATCTCCATTTTTAAATGTTCTTCCTTCAGCTTTGGCATTATAATACCTTGATATCCTCTATTGATATTCGACCGTTCGTGTGGCTGCTTCGTTCCTAAACTCGTCGATCAAACCTAAGGATTCTTTCCTTAATTCTTGATTCAAATGCATATGTGATTCTTCGTTGAGATGGAACGTCGACTTCGACTGGAAGCACTACTTCACATCCATATGTTAAAAAAGGAGTAGTCTTGTTACAGTGTTAGTAGAATTCATGTATGCCCAAAGCACTAGCGGTGGTTCTTCTACCCAATTTCATTTTTCTTTGTCCAGTTGTTTCTTAAGAATAGTTTAATAGTTTTATTGGTGGGTTTAATGGCTCCATTAGCCTTCCGATGAGGTAGGATGAAATTTTTTTATTATTCCAATCTTACCGTAGAATTTGATGAATTCTTTACTTTGAAACTGAGTTTTATTGTCGGGTATTATCTTATGTGGTATTCCAAATTGTGTAACTATGTCTTAATCACAAACTTTAATACTTTCCTGATGTCATGTTCAATAATAGTTCTGTTTCTACCCATTTAGTGAAAAAAATCAATGGTTATAGTTATGAACTTAGCTCAACCTCTGGATATAGGTAGTGTCCAATTAAATCGATTCCTCATACATCAAAAGGCCATAAGCTTGAAACTGGAGTTAATTCACTTGGGGGCATGTATGGAATATTAGAAAACTTTTAACATTTCACACACCTCATTACATGATTTACTACATCATTACTCATTTAAGCCAATAAAAACCTTGCCTCGTGAACATTTTTGCGAATTTTATTCCATTAGAACAATCTCCACATAACACGCCTTAGGTAAGGAAGCGAATATCCTTTTTTATAGAGTGTTTCAGTCATTATGTAAAAGCTATGGCTTGGAGCCTTATTTTTCTAGCTTATTTTTTGTCCCTCGGTACTTTTACTTCCGTCATATATATTTGACAATGGGTGTCATCCAGTTGTTTTTGTATTAACTCTTAATTTCTTCATGAATGATTCTTCTTGTTTTTCTCTATTATCATTTCTTAATTCATTTTCTTTATTTGCTTGTTAAGGCCTTGAGATCTGGTCAACACTAGGACCTCATTTTCTGGTTCAGGATTTTTTCCTCTATATAGAAACTTATAAGTACAATTTGAACTTCCAGTGCTCCTTGTGAGCTAGCAAGTTTTGCTAAAGAATTGACTTGAGAAATTTTCCCTTTAAGAACTTGGTATATGGATAAGTCTTCAAATTGAGCTAACACCTTTGGTATCTTCTTAACATAAAGGATTAGACTGGCATCTTTCAATTGAAATGATTGATTTAACTAATTAACCATTAACTGAGCTAAAAACTTCTATCCTTGGAATTTTTAACTAAAGAGCTAGGGTAGGTCCTGATATCATTGGTACGTATTCGGCCATATTATTAGTAGCGGGAAAACCTAACTTCATAACAAATGCAGTCGATGTCCGTTGGGGGTAATGATTACATATCCTGCACTTGCCCCTCATTCATTTGATGCTCCATCAAGAAATACCCACTTAGGCTTCATAGCTTTTTCATTTTCTGACTGTTGTTTAATGAATCGTGTACATTCATTTACAAAGTTGGCCACAGCTTGTCCTTGGATTGCCACTCAAGGTTGGAACTCAATATCACATTGGCTAAGTTCTATTTTCTACTTCACTAATCTTCCTTATCTCTGGGATTTATTGCAAACTTATTTGAGTGGAAAGTTGGTTAAAACCATAATTGGGTGTGCTTGAAAACAGGCTTTTGACATTTGAGCTGTGAGTATTTAGCAACATGCCAACTTTTCTACGACCTGATATCTAACTTCTACATCCTTAAGCCTTTTGCTTACATAATATATTAGAAACTGAGTTTTATTTTCTTTCCTTATTAGAATGTAGCTTACCGCATGTTCTGAAATTCCATTTAGAAATAAAGCTTTCTCCTTCTACTGGTCAAGATAGAATTGGAGGCTTTTTAAGACGATTTTTTAGTTCTTTAAAGGCTCTTTGAAGATCCTCCACCCATTTAAAGTTTTTCTTCTTTTTGATCACATAAAAATCGGTATGCATTTATTGATGACCTTAGAAATAAATCGGTTTAATGCTGCTACTTTCCATTTATGCTCATCACATCCTTACTTGTTTTTGGCTCTGCCATGTCCTTAATGGCTTGAATTTGGTCAGGATTGGCCTTAATTCCTCTATATTAACAATGTATCCTAGGAATTTCCCAAATTTAATTTTGAAAGAGCATCTTTGTAGATTCACTTTCGACTTATATTTGTTGTTACTTCAAATTTTTCTTCAAGATCTACTAAGTGGTCAACTTCTTCTTGAGATTTGACCAACATATCATCTACATATAATTCCATGTTTTGACCAAATTGTTCTTAAACATTCTATTTACTAGCCTTTGATATGTAGCCCCGCATTCCTTAGCTTGAAAGGCATAACTTTATAGCAGTATATTCCCCAATATGTTATGAACCTTGTGTGCTCTTCATTTGGTTTAAAGATGGGGATTTGATTATATCCTGAGTATATGTTCATAAAGGATAACAATCCTTGAGGCATGATTTATTTAAATCCATAGAGTCGACACACCTTTTCCATTTTCTGTTCGGCTTTTTGACTGGTATAGGATTGGTCAAACATTTTAGGTAGAAAACTTCTCTAATGAATCTATTTTCAAGTAGTCTTTTGACTTCCTCTTTTAATGTGTTAGCTTGAACCTTATTGAACTGTCTTTTCTTTTATCAAATTGGAGTGATATTTGGATCTATGTTCAAGGAATAACTCATAATTGTTGGATCTATTCTGATCATGTATGAGTAGGTCCGAGTGAATACATACTTAGAATAAAAAAATGAATAAGTTCCCTCTAAGCTTGTCATCAAACTCTTTTTCGATCTTTAATGTCTTTGTTGGATCAATCGGATCGAAACATATTTCCTCTAGATCCTCGGTGGGCTTTATTCTTTCTTGCTCGCCTCTACAATCTAATTCAGTGATGATTTCCTCACTGTCAAATTCTTCATCTATCAAATTAGCTTCTTTTCACTTTCTCTTCCTTTTGGAAAAGTTAAATTTTCTTAACATGTTCTTAGTTTTTTCATTTTTCCTCGCCTTCACATTTGCCTTGGATAGTCAGCTTAAAAGACCACTATCCAAGGGCTTTTTTATTTCAATTTTGGTCAATTTGCCTTTCTTCAAGTCATAACAAGAAAGATTGTCTTTTTTACATTGATTGAGGTTAAAAAAAATACAACTCTCGAGAGCTATATTGATCTCCCTTTTTCATATCTCATCCACTTTTAGTTAGAAAATTCACCATCAAGTACTTTGGTGGCACGAAAGCATCCACTTCGTATAGGGCTAGTCTTCCAAAGAAGGTTGGTCCATTATGACAAACAAAAATTTGAAAGTCCTCGAATAGTGTGGAATCCCCATTTGCACAAGAAGCTTAATATGCTTTACTAGAGTGGATCGTTTGTTATTGAACCCGAAGATAAGCTTGGAGCTTAGCTCCGGTTTTTCTTTTGCAATTCTCACTTGATCAAAGGAATGTTTAAAGATAACATTTATGAGCTTCTAGTATTAACTAGAATTTTGGTTACTACGAAAACTAGATATGTGCAGTTAACATTTAACAAGTCATTGTGTAAATAAAAACCCTCTTAATTCCTACAGGGTTATTATTGAATTGGGCATTTGAAGTTGATATTTGAAAATTTTGTGTGGTAGCTCCTCTTGAATAGAAAGACTCCATCTCTAGCCCCTCTTATGTACCCGTTTCTGGTTCCCTTGTTGCTCCTGGCTAAATATGTCCCTCTATGGATCACATCTATTCGATTAATTGGTGGAACAAAATCTTTTTGAGAATCGTTTTCTATAATATTCATGACATTTTTTAGTTGCTTTTAGTTATTCTCTTCAAGATGGGTAGGTTAATGATTCTCTTTGAAATTCTTTTAGGAGTCTAGATCGGATCATATTTTGAATGATTCTAGCTAAAACGCATATTCGTCAATCTTGTGTTTATTCACCATGTGGTAGACGTAATATTCTCCTCTATTTCTTAGCTCAGGGTTATTTCTTGCCTGGTAAGAAGTTGGAAATTTTCCTCCATCTTTAACTGTAGCAAAAATATAGAAAATTTGTTTGTTAAAAGCCACATATTTAGATTTCGAGAATCTTCGTCTCTTGCTCTCATCCCATCTTGGCTTCTCATTGGGGTGATCAAAGCCAAATCTTCCTACCTTCTTCTTTGTTTGAGACTTTTTCTTAGCATGGAACATCTCATCCACATAGATGAATCGCCAGCTTGGAAATAAAAATCATGAAGGTCTCTACATCCATGGATATAATGTTCCTTCCAAAAGGGAGTTGGCTCAAACAACCGTGAAGACACTACCATCAACTTTTCTCTATCAGTCATGTTCTTTACTTTCAGTGCCTCTACGTTGAATCTTTTCAAATATTCACCAAGGACTCTCCTAGTCACTGCTTAACATTGGCCAGTACACTAGAATAGGTGGTAGGGTCCTTTCATGCACATAATTGTGTTGAGAATTCATATGAGAACTACTTCTAAGAATAAATGGTCTTCTCTCTACAATGCCTATACCACTCTGCAACTACTCCTTGAAAAGTGGTCAAAAAGAGCCTAAAGCATACAGATCCCGAAACGTTGTGAAGGTCCATTTAGCTCTCGAAGGCTAAAATGTGATCATTGAGATTGGTTGTCCCATTATACCTGAGTGAGGGAATCTTGATATGTGATGGAATTTTGATAGACATTATTCTTTTTGTGAAAGGAGCTTCATGAAAATTGTTTGTTCTTGACTCTAGGATCAAGGGTTCTCTTTTCTTTGACATTAAGCATGTCCTTTGCTATCTTTTCAGCTATATCTCTCAAGTAAGCTTCATCCTTATGGTAATCACCTCTATAGAAACTGTACTCTTGCACGAGATTGATCTTCTCGATTGTTAATTAGATCTTCCTACTAATTCTTCCTAGCAGTCTGCTTTAACCATGTTATATGCAAATTACTTTGGAGAGAATGTTGCAGCTCTAACCTTTTGGATGCCTATTTTCTATATGGTCACAATAATTTTGCCTTTATTTTTGCTTCTAAGAATAGAAGTATTTAGATTTCTCCTTAGTGATTCGGCCTTTTCTCATTCAGTGAGCTTCGTTATTTTGGAAGACTTCCGTGAAAGGACCTTCTCTAGTAACTGATGCATTGCTACAATTTGCTACATTAAATCTTAGATTTTGGCTTCACTATTTTTTGGCTTTGCTGCTTTTGAAGATTGACCAGGCTTTGCATTTTTCGGATTAAAGTGCAGAGTAACATTATCTTCCAATGTCGTTTATTGGACAATCTCCTTATTTGGAACATTAATTCTGTAAGCTCTTCCTATTTTCTAAAACAAAACTTTTAAGTAGTTTCAAGACAAAATTTTGATGATTTGAAGGTTTGAGGCCTCCTTTTAGTGTCAAAAATTAGACTAAAAATTCATAAAATATCCATATGCCATGTTGAGCTAGAATCTAATAATTATGATGTTGATCAATGTGGAATTGTAGTTGATGGTTATGATGTTGTTGTTAAACCAAAGATTAACTCATCATTCAAGACGTAGTATAAGATGATTTTGATCAAAATGGTCCCTTGATGCCCTTAGGTTTTGGCTCTGTAGTAGAATTGGCTAAAAGTCCATATCATCTATCTAAAGGAAAAATATAAAAGTGGCTTACTTGTGCCATATCCCAATACTTATTTGCTAATGGGTAAATAAGCAAGTTACATAAGTCATAATCCAGTGTTCATATGTTTGATAAGCACGATAGTCAATATGCGAAATAACTTAAATTGAATAAGGGATTAGATAGCCTTATTTTGTTTATAAGCTAAAAGACAAATCCAAATTCCAAGTTCAAAGTTAGTTATATGCAAGTCGAATGTTCAATTAAAGTCAAACATGCACAAATTGAAGGAAATAGGCTATGTTAAATTGCTCTTCCAAGTCTTTATTCATTAGTTACAAAGGTTACAAATCAATTCTTGATTTTTCCACCAAATTCATTTGGGGATTGCAATATTTTATTTAAGAACGAGAGAAAGAAAATAATTCACCCCTATTTAGTTGCCAGAAGATTTGTATTTATATGGATGGTAGTAAGTGGCAATGCTGCTACGTGTCCTTCAACATTATTGATATTCGGCATTATCAATTGATATGATGACATTCGACCTCCCTTGAAAATTGATGATTTATGAAACCTCTTTGAAAATTGATGATTTAGGACAACCTTCCATTCGTCATTGATGTGTGACAACCTTCTATTCATTGTTAATATATGGAAACCTTATATTCATTGTTGATGTGTGACAACCTTCTATTCATTGTTTATATGCGGCAAATTCCCATGTCTCTTGAAGTTCAAAATCCTTCATGACTATTGGCATTCGGAATCTATCTTTTCATTGATGTTACAAGACATCTATCATATTATAGTTATTTGATATCATCCATACTTCTTAAAGTTCGACATCCTTTGCTGCTTGTAAAGGTTCGATATCTGTTAAAAACCCGATACTCCCCTTTGTGTTTAGATGTTTGACACTCTTCCTTTCTTCATGCTCTATAACATTAAGTTGTCGAGGCTTGATACCACATGAGCTATTGAGATGAATATCTCCATATTACTAAGCATTCGATATCTCTTAGTGATGTGGCATAATTTTCTGTTTTCCCTTATATAGTGCTTTATAATGTAGTTGGTCGCCGTCTCTATCCCTTCTTGTAACTTTGATATCTCTTTGTAATTGGATAATTCATACCTTGCTTTATTGTTAATGTTCGACAATAGTTCCTCTCGATTTCTCAAAGGATCATAAAGATTCGATATCATCTGTTTCCTTATACATTTGGTGACCTTCAAGGTCATTGTCGTCCGACACTCCACTTGTTTAATGAACTTGAAAACTCTTATAATTATCGAAGTTCAATATCATCTTTTATAGTTTATGGATTATCGGCTCACTACCTCTTTGCATGCATTTCTAAATTTGACACCAGCCTTTTTTGAATACCTTCTCATGGTTTTGTTACATTTTTATTTTTATAATTCCTTTAGCATATTTAGAGGTTAAAAAATATATGGATAACAAGGCCAAATGCTGGATAGTCATTCAACAACAACCCATAGAATGGCTTCATGATCAAGAAAGCACTACAATATTATAAAGATCATAGAAAGAAATTTTTTACAGGTACTTATTTTAAATTTGATGATTTTTCTTCTTATAGGCTTAAAATTTTAACGAATAGAGAAATCCGCCTCTTTAATTGAATTTGATGACAGTAATGTTAGCATTGACATTTTAGCTATTCAACTTGTTATGGCTAATCTCAATATTTAAATTATTAAGTAAAATGATGAACTGGGATGGATTTGGATGAATGTTTATGGGAGAATAATAAAATTTCATAAAACTGATTTTGGTTGTATCTTTATATGTGGTTATAAAGGAATTGATCTCCAATATGTGGAGTTTAATGAGTGGAGATAAGATGAGATTAGTCATCATATTTAAAGTAATAATACTACCTTGGCCAATAAAGCATCTACAGATTTACGTCCTAGGCCTACACTTCTAGAAAGGATGATAGTCAATACCTGTATCCCACGGATAGGTAGTCATGAGTTAATATATTATATAGACTATCAAGCTTTATACGCTGTTTGTGGAGATATTCAAGTAAATAAGATGTCCTTTCTTTATCATGAAATCAGGGTTTTTTAAGCAAAAATGATAAATTATTTTCTATAGCCCCTACATTATGCATCTCTTAGATATAAAGAGTTTAAGTCCTTAAACATTTTTTGGCACATATATGTACTTTGAAAAAATATTGTTTTAGTTTTATGCATTTGCCAAAAAACCCTCCTTCATATGACCCGTATGAGATTTATTTGGAAAAACTAAATTCAAATGAACCAGTGGTAGAATCATTCTCTCGACTCAACAAAGGAAAGAAATCGGTTGAAGAAACTGAGAAAAAGAGTGACAAAGGGGGTAACGAGAGTGATTTTCCAATTAGATAAGTACAATTGAAAATGAAGGAGATTGGAAGAAAATTTATGAAGTCCAAGTAATTACATTAGAAATTCAAATAATGTTGATAAAAGAATGAGTAAGAGTACAAGGCCATTCAGCTCTAAAAGGGGCAAAATGGAGACAAAAATGGATGTAACGATGTCATTTATTGGAAAGATTTGGAAGAAGCTTAGTAGAACTCCCTCATTCATCCTTGTCGAGAGACAAGCAAGGAAGTCAAAGCAGAGGAGAAGATTAGAGGTTGCCATCTTCTACTTCACGTCATTCAACTTCTTTTTAATTCATAAAGCGAGAGCTCGATATCCTTCCTTTTATGGTGATCTATTTCCTTTGTGCACAGTTGTATTTAACTTTGTAAAACAGTATTGATCTCACACTTGTGATAGTTGGTAGTTGGTTTGAAAAACGTTATGTTCTTGAACATTTATTTATTTGCGTTGTTTTTGTTGAAATTTTTTGTTACTGCACATGTGTATTATTCATATGTTTATGCACAATTCCTCATATTTGTGTTTTTCACCCATCAATCTTTCTTTTTATTAATGAAAAAAGAGGGGGAAACCAAGGTATACAGATAAGGGAGTAATATATATATGTCCGTGTAAAATTTGTATAAGCCTATAGTTGTGATCATTAAAAAGAGCGAGAATGTTAGATCCTCTTTTTTGTGCTTTGGTTGACGATTACTATACGAATATATATATATATATATATATATATGTATATGCACAATTTCTTGTTACAAGAGACAAGATTGTAAAGGCAAGATGTAAAATACTCAATGAATATTGAAGCTTGAAGAACTCTAGAGGAATATAAATAAAGGCGTCTTCTTTTGTATGTCCTAGATTGGTTTTACTTTGTACAATCTCCTTAATGATGTTGTACAGACACATATATGATTTCTAACTTATACTTAGAAAAATATTTTACATATTTAATTTTACACTTAGAAAAGGGAATTTTTTTTCTCCAAATGTCTGGGGAATATTTTCAAGCATCTAAATTATGTGGTTTTAAAGTTCTGTACTCTCGAGTTGTCAAAATGTTGAATTTAGACTCTGAGAACATCCTTCAAAAATCTAACTGAATGTTCAAACGTCCGAATAAGAGCTTTAGAAGTTTGAATATTTCTGAGCTTTATAACTTATTTTTACCGACTAATCAGACGTTTGAATAATTCAACTAGATGTCTGATCATGGATTAAATGTCTAATTAAAGTATTCAAAGCTAGTTTTAAAACCATAGAAGTGTGTCTTCAAATTTAAAATGATTCAGACGGTTGAATTAAAATTAAAACATCTGGTCAAATGTGATAGTGAAATTTTAATGAAGAGTCTTCTTTCCCCTAAAGGTTGCAACTCTTTTAAATGGCCATATTTTTGCTAATAATCTTAACTCTTCATCGCAACCTTTAACTCTACAAATATAGTTTGATTTTTAGTTTGAAAAAACTTTTTGATTATATTCTTTTAATCCTTGAATTCCAAACAATTTCAAAAGCATTCAAAACAAATTCTCTGCTTCCTATAAATCTTAAAGAGAGATTACAAGAAGGGTGTATTTGAACTTGACTTATCTGTACTATGAAGAACACTTCAAAGTCAATAAGCAAAGATTTTTCTTTAGAGTTTTGAGAAGTCATGTTCGGTAGATCAAGTGGACGTATATCTATTCCTTTGGGTGTAGTAAGGGTTTTTGGATACTAAAATTCTCATGCAGAGCTTAGGGACTGGACATAGGACGGGGGTCTGAACCATTATAAAATCCTAGTGTGATCACATTTATATTTTAGTTATTTATTACCTGCATATTTAGATTAACACGCTAAATTTAAGACTTATTTATATTACTTAAGATTTTATAGAGTTTCAAGAACATTACTATCCAAAGGATGCTTTCCATTTATGACGTTCTGGTACATGTTTTATTTGATACCAGGGATACATATTACTTTTCATCAAGTGATTTGTAGATTGTGATTGAGACCCAATATAATAGATTGACATTTGATTGTGATGAACCTCGATTTCGTACATAGATTATGATTGAGACCTGATATAGTAGACCGACCTTTGACTGCGACAAACCTATTAGGGCTCAGCCAACCTGTGCTTGGTTTGTCAAGACATAGTGTTATCGAGTCATGGATGTTTCTTTGTTTGTGATTGCTTTTTTTTGTATTTTCTAGGATCAGTATTATTCTATAAATGGACCGGCTAAAGAGATATGGAGTAGTAGTAGTGGACTATGAGAGGTCGTTAGTGACGACCGGGATTGAGGATGAGCAGAGCTTGGAGCAAGCTTCCTTCTTAAGGATGAGGTAATGGTAAGCTTTATGTATTCGCTGGAGGTCCCACATGATGAGTTGTCATATGTGCTTACAGCTAGTGGAAATCCAGATGTATTTTAGGAGGTGAATAGATTATCACCATATAGAGATAGAGTTCTGTATTGATTTGGCCAAAGATGGTAGACCGGTAGTTTGCCTTTGAAACGTATGGTATCCAAAGAGTAAAGCGAAATAGAGGTGCAAGTTAATGACCTATTGAGTAAGGTGTTCATTCATATGAGCATATCTAAGTGAGGAGCACATGTAGTATTCGCCACTAAAGCGAATGGCTCTTTGAGGTTGTGTATAGATTATCGTGAATTAAACAAGGTAAAAAAGGAACAAATATGCACTCCCGTTTATTGATGACTTGTTCGATCAGCCCTATGGTTCGAGGGTGTTCTTTCAGTTGGACCTTACCTTAGGTTTTCATCAACTAAAATAAACTAGAGAGAATGTGCTAGTTACAACATTTTGAACGTCGTTTAGATTTTATGAGCGGTTGGTTGTGTCATCCGGGCTAACCAATGCCCCGGTATACTTTGTAAATCTCATGAATCGTGTTTTTAAGGATCACTTGAATAAGTTCATGCTTGTGTTTGTTAATGGTATTCTCTTCTACACATGGATGGAAGAGGAACATAAGATGCATTTAAGGATTGTGGTGGAGGTGTTGTGGAAACACCTATTAAGGGCAAAGTTTTAAAAGTCTCACTTTTGGAGGAAAGAAGTGAGGTTCTTAGGTCATGTTGTCTCTAAATAGGGCATTATTGTAGATCCTAAGAAAGTACCAGTTCAGCATTTGAACAACCCTAAGAATGATATATATGTTAGGGTTTCATTAGATTGGTGGGATACCGTAGACATCATATCATAGACTTCTCAAAGGTAGTGACAATGTTAACGAATTTGCTGAAAATGAATCAAACTTTTGCTTAGGATGCAAGGTGGGTGTCTATCATCTCGAATGGGAATGAAGAGTGAATAGTATACACAGACCTCTATAGTACTTTACTAGGTACAATGTTGATGTAGCAGGGAAAGTTATCGCCTATTTTAGTCGATAACTGAAATCACATAAATGGACGTATCTGACTCTTGATTTGGAGACAAGATGATGTTATTTTCTTTAAAGATTTGGAGGCGTTGTTTATTAGAAGAAAGATTTGAGTTATTCATGAATCACAAATTATTGATTACCTCTTCTCTTAAAAGAATCTCAACCTTCGCCAATAGTGATGATAGGAACTCTTGTCATCCAACAATTTTGACCTTTCCTATATGCTTGGAAAGGGAAATGGAGTTGTTAATTCTTTAAGTAGAATGCATGCCATTTAAGAGCAATGTTCCTATAATGGGCATAGCTTGAGTTTATTATTGGTTGTGACTTCAGAACGCAATCTGACCTTGAGCCTGGGATGTTGGCGATTTTGACCATCAGACCCACCTTGATTGGCTGGGTTGGTGCTAATTAGAGGAGTGGTGACAAACTAGAAGAGATTATTACAAAGGTTGAGAGTGGAATAGTGTCTAAGGTATGAAGTAGTATGGGCTCGACCAAGATTAGTGGCTTAGTAAGAACGAGAGATTCTTTATGCCTAATGTCGATGGATTGGGGGACGAGATGCTATAAGAGCACCACTATTCAAGATTTACTATGCCTCCTAATGGCAATAAAATGTACCAAATATGATATAGACATTTTATTGGGGATGGATGAAGAAAGATGCTAGGACATTAATCTCAATAATTAGGAATTGTTAAATAGTGAAGGCCGAACATAAGAAGCCAAGTGGTTTGATATAACCGCTTGAGATTCCCAAATGGAAGAGGGAAGATATATCGATGGACTTCATCAATGGATTACCAAGGACCGGGAGAGGGTATGATAGCATTTGAGTTATTGTCGATAAATTAATAAAGAGTTCTTGATTCATACCCATTAAGTCTAGTGGGATGACATCCAAATTATTCAAGTTGTATATGAAATGGTTTGTGCAATTCCATAGTGTGCTAAAGAGAAGTGGTGAATGATTGAGATTATTTATTCACCATTAGGTTTTGGAAGAACTTAAAAGAGGCATTAGGGATGGGGCTGCATTTGAGTATAACTTATCATCCACAAACTAATGGATAAACCAAACGAGTAAAAATGGATATCCTCCATGATCACATTCTCAATTTTAAAGGCTCATGGGATGATCATTACACTTATTAGAGTTCACATACAATAATTGTTATCAGTCAAGCATACGTGTAGCACCATTTGAGGCATTAAATGGCCGACTATGCGGTGTCCTTCACGTTAGTGGAAAGCCACCAAGAAACAGCTATTGAGGCCAAATACAACGAAAGATACCTCGAAGAAGATCGAGATCATTTGAAAATGGATAGAAGTTTGCTCAAGGTCGATAGAAGAGCTACACCTATAAGAGACGTAGAGGTTTGGATATTCTTGTTGGTAATATAATACTAATAAAGATCTCTTCACTGTAGAATGCAGTTCGATTTGATATAAGAGGAAAGTTAACATCGAGAGGATAGAGAACCTAGATTATAGAGTCAACTTACTTCAAAAGATGGTGAAAAGTTATGCATGACTCAAGCATGATACTCTAACTGAATCGACTCGATGATATAAGTTGAACCAGAAGCTTCAAGAACTTCTATGTAATACCTTAGAAATTTAGTATATATTCTAATTAAATATTGATAATATAAAAATGTGAAGATAGTTGAATTTAATAAATTAACTAAATACATTAAAACCGAGGAGGGGTAAAATGGTCATTTTTAAATTTTAGAGTATGACAATGAAGCTAGTGCCATTACAATCGTCTCATTTTTCCAAGTCGCGCTGTATTTTTCGTCTTGTTTGGAGTTTGTATGAAGAAAATATAGGTGAAATGGTATCGATCGAGCGAGCGCAAAAATATGACGTTTGAAATTTGAAATTAGGGAGACAGTATTCACTTTAGTCACTTAAAAGAACTCGCGCATATTTAGTTTCAAAAACCATCAGGCTGCTTCTTCTTCCTCCTCTTACCTACCAAGAATAAAAACAAAATATATATCTCTAATCTTAACAAAAATTCACGAAACCAAAAGCATTGTGAAGCTATCGAAGTGGACTACATACTAATAATGATTTTGTGGTGAAAATATAAAGCACGAAGGAGCAGCAGTTAGACGGTTGGATTTGACGCAAGAAATGTAGAAATTAGTGAGCGATTTATCCTTTTCTCCTCATTTAATACAATTATGGACCTCTAATTTCGTTATTTTGCTATAATATAGTAGATAAATGCCTATAAACATCTTAATTTATATTTAATGGGGTTTGGGAGGGAATGGGTTAAAAATAGTAAGTTAGAAACTAGATTATGATAAAATATAGTAATATGATGATTATATGTTACATTTGACAAAATAAATTAATGAATCGGACTTAGAAGCATAATATTAGGTACTAGGGCCTTCTTAGGAACCGAAGACACAATAGAGGTGGTCAGTGGTAGAAATGATGGTGAAAACCACCCACTCCCAAAACTCAGCAACTGCCAGGATTCATGTGTACCGGTCCACTAATGGAGGTATCTGGGGGCATTAGTGGCTTATTTTAGGCTCAGGTTAAACCTGGACCCAGAAGGGCCTATATAAAGAATAAATGATAGATACGAGCCTTGTTTCTTTTATGTCTTCGAAGGCTTTGGAGGCTATTGAGGAGGCAAACAACGATGTTATGAGTAGAGTGGAATTTTGTGATGATTGGTTGTTATTTGAAGTGAATATGCATGCTTTTATGTTGTGGATATGTGATACGATAGTGAATGTGAAGCATGAACAAATACTATGGTGGGTAGACGTAACGAGACATGGTTATGGATATAGATATGAATGTGCATATTAATACTGATATGGATACGGATAAAGATATATGTATGGATGTGAATGTGAATTTGGACCTATGATACAAGTAGGTGGCCCAGGTGGAGCAGTAAGATGTTAAGCGACCCCATGACCTGTGAGCAGACTAAGGCATGATTCCAATTTGCACAAAGACAACAACCTTTACTATAGGCTTCGGGAAGTCCAAGGGTAAGTCATATACGTGATTTGCACGATGATGGGCAATTGGTGATCTAGTAGGGCATGAGGCCAGATTAGGAAATGAGTCCATATAGTAATAATGCACTATGACTAGAAGTAATTGGATAGTTAGACATGACATGATGATATGACATTGAGTGACCGGGTGGTCGGCTCATATTACGTTATAGTGTTATTTTTGTAGTATAAGTAGAGTAAAAGTATGGCTCATTCACTGAAATTATTTCTAACCCCCACCTATTTTCCTCTATATGTATATGTATATGTATATGTATATGTATATGTATATGTATATGTATATGTATATGTATATGTATATGTATATGTATATGTATATGTATATGTATATAAAGTTGACAGGAGATGAGATGGTATCATAGAAGGAGACTTATTTGTATATATTGTGTATGATTTAAATAAGCATTATGGTCTGGATAAGAATATGTGTATGGATTTGGCGTAGTTATATTGTCCAGATATATTTGACATTATAGACATGTTATGGTGAGGTGACCATGATTATTATTGATTTATTGTATTTTATTTCCTTCTGCTGCGAGACTCTAAAAAGTGTCTAACTATTAGATAGTGTTACTTATAACTACCACTGATATATGTCGGTGGCTATATGTATTTTATCTTAACCCCAACAAGCCATCTTTTTGATTTTTGGGTTATCAACGTCAGTTCGAGCGTTGGATCTAGGGCTAAAAGGGAAAGTTGTTGCATTTGGTATCAAAGTATGAACTAGGATACAAATTAGGAATTGAAAGAGTGTATTTGTATTTTCTATTCGATATATATACATATTTACATCAACATACATACATATATAATATAGGAATTAAGTACATATGCACCCTCCCAATTGTTGTTTTGGTTTTGTTTACTATTTATTAGGAAGTTGCTAATGAGTCCCATTTTCATAAATAGCTAAAATAGGTAATTCAACCGAAATTAGAATAGAGATCGGCACAGCCAATGCTAGTGTAGTGGAAACCAGGGCAGGGACTAGCACCTGTGTAGATGTACTTAGTATTCCTGGAGTAAATATTTCATTCTGGTCTTGGCGCCATATTCGGATGATGAGCCAAGCTAGTGCCGAGCCCACTAAACATGTAGCCACCACTACCAATACTAACTAAGGTGTGATTCCAACCGCAGCACCACTAACTGTTGACTTTCCTAATTTATGTAAGGGTTTCTCCAACCTTGAGGGAAGTCTTTTCTCGAGATAGAATAATACTTCGTGACTCCGGCATGGCTAAATGATTGTGAAAAGATTTTCAACTTGTTAGGACTTAGTGATACTACTAAGATACAGTTAACTATTTGGCATTTGGAAGGTGAGGCAACATACTAGTGGGAAGTTTTGACAGCTGAAGTAGATGAGAATACTACTGCCCGGAGGATGTTCAAGGCAAGCTTTGAGATTAAGTTTCTTCTCGATGCTGGGAGGGATATTGTAACGTCCCGAAATTTTCGATCCCGAAAATTCCAAATAGTTATGAAAAAGAAGAAAGAGATAGAAGAAGAAGAACAGAAACACCAAAACATCTCACATACGCAGCGGATAAAATGTAATAATAAATAATAATAATTTACAAAATAATACTATATCTGTCGATTACATTTAAAATACATCAGAGTTTCATATATATATAGTCACTGAACATATACAATTATCATGTCTCAGATTCACAAAAATATAAATACAGCGAAAATACTCTATACGCTCCTGCCATCCAACTCGCTTCCAGAGCTCCAGAACGTATCTACCTGAAAATCTGTAATACTCGGTCTGACCCGAGCATTACACCAAAGTAACACTCGGGTCAGGCTGGAAACCAGCGTGAGTAAACCCAACTAACATGGAATACCAAAACAATCAACTTATATAAACCCGGGGTAACATATGTCAATTCATCCAATTCACAATTTGCTATAGACAACACTTATTTCACATATCAATTTCTAAGTACCAAACTTAGATAAAATAATCCAATTCACTTAAATCATTTTATTCCAGCCTACTGATTTCACACATCAATTTATTTTCAATCCGAAGTGGTTTTGGGTATTTCCTAATACCCGACCCCGGTCTCTTCGAAACTCATGTTATCCTAACCCAAGTTATTCAATGAACTACATAACATTTCATATCAGATATATCAACTCATTCAAAGCAGCCAATACCATTCAATCACCCATACACAAAGCTTAATCGCATACAAATCAACCCAATTAATTTTAATTGAATTTCAAACCACAATCACTTAGATTCCTTCATTAACTAATTCCAAATCAATTAATCAATCAACTATTCCCTATCCATTCATTTTAATTAATCATCCTGGATCACATTAATCCTTAATTATTTATATTAATTAACTCCATAAGTCACTTATTATGGATTAGTCAATCTTAATTAATCAATCTTTGATTACATCATTAATTATATAAATTAAGGATTTTCAATTGTATTTTAATTTATCCTAATCAAATTTAATTATATTAATGAGACCACATATAAATCATTTCCGATTAAACTACCTTTCATTTTACTTTATTCGTAAATTAATTACTTCTTACTTAACTATCTTAATTAATCTCTTGATCAATTTCACAAAGTAATTATATTTTATTACTTACATTAAGTAATTATCTATCACACCATCAAATGATTATTATGAATTACTTATACCTAGTTAATTACTTTACAACTTAATTTATTATTTATTCAACCCTTTAATTACTAAGTTAAATAATCCAAATCATTCATTAATTGATTTTTCATTTTAATTACCCTATTAATTTGATGGATCAAAAATCATTAAGCCCTTAACGACATTAGAATGAAAACATTTTCTTATTTATAACTTTATCTCTAAAATGTTTTTAAAACCCGAATACTTCGGGTCAACCACAATTAACTCAAGATCAAACCAAACAAGTCACATCATCATCAGTAGAACATCCAATCAATTTATTCATCCAACCAATTATTTAAATTTAACCATTAAAATTTAAATAAAAATCCAACGGTGTGAGATTTACTCACCTTTGAATTTGTTTGCAGTCCACTTTAATCCACTTCCAATCCAGCTTGTTTCTCTATTTAGACCTTGTATAACATTACGTGATTTATTAATATCTGAACTAATCGAACAATCAATTATCGTTTATTCTATTCTAAACTAATAACTAAGTTTTTCTTTTTATAAAATTGTTTTTCTTCTTCCAGTAACTAGCTAAATTAAATAGGCTCATTAAACAATAAATCTCCCTAATACATATTTTTAAATTTAGATCAGTAAATGACAATAGAAATATATATATTTATATTCTCAAAATTTAAATTTCCTTTCTAAACCTATATAAAGCGAACTGCTTTAAACCCTCTTTTCTGTTTTCTCTCTTTTTTTCACTATATACATATACATCTGTAATAAATTTAAAATTGGAAAAATAATAATAAATTCGTATATAACTTACTGCCTCACACGCGACTAACTTCATCCCGAAGTCAAATGAAGAACCCATCCCTCTGCAGACAAAACTAACGCTCGAAGGCTCCCCTTCCAGATCCCTTCACGAGCTCCATTCGATCGCAACCACCATAGCGATCTCTCCACATGAACGCGACAACCACGAATCCCCCCAAAATTTACAGCGAGCCCAAGCTCGGGCGCGATCCAGGTCGCGATGCTTGGCTGCCGACATCGACACACGAGGCAAAACCCTCGACCTCCCCTTTCTTTCGCGACCGCGCCTCTTCCCCACTCGAGTGCGAGTTGCCCTCTTTTTTTTTTAAGTATGGCTATGGATTCGAATTGAAGAGAGGGGATTTTGAAGAAGATCTGAACTCGGCCAGTTGATTTTTTTTTCGATTTCTATTAAGTTTAGAAATGAAGGCTTCCGCCATGACTTCATTAATAAATTTTAATTTTTTCTTCATGCGTTCAATTCTGTTCAAGGTTAGAGAGAGGTCGGGGATAATGTAAAGGGGTGGAGAAGCTTCCTGAGAACGATTGCGAGTAAAATATCTTTGACTATTTATTATATTATACTACAAAATTCCCAAAACGTCTCGTTAATTGCCATTTAAAATTTCGAACTCCTCTTAAGGAATGCCACGAGGCAATTATAAGGTTTTACGCGCATGGAACGTGTTTCGAAGGCTAGTTTGATCGTATGCACAAGTTACGGAAGTAAACGATCGATTTTATATTAAATCGATTAAAGTATTTTCTAAGCGTTTTATGCTGCCGGAGTCAAACGACAACTCCGATTGCTACGAAAATTGAAATCCGATAATAACTAACTATTACGGATCTAATGGAACTGGTTTCGTCGAATTCCGAGACTGTGCCTCGGAAGGCTATTTTCAAATATCGATTTAAACGATATGTTATTAAAACTGAACAAATCATCTTTAAATTAAATTTCAACCATTCTATTATCTTCAGTATCATCATTATAAATTTTATAAGCCTTCCAACTATTTTAAACAGGCTTAAAAATTTCTGATTCAACTATTTACCCAATTTTAATTATTAAATTCAATATTTAAACTATACAATTCAATGATTTAATTATCAAGTAAATACTAATATCTCGAATTCAAGTTAAAATTAACTTTTTAATATTTAAAATCAATTTAATTATCCCATTTTAAATTGTTGAAAATTCCGGATCGTCACATTCCTTCCCCCTTAAAAGAATTTCGTCCCTGAAATTACTAGTTAGGAAGAATGATCCAATACCTGTTTACTTTTTTCCTAAAACCCACAGTTCAATATCCTACCAACTATCTTTTATTAAAGACCCCTTATCATTCTTACCAACTTACCAAACTCTCCTATAGTTTCAAACAGTACCCTTTTGTTCAACCATTCAGATTTCAATTTAAAGTCAAAATTTGAATTATCAAAAAATTTCTCAAAATTTTTCTAACTCTCTAAATTTCCGAAAAATTTTGCCGGCGTCTCTTTTGCACGGCTAGCCCGGTACAACTACAAAAGGCATCTACGGGCTCCCAAATTCCAAAAAAAACAAAAGCCAAGAGGCTACATCAAAACCCAATCCAATTTCATACAAGATTTTAAATACATACCTTTTTGTCGGGAAATTCAAATTTATCTTTTGGAATCAAATCCAATTTCTTTTCCCTTTAATACCTACATAACTTACTTAGCAACAATATTAAATTGTAATTTTACAAATCATTGAATACATTTCCTTACATAAGTTGCATACCAACTTCTATTCAAATTAGTTTTTCCCGTTTTCATACGAATTCAATTTATCATCAAATCTGAATATTGAATTTTACCTTCCATTTATAACTGATTCATATCGTTACTTTAAATTAGTTCCATCCATTAGTTTATTTTAATTTCCAATTTGAAATCGTTTGTTACTAACAAAAGATTCTACATTTTTTTTAATTTTCTAACTCCCAAAATTTTCAGAAAATTTTGGCAGAGTCTCCTTTGTACGGATGAGCTTTTGCAATTTGACAAGAGATATAAATATATATATATCGACCCACCCGGTCGGAAAAAGAAAAAACAGTTCATATTTCCTATTTTATTGCGTATGCGTACCTTTTATTTAGCATTTAAAGCAAGTAGCTTATTTATTTTAGCAAATAGCGCAACCAAATCCATTTTTCCCAATTAAATTTAACCCAAGTCCTTATTTAATGGTTTACTATTCTCACTCAATCCAAGCTTTCATTGATTTGACAAATTTTACTTCATATGTATTCGTCTCATAACTTAGGTCCATTCTGATAATCCAATTCCAATTAAAACTTTTATTTCACTTCCATTCAATCAGACTTCATCCATTTTTTATTTAATTCAATTAACCAATTTATGCATCCCGTTTTAAATTTTTAATTCACCTGCTTAACTCATTTCAAATTTATTTTATTAATACAAAGTCATTCTCAATTTTATTTCTATTCACTTGGGTTTTGTTTTGCAACTCAAACTATTTCTATTATAATCACTTCTATTTCACATGACATCACTTTCTTATATCCAATTTACTTGCAAATTTCATTAAATATTATTCGAATCACCCTTGAATTTTATTTGTAATTCAAACCATTACATTTTCCAATCCAACTCTATTTTATTTTTACAACATCTCCACTTATTTAATTCATTATCAAATCTAAGTCGAATTCTATTTACAAGTCGAATTCATTTCCAAACTTCATTATTATCTTACAATCCATTTTATTCAACCGAATTCAATTTTATTAACATACTCTATTAAATAATTTATTTAGCTGATTAGCTTACTTCCACTTTTAACTTAATATTCGATTTTTATTACTAAAATCCCTTTATTAAATTTTCCTGAGTTCAGTTTTATTTTATAATTCCAGTTTGGATTTTCCCTTTTATTTTCCCAAAATTTCAACACTTCTATTTTAAAATTTTAGAAATGCTTTTAAACCTACCTCATACTATTAAAATATCTTTTATAAAAATATTTCCTATAACTTGATGTCTCAACCAGTCCATTCCTCATTCTCATAGAAATTCAGTCATACGTTGATCAAGCGTATGACTGAAAATCTATAAGTTCTTGGTAAACCCGTTTTCAACATCCAGTGAAAATACTTAGAAAATAATTTTATTGAAAGTCTAGAAAACAGTTTTTGAAAATAGAGGAAATGTCTTTAGTGAGGATGCTCTGGAAATCATCACCCTCATCCATGGTCACAGTTACATTCCAGGGTTACGTTGCCGTCGCAGCAAAAGTCCATGTAACTGCAGGCTCTCTGTGGCCTCTCGATTACGCCATGGAACCCACACAACAGATCACATTTACATCCAGGGTTACGTTGCCGTCACAGCAAAACTCCATGTAACTGCAGGCTCTCAGTGGCCTCCGATTTTCGCCGACGAAATTAAACTTCTCCACTCCTACATAGGTCGCAGTCTACTGATATGAAATCAAATGCAGACTGTTGGCTCTCAACGGCACACACGAC
This sequence comes from Allium cepa, assembly GCA_030765085.1. Lineage (NCBI taxonomy): Eukaryota > Viridiplantae > Streptophyta > Magnoliopsida > Asparagales > Amaryllidaceae > Allium > Allium cepa. The sequence goes on along the minus strand of CM060939.1, from coordinate 770,683,670 downwards.
TTTCACTATGTCACCATAGGCCGCAGTTACATCCTGGGTTATGTTGCCATCGTAGCAAAAGTCCATGTAACTGTTGGCTCTCAGCGGCACGCACGACTTTCGCTATGGTATACTCAACTCATAATCGTCAGGAACTAGTTTTGCCCGGACTCCTCACAGGATCAACTTTAGAACCCCCTGGGGCTCAAGGCAGTACCACCCGGTGGCACTCCCGAGAAATTCAATCCAAGGGAGCGCCTTTTTCCCCAGATCCATCATCAAAACACTTTATAACACATATAGTATCTTTCAAATCATACACCTAGTATGAATTTTATCAAAGCTCCTTTACACGAAATCGATTATCCCAAAATCGATAATTCCCAAAATAGGCTTTCCCAATTACATATATTGATTTTACCCAAAAATCAAAAGCCTTTCCAAATCCAAAGGTTCCCAAAACCCTTTCCAAAATCCTCATAAGATCCTTTATATATATACAGATATATATAATTTTTAAAACTTTGGATCACTTTAAACTCGTATAAAATTCCTTTTATACTTCAAACGCTTCCAAAATCCTTTTTCTTCCAACAATAAATTCAACAAGGGGAGAATATATAACAAAGATATAACTTTTTTTACCCAAAATCAAATATTCAAATTTGATTACTCTTTCCAATATCAATTTCCTTTCTATTCACATTCACTTAAAATTTCATTCACTTATTCACATTTGCCTTAATCCCCATTTGGATTATTGCTTCAATCCTTATCTCAATTGGGTATTGAAGCAATAACAGTTTGAACTCCGACCAGTTTAGAAAATAGCTTGAAAATTTTAAAAATAGGTAAGTAGTGGAAAAACAATTAATAATTTTCAAAATAGCTGTAAAATAGTTAACTAATTGTAAAATAGTTGAAAAATAGTTAAATAGTTTCAAAACTTTTAGATAATTGCAAAATAGTTGTAAAATAGTAATTTATTTGTAAAATAGTTGAAAAATAGTAATTAGTTTATAAAACGGTTGAAAAACAGTTAAATAGCTCCAAAAATAATTGTAAAACAAGTATAAAATAATTTGACCTTAAGAAGAAAGGTTGTATGTACTAAATAGCTTGGATAATAAGTTTATATCAAAACAATTTATATTGAAAATAGTCAAGAGTCAACTGTTCCCTTCCCCAACAATTCAATTTAAATTTCCACTCCCAATTAAATTAACCCAACTCCAAATTAAACAACTCCAATTTCCATTGGACTTGATTTATTCCCAAATTAATTCACAATTTCTTCCCAACTTAAATCAAATTCCATTTGATTTTAAACCAATTCAACTTTAATTAAAATTCCAAATTATTTCGATCAATTCGGACTATTATCAAATTGAATCCACTTCAATATCAAATCATTTAAATTTAATCCAATTTTCCATTTAAATTTTAAACTTTTACATCTTCAATCGTAAATCCAATTAATTCAAATTAAATTCAATTTGAACTAACCCAATTCCAATCCAAATTTTAAACCATCGCGAATTATATAAATTCGAGTTAAATTCCCAAAGGTTGGTTTAACCTTTAAACCAAATTAACTTTGTTCAAAGTTTTCAAACAATTTAATTTTTTTTTTAGTTCTAATTCTAGAATTTCATTTTTAATTAATTTAAACTTTATTTTGGTTGTATTTTCTGTTACCACTTAATTTAATTACAATTTAAGATTTCAATTTGATTGTATTTTATATTGTTTCTTAATTTAATTCTATTAATTTAACCATCGATCACCTTAATATTTATTAGAGGGAAATATTGCTTTATATATCAAACTTTACTTTTATATAAAATCATTTAAAATCTTTATAAGCAAATAACAAGTACGCTCTCATATATATATATATATATATATATATATATATACACACACTCAACTTATTCTAGAGTACTACAGACTCTATTCAATGAGTAATCCCCACCAAAGCCAAGGTTCTCGCTTAACCTTTCAGCTCTGATACCAAATGTAACGACCCGAAATTTTCGATCCCGAAAATTCCAGATAGTTATGAAAAAGAAGAAAGAGATAGAAAAATAAGAACATAAACACCAAAATATCTCACATACACAGCGGATAAAATGTAATAATAAATAATAACAGTTTACAAAACAATACTATATCTGTCGATTACATTTAATATACATCAGAATTTCACATATATACAGTCACTGAACATATACAATTATCATGTCTCGGATTCACAATAATATAAATACAGCGAAAATACTCTATACGCTCCTGCCATCCAACTCGCTTCCTGAGCTCCAGAACGTATCTACCTGAAAATCTGTAATACTCGGTCTGACCCGAGCATTACACCAAAGTAACACCCGGGTCAGGCTGGAAACCAGCGTGAGTAAACCCAACTAACATGGAATACCAAAACAATCAACTTATATAAACCCGGGGTAACATATGTCAATCCATCCAATTCATAATTTGCTATAGACAACACTTATTTCACATATCAATTTCTAAGTACCAAACTTAGATAAAATAATCCAATTCACTTAAATCATTTTATTCCAGCCTATTGATTTCACACATCAATTTATTTTCAATCCGAAGTGGTTTCGGGTATTTCCTAATACCTGACCCCGGTCTCTTCAAAACTCATGTTATCCTAACCCAAGTTATTCAATGAACTACACAACATTTCATATCAGAGATATCAACTCATTCAAAGCATCCAATACCATTCAATCACCCATACACAAAGCTTAATCGCATACAAATCAACCTAATTAATTTTAATTGAATTTCAAACCTCAATCACTTAGATTCCTTCATTAACTAATTCCAAATCAATTAATCAATCAACTATTCCTAATCAATTCATCTTAATTAATCACCCTGGATTACATTAATCCTTAATTATTTATATTAATTAACTCCATAAGTCACTTATTATGGATTAGTCAATCTTAATTAATCAATCTTTGATTACATCAATAATTATATAAATTAAGGATTTTCATTTATATTTTAATTTATCCTAATCAAATTTAATTATATTAATGAGACCACAGTATAAATCATTTCTGATTAAACTACCTTTCATTTTACTTTATTCATAAATTAATTACTCCTTACTTAACTATCTTAGTTAATCTCTTGATCAATTTGACAAAGTAATTATATTTTATTACTTACATTAAGTAATTATTTATTACACCATCAAATGATTATTCTGAATTACTTATACCTAGTTAATTACTTGAGAACTTAATTTATTATTTATTCAACCCTTTAATTACTAAGTTAAATAATCCAAATCATTCATTAATTGAATTAATTAATTTTCCATTTTAATTACCCTATTAATTTATTGGATCAAAAATCATTAAGCCCTTAACGACATTAGAATGAAAACATTTTCTTATTTATAACTTTATCTCTAAAATGTTTTTAAAACCCGAATACTTCGGGTCAACCACAATTAACTCAAGATCCAACCAAACAAGTCACATCATCATCAGTAGAACATCCAATCAATTTATTCATCCAACCAATTATTTAAATTTAGCCATTAAAATTTAAATAAAAATCCAACGGTGTGAGATTTACTCACCTTTGAATTTGTTTGAAGTCCACTCTAATCCACTTCCAATCCAGCTTGTTTCTCTATTTAGACCTTGTATAACATTACGTGATTTATTAATATCTGAACTAATCGAACAATCAATTATCGTTTATTCTCTTCTAAACTAATAACTAAGTTTTTCTTTTTATAAAATTGTTTTTCTTCTTCCAGTAACCAGCTAAATTAAATAGGCTTATTAAACAATAAATCAACCTAATACATATTTTTAAATTTAGACCAGTAAATGACAATAGAAATATATATATTTATATTCTCAAAATTTAAATTTCCTTTCTAAACCTATATAAAGCGAACTTCTTTAAACCCTCTTTTCTGTTTTCTCTCTTTTTTTTCACCATATACATATACATCTGCAATAAATTTAAAATTGGAAAAATAATAATAAATTCGTATATAACTTACTGCCTCACACGCGACTGACTTCATCCCGAAGTCAAATGAAGAACCCATCCCTCTGCAGACAAAACTAACGCTCGAAGGCTCCCCTTCCAGATGCCTTCTCGAGCTCCATTCGATCGCAACCACCATAGCAAGCTCTCCACACGAACGCGACAACCACGAATCCCCCAAAATTTACAGTGAGCCTTAGCTCGCGTGCGACCCAGGTCGTGATGCTTGGCTGCCGACGTCGACACACGAGGCAAAACCCTCGACCTCCCCTTTCTTTCACGACCGCGCCTCTTCCCCACTCAAGTGCGAGTTGCCCTCTTTTTTTTTTAAGTATGGCTATGGATTCAAATTGAAGAGAGTGGATTTTGAAGAAGATCTGAACTCGGCCAGTTGATTTTTTTTTCGATTTCTATTGAGTTTAGAAATGAAGGCTTCGGCCATGACTTCATTAATAAATTTTAATTTTTTCTTCATGCGTTCGATTCTGTTCAAGGTTAGAGAGAAAGGTCGGGGATAATGTAAAGGGGTGGAGAAGCTTCCTGAGAACGATTGCGAGTAAAATATCTTTGACTATTTATTATATTATATTATAAAATTCCCAAAACGTCTCGTTAATTTCCATTTAAAATTTCGAACTCCTCTTAAGGAATGCCGCGAGGCGATTATAAGGTTTTACCCGCGTTCCGAACACAATGAAATGTGTTTCGAAGGCTAGTTTGATCGTATGCACGAGTTACGGAAGTAAATGATCAATTTTATATTAAATCGATTAAAGTATTTTCTAAGCGTTTTTAAGCTGCCGGAGTCAAATGACAACTCTGATTGCTACGAAAATTAAAATCCGATAATAACTAACTATTACGGATCTAATGAAACTAGTTTCGTCGAATTCCGAGACTGTGCCTCGGAAGGCTATTTTCAAATATCGATTTAAACGATATATTGTTAAAACTGAACAAATCATCTTTAAATTAAATTTCAACCATTCTATTATCTTCAGTATCATCATTATAAATTTTATAAGCCTTCCAACTATTTTAAACAGGCTTAAAATTTCTAATTCAACAATTTACCTAATTTTAATTATTAAATTCAATATTTAAACTATACAATTCAATGATTTAATTATCAAGTAAACACCAATATCTCGAATTCAAGTTAAAATTAACTTTTTAATATTTAAAATCAATTTAATTATCCCATTTAAATTGTTGAAAATTCCGGGTCGTCACAGATATGTTGTTGGAGAAGTTCATCCATCTAAAGTAAGGAGAAATATCCGTTGGAGAGCATGTTAGCCAGTTCAATAAGTTGGCAAGATTTGGATTTAAGTCAGTGAATACCTAAGAGAACAAGGGATTAAAATTTGCGAAAGGTTTGAATTAACCGTTGAAAGAGCTTGCATCGATTCAAATGCCGTATGAAGCAATGTTTGAGGGACTAGTTTAACACCTTGAAAATTTAAGCAGAAATTTAATAAGAGAATCTATTTGAATAAAATAATAATAGGATCAAAAATGAAATTTTCACAAATGTCTGAATTTGGCTAAAAACTTGCACTGTTGTGTTCAAAGAAATTTCTAAACAATTTATATGTATATATATAACATTTTGAAATCGGAGTAGGTATGAAGAAGTTATGAACATATTAAATTTCAGAATCAAAAATAATTAAATAAGAAACTAAGGAAAGAAAATATACTAACTAAATATCACCGGTCAACACCTAGATGGGGATCGGTCGACCACTAGCGATCGACCTCCCATCAAAAGCGGTCGAATGATTGAAGACTTTCGACACTGGTTTTGTTAGGCCAACGGCCTGGATTTGATTGTATATTTTTATCAATACATCGTATATTTTGAGTGGTGGACGTTAGCATGTACCCCTATAAATATAACATTAGTCCAAACCTTAATTCAAAAAATTTCAACATTACATCCAAACTCCACTCCTTTAAAAATTGAAATCTTCTCCTTCCTAAATCACAAAAGTCTTTAAACTAAATTAAAAATATAATTAGAGACACTGAAGAAGAGTAAATCAAATGGAGATCTAGCGAATAAAGGAGATTCTATGCTCAACATAGAGGAGATAGCTTTGAATTGAGGTGAATGGGTTTATTATTAGTAAGATGGTTTATATGTAGTTAATTGTTCAAAATTAAAATTGAGAATTCCGTTTATTTACAGCTGAAATTTAATAGTAAATATAAGTTGATATTAATCTATAAGTCAAGAAATTGATAAATCCGAATATACCCTTTTTTAGCAAATTGATAAGTATCGGCATAACATATTGATGACTAAACCTAGGTTAAACTTATTTATTGTAAATCGAAATCGAATATGTAGTTTGATAATTGAAAATCATAGATTCATAAGTTGGATTAACTGTAACTGAAGTTAGAAGTTTATTATAATCAATTTAGGAATGACAATAATTAACAAACAAAAAATGAACGAAAATCCCAAATTAAAAATAGTAAACAACGACAAATGGTCAACCACACTCAGAGGTCGATGGTAGGAGGTTGATTGCTTTAGAATAAGCGGTCGACCGGTTCCCAAAAATTTGGCACGAACTAGACCTCGACATAAGGCTCAAGTTAGAAGTAAAAATAGTAGTGTATGTATATATTATATATTTTAGTACAAGTAGGGAAGCTAGTTTCCTATGTGGTGACACTAGAACGTTGTGGGACTAGGCAAATGCGATTTATCCAACAGAGGTCGATATTCTACCAGGGTTACTTTTTGCAAATTGCACTCATATGAGGTTCTACGATAGAAGCACAACACTAATGATGATGCCTAATGGAATGTGTGGCTGGCAATAACAAAAGTTCCTTGGTATTCAGAATAACGCGACTTGATGTTGTGTTGTTGATGGGTCCCGGCACGATGCAATAAGAGGCATTATGTTACCATTGAGAGATTGATATGGATGCAGCGACAATGAGACACATCGATGAGTGGGTATTGTGGGCTCCTATTTAATGCATAACTAGGATATGTGTAGTTAAAGTTATAGGAATAAAGTCCCATGGTGGAAACTACATGAAAACTTATGTTGGATTAGTTACGTGTAGTCCCAGTTGTGGTAAATGTAGTCCCACGGTTGGAAATTATTGAGAAATCTATCTCTAATAGTTCTAGTAGCTATTAGCCAATCATCAGCTGTCTTGAGTTCGATTGTTTGTTCGACCCTAAGTATTAGCCTGCATGAGTTGCTAGTTTAGGCATGCATTAAGATAAACCACTTAAATTAAGAAACAAGTAACTCATGGATACTTATAGGACATCCTTGGTCACATAGAGTATCACTAAAGTCAGTCGCTTGCAATCACCATATATTAATGACTTACTTATTCACCAAACTTTTGTCCGACCCCCCTTTTTCTTTCTTTTTCCCCTCTACAGGAGGACAGGGAAGCATGTAATTGGACCAATGGTAATACTTGGAGAGGAGAGCTTAGCATAAGAGTTTCTTTTTTATTTTCTATTATTCTCCATGTACTGTTTATTATATCTAGTATTTATCAGGGGATTTGATGTATTTTTGTATACTGTGAATTTTACTATGTACTGTTTTGAGACTATATTCTGGATATTTTCTACGATGGCTACGTTTTATGTTTATATTTTTCCTCATTTCGCTTTGAGATTTGAAAGTGTAGTATATCTTATATTATATCCTTTTATCTTTAGTCTTTGAAATGTTGAAAGAAACCCTAACAACTCTTACTTTTTTGCACCAACGCGAGTTTGAAAGTCACCCTAGACTTTGGATTGGTGTGTTAGGAGATACGGGTCATCACAATGGTATTGGAGCCTCAGTTAGGAATTCCTTAAGGATTAAGAGGATATTGAGAGAACGTACTTGAAAAGTTTTTCTACAAAAAGTTTTTGAGTGTTTTCCGAAAAGCTTTCCAAAGGGTTTTCAAAATGGGATCGTAAAGTGTGTATGTGTGCGTATACATAGGTTAAAGCTTTTCAAAAGTTATATATATATAAATGCAATGCAAATAAATCTTTCCTTTATTCTTTCCAATACCATCTGTAGAGAAGTTGATAAAAAATTCCTAAAATCGTAGATAGAAAGGATAAGCGATCTGATTGACTCTAGTGATGCAACTGAGATTCCAGGTGTGAACATCCTATTTGGTTCCATCGGTATTTGCAAGCAAGAGGACAAGTCGAGGTTAACCCTATTAGAGGACCCATAGAGCAAGCGCTGGATGCAGTTCCTACCTACCCACCCACCATCAATTTTGCCAAGCTTTGTAAGGACTTTGTGAGCTTAGGAGGGAAGCCGTAAGTAGGTGAATGAATGGGTAGAGAAAGGCTATATCAGAAGGAGTATCAAAGTAGTGAGCACTGGTTATCTTGGCTACCAAGGCAGATGGTTCTCTATGGCTTTGTATTGGTTATCGAGAGTTGAATAAACTGATGAAGAAGAATCATTTCCCATTGCCCTGCATAGATGATCTCTTGATCAGTTGGTTGGAGTGAAGGTGTTCTCATGGCTTGACGTGGCTATTGGATTTCATCAGTTGCGTGAAGTTGAGGATAGTATTCAAAAGACTATTTTTCATACACCCAATGGACTGTATGAGTAACTAGTCATGCCATTTGGACTAACCAATGCACTTGCCTATTTTGTTGATTTAATGAGTTGAGTTTTAGAGGGTTGCTTAATAAGTTCATAGTGGTATTTGTGGACAGTATATTAGTCTATTTGAAAAGAAGGGAGGAGTAAAGGTTGCATTTAGAAGAAATGTTTAATACACAACATGAGCATAAGTTGAAGGTGAAATTATCTAAGTGTCACTTTTGGTGCAAGGATGTACACTTTTTGCTCTTGAATATGCTAGTATATGATTTTTGTTTGATGATAATAAACATATATATATATATATTCATTTAAATGTATTTGTTATTGTACTATTTTATTTTTCACATAATTATATAAATTTTGACGAATAAAATAAATAATACAAAATTCATACTAAAACAAAAATTTTATTCAAACAAATATTTTATTACAAATTCAAATAGTACAATTTTCAGCTCTCACCACATTTACAAAATTTCAATTACAATTCAATTTCAATTACAATACAATTTCGATTACATCACAAATTTCAATTTAAAATTTTGACCTCACTACATATCACTCATTCACTCGTATTTGTTCTTCGACTCTATTCCAGTTTGTATCCAACATCTGAATTTTCTACAAAATAAACACTGACGTGGTAAAATTGAAATAGAAATATTTTTCAGTGTACAACGAAGTGTGTGTTTTGAAAACGTTATTTGCCTCAGTTATTTAGGTTGTTCGTCATCCTTTTTTTTTGAATACATTCATACACAAACAACTTGTGACATGCATGGTGTATCACTGTACAAGCCACAAGGCTATGCACACCGATATACAGCACTTGAGTTGAATCTAGCTTAGCCTCGGGTTTGACTTTGTGCTCACCTGTCCCTATAACTAAGTGTGTACAAATGACTCTCGAACAAAACAAAGTCACAAAGTTTCAAACGCACCATACATGTATGCATGTATGTATGTATGTATGTATGTATGTATGTATGTATGTATGTATGTATGTATGTATGTATGTACATATGTATGTATGTATGTATGTATGTATGCACATATATCATGGAAGCAAGCACTCGTGAAATAGAACGGTGGACATGACACTTGAACTAGACTTGAATAAACGAATGAGCAAGATGAATCAGACTAGAGGCAAAAGAAATTACCAGTACAAGATGCAATACAACATCAAATGGCACAAGTACATGGAAGTACCAGAGTCAGGACTCAAACCAACTGCATATGCACTCAACAAACATACAGTTCAAGCCTCAACCATTCAAACTCAAGGCAAGACCAACAAAACAATATAAACAGGGACAGACAAGACCATAATGTATCAGATAAGCTAAACAAGTGTTTACAAATGAAATCAGTAACAGGTGCTAATAAAAAAGCTTCAGACCATACTCAAAATGCAAAAAGCACCTAAAAACAAGTCAGACCACAAAATGGAGCAAGGCACCAGATCACATGACAACAATGCAGACAAACCGAAATTCAACTCAAAGCAAAGAGACCAGAGTACACATGAGGACAACTAGACTGCAAATGCACTTGTAAAAGAATAAAGATCCACACCACATGAATCATTTTCAAGTATGACTCAAAACAATTCAACGTACAACTATGCATAAATAGAAATGCCTCAACATACATATATACATGCATGTTTACACGTATATACACAGTGACAAACTTATGCAACAGAGGAGACAGCAATGAATACAACATGAAATATTGGAACGTGATGAACACAACAACGTACCAGACTAGTCAGAGGCATGAACTCAATGAAACAACTAGATATAAACTTTACAAAAGGACCGGACCCAAACCACAAATGCATTCAGACTTCAACAAGACAAACTCAAGTATGAACATAGATAATGGTGAACATAATGGAACCAGAGCAATGCAATGACTAAAGACATACTCGATTTCAACATATGGTGCATACTTAAAATTGTGGAATACAACATCAGCTACAACATAAAAAAAGACTTAAATGCAACATAGATCAAGCTTCAGATCAAACGGTGATGAACCAGACTGCAATTACATTTGCAACGGCAAGTTCAACAAATACGTATGCCACCATAAATGTAATCAAAAAAAGAAACCAGATTACAAGAACTACTCCAAAGACAACATGAAGTGCATACACATGTATACGTATATGCATATATATATGTATGTATGTATGTATGTATACACGTATATATCAGTTCAATAAACCAGTCAACAAAGGTCAAATAAAGCAGTTTACAGTTTTACAAAACAGTGCAAGTAGCAATTCAAATAATGTCAAAAGCCTTGAGTCATGAATGGAGCAATGCATATACAATTTGAACAAGTCAGTGAATTGAACAATGATTTAAAAGTCAAAATATTATCTCCAAAAATTCAAATACCAAATTCAAAGGAGAAAAGTAGGGAACCGACTAAAGCAAGCAAATTTATCAGTAATGTTAATCAATTGAACCAGTCAGAATAAATCATCATTTTTCAAGCATAAAGCAATGCAAGAGATAAACTCATGAAGAATCCAAACAAATTATATGAATGTACATTTAGGGATTTCATTCCCTATTTAAACCCAAAGATCATCATCATAGTAGTAAGATTCTAGCAAGAGCAATAAATCATAAAAACTCGAATCAAGTCAAGCAGTAATCAAAATCAAAAAGGAAAATCATGTACCAATTTCATCCAAGTATTCGAGCTCGACAAATTGGAGTTGTCGAAAGCCAACCAAAGCGAATGATCAATTAACGAAGCTAAATGAGTGAAATTATAATCTCAATTGATCACAATCGAAGCAGCAACTTCAATTTAACAAAATCCTAGAAAGAGGAACGAAGAAAGAAAGGATCAACCGAAGTTTTGCATGAGGAAAAAATAAAATAAAGGGGAACGCTTTTCTTTTATTGACAAATTGGGCCAGCCTTTATAATTTTTTATATTAGGCTTAAATATTAAATAGGGTTTTGTTTTTTTAGTTTAGTTTGTAATTTCCTTTAAACTTGTGAAACTTTCTAGTCGTGTGACTAGGTTACGAACTAAGGTGGCCTAATTTGAGAATTCGTAACTCAGTAGCTGAGTTTGGCAGGGTTTTGAGCATAGAGTTAGGTTAGTCGTTAGCGGGTATTACAAGTTTACGTGTGAAAGCGTTTGACTACTTAATTTCTAGTGGGAACCTTGGGGCAACACGTAGGTAGGGTTTTGCCCAAGCTGGGTAAATCTGTGTTGTTCTATGTCTTCTTTTATTATTCTGCTATTATCTATGCTGCAATTATTGTATTTATTTCCGCATTAACTTTTATTATTATTAGTATCATCCTATGCACCCCCTCTAAGGTGAAATCGATCCTACAAGTGGTATCAGAGCTAGGAACAAAAACCATTTTTTGCTTTAAAACTTTTACTTTTCAGAAACCAATTTTTGTGCATAAATTTTGATTTTTTAAATGGCTTCTTTTAATAATGCTTTTGTTGAGGTTCAGTCAATAGTTAGACCACCCATGTTTAATGGTGAATATGCTTATTGGAAAAATAGAAAGAAATTTTTTTCTAAAAGCCATTGATGCTTGGAATATTGTTGAGACGGGATAAAGGACACTAACTATAATGGTAGATAATCAAGAAATTGAAAAACCGATGGATCATTAGACAGATCTTGAAAATAAACTATAAAATGCTAATGTTAAAGCGATGAATTCTATCATATGTTCAATGGGCCAAATTGAATTTAATCGGGTCTCACATTGTCTAACTGTGCAGGAAATTTGGTACACACTTGAAATGACTCACGAAGGAACCTACCAAGTCAAAGAATCCCGCATTGCCATGCTCAGTAACGAATACGAGAACTTCATAATGGCCAAGGACAAAAATGTCAAAGAGATATATAGACGACTTTCTAATCTCTTATACAAATCAGAAGCTCTCGGAAAACCATACATAGAACTAAAAATAGTCCGAAAAATCCTCATAGTCCTTCCATGAAATTTTGAAGCAAAAGTTATTGCCATTCAAGAATCAAAGGACTTGAAACAAGTTAAAGTTGAAGAACTCATTGGAAATCTCACCACTTATGAGCTAGAAATGAAATGCAAGGAAGAACGTGAAGGAGGTGATACTCAAAAAAAATCAGCAGCTCTCAAAGGAACAACTAAAAGTGAAAATAATGATGATGATGATGGTGCAGCAGAACTGGCACTAACAATAAAGAAATTCAAATGGTGGAATCACAAGTATGGAAATCCATCTTTAGATCAACAATTGAAAAGCAGATTAGTCAAAGTACTAGACAATACAAAAGCGCAGGAGACCATATGTCACAAGTGCAATAAATCTGGTCACATCAAGCCCAATTTTCCTTAGAATCAACTCGACCAAGGAAAGAAACCAAAGAGGAGAAGTTTTGCAGCTACTTAGGATGAAACTGATGAAGCTGATAAAAGCATTGGTAGTGAGAGTGAAAAAGAAATTTTGTGTCTTCAAGGAGAAACAACTGACAAAGATGATGACGAGCCAAGTGAGGTATCAAAACTTACTCATTCGGAATTACTTATATATTTTCATGAAATAAATGGCTATTCTGAAAGACTTAAGGAGAACTATGCTAAAACTAAATCACAAAGAGATAGTTTGAGAAAATTAAATAAACAGCTTGATCAATTGGTTAAAAACTATTAAAACAAGAGCCTTAAGTGCGATAAGTGTCCATCACTTGAAGAAGAAATTGAAAAATCAGAAATTAAAATTGAATCACTTGAAAATGAAATTCTGTTTTTGAAAAAAAGTGAAAACACTAGGAGAGAAAATTCTATTAAAAGGTGCACCTTGTTATTGAATGAAAATGAATCGCTCAAAACATAAGTCCAACAATTGTCTACAACTTTAGGTAAATTCTACAAAGGAGAAAAATCACTAAATATGCTAATAGGGATACAAACAGTCAATACTGTTAGACAAGGACTTGGGTATACTCAATCTGAACATGTTAGAAGCGAAATTAATCGAGTCATTTTCAAGTGCATGATTTGTAGAAAAAATGGACAAAATCACGATAATTGCTGGTATAGACCCAAACACATGAAAATCATACCATTTGGGTTCCAAAAGCAATGAATATAAAATCCCTTAAAGTCAAACAAATCTGGGTGCCAAAAGGAACAAATATAAATTGTCTTGGGTCTGCACAAACTTATTTTTCAAAATCGTTTGTCACTAACAATCATGGACCTATAAAAAAATAAGTCACAAAAATCTTTCCTCGTGTAGGTGTGGTGACAGACTAAGGAACAACAAAAGTGTTACCTGGATTCTGGTTGTTCCAGCCACACGACGGGCGACAAATCCAAGTTTCTTAGCCTAGTACAAAGGTGGAAGAATCACAATGGCCAACAACAAAAAATTATCGGTAAAAGTAAAAACGGTACATTTATCTTGAATGATATACTAAATGTTGAAAATCTACACCATAATCTAATTTAAATCATTCAGTTATGTGATAAGGAAATGAATGTTGATTTTGATTCTGAATTATGGAAAAATGTTGACCAATCATCTTTTCATCCTTAAACTAATTCATATAGATTCATTTGGACTAACGATATTGAAATTTTAGGTAGTAAGAGATAGTATCTTGTATTAGTTAATGATTACTCAAGATGCACGTGAATATATTTGTGTATTTTACCGATTCTAGACCTGACATTATTTTCACTGTTTGTTTATGTATACGGTTTCAATTCAAATCCAAAAGAATTTCATATAAAAGCTGTAAAAAGGATTTTAAAGTATTTGTTGCACACTTCACAATTTGGTCTATGATATCTATCTAATGATAATTTTGAGTCAAAGGGGAATTCAGTGTAGATTACGTTGATAGCCTAGTTGATAGAAAAAGTACTAGTGGAACGTGTTTTATGTTGAGACATTTATTAGTTACATCATTTTCAAAGAAAATATCCGCATATTTTTCATTTCAACTAATTTTCAATTAGCAGACATTTTTTTAAAACCCCTTCTAGAAAATAGTTTTTGTTGACTTCGTTTCAGATTCAACTAATTATCGATTGAAAAAGTGATGAGTGTCGATATTAATCAAATATTATGACTTGAGACGGTATATTTAGTAAATTTCTTTAAAAATTTAAACAAGATTTATAATAACTTTTGTTGGTAAAAATTCCACGACCATCTCTATTTCTATCATATTTCTAACAACATCACTCATTAAAATCCAATGTAGTATGTCAAAATGTGGTATTTTGAACGGGAAACTATTCATTTTTATTTTATTTTTTAGCAATAAAGACATCAACAGTATTCACTCTCATTTAAAAGTCCTCATGTTTATGCATGGATGAATTACTTGGAATATTCTTGTTTATATGCTTTCATGCTCGTTTAAAAGTCCTCACGATTATGCATGTATGAAACACATATCAAAATTGATTATTAAATAGATGAGTTGACTCTAATCCTATTTAAAAGTCCTCACGGTTATGCATGGTTAGAAGATGTTTGATATTTGTTTTTTTAAATTGGGAATACTACTAATCTCATTAAAAAGTCCTAAAGGTTATGCATGGTTAGTAAGTTTTCAAATTCCTGTTATAAATATACCAAAAATAGATACAACTATATGGTCTTATAACCGGCATCACCCCTATCACTTTAAAGTGGAATACACGCCTAACAGAGTATTTATGATTATTGTTTGATTTTTTGTTGAAATTTAATGTTTATACTCGTTTGGGTATTATGTTATATTAATGTATATCACTTTATCTATGTTTTTCTAACACTATTACTCTTTTGCTGATAAAAAAAGGGGAAGAGAAAAGTTAAAATTTTGGCAAATAAAGTTCAAATATTTTATTTATTTTTTGCATATTCTCATCTAGGTTCATTTGCATATTTTTTTATTTTCATGCATATATGAGTGGGGCGCTTTGCTGTAGAGAGGAAGCATTCAAATAGGGGGAGCAAATAGGTTTCACCAATGACCAAATACATTTAATAAATTCAAAATCTTAATAAATGTTTGTTATCATCAAAAGGGGGAGATTGTTGAATATATTATTATATGATTTTTGTTTGATGATAATAAACGTATATATATATATATATATTCATTTAAATGTATTTTTTATTGTACTAATTTATTTTTCACATAATTAAATAAATATTTGATGAATAAAATAAATAACATAGAATTCATATTCAAACAAATATTTTATTACAAATTCAACTAGTACAATTTTCAGCTCCCACTACATTTACAATTTCAGTTACAATTCAATTTCAATTACATTACTATTTCTATTACATCACAAATTTCAATTTACAATTTTGACCTCACTACATATCACTCATTCACTCGTATTAGTTCTTCAACTCTATTCCAGTTTGTATCCTGCATCTGAATCATCAGCAAAATAGACATTGACGCGGTAAAATTGAAAAAGAAATATTTTTGCAGTGTACAATAAAGTATGTGTTTTGAAAATATTATTTGTCTCGGTTATTTGGGTTGTTCAGCACCATTTTCGTTTGAATCCATTCATATATGAACAATTTATGACATGCACTGTGTATCAATGTACATGCCACAAGGCCGTGCACACGGATATACACTTGATAAAATTGCAGGGACAGGTGAGCACAAGGTCAAACCTAAGGCTAAGTTGGATTCTACTCAAGTGCGAATAACTCTCGAACAAAAAAAAGTCACGAAGTTTGAAATGCACCATACATGTAGGCATATGTATGTATGTATGTATGTATGTATGCAAGTATATCATGGAATCAAGCACTCGTGAAATAGAACGGTGGACATGATACTTGAACCAAACTAGAATAAATGATAAGCAAGATGAATCAGACCAGAGGCAAAAGAAATTACTAGTACAAGACACAATACAACATCAAATGGAACAAGTACATGGAAGTACCAGAGTCGGGACTTAGACCAACTACATATGCATTCAACATACATACAGTTCAAGCGTCAACCATTCAAACTCAAGGAAAGAGCAACAAAGCAAAATGAACCAGAGGTAGAAAAAACCACAATGTACCAGATAAGCCAAACAAGTGTGTACAAATGAAATCGGTAACAAGTGCATATAAAAAAAAAGCTTCAGACCATACTCAAAATGCAACAAGCACCTGAAGACAAGTCAGACCACCAAATGGAACAAGGCACCAGACCACATGATAGCAATGCAGACAAACCGAAGTTCTACTCGAAGCAAAGAGACCAGAGTACACATGAGGACAACCAGACTGCAAATGCACTTGTAAAATAATAAAGCTCCATACCACATGAATCATTTCCAAGTATGACTCAAAACAATTCAACATACAACAGTGCATAAATAGAAATGCCTCAACATAGATATATACATGCATTTATACACGTATATACACAGTGACAAACCTATGCAATAGAGGAGACAATGATGAATACAACATGAAACGGTGGAATGTGATGAACATAACGAAGGTACCAAACTAGTCAGAGGCATGAACTCAATGAAAAAACTAGATATAAACTTTATAGAAGGACCGGACCCCAACCACAAATGCGTTCAGACTTCAATGAGACAGACTCAAGTATGAACATGGATAATGGTGAACTTAATGGAACCAGAGCAATGCAATGACCAAAGACATACTCAATTTCAGCTTATGGTGCATACTTAAAATTGTGGCATACAACATCAGCCACAACATACAACAAGACTCAAATGCAACATAGATCAAGCTTCAAATCAAACAGTGATGAACCAGACTGCAATTGCATTTGCAACTGCAAGTTCAGCAAATACATATACCACCATAAAATGTAATCAGATAAAGGAACCAAATTACAAGAACTACTCTAAAGACAACATGAAGTACATACACACGTATACATATATGCATATATATATGTATACACATATATCAGTTCAATGAACCCGTCAATAAAGGTCAAATGAAGTAGTTTATAGTTTTACAAAACAGTGGAAGTAGCCGTTCCAATAATGTCAGAAGCCTTGAGTCACGAATGGAGTAATGCATATACGATTTGAAAAGGTCAATGAATTGAACAATGATTTAAAAGTAAAAATATTATCTCAAAAATTCAAATACCGAATTCAAAGGAGAAAAGTAGGGAACCGACTTAAGCAAGCAAATTTATCGGTAATGTATAATCAATTGAACTAGTCAGAATAAATCGCCATTGTTAAAGTACAAAGCAACGCAAGAGATAAATTCATAAAGAATTCAAAGCAAATTATATGAACATATATTTAAGGATTTCGCTCCCTATTTAAACCCAAAGATCATCATCGATAGTAGGAAAATTCTAGTTTAAGAAAATACAAGAGCATGAAATCATAAAAACTCGAATCAAGTAGAGCGATAATCAAAATCAAAAAGGAAAGTCGCGTTCCAATTTCATCCAAATATTTGAGCTTGACAAATTGGAGCTGCTGAAAGCCAATCAAAGCCAATAATTAATTAACGAAGCCAAACGAGTGAAATTATAATCTCAATTGATCACAGTCGAAGCGGCAACTTCAATCGAATAAAACCCTAAAAAGAGGAACGAAGAAAGAAATGATCGGTCAAAGTTTTGTATAAAGAAAAAGAATAAATAAAGGGGGACGTTTTTTGTTTTATTTATAAATTGGGTGGCCTTTATATATTTTATATTGGGCTTAAAATATTCAATATTTTTTTGTTTTGTTTTGTTTAGTTTGTAATTTTCTTTAAACTTGTGTAACTTTCTAGTCATGTTACTAGGTTATGAACTACGATGGTGTAGTTTGAGAATTCGCAACTTGGTGGCTGATCTGTTGCAGGGTTTTGAGCGTATTGTTAGGTTAGTCATTAGCTGGTGTTGCAAGTTTACATGTGTAAGCGTCTGACTACTTAATTTCTAGTAGAAATCTTAGGGGCAGCACGTAGGCAGGGTTTTGCCGAAGCTGGATAAATCTATGTTGTTCTATTTTTTCTTTTATTATTATGTTATTATTTGTGCTGCAATTATTATATTTATTTCCGCGTTAATTTTTATTATTAGTAGTATCACCCAATTCAACCCCCTCCCCTTTCTAGGCTGAAGTCGATCCTACATTTGGGACACGTTGTCTCGAAATGTGGGCTGGTGGTCGATCCTAGTAAGGTAGTTGTTGTACGAGATTCGACTTTCGACCATAATTAGATATTACTCGGGGGTTATTAGCAGCTTTGGATGTACATCCTACACTTATGGACTGCATAGGGTTAAGTCAGAAGAAAGATGAGGAACTGTAGGATCTTTTCAAGAGGACTAGTAGAGGAGAACAGCCGAGTCATTTGAGGTGTTATGTCATTGACTCAAAGGGGTTGTTACAAAGAGATAGTAGATTATGTGTTCCTCTCATTATGAATTTGATTGACATGGTACTAGCCGAGTCCCATTGTTCTAGAATGACTATTCATCTCAATGAAGATAAAATGTACTATGGCAAGAAGAGAGTCTTTTATTGGGCAGATACGAAAAAGCATGCGATGGAGTATGTGGCCTAATGTATGACTTGCCAAAGGGTAAATGTGGAGTAGAAGAAACAAGAAGGATTATTGCACTAGTTGGATATTCCTTCATGGAAGTGAGAGAGTATTTCTATTGACTTTTTCGATGGACTGCCTAGGAGAAAGAGAGGGAAAGAGAGTATTTGGATCATAGCCGACCGGCCAATCAAATGTGCTCATTTTATTCCAGTAAGGAGTATGAGGATTGCTGCGACTTTGGTAACACTATACGTGAGAGAGATTGTTAGGTCACATAGAGTCCTTCTAGCATCGTTAATGATAGAGATCCATTTTTCACCAGCTAGTTTTAAAGGAGTCTATAGGAGACTTTGGGCATTGAGTTGAGCTTGAGTACCACTTATCACCCCTAGACCTTCGAACGGATGAAAAAGGTAAACCGGGTATTGAAGGACTTACTTCGGGTGTTCATATTCGATTTTGGAAGCTCTTGGGAGGACCACTTTCCATTAATGGAGTTTACTTATAATAACGGCTATCAGGGAAGTATTGGGATGGCACCATTCAAGACATTATACAGAAAGCCTTATAGATCACCATCGTGTTAATAGGACACTATGGATAAGTTTATTTTTGGATCAAATATGGTGAGGGAGACATTAGAGAAGGTAAACTTGATCCGTAGGAGGATGAAAACCACATGGGATAGGCAGAAGTGCTACGTTGATAGAAGATGCACGAAGTTAGAGTTTGCAGTGGGCGACATGGTCTTTGTGAAGGTCTCACTACTTAGGCAAGTTATAAGATCTAGTAGTTTAGAAAAGCTAACACCAAGGTTTGCATAGCCTTTTCCATTTATTGGTAGAGTTGGGAAGTTAGCTTATAAGGCGAAGCTTCTTGAGAAATTAGTAAGAGTACATAATGTATTCCTTGTGTCACACTTGCAAAAGTTCCTACATGATACATCCGTTGTAGTCAAGCCGAGTCAGCTAGAGGAGGTGGAGGTTGAGAGTGAGTCACTTGTTTTCCATGCACCCACGTGAATTCTTGAACGTGGTATAAAACAACTCTGCAAAAAAATTTATCAAGCTTGCTAAGGTCCAATGTAGAGACGACCTTGCGCGGAGTACATGGGAGCTTGAGGTGAAGGTTCAAGCTACTAGCCCACAACTCTTTTTCGGTACATTTTCATTTTCGTCAAATAAGTGTAGACTACTTATGTGTTAGGTTCTATTTAGTATACCCCATAGGTATGGACTATTGAATGATAGGAATGGTTGTGAACATGCCAATAGGATATGTTTCGGATGATGGATGCCAATACATGTATTTGTTTTTATTTACACATAGGCAAATATATTCGTGAGTTAGCATACACACATGACATCACTTACTTCATTCCATTAAGTTATATGCATGTGGTTGCTGCATATCAATTGTCTAGTTATGCGTACGTATAGAATTGCCAGTATATTTATATAGGATGATGCATGCATTTGGATACATAGAATAAGCACTTGTATTTTAAGAGGTCAACGAGGTCAACGGAATGCCTAATTTATGCATTAGTATAGTTCATATGCATTCCATGCTTGCATGTGCATATTGCATTAGAAATTTTACTAAGGATGATGATTACCAGTGGATGATGAATGAGTAGATGGTTATAGTTACTGATTTTGTACGAACAAGTTACATTTTTCCATCCTTGGGGATTTCGAGGACAAAATCATTTAAGTAAGGAGAATGTAATACCCCAAAAAATTTAGCAGAAATTTATTATGATAATAAATTTAAATATAATAATAAGGGGTAAATAAGAATTTTCACAAACGTCCGAACTTGGCTACGTAACTTGGACCATTGCGTTTGCAGTAATTTTATGGGCAATTTTCATATATAACTTTTTTAAATCGAAATGAGTATGAAGAAGTTATAAACATTTTAAATTTCAGAAGCAAAAATTATTAAATAATAAAATAAGGAAATAAAAATATACTAATTAAAAAGCTCCACTGGTCGACACCTAATGTGGACCGATCGATCACCCATATCTAAAGTGGTCGACTGATTGACGATTAAGGTTTTGTTAGGCCAATGGCCTAGATTCGATCTTATATTATTATTAATGTCTAAGATTACATCATATATCTTGAATGGTGGACGTTAGCATGTACCCCTATAAATACAACACTAGTCTGAACCCTAATTCACAAAATTTCAACATGATGTCCAAACTCCACTCCTTGAAAAATTGAATTCTTCTCCTCCTCAAATCACAAAAGTCTTCAAACTAAATTAAAAATATAAGTAGAGATACTAAAGAAGAGTAAATCAAATGGGGATCTGACAATAGGAGGAGATTCTAGGCATAACTTAGAGGAGATAGCTTTGTTTTGAGGTGAATAGGTTCATTATAAGTAAGATGGTTTATATGCAGTTAATTCTAGTATACCCTATTTGATTTAGATTGTTTAAAATTAAAATTAGGAATTTTGTTAATTTAGAGCTGAAATTTAACAGTAAATATTAGTTGATATTACTGTAAATCAAGAATTGATAAATCTGCAAATACCCCTTTTGGCCAAATTAATAAGAACTGACATAACCTATTGATGACTAAACCTAGGTTAAACTTGTTTATTGTAACTTGAAATTGAATATGTAGTTTGACAATTGAAAACCATAGATTCACAAGTTGGGTTAACTATAATTGAAGTTTACTATAATTGATTGGAAATGATAGAAATTAACAAACAAAAATAAATGAAAATCCCTAACTAAAAACACTAAACAGTAAGGACAGGTCGACCATGCTAATTAGAGCGGTTGACTGCTTCAAAACAAGTTGTCGACCACTCCAAAACAAAATTCGATCAGCTACCAAAAATTGGGCACAACCTGAACCTCAACCTAATGCCTAAGTTAGAAATAAAAATAGTAGTGTGTGTGTGTATTATACACACACACATATACACCCATACACGCATACACATACACACATATGTATGTATATTAGTATAAGTAGGGAAACTAGTTCCTTATGTGGCGACACTAGGACATTACGGGACTGTGTAAATGCTATTATTCTAAAGGGGTCGATATTCGACTGGGGCAATCCTATCGTAAATTGCATTCATAAGAGGTTCTATGGTGGACACGTAATGTTGATGATGATGATGATGCCTGATGGAGTGTACGGCCTGTGACGGCCTATAAATCCATACCCTTTGAATCGACATAAACCACACATGTCCGACCCAAAAAGCACAGACTGATGGAAAGTCAAGACAAACAAAAGAAGAAGAAGAAGAAGAAGAAGAAGAAGAGAAGAGAAGAAAGAGAGAAGATAGAATCAAACAGAACAATACAGAATCTCACATCGCAGCGGAATACATATAATATCATATCAATGATCTTTACAAAACAGAAACTGTATATACATACATCATTCAGAGTTCAACAATCAATCACAAATTATCAACCTGGACAGTTTTAATAACCTGTCCTCATAATTGCCGATAATAAACAACAATTAACCAATGCAGCAGATAATCAATAACCAAAACAGATATGTTTATACGAAATAAAGATCTCCAATTCTTTTGCTGAAGCTCCAAAGCACCAAAACTGAACCTGTAAATATACTCGATCTGACCCGAGCATTGAAAGGAAGAACACCCGGATCAGTCAGGCAAACCCACGTGAGAAACACGCCCAACTGAATTTATTAAATTTCCAAACTTTTCCTTTATCAAAACAAAAATATCTCGTAAGATACGCCTACACATAAACACGGACATGTTTTAACCTTATGATAACTAAAACACTTCATATCAAATCATCTGATATTATACTGGTGTCTAGTATGCAAATAATATTAACTATAGCCAAAATTGTTATATTGATTAAATTCCAGCACATAGCCCAAAATGGGTGATACAATCAAAATGGCAGATACGTAGTGGAGTATGGATTTCCATACAAATGACCAGGTGAAGGGACTACCTTCCGATGGGTACACCTCTAGATGGATGTCCCAAGGCACAAAACATTTGCCCTCTACCAACACAAGACCGACCCACCTCTATAACAAGATGGTACCAAATATGTCATCCTCCGGTCGTTATCGACCTTTACCGAGGGCCCTCTAGCATACAGTCCACAACAATTAAATACACGACGTCATAGCGTGTAAAGATATATCTAGAAGAGGATGATCGTACCCAAATTGAGAGCGACCCACTTAGCCCGGCTGCATCTGACCCTGTTTTGGTCATTTTCGGTTGATGAGGCCTGAGGTAACGATTAACTTTCATGTATCACAAATCACATCACTTTTGAATGCCATATGGCCATTTTCGTTGACTACTAATTGCCTTCCACAAAAGTACAACCCTTAAGCTCATACGTCTCAATGAGGGTGTTAAGCTAAGAGAAGTTGCCTTCTCTGCCACCACTGATGTACGTTTTTAAAATCCAATGTACGTAATCTTTAGAAATGTAATGTCATACAAACATCCATACAAGTTATCCAGGAACAGGACAAACCGAAGGTACTTTCCTACCACATCGTATCCGGAAATCCCTAGGATTAGTAGCGAATAGTCCTTGCATTGAATATTCCATAATGAAGAGACCACTGCTACTATATACGTATTAGGATTTTAACCCCAAACGATCAACAAGCAGTCCCCCGGTATGAAAATCCTGAATATCAATATCATCACAAGCAACCTGCACAATCATTGCATATACATTGTCCGAAATGGTTTTTAGATAAATCTAATCCAAGTCTCTTCACACTAATAACGCAAAAGCATTTCTCGACCGCACACAGAAACTAAGTACCATAGACTTATCACGTCTCTAACTTTCAACTTGCTATCCTTCGAGCCAAGAAGGAAGCTCGTAGACTGGATTAATACTCCACACTATACGAATCAACATCCTCGACACATGATAATCAAGCCTACACAGAAGGCTACGTACTAAGCGTACGACTAAGTAGTTCCCACATCAAGTCGAGGAACTAAAACGGCCAAATTTGATAGTCGTTTATTTAACTATCAAAGCAAACAAACAAATATTTGGCACCATAACAATCACTAGGCCCTTTTAATTAATCTTTTATTAATAAAATCACTTGCCAAATATTCACTTCAAATTATCTTTAAAAAAGATATAATTCACAACCATTTCAACATTAGAAAACATTTCCATATACTTATTTAATAATAAGTAATTTACAATTCAATTCATTTTCAACACTTGGAAAATATTACATATACTCAAATCCGGATTAAGCGTATATTTTATTCTTTAAGGAAAACATTCTCTTTAAACACATTTATTTGGGTCAAAACGAATGTTGCGTAAAACATCGTTACGACAACCCAAAATCACTAGTATAGGGATTCAAAAATTAGATAGATATATAAATCACATATACTATACAAAACATTTCCTTTTGAAAATCATTTACTATAACAATAGTGTTATAGTCCATCATTTCCTTACTTCTCAAAACGTCTATTTCAACAATGAATGTTGAAATATATGGTTTTGATACTTAACACATTTTATTAACATCTTCCGGACATTTAACTCCATTTAAAATATCACTTTCCAAAAACATCCATTTTATTTAAAAGATTATTCATTGCCCAAAATCGTGAATATAATTACTAACCAAATCAATACTCCTACACATTTAATAAAGAATTATCCACTGTCCAAAATCGTGACTATAATCCTTTGCCAAATTCATCACTTCTACATATTTATTAAAGGATTATCCACTATCCAAAATCGTGGATGAAATTCCTTTATTAACAGATTCCATTTATATCTCATTTATATTCCAAATTCCAATTATAAGTTAATTTACTTATAATTCTCTTTATTTACAAATTCCTTCATTTATAACTTCAAAATTATAAATCTATAAATCTTATCTACTTATAAAATCCAATTATAACTTCAATTTAACAATTATAAAAACTCCTTTATAATTCAATTATTTTGATTTATAAAATATTAGTTTTATAAATCTTATATATATACCTTTTATTGTAACATCAAAAATCTCAATTTAACTCATTTTACAAATTTATCAACGTCATATTTCAAAAATCACATTTTAATTATATTTTATGAAAATCATAATTTTTATAACATAAAATTATAACATTTATTTATTTAAAATAAATCCATTTACTCAACAATTCAAAAATTAAATAAAATATCTATTTTCAGAATCACTTGAAAATCCATTTAAATTTGGAAATTATCACTTTAAAATTTTTAAATTAACAAAAATAGGCCCAATGCTGCAACAGCACTAAATACATTAACCACGGCATCCAAAACAACATATATCATATAATAACAGCATATATCACAATATCTGTAAATAAAACCAATACTTGTGAGGAATCCAGTTGGATCCTACCAACCTATCACCTGCACCCAATATACATGTTAGAATATGTGTACAATGTCTGCTTCAAGGGAGACGCGCGTACAAATGGTCATTTGCTTATACACGGGAATATATATGGTTTCATCTGCTCCAAGAGGCAGGTATATATCCAAATACCAATCAATATATATTTAATATATCATATCTCATCCAAATAGTCATCAATCATCATAAACAATATTTATTCTCACTTATATAAAAATATCAGTGAATTAGAAAGAGTGAGTTGTACTCACAATGCTTCCATAGCAGTTCTAATGTTTTATTCCGAATAAAATTAAACAGCCGTTTAATTTTACCCAAAATTTACACTAGCTCCAATCTACTCCAAACCAGCTCTAAATTGTAGTAATCATCAATACGGACCCAATGCAATCTGTTTCGTCAAAAATGGTCCGCGTATGAAGAAGTCATGCATTTTTAAAGTTTGTACGAATTTTAAATAATATAATTTAACAATTTATTTTTAATTTCGAATCCTAGAATCATCGTGGCTGTTCGTTTTGCTTGATGAAAATCTCGGCCATGCTTTTCTTTTTCCCTACCCTTCTTCTTCGTTCGTTTTAGCCGAACAAAACTACCCATAGCAGCCGATTTCGTTTGAATTTTCGTGGCTCCATGCGACGACGAGACGTCGATCCAACGTCGCCACACGAGAGCCCGCGCTCCACTCCACCACCGCCCTTAAGCACCACAAACTTGGTCGAGCTAATGCCTCGAAAAATGCATACGAATGGCGTGCGTTTGAATGAAGTTTGCCGTCTATCGGCTCCACCGTTCCCGATAACCATCGTTGGATGAATAAATCCCGATGTGCTCTACACGTTTGTAGTTGAGGACTTCGTCTAATTCTGCGTGAATGAGGAGATCAAAAAGGGAGAAGATTGGCTATTTTCGGCCATTGAAATGTTAAACGATGGCTTGCCCTAGTTTTCTTTAGGATTTGTGCAAAATGAAGAATATAGTGTCCTTTTATAGAAAATGTTGCGACACTACTCATCCGAAATTTTTCCAAACTCCAAACAAAGTGTGTCGTTTGGCGTTTATAATGTTTTACCACTATTTCGTTTGTAATGGAATATACATCCGAAGCCAATTCGATGATATTTGAAAGATAGGTTTTCGAATCAACTTATTTAAATTTAAACTTCACTTAAATGAATTTCTAAGTGTTTTAGCTTGCCTTGGACAAACCGTGAATCTGATTGACACGAAATTTGAAATCCTACAATAATATAACATTACGGATCTAATGAAACTAGTTTCATTGAAATCCGAAAATGTTTGAAAATGGCTGTTTTTACTAGTTAATTAAATGTTAAAATATTCATTTTCTGTAATTTAACTTTTAATTCAATTTTAAAAGTTCTTTAACATCGTTCTAATTCAAATATAATTTAATTCACCTTTATAAATCATTTTAATTCACATTAAATTCAAATTCCAATTATTTTGCACAATTTCAAATGTTAAATTAAAATTTTAATTATCCAATTAAATCACTGTATTCAAAATATGCGTTATTCAATTAATAATATTAACTTGTAAATATTTAAAATAAATTAAATATCTTAATTTCAAATGACTGAAATTCTGGGTCGTTACACAGCCCGACACTAATAGGAGTTCCTTGGTATTCACGGTGATCTGACATGGTGTTGTATTGCTGATGGATCCCAACGTAGTGCAAAAAGAGGCATTATATTATCACTAAGAGGTGGATATGGATCCAGCGCTGATGTGGCATTTCGACGAGTTGGCATTACGGGCTCCCTTCAATGTGTAACTAAAATATCTACAGTCGTAGTTGTGAGAATATAGTCCCATGGTGGAAATTGTTGGGAAACCCATGTTGGATTAGTTATATGTAGTTGCAGTTGTTGGAAACGTAGTTCTATGGTTGGAAATTGAAGGGTATCATATGC
Organism: Allium cepa; assembly: GCA_030765085.1. Classification (NCBI taxonomy): domain Eukaryota; kingdom Viridiplantae; phylum Streptophyta; class Magnoliopsida; order Asparagales; family Amaryllidaceae; genus Allium; species Allium cepa. The sequence continues at coordinate 770,656,077 of CM060939.1, read as the reverse complement.
ACAACAGTTCTAGTAGCTATTAATCGATCATTGGTTGTCTTAAGGTTTGATTAGTTGTTCGACCCTCAGTGATAGCCTGCATAAGTCATTAGTGTAGGTGTGTATTGAGCTAAATCCCTTAAATTAAGAAACCAATAATTCATGGATACTTGTTGGACATCGTAGGTCGCATTGAGTATCACTAAGTCAATTACTTATGATCATCGTATATTAATGAAGTACTCATTCATCAGACTTTTGTCTGACCCACCAATTTTCCTTTCTTCTCCCCTACCGTAGAAGGGCAAGGTAGTAGGTGATATGCCTAACGATGGTACTTGGCGATGCGAGCTTAGCATCGCGTTGCATTTTATTTCCTGTTACTCCCCATGTACTTTTTATCATATTTAGTATTTTATAAAATCCTTTGATGTATTTCTATGTATTGTGGATTTAACTATATATTGTTTTAAGACTGTGTTTTAGATATTTTCTGAGGTAGCTATTTTCATTTTTTGTTTCTACCTTCTACTATGATATCTGGAAGCATAGTATATCTTAGATTTTATCCTTTTATCATCAGTGTCTAAAATGATTATTAAAAATCCTCGACAGCTCATACTTCTTGGCTCCGACATGAGTCCGAGAGTCACCCTAGATTTTGTATCGATGTGTTAAGAGGTGCAAGTTGTCATAACCAATAGAGGCATCACTATGAATTCTCTAAACATAATTTTAGTTAAATAAGTAGAGGGCCAACAAGAATGAAAGCACAAAGAAAATGGACTGCAATGAGGGCAAGAAGCGGGTGGTTCCTTATCATAGATGTTAGAAAATAGGACACCTTGCAAAGATTTATAGGACAAATCTTTCGAAGGTAAAATGCAATAATTATAACTAAGTTGAACAGATAATAAAGGATTGTAAGGCAGCCCTAGCTCAGTTCAGATGCATAAAAAAAGGACTACCGACTCTAAAAAATAAAGGTCGGTTTTATGAAGGTATATGCTCTGGATGCATTTCCTACCTCTAGTATTGCACCATAGTCAGCTCAGGAGATGTGGAACAAGATTGAGATGAAAGGTGTATTGATTTTATCTGATCCTCTTGTTCCTACTTTATTTGACACTGGTGCATCTCATTCATTCATTGCAAGTGCGTTAGTTGATAGTTTAGCCCTTAAACCTGACCTAGAATACGAATCTGTTTTGATGTCGATTCCTGTCGAGGGACTGACCCATTTTTTGATGCTATGTCATAAGATAAAGTTATCCATCGTTGGTGTGGAGTTCCCTTGTGACGCATGTGTTTCAGAGCATGGGTTAATTTTGAAACTATATTGGATGACTCTCTATAAGGTAGTGTTGGATTGTGACAGAAGGATAGTTCAATATAGGAAAGGCAAAGGACCTGATTTGAGTCTATGTTGTGAGCCCAATATTTATGTTATGCAGATGTATCTGTATTCACTATCCTATCATAGGAAGAGCTAGTGTATATACTTATAGTGAAGGATAATCCAAACGTATTTGAAAAAGTTTTCGGTCTTTATCCTTGAAGAGAAATCAAATTTGGTATCGATTCAAGAAAGACATAAGGCCGGTAGTGATGCCTATTAGGCATATCGCTCCGAAGGAAAGAAAAGAAGTGGATAAATAGGTTTCGAAATTGTTGCAAAATGGTTTTGTTTGGAGGAGTATCTCAGAATGGGGAGCACTTATTGCTTTTGTTACTAAGGTAGATGGTTCCCTAATGTTATGCGTCGATTATCGAGATTTAAATAAGCTAGCGAAGAATAATCATTACCCATCACCTTGCATCGACGGCCTTTTCGATCAATTAGTTAGGGAAAAGGTTTTCACTTGGCTTGATTTAGCGACTAGGTTTCACTGGTTGAGAGTGGTTGAAGATAGTATCCAAAAGACCGCTTTCCATATGCCTGATGGATTGTTTGAGTGGTCGACCATGCCATTTGGTTTGACGAATGCTCCGGCTTATATGTGGATCTAATGAGTAGTTTATTTCCGAGAGTAACTAAAAAGGTTTATTATGATCTTCATGGATGACATTCTTATCTATTTCAGAAATGAGGCAAAACATGAGGTTCATTTAGGAGAAGTGATGGATGTCTTAAAGAGAAATAAAACGAAAGCTAAATTCTCTAAATGTCACTTCTAGAGAAATGATGTTCATTTTGATAGGCATGTGGTATCAGCAAATTTGCTGTAGATCGGGAGAAATTTGCTACAGTTGGGGATTGAGAGACGTCGTAGGACACTTTAGAGGTCCATAGCTTTTTAGGTTTAGCCAGATTCTACCGGAAGTTTATCAAGTATTTTGCGAAGGTATATGTGCCTCTAACCAGTTTAACTAAGAAACACCTGATTTATACTTGGTATCCAATGTGTGAAGCGGCGTTTGTTAGATTGAAAGAGTTATTGATAAGTGCCCTAGTTTTAGTGATTCCTATTGGTATCAAACCATTCAATGTGTATATTAATGCATGTGGTACTGGTCTTCGTGTTGTCCTTATGCAAGAAGAGAAAGTAATGGCATACGCGAGTCGGCAATTAAAGAATCATGAGAGGAATTATCGGATGCATAGCTTGGTGTTAGCTACTATCGTATTCGAATTGAAGTCATCGAGTCATTCTTGATTAGGTGAGAGATTAGATTTATTTATAGATATACTCTTAAGTATATGTTTTCTTACAAAAATCTGAATCTAAGACAGCAGTTATGGATGGAATTTTTATCATCGTACGACTTTAAAATTTCTTATACTCCAGGGAAATGAAACATAGTTGTTGATGCTTTGAGTAGCACGCACACCAAGATGAATGCCATGTTGTTAAAGTGGAGAAATTGAATTCTATATTGGAATTTGATTTCCAACGCCAATCAGAGTATACATCTAGATTATTAATAGCGATGTAAGTTAGACCTGGATTAATGGACCATATTGGGCTGAGTCAAGAGCAAGATGCATCATTAATTAACATTATGGAGCCGTTAGGAAGAGGTGAATGATCGGGTTATTTGGATCATTACTCCAAAGACTATTTGGATCGTTACTCCAAAGATAATAAGGGTTATGTGCAAAGAGATAGAAGGCTAAGGAGTTGATAGGGCAAGTACTGGGTGAATGTCACTATCCAAGGGTGACTATTCATCCAAGAAGAGATAACATGTATCAAAATATACTATTGGTTATGAATGAAGAGGCAGGTAGCAAAATATGCAGTGAAGTGTATGATGTGTCAAAGAGTAAAGCTAGAATAGAAAAAGCCAAGTAGACTATACTTTCATCAAACATGCCACAGTGGGAGTGTGTATCTATGGATTTTTTAGATGGATTACCTAGAATAAAAAAAGGGAATGAAAGCATATGAGTTATTGTAGGTCATCTCATGAGGAACGGTCACTTTATTCCAGTGAAGAGTAAGAGAATGGTAGAAGTTGTGGGGATTTGCCCCCATGTGCTATAAACATAAGGGGATGTACCCAAGATGATAACAAGGGAAGTCTTCGGAAGATTAATGGAATGGATGGAGGAGGAATGTGTATTATACCTACATTTGGTTCAGAGGTTGACCATCTCGCTTTGATCAAGGGAATCACAACCACATAGTGACCCGTTATATCATTGTTTGACAATGGAAAAATACCAGACATGAATTCCTGTTTGGAAGTCATACCATCAAACAAGAATTCTTATTCGGTAGGCGATGCACATGACAAGAAATATTGTTTGGTGCAAGGCACTACCACACTTGAATTCTTGCCTGATGGTGTAAGTAGCGGATAAGGGACCTTGTCCGTTATGAGGCCAAAGTCGAACAAGTGGAAACGGAATATGCCGATTGCTGAACTAAAATAATATATTATGGAATCGGTCGAAAAGGCGACCATGTCCATCCATCGAACCAATGCATATTAAATAAACTCCTTTTAGTCGAACAATTCAGGGTATTTATGGAATGAAATCTGGGTATGTATGGAAATTGCTGATTGTATCTTCCGTATATAGAAATAACATAACCGAGCTAGTTATATAGGGAAACTACCTAATTTATCAGAATGACCTCCCCCTCTGCACTCCTATAAATATTCAAGCTTATAGCAGCTATGGAAACAACTTTTTGGGAGCCGTAAGACTCTACCATATAGGAATAGCTGAACGGAACTTCAGGACCCCACTACTTAACGGTAGATTATTGCATCACAACCAAATACTTGTAAAAGCTAAAATATAAGAAAGTAAATAAAAATGAATAGTGGATGTAGGCTCGTTGTAGCTGAAACACTATAAACCAAAATGTACTTTGCTTTTCTTATATTCTAATTCTATGGAATTCACCATTATAAATTCGATTGGAGGTGTTTGTCCACTTTTTGTGTAAATATTTTTGTGCTTTCATCGAGAGCTTTTTTGGCATGCCTCCTATCTAAGAGCAAGAATAATGATACTAGTGGGAACGCTAACCAAGCTGCCACCAATCAAGACAACTATTCATCCAGCACTCTAGGACCGGACACTGTCACTAGAGGTGACTTGAACAGTATTATGGTGGAACTTGATACTTGTTTTGTTTCCCAGTAGTAAGCTATTGTGGACCAAATCATGACATGCTTGAGGCAGACGCAACCGATCGACACAATACTGATGTAATAAGGAGATCCTGTCCTGATGGTCTAGGAGATAAAGCAAGTCATACTCTGGCAGTAGATCTGATCAAGAAAACCGAGAGCGGGACGAGTAAATGCCGAGGAAACAAATCGAACAAGGACTCAGCCTGACAACGCATCCAGATCAGTTTGACATTTAAAAAAGCAGGAGAGGAGGTCGACCAGGGATGACCCTTGCTGATCCTTCTTGATCTAAAATTTCTCTTCTATCTCAGCATAAGTGGCAATTGGTAGAGGGCAAACTTGTCATTATAAATGATCCCGAAGCAGAGAACGGAGCTGGGATCGCAGAACAAGTCATCATAGAAGAAGCAAAAGATGTCTTTCACCCTGGCAGGAGAGGTCTACCAAACTCCACTCATCCCTTAAGCCAGAAGATCAGATGACATGAATTATAAAGGATTGTTGCATTGCAAGCAGATAGAACGTGGAATCGGAGCAAAAGTTAGTGACCCATTTTCCATGAAGACGGAAACTGCTCAAAACCTAAGGGTTTTGAAATGCCTATCATGGACCCTTACCAAGGTATGGTTGATCTAATGGTGCATCTGCAATGATATACACATGGGTTGACGAGTGGAGCGGCGGAGGAAGTTCTGTGCAAGTGCTTCCCCTTTTCTGTCTTAGAGACTATGTGGTTTTGCTGCCTTCCCCTGGATCAATTCATTCATAGGTGTATTAAATGAAAAGTTTATCAACCAATTTTGGGTTCATATAAAGCAGCCTAAGGACCTGTACTCGTTGTTGGATGTAAAACAATAAAAGGATGAAACCCTAGAGCAATACTTGATCCACTTTAACTCCACGGCCGCTAGCATCTAGAATGTTGATGAATGATTAAATTTTATGGCATTGTGTGGAGGCATTCATCCGAACATGAAGTTGGCCTAGAGATTAACTAAGATGAAACCAACTACCTTTCATGTTTTCTTCTATAAAGTGGGAAAATATATATGGTTAGAAGAAGCCGTAGCTGTGCAATAGGCTGCAATAATTATCAAAACATTAGAACCGTCTAATAGTGTAAACCCTATGGTTAAAGTTAATGTTGGCAGTTATGTGAGAAGAAGAAAAGTAATAACCAAGCAGTTATAGTGGAAAGAAGATGGAACAAAAAAGATTCAACTGTGGGATAAGGTTTGATACGTACGTAGATTTGAATGGTACTATAGAAAACATCTACCATGCCATGTAGGAGAAATTCCATTACTATAAGCCTCGGCTAAAGAAAGAAACTGAAGCTGAGATGTATACGGAGGAGGAATACGGGGAAGTATTGTAGATTTCACAAATCCTATGGGCATAACGCCAATGAATATTGCCATTTGTAGGACATTATAAAAGTAAAAATTAGAAAGAGGAAGTTGCAACAGTATATCAAAAATTCAAGTGCCCCATATGCTCTTGTCAAGCAGGCCCTAAAGCAAATCTCACTTGGAAATTAGGTGAAGGATCCGGTGCTAATCATGAGAAGAATGGGAGGTTGCTAATTAAACCATAATAGGAGGACCTCACATAGCTGGTTGAAGTTGAGATGATATGGAGAGATATTCAAAGGCTTTAAATAATGGAGAAGCTTCCATGTACTCTCTCGGCAAAGAGGAAAAAACAAGGCCCTGCATTGGGAACAAGATGAGATAAACTTAGACAATGATGATTTGTGGGGTAAACAATACTGCATAAGGATCCCCTGATGATTCGGAAATGCTTAGCCCAGTAGAAGTACATTATTTTCTACTAGACATCGATAGTTCAGTAAACATTCTATTCAAAGATGCATTTGACAAGATGGGGTTATCTATGGAGGTTGTCACATCGTGCAACTAAAATCTACATGGCTTCATGGGTGAAGGCACAATGCCCTTGGAAAGGTTGGATCTGTTTGTCAAGATAGGAACCCATCCCTGATTAGCCATATGAGAATAGACCTTCCTTTTTGTGGATGGAATCTCGGCATACAATGCCTTCTTGGGGTGATTGACTTTATCAGATTTATATACAGCAGTAGCCCAGCAATGTTTGACTATGAAGTTCCCTATGGCTAATGTTGCTTGATCATGAAGTTCCCTATAGCTAATGGAGTTGGGGTAGTGGAAGGTAACCAAGATGCTGCTAGGGTGTGCTATATGGTAGAGCTCTAAGGAAAAAAAGGGCAAAAGAATAGGAAGGGCGCAGAGGCTGCACTCTATACAAAAAATGCATTGCATAGAAATTAAAGAAGCCCCCCTTACTCGAGTTCATAATTGATCCTTATAAAGATCAGATCCAGGCTAGAATGAGATCTCAAGGTATAACTGATAGGATTCTTATAGGATAATCAGGATGTGTTTGCCCGATTCCGTGCAGATTTGTGTGGAATCTCCCCCTCAATTGTGTGTCATGCCTTGAATATCTACCCAAGGAAACCCTTACTGAAATAAAAGAAAAGAAGTATTGGTCAAGAGCGGTCAGTCACTCTTAACGTGAAAGCCTTGTTAGAAAATGAGTTCAATAGGGGGTCTCAGTACCTAGAATGGATGGAAAACTCGATTCTAGTTAGAAAACCAAACAAGAAATGGTGAACGTATGTTGACTTTTGTAATCTAAATGATGCATGTCCTAAGGATTATTTCCTACTCCCAAGAATTAATCAGCTGGTAGACAGAAAAGCCTGGCATGAGCTTTTATTTTTTTTGGATGCATACTTTAGGTACAAACAGATTATTGTATATGCCGAATCAAGAGCACACTAGTTTCATTACGAACATAGGGCTTTACTGTTATAAAGCTATGTTATTTGGACTCAAGAATGCAGGGGTAACATATCAACGCTTGGTCAACAAAATGTTTGCTTGTAAATTGGATGAATTATGGGGGCGTATGTTAATGAAATGTTGGTAAAATAAAGGAAGCCCGAAGCTAATGTTTCCTGTCTAGTTGGGATGCTTCAAATTTTGCAAGAATTTAAAATGAAGTTGAATCCGCTAAAATGTTCTTTTAGGGTTTCATCTGGAAATTTTTTAGGATTTATTGTACATGCAAGGGGAATAATATAAGTTAACCCTGAATAAGTCGAAGCTATAAAGGACATCAAGATCCCCAAGGCACGAAATGCAAGGTGGAGGCATTGAGCAGGTTCATATCTAAGGCCACTGATAAGTGTGTCCTATTCTTTGAGGAACTTAAGAAGAAAAAAAGGCAATTTTAGTTTTTAAACATTTCTAAATATTTATGAGTTTGTTATAATAATTGTTATTACTTTCAAATATATTCACTTTTACTTTATATTCATTATTTTCAAAAGAAATCTATCCTTTATATATTTAAAAGTATTCCTATAAAGTTTTCTTAGGTTTTGATATGATTAAAATATGTGTAAACTAGTTTGGATAATTTTACAAAGTATCAAAATATTTCAAAAACCTTAATATTTTGGAAATAATTTTGTAAACTATTTTTCAATTTGTGAAGGATATGTCGATATATCCAATTCCTTTATGTTGACATATTGACCGTATTTTTTAAAATTCAAATTTTAAATGGAAGTATCTTTTTGTCATATCTCTTCATGAATAGACATAACTGTTGTTTCTTTATAAATAGGTGTTAAACTAATGAATTTTTGTTAATTAGTTCCTTATATTTTTCTCTTTTATTCTTTTGAATTTTAAGAGAAAATCCACTCAAAATATTCTCGAATTCAATCAGAATCAAATTCAAACTCTATTGACTTGATTCTCTATTGATTACTATCTGATTTCCTTCATCTCTCTCACTTAAACAAGATCAAAGTGCTATTCAAGAGGTTATAGGATCTTTTGTAATCAAGATCAATCATCTGAGTCTGTAAAACTTTATCAAATCATATATTATACATGTGGGTGTAATTATAGTCCATGTAAATCAATCGGGTGTGCTTAGTAGCCCAGAAATCTAGTGGGTGTGCATATGGCCCATGTAAATTATGTGCCTTTACCGAGAGGTTGGAAAGTCTGGAGGGTGTGTCTCGTTTCCATGAAATGGGGTCATATTTATTTTGCTATTTAAAAAGAAATATCTAGAGGGAATTGTACAGGAGTAGATATAGGGTAACTCCAAACCAGTATAAAATCCTGAAATGTTCTTTCCTTTTTACTTTTGCTGCATTTATATTTATCTATGATTGTTAATTGCATTGTTTAAACTATAATCTTAAAAGAATTCAAAAAATGCACAAAAATTATAAAACATTATTTACCCCTCTTTAGTGTTAAATTAGCCGTAAGATCCATCTTTCGCTAAACGAACACCTGGATGACGCCAATCATAAGATATTTAAGTGAGGCGATATTACCAGGCAACAAGAACGAAGCCAAGATGATCTTGCAAAAGGCACCGCTTTTTATTATGTAGGATGTTATATTATATCGAAGGGGATTTTCTAACCCATCGCTGAGATGCATACTAGGGAGAGAAGTTTTAGAGGTGCTAGAAAACATATATTAAAGCAGTTATCGAGATCGTACTAAAGGGCAAACTCAAGAAAAAAATGTTTTATGATACGGGTACTTTTAACTGACATTAAATCATGACATGATGAAATACACGAGAATGTTTGTCAAATGCTAACAATTTGCAAAGATCCTAAGATTTCCCCCAACTGAGCTAGCTCATATGGTTAGCTCTTGGCCCTTTGCGGTCTAGGGAGTAGACCCAATCAACTAGCATCCCATGGCTAGGGGTAGAAAAAGGTATGCTATAATAGTAGTTAATTACTTTACTAAGTGGGTCGAAGCCAAACAACTTGCTAAGGAGTCGTCAGCTAAGGTCATAAACATTTTAATCAGGAATGTAATATGTAGGTACTGAGTCCCCCCTCAAATCATCTCAGACAATGGACTGTGGTTTGATAGGAAGAAGTTTGTGGATTTCTACCGGAACTATGAAATAAAGAAGAGTTTTTCTACAGTGGCATACCCACATGCTAACAAACAGGTGGAAGTGGTTAACAAGGTTTTGAAGATCCTTATAAAGATGCAGTTAGAAAGGGCAAAAGGAACATGGGTGGATGAGCTTCCCCTAGCAATATGGACCTATCGCACTTCCTTCAAAATGACTCTCTTTCGCTTATGGATTAAAGGCAATGTTACCAATGGAAATAGTTGTACCATCACACTAGAGGACTCATTATGACCAAATGAGAATGAAGAGTTGCTAAATGTGTCATTGGATTTAATTGATGAAAGATGTGAAGCAGCTGCTTTGAAGGCTGAGGCGAATAAATGAAGGATAGGCAATCAGCACTATTCTAAGGTCAAATATCGCCCACTCAAGGAGGGGACCTAGTAATAAGTGAATATTCCCTGGATCGTGGGCACTCGATCTAATCTGGGAAGGACCTTATGTTATCCAGGAGAACTTAAGTAATGTAGCTTTCATCCTTGGCACAATGAATGGAGTTATATTCAGAAAAGCCTGGAACGCACAGAATCTCTATTGTTATTTTACTTAGATTCTATTGTTTTACCAATTATATTGCAACAATGTAATTGAAACGGTCACGAAATGGTATTTTAATAAAAATGTGCTTTCCTTAAAACCTTTTTATGGTAGGTAATGAGTATAAAATGTAACTTTGCACACAACCTAAACACGTCGAATTAACATTGGCAATAAGAGAATTCCACATAAACTAATGAGCTGGACTCTCTAGTAGAAGGCAAACTACATTTTTGTGATAAGGAGATCATCCATCCAAACTTCTCATCGGCAATGGTGGACCAGAGTGTCCCTAATCGGTGTCCCTCATTGATAATCGACCTAAAATTCTTGTTAGTAATGTCAGACCAGAGTGACCCTAACCTGGTGTCGAACATTAACGATCGGCTCTAACTTCTTGCCGACAATGGCAGATTAGAGTGACCCTGACCGGGTGTCCACCATAAAGATCAGCCCAAATTTCTTACCAGTAATGGCGGATTGGTGTAGCCTTAACTAGTTGTCCACCATTGATGATCGACTCAAACTTCTTGTCGGCAATGAAGAGCCAAAGTGATCCTAACCAGGTTACCACCATTGGCAATCGGCCCAAACTTCTTGTTAGTAACGGCGGATCAGAGTGACCATAACTAGGTGTCCACCATTGACGATCAACTCAACTTCTTACTAGCAATGGCAGACTAGAGTGAACCTAACCGCGTGTCTGCCGTTAACGATTGGCTCAAACTTCTTATCAGTAATGGTGGACCAAAGTGACCCTAACTGGGTGTCCACCATTAATGATCGGCTCAAACTTCTTTCCATCAATGGTGATCTAAAGTGATCCTAACTGGGTGTCCACACTGGCAATGGGCTATAATCTTATGGCTGGTTGTGGAGAACCTGACCAACCTGTGGTCAAATTTTGACCGTCGCCAAGTTGGTTCACCCCCAGACGATCGGCTCTGAACTTTGATCAAAATTAGATAGCCAAGTTCACCCATAATAAAACATGACTATCGGTTGGGAGGTCCAGTGCAATCAGTCGAAATTGGAATTGCACAGAAGGACTGTCAACAGGCTAACACTGGATCAAACTTGTTTAAAGTATGCAAAAAATATGTATGTAATAATAAAAAATAATAATGGAAATGCGGTAAGGAAAAAAAAGCATATTAGAATAGTAAACATCTATATCATACCGTTAAACATGCAAACATTTACAGTGTAAGCCTACAAGCATCAGAAAGTGATGCGTACTCACCTTCAACAAAATATCAAAATTGGGTGAGCACAAATAGGAAACCAAGGCACGTATGAATTGTAAACATCCAGATCACCGTTAGACATCCAAACATATACAGTGCAAGCCTGCAAGCATCAGAAAGTGATACGTATTCACCTTCACCAAAATATCAAAATTGGAGCACAAGTAAAAAGTGTTTATTATAAGCAAAAAGACATGGAGTATATTGTTCTAAGCACAAAAAGTTGTACACAGCTACTGGCATCACATAGATTTAGTTTTGGAGACACGGCTCTTGCCATGAGGCTTGGAATTCCCTCGCTCTTCCCCACGTATCTTCTCCTCTGTGTAGTTAATGCCCCGCTATTACACCGCTACAGCCCCGCTATATCTCATAGCAGATTTCTACTGCTACGATTTTTCCATATAGGCCCAAAATATAGCCTTTTCGCTTTAATCCCCGCTATTTCCGCTATATCCCGTTATTTCCGCTATATTCCGCTATTTCCGCTATACTTTTTTAATAAAATGAATTGAAAATTGCATTTATACATTATAAATTTATGAAATTAATTTATTTGATTTAATTTTTGATATATTTTTAGAAATGAAAATACTCTAATATTCTACCGAATTCAATTATGTTATATAACAGTTTTTCATTTATTTAAAGTATATTCGCACGTGTTTTTATTTAAAATTATTTATATATTATTTATAATTCAATTGAATGATAATTTTTCACTTAATTACCATTTATATATTTGTAAAAACATTAACTACAAGTTTTATATGCTATTTTAGAGCCATCCGCTATATCCTGCTATATCCTCGCTGTATCCCCGCTATGACTTTTTGCACCTCCATCGCTTTGAATCTACCGAGTGCATTAACTGTGTAGCTTCTCCTTCAACTTGGCGGTAGCGCCTCAATAAGTTTTGCATGTTCTATCTTTGTTAGTTTTAATTCCTCCATTGTTTCAACTGGACTCTCATGACCTTTGCAGGAAATTTTATCATGACATTTTGCCTGTTTCCTCCTTACCAAAATCTTAAGTGGACTAGGTGGGGCCTAAAATTTCAACATCAACATCATCCCTAAGGGCAACAATCATCTCGTTTAGACCCTCATCGACTATAGGGGTTTGAAGACCCTAGGGACACAGTCCCTAATAATAGAGCTTTCAAAGAGATTATAGCTTCAGTAGGATCTGTCATAAGCATGTCATCTGTATGATAATGAGAAGGATTGTCAAGTGCGGTTTTGCCAAAACAGCCTCTAACATATTGAGTAGTGGCCCGCGGACTATAAAGAAGAATCCTACCTTCTTTAAGAGAAGCTGGAGTATCATCATGTTGCTAACCACCATTTAGAGGTAGGGGCATGTCCCGAGGCTGGCTTGTAATTGTTGAATTTGAAGAAACATAGAAAATAGTTAGAGGGACATCATGCATGGGGGCATAAATGACCTTTTTTGAAAATTGACTTGTGTTTTCACCTCTGATCAAACCACCTTTCTTTTTTCTATCCTCTTCCTTTTTTATCCTTCTCAGCCTAAGCCAAAATATAACCAAGGCGGACGGCATCCCACTCAGCTGTGCCTGTCATAAAGCGAGTGTTAATGGCTTGAGACTAAAAGGAGACCCTTCCTACTCGTTGGCAGTCTTCGCTTCTCTACTTAACCATTTATGGATGGACACCATGACCACTTAATAGTCATCCATTCAAACCAAACTCTTTTTAGTAAACATTCTGAAACAAATCTCATCTACAAGCTCTTCCACCTGATCATGCTGGCTATTTATCTCATTGCTTTCTACTTACAGCCTCTAAGCCTTAGTGGTTTCAATAGCTTTTTCAATAGCTATGCCTTTAAGCTCATTATAAAGGGACACCTTTTAGCTTTCCATCCACTGCCTTTTTCTTCAAATCAGCAAGTTGGGCTCCATTTTCTTAGCTACTGCTTGGAGCTTGTGTAATCTTTTGGTGAATTTGGCTTTAACATTCTTATAGTCATCAAACAGCCATCCAACTTTAGCATTGTTATCCTTTTATGCAGCTTTAATGTTGTTAGAGTGCTCTTTTTTCAGCTTATCCAATTTCATGACATAAGAGACCTTTAGTTTTTGATCTTCTCCACATGAGACTTGTCTAACACGTCTAACAACACTTCATGATTCAAGTCCTTTTGATGCATCTGCTTCCTTGGGTCAAAAATCTTTAGATTCTATTTAATATATTTTTTGCTAATCTCCTCTCCCGCCTTACCCACCCCGGTGTGAAACTCTGATAAGGCCTTTACACTGCTCAGCACATTCCCAAGAAGGTCAATCGCTCCTAAGAAAAAGAGAGTGTGTATAAGCGAGTAAGTGGGAAAGTGGGTCTCTTGGCTAGTAGGGCTCTCGGAACTCACCGTAATTTGGTTTGTGGGGTCAGTAATAATGACCACTTCATCCCTATTCTCCCCTTTATCTTTCCCCTTGTGGGCAGAAATAATCACTCCTCTCTTGTCCATCCTCTTTTATTTCTTGGAGGTTTCCGAATCTGGTAGAAGAAAATGTAAAGCCCTAAGAGATTTCGAGAAATGGATGGGAGTCCTAGATCTTGGCCTGCTATTGGGGGAGTGAGATCTCTTTTGGGAGCCATTTTTGGGGACTTGGTCATCTTTGTCTCCATCTGGGCAATAAGAGATCGCTACCCCAATCTTAAGCTCTATCGCCAGCTTCCTCGCATTCTACTTTGGCTAAACGACAATGTGGCTTTCTTGATAACTTTTAGGGGTGCATTCGACTTTAACTGGTTTATTTTAGGTAGCAATTTTCCCCATTTCAAACTCATGGTTTCTACAATAGTGTAAAAATAATGAATTGGAATCAAGAAAATGTATGAAAAATAGACGGGCGAATGCAGCATAAAAAGAGAGATATGTGCGGGTGTGAAAATAGTGTATGAACATCTAAACGAACTCTATGGATCCTCATGCATTGCCAAATACCATTGAATTTCCACTATCAAGGCAGAATCTCCATATTCAATCCCCAGCTTGGGAAAAATTGCAGATAGTCGGACACCGAGATATCCCTAGGAATAAACCTTTCTGGTTCCTCATCCATAAAAGTGCAATGTAAGGCCTCCTTAATGTCAAAGTTGGACAAACTCTCAAGGCTAGTATGCCTAGAAGAGTGAGCTTCACTATAATCCAAAGCAGTGCCTTTGCAATCATAAGGGGGACTTGTCTGGTCTATTGTCTTTGTCTGGATGCTGCCATCATCGAATTCCCTTATAGTTGTAAGTTGGCCACATTTGCGGAGCTCAATCTTGAAGGAATTTAGTCCTGGCTCTTTTATGCTCATATGAACTATTGGATCGGCTCCAAGAAAATCTAAAATCAAGTTGGTCTTAGAGATATAGGGCTGGGAATATCACGCTATGAGTGTCTCACTAGTTACTATGGTTTTTCCCTTCATTTTATTTGTAGGCTTATGGATGGAAGGGGCCCTATCCTTTTCGATTAAACAAACATCGGATAATAGCCCAAACTATCTCAAAATTCGTCCATGGACAGATGGGGAAGCTCCTGAGCTCCATGGGAACTTGTTGCAGTTTTTCCTACATGTTCCATAGGTCATCCTCTAACACAGCTCTCATCAAATCTAAAGTAGAAGCTGAAAAGGGAGAAAATTAGTGACCAATATGGAGTTGTTTGGAAAAAGCAATGAATGAAAAAGGATAGGCAAGGTGACTTACATCCTAAATGCCATTGATGGAGCACGGAGAATCATCTCAGATGAAGAAATATTATTACTTACACATGTTATGCCTGGAGTGCAAATCCTCAACTGGTTTGAACTTACTTCCTGCTTTGAGATAGATGAAGGGAGAGCCTTGTGCTTTGGTCTTAATAGGATGGAGGAACCTGATTTGATGGTGTGTAGAAGGAGCCTAAAACTCCCTTATAAAATGGCATTAAGGCTGGTCAGAGTAGCATAACCATTAGGGTGCAGCTGAAAAGGAGTGATTTTCATATACACAAGGAAGCCCGTGATCTCTTGAGGAAAAGGAGGTGGGGCCCCAACCACATAGTGATATCTTGAATAGGTCATGTATCCTTCCGATGGGGCATAAACCTATTGTTTAGAAGGAGGAAATTGAATATCTTCCCTAGGAAGGCCGTGAGCAGCCACAATTGTATCCAACTTCCTAGCAGTTAAAGTAGAAGTTAGGATCCACCGACAATTATGGCGGCCCATACCCATGCACCGGAGAACAAGAAGAACTAGGCTAGTTAATCCGATGCCCCAATAGCGCAGGATATGTAAGAGAAGAAGAAGATGGAGTTTAGTCTCCAGAAGCAATCAACGGGTGAGTCTTGTGACCGTTCGACATACATGTATGATACAATAACCTATCTCATGTACTATCGCAGAGTGTGTGCGCTTGCGTGTGTGCGGGCATGCATATGTGAAATTGAAGAGTTTTGTTTGAAAATCAAGTTATAGATAGCAGATAATCCTGGAAAACATATTGAAATATGTAGGATGGAGTGTCCTATGAAATTCAGTGTATGCAGCCAAAGTATGCTTTACATTCCATAAGTAGTTTCTCCTGTTCGGTTACCAAACAAACAATGTTGGATCCTATGTTCTGATTAATGACAATAAATTCAGTTGACATGAAGATTCATGAATCGATGACAAAGAACTATGAAGACCGGACTCAACAATATAAAGTATGTTCATACATACATACATATATATATATATATTTGTTTAGAGTCAAAGTCCAGCTTTAGTTATGTTAAAATCTCTCATCAAGTAGTTCATAAACATACACATTGAAAACATTCTATAAAAGTAATAAAAGTTTTGTTTTAAAAAATAAAATAAAATAATAAAAATAATAGTATATGAAGCAATACTTGGACTTGGGTCATTGGCAAATTCATATTTTTAAATGAAAAATCAAGTTTTCAAAAAATGCATGGAGCATGGCTCGAACCCAGGTCACTAGTTTAGAAGACAAGTGCTCTAACCAAACGAGCTATGATAATTTTTGTTTATCAATAAAATTCAGTCTACTGAACAAGGTCATTCAGTCGACTGAACCTATGTACATGCATATATATATATATATATATATATATATATTTTAAATTACTCTTAGTCGACTAAATATTCAATGACCTGACTGTACAAAATATTCAGTTGATTGAACCAAAATTTCAGTCGACTGAATATGAATATTTTTGCACTATTTTTTCTCTGTTTTAATTTGGTCGGCTAACTATAATATTCAGTCGACTAAATATATTCTAAACACCAAATTTTCGAATTTCCTGAAAACACACCTCTCTTTATAGAAGAGGAATCTCTTCTAGGATGAGTTGCATAATTTCTTTTCAACAGAATTTTGACCAGGAGTTGCAATTGTATAATCTCTATATATGCATACTCAATTCCAGATTAAATAAATAATTCTATATCTATTATCATACTTTCTTAGATTCTGAGTTTCTGGCTTTATTGCTTGAATATTTGAGCAATCACATTTTTATTTCTCTTATTCTAAAGCAATCTA
Source organism: Allium cepa (assembly GCA_030765085.1). Lineage (NCBI taxonomy): Eukaryota > Viridiplantae > Streptophyta > Magnoliopsida > Asparagales > Amaryllidaceae > Allium > Allium cepa. The sequence goes on along the minus strand of CM060939.1, from coordinate 770,639,150 downwards.
ATCCTCCTTATCTTTACATACCTATAAATATACATATTTCACCTAGGGAGATGATCATAGGAAGGATGTATATTATTGACTTATCAGTGCTATTCAAGAGCATACTAGTTCAGAAACAACTTTACTATTTGATTGGAAGTCTTGTTCGGTTTCTCAGGTGGTAGAAATCCTATTCGGTTGTCTAGGTGGTAGAAGTCATGTTTGGTTGCTTAGGTGGTGCGATATGTGTTCCTCCAGGTTAAGAGAGGGTTGATAGTTAAATTCCGAAAGGAGTCTAAGATTGGACATAGAACGGGAGTTTAAACCAGTGTAAAAATCCCTGGTGTCATTTACTTTACTATTTACTTATTATATTCATATTCTGTATCAGCAGATAACTTAGTTTATATCGACTACCACTGCACTTACATTATTTACAACAGTTGGCCATTCCGATCCTATAGCTCGGTTACTCAAAGTTTGGAATTCTATCGATCGTCGCAACTTCATAGAATAATGGTAAGAAAATAATCCATTCGAAATACAACGAGCAAAATCCCTGTTAAAGCTACCAATGAGGACTAAAAAAGGTACTTTATGATTTAAAAATTTCAGTAATGGTAATAAGGAACTAGTTAGTATATGTGATAAAATCTCAGAGCATAGATTCATTATTTTAGTAAAGATGAAATCAATCAAAATTGAAAATGAGAAATTAGATTTAGAAAATCAATATAGTGTTTTAAAAAATAATTTTGAGGCTCTTAACGATTTTCTAGATGATAAAAATAGTATATTTGAAAAAGAAAAATATTTTTTTAAAAGAAATTACGGATTTGAAAAGACAAAATAATTTATTACAATCATCTTTAGATAATTCAAAATCTCAAATTTTTCTTCTCGAAAATGAGAACTGTACGTTAAAAAAGGAGAATTATGAATTAAACAAGCAAATTAATTTTTTGAAAAATAGTAATATTTCATTTGAAAATAATAATTATGACTTTAAAGCTAAATTTGATAAATTTAGCACTGAAGTCGCAAAATTCAATAAAGGTTCTAGTTCTAGACCTTTACATGATAAAAGTGGATTAGGATATAATAAAACTAATCGTAAAAATAGCACTTGATGCGCTTTCTTATATGGTAAAAATGTTAGTGCTAGTACTAAATTTCGATTAAAGTCAAAATCCAATTTTTATAGAAATTCAAATACTGATATGACCAACAATGTTTATAATATCACTAGAAGTACAAAATCATTGACGGGAAATATGAACAAAAATTATCTAAGTATTTGGGTTTCCATTAGTTGGAAAAACAGAGAAAAATACATTGATGATTATTTTGATATGGTAGTTAACAATGAAAATTATATTTATAAAGGTTCAACCACACCCAAATGAGTATAGTTTCCTAAAAAATAGGAAATTATAAGAACCTTGGGTATCGCATGCTTTAAATATATTTTTTGATGATATCTTATATTATAAGTAGTAGTTATTTTATTTCATATTGTTCTATGTTAATACGTATGTGGAATATAATTTATGTCATCATATAAAGTCTCCTTTTTGTCGATGACAAAGCAGGAGAAAGATATTGCTTTAACATTATTTGTAGGAATAAATGATGCAAGCGGGATTCAAAAGGAGAAACTGAAAGATAAAGCTAGCATATATTCAGGGGGAGATATAGAACTACAAAGCAATATTGTTGAGATTCATTCATACCACAAATGGAGTTGTCATCATCAAAAAGGGGGAGGGTGTTGGATCTTATATTTTGATTAATGACAAGAAATTCAATTGACACTAAGATTCATGAATCTACGACAAAGAACTACGAAAACCAGACTCAACAATATAAAGTATGGTTTATATATATGTGTGTGTGTATGTGTTGTTTAGATTCAAAGTCCAGTTTTAGCTATGTTAAAATCTCTCCTCAAGTAGTTCATATTATCCTGCCTTTTGGCAAGGATGTGATACCAAAAAATTGACTGAAAATCGAAAGTAATCAGTCTCAAAGATTACTTATACACCGGTTCACTATGAATACTGACAAATTTTATCCGAGTCCGGATAGAGCTACAATTAACATGACACAACAGGCAAAGCTATGAAAGCCAACGTTCCAATTTTCAAGTCAATCGGAGTTCGCGTGCTCAAGATAGGAATGGATCAAAATCAAGTCGTTTCAAGTCTCTTGGAGTCTGCTTAGAGTCATACTCACGTTCGCTTTGGGTTTTTAGATGGCTTACATTGGGTCAAAAGAGTGTTCATTTCGGGTCTTTGAGGAACAACCTACTTCGAGTCATCGTAGCACCTGCTTCGAGTCGCTAATAGGTTTCCTTTGGGTTAAGGAGATGATTGCTTCGAGTCAAAGCCATGGATCGATCAACAAACAATGTCTCCACCAATCTCGTATCAATCACTAGCCTCACTTCGTACCCATCAGGCACCAACCTCCTTCGTATCCATCAAGCAAAGATAGCATGGTTCGTATCGGTCGCCAACCACATCCCTTCGTATCCATCCTGCAAATAGTGATTCATATCCAATCCATCCAATCCTTCCACTTCGTATCGATGCAATAGCGACATATTTCATATCGATCATTCACCTAATCGATACGAAGAAAATAGCCATGCATCGATACGAATATAAGGCACAAGTATCAATATGAAACCAAACAGAAAACATCAATGCGAAAGAATGGGATGTGGATCGATGTGAAAGGCTCGACAACTTATTGATACGAAAGCGAGGATACATGGTCGATATGAAGAACATAGCAACCAATCAATATGAATGAGGAAGCGATCAATGCGGCATGAAGGATGGATATATCCTAACTTACCGCTCCACGTCACCATCATTTGATCGACATGAAAAAATCGATAGATTCATACTGATATGAGCTCGGCAGCATATCAACAAATCAAACTTGCATCGATCATAGCTCAAAATTTACAAGTCCAAATGCTACCAAATTTTCATAGGAGCTTGCATACAACCTCAAAATTGTTCATGATCTTGACTCGTTTGGGCAAGATTTGGATTGATACGAATTTCATTCTTATCGATCATGGATCATGTCCAAACGACCAGGGATCGACAACACGGGCCCACCCATATGATGGAAGGAGTCATCTGAAGTTTGAGACAAATATTTCCAGTCTACATCTATAAATAGCAGCCCAGGGTCTTCAGAAAAGAGGATCTTTGGTTCTTCTACACCGTTACTCTGCAGAACTCCATTGTAACTCGATTATTATCGTATATACTCTTGTAACCAGCGATTGGTAATAAAAAAAATAGCAACTCTTCAAAGTGGACGTAGGCTACAATGTTGAACCAGTATAAATCGTGTGTTTCTACTGCTTTCCTTTTAAATTTTGAGTATTCTTAAATTTATATTCTCTACATACTTGCTATCTATGATATGTGATTGTAAATGGGTGCTTTCATCGACAGTTGGGTGTTTGTCACCAATTTTGGCACAAACAGTTCACAAACATACACATTCAAAACATTCTATAAAAGTAATATAAGTTTTATTTTAAAAAATAAAACAAAATAATAACAATAATAATATATAAAGCAATGCTTGAACTTGGGACATTGGTAAATTCATATTTTAAATGAAAAATCAAGTTTTCAAAAAGTGCATAGAGTAAGGCTCGAACTCGGGTTACTAGTTTAGAAGGCAAATGCACTAACCAAATGAGCTATGATAATTTTTGTTTATCAATAGAATTCAGTCGACAAACAAGGTCATTCAGTCGACTGAACCTACGTACATGCATATATGTTTTAAATTATTCTTGGTCGACTAAATATTCAAAGACCCGATAGTACAAAATATTCAGTCGATTGAACGAAAACTTCATTCGACTGAATATGAATATTTTTGCACTATTTTTTCTCTGTTTTAGTTCAGTAGATAAACTATGATATTCAATCGACTGAATATATTCTAGTTGCCAACTTTTCGAATTTCCTGAAAAGACACCTCCCTTCAACGAAGAGGAATCTCTTCCAAGAAGAGTTGCATTGATTTCTTTTCAACATAATTTTAACTAGGTGTTGCAACTCTATAATCTCTATATAACATACCCAATTCAAGATTAGATAAATAATTCTAATTCTATTTTCATACTTTCTTGAATTTTGAGTTTCTTTGCTCTATTGCTTGAATATTTGAGCAATCAAGTATTTATTTCTCTTATTCTAAAGCAATCTAATATTCCTTATCTTCATGTACCCACAAATATACATATTTTACTTGAGGAGAAGATTATATGAAGGGCGTATTATTGACTTATAAGTGCTATTCAAGAGCATACTCAGTCAGAAACAACTTTACTATTTGTATTGGAAGTCCTATTCGGTTGCTCAGATGGTAGAATTCCTATTCGGCTGTCTAGGTCATAGAAGTCCTTTCTGTTGCTCGGGCTTTGTAATAACTGTTCCTCCGAGTTAAGAGAGGTTTGTTAGTTAAATTCCAAAAGGAATTCGAGATTGGACGTACAACGAGAGTTTGAACCTGTATAAAAATCCCTGGTCTCATTTACTTTACTATTTACTTTTTATACTCATATTCTGCATCAGCGGATAACTTAGTTTATATCGCATTGCCATTATATTTACATTTTTTATAATTATTGGCCATTTCGATCCTATTGCTCAATTACTTTCAAACAAGACAGCCGAACACTAATTGAGTACTAAAATTCCACTTGAATTGAAAACACTTTGAATTCATGTTTTATGTCCTACAATTATTCTATTAAAAGATATATCTTAACCCATATATCCTAACAAGGACTGAACAAATCGAAACCCTAACCTTACTGCACCACACTAAGCCAACAAAACTTATGATAGGAAAATAAAATGAACTCTAGAGGTAATTAAATTAATGATGGAAGACATACTGAAGTAGAGTGCAGGAAGCAACGGTGGTTGCAATGACCTAAAAATGCTTGAAATGGAATCATCACTAGAAAGAGCTTCAAAAGACAAGTAGGAATGAGAAGGAGAAAGAGCTAGAGAATGAGGAAGATTGTTTGGTTAGAGAACATCACAGCCCTTATATAAGCTCGCTGATCTATTTATTACCAAACAAGCAAGACCGAACACTAAATCTTGTATGCCTCTGAGATAACCGAACAAAGAAACGGCGAGCCCGTTTGTAGTACTGAACCAGATATGCTGGACCAGAGTGAGTGTAAGACTAAGTGCATGTATTTGCTGGTGGGTTGCATAGTTGAGTAAGGCTCCAAACAAAGCATTCTATGTATTCTACAAACCAGCTTTAAAGGGCAAGTGTAGTAGGCATTTTCACCCACAAGGTTTAAACATAAGGGGATGGACCCAGGATGTTAGCAAGGGAAGACGTCGGAAGATTAATGGAATGAATGGGAGGAATGAGGGATGCATATTATATCGAAGGTCAGTTTGGAGGCCGACCAGCTCATGTTGGTCAAGGGAATCACAATCACTTAGTGACCCATTATTTCACTATCTGCCAATGGAAGAATTTTAGATAGGAATTCATACCCGGTAGTCATGCCATCGAAGAGAAAGTCCTATTTGGTCAGCGATGCACTGGACAATAATTCATGTTTAGTGCAAAGCACTACTGGACGGGAATTCTTCTCTGGTCTAAGGCCAAAGCTGAACAGGAAGGAATGAAATATGCCAAACCAAGGTAATACATTATGGAACTTGGTCGAGAAGGCGGCCGCATCCATCCACCAGACCAACACCTACTGAGTAGACTCCTTTCAGCCAAACCAGTTAGGGTATTAATGGAATGAAATCTTGGTATATAAGGAAATTCCTGATTGTATCTTCTATAATGGAAATAACCGAAGAGCAAGTTATATACAGAAACTATATGATTTATTGGAATGACCTCCTTACCTTTGTACTCCTATAAATATACAAGTTTCTAGCAACCATAGGGACAACTTTTTGGGAGCTACGAGACTCTGCCAAATAGGAATAGCTAAACAAAGCTTTAGGACCCTAATATTTAATAGTAGATCATTGTATTTCACATCAAATACCTGTAAATGCTAAAATATAATAAAGGGAACAAAAATGAATATGGGACGTAGGTCTGTTATGGTCGAATCAATATAAATCTATGCATACTTTGCTTTTCTTGAGTGAAATGACTTAGAAACGAAATTGTGAAGTTGCCTAGAGTACAATGGGAAAATAATCCAGCGGAGAGTACAAGTGAACCTGAAGAAAAGAAGATGGCTAGCCATCCTCAACTCTTTTCAGATACGTTTCCTGATTTGATTTGGTTTGATTTCCCTAATTTGACTATTCTAAGATTTGACTTGGATGCCTTGGATAGATTGATTATTGAACTTTGTATATATATATATAGACACACACATATAGATACATATATATATATATATATATGTTATTATTGAATAAGCATTCATATAGAAATATACATGCATATACTATGATGTTGTGCATCATGCCTTATATGTCATCTTATCACATTCATATAGGACGCATTGACAGCATTTATGCATTTTATGGATACAAATTGTAGGTTCATGACATTATTCATTCTTATATGCTATTATATCCGTATATGTTTCTTGCATAAATTGAATAATGGTACGTTTGATAACTTGGTTGATACATGTTTGATGAATGAGCCTTAAGTTGGTTAAGACATTTATATCATTATATCCGTGTTATCATTACATTTTTAGTTCCTTAAGAATTTTGATGATGAATTATTTTAAGAGGGAGAATGTAATACCCTAGAAATTTATAAATATTTTAAGAAATTTGTATGTATTTTAGTTAAATATTGATAATATAAAAATGTGATATAGTCGAATTCAATGAATTGTTTAAATTAATAAAAAAATAAAGAGGGGCAAAATGGTTATTTTTCAAACTTTAGAATTTGATGACAAAACCAATGCCATTGTGATCGTCCTATTCTTCTAAGTCACATGGTATTTTTGTTTGCCTTGTTTGGAGTTCGTATGAAGGAAATATGGATGCAATCGTATGGGATTAAACGAATGCCAAATCATGCGGTTTGAAAATTGAAATTAGGCAGATAGTTTTCTCTTTAATAACTTGAAAGAGTTCTTGTTGTTCGTTTTTAGAAACCACCTAACCACTTCTTCCTTCCTTTTCCACTTAATCTATTAAGAAGCAAAACACTATATCTTTCTCTGACTCGATGAAAAGTCATGAAACCAAAAGCATTGCAAAGCTATCAAATAGGACAACATACCAGCGGTGATTTTAAGGCGAAAATCTAAAGCAAGAAGGAGCAACAGTCCGAACAGCAGGAGTTCAGGTAGGAAACATTGAAAATGGTAAGTGATTTATCCTTTCTCCACATACAGTATAATTATGATCCTCTAATTAGGTATGTTGGCTAATATAGTAGATAAAAACCCATAAACACTAAATTCAGATTTAATAGTGATTTAGGTGGGATTGGGTTAAAAATAGAAAGTTTGAAACTAGGTTATGGTATAATACATTAATTTGATGATTATATGATCAATTTGATGAAATAAATTGATAACCGGACTTAGAGGCACATTATTAGGTGCTAGGGATGTTCTCAGATGATCAAAGGTGGAACATAGGTGGCCAAGGGCAGAAACTATGATGAAAATCACCCATCTTGAAACCTGGAAACTGTCGGGATTCACATGCACTAGTCCACCGCTGTATGTGACTAGGGCACTGGTGATCTATATTGGCTGAGGTTGAACTAGAACTAGAAGGATACATAAAAAAGACGACTGGAGGCTATTGACGAGGAAAATGACAGCGTTATGAGTAGAGTGAACGTTTATGACGACTGGTTGCTATTTGAAGTGAATATGTATGTTATTGCGATATAGAGATGTGATACGATGGTGAGCGAGTTAGTTACAACAGTATTTGATATTTTTTGGTAGTTCTATGTATTTTATCTTAGCCTCCAATAACTCTTCTTTCAATTCTCAAGATGTCGACGTCAGTTCGGACATAGGATCTGGGGCTAAAAGGTCGGGTAGTACATTATGGTCATATTTGTATCATCAAAAGTGATACAAAGCAACTTAGGAGGTAGACAACGGAGTTAGTAACGGTTCAATAAGTGAAAGTGAAGGTAGTTGCACATGGGTGACCGAGGAGAGGATGATAACCACTTATTCAGAGAACTTTACTGTAACGACCCTAGATTTTAATTTAGTTTAAATTGATAATTAAATGAATTTTTGAATAAAATTGTAAGATAAATTGATTTAAATGGAAGCGAGTTTCCACGATTCGACTAGAAAATATATAAAGTCATATGGATTTGACAATTTGTATATATGTGAATATATATTTAAATTGGATTTGAAATAAAATCTTAAATAAATGGTTTTAAAAATAAATATAGAGATATATATGTATATACATTAGATATGAATTGTAAATGAATGGTTTAATAATAATTGATAATAATAAGTATTACAATTGATAGTTAATAATAATTTGAATTTATAAATTTAATATAAAACAATAAATATTAAAGTAAAATAAATAATTTAAGTTAAAATAAAAGAGGAATAAAAATAAGACAATGGAACAAAAGAAATGACAAAACAAAGTTAAATATAAAGTGATAAAACAAAGCAAAAAGAAATATAAATTCAAAATATAAATACAAGTTAATAAACAAATCTGCAAGCCACTAATATCTCCAGCCGAAATCAAATTAGCACAGTCAAAGCAAACAAAACATATAGTCATGTACCCTTGTCAAATGAAGAAATAAAATATAGCCTGCATAAAGGTAAACAAATCAAATTTGATATAGAAGAGTAGCTTGAAAATGAAGTAATCAGGCAATTAATGCAACATGCCTCTAGCATTTAATGCAAGCCTCTTCACCCATGCCTATTATACAAATAACATCACCTGTACAAAATGTTATCAACTTGTAAACTTTTTGTTATATACATCACTTTCTTCATCTCAGTTTTCATTTATTTTAAACTGAGCAAAAGAAAAAAAATAAAAGAAAAACATAGGAAAGCTTCAGTTTACAACTAAAACAAAATTCAACAAAATACAACTGCATTTAAAACCAGAGATCAAGAGAGAGGGGTTTCAGCTTATTTTGTTTTACAAGCCTGTTTCAAAACTGCAAGCTTTGTTCATTCTCTTGAATCTGTGAGTAACATCACATTTCAATTTTTAGTATCTGTTATCTGTTGCATATTAATTTCTGGAAATTAAATATATGTTTTTGTGTGAGTAACAGTTAGTAATTTAAACTTAAGTATATATACTTTGAAAGTGTTCTGTATATATATATATATATATATATATATATATATATATATATATACATATGCCAGTATTTCTTCTTCTCTGTCTATTTACAGGGTATGAAACAACAAAGAAAATTCAATTTCTTCTTTTCTAACCAATATTAGGCTTTGGTTCTAGAACAAATTTGTCGTATTTAAGAATGAACTATAAACTAAAAATAATTCCATGAAGTAAAAACGTATACAGGAAGGAAGATTCAGTTTTTACAGAGGATACTTAAAACTTTGAAATTTTCGAATTTAATAAAACACTGATTCAAGTTTGTAGTTTGAATCCTTACACGAAACGATGATTTTTAAGGCAAATTTGGTGATTTTTAATGGTGAGTTTCATGAGCAGTTTGGAGATGAGTGTGTGAGGCATTTTGATCGAATTTAGGTGATTGATGGAACTGGGGTGGTCGGGGTCGTGCGTGAAGGTGGAGGAGCGTACCACGGTGATGGGAAAAATAATGGGAAGTAGTCGCGAGGTAGGAGGTAGCGGCGGTGTCGAATTTCCCCTGGGAACCCTAGTTTTACTGATGCTTATATTTGTGATCGCCACGTCGTCGTCGTAGCATCGAGTGCGGCCGCGTTTGGAGAGGAGGTGTCTGGGTCGTGGATGAGCATGTAGGCGAAGGGAGCGATGATGCTGGAGATCGTAGTTGTCAGGCCGAGGCATTTTTGTGAGTGGTGATGGGTTCGAAGTTATCGAGCTATCCTCGATTTTGATCGACAATGCAATTGGGTTGTTTGATGATTCGTGGTCAACGTTGAGGTGATTTGCGACTTGAAGGGGGTGTTCTCGATCGCCAGAGCCCCGGCGCCGCCGCGTACACGTGCACGTGCACGTTTGAGATTTGGGTTGGCTGTGGGTTGCGTTGTTGAAGAAGAAGCTGGGTAAACTCTCGTGTGTTGACTCGAAGCTTTGCTCGAGTTTCTATGGGTTGGACTCGAAGGGAGAACGGGAAGCCTCGGGTTTAAAGAGTTGTTCAAAATTTTCAACCTGAACCTGTTTCCAGAATTTTAGGCTAAATTAAAAATACAAATTCAAGTTGAATTGGAGTTAAATTTGGAAACAAATAAAGTTTAAATTTCAAATTGTTTTCTTTTATAACTTTAAAAGCAACTAAATGTTTGGAGTAATTTGAATTCAAAATAAGATTGAATTGTAGATGGAAGATTTAAACAAGCTGAAACTTAAAAGTTTAAACCTGAAATAAATTTTTAAATCAGGTTTTTAAATTTTTAAAATAAATTTTAGTTTATAACTTAAGTGTTTAAAATAAATTAAATATACTAAAGTTAAAAAGAGGAAAGGAAAATTGATTTGTAGCTCTTTAAGAATTTCATTTATAATAAATTGTTCTTTAACATGTAATTTAAAATGTTAGAAAATTCTATTTTAAACTTATTTGAAGATAAATAAGAATTCATTTCAATCTTGAATTTAAAATGGAATTGAAAAAGGGAATTTGAGAACAATGAATTAGATCGATTTATTTAATAATAATCATTTATGGAATTGTGAAGTGTAATTACTTAATGATAATAATTAAATAATTAATTATTAAATATAACTAAGTGAGTTAATTGGATTAGTTCAGATTTATCACTTAAGTTAATTAGTTCAGAATAATCACCTGAATATTTTAGAAAATATAATTACTTAGAGAAGTAATAATAGATAATTAATGAATGTAATCAATTAAATGATGATTGAAATTTGAGTAAATTATTTGTTAATATAATTAAAAGATTAATGGATAATGGTGATTAATTAAGATTAATTTAATAATTAAAGATTAATTGATTCATTTATTAAGAATGATAGTTAATAATTAAGGGTTAACTAATAAATTGTGAGAGGAAATTTATTTCAAATAATTTGTAATTAAATTATGATAATTAACCCGGATTAATAATTGATACATCCGATTTAAATTAATTATTTGATTAATAAATTCATTTGTGAATGTTTGGACTTGGCTGAATAGATGTTTTGTTTGATACCCCTAATAGGTGATGCTTTGTTTTGAGCTGTGTGACTTATCTATCTGTAATTTATATTTGTGATCTGTGATATGTAAATAAAGATGAGCGTTATAGTTATACTGCTTATCAACTATATTTCTGTGTTTTGATCTGTGATGGTTGAATGATGTTGCACTATTGTGTTAAACCCCTGAACCACACCATACACACACAAAATATGGATTTCACGAGGAAATCGATTAAGTCACAGATTTTTGAAAATAGTTTTGAATTTGAATTTTTAAATTCAAATGGTTTGAAGTAGATTGGGTTTAAAGTGAAAAGCTTTTGAAATGGAATTTCATAGATGAAATTTATTTTGAATAACTCGATAAAATATGAAATTGAATAATTTGATTTGAACTTAAATTCAAGATTTGAAATTGAATTCTATAATTTAAAACTAGGGATTAAAAATGTTATACCAGTTATATATGGGTTAAACTATTTTAAAAGTATTGATTTGGGATGTGAATAGAATTCAAGGGCGTTAACTCGTGTAAATATAATTGGATTTTTCTGAAACGAAAACTGTTTGTTTTCAAATAATAAAAGCTTTCACATGAGAAATGAACGTTCAATTTGTGTTAAAAAGAATTTCAAGTTTGAAAATGAAGCAAATTTCTAAGTTATGAAAACGATTTAAAAGCTATAAGTTGAATCTTTGATTTAAAGATTCAACAAGTTAATCGAGTTTTGAAAGCTATGAGTTAAATCTTTGATTTAAAGATTTAATGAGTTAATCCAATTGGAATGGAAATTGTTTTAAAGTCTATAAATTGATCTTTGTGAAATAAATCTTTTTATAATAAGATTTGAAATGGTAATTGGTTTGAGCCATTTGAAGAAAAGTTTTGGGTTTTAAGTTGTGACTTAATTGAAATCCCAATATCCATATGTTTTTGAAATACTGCGCTCACTGTTCGGTTTAGCCGGGAGAGGACCTTTGTGTCATATATCACATTCCGAATATGTGATATGTCGTTATGGATAGCATTTGAAGACCAGTGTTGAAGACCGGATATTTTTGAAAGCGAAAGGACTACTCGTCGAATGTCTTTGCATCGGCTGGTCCCCGGTATAGAGACTCCATATGTGATGGGAAGTCCGAACGTGATTAGTGAATATCCGGATTGCAAGGACTTCTTTGTAAGTGCCTTTGGTTCTGTTCGATCCCGGAACAGACTTGTATGGATAGTATGTCTGACATTACAAATTGAGATATAAAGCTGATTTCTTTCAAATATATTTCTGTTGGTGGCGGAGAATTTATTCTCTTAGCTTAACACCCTTCTCTGAGACGTACGAGCTCAGAGGTTATGTAGTTGAAGGTTATCAGCAATATATTCCCAATTTGGTAATGTGACATGCTGAGTGTTGCTGTGAAATGATCATTGTGTTGATCATTTGTGATAGGATCATTTGTTTGATCGTTTATCTTTGTGATCATTTCTATGATCATTTGTTGACCCAAAGCATGGCTTTTGTATAAAGCGTGGCTTTGTGGACGAGACTTCGTCGGACCTCACACCCCGGAATGGTCGAAACAGGAATGATGCAGCAAGGTTATTGGGGGTAGCACCCCTTAGGGTATGTGCATTTCCTTCTGGATAGAAGTGGTATCATGGTATGGATCCCAGATACTTAACTTATGTTGATATCGCAGATATATATATATATATATATATATATATATATATTACTTTGTGATTTGTTGCTGGGGCCCCGGTTAATGGTTGGTTACGACCGGGAGATGGCATACTCGTGTCAGTAGTTACCCAGTTAGGGGTAACCCGGCCTTGTATTGGCAGAGATCCGGTTTGGTTCTCGGGGACGTCCTTCCAGAGGCGTTCTCATGTGGCAATGGGAAGTTCCTTGGCCTGACCATTTTTTGGAAATCCAAAGAAACAATACGAGACTTGTACGGTTTTAGTTGTAGAACCTGCCATGGAATGTGGTGGTAACCTGCTATTGAACATGGTAGCCATAGTAGGCATACGATAATGGTCGTATGTTGGCTAAGATTTATATCTTTACTTTCGAAATAAATTTTTACTACACTATGCACTAGTAATAATATCAAATGTTTCTTTTTAATGCGTATCAAGCATCTTTGACTATCATAAGGAGAAATCTCCTCCGATTCTGCGTTTGCATTGTGTGTGTGTGTGTGTGTGTGTGTGTGTGCGGGAAGCCTTATGGTAGTCTCATTTTTAAAAAGCATTGCGAATTGACTTTGAAAAATCTTTTGTTGAATGTTTTAAAAGATAAACAGTTTGTGTTGCTCACACCAGTCCCATGACTGATCCGGAGTTTATTGTTTCTTTCCTAAACTCTGGGTGCTCATTATTTTCTACACGAGCAGTCTAGAGTTTGGGTTTTTCAGATAGTCAGGTTTAGTAGATTATCTAGAGTTAGTTCAGAATTTGGATCACACCAGTCTTGCCTAGCTTCGTGTATGGTTATTGGGAGTTCGGGCTATTGCTGGATTGGTTCTTGGAGATGGAGTTGCAGTTCTCGAAGTTCTCTTTTGAAGATTATCTTAGAGTTATATTGTTCCGCTGCTAGATGTCATCTATTTTCTTTTCCGCTGCTATTTATCGTATCGTATCTCTGATGTATATTGATATCTATTGGATCATCTGTTGTATCAGATATTGTATCAAAGCTGTATATCAATGTGTTATTCTTTTATTCCGCTGTGTTGTTTACTTAATGTTGTTATAAGCTCCGGCGAATCGGATTTGAACGGTCGAATCTACGGCATTCGAGTACGATGTAAAGTATGGATGTCGATTTTCGAGCGGGCAAAATTCGAGTCGTCACATTTACTTGGTAAGATTTCCACTTTATCATTGTCTTTTGCATTTGATATCATTTTGAACTTCTGTATAGAGTAGTTTGAAACTCTACATGCTAGGATAAGCATATATGTTTTTTACAAGTTATGATTACATGACTGCATGTTTGATGGTTAGATGGTTGCTTGTGGATGTTAGGCATCCAAAGTAATCTTTGTTGATCTTACGTTGTTTAATTTAGGGATTTTGAGGGAAAAATTCCTAAAGGGAAAGAAAGTGTAACGACCCTCGTCTGCGTACTTGAGTGTTATAAAATATTATTTTACATTCATACTGGGTCGTCTGATTTTACAGGCTTGAAAATGTTGATTAGTGATATTTTTACCTTTAAAGATTTTATTAGATGATTTTGACAATGAAAATTTGTAAGGCCTATAACTTTTGATAGGAGCCGAATCTCGAGCCCACTTCCATAGGAAAGATAAGTGGTTTCTCTTTCCATAGAGTGGTCATAATTGATTTGTAGACTTACCATATAAGAGATATGGTCATTTGAAGTTTGGACAATTTATCACCAGAACAATAGGTAAGTAATTAGGTAAGTAATCGGCTTAAACACATTGTTAAGGAGAAATTAGCAAGAGAAACCAAAGAATTACTATTGAGATACATAGGGATTTGTGCATCTTTTGCTAACCTCGGATTTACTTTGGAATTCGTGTATTTTGGTATAAGGTATGTGATTCTACATCCCTCATTATTCTTTGAATATTGATATTGTAAAGCAGTGATTTTAAAGATGAATTTTGATGTTAATATGATTTTAAACCCACATCTAACTTTAATAGCCTCTTTTAAAAAGGAATTTAAAAAGTTAAAAGCATAATTTGATTCAATTTCCACAGGAGGTGGAATCAATTCATCATTTTAGCATATTTTAAATCTAGGATAGCACATTTGCTTGAACTGCATTTTGATGGCTGATATTTGTTGTTTATATGTTGTGTGATGATTTTATGTCATTGTTTGATGTGTTTCTTAGTATTTTTAGTGTACTTAGAAAGAGGTTGTCATTTAAAAAAAATCGACGTCAAAAGCGTTCAAAACATGATGTAGCTGAAATATGATGTGGTTTAAAGCCTATGGAGGCTCCAAAACAAGTTGCATAAGATTTGGAGGAGTTTAGTAGTGCAAAAATCATGTCGGCATAGGGTGAAAATCAATTCGATGGTGGTTTGCTTCGAGGAAATAGCATAGGAGCTTCGAGCAAAGAGGATCTTAGCTTCGGGTTTGCAATAAAGGATGATAAGTATGCTTGCTATGGACTTAGAAAAATATGCAGCTAAGGCATATATGTGAGGACATGCTTCTTCGACTCTTAAAAATCAACACTAATACATCCTATATATTCACATGCCGCAAATCCAAGTGTCGGAGAGGCGTATTCTCAAGCGTAAGAAAGAAATAAAGATGAAATAGAATCTTACATAAATGGAATACAATATATTATTTCAACAAATAATCTTTACAGCGGATATTTGTATACATTTATCGGAGTTAAACATGGACAATTATAAATTCTTGTCCTTACAAATGCGGAATACTATAACAGAAGAGTGAGATAACAGTCTTCGGAAGAATCTTCCGACTCTATGCTTCAAGCTCCATCTAGATTTCTTCTAAACTAAACCTGACCACTAGGCTGACCGGGAAAATCAGGCACCTAGAGTTTAAGGGAAAGGAAAATAAACTTCGGGTCAATCAAGGGACTGGAGTGGGAACTCAAAATACGCATTTTGAGAATAAAAAGGTATCACATAAGATCACACCACACATAAACATGGAATGGGTTTTTACCTTATGATAAACAAATCATTGTTACGTAAAAATAAAAGATATTATTTTTAATGGCATTTCTTTAAAAATATTTGCAAATAAACTTATTAATCTTAGCCAAAATTGTTACACTATTACCAGCATACCACCTTATAATAGAAGGCTTTTTATGCCTAAAATCGTACAAGCTCTTATTGGAGAATGGATTTCCATACAAATGACCAGGTGAAAGGACTACCTTTCAGTGGTACATCTCTAGAGGAATGTACCGAGGCCTAATTGATGGTCCTCTACCAACACAAGACTGACCAACCTCTTCCTAGATAGTACCGAATACTTCATCATCTCGGTCGTTACCGACCTATCCGAGGGCCATCATAGCATATATCCATAATAACTTAAGTCCCGAACGTCATAGTGGGAATAATTATATCTAGAAGGGGATGATCATATCCAAATGGTTGTGAACCACATAGCTTTGTTGCATTTACCCTGTTACGGTCATTTCCAGGAGTGAGGCTTGAGGTAACAATTACCTTTTACTTTACACATTTTACTTTGAATGCTACACTACCATTCCATGGTTACATAACTGATTTCCACAAAGATATAACTATTAAGCTCATACATCTTACAAAAAGATGTTAAGCTAAGAGAAGTTGCCTTCTCCACCACCAAACATATGATATGTTCATAGAGATCACTTATGTAACTAGAAATGCAACGTCAGACATTCATCCATATAAGTTGTACAGGAATAAGACAAATCGAAGGCACTATCCTACCACATCCTGTCGGAAGTTACCCCTAGGATTAGTAGGGATAAGTCCTTGCAACCTGAAGAGTTTTAGAAATGAAACTGCTACTTAAGTATTTGGTAGCTAACCAGAATTATCAACAAGCAGTCCTTTCACCTCCCTAAATCTTCGGGGTCCATCCTTTATTTTCTTCATCAAGTCTTCATTTTTTGAACATGTATATTGGTCTGAAGTGATTTTCAGATAGGAATTACGCAAATCTGACTAAGGTTCCTTCGATCCAATCACAAATAAAAGAGGTTCGATGAACATGGAATCATACTTTAATAGGTTAAGTTCTTTTTATCAAAATCCCTTCTGGAGATATATATTTCTAAAACATTCTTTCTTGCATATACGGAATTTTTAAACCTCTCTTATCACATCCTTAGATTACTTATAACTCTTTTTAAATTTGGAATAATTCAAAATTATTTCGTTTTTCACTTTGGAAAATATTTCCAATTCATTCCATTTTAACCTTAACAGAGATTTCTTAAATCAAAATTCTGATTTACTTAAAGCCATGTTATCTAGGATGTTAATCCAAAAATCAGTAAATATTAAATGAGCAGAATCTATAAAAATCATCAAATTTCACTCGATATCAGTTTCATATTCAAAAAATACTATGGGTGGAATAACGATGAAATCACGCTTTAAATCCATGAATAGTACGTGTTCCTACTTCGGTCTTTAACACCAAGTATAAGAAGATCGTCTCTATAAAATCAAGTTATATTTAATTTAAATTTGGAAATTTCAAATCTGTTTATACTTAACTCGTTTTCGACATTTCGACCTTATCTATCCCTCGCCCAGGGAAGAGGACGGGTGAGCCAGGGCACTGGTTTCTTCTGAACATCTCCTTAGTTTAAGCACCTCACATATGGATCTCACAAATAAAAAAATCAAGTATACTCTTCGGCTTTTAGAGCCACGATTAAATCACTTAATTTGTAATAGCTTTTCTTTAAATCATTTATTTAAATTCTTTTTAAATGAACAGTAAAACCTCCAAATCATTATCAAAATGCTCATTTATTCATTTGAAAACATTTGTAATAGATTTACAAAATAATTTTTAAGTTTAAAACTTTATTTCTAAAGTTGTTGAAAAGTGCCAAAAAGTGCTTAAAAGCTGGTTTGATTTAAAACAACTTTTTCAATATTTAAAAATCCATATTTTTCAATTCAAATCTCTTTTAAACTATTTTAAGGATTTTTAGAATTTATTTCATATATTAAATAATTTTAAAATGTCATTTTCAAAGAAATCCAATTTTGGATTCCGAACTGCAAAACTGTGATTTTTCAAAAACTTGTTTTACACGTATTTCAAAATCTACTTATTTAAATCTCGATTTTCTTTATTTTTTATAAAAATATGGATATAATAGTTTGAAAAATTATTATCTCGAAGAATCCTAAGCTATATTCCATTTTATATACTCGTTTGACTTTTATGGCACGAATCGCGAGCTGTCGTTAAGCGGTGCACCTATTTTTGATTAAATTTTCAGTTACCTTTTAAACTTTAGCAAAGCACTTCCATATGTTTATAAAACATTTCAAACTCAATTTTAAACCACTTTAAAGAGGTTTAACATTCCATATACAATGATTCATTAAAACAGAGGAAAGTGATTTCCTTTGTGCTTATCGATGTGTATTTTCGTGACTTGCATATATATATATATATATATATATATATATATATATATATATATATACATATACATATTCAACATTCATATTTAAACAATCAAGCTTGATGATCAAGGCATATTAATCGTTCATTTCAAATATCATATCATCATTTAAAAATATACTATTAGTAAGAGTTTCTCGTCTTCATTTTCTCTTTGAGCTAGTATAAATTGGCTATAGCTCCAGTATCTTAAAAAATCAACGCTCACGATCACTTAGCACAATCAACTTAAAATAACTCGGCCTTACTTCAGAGCTCACGACCTTGATAAGAAGTGGGAGAAGGTCGATCTAAGGTGAGAAGGGTGGTGGTCATGGGTTGGAGGGCTGAAAAGGAAGAGACTTGCCTTTGTTTTGAAATGGATTTGACAACGTATGGATATTATATAAATTTAAAAAGGAGGAACAAGAAGTAGAAAATTGTGTGAAAATGTGAAAATAGGATGGGGTGTCTATAGGAGAAAACCTGGAATAAAATATCAGAAGGAAAAATTACCCTAGCCCACACCTCTTTGACATCCCCTACATGCACGGCTCCCCTCCGTAGGCCATATGACGCTAATGTGAGGTGACGGTGTGGTACTACGAGTTGATATTTTGCTTTTTGATTACTTAAGTATTAAGCTTTAGGAATAATTTAATTATAGTGTAATATTTTTTTAAGTGTTTATGTATATATGGATATGTTATTATGAGCATGTGACCTATATATGTGTACGGGTGTGTGCATAATACTTTAACCGTCTTCGAGTAACTTTTGTTTATTAAATCGTCGAAAACAGTGAAATCGATTACTGGTCACATTTTCACTTCTTAGTAAATGTACATATATTTATATAGAAAATTTGAAAAAAAATTCTTATCATTTTAGATGAATTAAAATGATCATATTTAAATTATAAAACAATATAAATTAATATTAATAATTACTTACAGTAATTGTTATTATATCGATAAAGCGATATCGATTTTCCTTATATTTTCAAGTTAAATATTTTTTTATAAAACTATTATCATTGCCTTATAACTATTCAAAATGAATTATCTTTTTATAAAATGATTATTTGAACAACTAAAATAAATATTAAATCATTGAACCTTAATAAATCAATTATTATATTTAAGGGCATTAAAATGTTATAGAAACATTTTATTTTCACAATATACAATTAATTACTTTATTACGTATTCTTATTCAATTATAAAAATAAGTTTATACATATCCATCTTCGTACTTGATGTTTTACGATTATAAAGCTGGTTATTGATAAAATAGTTTTCGGCTATTTTATCGATTTAAATTATGAGGAAAATATTTTAGTAAATATCTATTCAAAATAAGATTACTATTACTTATTATCTCTTAAAACAATATTATTTGTTTTATCAACTTTTATTTGAATAAAATTAAAAATAAATATAATTTATCAAAGTGATAAATTTGCGGGTAATTACAGCGTAGTCGATACCGACATGATGCCCCCGAGATGATTCGGCAGCTACTTCGAGGCTAAGGGAAGGAAGCTGGGGGTTTGTGTATGGTCAAGAAGTACTTAACCATTTGGGCAAAGTACATCTTGTCAGTACCGACATAGCACCAATATGATGTGAATCATCTTGCCACTGACATGATTAGGGATGAGACAATCACAGTGAAACTTCATAAGGCAACGACGATGTCTTAGGGAATGAGCGATGTTCATTGTTCGTTTAATGTACTATTTTGACATTATAGCCCAAAGAAGAGTGATGGTGGATGATAAAGAAAATGATGAGGTGCTTCCATATGACAATTTTGGAACTTTGATATGATGATTCTATGATTGTAGGGGAAGGTATAGAGGTGTCCAATGTGATGACTCGACGGTGATAGAGTTGTGTTTAGAGGATGATGACTCAATGTCAATGGAGTTGTGTTTAGATGACGATAACTCGATGGTGATGGAATTGTGCTCTGATAATGATGACTTGATGTTGATGAAACCAAGATGGTGTTCTATATAGACAAGTTCGATGATTATAGGAACTTGTGGGTGGAATAAGAGGAATGTGTTCTACTATGGAAATCGCAATAACCCACCTCAAAACGGGCCTAATTTTCGACCCAGCAAAGGCCCATCGAACCTTAGACCCGTTTTAAAGCTTGTTGTTGGTTGATAAAATTGGTACAATGCATAATACACAGAGCTACATGTTTACGCTATATAATCTCACAATGGAATGGATAAAATATAATATCAGGAATAGTGCCCATTTTATAGAAATTCAATTCTTAGAAAATAACAAAATGTCTCAATATTCAAAATAAAATATATTAACGTAACAACATTATGTCTAAAATGGGTACATCAAAATATAACAAAAACATAAACAGATAGATAACTACACAAGACTCTATCTCCGCCTTTGTCTCTTAAATCAGCATCATCTTCTATAAACTGTGTTGTAATGAGGAGAGAGTCAGAACAATGATGTTTTGTCAATAAAAATCTCGAGCCTTTCCATAATAGTATTTGGGTAGTATAATTTAGATAAGAACATACTTATGCACCTTACCTATATTCTTCATGAAATGCCTCCAACTATAGGCACTAAGGCTCTTCCAGTCCAATTCTATAGCTTACACTTTTCCAATCCAACTCTATTTTGCCTTCAACTGTAGACCAAAGCCCATTCCTAGTCCCACGCATCTACCGTCAATTATATCCTAACAATGTAAGAGAAAATACACAAGCCACTTAATACATTTTCAATGGAAATTAGGCAGACTATGACCATTTAATACCTATACTTGAGGTAGGTCCCCATTATTTAATAAATAACCTAAAACGGGCCTCTTTTTGGAACTCTCTACCTGACATCATATGGGTCCCATTAGGCCACTTAATACTTCTAATTGGGGAGAGGCTGATCCAACAATAGCCACTTAATATCTCAAACCCGAAGCAGACCCTTCCTGAGATTTCCCATGAACGTGTCTAAACGATTGCCTTGACCATTTAATACTTATTAAGTGGGAAGGAGGAAGGCCCTATAACATCCACTCAATACCCTCGACTTAGAGGCAGGTCCTATGCAATATGACTTGTAACTCAAACTGTGACATCTCATACTAGACTATCTATTCACATGTGCTAGTAACCAAATTAACTGGGCAGACCTACTCTACAAAATTAAGACCAGCCTTGCGTTCTCTATGGGCTTTTATTATAGGTGATGCCTCACATCATTCCCGAAGTCACACTACTGGTAGCCAAATTAACTCGACAGACTTCTTTGTGCTTTTGACCAGCATTGCATTCCAATAACTTAGTCATAATTTCCATTCTTCTAACATACTACCATATATACCTCACGACATTTTGCATTAAGGCTTTATAAGGAAATCCCCTTATTTCGTCATTAATTATAAATTATTTCCATAATTATCTCGGTTTCTTTCCTATGGGGTTTTAATGATACTAACATATTTATGCTACCTAATTAATACACAATTATTTTTTGAAATTTGATTAATTGTATTGAGGACCACGGGTAGAAGCAGCACAAGCCCAAATAATTATTTATACGCTAATAAACATACACACGTCACTAGATATTCCTAAGGATGTGAAGATTTTGCACCCTATACTGTCAGAACTTCCAATTTATACAACTCCCACTCCATATAATAATTTTACAAAATTAGCTAATATCCATAGCCCAATAATAGACTTCTATAGGAAAATGGAATAAATTACCAACTTATTCTATATCAATATAGTAAAATTAGCATTAATAGGACATAGAATTTAAAAACTTTTACATTCTATTCAACTTTTACATATAAAATGAAAAAGGGATTCATATATAAATTATGGAAATAGGCAGTGTAAACTAAGAATAAGGGAATCCGTGCTTTGTACATTGTTTCCTAACTTATTTTCCTTTTAGAATTCACAACCACATCAAAAGAGAAAAGTCAAAAGTGGACTAGAATGTAATATATTCAAATTGCAATATCTACACAAATTCTACTATTTAATATAGAATAATTAAGATTCCAATAGCATAAGAATTAACATTTCGCTTTGAGTAATTTCAAAATTTTAGTTTGGTGTTTTCATGATTAAAATTCCTCAAGGTATATATCAAATCCAACTTATACTACAAATTTACTAAAAATGAGAAAAACTAAAATTTCCATTCATAGATGGTTCCCAGCTCTCTTTCAAATTTGATTATGCATGCTTCTAGTCTCTTTCAGACTTCTTCCTTTTGAAATATACAATAATTAGATTGCATATGATTTAGATTCAAAATTTCAGGAATTGGAGAAGAATAGAATTAGAAATCGAATATTAAATATCTAAAATACTGAATTGTATCAAAGAAATTAACGGAACTCCATTGGTGTTCTGGATAATTTGTGAATAAAAGTGAGAGGGCTAGCCTTCTATTTATAGTGAGGTTAGAAGGTATTTGGACTGTATCATTTAAAATAATAAAATCCAGAACGTTCGTGCCTTAACTAACCCTAGCCACTTGTAACGACCTAGAATTCTGACTATTTGAAAACTTGAATATTTAATTGGTTTTAAATATTTAAAAGTTAATTTTATAGATTCTATAACTTGAATTTCAAATATAATGATTTATTAGGTAATTTAATCATGAAGTGTAATAACTGAAATTGAGTAAATAATGGAATCTTAAGATATAAGTTAAATAAAAATGATTTTTAGGCTCGTTAAATTTATATTAATAAAAATGAAGGTAAATAAAATTTTGAATTAGATGTATAAGTAGTTTACTCGATTATAAAATTTTAAACGTAATGTAACGATCTGAAATTTTAGTTATTTGGAAACTGGAATATTTAATTGGTTTTAAATATTTAAAAATTAATTTTACAGATTCTATAACTTGAATTGCAAATATAATGATTTATTGGGTAATTTAATTGTGAAGTTTAATAATTGAAATTGGCTAAATAATGGAATCTTAATATTAAGTTAAATAATAATTATTTTTAGGCTTTTTAAATTTATATGAATAAGAATGAAGGTAAATAAAAATTTAAATTGGATGTATAAGTGGTTTACTCGATTTTGAAAATTTAACCATTTAAATTAACATATAAAAATAACCTTCCAAGGCACAGTCTCAAAATTCAACGAAAGAACTTCTATTAGATCTGTAATAGTTTGTTATTTCGAATTTTAAATTTTGTAACATTTGAAGTTACCATTTAGTCGTATGAGATAGAAACGCGTTGAATCTAATATTGGAAATTCAATATAATAATTGGTTCAAAAAGCTCTCTTCTACATAAGATCGAATTGGAATTCAAAATTTGTTCCATCGTATTCGGAATAGGAATATAACATTATAAACGCCTAGTGGCATGCCTCGTTTGGGTCCAAAAAATTTAATTACATATTTTTTAATTTAAATAATATATAAATTGACTTGACCCTATTCACATCAGCCTTCATTATTTCACCTCAACCTATAAACTTACACTCAGCCACCCTATTCCCTAAAAATAACCACCCAACCTATCCCCTATTGTTCCTTCATATTTAAATATAGCATATAGGAAGTAGAAAAATTAGCAAAGGAAAAACTTGAAAAAAATAAAAACATATCTGTTCTTCTTCTATATAAACAAAACATTCCCCCTCAAATCCTACGAGCCACATTTACTTGGCCACCACAAGCCATACCATCGTTCATCGCCAACTGGAGAAATGTTTAGGGTTGGGTGGCGAGGAGGATGGACGATGGTGATCACCTTAGATGATTGGAGGTGGATGCAGTTCGCTGTGAACTGCATAGAGAAGATGGGTACCTGGGCACGGTGCTGCAGGCAATGGTGGAGGGTATGGGTGGTGCCGTTGGGTCGGTGATGATGAGGCGAGGCTTGGATGGTCATGCGGTGGCACCCGATGGTTGAAGCGGGCTGGAATTTGTGATTTAGGTCATTCGACATATTGGTTTTTGCCGACGATTGGCGGCGTTATGGATGGAGTATCCAGTGATAATGGAGGCGAGGGATGTGGGCACTCGCATGGTAAGGTCGTGGCTTTCGTAGGTGGCATTAGACGGCGGTAGTGGGGAGTTGAACAATGATGGTATTTTGGATCGCTGGGGGAGTTTGGCGGCATCTTAGGCGACGTGAGTAAAGACGAGGGTAGCTGGGGGTTAAGTGAGTCTAGGGGAGGTGGTACGATGATTGTCATTGGGCAGAGGCGATGATGAAGCACAGTCAAAGGGAGGGCAATCGAGGTCAACACGAGATTGGATGAGTAGGAGAATTAGGCAGCTAAGTTGTTTTAAAAAGGGGTAATTATCTTAACGATAGGATTAATAAATTATTTATTTTTAAAGTAAATTTGTAAAATTAATATCTTGTTTGTTTTGGATCAAAATAAAACGCGACCGGTCGCATTGCACTCGTACCATTGAGATGTACAATTTGGAACTGAATTCGGGAAGATTCGAACTAGTTGAATTTTGAGCTATAGGCGAATGTTGTTCGACTATAGACCAACCAAAACATGAAGGCAAGAACTGAAATTCGATGAGTAAATCTCACTCATTTGGTACCGAATTTAATTTATAATAATTAAAGTTAATTATTAGTTGCTTGGTTGGATTGATATATTATTATCTGTGAATGATTTTATTAATATATATTAGTATATATTAATAGGTGGATATATTTTCCCACTTATTGAAGCAGATGAGACCCTATGCGCCCCGCATAATAGCGGATGACCCCATATTACTGCGATATCCCCCTCGAAGTGGGACTGATATTTTTATATTATCTAACATATGTGGATGTAGGGAAACAGGAGGGATCCAACTGGATTCCTCAAATAAATATTGACCGTATTCATATAGTGATATATGATGTGAATTGATAATCGCTTATGGATTGTTATGTGATTTGTTTTATTGGATGTTATAGTAGCAATGGCCTAACTTTTTGATGTTTTAAATACCATAAATATTATTTTTGGAATTGGAAAGGATTTAAAAGGAGATTTTGAATATAAAAATATTTATATTGAAATTTGGATTATATTTAAAGAAATTGATTTGGATAAAAACCATGATTGATTTTAGGATGTATTTAATTATTCGTAAAACTATTTTAAATAGAGATTTTAAAATAATCTATATAAGGGATTTTTAAATGGTGGGTTTTTAAACGATATTTCTAGAAAATATGAAAAGGAGTTTGAAATCGATATTTTAAATAGATTTGTAAAATATATGGAATTTATTAAGTGACGGATTTATAAAATGAGATTTTATAAATGGATTAGTTTTATAAACAAGTGAAACTCGATGGAGTTATAAATTTCTAAACGGTGTATATAAATAAGGGAAAATGAAATCAATTGATAAATTGGAATATAATTTCACAAGGTGAATTTATATCGAGATATGAAAAATAGATTTTTAGGAAAAATAGTGAGTTTTATTTTTTGAAAAGTGAGGATGATTAGGAATCAGAATGATATCGATGTGTTGTAAATCGAGACGAGTTCATAAATTGAATTGGTTATTGGGATTTTAAAAATACATATTTTTATCGAGAAGTTAAATTATTTTAAAATAGAATTTTTATTTATTCAAACTATGTAATTTAAACTTTCTTAGTAATAAAGTACTTTAGAAGTGAATTTTTCAAATATTTTATATTAATTGAAATAAATTTCTAATTTTTGTAATCAGCTTTGTAAATCGATTTGTTTTATTTAAAAATAAGTTAGAAATGATTTAGTGATGCTTTATAAAAAATGTTCAATATTTTAAATAGTTACTTAAACCGGTTTTAAAAATAAATTATTAAAAATACTTATACATATATATAGAGAATTTTGGAATGATTGGAATTTATTTATAAGTTCTCTCGAGATTTGTGAATGGGGTTTATTTAACATATGAGATTTTAGAAGAAAAAATCTTATAATGAAATTCTAGGGGCTTAAGGAAATTTATGAAATTCTAGGAAACCAGAACTTTGGGATTGAATCTAAATTCATAAAGAAGTTAAAAATGGATGGATGAGATTATAGGTGAGTATAATCATTTTTGATAAATGTAAAAAGGAATAATATAAATTTCAAAAATGTAGGAGATAAGGCATGAAATAATTCCTGAGTATTGATATTAGAAATGATTTCGGAAAATGGATTCCTAAGTGTGGAAATGAAATGTTTTTGGAAATATTTAGCGACGAAGGATTTATATCGAGGTATTTTGCTAAGTAAGGGATTATAAATTGAAACTGGAAAAATTTTAATAAGTGTTGAAGTAAGATATGGGTTGGAATATCAATTTATGTATATAATTATTCAAAAATGTTTTCAAATATTGAAATATCGGAAGAGATTGAATATATTTCTTTGTAAAGATATTTATGAAATGAATGTTTTGAAAAATTTATAATATGGGCCTAGTGACTGCTTATGGATGTTATTTGATAGTTAAATAACCAACTATCAAATCTGGCCAAATTTGTTGATCGTTTCGAAGAGACCGGGATCGTATTTAATTATCCAAAAACCACTTCTCTCTAGTTCGAATGTTAAGAATGGTGATATCATGATGATGGTGAAGACGGCGACTTGGTTTGTCCTGACATAGGACAACTTGAATGGAGTAATGCTATCAGAACATCGTCATTGGAGGACGATGAGCATTCTAAGTGGAATTGTTCCTGGAAGGTAAATGTAGCCTCATGCCTTATCAACCAAAAATGACTAAAACAGGAGAGAAACAGCAAGGCTAAGTGGGTCACACCCAATTAGGGTATGTTATCGCCTTTCTAGATACCCTTGGATATATAAAATTATGCATATGGTTGTGCATGGAAAAGTGAGCACTCGATTAAGGATGAAAACACCCGGAGTGATAACGTATTCGGTACTATCCAGGTTAGGGGTAGACCGGTTTATATTGGCAGGAGATCTCGACAAGGTCCTCGGTACATTTTTCTAGAGGTACACTTGTTAAATGTGCTAGTACATAATTATTGTTTGATGATAATTAACATATATATATATATATATATATTCATTTAAATATATTTGTTATTGTACTATTTTATTTTCACATAATTAAATAAATATTTGCAGAATAAAATAAATGACATAGAATCTAAATTCAAACAGATATTTTATTCAAATAAATATTTTGTTACAATTTTTGAATAATACAAAATTTGAGCTCTCTATATATAAAAAAATTTAATTACAATACAATTTCAAATTACAAAACAATATTTCACTATACAATTGTCATTCACATTTGCACCTCACTACATATCAGTCGCTCACTCCTATTTGTTCTTCAACTATATTCCAATTTGTATCCAACATTTGAATTATCTGCAAAATAAGCACTTACGCGGTAAAATTGAAAAAGAAATATTTTCGTAGTGTAAAATAAAAATATGTGTTTTTGAAAATATTATTTGTCTCGGTTATTTGGGTTGTTCGCCATCATTTTAATTTTGAATTCATCAAATATGAACAACCTGTGACATGGACAGTGTATGACTGTACATGCCACAAGGCCATACACACCGATATATACTAGATAAAACTTTAGGGACAGGTGAGCACAAGGTCAAACCCAAGCCGAGTTTGGATCAAACTCGGGTGCAATACAAATAAAATTCAACATGAATACAAATCCACACATACAATCTGAAAAGATTTCAAAAAGAAAGCAGCCAAAGCATACAGTAAAAACACACATGACAACAAGCCAGTAAATCAACAAGTGAAACCGAATTCAGGGCCAACCAGACAATGCTCACAAGTGCAGACTTCAACTTCAACATTTACAAGTTTATATGCAGTGCCATACAAACGTATGTATGTGTACATGTATATAGTATAGATAGCATGCACAGACTCGAAATTACGGCATGGCATGAACTTATATATGCAACTAAACTTAACCAAACTGTATACGCAAATAAACTAAACAAAGGTTGAAGCAAATGGCAGTGCACATGCAACCTGAACCAGAGATTAGAGCAATGAACACACAGCATTGAAGACTTTACTCAACAACAACAAAAGGCACCAGATCATGTAACTTGACGAGATCGTTTCAAATTTCACAATGACAAAGTGAATATAAAGGTCTCGGCAAACACATGAAGACACTTGAACTCACACAAACAACATAACTCAATCATAGAAGTACAGAACAGATCAGAAGACTACAACATCAACAAAAGGCACTAGTATCATGGATCTAAACAATGACAAGTACACATGAAACATAATGAAAACCAGAGCTCAATGCAACACAGGTCAGAGGCACACATGCATACAACACAAAACAAACAATTGTGGATAGCAGCCCAAACATGAATATGAAACCAAGTTTAAAGCAAGTTACATGCATGTGAAGCAGTTTATATGCTTAAAGTTATTAACAGTAGTAGTGTTGAACTTGTCAACCAGGGAATATGTCCAAAATATATCAAACAAATCAGTGCAGTCCAGTGAAGGTCAAGATCTGTTTCATCAAGTCAAAGCCAGATAATAACAAGTTCGAATTGAACAAGTCAAAGTCAATTTTCATCTTAAAATATTATCACAATATCAAATGGCCAAAGTCAAAAGAGAAAAGAATAGAGCTAAGTTCAAATTCACGAAGTATATGCAAGATATGAACAAGTCGAGATTAATCACATTGTTCGATCAAAAATTAATGGCAGAGCAAATCATGCAAAGAATTCAAATCTAAATTGTACGAATGTAAGCTAAGGATTTCAATTGCTATATAAATTCCCTTAATATCATCGACAGAGATCATCAAATCGAGTTCAAGCAAATTAACCAGTAAAGCAAAAAGCACAAATCACATATTAATTTCGTTATTCCAACTCGATAAAATCAGAGCGACCGAAAGCATATCACAGCCAAAGAATCGATCGTCCAAGCCAAACAAAGAAAAATAATCACTGCAATTGTTCAAATACAAGCGGCGTCTTCAATTCAAAGGAAAGCCCTAATTTTGAAAAGGAAAGAAGGAAAGAATAGGACCGACCATTTTTTTGTGAAATAATAATAATGGTAAGTCGCCCTTTTTTGTAACCAAAGTGGGTCGGATGTTTTCTTTTGTGAGCTATTTTACTTTTAATTGTTTTAAATTTTAATTTTATTTTAACTTTTCAAAATCTAGTGTATTTAACTAGGTCATGAACTACGTTTTTTGTAGTTCGAGAATTAGCAACTCAGTGGCAGCGTTTTGAGCATAGAGTTAGGCTAGTCGGTAGTGGGTGTCACATGTTTACGTGTGTAAGTGCTTGACTATTTAATTTCTCGTAGAAACCTTGGGCGCATCACGTAGGCAGGGTTGTGTTGAAGGTGGATAAATCTGTGTTGTTCTATTTCCCTTTTTGTTATTTTGATATTAACTGTGCTGCAATTATTTTATATATTTTCGCTTTAATTTTTATTATTATTAATATCACCCTATTCACCCCCTCCTAGGGTGAAATCGATCCTACAAGAAGTATCAGAGCAAGGAATAAAAACCAATTTTTATTTTAAAATTTTGATTTTTATTTTAGAAAATTTGATTTTTTATAATGCTTTTGCTGAACATCAGCCCATAGTTAGACCACCTATGTTCAATGGTGAATATGCTTAATGGAATAATAGAATGAAATTTTTTGAAAACCATTGATGCTTGGAATATTGTTGAGACACGATATAGGACACCAACTATAGTGGTAGATAATCAAAAAATTGAAAAGCCGATGGATCAATTGACAGATCTTGAAAATAAACTATAGAATGCTAATGTTAAAGCTATGAATTCTATTATATGTTCACTATATCAAACTGAACTAATTCGCGTCTCACATTGTCTAACTGCGTAGGAAATCTGGCACACACTTGAAGTGACTCGTGAAGGAACTTCTCAAGTCAAGGAATCTCGTCTTGCCATGCTCAGTAGCGAATACAAGAACTTCACAATGTCCATGGATGAGAATGTCAAAGAGATGTATGGAAGACTTTCTAATCTCATATACAAATCAAAAGCTCTTGGAAAACCATACATAGAATTGAAAATAGTTAGAAAAATCCTCAGAGTCCTTCCACGAAATTTTGAAGCGACAGTTACTGCCATTCAAGAATCAAAAGATTTGAATAATCAAAGTCGAAGAACTCATCGAAAATCTCACCACTTATGAGTTAGAAATAAAATTCAAGGAAGAACATGAAGGAGGCGTTACTTGAAAGAAATCAATAGCTCTCAAAGGAACAACTGAAAGTGAAGATAATGATGATGATGGTGAAGCAGAGATGGCACTACTAATAAAGAGATTCAAAAAGTGGAACCGCAAATATGGAAATTCAGCCAAAAATCATCAATTTTTTGCAGAATCAACAAAGTTCTAGAATAGTCAGAAAACAAGAGATTATTTGCTGCAAGTGTAATAAATCGGGCCATATCAAGCCCAATTGTCCTCAGAATCGACTCAACCAAGGGAAAAGGAGAAGTTTTGCAGCAACTTGGGATGAAAGTGATGAATGTGAAAATGAAAGCACTGACAGTGAGCGTGATAAAGCAAATTTATTTCTTCAAGGAAAAATAACTGATGGTGATGATGATGAGCCAAGCGAGGTATCAAAACGTACTCATTTTGAATTACTTACATATTTTCATGAAGTTAGTGGTTGTATTGAACGAGTTAGGAAAAAGTACGCTAAAATTGAATCGTAAAGTGATAGTTTGATAGAACTAAATAAACAGCTTGATCAATTGGTTAAAAACTATCAATACAAGAGCCCTAAGTGTGATAAGTGTCCATCGTTGAAGAAGAAATTAAAAAATCAGAAATTAAAATTAAATCACTTGAAAATGAAATTCCGATTTCGAAAGAAAGTGAAAACGCTAAGAGAGAAAATTCTGTTAAAAATGGACCAGGTTATTAAATGAAAATGGATCACTAAAAACAAAAATCCAACAATTGTCTACAACTTTAGGAAAATTCTCCAGAGGAGAAAAGTCACTAAATATGCTAATAGGGAAACAAACAGTCAATGTTGTTGGATAAGGACTTGGGTATACTCAATCTAAACGTGTTGGTAGTGAAATTAATCAAGTCAATTCAAAGTGCACAATTTGTGGAAAAAACTGGACACAATCACAATAATTGTTGTTATAGACCCAAACACGTGAAAACCATACTAATTTGGGTTCCAAAAGGCACAAGTGTAAAATACCTTAAAGTCAAACAAATTTCGGTGCCAAAAGGAACAAATATAGATTGCCTAGGGTCTATCGAAACATATTTTTTGAAAACTTCTATCACTAACAATCATGACCTATAAAAACAAATAGGTCACTAGATTCTTTTCTTGTGTAGGTATGTTTGCAGGCTAAGGAATAACAACAATGGTATCTAGATTTTGGCTATTTCAGGCACATAACAGGGGACAAATCAAAGTTCCTTAGCCTAGAGAAGTACAAAGGTGGTAGAGTCACAATGGGTAACAATGAAAAATGTAGAATTATCGGTAAAGGTAAAGTAGGTAACGGTACAATTACCTTGTATTATATGTTGAAAATCTGCACCACAATTTGATTTCAATCAACTAGCTATGTGATAAGGGAATGAACGTTATTTTTTACTTTGACTTGTGCGAAATTATTGACCAATCTTCAAAAGAAATATTGTTTTCAGGTAAAAAGAAAGCTAATATATATTCTCTAACTTCTGATGATCTCACTCTTTGAAAATCTCTAATAGCTAAGGATGTAGAAGTAAACTTGCACAGATGATTAGGACATGCCAGCATGAATTTATTAAACAAATTGAAAAGAAAAGACTTGGTGAGAGGTTTACCATCTCATGATTTTAAAATAGAAAATTTATGTAAAGCATGTACTATGGGAAAACTTTAAAAAAAATCTTTCATGCCAAGAACATTATAAGTACTTCTAGAATCCTTGAACTAGTTTATATGGATCTGTTTGGACCTAACGATATTGCTAGCTTAAGTGGTAAGAAATATAGTTTTGTGTTGGTTGATGATTACTCATGATATACATGGGTATATTTCTTAGCTAAAAAATCAGAAACCTTCTTATACTTCAATAAATTCACAAAATTAGTTCAAAATGAAAAAGGAGTTTCTATCATTTCACTAAGCAGTGATCATGGTGGAGAATTTGAAAATTATAAATTCGAAATTTTTTGTGATGAAAATGGATTTAAACATGAATTCTCTACTCCACGTATTCCATAATAGAATGGGGTAATCGAGAGAAAGAATCGAACATTACAACAGCTGGCTAGGTCTATGATAAATGAGTATGAACTACCCTTTTGTTTTGGGCAGAGGCAGTAAACACAGCTTGTTATGTAATGAATAGAGTTATGATTATACCAATTCTTAAGAAAATACATTATGAGCTATGGTTCAAAAATAAGCCAAATATTGCATACTTTAAAATTTTTGGGTGTCCGTGCTATATTCTCAATACAGGTGATCAATTAGAAAAATTTGAACCAAAAGCCGACGAAGGCATGTTCATGGGATACTCTTCTAGAAGCAAACTTATAGAGTTTACAATAAAAGGACAAAAATAATTGTGGATTCAATCAATGTGAACTTTGATGAAGCTATTGACGATCAAATAAAAAGCAATGTTGGAGAGGTGAACAAAAAGGATGAAAGTGAAAATCCAAAAGAAATTTCAACCACGGAAGAAATCCAAAGAAATCAAGAACCACAAGATTAAAATTCAAAGCAGATCATCCTCCTGAATAAATAATAGGTAACTCTACCGAAGGTATTCAAATTTTGTTCCTCGTTTAGAAACTTATGTGATTTTTGTCTACACAGTGGATTTATTTCAGAAATTGAACCCAAAGATATAGATATAACTCTCGATGATGAAAATTGGTTTATGGCTATGCAAGAAGAGTTAAATCAATTTGGACGAAATAATGTTTGGACTCTAGCACCTAGACCTAATGATTATCTAGTTGTATGAACCAAATGGATTTTTAAAAATAAATTTGATGAATCTGTAATGTGATTAGAAACAAAGCTTGGTTAGTTGCTAAAGGTTATAATCAAATTGAAGAAATTGACTTTGATGAAACTTTTGCACCGGTAACTAGACTAGAGTCTATTAGAATACTATTAGCTTTTGCTTGTTATAAAGATTTTAAACTAAGACAAATAGATATTAGAAGTGCTTTTCTGAATGGAATTTTAAAAGAAGATGTATTGCTTGAACAACCCGAAGGGTCTGAAAGCTATGAATACCCTAACCTTGTTTATAAACTTAAGAAAGCTCTGTATGGATGGTATGAATGCCTTAGCACCTATATCCTTGAGAATGGATTCAAAAAGGGCTTTGTAGACATCACACTATTTCTATTGCATGAAAATGATAATCTTTTGATTATTCAAATATATGTTGATGAAATTATTTATGGTGCCACTAACAACTTGTTGTATGAGAAATTTGAAAAATTCATGCAGGAGAAGTTTGAAATGAGCTTGGTTGGAGAGTTAAAATTCTTTTTATAATTTCAAATCAAACAAAGTGATAAAGGTACATTCATCTCTCAAACGAAATATATTAGGGAATTTGTCAACAAATTTGGATTGAAAGATGCTGAACCTGCAAAATCCCCAATAAGCACAACAATTAAACTTGATAAGGATGAAAAAGGTAAGGCGGTTGATCGAAGCAATATCGAGGTATGATTGGATCACTTCTTTATCTTATTATTTCTAGACCTGACATCATGTTTTTTGTTTGCTTATATGCATGATTTCACTCTGATCCAAAAGAATCTCGTCTAAAATCTATTAAAAGGATTATAAGACTTTTGTTGCACACCCTACATTTTGGTCATTGGTATCCAACTAATGATAACTTTGAATTAAAAGGATATTCAGATGTAAATTATGCTGGAAATCTAGTTGATAGAAAAAGTACAAGTGGAACGTGTTTTATGTAAGGACATTCGTTAGTTGCATGGTCAAGTAGAAAACAGATTGTATTGCATTATCCACCACTGAGGCAGAGTATATTGCTGTAAGTGGTTGCTCTGCTTAAATTTTATGGATGATACAAACTTTGCAAGACTATGGTCTAAATTTTAAATGTGTACCACTAATGTGTGATAGAAAAAGTGCAAATGATCTCAAAAATAATCCTGTACATTACTCACAGACAAAACATATAGATGTTAGACATCATTTAACTAGAGAACATATTTCCGAAAAAAATATCTACATAAATTTCATTTCAACCGATTTTCAATTGGCAGATAGTTTTACAAACCTCTTCTAGGAAATAGTTTTTGTCAACTTCATCTCAATTTAGGTATTTTAGAAATTTGATTTGATTTTTTTGCCTATTTTTACCAGTCTGACTCCCTATTGATTATCAAAAAGATAAATAGTGGCTAAAAAAGTGATGAGTGTTGATATTAATTATATATTATGACTTGAGACAATATA
Source organism: Allium cepa (assembly GCA_030765085.1). Lineage (NCBI taxonomy): Eukaryota > Viridiplantae > Streptophyta > Magnoliopsida > Asparagales > Amaryllidaceae > Allium > Allium cepa. The sequence continues at coordinate 770,604,109 of CM060939.1, read as the reverse complement.
TCTAGTAAATTTCTTTAAAAATTTTAACAAGATTTATAATAAATTTTGGTGGTAAAAATTCCATGACTATATCTATTTCTATCATGTTTCTTACGACCATCACTCATCAAAATCTAATATAGTATGTCAAAATGTGGTATTTTAAACAGGAACTTATTCGTTTTTATTTTATTTTTAAAACATCCAAAGTATTCACTCTCATTTAAAAGTCCTCATGGTTATGCATGGTGAATTATTTGGAATATTTGTTTATGTGATTTCATGCTTATTTAAAAATCCTCACGGTTATGCATGTATGAGCCTATATCAAAATTGATTATTAATAGACAAGTTGATTCTAATCCTATTTAAAAGTCCTCACGGTTACGCGTGGTTAGAAGATGCTTGAAATTCATTTTTTTTGGAATACTACTAATCTAATTTATAAAGTCCTAACGGTTATGCATGGTTAGTAGATATTCAAATTCTTGATATAAATATACCACAATTAGACACAACTATATGGTTTTATATGTCGACATCACACCCCTATCACTCTAAAGTGAAATATGCGCCTAACAGAGTATTTATGATTTTTGTTTGATTTTTATTAAAATTTAATATTTATACTCGATTGAGTATTAATGTTGTATTAATGTCTTCACTTTATCTCTATTTTTCTAACACCAATACTCCTTTACTGATAACAAAAGGGGGAGAGAAAAGTTAAGATTTTGGCAAACAAAGGTCAAGTATTTTATTTTTTATTTGCATTTATGTTCATTTGCATATTTTTATTTATTTTCATGCATATTTGAAGGGGGAGCTTTGTTGTAGAGAGGGCGCATTCAAATATGGGGAGCAAATAGAGTTCATCAATGACCAAATACATTTAATAAATTCAAAATCTTAAATATATGTTTGTTATCATCAAAAGGGGGTGATTGTTGAATATGATGGTATATGATTATTTGTTTAATGATAACAAACATATATATATTCATTTAAATATATTTATTATTGTACTATTTTTTTCACATAATTAAATAAATATTTGCTGAATAAAATAAATAACATAGAATTTAAATTCAAACAGATACTTTATTTAAACAAATATTTTATTACAATTTTTGAATAGTACAAAATTTGAGCTCTTCCTATATATACAAAATTTTAATAACAATACAATTTCAAATTACAACATAATTTTTCACTATACAATTATCGTTTACATTTGCATATCGCCACATATCACTCGTTCACTTATATTTGTTCTTCAACTATATTCCAATTTATATCCAGCATCTGAATAATCTGCAAAATAAACACTAACGCACTAAAATTGAAAAAGAAATATTTTTACGTGTAAAATAAAATGTATGTTTTTGTAAATATTATTTACCTCAATTATTTAGTTGTTCGTCATCATTTTCATTTTGAATGCATCAAACACGAACAACCTGTGACATGCGTAGTATCACTATACATGCTACAAGGCCGTGCACACCGATATACACTTGATAAAACTTCAGGGACAGGTGAGCAGAAGGTCAAACCCGAACCGAGGCTGCATTGAAGACTTCACTCAACAACAAGAAAAGGCACCAGATCATGTAAATTGACAAGATCATTTCAAATTACACAATGACAAAGTGAATATAAAGGACTCGGCAAACACATGAAGACACTTGAACTCATAGAAACAACATAACACAACCGTAGAAGTACAGACCAGATCAGAAGACTGCAACATCAACAAAATGTACCAGTATCATGGACCCAAACAATAACAAGTACACATGAAACACAATACAAACCAGAGCTCAATGCAACACAGACCAGAGGCATACATGCATACAACACAAAACAAACAATTGTGGACAGCAGCCCAAACATGAATATGAAACCAAGTTTAAAGCAGGTTACATGTTTGTGAAGCAGTATATATGTTTAAAGTCATTAACAGCAGTAGTGTTAAATTTTTCAGCCAGGGAATATGTTCAAAATATATCAAACTAATCAGTGCAGTTCAATGAAAGTCAAGAATTATTTCATCGAGTCAAAGACAGTAGCACAAGTTCGAATTGAACAAGTCGAAGTCAATTTTCAACTCAAAATATTATCACAATATCAAATGGCCGAAGTCAAAAGAGAAAAGAATGAGGCTAAGTTTAAATTGACGAAGTATATGTATGATATAGACAAGTCAAGATTAATCACATCATTCGATCAAAAATCAATGGCAGAGCAAATCATGTGAAGAATTCAAACTGAAATTATACGAATGTAAATTAAGGGTTTCGACCCCTATATGAATTCCCTTAACATCATTGGCAGAGATCATCGAATTGAGTTCAAGCAAATTAACCAGTAAAGAAAAAAGCATAAATCACATACCTATTTCGTTATTCGAACTCGATAAAATTGGAGTGACCGTAAGCATATCATAGCCAAAGAATCGATCGTCCAAGCCAAACAAAGCAAAATAATCACTGCAATTGATCAAATACAAGTGGCATCTTCAATTCAAAGAAAAGCCCTAATTTTAGTCTTTGTAAGACCCAGGGGGCCAGTGATTCAGAACAAGCCCAATTCTTTGTTTCAGGCCTGATAGGATGAAATAAGTATAATAGCTATTAGTGCGGGTGGTGTTATGCGAAGTCTCTCTCATGTCCAGTTGACCAGTTTTCATCAAAAATAGGGCTTTCTTCGAGCCAGGAAGAGCAAGAGTACTGGTGGGGAAATACGAGAATGCTTCCTAATCATAGCGCATAAATGGAACTGGACTGCGGGTTGTGAAGCTTCGTTAGCTGCTTAGGAATCCTCCTGAATGTTTATACTGGTGCCTGATGAAAGAGTAGTTGATCAACCTGATTTGGAGTAGCATCGGAGTAACCCAATGAAGGAAAGAATAGGATCGGACATTTTTTTGTGAAATAATAATAAAGGGAAGTCGCCTTTTTTCTATTTGTACCAAAGTGGGCTAGCTGTTTTATTTTGCGGGCTAAGTTTGTTTTTAAGTGTTTTAAATTGTAATTTTATTTTAACTTTTCAAACTCTAGTGTATTTAACTATGTTATTAACCATGGTTTTTATAGTTCGAGAATTCGCAACTCGGTGGCTGAGTCATGGCAGAGTTTTGAGCGTAGAGTTAGGTTAGCCGATAATGGGTGTCGCAATTTTATGTGTGTAAGTGTTTTACTATTTAATTTCTAGTAGAAACCTTGGGGCGACAGTAGGCAGAGTTTTGCCGAAGCTGGGTAAATCTGTGTTGTTCTATTTTCGTTTTTACTATTCAGCTATTATTTTTATATATCTCTGGATTAATTTTTATTATTATTAGTATCACCCTATTCACCTCCTCCCCCCTTCTAGGGTGAAATCGATCTAACAGTATTGTGACGGTGGTAGTCTAGTCATTGTATGGAATCCAATATCCACTACGAGCCTGTACGGCTTTGATTGTATCCAACTATGCTAAAACGTGAGCTGTAAGCATCAGCTGTTTTCTAATTTACTTTCTATGGACACTATAATGCTATCAAATGATTTGATATAAAATATTTTTGGTTACCGTAAGGTAAAAACTCATCGTGTTTATGTGTGATGTGGTCTTACAAGATACCTTTGTTTTCAAAGGATTTTGATAACTTTAATAATTCAAATTGAGTGTATTTTCTTATGCTAGTTTTCCAGACTAAATCAAGTGTTAATTTATTATAATGCTCGAGTCAGACCGAGTGTTATAGATTTAGGTTAGGATCTTATGGATTTTAGAAGACGAGCTGGATGATAGAGATGTATTCCACGTGTTTGGTTTTATTCCGCTATGTGTGTATTAAGCTGCATAGTCAGCATAGATGAGGACAAGTTATTATAACCGTCCAATATTGATTTGTTGATTGTTGTACTCTGATGATGGTATGTATAATAACAGTTATAGTTCTTTTTGTATAAAGATATGTTGTTACCTATTATATATTGTTCCGCTGTGATTGTGAGATTTATATTGTTATTTCTGATCTTTTATCTTCTTCTTCTACACCCCTAACAATTTGCCTTTTTGTTTAGTTTGAGTTGGTCATGGGTGGTTCGTTGACTGCTTAAATTGCACGAAAAAGTGGGTAGTTACATTGCTACTCCATTCCTCGGTCGACTGCCTTTCCCCAAGCGGTCGACCAGTCCAAGAAAGGTGGTCGATCGATCCTAGTGTATTTGCAACATATTAAATAATATCGTTTTAGTTTTATTTAATTTTTTATTATTTTTAACGTCAACATTTATTTTAACATTTCCTTAAAACATTAATATATTTATTAATATTTTATATTTCAAATGTTAACATTAATTTAAGATTTGAATTTGTATTCCATTCGAATTATTTTAAATTCGAAAACTTCAAATGTCAGTAACATTTTCGTTTGAGCTTCGATTATAAAAATTTATGTATGAAAATTGATTAGAAAATCGCTACGAATGTAACGGTACAATTTCTATAGCTAAATTTCAATATTTACAAAATTTCCAATTTTAGCCTTAATATTAATTAATTAATTAATTTCTCATTAATTTTTATGGGATACTAAAGAAATGGATGGAATGTAATGACGATATGTTCGACTATGATGGCACATGTGAAGGGATCGATGATACTCGAAGTGTTTCCGGGTGTGCTCGTAAAGAAGTGGTATGTGAGGATGCTCATTTAGACGTAAAATACGTGTCCCAGATCGTTTATGTGGATCCGTGTACCTAGGACCTTGAGAATATGTGGGTCTAGTTTCTTTTCCTTTGGAGTGGCATGGATTCAAGCATCGAGAAATCCTATTTTTCCGTTATTCTTGGGCATAGTATTCATCATACGAGATATCATAAATCCAACACACATGAGTGATTTGTGAGGATTGATTGATGGATGTTATGTTTGTTATGTTTTGCTTATCACTCTAGGGATGTTATGGGATGTAGGTATTATGGGCTTAGGTACCTAGACACCCGATGTTGTATCAGACTTATAGTACACTCATATGATGATGGTGATAATAGATTAGCATATACTATTGTCCACTAACTCTTTCGATATAGGGACCTGTTAGGTATGATTCTTTATACGTTGTGTCCTATATAATATATCGAACTTCAAGTATTTTGAGATAGTTTATCGCTCAAACCATTATTGACTGACTCGAGGTTTTATTCTTTTCTTCTTATAATCTCAAGTACTCTTAAATGAGTAGACTAGATTGCTAGTGTGTGACCGCACACATGGAATCATTTGAGTTTATTATTGCTTATTCCTCCATGTGACACTGTAGAACCTTGACAGTATTTGAACTGTTTTGTTTGGAAAAGGATTTGACTTCATTTATCAGTTGTATACACTATATTACTGCTGTAATAACTGTATTGATCATGTGTTCTGATCTGTGATGGTTTTTATAGTTAAATTTTCTATCTCTCTTGTTTTATTTTAGTGATGGTTATTGTTTTATCCTAGTGCTTTAAGATATATGACTGGTTCTTTGATTGTTTTATTTACGTCACCACCCTCACAATCATCCTACATCGATCGGGCATCGATGTAGTGCACTATACACCTATATTGGGACTTTGAGGTATAACGAGGTCATCACACATGAACTCCTAATCACATCATTATCTTCTTTTATAGTCACTTCATTTGAAGACAAACCAAAAATCCACTAAAAATCCAAATTTGGGCACCATTTCAAGGGAAGGAAGAGGAAAATTCAATTGGGAAAGGAAGCTTTCATTTCTAAAGAAAAAGAGGATATACTTATTCAAGTATTCCAAAGTTTAGGTAAATAAAACTTTCTCCAAATTATTCCAAACCTATTTGGGTTAGAATTGGATATTGTTTATATATTTTAGATGTTGCTAAATAAGTTTTAGTGATTAGAAATGATTTTGTGTGTGTAATGATTTAAATAAATAGAATTTGATTACATTTTAAGTTAGATCATGAATTAATCTTCTTCAGGTATCAAGAAATTTTAATATGCTATTTAAATATCGAAACAGAGATGGGTTTTAATTTTTATAATTTTTGGCTGAAGAAACAATTAATTATGAATTTTTAAGTGGAAAATGGAAAATTTCAAGTGTAAACTAATATTTAAAAATGTTAAATATTTTTCTTTGAAAGTTCTACCGGAAGAAGATGTTTTTGAATTTTGGTGGATTTTGTCGATTTTTCCCATTAGTTTTGAATTGTAACGAATTAATAGATAAAGAAAATATTACCTTAATAAATGAAAATCATTAAGGAAATGATTGATTAAAGGGGCTAAATTTTGGATTGGTCAAATACTATTGTAAATCAAAAGCAACTAGTGAATAAATGACATGTGTATGGGCTAGGTCAAAAGATTCTACTTTATTAAGGCAAAATATTTATTTTCACTTAATTACGGATTTTCCATCATGACTTATGGTAACCTTCTTTAGAAATGTGATAGCCTCTTATCTTAATATTTGATAGCCTATAAAAACTAAACACTCGATAGCATCGATTCATCGATGCTCGATGGCTTTTATAAACAACATGTAGTAGCTTATAAAAGCTCAAATTCAATGGCTTTAGAAGATGGAATGCAGTAGAGTTTAGGGCTCAACCTTAGATAGCTTTGGAAATTGACGCATGATAGCATTTTTGTTTGATCAACCAACATGTGATGGCTTTACGATGTGATAGATTCAAGATGTGATAGCCTTGTAGTGCGATAGGTCAAGTGCAATTACTCATGCGATAGCTTTGACATGCGATAGCTTTGATGTTTGATAGGTCGACATGTGATAGCCTTCACATGCAATAGATTGGCATGTGATAGTCTTGATATGTGGTGGGTTGACATGCGATAACTAAGGGTGCTAATATTTCTTAAGTAAAACAAGAAAATACTCGGTTCCATTTTGGAAGCCAATTCCTAGAAAAGTCGATTGAGAATTTCATATGGATAAAGTTAAGACAGGAAATAATAAGCTCAATGTAGAAACTCATTTAAAATTGAATAATGAAGTAAGCTTAGGGAAGCTAAGAAATAATATATGATTTATTGAAATGAAAGTTAATAATGTTTTATTTAAAGAATGTGTAGGCTACATTATAAATGAATGGAAGAAAGAATTTAACCCTAGATCATAAAATATACTGACTCATGGAGTTGTTGAATGATAGATTAATTCAACGGTGTATGGCAGGGTGCCATGGATTGGGAAATCAATAGGGTTCAATTCAGCAATTTAACTCTATAGAGAGCAATACATCCACTAGATGTATTTTACTAAATGAATCGGCAAGTGAAACAAAAATGCTTCGGGGAATAGAAGGGGCAATTAGCTCTTAGTAAGGATGTTTGCTAGATAGTATTCAGGGCGCTTGCGTTCATCCTCCTATGAGAGTTTGGGTGGCTCTAGTCCAAGTGGCTATGATGGTGGAATGAGTGGTCATTCCGTCGATGATGTTGTTCGATAAAGGATAAATTAGTAATAAACGTACCTAAGGAGTTAATCACCAAGTAAAGTTAACGATGACTTTAATATGGAAACCTAAATAAGCGTTTGGATGAAGCTTGTGAATGTGTTTGATGATTGTATGATATGGTTTATAATAATTTAATAATAAGTATGGGGTGTACTTAGTCTAAAATGGATGAATAAAAATACAACATGGTTCGAAATTGAATTTTGAAGTATAGGGTATAATTATGTTTTGAAAATGATGTTATATTTATGCTCATATTGTGATGATTGATTAAATGATATGATTTAATCGTTGTTAATGAATTAGTGAGGGGGAAATCTATTCCGTGCTTTAGCAGCATGGTCTCATTATATGTATGTTTTAGGGAAAAGTATTACTCGAACCATACTTTATGTCTAACACGTGTTTTATCATTTCTCGTAAACTCGTGGATACTCATTCAAATATATTTATTTTATGCATTAGATGGTTTACTTTTAAAATACGAATAATGTAACACCTCACAAATTTGATGTAACGACCCGACGTCCTACGCCCAGAAAGATGTATCGTTATTAAAGAAAGAAAGGGGTGAGAAAATAGAAAAGATAGAGAAGAAAGAACAACAACAACATCAGAATCTCACAGCGGAACGAACAAATTATATTAATCACATTAGTATTTACATAATATATAACATCAATTAGAGTTATACAGATAATACATCACATACTAGACAGTTATAGACACCTGTCTAGTTATACAACTCAATACATAATACATCACAGAGATACCAACACAGCGGAACACTATATCTACAAACGCTGAAGCCTCCTTCTTCATTGCTCCTCCAGAATTCGTCAAAGCAAACCTGATCCCTTGGCTACTCGTAAAAATTTGAGTACCCGAGAGTTTAAGAAAAACAGAAATAAACTCCAGATCAGACATGGGTCTGGTGTGAGTAACAGGTTAAAGTTGCTTAATTTTCAAAAACCTTTGAAAAGAAAGGTATCACGTAAGACTTCCCACACATAAACATGGAAAAGTTTTTACCTTACGCTAACCAAAACATTTGATAGGAAATTCAATGATATTATAATAGATCTAGGGTTTTCAAGTAAATAGAAAATAGCCAAAATTGTTACATCTATTAAATTCCAGCTACTAGCCACAAAAGTGGGTAATACAATCAAAACCGTTGGCACTTATTGGATTTTGGATTCCATACAATGGCAGGGCTACTGGGGTACCGCCCGTCACAGTACGTGGCCTAGATCAACGTACCGAGGATCACTCCCAACCCCCTACAACACAAGGCCGGAACCATTCCTTACTGAACAGTCCCGAACAAGATAACCCCGCAGTTGGCTGCAGACCAACTGCCCACACAGCCGAATAAAAGGGACATCTAGACAGGGGTATACCTCGTCCTGCTTGGGCATGACCCACCTAACCTTGCTGCACCTCCCCTGTTTTAGCCATTCCCGGTTGATGAGGCTTGAGGCTACGATTACCTTTATAGAACATATCTCTTAGAATGCTCATCGTCCGCCTGACGATGTTCTGAAAGCATTCAATCCATACAAGTTCGTTCCGGGTTCGAACGAAACCGAAGGCATTATCTCGTTACACTCGTTTTGGAATCACCCTCAGAGTTAACGATGATAATCCTTGCATTCTGAATCTTCATCTTCGCTTTAGATTCACGACCTATCGTTAATTTGGATCGATGTGGTTTTCGGATGTCCAAATATGGAAAACCCGATCCCGGTCTCATCGAAATCCAAAACGTATCTTTTAAGGCCAAGTTGTCTATTTAGTCTTAACAGTCAATTCAATATTATAAATATACACACAGAAAGATAATTCACATCTAATAATAGATAATCACATTATCATCATAAATAGATAATTAATATCATCATCCAAACAGATAATAAAATATTTTCATACTTAAACCATACATCCATATCACATAGATATCACTTATATCTGAGACCACAATCAATCAATGAAATATCAATATCATCCATAAGCAATGATTTATGAATCACAATCTATAATTAATTTAAAATGAATTAAATTAACTACTTCTATCTTTAATTAATTTAAAATAAATTAAATTAATTACTCATTCCATAAATCCTGCTCTCACAACCTTTAATTAATTATAAATCAAATTAATTGATCATTCTCTAATTTCAATAAGTAATTTAGTGTTAAATTAATTCCTCAAATGAATTATTCTAAATCATTCATAGCGATTAACATTTAATTACTTCCTTATTAATTATTCTTTAATTAAACTATTCTAATTACATCATTAATTATTTTAATTAATGATCTCTAATTTATATTAAATTACTTTATTTAAGTTAATTACATTAAGTGATTAATATTTATTTAAACACAATTATTAATCACCCTTGATTAATTACAAACTAGTAATTAACTACCCTTAGTTACATATTAACAAATTAATCATCCCATGATCGATTATTCCATAAATTAATCCTTTGATTAATTACAAAAGAAATTACCCAAATTACTTCACTTACAAATCATCTTATATTAATTTCATCAAGTAATTATCATCTAATTACTTTCCTAAGTAATTATACTCCATTAATTACACTAAGTAATTACACAAACCAAATCATCAAATGATTTCTTAAATTAATTAAAATTAATTAACTTAATTTAATCTTATCATCGGTTACTTATGTATCCCAATTAATCATCTTTGATTTAAATAACTTTTGCTACATTCCAGTAGTTTCCTTTAATTTATTTACAGAGATTAATCTTTGAATAAATCCATTAATTAATTACATTTAGATAGATTTATTACAATTTAATTACCTTGTTGATTTATTATTCCAAAATTAATCAATTTCCTAATTACATCATTGATTATAATAATTAATGATTTCTAATTACATTTTCACTTATTATTTTATTAATTATATTAAGAATACTAATCTTCAAATCACATACATTAACCCTCTTGACTAATAACACATAGAGTAATTAACCGTCCTTAATTAATTACTCTCCAATAACATGCTTAATCCCCTGATTAATTTCAAGTAATTATACTCCAATTACTTCCATTAACAACATCATCCAATTAATTACATCAGTGATTATCCATCAATTACTTCTCTAAGTAATTTACTTCCAAAATATCAAGTGATTAATCCAAATTAATTAAACAAAATTAATTAACTCAAATTAAATCAATTTACTCAATTAATAGGTAATTAATTTCTTAATTACTTTCCAAATAAATAATTACATTTAAACTATTACAATGATTATTATTAAATTAATTAATCTAATTAATTATTAAAACTCAATCACATTAATTAATTATAAAATAATCTAGTTAATGATCTTCATTAACACTTATTTAATTATTTTCTTCTAAAATAATTAACTTATATTAATCATTATTAATTATAAGTTTGATTAACCATTAAAATTTATTAATTTAAATAAAAATCTAATCTATGGTTCTTAATTACATATTAGTTACTTAATTCATTATTTAAAGTAAACTATTCATATTATTGACTAAATTTCCACTTTCAATATGTTTAAAAACATTTATTTCAGATTACTTCCTAAATAAATTCCAATTTATCCTTAATAAAATTTAGAACTAATTTTTTTGAAACCCTTTGATACTCATATGTTTAAAGCATATTTTAACACTTAAAACTTATTTAAATCAATTTAAATTATAAAACTTTATTTTATTTCTACATCTAGAATTTCAAATTTAAGTTCTGGTTTTCAATTTTTTTGAAGTTAACTTTGTTTAAATCTTTCCTTAACCATTTAAATTTCATCTTTGAATTCAACTCTTTTGAACACACTTAAATATTAAACACGTTTAAGTTATTAAAATAATTTAAATTATGAAACTTTATTATTTCCAACTCTGTTTCAAAACTAACTTGAATTCACTATTAAACTTTGGTTTAGAACTTGGTTTAACTTTGATTTTAATTTAAAAACTAAAATTTTAAAAACTGTAATTGTTACAGGTTTCACTCTGAACACAATTAACCGGCCTCCCTCATTACTTCGAGCAAAACGTGAAGTTTCCCCGAGAAAACAACAATCTGTTTCGAGTCCCCTAACATCAATTCGAAACCCAACAAAAATTCAACCTCACCAGAATTGATATGCACCGTGCACCCTGCACCATTCACGGCGAGACTCTGATCGTCGTCGACCCTTCCCACAAGTCGACCATCATCCTCCAATCTGACAATGACCATCAAAAGCCCCAGTTTGACTCGAACTCGAATTCGAGTAAAAACAAAAACCTGGAAACATGCGACCACCCAACACCACAAACCTGTCAACACCAATTGCTCAATGCTCCGACCACCGGATCGCCCGCGCCTCTGACCGTAGCCTCGTCCACCACTCCTCTACCAAACCCCACAAGCTCGTGCCACTCGATCGCCTGAACTGGTCGTGGTGATCAATTCTCAATGCACAGTAAAAAATAGGTTTAAAAATTTTAAACCTACGCCGCCGCTTCCACAACCCATTGCGCCGCCACCCACCATTTTTCCCCAATCCACAGTAGTCTGCTCCACCTCCAGACAAAAACCCAACCTTCACAATCAACGTGATTGCCCACGGCGACTCGACATGCCCCAAATAGAAAAACACAAACTGCTCTCATATCACACCATTAAAAATCATCAAACCTACCTTAAAAATCATCGTTTCCAGTATGGATTCTAGTTAGATATCTGAATTAATGACCGGTGAAGTTCGAAATTTGGTAAATCTTGAGTTTGTTCAGAAATTTGGGTTTTCCAAAAGAAATTTTTTAAGTTGTTTTAATCTTAACAGAATTTTTAAACTTAGTTTAAAATGATACAAACAACTTTTGTTCGAATCTTAAGTTCAGTCATCAATCAGAAAAGGAGTAAATGATTTTTTTTTTTGAATCAAACAGTTTGAGTTTTGAACTGAGAACAGATAAGATTTAAAACAACAGCCTGTAACACTACACATCCTACAAGCATAGACAGAGGATCCAATATATATATAGATATATACACATACTATTCCCAGGCATATACACAACAGATTCATTGATTAGCTTTTTAAAAAGTTACTCACTTGATATGTGAAAGAACGGAGCCTAGTTTGCTTTGCAACAGGCTTGAAAAATATCAAGTTGAACTACCCTCTGATTCTCAGTTGTATTAAATCTTGGTTGTTGTTTAAGTAGAAGCTTTGTTTTAGTTTGACATAGTTTTACTTCAGATTCTAGTTTTGGTTTTACGAACTGAAATGAGAAACAGGGATATATAGCAAAGAATGGTAGACAGGGTATATTATTATGTTTCATACAACTGTGACAATACTTGTACAATACAGCATATAAACCTTTGTTTGTACTGATTTAAAACAGAGGTATTTTATGGTGGAGGCTGATATGAAGTGTATTGTGTGCTAGAAAGATTTACATTAATTGCTTTTGTTTGTTTAAGAATACATAATACTGTCTTCCTTAGCAAGCCTTCACATAATTTATTTATTTTTTATCTTTTTTTTTATTTCGGCCTGCGCACATTTGATTTGTTTCTAGATGTCTTTAGCCGGTTTACAAACTTGAAGATTCTTTTGTTTACATATACTTATCATATGCAAGCCTTCATGCTTTGTAATATATATGTTGCTTGTTTTATATTTTTGAAATGTAAATGAATGTTATTTTAACATGTGGTTTTAAATGTATGTATGAGCTTACTTTATAACTTACAATCTGTCTTATAAATATTTGTTTCTATTTCTAACTTACATAAAAAAAATCCCTTTGTTTTGTTGTTTGTAATCAAAATGAATTCTATAGTTGTTATGTTATTATAATTTAGCCAATGTACTTATTTTATATTTTCCCTAATTTATCTTATAGTCTTGTATTTTTACATGTACATTTTTATCTTATTTATATTATAAAAACACATTTTCAATTTGAAATGATTTATAAAAGAAATTATCTTTTTATTATAAACTACATATTTTATAATATATGTTAAAGTATCGTTTGACAAAATTCTATTAAAACCTACATATATTTTAAATCATATTTTTCTCAAGCTATACTAAAAAGAAAACAAAACAAATCTTTTTGTTAATAAATTTAAATTTTAACTTAAGCTAGAACAAATCTTTAAACTATTTTAACATTTATCTTATGTATTTAAAATCACATATTTATTTATTTAATAGCTTTGAAAAACTTATATTAAAAAAACATAATTCCCAATCCACTAAAATGTTTATATATAAATTTGAAAACATAATTTATTAGTTAAATTTTAAAACAAAGCTTCCCTATTTACAATGTATACAAATATATACATATATAAATAGAAAACAATCAATAAATTTTTAACAGATAAAATTTACCAATTAGATATTTATTAAAAGAAAAGTATCAATTCAGATCTTATTAACAAAGATATATCAAATCAATTTAATTTTTAATGCAGATTATTAAATTGATATTGCTCGAAAATTCCAGGTTGTCACATTTGACGTTAGTTAATTATTAAAGTTAGCTAGTTGCCAAAATGGAATTTGCGCAAATGATGGAATTTGACCATGGAGCTTGCACCATTGCACTCAAGGGAAATTCTGAATAATTTTCATATTTGGAATTTCATGACTAACGCTAAAATGAAGAAGGTATGGACTAAAAATGAATTCGAAATTAAAATAATTCGATATAGTTAATTAACGCTAATAATTAATCGCCAAGGCCCATAGCTGTTCCATTATTGGAGCCAGTCGACCACTAGCGTCGACTAGTGACGCATAGGCGGTTGACCGATGGGGTGTGGTGGCTAAGGTTTGCCTAGGCTACAATGGCCCGATTTAATATATTTAATCGAATGGTTGTGGTTGATTCTAGCACCTATAAATTCAAGCCTAACCCTCTCCATTCTTCTCATAATTTTTCTGGAAAAAGCAATGAAGCTCTGCCATTTCTCTTCTCCACTATTTTTCTAAAATAATAAAATATTTATACATACGTCTATAAATTGAAGAAGAAGGAAATTTAGAAAGAAAAGAAGAGAACCAACGTACAATACATGTATTTGAGGTAAATCTATATTTGCATTTTCATATTCATATTTTTATTCCCTTACAACCCAAATATCTTCACAAATCTGAAATTCTAACATATGTATGTTTCCTTTTTTATACATATTTCACGGATTTAAAAGAAGATGGAGTTGGATGAAAGGTTCTACTTCAGATCTGAGATTTGGAGCATTGTTTAAGGTGAGTAGGAAATTTTATAGATTGTTATAATATAAAATTATCACGTTGGTGTTTACTTGATTATTATGCCTAACTTGATAATTGTATATGAGTGTGGGCAACAAGTTAAATATAATCCAAATATAATAAATATCGCTTACATATTCTTATTTATGAATTGAGTAGAATCGTTTATAACCAGGTCTGAAAATCGGTCCCAAAAGTATGAATTTAGAATAAAATTTATTCCAGATATGAAAATAGGTTGTGTAGTGATGTTATGAATTTAGATTATTATCTTCATCTTGTTAGAATATAAACTTTGCTTTGCATGGATTGTTGAAATTTAGATCCATTTAATATTTGTAAACTGGTTTGATTTCTTTCCCTTTTTGAAAAATACAGCGTTTGTTCTAACAAGGAGTAGATGCAAGTAAAAAAGAGAAAGAAATGTTTAAATTATGAATTCATTGTGGTTTACACTGCTTATTTTGATAGTAAAAAGAAGTGATTATTCGTTGTAATTTTAAGCGATGTAATCTTTTATATTTTAAAGTTAAATCTTTTGTTTTGGATAAATTTTGCAAATTATCTTTTTAGATATTCTTTTTAGATATGATTCCAATAATTAAATATGAAAAAGCATATCCTAGTAAAGACGTATAACTAGAATATACTTGACAAAGGTATATATTTGTACGTAATTTACCGCGCTTATAATAATTAATATAAAACTTAACTAATAACTGGTGCTTACATGTAATATTCATGTTTAGGATAACTAATTGATAGGAAAATAATTTAAAAGGTTATAACTCAAATAAATGGAAATAAATTTGGAAGCTGCAATAATTTGATAGGCTAAATGTATTAATAAGGCTAATAAATAAAGAAGTCGAATTAATAATGATGAAGTAGCTAAAAAGATTACCGATTGGATATTATTAAACATATAAATGTCTTAGGAAATGTCCCTAGGATGACATTCATTTATCTTGGATAAGTTGACATTTATGGATATGTAATTAAAAAGGAAATCAGTTATTAATGGAATATTTAAGATAGATATATAGCCTTAAATAACAAAAAGGGATTAGTAAGCTAAGTTCAATGTTCAACTTGGAATAATAAATAAATAAATTTAAGAATAATAATCTAGGGTAGTTGGCTTAAAAATAAAATATAATGAGCTTAGGTTAATTAACTGGACTTAGTGGGTTGGAAATGCAAGATCAGTAGAATTTCACAACAGATGTATGCCCTTCACTCAGTGGCTACCAGTAGTTGTGCACACTTTTTACTAATGTGAGATATAACCTACTATAGAATCTGAATAAATGACTGTTAAGGAAAAATAGAATGGGATCCTTATAAGCCAAATCAATTGACACGGTGAGACGTGTGTATAACACCCCTAATTTTAAATAACATTGTTCAGGAGATTTAATTAGATAAATTAAGTAGAATAATGTAAAGATTAGAGTGATAAGGTGATTGAGATTTGAAAATTTATTAGAGGTCATGCTTAACTAAATAAAAGTTTAAAAGAATGAGTTTATGGAAATAGTTTACGAGTTAACTAATAGGTGAATAAGGCAAGTGTATTATGAGGAACAGTCATCCACCATAACCCTTAACCCCTAAACCCTTATTCTTATTTTCATTTCATAAGTTCAAAATCCTAAAACATAAACTAAGGAGCAACTTAGCCATTACCTACGGTAACAGAAGAGGAAAATTCGAGTAAAAGCTAAGGAATCAAGCAAGGAGAATTAAACAAGATTAAATCTCAAGTCCCTATCTAAATCAAGGTGAATAATAATCAAAACCATCTCATTTTCGTTTTTAAAAAGCATTTTATTTCGTATTTAAGTTTAAATCTTTTATGATGATTTTAATGGTGATATGCTTGGAGTCTTTGATATGTTATATTCAAACAAGTTTGTTTAATAAAAGGTTTTATTCAATTTTAAGGCTAAAATCGTATATAATGGGTTTCGAATTCCATGAGGATTTAATACATTATGAAAATCATTATTTTGGAGATGGGTTTGAATTTTCGTAATTATCCAAGCCATGGATAATTTATTATGAATTTTCGAAGGAAGGTATGTATAATTGGGTTTAAATATTTATTTCGGCAATTATATAAAGGAATTTGGGTCTAAAATTTATATATGTTAGCTAATATGTTAAAAGTGAATTTTATTATTTTTGGGGATTTTTCCTAAGTAATTTAATATACAAATTAAATTATATAATATGGAGGACTTAAATGTCTTAATTGTATTATTAAAGGGAAGTGCTACTTTGTTAATTATTTTTAATTAATTCCGTAATAAATTCGACAGTCTTTTAGAAAAGATTTTGTTAAAGTTTATGGCAACCAATCATATTTTTATAAATAGGCAAGTTCGTAGAAAAGTATTACTTAAAATGGCAATAAAAAAAGTTTTGCATAAGTTTATTGTTTCGCCACTTCCAGTAGCTACCTTTCGACCCTACACTTTTGCCTCAGCCAAGTTGAAACCAATACAAAAGGTATGAAGGCTTTGGTACGTAGTGGAGTGGAGAAAAGCGGCAAGTATGGAGTCGAAATCAAGCTTTCGAAGGGGCCGAAGCCTTTATTTCGCTTCGTTAAGAAATGGCGCTTGCCTTGCTTTTAAAAGAATGTTTTCAAAAGGGTTTAACATAGCTTTCGAAGAGTTTGTCGCCTTTTTGCTTAAGAGGTAGCTTTCAAATGAGTTGCCTTGTTTTAAATCAATGCTTTTGAAAGGGCTCTAGTAGCCACTTAGACTAAAAGTTTCAAAGGCAATGGCTTCGAAAGTTGTTTCGACGCTAACCTTCCAATTGTTTTACTTAAAGTATCAAAGCATTAGAAAGGATGGTTCTGAAGCCATATGTTTTACCCCCAAACTCTTTTATTTGAAGATTATTGGTTTCGAAAGGTTACTTTCGCTAGTATTCACTTAGACCCAAAGATACATTTAAAATTAAACCTAATGGTTTCGAAAGGGGTGCTTTCAATTGGTTTCAAAGCTATGATTCTATAAATTAGCAAATGATGCTTTAATACTTTCGAAAGCTATGTTTTGGTGGTTTTGAAAGAGATGTTTTAAAATGTTTTAAAAGGCATATGTTTAGTGTTTTGAAAATAAGATTTGAATGCTTTCGAAAGAGGTATTCTAATGGTTTCGGAAGTAAAGGTCTAAGGTTT
Source organism: Allium cepa (assembly GCA_030765085.1). Lineage (NCBI taxonomy): Eukaryota > Viridiplantae > Streptophyta > Magnoliopsida > Asparagales > Amaryllidaceae > Allium > Allium cepa. The sequence continues at coordinate 770,586,125 of CM060939.1, read as the reverse complement.
CGAAGTCCTTGGTTTTCAAAATGAAGAACCCAATCTCATTTTCAAAAGGAAAAACCCATAGCACTATAAAAGAGCTTTAAAAATGCTTTTAAATTTGGAGTTGAAGAAGCTTATCTTGATAAAAATAATGGGTTAAAGGAACTAACCAAATTTTAGGGGGAAATGATTTTAAGGGTATTAAACCAAAGATGTTGGTTTTATTTTAGTATATGCTTCTTCTACAAATATACTCAATATGTAATGGACCCATAACTGTATTTTGGAAAGTAAGGGCATAATAACCAGCTAGGTTGACCCATTAGTGAATATAAATTAAGTTAACTCCTGAATGATTAGAGTTGCATCCAGGAGGTCAGGTGGACCAGAATATAGGATGCCCAAAGACTAATTAATATGTTGTCAATTTAGAAAGGTTTATAATAAACCCATGAAAACTATGTTTAGTAAGAGTTATTGGCAGGGACCAATGGTTTGTGGTGAACCCATAAAAAGTATATCTATATTAAGTTATTGATAGGAGTCGATAGGTTTATAGTCAAACTGTGAAAAATATGATATAAGGGGAGTTAACGGAGATACCAATAGGTTCAGGGAGAACACATGAAATAGTTGAATGAAGTTATTAGCAGGGGACAATAGGTTCTTAGTGAACCCATGACAACTATGAGACCGAGCAAATAACCCATAAGTTTGATATAAGTTCTTAGTGTTCCATGGAAACTATGAAATAGGACAGGTAGTCCATAAACTTTAATCAGGTTATTAATGAGCCCATGAAAACCAATAGGTTAATAGGGACCCTAGAAACCATAACTAAGACAAATAGTCAAAATGAATGGGGATGAGAAATCTAGGATATTTTGCTTGTTTACATATCATCATAATATTTTAAATTGCTATGTTTTTAACCATTATGGACGTAGGAGCATAGTATATGGTTACTATAAATTTTGGATAAGATATTAGTGAGGGAAAACCTATTCCACTAAGCGGTGTGGTCTCGCTAGACATTTAAATGGATTAAGATGGTAAGTTAGTATTCATACTAGGCTTTATGTCTGACTCAAACTTTATGTTTTCCTCTTAAACTCTCGGGTGCTCAAAATTAATTTGAGTAGGCTGAGGGTAAGGGTCATTCAGGTTATTAGTTAACGAATAATCTTCCGGAGACGAGCAGGAGGCAAGCAAGCTATTTAGAGTTCTTTTCTTTTATGTCGTTGTTTTGTGTTGTAAAGGCAAAGTTGTTTAGTTGCTTATATATACTCTGATCATCCAAGGACGCATCTTCGTATGTCGCTCTTGGCGTATATTGTAATAATTATATTTTCTCTAAATGGGGTTCTTGAAATTTGAGATTATGTAATGAATTTGAAATGGTATGAAACGGAATGAGAAATTTGTTTAAATAGTTTTAAAAAATTCTTTATATCCAAGTGTTCCTATTGTATCAATGTAGCTAACATTACCGCATTTGGTCGTTGAACATTAATAACTATGAATGACTGCAGCATCCGTAGCCGTTAGTTTGGGCCTCCAAGTGGGGGATAGTACGTTGTGTGTATACAAAAGTATGGTAAATATGGCTAAGTCATAGGGATATGTCCTATGGTAAGTACTTGGTGATAATGCGAGGTTAGTCCTAAATTCTATAGGATAAAACTACCTAGCTAATCTGGCTACTAATTCCTACAATAATCAGACTAATGTGAGATGCCATCGTGAGTATAGGTTATAAAGCGAAGAACCTACTTAGAGAGTTTGAAGATATTAAGTGGTTGTTTGAGGACATACCTTTTATGAAGTATTAAATGATCGACCCATGAAAAAAAATTACCTACTTGAAGGATTTGAGGTATTAAATGGTTGTTCGAGGGCCTGCCTTTTTTCTGGATAAAAAAGTATTAAATCGTCAGTATATGCAGTTAAAAGAGGTTGAGGATATCCTAGAAATAGTCTACTTCAGGTTTAAGGTCTTAAGTGACTAAGCAAGATTCCAAGCAATGCCATCTAGGTTGTACCTTTGGGGAGTCCGCCTGAGGTTAGGTATTAAATGATGGGAGCCTACTTTAGGGGTTTTGAAGGTATTGAGTGGTTGTTTGAGGACCCTCCTCTCTCGAAGTATTAAATGATCAAAAGTCTACCTAGTTCTTATTATAAAGGTATTAAGTGGCTTGGGTACTTTCTATCACATAGCTAGACTTTTTTGGGGATAGATGCGTTAGTAGAATGATAATTATATATTAAAAATCCATATACAGAGGTTGTTTGTCTCAGTTGCTAAGACCAATAAACCAACGTTGACTATGCTAGGGGGTCCTCTTCATTTTAGGAAGTATTAAGTGGCTAAATAGCTTAACTCATACCTTTGGAAAAAGTTAGGTAGATATTGGGTAGATAACCTATCGTACGCGCATGGTAAAAAAATTGGGTTTGAGTTAAATAATAGACATAGAAATTAAATGGGAACTTATCGGTATAAATTTATGTTATGTACAGTGTATAGATTTTCCAGTCACTAGAATGTTGTTCTGACTCCCTTCGTATTACAACCCATATTACATATTAGAGGTGCAGGTTAGTGGTGCTTGATATAATCGGTTGATGGTGTAGTCTTCACTCTCTCGTGCTTGGTATTAACAAGTCAATTGATGTCCTAAGAATTCTATTGATTCTGAGGTAGTAGCCATTATCAATATTTATATCTTAATGTTAATTCTTTCGCTGTGAGTTCAGTTTGATCGATCTCTAATATGATTATATTTATTTTAGGTACCAAATATATTGATTTGTGCTTTAGTGGACTTGGGTTTTGATTTTTGTCAAAATTTAGACCACTGAGGTACGGGCTATTACATTTGGTAGAGCTTAGGTCACTTGATACAATGGAATTAGGATAAATTGAGAGAACATATTCGTACATTCTATTCATCATTATCATATTTGCAACTGAATCTTAGAACTTTGGCTATAGCATAATTGTAACCTACCTCATAGGAATAGGCAAAGCAACCATGAATTGGAAATATTTTAGATTTCAAGATTCTCACGCCAATCCTGAATTACCCCTTGGTGCGTTAGGCTATAGTTTGGAAGAGCATGAGTACGACATATGGAAGAATCCCAAAAACTGGAGGTGTTCGACTTGATTGTTGAAGTCTAGCTACCTTGTGATCTTAAATTTTGACCAATGAGTTCCAGTTAAAGGTACGCATTTACTCTAGATAGGCGAGAAATCGAAGTCTATATGTCGCAACTATCTGGAAGAAAGATCTTGCAATGGTGCATTCATCGATTACCTCTTTGATGGCAAACCGAAACTTTTTATTTGGAGAAATTTAATCAATTTGTTAGTCCAACCCTATGAGAGAAATTATACACACACACACATATACATATATATTTGAAATGCTTCAAAATGCTAAAAAAGTGTTTCAAATGATTTATCTTCTAGATCTATTTGGGAAGTTTGTATTTTAAAAAGGTTTTTGAAACCTTGAAATATATATATATAATAAAAGTTTGATTTTTAAGAATTTTTGGTATGAAATTGTTTCTATTATATAAAAACAAGTATAAAAGAGCATGTATTTAGCTTGACGGTTTTTTTATTTATAAAATCGAGGATTTTAAAAGTTTTCTCTCTACCAAGTGATGGACAAATTAGAAAGTACATTTAGTTTTATTGGGCTATGTTGTTGAAGTATTGTTCTACCCGCCAGCTATTAGAACGAATATTTTCGAATAATGCGGAATAATAGTTGAATTATTTTATGGTTTTTGGTAGTGTTGTCAATCGCAGTAGTTCTCTTTGGGGCTACTGTGAATTGCTGAAGAATGATTCGTGTAACAGCACGGATTTTTCGCGTTCGAAAATCGACATCCGTACTCCACTTGTACTTGAATGCCGCAGATTCAATCGTTCAAATCCGAGTCGCCGGAGCTTATAACACATCAAGTATAACAACAAAGCGGAAGAAAAAGAAATGAATATCATATACAACCAATGATACAATATCCAGAATGATACAAAAATGATATATATATATATATATATATGATACAAGAAATATCAGAGACAAGATAACAATGTTACAGCCGAAGAACAATATGATAAAGCAGCGGAAAAACTCTAAACAGCAACAACAACTCAAATCCAATGCTCCAAAGCCAACTCCAAAATCACAAGCTCAAACCACCATCTCGTTTCACCAAGACAAGCAAGTCTCGTCCACCAAGACTTCAATATCCAAAGTCTCCGAAGAATACCAAAGAGAAAGCTAGAAGCTACTGAATCGATATCTATATCTGAAAAACCCAACTCTAGACTGCCCATGTGGAAAATAGTGGGCACCCAGAGTTTAGGAAGGAACAATAAACTCTGGGTCAGTCATGGGACTGGTATGAGCAAACAAAACAGTTTATCTTTTAAACAAACAAAAGAATTTAAATTTGAAATCCGCAATGGTTTTTAGAAAATGAAACTACCATAAGGCCTCCCGCCACACACATAATGCAAACACAGACTTGGAGGAGATTTCTCCTTATGATAGTCAAATATGCTTGATACGAGAAAATTTCTTTAATATTATTACTATAAGTGCAAAGTGTGAAAAATCATTTCGAAAGTATAATATATATCTTAGCCGGCATAGACATTTCGTACTATGCCTACTATAGCTATCATCCAAATAGTGGTGACCACCATAAGTGAATGACAGGTTCTACAACTAAAACCATACAAGGCGCGTATTGGTGATTGGATTTCCAACAAATGGTCAGGCAAAGGAACTTCCTAGGCCACATGGGTACGTCTCTGGAGGGACGTCCCGAGAACCTAACCGGATCTCTACCAACACAAGGTCGGGTTACCTCTGTAATTAGGTAACTACTGACACGAGTATGCCATCCCCCGGTCGTAACCAACCTTTATCCGAGCGCTCGATACCAATAACCACAAAGTAATGTATTTGCAGTAACCACATAGGTTAAATATATGGGCTCCATACCATGATATCACCTCTATCCAGAAGGAAATGAACATACCCTCAGGAGTTGCTACCTCCAAATAACCTTGCTGCATCTTTCCTGTTTCAACCATTTCGGGTTGTGAGGTTCGAGGAAGTCTCGTCCATAAAGCTACGCTTTTCACAAAAGCCATGCTTTGATCAACAAATGATCAACAGCACTTTGTATGCCACATTACCAAATTGGGAATGTATCACTAGTAACCATCAACTACATAACCTCTGAGCTCGTACGTCTCAGAGAAGGGTGTTAAGCTAAGAGAATAAATCCCCGCCACCAAACAGAAATGTATTTGATAGAAACTGGTTTTACATCTCAAGGTGTAACGTCAGACACACATACATACAAGTCTGTTCCGGGTTCGAACAGAACCGAAGGCACTTCCGAAGAAGTCCTTGTAATTCCGGGAATCCACAATCCCGATCGGACTTCCCATCACTTAGGGAATCTCTATACCGTAGCTACTCGGTACAGAGACAATCGATAGGTTATCCTATCGTTCTCGCAAATACCCAGTCTTCACCATCGGTCTTCAAATGCTATCCATAACGTCGTATCACATATTTGGAATAGGCTATGTGACACCAAGGTCCTCTCCCGGCTAAACCGAATAGTGAGCGCAATATTTAAAAACATATGGATATGGGGTCTCATTTAAGTCACAACTTAAAAATCCAAAACCTTTTATTCAAATGGTTAAAACAAATTACCATTTCCAATCTTTTAAACAAAAAGATTCATTTTCAAAACATTCAATGGTTTGAACAATTTCCACATTTTAAATCTTTTAAACAAAGTATTCACTTTTAAGGCCTCCCTTTCAAATTTAAAACAAGGTTTATCAATCTGTCACAAAGATTAATTCATAGCTTTTCAAAACAATTCAATTCCAAATTGGATTAACTTATCGGGTCTTTAAATCAAAGACTCATTTCATAGCTTTCAAAGTTATTTCCAAAGATTCATTTATAACTTAGAAAAATATTTCAATTCAAACTTGAAGTTTCTTATGAATTGGAAATTCATGACTTATGTGAAAGCTTTTAGCATTTGAAAACAAACAGTTTTATTTTGGAAAACCTGATTTCATTTATACAAGTTAAAATCCTTGGGTTAATTCAAATTCCCAAAACAACATTTTTAAAATGGTTTAAATCGATATAAGCTTGTATACCCCTTTTTAAATCATAGATACCGAATACAGAATCCAATTCCAGATATTGAATTCCAATTTAAATCGAATTATTCAAATTCCAAGTCTCTATTAGTTATTCAAAATAACTTTCATTCTTAAAACACCTTTTCAAAGCTTTCCATACTAAAATAAATTTATTTCCAAATCTAATTGAATTTAAAAAAAATTAAATTCAAAGCTTATTTTAAAAAATCTATGACTTAACCGATTTCCATGTGAAATCCATATTTGTGTGTGTATAAGTGTGGTCCAGGGGTTTTACACAATAGTGCACAACATCAATCAGCACGGATTCAAATACAACAATATATTTGATAAGCGATATAAACTATAACGCTTATATTTGACAAGCGGTACAAACCAATTGTAACGCTTATCTTTTATTCACATATCACAGGTACATATCACAGATAATAAATCACAGTAAACATTGCTCAAATCAAAACAGGACATCTCAATCCGGAATATCAATCAGCTCAATCATTCAATAGAACCCAAACATCCCTATGTAATAACAATTAATCATCTGATTAATTCAAATCAGATTAGTCACTAATCTTAGTTAATTAATGTTAATTAACTACAAACCATCTTAATTAATTATTCTTAATAGATTACAATAATTAATTAACCCTTAAATAATAATTAATCCTTTAATTGATTATTCTTAATTTATTACAAAAATTAATTAATTACTTCTTGATTAATAATTATTTCTTATTCACTTTAATTAATTGATTAGCCTTACATTAATTAATTAAGTAACTATTCTTGAATCATTTAAGTAATTATAAATCATTTATCTTGATTGATCATTTACTTATTAGTAAATCTTATGATTTATCATCACTAACATATTAATTTATTCAAGAAATTAAGGTAAATCAAAACATCATTTTATCTTAATTAATTATATTATTCGTTTTAAAATGATAAATAAATAATGTCACAAATTATATAAATTTAAAACTTAATTATTTTTAGTTAAAAACTTTTCTTAAATCCTTTAAGAATTTTAAACCAAAACAATTGTTTAAAATATAAGTGCTAACCTGTTTAAAATTTGTTCAAAGTTAAAAACTGTTCCTTATTCACCTACCCGAGATCTGCTTCCAGCCTCACCCGAGAAAAACACATCCCTGCTTCGAGCTTTCCTCGCAACTCACCCATACACGTATATTCTCTTCAACTTAAAATTTGGTTAAGTGTTAAACCTGGTATAACCTACATGTACTTCGAATCAACACGCGAGCAAACGTCAAAAATTCTTGGAGACGACTTCGAGTTAACTTCCAACGCAATCTCCCCAATCCCACTGATACCAAAAGTGCACCGTGCACCTACACTAGTGCCGGACTAGTCTCCGACCTCCGACGAACCCTCAGCCACGTCACTGTACGTCGCAGCGACCCTCTTTGACCATCCGATCGTTGTTTTGTGCCTCGATTCAAAATCGAATCACTCAGACGAAAACGGGAAAACCCATCACCATGGCCAATCCTCTCGAACTCATGCCGCCGACCATCTTTACCTCTAAAACCACTGCCATACCTCCACAACCCCTCCACGAAGCTATCACCAAAGCACGGTATGACTCGATCAATCAGGAATCACGCATTGCCTCCATTAACAGTCTAACCAAAATTAGGTTTAGAAACACAAATCGACTCGCCGACGACGCCTCGATGATCAGACGCTCGACCGGCCATTTTTCCAAGACTCCCCATTCGTTCCTCCACCTCCTGACAAAACCCCGAGACCTCATCTTCCAACGATCACCAGTAATTGCCTCGAAACCAAGTTTTGTTCATTTTATGGTTACTTGCTCATAAACGAATTTAAAATCTGGATCATTCCTTTGAAATTCATGGTTTAAGAAGTAGAATATGATTTTGTAATCAAAGTTCATATTTAAATCAATTAAATTTTCTTACAAAATTTCAATCCTACTGTGTTTTCATCCTGTCTAGAAATTCTTTTAACTAATTATACTTATAGTTAATTTTAAAATCTAGGTTACATTCTTACCATCATCTTTTATTTGAAAATCAAGGCTTGTATTTGATGGTATAAAAAGAAATCGAATTGAATTTAAGTTATGGTGAAACCTGAAAAACGACAGAGGTTTTTTTTTTCTTTTTTTTTCCTTTTTGTATACCAGACATATATATATACTCTGATGCTTTGCATCAACACCAACATGCCATAATGATTCCAATCACAAGCATCAGGAAATTCATCACCCAATCAAGATATAAACAGAGTTGAAAACAGAAATGGGGTAGTTTGCTCACAGGCATTAACAAGAAAATAGGTTTCAGGAGGGAAAGTTGCTCACAACAACAAGAACAGATTCAAAGTAGAAGGTTTGCTCATTTTTTTCTTTCTTTTAGATGATGAACAGAGGACAGGGGTCTGTCTGTACACCCCATATATATATATATATATATATATATATATATATATATATATATATATATATATATATATATATATATATACATACATACATACATACATACACAGGTATATTTATACTCATGCAAGCACAATCCACAACTAAACATTCAATGCTAATTACATGCAACATCAAAATAAAAATAAAATTGGGTTTGAGAGTTTGCTCACTGATTTTGAAACTGGAAACAAGTCTTGTTTATGAATCTGATCTGTTGTTTTTGAGTTGCTCTACCTTTGATCTTGTTGCTTCAGATTTATTTTTGAACAGAAGTTATTTGGATTTGATCTAAGATGAACTCAGCTTAACTTTCTGGTTTGTTTTTTAAAAAAAACAAATTTCTCAGGTTCTTGATTTACAGATTTGAAAGAGAGAACCTGGTTTATTTCTTACTCACAATTTTATAAATTTTAGATTAAAAGAAAAAAGAAAAAAAAAAGATAATTTTATTTGATTTCAAATACCTTTTTAAATATATCTTTATATTCCATTTGATTTCAAATTAATTAATTTTATTTACAATTTTTCTCTCGATATATTTATTCATTCAAATTTTCAAAAGATAATTTCAATTTTATTTTCAAATATTCTATCTTAAAATATATTTATATGAATAAAGATACACAATTTATATTTTATTCTTAAATTCCCACTTCAAATCTATTTATAATTCAAAAATAGAAATTTTCTATTAAATTCATAATTAAATCCATAATTTAATTTTCAAAATTAAATAAATTGTCAAATTAAACTTGTTCAAAATTCGGGAATGTGACAATTCGGAACTAGACAGTGGGCATTGACACCACCATTACGAGGAGAAGAATTTTTCGGATCATGTCGATTCAAAGGAGATGACATGAAATGATTATTATTGTTTAATTTGATCCTAATTGGGTTCGGGTTTAACCAACGCACAAAGCCCGTCTACAGGTTGATCATCTAGCGGAAAACCTAGAGCAGTCTGCCAGTCAATGAGTTTTGGCACAATCTGAACCTAGAATGCAACGGTAAAAGTAGCATCTGTATTACCCCAGTTACATTCTTTTGTTCCTCATTCCTCAACCAGCCAAACCCAATCTTTATCTTCCTCCTCCAAAATAGCAACCTCTCTCCTCCATTCCACCATCAGGCGATGCCTTTTTTCTCCCACTCCTAGAAATAACAACCTCGCATCCCCCCTTGTGCTGGTTTTTGCACGTTAGATCTCGCCTCACCACTACTCTAGATATAAACCGTATATTTTCCCCCGACCACTTCTTAACCCATATCACCTTCCTGCACTGCCAGTTCTTCCTTGCGCTATCCTATTCTTACCCCCTCTAGAGGCCGCTTGGTTGGACTAGAATGAGTACAAGATTTTATCGCTTTTGGGCTAGAGGAGCTAGTTGTCGTTGTAGGACTTGAACTGATCCTTCGCTTCGAGATATTTGAGCGAGAATGTTACCTACATTGCATCCACCTTTTTGATGTCCTATTGGCGCAATGTTTCGATGAAGGCAACAGTTTTATTCATTTGGAGGTGAAGGTTGTCTAGATTTAGTTGATTAATGATTATCCCACTGAGGTTTTGGAGGTTTCCACGGAGGAGCAAACTTGGATGATCTAGAGATAACCGACCTAGAGATTTTACGGTAGATATTTTCCAACGATGTTGGTGTTTTAAAGAAAAATAATCTATGTTTGACTGCCATCTGGTTGTGTGCATCATTCAGCACAATATCATCCCAAAGACGGGAAGCTACAATAAGACTTATCGTATAATATAGAAGGCCGCCTATACAGTTATTAGTGGCATAGCCGTCAATTGGGCTCGTAGCATCATGCTTAAATTTGTCAATCAAGAAGGCGACATTCCATGGAGTTACATTCCATATTGTCACTTATTCATTCTCATCTATAGGAAAAATAAGTGAATCACCTTGAAGAGGCAATTTAAAAAAAGGTTCCTTCTACTATCGATAGATTCTCCCTTAGGAAGATGGCGATTCTAGAGTCGCCGGCAAAACCAGTAGCGTCGATGGTACGAGATTGGATGTATAACCGTCATGCTATGACCATTCAAAGGTCGCGTGATGCAAGGTTTGAAATTTTGGATTTCGGTCGCGTCTCATCTCGAAGAATTTAGAGAGCTTATCTCCTATCGGATGAGATCTCAAACGAGATGCATCTCGGTCGTCCATCTCGGATTTACATCTCAATTTCTAAAATTCATTTCGAAGTTACCTCGAAGTATATGTCATGTCAAAAATTAGTTTTCATATACCTAAATTCATAATACTAGTCACTATTTTAAGGAAAACATCATGTACTCACCTCGAATATATCACACACTTATCATTAGTAATTTAGGACGGAAAAATATCACTTGTATCATATAAAGTAAATAAATAGCAAGATTTCATGAATAATGTTCAATATAATATCATATGAGATAATGTAGACAAGAAAATAACCATAACATATGCACCTTTACTTTGTTTGATCATTCACTTAACTTGCCTACAAAATATAATGTCTCATTTCTACCTTTTATGATTTATAATGCTGCAAGGAATATCTTAATTTTATAACTTCAAATACAAATGTCTACAAGTAGAATTAAGATATTCTATGTCTGATTATAGTATTGAATTATTAGCAAATAAAATCTTATTAAGCAATTAATAGCACAGACATTTCAAACAAACGTAGATAATAGCATATATAGTACAAATAATTTTCAAACATTTAGTAATATTATAAGAAAAGCAAAAAAATGATGCATGAATGAAAATTTAATCATAAAATAAAATTAATAGATGAAAGAGAATTCCTTTATTGCTTAAAAATAAGCCTTAAGAAAAAAATTATAGCAGCAAAAACTAAATGAAACAAAATTGGGAATCCATTTGGAACATAAAGTTAAATAATTCAAGCCCAAAATTTATAGCCGCAAAAAAATAGGGTTAGAAAAAAAACTCAAGAAAGTATCAAAAAAAGAAAAATGAATTCGAATGTAAATTAACTTGGATCAGAAACCTAAATGATAATCATAAAGTGAAATACTTACCATAATCGATGTAGATTTTATCATCTTCTTACACTCATCACTACCGTAAAATAAGAGAGGAAGATTAAATGAGATTTATATAAGAAATAAGGGTGTAAAAAAAGTACAATTAAGAAGGCTTAAATTAAGTTAAAGGATGAGCCAATCCAATACGAAAAAAGAGCTGATTTTTTCCAAAGTTCAACAACTCGGCCAATATCTGACTATTAAATCTCGTCCGAGATACCAGACGAGATACTGAAATAACGTTTGAGATTTGGGTCAGATGAGATTCAAACGAAATAGCCTATTTCGAATCGTCGGGGCTTGAAAACGAGATCTCGGCCGGGATAAGCGAGATTTAAAACCTTGGCGTGATGTAGACGTAAATGTTATATTTTTACTACCATATTTTATTGAACTAAATTAAATAAATGATCATATTGGGTATTTTAACTTGTTTAAACCAAAATTCGGATTATTTTCAAATCGTCACATATTCTTCTTCATCCATGGGCAAAATGGTCGTTTCTGTGCATATATTAATTTGAGAAAATTTGATTGCAAATTTCTATATTATTTTGTAGGAATTTGGCTTCATATATAAGTGGTTTCATGAAGATATATGCATGCATAAGAGTGAATACAAGGGAATGGAGATGGAAATAATTCATTTCATGGATCATGGAGGACTCCACCTACCCACCTACCTTCATGTACAAATTAGAAGCCAATCCCCATGCTAAAAGGCAATTGGAGTTTCATGCACACTTAATGGATGATTATTTGAAGCTAATGATAACTTGGTAACCACACTTCCTAGAGGGGTATTTTGGGCATTCCCAAAAAAATATGGATTAGTGTTTCATACATGTATAAATACATTTTATGTTTCATATAATCCTCCTCTCTTCCTTTAGGCTCTCTTAGTTAGTTTAGTTTAGATCAAAATAAAAGCACTTTTTTGTTCTTTTCGTGGCTACTTAGCCATTTCTTTTTGTGTAATTTCTTTTTATGCAACTTTAAATACATGCTCTTTTCTTCTTTTTGTTTATTTCCTTTCATGTTAGTAGTGTAAATTTATTATTCATGCAAGTGGTATAGATTTTATTCTATGCAAGCAGATTAGTTTTTCTTTGCATTTTGCTCTCTTTTTTCACTTCTTTGTTTAATGTTGCAAGCTACATTTGTTGATTTGATAACAAATATGAGAGGTTAAACCCCTTCAAATTAGAGATAATGAAGTTCTCAAATTATATGGTTTCAACATTTTGATAATTATTACTTTCTTTTTATGCTTAATGATAATGCTTGAAGTGGTTTGACTTGTTGTTTTTTACTTTGAATTTGATAGCCTATATTGTTGATACCAAATAGGCTATGCTTAAACAATCATTAAACACAAATTACTTCTTCATCTAAACATGATTATAGAAAGAAGTGAATGTTGAAATTAAAATTTGATGGTTTATATTTCTAATCAATAGTTGATAAGTCATGCTTAAAATAGATTTCAATTTTAACTTGTTGTCGTTTTTCATGAGAATTAATAAGTTGTTTAAGTGGCGCGTTATAGTTTGATGGCTTATGTTGGATAATTGATAGCACAGACATGTCATACTTATGATAAACACATCATTTAAATTGACTAATGATCAAAAAAAAAGATCATAATTTCATATTTTGTTGACCCATGTGATCTAGAAGGTGTATTTATCTCTAAATTATCATTTCATTCTCATAGTTTTCAATCACTTTTGTAGTTTTTAGTTTTTGCATTTTCTTTATAGTTAAAACATTCTCCGACTTTGGTATAATTTGATTGAATAGAGATTTGAAATCTAACATTTCCCTGTAGATCGGCTCATACTCACACGTACTAACAATCATACACCGTACGCTTGCGGAAATTTAATTCAAAATTTATCGACGATTATCTAACTCGTAGAAAATTTGTCGTTAAACAAATTTTTGGCGCCGTTGCCAGGGAATTGCTTTGATTTTAGTTTTTTATTTTTCGAATTATTTTCGTTTGATTTTTGCATGTTTTATTTTGTACAGGTATTGCATTTAAAAAAAAAAATTGTTTGTGTGCTTTTTGTATGCATTTGATTTGTATGTTTGTTGTTGCTTTTCTAGTTCTAGTTGCATTCCTTTTTTCTCTTTTTTATATAAAAAAACAAAAACAAAAAATACATACACAATTAAAAAAAAGGGAAAAATATTTTATTTCCATTTTCAATTACACGTCCTATTTTGTTTACATTGCTTTACATTGTCATTTGACAGACTGCATATCTATTGTGCACATTACCTCAACACTCCGACTTCATCACTCCTCTCCACCTATAAACTGCTGCACCATAATTGCCATTCGCATACATACCTACTTCACTTATCCAAAAAACTGCCACTTTACTGATCCAAAACCACAAAACTGCCTCATTACCTCTTGCCTCAACATCAACAGCAAACAGTAACATATCTACTACACCATCCACCCTTAACATCAAACAAACAAACCAAATCACCTCTGTTACAGTTGCCACCATCCTCTGTTCCATCTTCTCACTGCGTCTGTATCACCAAAGTGCACCATCACTGACTTGCCTTCTGACCAACATCAAAGAACATTCATAACCACACAATTCCAATTACATTGCTTTCGACCGCAACCGCACATACCATCACCGAACACTTCCCCATACATACCTTATTGACCACATCCACATTGCTTTCAACTTGCCTGCATTGATCAACTACCCACAATTACTACTGCACATTCCCCTATCTCCTCTGCCACCATATCACTGCTGTTATCACTGCTGCTTGCTGAACAACCACCTCCACCCGTGTTACATCACCCAAACACATCTGCCGGACAACAAACCCTGCAGACGATCTCCATCACCACCATAACAAACTTCCAGTACATGTCTGCTTTACTGCCTATTACACTGCAAAACACCCTCATTCTCCTACCAAAATGCCACAACTAATGGTGCTACTGCCTCAATCAATATTCCCACTGACTTCCCTGTCACCCACTTCACATTCACCCTGACCACATCCGTAACAGCGGCTATAAATCACCACAAATACAACATCACTCCCTCTGTGCATCAACTTACCACCCTTCTTGCATCTCCACTGCAACCATTCACCACAATCCGCGAGCATCCCAAAGTCACCAGTCCCCGCCTTCGACCGATTTCTAATCGCGACGTCTTCCTTAACTCGCAATCGTCGCTCGAACTCGAACCAACCAACCCCAATTCGACATTGAATTCACCGCGAACCCACGAAACCGACCGCTTGAACAAAATTGCAATTACCCCAAAATTGCACAATCAAACTTCGCAACTCCATCCTCTCCATCCCGCAATTAATCGAGAAGCAAATTCACAACAATCTACTTCGATTGGAATCATTGATTTTTTTATTTTATTTTTTTCCTTTCCTTTTCTCCTTTTCCTTTTTCATTCAATTTTATTTGTTATCTCGTATTGTTTTTTTATACCAGAGGAAAACATGTTTAAAGAGAGAAAAAAACAAAGAGATTTGTGTTTGGGTTGGGCTTTGCTTGTAAGATTGAGTACAATATTTTGTTTTATTTGTTTATATTGATTTCTTTTGTTTTGCTTTTTAGTCCATCCTTATAAAAAAAAAGAGTTTGCTTTCTTTTAAGTTTAGTTTAGTTTTATCCAAAAAGAAAAAAAAATATACAAGATTTTGGTTTCATTTGTTTCTATCATTTGTTTTGCTTGGTTTCATTTGATTTCAATTGTTTTAATTTTCCTTTATTTAGTTTCTTCTTTAATATACATATAAAAAAACTTGTATATATCTTATTTTTAATTTCACGTTGCAGAAGCAGAAATTCAAAGGAATAACTGCCGTTAAAAATAAATTTCTTGCATGCTTGTAAAAGAAAAAATTGCTGCTTTTAAAATAAATTGCTAATAATTCTGCATGTTCTGCTATCGTGCCACTATCTTTTATTTTTTATGTTATTTTGCATTGTTAGTTGCTTACATCTTAAAAAGTTTCAAAAATAAAACCAAAAATTTTATTATAGTTGCATTATTAATACACGTTTAATTTCTGCTTTGCATTTCGTCTTACAATTTTGATTAATAATAACGGTTAGACGTCAATAACACTTAATTATATATTGACAAGTTGTCTTATTTGAACCATTTAATTTATCAGTGTCTAGGCTATGGCAGCAATAATCAGTTATAAATATTATGGTGATTTGTAAATATTATATCGAATTGTTTCTCTAAAGGTACTTAAACCTTCGGCTGCATTGCTACAGTGATTTGTGGTGTACCGATAAATCTTATCTGTTACCTGGTCGAGAACTATCTTGTTAATTTAAGACAAAGTGATCATACAATTTTGGGTTATAAGCTACTTAAGATAAATTATTTGTAATTAAAACCTTGCATTAATTCACGCATATATAAAATATAACAACAACAAAAAAATTCAAAATCCCAAACTAAAAAAATTGTAAATATACCTTTACTTTGTTTATAAACCCTTTCTTTTGAATTTTTTTAATCAAAAACAAATTACCCGGTTTTTTAAAAAAATTCAAAAAAAAATAAAACTTTTTCAAAAAAAAAATTGAAAAACAAAAATCAAAATTTTCTTTTAAAAAATAAATTCTATTGGTAAATATTTTTCCTTCATGAAAAAAACTAAAAAATTCTTGAAAATGTCTGAGTTTCGTATTTCTTACTCACCAGAATTTTACAATAGTCGTGAAAATTAATATAATCCATATAATTTCACTCAAAATTTTTATCGATATTTTAATAACGACTATTGTATAAATTATTAGAATTTTACACCACAAGATTTTCAAAATAATGGTCAACCATCAACTCTGGAAAGGTGTACTGAAAAAATTGAATCTTTACTTGAACAACAAAATCACATGAATGATTCGCTGAATTCACATCTATGCAACAATCCAAGTCAAAGTTTTCAAAATAATCAAAATTTGAATTCACTTCCAAATTCTAATGGTTGTGATTATAACCCTTGCCAATTCAACTTCGAACTTCCAAATGAATTTCAAAATCACAATGGAAATGTTAATCATTTTTCAAATGATTTTGGCAATGTGAATAGTTTCAATTTTGGTGCAACTGACAATTTTTGTTCTCAATAACTTCAAATTGAAAATTCTCAACTTAATGGCATGAATTTAACTTAGTTGAGAAAATGGAAAAAGATCACTAGGATTTGGTGCTTGAAACATACAAAAAATTTCGTGAGCAACAAAATCAAGTCACAACTTGTGAAGAATCAAATAATAATCCATTGTTTATCGAAATTGACGATTCTTGTTCTCAACAAGTTCAAATCGAAAATCCTCAAGTTGATAACTACAAATTGGATTTTGTTGAACAAATGAACGAAATTTACAATGATCGAACGAATTTGTTGATTAAAACATATAAAAAATTACGTGAGCAACAAAATCAAATCCCAGTGTGTGACGAGTCAAATAGTAATCCATCTTTTACCACAATTGATGATTTTCAAACAAATTTTGAAATTAAAAATGATAATCTTCATGAAATTGTTGAAAACACGGTAATTGAGTTGGATTTCAAATCTTTTGAGGGTGAGAACCCCATTTGAAATTCTATCTTCCTTTTTCTGATTTCAAAAATTCGAATACAACAACTTTGGATTTTGAAATTGATACGTTGAATGAAGTTGTGAATACTTCAACAAAGGAAGACGAATTTTCTGAACATAAACTCTATGGACTTAAAGAAAATGAGTTGTTAAATTGTGAAGGGAAAGATTTAGATCGCCATTTTGATTTTGAAATCGATAATTCATACGAAGTTTTCAATGAAGAATTTGAATTTCAAATTGGTGAAAATAAATTTGTATTTCAATCTTTTGTTTTATCAACCTTGAAAATCATCGAACATTAAACAACTCATACGACTTTTAATAAAACGACATTCGTTTTTTTGAATTGACATTCAATTTTGAAATCTTTTATGATTTGGTTTTATGCGCTTAAGTTGTGTCTTGCATACTTGACGAGACAAATGAATTGGTCTTTGGAAGCCCTATTCATTTATTCTTTAACGGCATTCTTTCTGATCTCTTGTAAATAATAATCTTTTCATGTAAATATAGGTCATTTTTATTTTTTCTCCTTTCGCTTGGCTTGATTGTGGGGACACAACCAAAATCAACTATAGGGGAAGGCTCATCTTTTGTTTGATTTTTCATAGCTTATTTTACATTTTCTTTTCAAAACCCAATAAAAACAAACAAAAAAAGATCTCAGAAAAATTAAGCATTTTTTATTTATTTTTAAAGAAACACTATAGGATAAATATATGGTTTTGCTTAATTAAATTGAAATTTTTGAAAATTTATTTGTCTTAACAAAACAAAAATAAAGTTTAATTACAAATAACGATAGTTTAACTACTATATAGGAAGGTTCATACGTAGTAATTATGAAATATATCCTAATTGAAAATCTTTGTTTTAAAAAGTGGTTGATTTAAAGTAAAAGATATAACATTTTTTTTGTCTTATAAGTTAAATGGTGCTAAGATGATTTTGCAAAACTCTCTCTTTCTAAAAAAATTGAAAAAATAAGATAAAAAAAATATTGTTGTATATATGTATATATCTATTAACTCCTACGGTCAATAGGTGTACACACTTGTGTGTACACTCGCCATGCTTTGTACCCTTCTCACATAAGCCCAAAAGCCAGTGCATGATCAGTACATCTAGCTTCAGTTTATCTGAGCTAGGTGTATGTATATAAAAAAAATTATTAATAATGCCTAAAGTCGTTAAGTGTTTACACTTGTATGTTCACTCGCCACACTTTGTGTTCCTCTCACATAAGTTCGCAAGGCAGTGCATGGGTGGTATATCTGGCCTTAGTTTACCTGAGTTAGGCATATGTAAATATTGTTAATGTCAATAAAATTTTCAAATAAGAGAGAGTAAGCAAATGAAATTCAAGCACTATTTTAACTTATTTGATTCGATTTGTTATTGAAATGAAATGAAAATACCACTTTGATAAATTTTGGTAATCAACTAAGGATCTATTTCATAGTTATATTTTGTTATCAACTGAAACAATGATTTAAACTATAGTTTATTTTTTTTGATAACTTGATTTTTTTTGGAAATTTGACGAGTAAATAACTTAAATTTTAAGATAATGACCAAAAACTATATTTAACTTATTTTTCTTGGTTTAAAAGTAAAGTTTTCATTTGTAAATATTTTCAAAGACTTGCATCTATCTCTTTGTAAATAAATCTTGCATTTTGTAAATGCTTTTCACTTCGCATTTGAATTTTTTAGGTAGCATCCGAAAACCCTCACGAGACAGCACTCGTCCTATTGGGGACACCAAGAGGTTTAACGGCTTGTTGCATACGCTAATGCAATCGCGCTTCCTACGAAAACGAATTTATCTTAATTTTTAGTTTATTCGAGGAAAAATAAAAAGATAAGTGTGGGGGCATTTGACGTGCATGTAAATATGTTTACTTTTACTACCATATTTTATCGAATTAAATTAAATAAATGATCTTATTAGGTATATTAACTTGTTTAAACCAAAATTCAAACTATTTTCGAATTGTCACATGTTCATCTTCATCTAGGGGCATGATTATTTTTGTGCATATATTAATTTGAGAAAATGTAATTGAAAATTTCTATATTATTTTGTAGAAATTTGGCTTCATATACAAGTGGTTTTATGAAGATATATGCATGCACAAGAGTGAATACAAAAGAATGAAGATGGAAATAATTTATTTCATGGATCATGGAGGACCCCACCTACCCACCTACCTTCATGTACAAATTAGAAGCTAATCCACATGCTAAAACGACAATTGGATTTTCATGCACACTTAATAGATAATTATTTGAAGCTAATGATAACTTGATGGCCACACTTCACGAAGGGATATTTTGGGCATTCCCCAAAAATATGGATAGGGTTTCATACATGTATAAATACCCTTTATGTTTCATGTAATCCTCCTCTCTTCTTTTAGGCTCTCTTAGTTAGTTTAGCCTAGATCAAAATAAAAGCACTTTTTTTTCTTTTCATGGCTACGTAGCCATTTCTTTTTATATAATTTCTTTTTACGCAACTTTAAATACATGCTCGTTTCTTCTTTTTGTTTATTTTCTTTCATGTTAGTAGTGTAGGTTTATTATTCGTTCGAGTAGTGTATACTTTATTTTGTGCAAGTAGATTAGTTTTTCTTTTCACTTTGCTCTCGTTTTCCACTTTTTTGTTTAATGTTGCAAGCTACATTTGTTATTTGATAACAAATATGAGATGCTAAACCCCTTCAATTTAGGGATAATGAAGCTCTCTAATTTTGTGGTTTCAACATTTTGATAATTATTACTCTCTTTTTGTGCTTAATGATAGTGCTTGAAGTGGTTTAACTTGTTGTTTTTTGCTTTAAATTTGATAGCCTGTATTGTTGACACCAAATAGACTATGCTTAGACAATTGCTAAACACAAATTGCTTCTTCGTCTATATATGATTGTGGAAAGAAGCGAATGTTGAAATTAAAATTTAATGGTTTATATTTATAATCAATAGTTAATAGGCCATGCTTAAAATAGATTTCAATTTCAACTTGTTGTCATTTTTCATGTGAATTAATAAGTGGTTTAAGGGTTGCGTTATAGTTTGATGGATTATGTTGGGCTAACTAATAGCACAAATATGTCATACTTATAATAAGTACATCATTTAAATTCACTAATGATAAAAAAAAGATCATAATTTCATATTTTGTTGACCCAAGTGATCTAGATAGTGTATTTATCTCTAAATTGTCATTTCATTCTCATAGTTTTCAATCACTTTTGTAGTTTTTAGTTTTTGCATTTTCTTTGTAGTTAAAACATTCTCTCGACTTTGGTATAATTTGATTGAATAGAGGTTTGAAATCTAACATTTCCATTCGGATTGACCCGTACTCTCTATGTACTGACAATTATACACTGTGCGCTTGCGGAAATTTAATTCAAAATTTATCGGTGATTTTCTGACTCATAGAAAATTCATCGTTAAACAAGTTTTTGGCGTTGTTGCCAGAGAATTGCTATGATTTTAGTTTTTTATTCTTCTAATTATTTTCGTTTGATTTTTACGCATTTTATTTTGTGTGGGTATTGCATTTAAAAAAATTGTGTGTTTGTGTGCTTTTTTTTGCATTTGATTTGTGTGTTTGTTGCTGCTTTTCTAGTTCTAGTTGCATTTCTTTTTTTATATAAAAACTAAACTTCTAGTACATCTCTACTTTACTGCCTATTACATTGCAAAACACACTCATTCCCCTGCCTAAACGCCACAGCTACTGCTTCTACTGCCTCAATCAATATTCCCACTGACTTCCCTGTCACCCGCTTCACATTCACCCTGACCGCATCCGTATCAGTGGCTATAAATCACCACAAATACAGCATCGCTCCCTTTGTGCATCAACTTACCACCTTTCTTGCATCTCCACTGCAACCATTCACCACAATCTGCGAGCATCCTTAAGTCACCAGCCTCGACCTTCGACCGATTTCTAATTGCAACATCTTCCTTAACTCGCAATCGTCGCTCGAACTCGAACCAACCAACCCAATTCGACATCGAATTCACCGCGAACCCACGAAACCGACCGACTGAACAAAATCGCAACCACCACAAAATTGAAAAATCAAACTTTGCAACTCCATCCTCTTCATCCCGCAATTAATTGAGAAGCAAATTCACAACAATCTACTTCGATTCGAATCATTGAAATTTTTTCCCTTCCTTTTTCTCCTTTTCCTTTTCCATTCAATTTTGATTGTTACCTCGTGTTATTTTTTTTTTAAAACCATAGGAAAACATGTTTAAAGAGAAAAAAAACAAAGAGATTTGTGTTTAGGCTGGGCTTGGCTTGTAAGGTTGAGTACAATATTTTGTTTTATTTGTTTATATTGATTTCTTTTGTTTTGTTTTTTAGTCCATCCTTTTAAAAAAAAGTTTGCTTTCTTTTAATTTTAGTTTTGTTTCATCCAAAAAGAAAAAATATACAAGTTTTTGGTTTCATTTATTTCTATAATTTGTTTTGCTTGGTTTCATTTGATTTCAATTGTTTTAATTTTCCTTTGTTTACTTTCTTCTTTGATATGCATATAAAAAAAATTGTATATATCTTGTTTTTAATTTCATGTTGCAGAAGCAAAATTCAAAGGAATATCTGCTGCCAAAAATAAATTTCTTGTTTGCTTGTAAAAAAAATTGCTGCTTTTAAAATAAATTACTAATATTTCTACACGCTCTGCTATCGTGCCACTATCTCTTGTTTTTATTTTTATTTTTCGCATTGTTAGTTGCTTGCGTCTTAAAAATTTTCAAAAACAAAACCATAAATTTCATTGTAGTTGCAGTGTTAATGCACATAAAATTTCTGCTTTGCATTTCATCCTAGAATTTTGATTAATAATAACAATTAGACATCGATAACTCTTAATTATATATTGACAAGCTTCTTATTTGAATAATTTAATTCTCGGTATCCAGGCTATGGAAAAGCAATAATCAATTATAAATATTACGATGATTCGTAAATATTATACTGAATTGTTTCTTTGAAGGTATTCAAACCTTCGGCTGCATTGCTACAGTACTTAAACCTTCGGCAATGGCAGGAGCTCCATCTACGGAGCAAGACATCGCAAAGTCCATAGGTAGTGTTTTAGGATTTATGGTGGTGTTGTCTTTTCTCTTCCAACATTTCTTTTTTCTTTTATGTAATTGGTTTGTAACTATTAGTTGTCTCATGTAAAATGTCACATACGATATTATGAGAATTTTTGTTTTTATTTATCGCACTATTGTTTCTTTATATGTGAGCCACTCTTATACATGGATAGCGAAGAAACAATATAAATAAGGAAATCTCATAAAGATACTTAACTAATAATAAATACAATATAAGACCGGTAGTTTAGAATGGTTTGAAATTTTTAGCGAAGGATAGAGTAAAGTTGTTTTCTATCACGGGTCATTTTTCTTGTTCCTTAAAGCTAAATTTTTTGAATAATAGATGTGTTGACATTTTTTATGTATCATATGTCAAATTTTGTGGGTTAAAGTTAGCTGTGGTATTTTAGAGTATCGTTTATGCATTTTGCGCATAGCTGATACCCGACTATGCCAAATTGTGGCTTGATTTATCAAAAAAGTTCAGGGGAAAAGTATTTTGAAAAGTTCCCTTGATTTTAAAAGTTTATCTTTTGAAATAAAAATTGGGTTTGAGTTATTTTTGGCTCTTAAATAATTTTTTAAGGTTTTGTCCAAAATTTGATTTCAAAGGAAAATGTACGTTTAAATATTCTTGAATTTATTTTTCAAAACGACCTACAAATTTGAAAAGTGAGAAAGATTTCTGTAAAATCTTTGGTTTCGAAGGCCACATATTAGGTGTAGAGAAGGCAAATAGAGCTAGAATTTACGGATTTAGCAATGCATTAGGATCGAAAATACGATAAAACACAAGAGATAATAAGGAAAAGGTTATTTTAGCCTTGGTATTTCTATTTTCATACCTTGTTGATAACACGCACGAGTCTATTTTTAGACTCGGTTTCATTTTAGAGCTTAAAAACAAGTCTTTTTTACATTTTGTACATGGAAATTTTGGAGTAAATCCAAGACAGCGGAAAATTGCCATTGTACTACAAGAATGGGAAGCCTATAGAGTGGAAAGAATGTTAAATTCTCCACTTAAATTCCTTTTTCCTGGCATAGGAGTAACATTTATGAAGTAATTTTTCGATGCGTTAGATTTTTGGATGGTAGGTGTTAGATACAAAATTGGTTGCACCATTCTTCTATTCATAGAAGAGTGAGGATTTTTGGATGAAAAAGGTCAAATTTTGCATACATGTAGAAATGCAAGCATATTTAGTTTGTGCACATCATGTATTAAAAAATATTTTTAAAAGAAACGTATTCATATGGTAGAGCCTGATTTAGAATTATTCTGCATGAATGTTTTCTATATGATGATACAGTAATGCACTATGCACTTGTGCACGTTTGGATGCAAATTAGACGTACACAAATTAATTGTGTAGTTTAGGGTAAGCGCAAATAAGAACCATGACGTAGCCATTGGTATAGATTTCGAAGACGAAATTCTTTTAAGATGGAAAGAATGTGACAGGCCATAAATTTTACGTTAGTTAATTACTAAAGTTAGCTAGTTGTCAAAATGAAATTTTGGCAAACTATGGAACTTGGACCATTGCATTTGCAGCGAAATTCTGAGCAAATATCATATTTGAAGGTTTACAATCAAAGATAAAACGAAGAAGTTACATACGAAAACGAAAATAATTCGTTATAATTAATTAAAGTTTATAATTAATTGCTCGAACCACAGACCGACCCATTATTAGGCAGGTCAACCTCCAGCGGTTGACCGATGACACATAGGCGGTCGCCCGATGGGCGTGTGGTGGCTAGGGTTTACCTAGGCCACAACAATTCAGACCTAGCTCTCTCCTTTTTTCTCATATTTTTTTTTGAAAAAAAAGCAGTTAAGCTCTGCCATTTCTCTTCTACTTTCCTAACATTATAAAATATGTATACATATGTATACAAATGGGAGAAGAAATTAGAAAGAAAAGAAAAGAATCAATCTACAATATGTGTATTCAAGGTAAATCTATATTCATATTTTTATTTTTATTCCCTTCCAACCCAAATCTCCTCTCAGATGAGAAATCCCAACGTATGTATATTCCCCTTTTTATACATATCTCATGGATTTAAAAGAGGATGGAGTTGAATGAAAGGTTCTACTTCAGATCTGGAGATTTGAAGCATCTTTTAAAGATGAGTAGAAAATTTTATAGATTGATATAATATGAAAATTATCTCACTGGTGTTTATTTGATTATTATGCCTACCTTCATAATTGTATAGAGTTGTAGGCAACAAATTGAATATAATCCAAACATAATAAAAATCATCTACATATTTTTGTTTATGAATTGATTTATAATTATTTACAACCCAATTTGGAAATCGGTCCCAAAAGTATGAATTTAGAATGTTAATTTGGATGAAATTTATTCCAGATCTAAAAATAGGTTGTATAATAATGTTATGAATTTGGATTATTACCCTAATTTTGTTGGAATGTAAACTTTCCTAAGTTTGGATTGTTGGAATTTAGATCCGTTTAATATTTGTAAATTAGTTTGGTTTCTTTCTGATTTATAAAAATACAATGTTTGATCTAACAAGGAATAGATGCAAATAAAAAGAGAAAAAGATGTGTAAAGTATGAATTCATTGTGGTATACACGTCTATTTCGATAGTAAAAAGAAATTATTATCCTTGTAATTCAAACGATGTAATCTTTTATATTTTGAAGTTAAATGTTTTGTTTTGGATTAATTTTTGGAAATGATAGCAAATAGTCTTTTTAAATATGATTCCAATAATTAAACATAGAAAAGAATATTCCAGTGAAGATGTATAACTAGAATATAATTGATAAAAGTAGATATTTGCATATAATTTACTGTGCTTATAATAATTAAAATAAAACTTAACTAATAACGATGCTTACATGTAATATTTGCATTTAAGATAACTAAGTAATGGGAAAGGAATTTAGAAGGTTATAACTCAAATAAATAGGAAATAAATGGAAATAAATATAGTGGTTGCAATAATTTGATTGGCCAAATCGATTAATGGGACCGATAAATAAAGAAGTTAAATTAACAACTATGGAATAGTTAAAACGATTAATAATTGGGTATTAGTAAACAGATAAATGTCTTAGGAAATGTTCTTAGGATGGTATTCATTTATCTTGGACAAGTTGACATTTATGGATATTTAATTAAAAATGGAATTGGTTAGTGATGGAATATTTAAGGTAGGTGTATACCTTTAAATAACAAAAGGTGATTAGTAAGCTAAGTCCAAAGTTCAACTTGGAATAATAAATAAATAAATTTAAGAATAATAAGCCTAGGATAGTTGTCTTAAAAATAAAATAATAATAAGCTTAAATTGATTAATTGAACTTAGTGGGTTGAAAATGCAAGGTCAGTAGAGTTTCACAACAGAAGTCCGCCCTTCACTCAGATGCTGCCAGCAGTTGTGCACACTTTTTATTGACGTGAGATGTTTCCAACCATAGAATCTGAAAAAATGACTGTTATGGAAAAATAGAATTGAATTCTTATATAGCCTAGTAAATTGACATGGTAAGATGTGTGTGTATATGCAAGAGTGTGATTCTGGTAAATATTGCTAAGTCATAGGGATATCTCCTATGATAAGTACTTGGCGATGACGTGTGTTCAGTGCCAAAGTCTGTAGAGTAAAGGGTAAATCTGATCATTTAATCTGGTTACAAGTTCCTACGAATAGTCAGACTAATGTGAGATGTCAATGTGAGTATAGGTCTATAAGCAAAGCACTTGCTTTGGGAGTTTGAAGGTATTAAGTGGTCGTTTGAGGACCCGCCTCTCTCGAAGTATTAAATGGTCGACCCATGAAAATAAATAAAGGACATGCCTAAAGGATTTGAGGTATTAAATGGTTGTTTGATGGTCCATCTCTTTCTTTAATTAGAAAAGTATTAAATGGTCGTTATACGTAGTTAAGAGTAGTATAGGATATCTCGAGAATAGTCCACTTCGGGTTTGAGGTCTTAAGTGATTGTTATAAGGTTTGCCTCTGCCTGTAACAAAAGTATTAAGTGACCAAGTGAGATTCCAAGCAATTTTAGCTAGATTATACCTTTGGAAGTCCGCCCGAGGTTAGGTATTAGATGATGGCGGCTTGCTTTGGGGTTTTTGAAGGTATTGAGCGGTTGTTTGAGGACCCGCCTCTCTCGAAGTATTAAATGGTCAAGATTCTGCCTAGTCCTTGTTATAAAGGTATAAAGTGGCTTGGGTACTTTCTCTCACATAGCTAGACTTTTAAGGGCAGTAGATGCATCAATATAATGATAATTATATACTAAAAATTCATATATAGAGGTTGAAGGTTGGTAGCTAGGACCAATAAACCAATGTTGACTATGCTAGGGGATCCGCTTCATTTTAGGAAGTATTAAGTGGCTAACAGCATAAGTCATAACTTTGGAAAAAGTTAGGTAGATTTTGGGTAGAAAACCTATCGTACGCATAGTAAATAAATTGAGTTTACCTTAAATAGTAGACATGGCAATTATATGAGAATATATTGTTATAAATTTATGTTATGGATAGTGTATAAATTTTCCAATCATCGGATAGTTGTTTAGGCCCCTTCCCCATTGCAATCCACAGGATCAATTAGAGGGGCATGTCAATGGAGCTAGATATGATCGGTTGATGGTGTAGTCCTCTCTCTTATACTCATTAACTACAAGGCAATTGATGTCCAAGGAATTCTATAAATTCCATGGTAGTAGTTATTATCAATATTTATATCCTAATATTAATTCTTCCTCCATGGGTTTAGTTTGATCGATCTCTGACATGCTTATCTTTATTGCATGTGCCAAATTCAATTATTCGTACTTTGGTGGACTTAGATTTCAATTTTATCTAAATTTAGGCCAATGGAGGTATGAGTTGTTACAAATAGAGAGCCGAAGATGAAGCAGAAGTCATTTTGCTAATAAAAGTTATTTGTATTCAGCTGTCGTAAAACTGGAGTATATAACTAGTTAAGTGTTAGTCTTGACACTATTATATGTTAGGCACGCCAATATTATTTATGTTTTATTATATATACCCTTTTCATTTAAAAAGAATTTGGAAGCTAAATCTAGTATCATTAGCATTCATTTTCGGGTCTTAAAATAGTGGATATTACAACTTGGTATCAGAGCTTAGGCTAAGGGATACTTAAATAAACCGGACCTAAGTGGAAAGGTATAAACTTGATAGGTAAGAACAAACACGGTAGGGAAGGGTGTACTCCCCCCTCCCCTCCCCCGCCCCCACACATATATGTAAGTATGTATTGTAACATATGTGTATTTTGATATGAATATATAGGTGGATATATCTACCCTTCTACTATTGCTCTCGCTCTCTTTGCTTCTATTTCTTATGAACACTTGCTTGCATAGAAAGCAAGATCAAGGATTATAAGTAGACATTTAGTGATAGGAGGTGCGAGATCAAATGTAAGTAGAGGAACCTTTAGTGTGCAAACAAATAGCTAAGGAGGGCT
Organism: Allium cepa; assembly: GCA_030765085.1. Lineage (NCBI taxonomy): Eukaryota > Viridiplantae > Streptophyta > Magnoliopsida > Asparagales > Amaryllidaceae > Allium > Allium cepa. The sequence continues at coordinate 770,558,119 of CM060939.1, read as the reverse complement.
GCCCTAGATGTTAATACAATTGGTACTCTGGTGCCTAACTCGGCGGCAAAACTGATCAACGTATATGCCCTTTTCCATCAGTATATGGCAGAGATGATGAGGCAACAACTAGCTAAAGTTGTTGAGCCGAGACCATCAGCTAGAGAAGTAGACTTTTCCAAGATGACTCAAAATTATAAGAACTATAAAGAAAGGTGTTTATGGGGAAGGAGTCTGATTTTGAGGTTTTGAATTAGTTGAAGGTGCATAAGCGCATCATTAGATACTTGGGTTATGACAATGCTTAGAGAAAGAGGTTAGCTTCTCAGTCGCTTCAGTATGATTCTTTAAATTGATGGGAAACATTGACTGCCGAAGAACGGGAAGATGAGATAACTTAGTAGCAGTTTTAGGAGCGATTCGAGACTCGGTTTATACGTGAATCATAGAAGAGTGTTCTGTGTAAAGAGTTCCTTGACATGAAGCAAGGAGATATGACTTTGGAAGAGTGTATCCAATGCTTTAATGCTTTGTCGAAGTATGGAAGGGAGCATATTGATAATCTACTAAAGTAGAACAATAAATTTATCGAAGGATTGAGGAATGGGATGAACCATACGGTGATGGCACACTTTTTGTCTCCTTTTGAGATGGTTGTTAAAATTGTGAGGAGATATGACCGTTTGCTTCAGGAACAGAGAAAGGTTAACGTTAGATCCAAGAGTGGGTAGAAAAAGGAGATTCAATGCGTATCAAAAGGGGAACAAGAATTGGAAAAGAGGAAGACCTCGGGAGGAAGAGCTTTAAAGCCAAATTGATATCACTTACTTCAATTATGAGCATAATGATAGCTACTCTACTAAGTGTACTTAGTGAGAGAATATAGACAAGGTCAAGTGCTTTATCTGTAATAAGCATGGCCACAAGAAGAGGGATTGCCCAAAAATGAAGAAGACAAAGGTTTATGCTTTGGAAGGACTTTCATTGGACCTATGACTAAAGAAAAAGGAAGGGTGTTGTGCTTAGATGTATGATTTGGATTTCTAGCATTTTAATTAGAGTTCTGTTTGATACTAGTGATGGATTCTTTCATCTCGAAAGATTTGGTTGATAGGTTAGAATTGGATATTATCTATTTGATTACGTCCTTATATGTGGTTAATCCGATCGATAGGTATGAAACTCTCAAATTAAGGTGCATTGGCATTGAGTTTGCATTGTGTGGACATTTGATGTGTTCGACTTCATAGTGTATATGTTATTTTGGGTCTATATTAGTTAATGCGTAATGACACTAGGATCTATTATGCTGATAAAATTATCACTTTACAAAGTCTTTGGGATAGAGAAAGGGTCATGGCAGCATTGGACTTATGAAGGAGAAATCAGGACCAATGTTATGAGCGACGGAAAATTCAGAAGATAAGATTAGAAGAGTACTGGTAGTTCGGTAATTTGCATATGGTTTTGAACTCGCAATAGGATTAGCACCTAGAAGGGAGATTTAATTGCGAATAGACTTGATATCTGAGGCACAGCCTATTATTAGATTACTTAGCAGAATGCCGCCCATGGAGACTGCAGAATCGAAGAAGCGGTTAGTGGAACATGAGCATAAGTTTCATCAGGACAAGTAGTTCACCGTGGGCAGTATTTGCGGTATTCGTAAAGAAGCGTAACATCCCCTATTTTGTGTCCCAAAGATAAGTGCTACAAATGTTGCATCTATAGTATTAACTTCCGACGACAAGATATAGCTATGTTAATGGTATCCATAACATCAGAGGCACATGAATATGAAATAAAATCACAGATTTCAAAAACAACATTTATGATTACATTTCAAAACATGCACCATATCCAAATTTCATAATCCCATAGTCATTTCCCAGGTTTAGATCAAATATAATTATCACTTAAAATATGCCAAGAAAGACATATGAAGATGCCTCATTGGTTGACCAAAGTACTATACAGTCATAACTGACTTAATACAACACAGCGGAATACAACAAACAAAATAGCAATTCCTAAATAACATCCCGCCAGCCACCTGCTCCTCTCTGAAAACTTTATTCGTCCACCACTAAAACCAGAAAACACAAACTCGCAATCTACTCAAGTCAATTTTAAGCACCCGAGAGTTTAACGGAAAAACATAAACTTCGAGTCAAACATAAAGCCTAGTGTAAATAATACTATTACATCTTGGTTCACAGATATTAAGTGAGACTGCGCCTCTTAGTGGAACAGGTTTCCCTCACTAATACCCCTTTAAAACATACCATTTTGCAATTCATAATCCTGCAATCAAACTGGTTAATCAAGCTGATTATATCAAAATAGAAAATATCATATATGCTCAAAACAAGTAATAAATGGACCGGCTATCTGAACAAAATGTATTTGTTTGGCTAACTACCAACCTTTGGATGAATCGGGCTTACTGCAAAAATTAAATAAAATTATCTAACAACTGTTAAACATACTTCTAGACAGTCTATTCTTAACTTACTTCTCCAAGGGTCACCTGATCCTAATGGTTTTGCGGGCTCACCAATAACCTATCTCTATATAAATATATTCATTTCTATGTGTAACCATCATTTAAGTCTTACCTATGACTAAGCCCTGCACACTGGAATTTTGGACTAAATTAGCTAGAGGCTAATTGCTAATGTATAGGGCACGACCCTATACCAGTCCCATCTGGTATGCAAATATATGTGTCATTTACTTAGGGTTAACTACCTTTAAATTTTTCTTAAAAACCTTTTCAAAATGATTTAACCTTTTAAATCACACTTAAACAAGGAAAATATTCTATTTGCTTTACTTAAATCTTATTGCCATGAAATATGCTTTACTCAAAACATATTTGATAAAAACATTCGAAACCTTTGTTTAAAACCATTAAACAATCTCATTTGAAACCCATGAAAGTACCTCTTTCGAAATCAATGAAAGTGCCTCTTTCGATATAAAAAAACTACTTTACTTTATAACCTTAGGCCTAAAGGCCAAATACACCTTCCAAAACCATTGAAAACATCTTCTTCGAAAGCTTTATAAACCTTAGACGTCCTCTTTTAAAATACTTTAAATATGCCTTTCGAAACCATTGGAAACCTTCCTTTAAACTAAGGTAAACCTTTCGAAAACACTGGAGAATCACCTCTTCGAAACCTAATATGCTTATACCTTTCGAAAATACTGGGAACCTTCTCTTTAAAACCATTACTTATTACCTTTCGAAAGCACTAAAGTATACTACTTAAAAAAAAACCTTCCGATAGCATTAAGTTTAAGTATAAACACGTGGAAAACCTTCCGAAACCTATAGGTTTAACTTCCAAATATAAAAAAGGGTCATAAAGCACAAAGTCGAAAGCAACTCTTTCGAAAACAATTCCTAAGTAAAAGAAGTGGATGATGTCAGAACCCATCCCTTCGAAACATTGAAGAGGAGGCTCTAATTCCAAAACAAATGGTCCCCTTCGAAACCAACTTCGGTCAAAAGGTAAAAAGCGGCAGTTAGAGATTTGGACCCCTTCGAAAGCATTTACTTTAAAATAAAGGTGCAACCTTATTCGAAAGCCTTCTTTCTTTGAAAACATTGACCAAGTCGAAAGCTAACCAAGTCGAATGCCATCTTATTCAAAAGCAAAGCAGGCACATTTCTTTTAGAAAACAAAGCAAAGCCTCAACTCCTTTGAAACCCATAGTTTTGATACTATACCTTTCGCCTAAGTCTAATTCACTACGTACCAATTTTTGGTACTATGTGCATTGGCTTCGACTGAGGTTAGAGGCAGAGGAATGGAGTCGAAAGGTGGTTGCCAAAGAAGGTGAGATAGCGAAACCCTATAAAATCTGGTTTTTAACTTAAAAAGGTAATTCTTTTCAACTAACCCACCTATTTGTCATCTTATAATTGGTTGCCTTTACTCTTCCAAAACATTTTCTGAAAGGTGCTGCCGAAATTTCAGAGATAACAATTTAAAAACATTTGCAAATATCCCCTTCTTCTTTTATAAATGCATAAAACATTTAAGTCTCATGTCGTAAATAATTTTATATATCTATTAAAACACTTAGGAAAATTTTATAAAAATTCACATAAATCTCTTTTTATATATTTTCTAACATATTTAGATTTCAGACCCAGAACATATGCATAATTGCTGAAATTAATTTCAAACCCAAATAACTTTTTTCTTTACTATAAAATTAATATTAATTCGACAATAACTCGAAAAATCATGAAACTTGGAACCCATTTTCAAAATATCATTTTTGATCTTAATTAAAATTCGCAAGGCATTTGGATGTCATATTATAGGTTTTTCAATTAAAACATGTCATAAAATCAATATGAACAAGCATAATTCATCAACAAGCATATATACATATAAACTTCAATCAAAACATAGAAGTATACTTGCAAAAACTTTCGGGTATGATACTAAAAACTGAAATCATAAAACTATGAGATGTAATATATTACTCACCTTTAGCTTTGGAGTTAAGGTGTTGAGGTTTGATTATTGGATTTGAATTTAATTAAGATTTCCCCCTGATTTAGCTTTTCCTTCCCTTTCTCCTATTAATGGTGGTCGACCTTTTAGATTTTAGATTTGATTTGTAAATGCGAGAATGATGTGGCGTGACGGGTTTAGGGTATATGAATATGCCTCATTCTTATTTTATTTTGATTCCATTTATTTCCTTGGTTTAACTAGGCATGACTTACCTTTTATGTTTTCACTAATCTCAATGCCTTAACCATTATTCTATTTAATTTAGCTAATTAAATCCCTTGTTCCTAGAAATCAAAAGAATCATTATGTATGTGTATTGATTACCAAAAATTGAATGAGTTAACAGTGAAAATTTGTTATCCATTCTTTAAGATAGATTATTTGTTTGACCATTTGAATGAAACTTGAGTATTCTTATAGTTAGATTCGGCAATGGATTCCATCAACTGAGAGTAGAAGATGACGGTGTTCCTTTGACTGAGTTTATAACTAGATGTTGTTCATATTAGTGGTTAGTTATGCCCTTTGGACTAACTAAAGCCCCAATGTTCTAGGTGATCCTATGAAACGAATCATTCGCGATTAGTTGGATAAATTTTGTTGTTGTTCATTGATGATATTTTGGTACATTATAATAATGAGAGAGACCATGACTTCAATCTTGGATAGGTGTTGGAGATATTAAGACACATAAATTAAAGGTGGAGATTTTTAAAGCCGCTTTTGAAAATGAGAAGTTAAGTTTCTTATTCATGTTGTTTCGAAGAATGAAATAGCACCGGATCTATCAAAGATAGAGATCGTTAATGACTAGAAGGGACTAGCGATGGTAAGCAAGATAAGAAGTTTATGGGGATTGGTTGGCAATTATCATGGATTCATTAAAGATTTCTTGCACATAGTAGAGCTCTTGACCAAGTTTACTAGAATGAGAAGTTCGTGTGGATTAATAAGGGTGAAAGGTCATTAAGGGTTGAAGAAGTAATTGCAAACACTTTCATCTTGATTGTACCTAAAGGAAATCAAGAGTAGGTAGTGTATAGCGATGTTTGTGGAACTGGAACGAAAGCGGTTTTAATGTAGAAGGGAAGAGTGATAACTTATGCATCTAGGCAGTTGAGGTCGCATGAGGTTCGATATTTAACTCATGACTTAGAGATGGTGGCAGTGCTCTTCACGTTGAAGATTTGAAGGCATTATTGCCTTTTAGGAGAATAGTTCGAGTTGTATACAGATCGTAAGTCCCTAAAGTATTTATTCCCTCATAAGGAGTTAAATGGCATTAGAAAAGGTTAGATTGCTAGCAGCTTATTACTTCAATATAGAATATTTGTTAGGAAAGGGTAATAAGGTTGCAGATGCTATGAATAGGAAGCAACATAATAGGGTGTTAGCTATGGTTGAAGAATGAAAGGCACTAGAGGCCTTAGCATCTTATGGAGTGCATTTTAGGCAGAATATTGGATCAAGTAAAGATCCAGGCGTATTAGCAAATTTGGAAGTACGTCCAACATTTGTGGATAGAATTGGAGCAAGGCAATGAGAAAACCTATTATTAGTTGAAAGGATTAGGCAATTAGAAATTAGTGCGTGTGTAGAGGATTTGAAATGATTTGAAATAGACTGAAGGGATTACTTAGAAGAAAGGAAGACTGTGTGTTCCGAATGTAATGATCTTTGGAAGAGGTCTTAAAGGAAAATCATCAACCTAATTTTATTATTCATCCCAAAGGAACCAAGATATATCACGACATAAGGCATGTCTTCTTTTGGAAAGGGATGAAGAGAGACATCGATGAATTATAAAGAAGTGCCTAAATATCAGCAAGGGAAAGTTGAGCATCAAGTGCCAAGTGGTTTTGTGATGACCGCCCCATACCACCAGCGCCAATAGTTACAAATAGTGTGTTGAGCCATGCCTGTTTGATATAGGATGATCATCAGGGTTGAAAATGAAACAGACACAACATATAACTTGTCAAATATCTCACAGCGCATGGATAAAATATAATATCACATATTTAACAAGAGAGACGGTAATAATTATGTAAACAAATCATCAGAACATGGATCCACAGATTATATACAAATATAGTAGAGTTTATACAATGAAAACAAACTCGACAACTGTCTTAAAAAACAAGCAACTAAGTAGCCACTGCTAAGGCTCTCCAATTCAACACAACGAAAAAAGCATAGAAATCCATACAGGTATATAATACGAGATAGCCTCACCTCCGCACAGCTTCCACGTCATCGAGACCTTCTATTTGTCTACTCATTCAAGAGTACCCAAGATAATAAGAATCAAAGTATAAAACCATGGGTCGAACTACAGTTTGGCGTGAATGGTAAATGAATCTCAAAATACAATACAGACAAACATAGTAAGGAACTTGGCATACGAATCATGCCTGACTTATCCTTGCAACCAAAGAGTTAACATATAACAACAAAATATGATATTCTACAGATATCATAAAGGTACTTTACTCATAATAGAATGACGGGTGTCCATATATCTCTATCTTTAGTACCCACTCCCAATGATATCTCTAAGTGATAGTCTATTAATAAAACAACCAAAACAACTATAACATCCATCAAGAAATCCTCACTATCACTCAATATGCTAGAATATATGATAAATTGTGTGGCTTCTTACTGCAAGGGATTAATGGAAATCATGTTTTTTTAGTATACTCACATATCACGTAGCCCAAAGCTAGATACATGTCTCGTAGCCTAATGGTAAACACTAGACCTAAAGCAATTGGTCCAGAGTATTCATATCCACTCCACCGATCCATATGTGTCCCCACTTATAATACCTCTGCTTCGAGTGCAACATAAAACACTCTAAGTATTAACGATTCATTAGCACATACATTTAAGACCTCCTTTGCTCCACTCAGATCCGAGCCCTTCTTTTATTTAATCCGGTTTCCATTATTCTAGAGGAACCCTTCCATTTACTCATTCTATGGCTCCCTCCATTATCAAGCTGCCATCTTCAAACCTACTCTCAACAGAGCCAACATCCGAAGATTCTAGCTTTTATCATGCTATTACATTGCCATCAACCATCATGCGAACGAGCCAACACCTCCAGCATGATTTCCAAAGTCCCCTACTTCCTTTTGTATGAGCCTGACCCCTACACATGCATCAAAACAACTCGGTACCGAGTCAAAATGATTTGGCACCGAGGCATTTACTTAGCCAATTTTGGCTAAGTAAATCACTCTGCCTCTAGTACTACCTTCTTAAGTGCTTTAGACCCCGACCCATTCATCAAAACAACTTGGACCCCGATCCAAAGCATTCAACTTCAAGTTCTAGAAACAACTTGGCATGATACCCGACACTTAGTCAATCCTCTGAAACTTGCCTTGGTCTATCTCCGCTAGCCAACATCTAGAGATCCCCAAAGTTGTCGACCCAACCGAGCAACAGAAATGACTCGGTACCGAGCTATGGAAATGAATCGATACCAAGCTAAATGACTTGGTACTGAGTTGTATACTCAATGAATTTTGGCATGCGACTTGAGCTCCCGATTCCCTAATGCTCCAAAGCCTCTTCTCCAGGTTTTATCCAAATCTGCCCATCTTATCTTCGATTCGTCCAATTTTCCAACCAATTACTTTTGTTTCTGAAATATTAGCAAACAACATCAAAGAACAACATACAAATATAGAAATCATACATATACGTCCATTCACACATGCAATACAATAAGCATATGATAATAAAATAATTTATGATCTAGATCCAAGCAATCCATAAACATATGCATATGAATAAGGTGAATTACAAAGTCATTACTATAAATCATGTTAAAATTCATCAATTTAGGTCATAAACATATATTAACATGTGATTAAAGTTGTGAAAGGATTTTTAAGGTCAAAAATCATGTTAAAACCTATAATTCTACCATATAAGCATGCATAGTATAGTGAGAAGTCATAAACCACTCACCGATTACCCAAATCAACCTATTCTCCTCTGTGTCTGATTTGGACAACAATAGAAAGTGACATAAATCGACTAAATTGATTATCTCTAGCCTATATTTGATTATTTCCTCTCTAATCGATGATTTGGCTAAGATTAGCAAGAGTATTAGATGATTTTTAGATGGAATTAGGGCTAATGGAGTCTTAGATCTATTTTTGAAAAGAGGTAAAATCCTATTTTAGTTCCTACAGCCCTCTATTTATAATAGTTTTAAAACAGGTTAACAGGCCTAAGTAAGAGTTTAATTAATTACTCTCTAAAATAGGCCAGCAACTGTCAAAACTTAAAACAGCCATAACTTTCTAATGGTAAGTTCATTTTTATATTATGACCATTTTACGGAATGGAAAAGTATCATCCTAAAGCAATGGAACTGGTATGGGACCCCAATTCGGCTCCTGTCAAAAGTTATAGCCCAAACAAGGGTTTTAGGGTCAAAATAGTCACATGGAATTCGAAAAAATCATGAATGTCAAAAATGCCCCTTATAGTCATACTCTAAAATTATAGAATCATATGACTTCACATGAATAAAACAAAAATATTTTACGATCCTCTGATACGTAAAATATGGGTCGTTACATGTTACTTCTACCTTTGGAAGTATCGACTTGGAAGTGAGGTTTAGTATCCATGGATTTTATAGATGGGTTGCCAAGATTAATAACGGGAAATTATAACATTTGGGTAAAATGTTTGATATATTAACTAAGAGGACCCATTTTAACCCAGTCAATTCTGCAAGGATGACAACTAGCTTATTGAAGCTATATATGAAGAATGTTGTAAGACTGCATGAGCTTTCAAGCAGTATAGTTAGTGATAGAGATCCATTGTGTACTATGGAGTGTTGGAGAAGTTTTCATAGTGCATTGGGTATGGAGTTGAATCATAGTACGACATACCCCTTATAGGCGGATGGTCAAACGAAAAGGATGAACCACTAGAAGATTCGTTGAGAGTGTGTGTTTTAAACTTTGGAGGGCCTCGAGAAGATCATTCGACCATTACTAGTTTTAGTATCGAAATGGCATCATTCGAAGTGCTTTAAGGTAAACTGTGTAAGTCGCGTATTGTTGGTTGGATACGGAAGATAGACTCATGTTAGGACCAAACTTGGTAAGAGATGTCATTGAGAAGATAAAGTTCATCCACACTAGAATGAAAGTTGCATGATCAAGAAAAAAGAGTTATGCCAATAAGAGAAGAAAGGAACCTTAGTTCGCAAAAGGCGATCATACGTTCGTGAAGAATTCACCGATGCGAGATATTATGCACTTTGGGAAGGTGGAAAATTGGCTCCTAGATACATAGGCATGTTTCCAGTGATACAGAGGATTGGTATGCTCACATATCAAGTCAAGTTGCCTGGTAGTTTGATGGGTATGCATAATATTTTTCATATATCCATTTGAGGAACGTGTGTGTGACCTTGGTATGGTAATGGAATCCAAGGCAACCAAAAACTTATCTATAGAATCAGATTTAACATATGTTAGACGACCAAAATGGATAGCAGGTCGTGATGCGCAAGAGTTGAGGATCAAGGTTATTATACTTGTTCATGTCCAGTGGACTAACGATACAGATGGTTATACCTAAGACGTAGGGTAGGATTGGAAATATCTATCACAAATTGTTTTAGATAACTATGTTTGTAACAACATGCTTTGTCTTTCTATTATATGTACTAGTAGTGGACTAATGTATGTATGTTATATTATTAGTGATAGCAGTTGAACCAATGCATTATGATTGATAATTTGCATTATTAGGGTATTAGTGTAACTTTAGTACTTGTGTATTGAAGACTTTACACTATTAGGATGTTAATGTAATTTTTGTGCTTCCTTGTTTGAATTTTGAGGATGAAATTCCTATAAGAAGGGAGACTGGAACATCTTATATTTTAGAGTGTTGGAATATTGGAAAGTAAATTAATAAAAAGTATTTATTAAGTAATGATTAAGATAATTTAATTAAGAAATCACTTAAGGGAAATTTGATTAACTGGGCACGGGATACTTAAAATACCAATTGAATGGACTAAGAATGATAAGTGTAATTAAATTTAACCAATAAAGACAAAAATAAATTTAAAAATTTGATGTTGAATGAAATGGATCTTGTATTAACGAAAACAGGTTAATGAGACTATGCAAGAGGGATTTTAGTCTAAGCCAAAGTAATTAGTATATAAACTCTAAACCATATCCTTCTCTTCCTCAACATTCATTTCATTTCGAAATAAATCAAAACTCCAAGGCCGGCCACCGTTTCAAGTGAAGGAAGAGTAAAAACCAATTCTATAGGGAAGCTTAATTTCTAAGGAGAAAGAAGAGATTTAATCAAGTTTCTAAAGCATAGGTGAGTAAAACTTTTTCCAAATCCTTCCAAACCTATTTAAGAGTGGATTTGATGTTGTTTGGGTATTTTATATGTTGATAAACATGTTTTAATGATTAGAAATGATTTTGTATATGTTTAGTGATTTAAATAAATAGAATTTGATCATGTTTTAGTGTAAAGTTGATTCAGTCTTCTCTAAATATCACAAAATTTTAATATGATGTTTTTAATATTGAAATTAGGATAGGTTTAATTTTCTTAATTTTAGGATGAAAAAATAATTAATTATGAATTTTCTAGGTGGAAAAATGACTATTTTCGGGTGTAAATTAACATCTAAAAATATTTTGAGAAAAATGCGTGATCCTATAGAATAGAGGAGAGCACATATGTAAATGTGTATATGCCATAGAAAATAAGGTGCTGCCAACATGCCTAGAAAGTAGCTAATCAAATTACAAATAACACAGAAAATGACTCAGGTACCCCTATAATGAGCTCCGAAAAGACCACCGCCCATTACACCTCAATATCGAGCTCCGGCAAGGCAACGCCCGGTATTGAGATGTTAGAAGTACAACTATGGAACATCTCAGAGCCAATGATACCAAAAATATTAAATAAGTAGTAAAGAAAATATTACCTTGATTAATGAAAATTAAGTATGGAAAATATTAATTAAAGGGGTTAAATTTTGGATTGGTTAGAGAACACAACTACAAATTAAAAGCAATCAGTGAATAAATGGCATGTGTGCATGGTATATCAAAAGATCCTCCAACTTTATTAAGGAAAATAACTTTTTCACTTGATTACAAATTTGCATCGTGGCTGACAGTAGCCTTGTTTAGATATGCGATAGCACATAGTCTTGACATTCAATAACTTACAAAAACACAACATTCAATAGCATTAATTAATCAATGCTTAGTAGCTTTTATGAATAATTGTGATAGCTTATAAAAGCTCAACATTCGATAGCTTTAGAAGATGGCATGTGATAGCTTTTAGGATTCAACCTTCGATAGCTTTGGAAATTAACATGCAATGTCCTTGTAGTGCGATAGCTTTGTGATGTGATAACTTCAAGTCATGATAGGCTTGCGGTGCAATAGGTCAAGGTGTGACATCTTGACATGCGATGGCTTTGAGCCGCTATAGATAGACATGCAATAACCCTAACATGCGATAGGTCGACGTGCGATGGCCTTGACATGCGATAGGTTGACATGCAATGGCCTTAATATGCGATAGCTTTGGCACGCACTGGCCATGGATGCTAAAATTCCTTAAGTAAAATAATAAAATAGTTAGTGTTAGTTTGGAAGCCGGTTTCCAAAATTTTGAATGAGAATTTCATATGGATGAAATTAAGATGGAAATAATAAGTTTAATGTTGAAACTTATTTGAGGTTGAATAACGATAAGCTTAGGGAAGCTAAGAAATGACAGGCGATTTATTTAAATGAAACATAAATATATTTTATCTAGGTCAAAGACCACTAGCACAACTGGTTAGTGATGTGATACTTTAGAGATAGGTTCCAAAGGTTGTGGCTTCAAACCTTTGAAACATAAAAATGAGTGCTCTACTTGAATAGAGTACTCCTACCATAAAAAATGCTTTATCTAAAGAATGTGTATGGTAAACAATAAATGAATGGAAGAAATGGATTGAACCCAGGATTGTAAAATATAAAGACTCATGGAGTTATTGAATAGTAGGGCATCAAGGCTAATTATGTCTAAAATTCAATGGTATATAGGGGTGCCAGGACTTAGGAGGTCTAAGTGGTTCAATTCAGAAACTCAACTCTAGAGAGAGTAATAATATATGCTGGATGTATTTTAATGAATTAATCGGCAACATGAAATAAAAGAGTTTCATGGACTGTAAAGGGCATTTGACGCTTAGTAAGGATGCTTGCTAGAATATATTTAGGGTGACTCCAGTCAAGGTGGCTCCTATTGTGGAATGAGTGGTCATTTCAATAGCAATTCAAAAAAAGATAAAACTAGTGAAAGACAGGTATAAGGAAGTAATCACTATGTAAAATTAATGAAATATTTAATGTTAACACCTAAATAAGTGTTTATATAAAGCTTGTGAATGTGTTTGATGATTATATGACATGATTTATAATAATCTGTTGATAGATGTGGGGTATACTTAGTCTGAAATGGATGGATACAATCGTGACATAGTTCATAAATGAATGTTAAATATAGAGTACAATTCTGTTTAAATAATTATGCTATATGCATCCTCATGATGTGATGATTGTTTGTGAGAGATGATGTGATTACTACTGATGAACTAGTGAGGGGAAACTCATTCCATTCTTTAGCGGTGTGCTCTCGCCATATATGTGCTTTAGGGTAAAGTGTTACTCATACTATGCTTTAATTTCGATCCATGTATTTGTAATTTCCCATCAATTCATAGGCAATCACTCGAGTAGACCGCGTCTAAGGATTAGACAGGTGACTTCCAAAAGATGAATAAAGATCCAAAGATGAAGCATGAGGATTGCTGCTAATAAAATTTATTTTATATTCTGTTGTTGCGAACTAGGTATACAACTAGTTAAGCGTCAATGTTGGCATCTTTATATATCAGACACTTCGTTGTTATTTGTGTTTTATTATATTTATCCCTGCGTTGGCACGTTTTGGGATTATGAAAAATGTGATTGACAATTTATGCAATGTAAAGTTTTTAGCTACTCCGTTTACTTAATATTATGAGCGAAAAAACACGGCTCTCTTTTTCGCTTGAAAATAATTCGTGTGATGACTACAAAATCATCGACATTCATTTTTGAGTCTTGAAATAAGGAATGTTATCATATAACCCTCAGTACTGATGTTTGAGAGGATGTGTAGGAATTTTAAATAAATGACTAGAATCTTAAGGTGGTGAAGTTGAACAATTGTTGGTGTACATATTGTTTTTGAAAGATATATTGAAATCAATAAACAAATGAAGTAATAGAGATCAAACAGCAGAAGACATAATAATACAAATATTATATGATCCAGCGATGCTAGGGCCTTTTTATAATTATAGATGGATGCCTTTTAAGAGTTATGATGCTAAGAATCAAAGATAAGTAACTTTATAATGAAGAGGAAGAAGAAGAAGAAAATCACAACTGTTCAAAAATCTATTTGTTGCAAAACTTCAGAGTGTGCCTACACTTTCTAAAGGTCGACCTGTGCCTTGCCCTAAGCATGTGTTGAACTCTAACACTACACTGGTAGACCTATGGTCAAATTACATGCCAATTAATGGCTTATGCATTTGCATAGTCCAAATTTTTACTACATCGAGCAGTTTTTCTTCCTTCTTCTTTATTCTGAAAATTCAAAAAAAAATCGTAAGAACACTTTAAGATGTCTGAAATGTTTTGTAAAAGTTTGAAATTATTTAGAGATAATTCAGTGGGACTTAACAAATGTAAGCTATATGGACTCGATAGATAACATTCTCTTCTTATTTGCTAATTTTCTGGTAATTCTCTGACTTTGTTATGTTTCGTTAGATTTTTTAACTCCTCTATGACTTCTTGAAATCTAGTACACTCCTTCATTCTCTTATTTGCTTCGATTTGAGTTTCATGCACATATATAACATCTTTGTATATGTCAAGTATATAACTTGTCTAAATTCAACATGTAACATTTGTTGTAACTTGATATTACTTAACTTCAACCCTATAAACTTGTGCATTCATTAGTTAAATTATCATATGGTTGTTATCATCGGAATGCCAAAATCTTGGTTATAAGAGTTTGTTGGATAAATTTTTCATTTGGTTTTAAGTTTTCTTAGAACTAATTCTCCTTTCATAGAAGATCTTTTCCTTACTTTTTGGTATAATTCTTAGTGTTTCTTTGCACATGTGCATCTATTTGTATTGTTGTTTGATCTCAAAGTTTATAAATAACATGTAGAGTACTTTTATATAATTCCTAATTTTCACTACCTATATAAAATATCCTTTTATAAGATGTTATTGATAATAAGTTCCTTGTTTATTATATTTACTTTTCAATGGGGGGGAGGCAGTTAGGATTGACAAGAAAAATTCAAGTCCTAAAGAAAATATAATTTAAGGTATCAGTTAGAGGCGTGTATAGGTATTGCAAGTGGAGATTACAATTCTGGACCAATGTAACGACCCACCTTTTTGGACAGTTTAAACCGACGATCAAATACACATGCCGATTCCAAACCGTTCAAAAGGGCAGATGGTTATTGGGGTAAATAAGAAAAGAAAAGAAAGAGAAATAAAGGAAATAAAACAACACAGAATCTCGCAACAGAACGATAAAATATAATAGTCAAATAAACAGTTCATGAAGCTGTTTACAATACTTTAATCATTATTTATACAACATTTATCAGAGTTATACATATACAACAAAACAGATAAAATAATGCAGCAGACAACAAGATGCAAAGATAATAATAGAATAGTATACCAAATCTTCGACTTTGTCCTCCAGAAAAGATCTTCAATAAGCTGAAAAACTCAGGTCTGACCCGAGCGTAATGAAAAGACAAAACACTTGAGTCAGGACTAAAATATCCTCATGTAAGTTAAATCAATCGTAAATAAATATGAGTGTAATGGCGTCAGAGATGTTTATGGGGTTTGACATCTCCCATCCAGTGTCAACGTGCGTGCAATAACTCAAGAGATGTTACAGGATTTTCCATCTCTCAAGGATCCGTTAAACTATCTACTATGTAGTACAATACGCTATTATAATATGTCTATAGTAAAGTAAAAGTATTAAAATAGCATTAAGGTGTTACCATAATTCTCCTTAGCACATTTTATAATGCCATAGTCTATACAGCACCGTAAACCCCACCGTAACTAGTGGTTATCAGAGGGTACCCCATAGGTATAACAACGTAGTGGTCGCGAATAGGATAATCAGTATGACAAGGTACATGAGGCGATACCAACTAGGATACTAGTAGTTGCATGATCCGGACTGATGTTGAGCATAGCCAGCAGCTACCTCAACACCGCGAAACAACACTCCCAAATCAAGGGGTGCACCCAAATCGAACCACAAAGTAATAGATATGATATCGAAGAAGTATGTCCGCTAGAGATGGCGAACCTCAATGGCCCGGCGCGGCTCCTGTTTTAGTCATGTCAGGGGTCATCCAATATCGTTCTCTTTCTTCAGTCAACGCGTTCACCAAACCATCCACTTCATTCTAGATCAACACTCCGCGTATAATAGTTATTAAAGTGGTTTTCGGTATTGATAGAGAGTATGTCCATTACCGATCCCGGTCTCGTTAATAACTACGTATTATTACACCGATGCTCTTTTATATTTCAAATTGATCTATAATTGATATCAAAATATCATACCCGCTTCAAAAAAACTAATCCATTTCAAACATCATCATATCTATTCAAAATGTAAGATTCCGTTTCAAATCATTTTTCGCCTCAATATCTCATTTCGATTTCAAAATCATTTCAAATTTCAATTTAGGTTGCAACTTCATTTAACCCAATTCGTATTTAAATTCAAGATTTAAACATAAAAATTTCACCTTATCGACCAGCTTGAAATTTTAGAGAAATAGTTTTAAGTAGTTTAAAAGTAGTTTAAATAATTAAGATAGTTAAAGTACGTAAAATATTTAAATGGATTTTAAATAGATAAATTAATTTAATATAGTTAATGTAGGTTAAAATAGTTTAAGTATTTAAAAATGGTTTATATAACCGAGTAGTTTCAAAAACAAAATGAAACAGCTTCAAAACCAAACCATTTCAATTATAACTTCCCAATTCAAATCAATTTCCATTTCCATTCTACCGATTCAATTTCGATTTTTCAATTCAAACCGATGTCAACTTTGACTTCAAATTAATTCAATTCCACATTCACTTTCAATTAATTCAATTTCAATTTATATCGATTTGGAGCTTGATTTTCAAAATATCAATTTATAACACTTAACAAAATTATCCTTCAATATTCAAATTTAAATCCAAATTTCAAATATGATTCAATTCCAAGCTCAATTTCAAAATATCATTTTTATATCACTTTTACTTAGTATACTCAAAGCTTGAAATAATGTTAACCTTTAAAACAAATAATTTTTCGAAATTCAATCATATCCCAATTTTAAATTTCAAAGTCTCAACTTAAATTATTTAACAATTTCTTTTAACCAAAATTTATTTCAACATTCCAAACTCAAATTTTCGATAAATTCGATTTCTATAAGTTGATTTTATTTATAACTTTTAAATTAAAACATTTAAATGAATTTCAAATCAACGATTTTAAAATATATTAATTTAACCAATCCGGTGTCCGTATATAATTTTCTATCCTATGGCCAAGTGATTAGTTATTTCAATTAAATGTCAGGGATGAATATATATCACTTAAATCAAATCACAGTGTCATATATATGTATAACATGATATATATAAACCAATAAACATCCAAACATTAAATATCAACCAATAGCATCCATCGAAATAAAACATCCAATAGACAATACAATTTTCGGCAATTTCATAGTTATCAATATCAGGTAATTTAATCGCAATTCAATTTTAATCTCAATTTGACTGTCAATTTAATTTTCAACAGTGAATTCAAATGACAATATATATGACAATTAAGTTTTATCAAACAACGACAAATAAAAATCATATCACTTCATTCTATCAAATTTAACAACCATGAAGATATTCAGTACGTTGTGAGCGTTATAAAACACTCACCTTAATTTTTCGATTTTAAATCAAATCGAACGACGTTCGATTCGATTTAAAATTTTAATGAGCTCCAAACACCCCCGAATCTGCACTGCAGGGTAGCTCTCGTCTCTGCGATTCCGGCACTTCTAGTTTCGTCAGATCCCGACCTCGTATGGAGGAGATATTAGTTTTCAAAGATTGAAATATATTAATATAGTTAAAACACAAATTTCCTTTTTATATATACCAAAACAGATTTGGACCGCTGATATGAAGAGAAAAATTTGGCCGCATATGACTTCTTCTTCCCGCTCGTGCTCCAGGTAAATTCGAACCCAATCACGCAAGCTAGGGCATGTCGCCGATCCCACCCATATCACCAATAATTCGATCCAAACATGCCGAACGACCCGCCTCTGCGAGCTCCACCACCGGCCAGAGACGAGTCGATCTCGGCCCCTCCTACCCGCCGCAACTTCCCTTCGAACGTACGCAACTCCCCACCAAAATTTGGCCTCCACGATGAACGGTTTTAGATCG
Source organism: Allium cepa (assembly GCA_030765085.1). NCBI lineage: Eukaryota > Viridiplantae > Streptophyta > Magnoliopsida > Asparagales > Amaryllidaceae > Allium > Allium cepa. The sequence goes on along the minus strand of CM060939.1, from coordinate 770,539,926 downwards.
TAGCAGTTGGATCTCTAGATCTCGATGAGCTCGTCGACTTTCCAGTTGGAGGTTTCCCACGAAAGCTCGTGGATTTGGAGAAAAATCGAGGGAAAAGCAAGAGAGTTTCGGCCATTGGAACGAAATAAACGGCGGCCTGAGACAGCTAGGGTTTTCTCTGAGGATACGCGTATATATGTAAACGTACATAAATAAAATATTATTATTTTTCAACTTTTCCGACGAACTCCAAACGAAGCGTGCCACCAGGCGTTTATAATGTTTTACCCGCGTTCTGAACACAATGGGACATGTTTCAGGGCCTAATTCGATCGTATGTGCGAGTTACGGAAATAAACGATCAATTTTAAATTAAATCGATTAAATTAATTTTTAAGCGTTTTGAGCTGCTAAGGTCAAACGACAACTCCGATTGCTATGGAAATTGAAACCCGATAATAATAAACTAATACGGATCTAATGGAACTGGTTTCGTCGAATTCCGAGACTGCGCCCCGGAAAGCTATTTTAACTCGTCGATTAAGTCGACAGCCTTTCAAAATTTATAGGATTGCTAAAATTTCCAATTTTAAAATCTTATTAACTCTATTATAATCCACATATAACTTACGTTCACTTTGGAAACCAATTTGAATCATATTAAATAAAATTTCAGTTATTCACTCTATTTTCATATATTAAATTTTAATATCAAATTAATCATATCAAATTCGGAATTTCATTATTCAAACATTTGTAATATTAAATTTAAACAAATTTGATTATTCTTAAATCGCTATCCTTTGAAATATTCAAAAACGAACTTATAAAACTTAACAAATTCAAATTATAGAACACCCATTTCCATTAATCAGTTATTCAATTTCCGTTATTCAATTATTCAATAAATTCCAAATATTAAATTTAAACAATTTAATTGTTCAATATTTGACGGATTTCAATATTGTATTTTTAAATAAATTTTCGTTATTAGTCGGTTACTTTATTACATTAAATGAATTCCACATTATTATTTAACTTCAGTTAGAGATAATGCACTCAACTAATATATAAAATTTCATTTCAATTGCAATTTGTTCCCAAATTCAATTCGACTAACTAAATGAAAAGGTAACTTAACTAATTATCACCGTTAACTTTTAATTACACTTATAAGTTTATTATTTAAAAACAAGTGTCACAATTACCTATACAATACAAGTTCATTCCATTTCCGCTGACTACATATTATTTCAATTTGATTTGGGATTTCATTCAATTCATAAATAATTAACTTAGATAAAATTTGTTGCAATTCATTCTAGTTATTATTGCCATACATAAATTAATTCTTCCAACATTAAACCATGAAATCAATTAACATTTTAAATTATCGAAATTTTACGGGTCGTTACAACCAGTATTCTTTTCAAGATTTCTTACTTTCCTTACCTAGGTTCTTATCCTTTGAGATGCTCTGGGAAGTTCATGGCTAAAGTCCTTAAGTTTCTTTATTGTCAATCCTCTACTTTCCAAGGTTCAATATAATTCATACGCCAAAGCCAATAGCTTTCTTCAAACAATTCCTTCAAATAATCCATAAGTTGTTGAATCTCCTACGATTGTTGTTGAAGCAAATAACTCCGAGTGGAAAAGTTGACAAACAAGTCACTTTACAGAACCATACATGAGATTTTCCCCTCATACGACTTCTCGTTAAATTCCTTCGAAGTAATTGGATTCTTTTCTTCATTCGAGAATCTCTTTCCTTCTTCCACTCTACCCCAAAGAGTAACTAAGGCCAATTCATTATTGATTGGAACATTCATTCCTTCATTGCTAACTAGATAGATGTTTAGGAAAAAATAGAACTGGTCGACTAGAGCTACAGTAGCCAACACTTCTTTTATCTTTTGGATTACAACATTAAAAGACTGACCAATATTATCCATTTTCAAGGGATGATTTAATATCCTAAATAAGGACAATATCTTTTTAATTTTAAACAATATAAGATTCGAAGGACGAAACCAAGTAAAGCATTCAAACATTCACTGAATCCACGAAGTAAAGATAATGCCTTTTAACCTTGGGAGGAAAGAAGTATATAATACATAACCATGAGTTAAAGGTTTGTTGGGAAGCCAAGGTTCAAACCCACCTTCTAGTGTCAAATTGTCGGTGTGCTTTGCGTATGTACCAACAAACAACAAAACATGACTCCAAAGCCTTCAACTTTTAGTTGAGAGATAAAAGTTAAAGGAAAAAATCAAAATAATAAACTCAGAGACAAGTAGATGTAAGGTATCGAAAGTAAATGAAGATACACATTGGTTCGAATTTTTTAGTGGTGCTCTACGTAGGATAAGCACAAGCATAGATGAGGGAAGCAAATTTAACTATCCTTATTCTCTTTTCTTTCGTTGGAAGACGAACCCTTTATTTTTGGTTGTTTGGAGGAAGAACTAAATAAATGATGTTGTGTTGGATGTTGGACAGATGACATGCATCAACTGACTTTAAATAAATTATCGTGGACCAATAACATGTCGTATCCTCTAAAATCTTCAATGCTTCTTATTCTCATCTTATATATTGACATGTAACTATTTGGATGGTAGAGATTTCTAAGCATCATAGAAAATGCTTAATAGAATTAGCAATTCATTTTAAGTTGATCTTTACCTTTGTTTATTCAACTTGAGTATTTTTAATCTGTACAATAATAAAAAATACTCATACCGCATTTTGGCATTTCCTTTTCTTTAAGTATTCAGAATATGTCATGTACTTGTAACTATTACAATTACTATCTGATATGGTTTTATAAACATAAGAAAAGAGGGTCCACCGTTTTTGCATTTAAAATGATTCAACTTGGTTTAATCTACCATCTTGATGTACACTATAGGCATTTTACCTTTTAATATCTTAGCATGAAATATATATCAGTAGTTTAATGATTTTTATGGCTACTAATACGTCTTTTCCATGCTACTTCTAGTTTTGAGAGAATCAATAAGACCTCGACAAACAGTTCGGTGGTGTCAGGTCGGAGGATGGAAATGTCACTCTAGCCGAACAAATAATTCCCAAGAAGGAATCATTTTGATATTTTGGATCAATGTTACAGTATAATAGTGAGATTGATGAAGATGTTACTTTTAGAATTCGGACGGGATGGGTGAAACGGCGACAAGCGTTTGAGATTCTCTGTGATAGAAAGGTCCCACAAAAGCTTAAAGAAAAGTTCTACAAAACGGCAATCAGGCCTGCAATGTTATATGGTGCAGAATGTTGGCCTGCTAAAAGCCGACACGTTCAAAAGATAAGCGTAGCAGCGATGTGTATGTTGCGATGGAACTGCGGTTATACAAGAAAAGACCGAATTAGAAATGATGATATACGCGATAAACTTTGAGTAGCACCAATTGAGGAGAAGCTAATTCAACATCGCTTAAGATGGTTTGGACATCTTCAACGAAGGCCTCTCGAGGCACTTATGCGTGTTGGAATTATAGGCCGCGTTGATTGCTCAAAGAGGTAGAGATCGACCAAGGTTAACATAGGAGGAATAGTAAAAAGGGATTTGAAGGATTGGGGTATATTCGAAGAGCTGATGACGGATGGGAGCGAGTGGAAGTTAGCGATTTACATACCAGAACCATCAGCGTTGAGTTTAATAAGTTTTAGATTATAGGACTAGAGAACATAAGCCTGAGAGTAAGTTTGGTCTTCGACTAATATAATTATTAGTATCATTATACCTATTAGTGTTATTATTATCATTCCTCTTATATATACATATACATTTTTATTTTATTTTACTTAGTTACTATTATTAATTTACTTATTTGACTTTATTTTATTATTATTATTATAACTTTTAAATTGATTGATTTTTTTTGCATTTAATTTTGGGTTCCATCTCTATCCAACCCCAACTTATTTGGGAATAATGGCTTTGTTGTTATTGTAACAAGAGCTCGACAGAATACTATATAATAGCATGGTTGAATTTAGAGTTCGCGTTTTTGATGGTTATTGCATTCCATGAAAATTGAAGCAGTGCCTCATGTTGCTCATGTCCATACCTAAAGTGATTCGGCTCAATCCTTCATCAAGCACTTACAACTAATTGTTAAGCCGATGATGATGCAAATAAATCTACTTACATTAGCCTAGAGACATGCCATTTTACATGCTGTAAAACTAGTTTGACTTAGACCAACAACTTTACATGAATACTCTCCTTTGTAACTTATATTTGTCTATCAATAAAATACACCATCAAGCAATTTTTGGTTGGGCTGTACGAGACTCTACTAAGCTCATAAAACATACTAAAATGACCCTGTGATGGCCATTAGGGATTTATGTTGATTTTGACTCGCCTTCAATCATTGGATATCCTGAAATAAATATAACTAATAGATCTACCGCTCTATATGTGGATTATCATTTTGTTATGTTAAATTACTGGTTGTTCGAGAGAGAAAATAATCAATGAAAAGAACACCATGAACTTACATTTGCAACATCAAGTTTGTCTCATTTTGGTCCACACGCTTCTTTATGTGAAAATAATGTGTAGAAAATAACCCATCTTCATAAAATTGCAAACCATATACTTGATGCATTTACCGTTATTGCAAGAATTAAAAAATCATATGTACTAGCTATAAACATGCACAAAAAATAAAAATAAAACTTGTAAATATAACAGTTAATGATTCATCCAAAACTAACTGGAGGTGGGGATGATTGGTTAGTTTAAAAGATTTAGCTTCTAATAATAAAAGAGTGAAAATTATTGATAACTCTTCTAACAAAGACATGAGTAAGTACAAACAAGTTTCAAAACTTACAAAAGCTCGTGAAGAGGTAGATGTACCTTTAAATAAATAAAATTCTAAGAATTATGCACATGTAAATTAAGTATGATGTGGAAATGAAGTAATCATTAATGCACTTTCATATCATGTGGATATAGAAATTATCATAAGTGACAATACTAATACTCTTTCCTTGAATGCATATCAACAAAGATATGTTTGACCAAAGTGGAATCAAAGCAATTCAATATGTTGTAGGCTGTAAAGTCACAGGACCAATAGTCTAAACTTCCAAAGATGCCACACTTCTTGTTTTAATTGGATTTGTATGAAAAGGAAACGAAAATGGTGACATTAGTCGATATGAAACCCGAGTTGTGGTGCAAAGATTCTTATAGAAACCTAAATTGATTTTGATGGAATATATGCACTTGTCATGGATGCAATTGCGTCTCAATATTTAATAAGTTTAGCTATATCAGAGGATGTGAAATGTATTTAATAGACGTGGTGACTGTGTTTTTATATGGAAATTTAAATATTTAAATTCATATGAAAGTCTTTGAAGGGTTTAAAATATCAAAAGAAAACCACATACTATATACTCAATTAAACAATAATGGTTGTTACATGGATTGAAACAATCTGGATGTAGTACAATGTTTAAGCCAATACATAGTCAAAGAGGATGTACTAATGATCTTATATGTTCATGTGTATTCCTAAAGAAAAATGAATATGTGTATATCATTATCACAATATATGTTATGTTGATGGTATAAATATAATTAACGCACTAAAAATGTTAACCGAAATCGTGGAACGTATTTAAATAAAGATTTTTTGATAAAAATCTCGAAAAGACAAAATATTATCTGGATTTGCAAACCTAACACAGCTCTAATGACGCTCTTATCCATCAAACAAATTAAGGAGAGAAAAAATCTGACAACATTTTAATATGGATAAGGGTCATCGATTAAGTATGTTGACGATTGCCAAATTACTTGATGTGAAAAGAATTTGTCTCATCCCAAACAATTTAATGGAAAGATTTTAGTTTCAAAAGTACGTTTCCTTGGTCCTATTTATGCCCTGTTGTAACTAGCACTATGAACCAAATTTGACATCGCATTGTGATTAATTTATTGGCTAGATCTAGTTTTGCGTAAACCAAAAGAATTTGGACTGGAATTGAACATGTATTGCATTATCTTCATGCTGCAATGAATATTGGTTTATTCTTTCCAACAGATCGTCTAATCACTCACAACTTAGGGGCTAAGCAGATGTCGACGATCAGAAGCTTGTTTACAAGCAGGATATGCATGGGCAAGGTAAATGATTAACCACTTCAACATTAAGAAATAGGTTCATGATGCTGACATGTGAATGGTGCTCGACCTATCACTATAATGAGCCAATGTTTTATGAGGGATCGTTATATTTTTCCCTTCGCTCGGCTTTATCCTATCGAGTTTTCATAGCAATAGAGCAGTTATCACATAATACATATTCTTAATATTGTACGGCTTTCCCTTTGTTTAGGTTTATACAAGAGTCTCCATAGTAAGATTTTAACGATAAATTGTCTTAACAAGGCATCAAAGGAAGAGTATTGTAATGTATAGAGCATGGAAACCTTGACTACTACTTTTCACCTCGTGTTTTGGGCTACCATTGTACAAACACTATGCAAGTGTGCGTACATGCCATAAATGAGCTAACTTAAGGATATTAAAGTAACAAAATAAAATTAACTATCATTTTCTCATTCTTTTACTACTCCATTTTAACCCTTTGTTGTTTAAATCCATTCACTTTTTAATATTAATCATACCATGCTATCAATACTTCTTTTGTAAAGCATTGCATGTTTATACTGCTGCTATATATTATTGTTGGAAATGTTTTTGTTATGAAGTGAATTTATTAAAAAAATTAAATAGAAAATAAGTTAATGGTAATATATTTATAAACCAATATTACAATTGAGCCGTTGCAAGTTTATAATGGTAATACATTTATGAATCATTATTATAATTGAGCCGTTGCAAGTTTATAACAGTAATATATTTGTGAATCGCTATTATAATTGAGTTGTTACACTTGCACAGTGGTAATATATTCATGTGACATTATTATTGAGCTGTTACAAAAGCTAATGATATTATAATATTGTTTTAAATGAAAATAAATTAAAATCCATTAACATTCCATCACTTTAGTAATGTATACAATTTCCATTCTGTCTATTTAAATGATAGATAGACAAAAGAGAACTGAGAAGAATAACAATCATTTTTCTTTTTCTTCTTCCTTCAAAAAAGCTAAACACCTTGAGCAGTGTTTTAGAGTTCAAATCAAAATCGACTTTATTAGTGAAAACAGGTTGATATTTCTTCCGATTAGAGGGGCAGTTTTTTCCTAGATGTGACAGCGTTTGTTTTTTTAGAACTGCTTTGCACCTTCGAGCAAAACGCTGAAATGTCTTTAAGAGAGTGACATCGTACATGATTCAGCCGAAGTTCATTATTCCTAACAATTTGAAGACGTTCCAGACAACAAAGACTTCTACTGCAACAATTGATGAAGTTGCACCGACCTCAATGTTTTAAGTCTCTATGGTCGCTCTACGCCCTTCAGATTCGAGGGCCTTCATTTTAAGCAACTATGTTTTTGTTTAGAAATTTAACTATCTGCTTATCTTTTGTAAAATATAAAACAAATGTAAATGATATTTAATTTGAATAGGCAAACAACCAAGAACATCAATTTCTTATTCCAATAACCCAAAATGAATAGTGTTAATTGAATAACCATAACAATAAATGATTACATGTGTTCAGAAATGGTGGAACATACCAGATTATGGTTTATATTTCTAGCAAAAGTGCATATAAAATATAAACAACAATGAGAAAAATTTTAAAATACAAAAATAATTTGAATGTAAACAAAACACAAGCCAACCAACCTGATAACCTAAGGTTATACATTAGCCTGCTCGACTAATCAACCTCAGTGCGGTGTATTCAACCACTGTTATTCCTTCAACTACAACTGCTATTGCAATGTTCATTGTGATCGACTGTTTTCCTTACTCATAACCATTTAAAGGACAATCATTTCTTACTTTCATCAATTATGCTCCTTGACTTCCACAACATGTATGATATAATTGCTATATCGATTATATTGGTCTTGGGAATAACAAAGTGACATCAAGTGTTTTTACTATAGTAAAAGGATGGCATTTTTAGTAATTTACCGTCTATATTTGTTCAATTTGGTTGGTACAAACAAATAATAAATCCTGAGTATGGATATATTTTAGATCAAGGCTCAATGGATACTCTAGCTATATCTTCAAGATACATACTTTTAGCAGTTTAGAGTTGCTTGAAAATCATTTAAAGTTTCAGACTGATTTACGATTGTGTTCATGTCCTATAAACACTGTCATCTCTCAGTCAATTTAGGCACAAAAATAAATTAAACTGTTGAATCGGTTATTAAATTTTTTGAAACTGTAACTAAATGCAAAGGCACCTAAGGAAAATCCATATTTTTAGCTATTCTGGGACATCAATGAGATCAAGCTTAATATAAAAAACCTATGAATAAGGAGGATTGCAATATAATACATAAAGCAATGTACAGTACGTAACTGACAAAAATTAGCTAATAAAAAACTTGAACCATCTACACTGTACATAAATGTCTAATCCACAACTGTCATAGTATACATGCAGGTACAAACATATTTCAAATATAAACTACGCAATCTGATTGTGTTTTAATACGGAACCAATTAACAATATAGAATATGTATAGGAAGACTTTAAATTTCTCACATAAGACATGAAATATACTAAATAATATCTACCATTTCCTTTGAGATACATGACATTCCACTTATCCCTATAGTTGTAACTTTTAATTGGCTCCACTGATTAAAATCTAAGCAAAAACTCCATAAAATTCCTAACACTCTTAAGTTATAAGACATATAATAGTTACGTGTTAGTACTCTTTTATATAGAAATTAGGTTGATAGTGTAGGAAGTTTCTATCAAATCCAGGATTAATTTACTAACTATCGCTTTTACATAATGTTAGAGTTGATGTGGAAAAATGATGATAGAATAGTAGTTATCATGGTGTAGTCTTGTCTGAACATTCTAGAGAGAAATGAAAATGCAGAGCATACAAACACATACAATTCTCTAGTTCACTTTAAGTATAATTAGAGATATCATACGTAGTGTAGCGTCATATGAAGATCATCCCTTGCATCAACAATATTGTCTCTATCATAGCTTTCATCAATAAAGGTGAGGCCTTGTATATACTTGAAGTAATGCATCCAGAAAGGCATGATCCGTTATACAACCAAAACTATAAACATAAGTATAAAATAAAAGAGAAAATAAAAATGTGTATTGCTAGTCAATTTAAATGACAAATGAAATGAAATCTCATTTTAAATATATCAGCACATTGAGAAATAAGATGCAAAATAACAAAAATAGTTCAGTTATAAATATATAGAGAGTCCATGCACCTTGTCTTGACCTCGACATCCCAAACGGTAAACTAATGTTCTTGTATTTCACGGTCTCCACGTTAAATCCTGTAGTGGGTATGGGTACTAAGTTTTAGTTACACAATATAAAATCTCTTCATTATTCATTTAAAAAGGAAATATAATAGAACCTGCTCTGTAGTATGCTACTACCTAACTGGTCTTTCTAAAAACTTGAAGATGGGGATCTGATTAGCTAAAATACAATCTCCAAATATATTTTACTATAAAACATAAATCAATATGTTCAGTGGAAATATAAAGAAAGAAAATACATAACTTACTGAGCTTTGCACTGCTTTAGATATATCACCATTATCACCAATTCTGGACCTATAATGATGAAAATAATTTAATGTGTTAAACATAATGTGTAGAACATAAAAATGTAAACGAAATGGTAACGACAAAATAGAAGTTGCAGCTTGTGAGAATTTCGGTAAGGTAAAGAATCCTTGACTTTTACAGCAAGTGACGAATTAATTTTCTATATGCATTGCTCATCAAAACCACACAATAGCTAAATGAGAAAAATCCATGCACGTTGAAACAAAGTTCATATTAGCCAAAAAAAATTACAAAGAAAAATGATATTGGTAACACTACAAACACCAAAGCTCATTCAAGTCGGGTAATGGTGAGAAAAAAAATCAAATAATAAGAGGGGATCAAAATTAGAAGGTAGAAAGAAAGTTTATTGCCTAAATGGAAACAGTTCTTTGAATTTGGTGAGTCAATTTTTCCTTAGAGATCCAGAGCAGAATACATTTATGAGGGTTATGAAAAGCAAAAGAAACTGCATCATTTTATGTACTTTTCTAAAAGAGTATGCTCATTAAAATACGAATCTTCAGTAGAAATAAAATAGCACTCAACTATGAAGGAAGCAGATCTGAAAACAAAACAAAAATTGTTGTAGACTTGCTGCTTTTAGCTATCGCCTTTTTGGCAGGAGGGCCTACTTCAGGGGCAGGATCTATAGAGGGATCAGAGGATGTTTGGTCTTCGATCATGGTAGAAAGAGCGACGACAGCCATAGGCACAAATCAGGAACATAAGTAAATTTTAGGGTTTGGATGGCAGAAGGAAGGGTAAAGATGAGAACGGAAAGGGAAAGCAAAAAGCGTGTGACGGTTCGTTTCAAAATTTGACCACGAAATGCAAGGAGGCACGTCAGCTATTGAAATCAAACTCACTTTTTATAGTATATATACGCTGGTGTCAACCAGTGCTACGCACACAGGTTATGTTCATAACAATTTTTTGAATTTGTTTTTATTATTGGAAAATTTCGTCATAGTGCGAAATACATGTAAAACCTGAGTTGGTGAAAAAATGAAGGTACTTTATCATTTAATTGTTAATAAATGGTATTTGGTGCATAACTTATTGACAAAAATAGTAAAAATAAAAATCATCAAATGCTAACCCTAACGGCAATAGACAATACAATTAATGATAATTCCGTTAATATTCTATCTTATTGACTAAATGTCGCTGATGTTCCAATTTGTAAGGGTTAATTTGATGTATAAATCAAAAGTGTTGTCTTGGTTATATTAGGGCTGTCAATGGGTACCCGAAAAATCCGGTATCCGTCTGAATCCGTAACCGAAAATATGAAAAATATTCATTATCCGAAAAGCAGAAACGGATATCCGATATTCGAAAAGCTTTCCGGATACGGATATGGTTATTGTGGTATCCGTATCCGAAAATATCCGTTTGATTAACTGATGCATATATACATTTAATTAAAATTATATTTAATTAATGTATGATTTTTCAACTATTTCCTAACCATTGGATGTTACTACGATATGGTTTTTTTTGTTCATTTTTAGTGAAAACAGACAGTTTTAGTGTTTAATTTTCGAATATTTTTGAATACACATACGAATATTGGTATAAAACAATGTTTTATCATCACATTTTTTTATTCCTTGGTTTTTTTTTGAACATTAGTACAAAAACTGTTTTATGTTGATCCAAACCTTTTCAGTTATACTTTTAAATTTATTGATTATGGACGGAGTGAATAAATATCCGATATCCGTCCGTATCCGAAAATTAAACGGATATGGATATCCGATATTCAAAAATTAAACGGATACGGATATGGCACTATCCATACCCGAAAGCATTCGTGGACAGCTCTAGGTTATATGACACTGTTATGTTTAAAATGTGAAAATGGAGGGTTGTACCATGAATTTTTCTTTATAAATAAACTGAAATAGAGTACAAAAATTGATCTATGTTGATGGCTGTTGCTAAATAAGCATATATGGATTATCAACGTATAATAATTTAACTGCCAAACTTAGAAACTTGTACAGCTAGTTATATTACACGGTATTATGCATGCTCAATTTCAAAAATAGAATCAGCCACATGATAATGCATGCCATAAAATTCAAACACAGAACATCTCCAAATGTGTATTTTTATGCATATAATTAATAGATATTTACCTTTATTATACCAGAAACAAATATTCCGTTCATGGATCACTTGGACATCTAGGATCAACGTAATATTAAAAAAACTTCAGTGAACAACTAATTGGGAAATACTTAGACAACCTATGAAAATTTTATTATATCCCCAGCATAAGACATGCACAGTACAATCTGATGAATATGAATTATTATTTTCAGCAGGAATACAATGCAACACTCTTCTAGCCTTCATTAGTCCCTTTTTATGACTTGCAGTTCTGAGAAATTATCATTGTAGAAAATTGATAGGGAACGTGCTGTACTTAGAGTGCTTACCGTGCAGCCTGCAAATGCATAAATTTACTGAATGGGTAAAGCAAAAAATATGAAGATGGTTTGAACATTTAATTGCAGATATTTTGTCAAGTTCTTACCTCCACTTTAATAACCTTAACAGTTCAAAATAATAGGAAGATGTAAATGATATAGAATTATACTATATGGCGTATGCGAGTCAGAGGTTCCAACAATACCGCCTGATGAGTATTTCACATTAAGAACAGGGAAAAAATTATCTTTTAATTGTGAATATACAACACAATTTCTTTTAGAAATAATTTCAATTGAAATTAAATAGACAGGACCGAAATAATTTCTCTAGTTACTTGCCGTAAATTTCATCTTATTTGTTGTGTGCCTAATCCATAGTATATATAATTGTCACAGAACCGGAAGAACACAAACTATCTACGTAAAAACAAATTCAAACAGAAAGAAAAATAAATGAAGTAGACAGCATAATATCCCATATGACTTTTCAATTTATTGAACAAATAGATAATCTCACACATTATTTCAAATGAAATAGAACCTAAACATAATATCTCATATACAATATAGTACAAAATTTATATCATACAGCTAGCTATGGTGGCGATGGAGCCAAATTATTAGGCTAATTTATTAAGGTTGATGATTCTTCATAAGCATCCACCAAAAGTTCCTGGTCTGGATAGAAAAATGATCATAAGTACCTAACAATGCCTAATTAGCTTCATCTTGAACACAATATCTTACCCTCTTAGAAATAGACTACAACGATGAATTGATAGAAGAACCATACAAATAAATGTACTTTGTTTAATTAGCACCTGTGTATTTCTATACCTCATTGACCATTGCATTCTTCCACTTAGTTATGCTGTTTCACACAAATAACTTCAGGAAAACCCAAACTTTAGGCGTTAAAACAATTATTAGAGTACCACTCATAATGCTTACATCTAAATAGTACCATAACTTACAATCGATCTGCAAATATTTTCAAATTCTTACCACTCTCTTTCTGCTCATGCTACATATCTATCATGGACACCATAGTAAATCCTATGCTGAGAACCCCTTCCTTCCTCACTAAAATAATATTGAAATAGGCAACAGATGAATTTTTCATCCATGAATAGTTTTAGAAAGTTATAACAATAAATAATCTTAGCTGATAATGTACAAAAGTATCAACTTTTTGATATTTATTAAGCTGACATCAACGTTAGTATGGAGGTCATATGCTTGTACGATATTGGTAATAGTAGCAAAACTAATAATTTCACTAATATGAAATCTACCCACTAAAAGTGTAATTAGGAATAGTTGGTAACCTCCTTATCCTCAACTAAATTACTTTCTACTGGAATAAATCATGAACCGATAAAAGAAAAATATCGATTATAACTGTAGTCCGGGCTACAAAGATTCAATTTTAATTCAACCCAGTTAGACACCTTTAATAAAAAAAAGTAATAAGTATTATTACATTTTATAATGGCAGATCAATAAGATTGGATTTTCAACAAATACATTTCTTTCGGACTTAGTCGATGTGTGCAAAGTTCCTTCCAAAGACAGAAATGATAAACACTACTAACAATTTAAATTCAAATTTGTTTTATCCAGCTTATGTTCATAATAATTGTAGTTGTAGACATCAAACTTCATATAGATTTTATTTAAAATCAAATATGCATGATAAATAACTGAAATTAATCATATGTCTCTTGCAGACTTGCAAACCTACAACAGTCTAACCTCATACTTGACATAATCTTGTAATTCGCTTAATTATTCTCCAAATTATGTTAATCAAGGAATCACAGGCATGCTTGTGGACATTGCATTATTTTCTTAATTTCTTTTTGCACTCTAATCGTTACATTGAATGCAAAAAAAAATTCCACCAACCAACTCAATTTATTTTACTGAAAAAGTTACATAACAACATATATAAAATGCTAACGAGGTACGACATGTTTCACCAAACATTGCAAAAACATGTGAATGCTCTACCATCATTATAATGTTGGGATTTTGCATTATTAGCTTAGACATATCTCAAATACAGAAAGAAAGTATCCACCCTCTATTTTATTAATCATATGTTATAAATGGCTAGTTTTTGCTCTATTTAGTGGGAATAACAGAAAATATAATCATTACGTAAAACTGTTATTTGTGGATAGAATTACTATGCTTAGTGGATGTAAATTTGGAAAGTAATCAGCTGGCTAGCATTAAAGAGATGTGACTGGTTTACTCCATAATCCATAATATGTTTTCCTTATTTATGACTTTCCCTGTATAGATCATATTATATCAGTGTGCCATGAATAGGAGTTTCCGTGCAAATGCTATAACATGTAATGGATGCCTTGTAATATCAATACTTGTTGGTTCAATCACTTTGTAAGTCCAATCAACTTAATGTCGTTCTTGTTGGTATTGTTGATGAATTGTAATCATCATAGGAAACATAATCTTAAAACATGCTTATATCGCCAAAATCTCAACCTCAAAGTATAAAAAATTGCCATTATTTTATTGGGCTTGCATGAAGTATCGGATATGGTTAATGCATATGCTGCAATATTAGTTTGGGAACAGATGAATTTTTCATCCATGAATAGTTTTAAAAATTCACCATAACAACACATTTTGTATCTTAGAAACCAATTGCTTTAATACATCAAATTTCAATCTCCTGAGGATGAACGGGAAAAAAATAAAGTTTATTCATGAAATGAATCTTTATCTTATACACTCAATTACTTTTTAAGAACAATATCTTCATTGAAAAAAGTTAATTCATTATAAACTCTAATGCAACTAATGCAAATCATTTTGAAGCCTAGTAAAAATGCTAAAATGTAAGGTTATACTTCAGATGAAGTAATTTCAACCTAGTTTGATGGTTTTAAAGGTTTTTTCATAATGTGAAGTTGAATCGTAAGATTTCTCTGAATACTTGATTGAGATTTCAGTCCATTCTCTCTTCAAGTAAATATTTGAGTCTGGAAAATCTGTTGCGACTTTCTTTACAATTATAAATGATAAACCACCCATTAAGATATTTAGAAAGTTATAACTATAAATATGCAAAATGGAATGGTGCAATTGCCCTTTTAAATGACTAAATGAAGATAAAAGAAAGAAAAATTTGGTTACTTTTCTTTCTCTAAAAAAAGAACTAATAAAAACAATATGTAAATGAACTCACTTAAGTAACTTCATTGAGCATATCTCTAGCATCTTAGAGTAATCGTGGATGATTCACTTATAAAAGTCAAGCATCTTCTTGTTGTGAGTTTCCTGTTCGACCTATAAAAAAAGTTGTACTGCATATGAGACAAATAATCTATGCTTTTTATGGAAATTAAAACGTAAACTGATTTATTGTAAGACTACAATAAATAATCTTAGCTGATAATGTACAAAAGTATCAACTTTTTGATATTTATTAAGCTGACCTCAACTTTAGTGTGGAGGTCATATGCCTGTACGATATTGGTAATAGTAGCAAAACTAAGAATTTCACTAATATGAAATCTACCCACTAAAAGTATAATTAGGAATAGTTGGTAACCTCCTTATCCTCAACTAATTTACTTTCTGCTGGAATAAATCATGAACCGATAAAAGAAAAATATCAATTATAAATTTAGTCCGGGCTACAAAGATTCAATTTTAATTCAACCGAGTCTCTTAGACACCTTTAATAAAAAAAAGTAATAAGTATTATTACATTTTATAATGGCAGATCAATAAGACTGGATTTTCAAGAAATACATTTCTTTCGGACTTAGTCGATGTGTGCAAAGTTCCTTCCAAAGACAGAAATGATAAACACTGCTAACAATTTAAATTTAAATTTGTTTTATCCAGCCTATGTTCATAATAATTGTAGTTGTAGACATCAAACTTCGTATAGATTTTATTTAAAATCAAATATGCATGATAAATAACTGAAATTAATCATATGTCTCTTGCAGACTTGCAAACCTATAACAGTCTAACCTCATATTTGACATAATCTTGTAATTCGCTTAATTATTCTCCAAATAATGTTAATCAAGGCATCACAGACATGCTTGTGGATATTGCATTATTTTCTTAATTTCTTTTTTCACTCTAATCGTTACATTGAATGCAAAAAAAATCCACCAAGCAATTCAAATTATTTTAGTGGAAAAGTTACATAACAACATATATAAAATGCTAACGAAGTACCACATGTTTCACCAAACATTGCAAAAACATGTGAATGCTCTACCATCATTATAATGTTGGGATTTGCATTATTAGCTTAGACATATCTCAAATACAGGAAGAAAGTATCCACCCTCTATTTATTAATCATATGTTATAAATGGCTAGTTTTTGCTCTGTTTAGTGGGAATAACAGAAAATATAATCGTTATGTAAAACTGTTATTTGTGGATAGAATTACTATGCTTAATGGAAGTAAATTTGGAAAGTAATCAGCTGGCTAACATTAAAGAGATGTGACTGGTTTACTCCATAATCCATAATATGTTTTCCTTATTTATGACTTTCCCTGTATAGCTCATATTATATCAGTGTGCCATGAATAGGAGTTTCCGTGCAAATGCTATAACATGTAATGGATGCCTTGTAATATCAATACTTGTTGGTTCAATCACTTTGTAAGTCCAATCGATTTAATGTCATTCTTGTTGGTATTTTTGATGAATTGTAATCATCATAGGAAACATAATCTTAAAACATGCTTATATCGTCAAGATCTCAACCTCAAAGTATAAAAAATTGCCACTATTTTATTGGGCTTGCATGAAGTATCGGATATGGTTAATGCATATACTGCAATACCAGTTTGGCCACATTTCTTTTTTGTAGTCATGAAGACTTCTAAAATATTGAAAATTGTATGTTTAGGGTTAAAGACAATTTGGAAGTTTCTATAGATAAAACAAATAAATTATGTAGAATAGTATAGTTATTTAAAAAAGATGAAACCTTCAACCTCCATTGATTTTAAAGTGATGTTTCGATCATACGCTAATGTCACCAAATTCGATTTTAGATTACGGAGGCATAGCAAAATTTTACAGGACTAAATTCCCATGATGTTTAGAGTCCATATTTTTTACCCCGAAACTTTGATGCCCCAAATTACGACATAATATAAAAGAACATGTGCAAAATTACAAAATTATAATTTCTAGCTTGCGTCATTCTAGGTCCAGAAGATTAATAAAGCCGGCTAAATTATATATGCAATATCTTTTTTTGCTTCAACTTAATGATAAATTTAAAACATGGAAGAACTTTCCAAATTTCTTTGTTGTAATAACAAACAACGAAAAAAATAATGATTTAATACTTACGAACAATACTGTAATGCAAGCATAATTTTTTTAAAGTTATTTACCGGGCACCGACTTGTATCCATACACCACAGCAATATGCGGTTCAGGCTTTTGCCTGCTCTCTATAAAAGCCTGCAGTTATGCATATGGACAAAATTCCAACAGCCTTAGTAGTTTTTCTTAAAGAGAGGAAATAACTAATAAGCACAGTAGCGAACTTGAAAGAAAATTAAATATAAACCTTTACAGAGCATTTCAAATAACATATATCATTCAACTTTGCATAATAAAAATTAGGTAAATTTTGACTTCATTGGTAAGAATAATAAAAGCTACAGGGACTTGAAAATTCTGATTAAATTCCATTAAGGTGTCCTAACATATGTCAGCAATAGCAACCATTATAAAGGGCATATGAATTTAGGTGGTCCTAAGTCGACCTGGTTAATTTGATGGCGGACTGAAATGTGAGGCATAAGAAAACGAAGAGCTGAACATAGAGACCTAAATTGTGAGATAATTCGTGGACCTAAGTAATCAAATCCTAGCAAATTATGTAACATGCGTATAGTCCCATATAATAATCTTTTGACGGCAATACATTATCGAAAATTTTGGTAAAATAGTACAATTTGATTGATTTTCCAATTAAATGCATAATAATAGATCACAAAAGCTAACGACCAACACCGGAAAAAATAATTATAATCCAAAAATCAATACCGTGAATATTACATAAACTCAGATTCAATGTTAAAAAATGTATAACCAAGAAATAGTACGAAATGTATTTCCAAAATTCATTTTCTTACGATTTTCTAGCGGTGAAAATATTTCAATGCAGCAATAATAGAAGTAAAATTGTATGGGTACACAGAAAATTACAAAACCAATCTTATATTTAACTTATCTGCTTATAATTTAAGGAAAGGTATAACCTTCCAATTATTTTATTTTTATCCCCGTCAAATGAATCACAGCAAACAATAGCGATAAATAAAAAATCATCTCCCAAAAAACAGAAATTTCAAAAGTTAAAATTTTGAGATATAGGTTTCACTCACACGTCCTCAAGCATGAGGCGCCGCTGAAAAACATCCATATTCTCATTGTTTGCAGAAACGTTGGAAGCGGCGGTGGCTTCTTTTTGTATGTGAACTAAGGAAACGAATCCGAGGAAATGAATACTGGACTTCGAATGAAAAATCAGAGGCAATTATCGGGGATTGTATGATAATTGAAATTGGCGAAGAATTGTTGAAAGGGGACGGCATGAATCGACAGGGATCTGGCGCATACGAAGCGGGAGGAGGGGAAGAGAGACGAAGGGGGAAGCGAACTATATCGCGGGGAGGGAAGGAGTGATGTAGAAGGGCGGCGGAGAGAGAGACAGAGGGATAGGTTAAAGAAGTGGGGAAAGAACGACAGCGCGGAATGGAAAAGAAAGTAATATCTGGAGACGGTTGAGTTCGCAAAACTGAGAGGGGCTTCTGTGCCCTTGAAATCGAACTGGCTAATCATATAATAGTGTAGATGATAACATTTAATTTAAACAAATGGTAAAATTGCAGTTTTATAAAATTAGAGGATTAATGTTATCATGATACTTTTTCGAAAAAGGAAAAAAAAAGCGGCATGTTGTTTCAAACCTAAGTTTAAAAAATACTATCATGGAAGTTGCTTTTTTTATATTTATTGATGCCATGTTATTAACTTTATATAACATGAATGGTTGTGAATAGTTGTGAATGCAAATAGTTGTGAATTACTTTTGAAGAAGTTTAATCCATAATGTGTGCAGCACAAATAAGTGTGAATGCAAATATTATAGGAAGATTTCATGCTGTAAATTGTTATATTGATGGTCTACATATTATTTTTTGAGCAAAAGTCTAAGACAGCAGAGGCTTTGTATATTTCATGCTTCTACTTCGTAAAAGCAGTGTTCCTTAATAAAGTGAATAGCTTTTCCCATTGTTTCATTGATCAAAAAGTGCAATATATAAATGTGTAATGGACTCAACTGGCACAAAAATATGCATATTTGATAGCTAGAAATTCATCCTTCCCTTTAGCCAGGAGTAGATTTTAAATACATGTCTTTTAAATGCCAATAACCGAGGGATGTTAACTCCTCATTTATTCAGCGACCCAGCGACCTAATGGTGCAGCAAGCATTACGACCTAACGAGGTACAGGACCTAAAGATATCGCGACCTAGCAACCTAATGGTAAGCGTCCTAGCGACCTAAAGGATTAGATGGTCCAGCGACCTATGACTCAACGAGTTAACGACCTAACTACCTAAGGGAGTAAGCGACCTAACACATAAAGCGGCTCAGCAAGTTAAACGACCTAGTTGCTAAATGGACTGAGCGACCTAGCGCACCAACGACCTATGGACTGAGGTGACCTAGCGACCTAAATGTATACGCGACCTAGCGAGTCAAGAAGGGGAGCGACTTAGCAATATGCTCAACCTAACGACCCAACGACCTACGACCTATACTGGGTCGCGCTCTACCTGCTGACCCGTTGGGGGAGGACGAAGTGCAACCTATTTGAACCAAAGCTCATATCTGTTAGGTCGCACGAGGGTTACGACCTACCATAGGTCGCCGAACGACCTATGTCCAGGAATTCCTTATAAATACGGCGCTAGCTCCAACATTCAAAGGATCTTTTGGCTCATTTCTGTAACGCCGATACTCTACTGAATTCTCGACTCACTCAACACTTCAAACACGAAGGACATCTCAACAAACTTCAAGAGGAAATCTAATGCAATCGACATGGATTCAAAGACTCCTTCTACATTGGAGTTCTAGTTATTTGTACCATCAGTGTTGTAATCAAGGATTGTTGTAAAGTTGTAATTGATTCGGCAATAAAGAAGATTAAAGTGGACGTAGACTTAACCTGAAACCGAACCACTATAAAACTGTTGTCTTTTACTGCTTTCTCTGTGACTTTTCTACTTGTTTCTAATTCCCGTGTTCATGGGTGGTGCTTTTACTTAATCTCTACATACACCGGGGTGTTAGCGTTCAATTTTAAGCGTTAACATTTTTGGTGCTTTCACTGAGAACCCAACTCAGGCTATCTTCGTCATTGCTTCGCAAAAGTTTGTTGAAAGAATCTCTCACAAAACCAGAAGTCTATCAGAGATAATGGCTCCTGGAAGAAAGCGTGGATCTACAAGACCTAGTAATGTCCATGAAAATACTACCACTTCTCCTTCGTCAAGTCAAGCAGCACCAAGTGCCGGAATTACACGAGCGGAGTTAGATGCTGCAGTATCTGGATTATACCAGCAGATGGAAACTCAGAATGCTTTAATGCTTGAGAGGTTAAAAGCATTGCTCGGAGCTAACCGTCAACCGGTGAGTAATGAAGAAAACCTTGCAGATGATGTTCATAATCCTGAAGAGAGGAATATTCCTCAAAGAGCAGCTAGCCCCGCCATAGAAACACCTCCTCAACCTGGAGGATCGAGACCACAGCCAACTCTCCGCGAACGTTTGTCACGACAAACTTCCAAGAAAATGGCCGAAGTCTGTCCTACAGATCCTTTAAATGATGAGGAATATCTTTCGGACATGGTGCGACAAATCATGAAAGAAAACATGCAGAGGGATGAAGATGAGAAGGAATAGGGATTTGCTCCGAGCAAAACTCCGTTCACTGAAAAGATTCTGAAGGCGGAATTTCCAAGGAAGTTTGTTCCTCCTACCATCCCGGCTTATAAGGGAATAAGCGACCCCAATCAATTCCTGTATAAGTATGATTGGCACATGACTGGTGCTAGAGCGTCTGACGAGATCAAATGCCGGTACTTTCTGGTATACTTGGAAGGAGTGGCTCTGCTCTGGTTCACAAAGCTTCCAGTCCGATCCATAGACCAGTTCGCCGATTTGACTCAGAAGTTTAAAGAGCAATTCAGGTTGTATGCTTCAAAGGCTAAGGATATTATGTCACTCTCGAGTCTGGAACAGAATCCTGGGGAATCTATTAGGTCTTTCTTGAACCGCTTCAACATAGCTTTGGCTGAAGTGGACAATGCAGATCCACGGATGGTCTTGACATACTTGATGAGGGCAATCGACAAATCAAGCGAATTTGGAAAGTGGTTGAAGATGAAAGAACCGAATTCGCTTGAGAAATTCTACAAGAAAGCTGATGAATTCATGCGCTTGGAAAACCTTCGAGCACCAGTTAAAGTGGCATTGACAGAGGTTAAGAATAATACTACTGCTTCTACCAAAAAGGAATTCGGAAGTCAGAAAAGGGAGAATAATGGTGGGAAGAAACAGAAAGATATGAAGAAACCTCGCTTCTTAAAACCTTCAGATTTCACTCCTTTGACTGACACTCCGGAGAATATCTTTTTTGCTACCAAAGATGCAGTAGAATATCCTAAACCGCCGGAGATGAGAGTTAACAAAAAAGCTGCTCAAAGTGGGAGATTCTGTCGGTTTCATAATCAACCCGGTCATGATACCAACGAATGTCGCCATCTAAAAAGTTTAATTGAAGAACTATTGAGAGAGAACAAGTTGCAGCAATATGTTAAGAGAAGTAGAAATGACCCAACTTCATCCACTAAGGGCCAACAACTTCCTGCTCATCCATCTGGCTCAGGTGAGAGGAATATCGTGCATGAATCGGAAAGGCCTGTTATCAATGTGATTACAGGAGGTCCTCACCCAGCAGGCAGAAGCTGGGGCGAGATGGAATGATATGCCCGTGCCTTGAAGTATGCACCAACAGAAGAGAGTGTTTTTGTGCTAGAAGACGCTGCACCTTCGAAGCAGCAGAAAACTTTCAATGATGATATTGTGTTCAAAGCCAGGGACTCTATAGGTATTGAAGCTCCAACCATGGATCCCTTGGTCATCTCTGCAGGCATTGGGCCGGCTATTGTGAGAAGAGTGCTTGTAGATTGCGGCGCTTCTTGCAATATTCTCTTCAAAAAGACGTTCGACCAAATGAAAGTTCTGATGGCTGACGTTCAAGCTTCATCTCAGAAAATTGTTGGGTTTACTGGGGAACCAAAGCAGCCCATTGGAACTATTGACTTGTTCGTGGAGCTTGGATAGGGGCAGAAAAAGGTAGTTCGGAAACAGACTTTTGTAATTGTTGATGAATTTTTTGCCTACAACGCCTTCCTGGGCCGACCAACTCTTGCGGCTTTTAGGGAAATTCTCGCCCCGTGGTGCCTCACTATGAAATTTCTCATGGATAATGGCGTTGGAGTTATTAAAGGGGATCAAAATGCTGGACGAGAATGTTATCTAATAGAGTTGCGTGAAGCAAGGAAGAGAGAGATGGGAAAAGATGCGGCAGCCCCAGTCCGCATCAAAGAACCAACCTTGTAGCAATTACAGGGTGGCCCCTGCACTGGCGAGCATAGCGGGGCACGAAGAGAAATGGATCCCAGAAAAGCTAGTGCAGGGGAGAATAGAGTGGTGCCAGTGGAAGTAACGGTGCCAGTACCTGTTGACCCGAAAGATCCGAACAAAGTAGTGAATGTGGGTTCGCAACTTAATGTGGCGGTTCAAAATTCCTTAATATCATTCTTGAAAGCAAATCTGGATGTATTCGCTTGGACTCATGCTGATATGTGCGGAATATCCCCAAAAATTGCAGTACATACTCTGAATATTGATCCGAAGTTTACACCGGTAAAACAGAAAAGAAGAACCCAGGGTCCTGAAAGGTCAGCATCGTTAAAAGAAGAGGTAGACCGACTTATGGAGAATGGTTTCATCAGGAAGTCTACTTATTCGAATTGGGTTTCAAATCCAGTACTGGTTAAGAAAGCTAATGGAAAATGGAGAGTATGCATTGACTTCTCAAATTTAAACAAAGCCTGCCCCAAAGATTGCTTCCCGTTACCCAGAATAGATCAGTTGGTGGATGGAACAGCGGGGCATGAATTGTTATCTTTCATGGATGCTTACTCCGGATACAACCAGATTATGATACATGAGCCGAATCAGGAGGACACAAGCTTCATCACCGATGTTGGTCTTTACTGTTATAGAGTCATGCCCTTCGGACTTAAGAATGCAGGGGCAACTTACCAAAGACTCGTCAATGCTATGTTCAAACCGTAGATTGGCAAAACTATGGAAGTTTATGTTGACGATATGTTAGTAAAGTCAAAGAAAGCGGTAAACCATATGGACCACTTGGCGGAAATGTTTGCAATCCTCCGAAAGTACGGAATGAAACTTAATCCTTTGAAATGTTCGTTTGGGGTGGAGTCCGGAAAGTTTCTGGGTTTCATTGTGAGTGCTAGGGCCATTGAAGCTAATCCTGCTCAGATTGCTGCCTAAAAGAAGTAAAAGCCCCTAGAACGAAGAAGGAATTGCAAAGTCTTAATGGAAAAGTCGCTGCCTTGAGTCGATTCATTTCCAAAGCTACTGATAAATGCATTCCATTCTTTGATGCACTGAAGAAAGGAAGGAAAATTTTTGACTGGACTCCAGAATGCCAGAAGGCTTTCGATGAGTTGATTTGTCATATGGAAACGCCTCCAATACTTTCTAAGCCGGATAATGGTGAAGATCTTTTTGTATATTTGGCAATCTCATCTCATGCTTTCAGTGCAGCGTTGGTACGGAAAGACGCAAAAATTCAGCGCCCGGTCTACTATAACAGCAAGAGATTCACCGGGGCAGAAATGAATTATTCAAAATTGGAAAAGCTCGCCTATAGTCTACTGATTGCATCAAGAAAGTTGAGGCTGTATTTCCAAGCTCATCCTATCAAAGTCCTCACTGATCAACCTCTAAAGCAAGTCCTGTTTCGTCTTGAGACTTCGGGTCGTCTTCTGAAGTGGAATATTGAACTCAGCCAATACGACATCACTTACCATCCCTGGAGAGCAATCAATGGACAAGCTTTGGCGGATTTCATCGCAGAATGTACAGATAAAGGTGATAGTGAGGAAGAAGTGACTGATAATCCCCCGATTCGATGGAAATTATATGTTGATAGTGCAAGAAACGATTACTGTTCCGAAGCTGGGGTTGTGCTTGAAACCCCCGAAGGGCGGTCGTTGTGTTATGCATTGAGATTGGAATTCCCTTCGACAAACAATGAAGCAGAATATGAAGCTCTTATCGCCGGCTTGAGAATTTCTAAAGAATTGAATGTCAAAGTGTTGCAAATCTTCAGTGATTCATAGCTTATTGTATGTCAAGTTAAAAAAGAGTTTCAAACTAAAGGAGGAAATCTGCCTGCCTACTTGTCAAGAGCCTGGGAACTCCTCGATGATCTTGACCATTATACGATAAGTCATATACCCCGAGAAGAGAGCATGAAGGCAGATTCTCTCGCAAAGTACGCAAGCACTGGTGAAGCTCAACTATTGGGATTAGTTCCTGTGGAAGTCCTGTCAGCTCCAAGCACTGATGAGATGGATATTGACTGGATCATGGCTATATTTCAAGAACAAGAATCATGGATGACCCCGATAATGGAATATCTGCTCAACGGTTCTCTACCAGAAAGTTCAAAAGAACGACAGAAGTTACTAAGAAAAGCCTCCAGATACATAATTCAAGATGGCCGATTGTATATGCGGGGATTCTCAATGCCATTACTCCGATGTGTGACCAAGGAAGAAGCTAAGACAATTCTAGCTGAAGTACACGGAGGAGAGTGTGGAGACCATTCAGGTGGTCAAACCCTAGCAAAGAAAATTCTCTGTTATGGGTATTTTTGGCCAGATATTAATCGTGATGCTGCAAGTCATGCCCGAAAATGTGACCGATGCCAGAGATTTGCAAAAATCCCAAGAGCACCTTCCACCGAGATAACACAGATGGTCAGTCCGTGGCCATTTGCTATTTGGGGAATAGATCTCATCGGGCCTTTGCCAACCGCCAAATCCGGAATCAGATATGCTATTGTTGCTGTTGATTATTTTACTAAATGGGCTGAATCTGAACCATTAGCTACTATTACCTCTAAAAAGATGATAAACCTTGTAGCTAAGAATATCATTTGCAGGTATGGTGTGCCTCAAAAGATAATCACAGATAACGGAATCCAATTCGAAAGTGAAGAGTTCCAAGACTTTTGCAAGCGATTCAAGATCCAAAAAAGCTTCTCTGCAGTGGCTCGTCCGTAGGCAAACGGGCAAGTGGAAGCAGTAAACAAAATTATCAAATCAACCATCAAAAAACAGCTGGAAAAAGCGAAAGGTGGTTGGGTCGATAAGCTTCCACTAGCACTATGGGCATATAGAACTACCCACAAAACTGCGACTGGGCACGCTCCATTTTCATTAGCATATGGATCAGAAGCAATGATTCCGAGGGAAATAGAAGTCCCTTCACATAGAAGAATTCATTTCAACCAAGCTGAAAACGAAGAGTCGCAACTTGAAGCACTTGACTTCCTTGATGAAAAAAGGGAAGAGACTCAGCTCAGAATTGCAGCCCATCAGCAAAGAATTGCCACGCACTTCAATTCCAAAGTTCGCCAACGCAGCTTTGAGATTGGAGATCTAGTCTTGAAAAGGGTCATGACAGCAACATGAGTGTTTGCGCCAAACTGGGAAGGGCCATATGTCATAGGCAAAAAACTTCTCGATGGCACTTTCAACTGACAACTGTTGAAGGAGATCCAATTCCAAGAGCTTGGAACAGCAATCACTTGCGTCCATATTTTACTTAAAAGCCTTGCTTAAATTTGTAAAATGATTATGGATGTTTCATTCTTGCATTGTAAACCATTGTAAAAGCAGTATGAATGAATAATAAGAACTATAAAGTGGATGTAGGCCCAGTTCTTGGCCGAACCACTATAAATCTTGTGTTCTCTACTATTATAAACTGATTGTTTATTTCGATATATAAAGTACTTCAATTGTATAACTAAAATGTCGATTTAATATTGCAGGCCATTAAAACAAAGCTTACCCATCATAAGACCAAGCGATTCCTGACATCACTCAACAAATGAATGTTCAGCCACAAAAATTCCGGACTCAAATCTATATAAGAAGTGCTTCAAGCAAACAGTTAGTGGTTCAGCCAGAGGTAAATCCTTCCTAACTAATTGTGATCGTTTGTGCAAACAAACATCCGATTGATTAGCTTGTGTCTACCCCTGCGAACTCATTTAACAATGAAGTGCACTTCTTTGGATAAAATAAGCTACTTGCAAAAGAAAGGAATGTGTGCTTGAAAATGATAATAGGGAACCGCTGATATGAGCAAATGGCGAAAAGACATGGACGAACAGGGAGCAAACAACAAAAGACCTCCTCGGAGGCACAAGCCCTCTTCGGAGGCACAACTCTTCGGAGGATAAAGACCTCTAATGGGACTTGCCAGAAAAAGAAAGTTCTCTTTCTCAACAAAAAGTTGTGGACTGACCGGTAGCATAAGACACTCGTTAACTAGCTGAGAACGTTTGTGCAAACAAACAATCCAAGTAACTTGTGTCCGCCCCGTGAATCCATCCAACCGAGAGAAGGAAACTTCCAGGCAAAAGCCCTACTCGGAGGCACGCATTCCACCGAGATCTGAAATAAAAATTCACAAGTGCTGGAATGTGAAAAGCCCTCTTCAGAGGCCCATTTCACCATAGTTGAAATGCTAAAAGACCTCTTCGGAGGCACGCATTCCACCGAGATCTGAAATAAAACTTCACAAGTGCTGGAATGTGAAAAGCCCTCTTCGGAGGCCCATTTCACCATAGTTGAAATGCTAAAAGACCTCTTCGGAGGCACACATTTCACCGCGATCTGAAATAAAACTTCACACGAGTCAAATTGTGAAAAGCCCTCTTCGGAGGCCTGCTTCCCAGCGGACAGGGAAAAAATAAAAGCCTCTCCCCAGAGGCAGAAAAAAAAAAGCCCTCTCCCAAGAGGCACACACACAAAAAAGCCCTCTTTCCAGAGGCACAATCAAACAAAAAGCCCTCTTCCTAGAGGCACAATCAAACAAAAGCCCTCTTCGGAGGCACAAACAGGTCGAAGCCCTTTCTCGGAGGCCCACTTTACCACGAAGGAAAATTCACTTGCCAAAAATAAAAGTGACTTTTTCCAAAGGTGAAGTGTAGAAACTTCGTAAAAAAAAAAGAAGACTTCTCCAATACGAGGCGTATTCTATTAAATCAGAAAAAATATTTCCTTAAAACGGAAATATTATCCTATAAAGTACATATGCAAATCTCCTAAAAATGGAAAAGTTGTTCTCTAAAGAAAGAGTACAAGTCTTCTCGAAACAGAAGAGTTGTTCTCTAAAATTTTTCCAATGTGAAAGAGATTGCAATAAACCATGGTATGGGGGCAATATAACATAGTTGCAAAAATAAAAACAATGCTCAAGCAACATACCATAGGTTTACTGCAACATCACACAGAGAAAATAAAGAAACTTGTATGAAAAAGAAGAATAAATGCATTCTCAAATACAGACAGAAGTTTGTACAAGTAAAAGAATCATTTTATTCCATACTATAAATTTTTTATACATGTGCAGGTTTTAAAACAAAAGAAGGCGGGGACCGATACCCGCACAATTTCCGGTCGACACAAGTCTTTTCATATACAAGCAAAAAAGCGAGGCGAAAAGCATAAGTCCCAAACCCATCACTTTTTCTTCCTGCCACCTTTCGAGCCTTCACCTGGCCGGATGATTAACTTTTTGAGCCGGCTTGTGAGAGTAGGGGAAGAAAGAGGAAGGGGTGCAATTGGACTCTCTTCTGCTTTTTCTTCGCTGGCAGAAGCTTCCTTCTTTTTCTTTGAGACTCCACGTTCCCCCTCTTTTTAGAAGAAGACTCACTGCCTGGAGTGAAAAGAGCGGACAACTTTATGTCATCAGAAGCAGTCTGCTCCGGAGTTCTCTCCCATTCTTCAGGTTCTTCGGCCTTTTGTTCCTGAGAAGCAACAGGATCGTCCAAGTCACGAAGAGCTTCTATCTTCTCTTCTTGCGACCCCGGTTGAGAGACAGAAGGAGGAGTAATCTGAAGAGATGGAGGAGGGACAGCTGGAGGAGGGGAAGTCTGAACAATACTTGGTGCTTTCTCTACAGGAGAAGAAAAGTTAAAGTCAGCATTCCTCATAAAAAGAGGGGATAATGGCTCATCGACACTTAAGAAATAAGCAAGAAGCTCATCGAACTTGGTCGAAGCGAACAAGCAATCCACTTGAGCGAGATCAACGTTGAGGTTACCTGGAGAAGTAGACATTACTATGTCAACTTCAAAGTCCTGCGCTTCGGCGCTTTCTTGAGTCTCATCTCCAGTGCGGGTGGTGGCACTTTCAATAATAGCCTTAGCAAGAGGAGGAGAATGGGAACTGGAGCCAGCAATATCGATATCGACCGAAACTGAAGGTAGAACTAGGTCGGTTGAGATTGTCTTTCCTAAATGTTCTCTTTCTGTCATTTCGGCTCTCTCTTTGGCGAGTTGCTCCTTTCCCCTGTCAAGAGTGGCACATGCATCATCATCTAGATAGTGCGCCATTAAATCTACTTCGGCATATCCGACTCCTCCAAGCATATCAAGTATGGCCTCCCACACTTTGGCCAAAGTGATTTCATATTCCGGTCCCAAAAACTTAAGGCTACCGCGCCCCAGAACACTATGGATGTAAAACTCGAATAGAGTGGAGCCGACTTCAGCTTTAGTTGCCATATGAGATTCTTCGGCTGCAGCTTTGCCGGCAATAGCTTCATCACGCTCCTTTTCAGCTTCAGAAAGTCGAGCTTTGAGCAGTTCAATCTCCGAGTTCTGGAAGTTGGTTTTCTCTCGAAGTTGAGCAACATCAGCTCGGTAGTTTTCTACAGCCTGCTGCTGTGCTTCAAATTTAGCTTCAGCATCTCTCTATGCCGCATGAGCATCTCTCACTTGTTTTCGAAGCACTTTCTCTCTCTGAGAGTAGAAAGTGGAAGAAGTGGCGAGCTCTTCCTTAAGTTTTTTAACTTCTGCTTCAAGCTTCTCATTATAAGCGGCAATACTCTTCATTTCGGCATCATGCTGCTCGAGTGTTTTCTTCCACTCGGATTTGTCATTTTCCATAGTCAGCATGGCTTCGAGGTTCACGCGATTTACTCTCTGAAGCTCGTCGACAAGTTTCTATCAGCTAGACATTCTCTCGATATCAAGTTTGACGGCATCAAGATTGCGCAACATGGCTTGTTTATCAATTGGAACCAAGTCAAGGTCGAAACGCACTCCCTTTAAGCACCAGTGCGGGAATCAGCTTTGAAGAGTAGCCGGACCCTGTCCAACTTGATAGGGGGCCTACTTATGATTGTTTGAATATCGGTTCTTTGAAGGGGGGAGAGCTGGAGGGAATTTCCAAAGAGACGGGAGCAGTGGGCTTTTCAGAAAGTTCAGATGTCAGTTTTTCACCAAGTTTGGCCCGTTTACTCGGGTCCTCAGCGACATGGCTTTTTCCCTTGTCATCATGGGATTTTCGCTTGTGGAAATCATCCTCTCTTTGAGAAGAATCATGTCGTTCGTCCCGTCTCCCATAGCATTCTTCATAAGCACGCTTCTCACGAGCTTTCCTCGCAGCTCTTTCTTCGTCAGTTTCCCAGGAGGCAGGGAGATACCTCTTGGGGTCATAAGAACCGCGCCTCCCATAACGCTGGAAATCATCGTAGTAGGATCCACTTCGTCCCATTGGAGAATCTGAAAATGAAGAAAAGATAAACTCAGAAATCTTGAAAGCAAGAAAGTTGAACGCATATAAGTGTTGAAAAGTCTTAAGTGTGTGAAATATGCAAACTACGCGCGTCGAACTACGAGCCACTCCTGGGTTGGGAGGTTATGATGGATTTTACAACCGGTGTCAACTCTTGGGCTGATGGAGTTTGTTGCAGAACGGATGTCGCTTCAACTGCTGGAGAAGTAACTTTAGCAGTGATAGGATCATCTTTAAAAAGCTCCTGTGAAGTAATCATCAGGTCGCTCAACCCCTCAAAAGTATCATCACCGCTATGCCTAACGGGACTTGTTCTCTCAGCTCCTTCATCACCAGATTTCCCGGGTTGTTGGGGAGGCTCCTCTTCTTCGATGAGCGGGGCAAGAGCATGTTTTCCTGATGACCCCGCAACATCAATTGAAGTAGAACACTTTACCAAGGAAGCCTCAACAGTATGTTCTTTCGGTGTAAGTTCTCCAATGAGAACTGGGGCGTCCGATGTTTCTACTGGAGAATCAGGGACTTCATGAGTTTGGGTAGAACGAGAAGGGTGCAAAAGCCCGTATTGGTGCAGAAGTTCATCTTTCAGCAAAAACTTAATATTTCTTTCTTCAACCGGCACGACACTTAATCTATCAAAAGTCATCTTGTGACTGGGATTTCTAGAAGGAGGAGGAAGTGTTGTAAAAGAAAAGAATGAAGTTAGCACTTAGCAATTCGGATCTCGAAAAGCTTAAACGGAAAAAGGCAGGGATGAGCAATCTTACTCCCCATTCTCCAGATGACATAAAACCCTAGGGGGCAGCGAACGAAGAAGAATTGATTCAGAAAACCGTGAGCACTTTCAGAAAGATCAGTGATAAGTTTACGGTTTCTGACACTTCTCACGAGTATGATGGAGGGGTGGTCTTTATTCTTTGCGAATGTGCATAAGTAGCAAATTTCTTCGAAGCTCGGAAGACGGTTAAGTGTCCTCCTGAATAGAACGCACAATCCCATCAGAATGGCGCAACCATTGGGATGCAGTTGAAAGGGAGAGATGGTTAGTCGGAGAAGGAGTTGTTGAAGAAATTCATTGAAGGGAGGAATGACACCACATAGGCACATCTGGCGATTAACAGTGACAAAACCGAGAGGTGGCCTGTCGGCAGTATCATTTGGCCCAGGAAGTATAGCATCCGCTTCGGCAATCCCAAATTGAATACGTAATTGGTTGAATGCCCGCTGACTCAGGGTAGTTGGAGTTCTTTCCGGAGGATTATCCAATGGAATGGCTATCGAGAAGACTCCTTCAGATTGCTCTACTATCTCTTCTTGAGAAGACATTCTACACAAGGAACTGGATATTCAAATATGAAGGTGCACGTTTCCTAAATGTGTGAAGTGTTGTGCAAAACTAATAAAATTACAATAAAATACAACTGAAATTAAACTAGTTAATAGTTGTCAGTTAAAAAGCTTCAGGGCTTGTTGTTTTAAGTTCAAGTACAGTGTTGAAGCAAACAGATTAGCTTTGGTTGATTAATTCAGCATTGCTTTAATACTTCACTTGAGTTTGTTGATTCACAACATTTCATATAATTTCTTTAAGTTGATTATCTTTTATCGACTAATCTGTCACTCGATGTGGGCTGTCAATGGCAGTATATTCGCCCTAATTTTCTGCAAATGTTGTGTTCAGTAGGTTGTTAGCTTACAAGTGAATATAATCTGTTAAGAAGTACAACAAGGTCATGCAAGTTATCTCGGCAGTTCAAATGAAGAATTCAAGTTAAAGTGCTGTCAATCAAAGTTCAAACAGTTCAAAGTTCAAGCAGTTCATTCTAGCAGTTCAAGTTGGAAATACAATCAGTTCTATCAAAATTTTGAAGCTTTCAAGTTTTATTCAAGTCCTTAAGCTACGGTCCGAATCAAGAATTCAAGGCAAGGCAGTGTAAATCTGGCTAAGTCCTAGGTCGCCTGGATACTAACGCGATCTAAGAAGTTAAGTCGTGTGCAATTTAAGTCGCAGGCTCTCAGGTCGGTCAAATGCGGTAGGTCACAAAGGCTCTTAAGTCGCTCAGACTCGTTAGGTCGCCTCTGGTGAAACTTAGCAATCTCGAACCATTTCCTGTCAAAGTCACCACACTCTACTTTCCCTAACTCGCTAACTTCCTCTCTGCCCAATAACTCCTACCTCCTAACCGGATAACCCGTTAGCTTCTCCACCAACAAAAATCCATTATTTATCCATACCACCAAATCACCCACACTGATTCGAATCGCTCCAACTCCATTATAAATCCAACGCGCTGTTATGCTCTCATGAGTCACAATAGCAGCATGGCTAATGGCGATCAAAATCAATCGCAACTTGACTCCAAAGCTAAGCGAGGCGTACGAAGTTGATTTGGGGTCAGAGGGTAGAGATTCGTAGTTCAGCGATAATCACGGTTGGATAAGGATCAAATTCACTTACGCAATATAATAGCAAAGATGAATCGTCGATTGATTAGCTCGAATTCACCTTTGGAAGCTTGAAGTTTCGTTAATGGAGGAGCGGGATATTGAAGCAGATAAGTAGGGAAGAAGAAACGAGTTAGCAGTTTATATGGAGCAAAGGGAAGGAGACGAATGGGCACGCGAGCTATTAAACCTCATGGGTCGCTCGCGTCCTAGAGGAATTAGATCGAAGCACACGACCTATGGCATAGGCATGTACTTCGAGGGGCAAGTGTTAACTCCTCATTTATTCAGCGACCCAGTGACCTAATGGTGCAGCAAGCATTACGACCTAACGAGGTACAGGACCTAAAGATATCGCGACCTAGCAACCTAATGCTAAGCGGCCCAGCGACCTAAATGATTAGATGGTCCAGCGACCTATGACTCAACGAGTTAACGACCTAACTACCTAAGGGAGTAAGCGACCTAACACATAAAGTGGCTCAGCAAGTTAAACGACCTAGTTGCTAAATGGACAGAGCGACCTAGCTCACCAACGACCTATGGACTGAGGTGACCTAGCGACCTAATGGTATACGCGACCTAGCGAGTCAAGAAGGGGAGCGACTTAGCAATATGCTCAACCTAACGACCCAATGACCTACGACCTATACTGGGTCGCGCTCTACCTGCTGACCCGTTGGGGGAGGATGAAGTGCAACCTATTTGAACCAAAGCTCGTATTTTTTAGGTCGCACGAGGGTTATGACCTACCATAGGTCGCCGAACGACCTACGACCTATGTCCAGGAATTCCCTATAAATACGGCGCTAGCTCCAACATTCAAAGGATCTTTTGGCTCATTTCTGGAACGCCGATACTCTGCTAAATTCTCGACTCACTCAACACTTCAAACACGAAGGACATCTCAACAAACTTCAAGAGGAAATCTAACGCAATCGACATGGATTCAAAGACTCCTTCTACATTGGAGTTCTGGTTATTTGTCCCATCAGTGTTGTGATCAAGGATTGTTGTAAAGTTGTAATTGATTCAGCAATAAAGAAGATTGAAGTGGACGTAGGCTTAACCTGAAGCCGAACCACTATAAAACTGTTGTCTTTTACTGCTTTCTCTGTGAATTTCTATTTGTTTCTAATTCCCGTGTTCACGAGTGGTGCTTTCACTTAATCTCTACATATACCGGGGTGTTAGCGTTCAATTCTAAGCGTTAACAAGGGACTTGGATGGTTTTTAAATCAATGTCATTTTAGGGGTCTATTTTCAATGTGTATGTAAGGAATGCCTCAAAATTAATGGATGTAATGCTCGATGTAGGATAATTGATAATTCAGATGTACAGTAGCTTAGTTTATATAGTGGTATGTAAGCAATGGAAAATAGTGGATCAGGGTTTCTCACACATGTAATTTGACTTGACATACGCAGGCAGCTTATAAACCATTGCACGCTGATATTTCAGTATAAACAACCATTATAAGCAAGGTAGAAAGCAATGGTTAATGGACTACGGTTAGAAAATGAGATTTTAGTTTAAATACTGCATATATTTTTTGCATTGTTAAAACAGTAGCATTCATCAAATTTCTTTTTCTTTGTTTGCAAACTTAACATATGGGTAATTGTTTCAAAAATGTTCAAACTTCCTTTTCTTTTTCTTTTTTTTGCAAACCCAACCTCAAGGGAACAATTTTCATTTTAAGTGATGGTTAAATTTATTTTGTAACCAAAGCTAACTTTCAAATATTTAGCTAAAATATTATTTTGGAATCCAGTTTGCATATGATGATGTTGTATATGTTGGGTCATCATTCCTGTTTTGACTTTTATATGCTATAAACTAGACACACTAGGATTTTGGTCAAGATTGCTATATTTATGGGATAATTCCAAGCTAGATATAGCAAGACTTTTGAAAATTACTATTCAAGGATGCAATATACTAACAAATTTCGCATATCGAGATGTACGCAATAAAACCTTTGAAATGATCAGAAGAAGAATATTTTGATGATAGAAAAACCTACCGCCTTGTTAAAAGGAGTGTAGTATGGACTCAGAAAGCTTAAACTGGTAACGTAAAAAAATATGCAGCAATGTAAATTGCTTAAAGAGAAGAATATAATTAGCTGAAAAGGAGGGTACAATGTTTTTGCATTATTATGCTCATATGTTGCACAACTATATTTGGATATCTTTGAATTTAGCGTGAAACCGATTTCCAGTTCAAACTCCTGTATGACCTAAATGTCTTACTCACATTCAATATTAGTTTTTTTAATAATTTGTTTTAGTTTCAAAATCAGGTAGATAAAAATTGGAATAATTTCAAAATATTGAAATCAGCATTCCCGGATTTGGAAATATATAAAAATGAAATGAGAAAAAGTGCAGAAAATATCAAATGGAATCTTTTAAAGTTGTTTAAAATAAACAAATTTACACATGATATGTAACTTTCAATAGGCAACTAATCTTTTAATAATTGAAACATATTTATTGCTACATTGTTTGAATATGACACTGTGCATTGTCATAATACTGAGAACAATGTACATATTTATAACAAATAAAAGGATCGTATATATTTATTACATTGTTTTTAATGTATTGTTTGACAATAGTGTATGAAAATTATTAGATATTTGTTTTGGTACATGTCATTATCTTACATTAACTATAAAAAAGAAAGCATTATTTACAAGATAAGTTATTATCTTATTCAAAATAAATATGGCCTGCTTGAAAGCTAAGACAAACTTGTCATGTAAATATAATGCAATGATTTAATGTGCAATGATTTAATGCAATTGTAAATTTAATATTTATTTCCAAATTGCTACACAATTCAAAGCTTCTTCCTCTTACTTCAACTTCTTAGCAACTCTTGCTGCTATAATATTCCAACAACGTAACATCCACTACTTTATGCTTGCACCTTTAAATTAAAGATGAAACACTATGGTCATGCTTACCAAATAAAAAGCTTGGTACATTGAACATGAACAATGTGTAATCTTTGTTGTTGTGGTGCGAATAAGGCTATTTCTCAAAACATCCAGGGTTTATCCATTTACCCACTACAACAAATCCTCATAGATTTGTTTCTTCTTTGACCAAGTTCAACATACAAAACCCACAAACTCTGTACTTTTAAATCAAAAGCTTCAACAAAATTTCATTGTGGCGCATTTCTTGATTATTTTAATATATATATGTGTATGTGTGTGTGTGTGTATGTATATGTATTCATGTGCGTGTATGCGTGTATATTTCCCCAGTCATTGACTATTCCTATGTAATGAAATAATGGTTTCACAACATTTAATTGATCATAATATAAAAGAGCCCATCATGAGTCAAGTTTTCATTAAACTATATAAACTATAAATTATTGCAATGTTAGTCAACCATCTGTTTATTTGAGTAAGAAGTAATAGGTGAATTAAGACTTGAGTAGTGCCATGTAATTATTATGCCAAGTCTCTTTCCTATTAAAGCCATTGTAAAGGAACCCGACTCCTATAACTTCATTCTTTGCTGGAGCTCTGATTCTAGATTGTTCAAGTAAGCTAATTTTGTAGTTTTTTGTAATGCATTTTTCATATATAGTTACATTCTTTTTTTTCAGCTACCTTTGCATTTCATTTTAAATCCAAAAGGTTGGAGGGATCTTTTTTCTCAACAAACAAAGACTATATGTGGATCCTTCTACTGGTTTTGCAAATTGCCCCGCATTCAATCTCAATAATAAAATCTATGTCCTTATGACATGCAACCTCCAATTAAGTTTCCATTGAGTTTCATACTAAATTTCATAATCATGTTCAGATTGCGATATAATTTTCAGGTTAAGTATGTTATGAAGATCATATTCAGTTAAATATCATTAAATAGTTACTTTATATAAATCAATATGACTAAGATCAACAAACCAATAATCGAATATTAAAAATCTATAGCAATCATGAGAGGAAGGAAAAAACATTAAACCGTGTACACAACACATAAACCCAACCAAACTAAACTTTTTATAAATACGGTTGATGAACCTAAAGAAGCGCCATCGGTATACACTGAATCCCTAATAAACATGAAATCAAACAGAACCAAAACAATAAAAAAGCCAACATTAAGTGATTAAGAACGAATCCAACGGAACAAAAACAAACAGCAAAGACGTACCTAATATGTAAGCGACGAAAAGATTTAGATCTTCAACTTAATCAAGACAGCAGAATCAGTGATGCTAATATTAGTGAATTCAAAACAAATCATTGAGAGAAAGCAAATAAGTAAGTGGATTTATGCAGTTGAAAAATCTAAATGGGTGTAGAATTAGGAATCAACGTTTACCTAAATTAGAATACGATGTACAAATTCGCCACTATCACCATTAATTTATATAAGGTTAGGGTTAGACATAGTGAGCACTAATTCTTCATGGGATTCAGAGAGTATATCTAAAACCAGGGCAAAAAAAAAAACGAAAATTTAGGATTAGAAAGAGGAAGACAGAAAGGGGAGAACTATTAAATGGGCTTTCATTAACGGGAGGAGAAAATAAGTGGATACGATCGATTAGGGAAGGGAACGAAGGAAAAAGAGAAAAGAGGAGAGAACGGTAATGTATTGTTTGACAATAGTGTATGCAAATTACTAAATATTTGTTTTGATACGTGTCATTATCTCACAATAACTATAAAAAAGAGAGCAATATTTGGAAGATAAGCTATTATCTTATTCAAAGTAAACATGGCCTGCTTGAAAGCTAAGACAAACTTGTCATGTAAATATAATGCAATGATTTAATGTGTAATGATTTAATGCAATTGTAACTTTAATATTTTTTTCCAAATCGCTACACAATTCAAAGCTTCTTCCTCTTACTTCAACTTCTTAGCAACTCATGCTGCTATAATATTCCAACAACGTAACATCCACTACTTTATGCACGCACCTTTAAATTAAAGATGAAACACCATAGTCATGCTTACCAAATAAAAAGCTTGATACATTGAACATGAACAATGCGTAATCTTTGTTGTTGTCGTGCAAATAAGGCTATTTCTCAAAACATCCAACGTTTATCCATTTATCCACTACAACAAATCCTCATAGGTTTGTTTCTTTTTTAACCAAGTTCAAATTATAAAACCCACAAACTCTATACTTTTAAATTGAAATCTTCAACAAAATTTCATTGTGGCGCATTTCTTGACAATTTTAATATATATATATATGTTTATGTATGTATGTATATATGTATGTATTCATGTGTGTGTATGCATGTATATTTCCCCAGTCATTGACTATTCCTCTGTAATCAAATAATGGTTTCACAACATTTAATTGATCATAATATAAAAGAGCCTATCATGAGTCAAGTTTTCATTAAACTATATAAACTATAAAGTATTGCAATATTAGTCAACCATCTTTTTATTTGAGTAAGAAGTACTAGGTGAATTAAGACGCGAGTAGTGCCATGTAATTATTATGCCAAGTCTTTTTCCTACTAAAGCCACTGTAGAGGAATCCGACTCCTGTAACTTCAGTCTTTGCTGGAGCTCTGATTGTAGATTGTTCAAGTAAGCTAATTTTGTAGTTTTTTGTAATACATCTACACTATAATATTATTATTAAGTTAGATTTCAAGAGCACACAGGCCTCCTTCTTATTTTGGAAAATGAATAGTCACGTTTTTAATTTCTTTCTATTTCAAACTTTGAAATGTGATAACTTTTTCTACATTAATTGGATTTAAGAATCGATTTCACTATCAAATCTCAAATTTAATATGCTTTCCATTGATATCCATTGTTGATAGCTAAAAATAAATTTTTTAAGATCATAGTCTTTCGGATTATTCATATTATTAAAGTTATTAAATCTGTTTGACTTTATTTCTTTTAACTAATCTATGTCGTTGATTGTTTTGAAAATTTTCAGCATCTGGTTCTACTTTCACAAATTGCAGTCAAGTCTGGTGAAATCCAACATTACCAAAATACAGCAACAATGTTAGATGGAATTGGAAATGGAACTAGAAAGCTCAAAAGCATTAAATACAATTATATGCTTCTTATTATATTGAATCTGCTTTGACGGTAAAAGAAATACAATGATATTCTTCACATTAAAATAAATATTATTGAATAATGGTTGTTAGTTCCAACATTTCAGACATAAAATATGTATGTTTTAGATTTAGCATATTTTTCACAAGAATCGTTCAAAACAGAAAGAAATCTCTTTATCATCTAATCTTATCATTCTACAATAATATGATGCTGCATAATGTGTTTTTAGACATAGTCAGTTATGGGATCATCATCAATACCTGCGTTCTCATGAATCATGTCAACGTTGCTTTTGGCATTTTTGGATCAATGATCAAGTGTAAACCAAATGTTGTTGCCTGCACTGCTCTTATAGATAGTTATTACCGAAGCAACAAATAGATCAACGACAACAAGTATTAAAGGAAATGATTTATAAATGTATCTCACCAAATGAAGTTATGTATAATACAGCTGATGCATGAAGCAACGGCTGATGCACACAATAAATTTATATGTGTA
Organism: Allium cepa; assembly: GCA_030765085.1. Lineage (NCBI taxonomy): Eukaryota > Viridiplantae > Streptophyta > Magnoliopsida > Asparagales > Amaryllidaceae > Allium > Allium cepa. The sequence goes on along the minus strand of CM060939.1, from coordinate 770,500,697 downwards.
TTGTGTGAAAATTTTATCTTTAAAATCATTTTTGCTCGATATTTTACAATTGTTTATCAAGCACCAGTACTATCTGCATTACTGTTTTCAAAGATTTATACACAAGTTTTAGACAAAATGCAAACTTATTTGAAAGTTGATAAAAAAGATCATTATTTCTTAATCAATGAATCATATAAATAATTTAAACATGTTATGATGATAAGAGGTTGAGCGCGGTCCGTATGCGAAGCACGGGTTCGCACTAGTTTTTCATATACAGTTATATTCTTTTTTTGCAGCGACCTTTGCATTTCATTTTAAATCCAAAAGGTTGGAGGGATCTTTTTTCTCAACAAACAAAGACTATAGGTGGATCCTTCTACTGGTTTTGCAAATTGCCCCGCATTCAATTTCAATAATAAAATCGATGTCCTTATGACATGCAACCTCTAATTAAATTTCCATTGAATTTCACACTAAATTTCATAATTATGTTCATATTGCGATATAATTTTCAGGTTAAGTATGTTATAAAGATCATATTCAGTTAAATATCATTAAATAGCTACTTTATATAAACCAATATGACTAAGATCAGCAAACCAACAATCGAATGTTAAAACTCTATAGCAACCATGAGAGGAAGGAAAAACATTAAAACTGTGTACACAACACATAAACCCAACCAAACTAAAACTTTTTATAAATACGGTCGTTGAACCTAAAGAAGCACCATCAGTATACACCGAATCCCTAATAAACATGAAATCAAACAGAATCAAACCAATAAAAAAAGCCAACATTAAATAAGTTGAGAACGAATCCAATGGGACAAAAACAAACAGCAAAGACGTACCTAATATGCAAGCGACGAAAAGATTTAAATCTTCAACTCAATCAGGACAGCATAATCGGTGATGCTAATATTGGTGATTTCAAAATAAATCATTGAGAGAAAGCAAATAAGTAAGTGGATTTATGCAGTTGAAAAATCTAAAAGGGTGTAGAATTAGAGATCAACATTTACCTAAATTAGAATACAACGTACAAATTCGCCACCATCGCCATTAATTTATATAAGGCTGGGGTTAGAAATAGCGAGCACTAATTCTTCATGGGATTCAGAGAGTATATCTAAAATCAGGGTAAAAGAAAACGAAAATTTAGGATTAGAAAGAGGAACACAGAAAGGGGGAGAACCATTAAATGAGCTTTCGTTAACGGAGGAGTAAATAAGTGGATACGATCGATTGGGGAAGGGAACGAAGGAAAACGAGAAAAGGGGAGAGAACAGAAATGTTACTCGATTAGCGGGGGTGGCGTTAAGTGGGAGGGAAGAAGAAGATGCGGAAAGAGGGAAGGGTTTGCGGGTGAAAGAAGGACAGAATCACGTATAATCTGGGAGACGATTCAGATGAGCAAATTCAAGGGGTCTTTGTGCTTTTGAATTGAAACCCACTAATCATAATATAGCATAGACAAGAAATCAAGTAAAGATAGATAGCTCTATCTTACTTTTTATAGTATTTATTATATTATATAATTTTCCTTTCCTGGTTCAAATTAGTTCTCCTAGTTGCGTTTATAACAAAATTAACCATTTATTTTGGTTCAAAAATGGTTTGAATACAAACGGCACCGAGGCCCCTGGCCCCTGCCCGCACTTGCCTCTACTGAGAAACTCGAACTCTATATAGTGCGAAATTGCGAATGTATGCGCCCATCTTCTCCTCCACCTCCATATTTCTTGGCGGGAAATATTTTTCACCCTCTTTCTAACACTCTCCTCAAATCAAATCGCCGCCATGAGTGCCGCGAAAAATAAGAAGAGGGCTCCACCGCCGCCTCCCATGTCATCAAAGCGATTTCAGCCAGCTGCTGCTTCCACTGACAGTCCTAATTTGGCGGAAGACGAAATGATGGATGAGGACGTTTTCTTGGAGGAAACCCTAATAAAGTGCGAAGAAGAGGAAACCCGAATTCTACTTCGAGATGAAGCCCTAGCTTCTAGGATTTCTAAATGGCGGCGCCCAAAACTTTCTGCGTCGTTTATTTCTCAGTCTCAAAGCATTCGTGAGTTCCTTTTTCCTAAGAGTTATAATTTGATGGAATTGAGTGTAAAATCCACCATGAAGGTGATAGAACTACGAAAGCTTGGATTTTTGTCTTTGGATTTGTCTGTATTGATGGTCAGTAAATAGATGACAAGAAGATTTTTTACTATAAATTTATCACTGATTAGCTGACGCCTAAAAATACTGGCTAGTGTATGCATCTTAAGTTTGTCTGTTGTAAAATAATAATACCAATATTTGCATTGGTCATACCTTACCTTATACTCATTTATTTTTTGTTTGTATGCAATAGTTTTTCAGCAACTGGAGATAGATTACATAATCGGTGATAGTCATAAGGAGTTGCTTCCAGGTTCAACAGGACCGGCCGCAATTTTAAGGATTTTTGGTGTTACGAAAGAAGGTTTAATCGAACATATTTCATAGTATGAAATTGATTTCATTCTGTGTTATTAATTTTTTTTGTGTTTTGGAAATTAGGCCATAGTGTATGCTGCAATGTACATGGATTTGAGCCCTACTTTTACATTGTCTGTCCTTCTGGGATGGGACCTCATGATATATCACAATTTCAGCAGACCCTAGAGGTAATTGTTCTGCATATGTTATTTTTTTAAATGCTTACCCCATATATCTTCATTAGTTCAATATAAGTCCTTGAATCTCAACATTTTCTATAATTTTTTCAATGACCATTTCACCTAATCAATTGTATTGTTTCTTGTTACAAAGGCTAATGATTATTCACTTATCTTCAAAATTGACATTTTTTTATAAAATTCAGAAGCAACTGTGAGATTTTGAGGCTTACCATAATAGGTAAAAATTCCTTTTGACAATATGTATAAAATTTTCTTACTTCGGTGGTTTCAATTTTTTAGGGAAGAATGAGAGAATCAAATAGGAACAACAATGTGTCGAAGTTCATCAAGCGAGTTGAATTAGTTCATAAGAAGAGTATTATGTATTATCAGCCACATCAGTTACAACCTTTTCTTAAGATTGTTGTTGCGTTGCCTACAATGGTTGCAAGTTGTCGGGGTAAATACAAGAAGACATTTCTTACAGTTCTACTTTATGTGTACTTTTCTTGTTCACTAATCATATCAGTTGCTTTACCATGTTAAAAGTAAAAACCAATTAAAGATTATGATATTTGGACCGTGTGTTTCTAGAATGGAATCATGGCTGAACCTAGTAGCGGCTTGTTATATACCATCATCAAATTGCTTTTTTATTGTACAAAATGTTTTTAATCTTTGACTTGTTTGCAGCTTGGAACCGACTCAGTGCTATATATTGTTCACAGTACAATTGTTTCCATATTGCTGATTCCAAGATTCATATATTTCCTAATATGTTTGAGTCATAATTTTACAGTCGTTAGTTCATAACTGTGACATTTCCTATTCAACCATATCCAGTCTATGGAAAAGAAGAAACAACTGATATAATAATGGACAAACCACCGTAGTAGTTAAGGCGCAAAAAGGCGCAATGCTTGAGCCTCGGGCTTTTTTGAGCCTCGGGCTTTTATGCGTGCTTTTTATACAAGTTTGATTTACTATTTTACTAACTGCAGATTAATTTTTAAACCATATTCTATAATTCATTCAACTATTTAAACATTTTATTAGCTAAAATTTAAAATTTAAACCGTATTTATAACTCATTTACAATTTTTATATAATTATTTTGCAAATTAGAATTAGAATTTTGCAAAAAGGCGCTTGAAACCGCAAAAATTTGCACTCAAACTGGAAAAAGACGCAAACTTTGATCCTTGGGCTTTTTTGAGCCTAGTGCGTGCCTTATAAACTATGCAAACCACTGCATAATCTAATTCCTGAATTCAACTTCAAACCGAAAAATAGCCTTTTAAATTTGCAACTATGGGTCCGTTCAATTTTCATCTTTTACAAACCACCTCCCCCCACCCCTTCCTCCCACACACAAACCACCCCCCCAAACCACAAACCCAACTGACTTTTGGTTCTTGTGGTATTTGTCTAAGCAAAATTTTTGAAAAATTGTGTTGCAATAATTCTTTTGTAAATCTTAAACAGTGACATCATTCCTAGATATGTTTGATTCATAGTTGTCTTTTCCTGGTTTGGAGGACTGATGATACTTCACAGCTTTTATAGCATAGACATTTCTTAATTTCTGTGAAATATTTTCTAACACTTTCCTGGAGGCTTTTTTTGAATGATTTACTACACCTACCTATTCAAGTATTTTTCAACGTTTGTCTAATATAGCTATACATACAATATTCTTTTTGCTGTATAAAAACATTGATCTAAAGCTTATACATGGTTTACACTTACCACTTTAGCGTGCTTTTGAGATTTTTTTAATTAATATTTCTGCTCTCGAATCAAATTTAATTGCTTTATGCAGGAATTTTGGACAAGGGTATACACATTGAAGGCCTTGGCACAAAGAACTTCATTACATATGAAAGCAATATTCTTTTTGCACTTCGATTTATGATTGACTGCAACATAGTTGGAGGAAATTGGATTGAAGTGCATGCAGGGAAGTATAGAAATACTGCAAGAAGCATGACTCATTGCCAACTGGAAGTAGATTGTTTGTATCCTTAAATATACAAGACCAAAACATCAAAATATGTCACTGCATTTGCGTTGCTGGTTATTTTTTCCCTTGATCATTCTTAGATATTCAGATTTGATAAGTCATGCACCAGAAGGAGAGTACTCTAAAATGGCTCCATTTCGTATATTAAGTTTTGATATTGAGTGCGCTGGTCGAAAAGGACATTTTCCAGAACCTACCCATGATCCAGTTATTCAGGTTCTTAACTTGAAGAAGGCAAATAAATTTTGGTTACTTCAATTCTGACTTATCCTTTATATGTTTCTGTGGAAGCAGATAGCTAATTTAGTTACTCTACAAGGGGATGATCGTCCTATCATTCGCAATGTGATGACTCTCCGTTCATGTGCCTCTATTGTGGGTGTTGATGTAATGTCATTTGATACAGAACATGAAGTTTTACTTGCTTGGAGAGTATGTTCATTCATCATCTTTGCTACTACTCATATATATTTTACCTCAAACATTACTTACTTTGATTAACTACCAACATCTCATACATATGTTATCTGCTTTCCACATGGGAGGTTATCTGCTTGACCCAAAAAAATTGATGTGAATTTTTTATTCATTGAAATGACAAGACACTCTGACAGGAAAGCTCATGTATCACAAGGTTAATCTTGACACCCTTATCAGTAAGATATGGATTTCATGAGGATTAATACCTTTTCCTTTCCTTTTCTTTTGGATAGGACTAAGTGGATAGTAGAGAACGCTAAAATAACCTAACGAGGGACATATATGTTTCATATGCAGACAGTTGGCTCCCAATAATTGGAACCAAGGTTAATGCGATCTTAATATTTACCTGTAAACATCTTGATTTATGGGCACCAGGGATGTCTCAAGATAATTCTGGGTTCTGCACAAAATTTATCACTGGACCAGTGGACCTCTAATTTTATTTCCCATCGTGTTTTTATACAATTTTTATTATTGGTGATCCTCACCCATGATCTGAGCCTTCGACCAGCAACTTATCTTCAGTTTATCACTAACAAATAATGGCATGTTATTAAAATGAACGGGAATTTTTTTTGAAGATGTCAGATTAGTGATTCTTGTAAGTAAACCATCTTGACAATTCTTTAACAGGTTAGAATTTTGAATTTTTTTCTTCTAGCAACCTAAACTCTTTCAATTTACTTAGTAAGATGTATGTGCAAAAACATTATGTTGAAAAATCACAATTGTTTTTTTAAAAAAAATATAAAAGTGGATTTCCAAAGTAATTCCACTGAAACTTAATTCATTCCATTTGGACAGTGGATGCTATATAAGTAAAATGGTCTATTCATGTCCGCCTCAATTCTCTAAAAATTTAGTTGGAATGGCTTCACTAACTTGGACACACATAAAATATCAAATATATCCACTTACATGACCATTTTCATTTATAGTCCAATGGAGGTACACTGCAGTAGAATATTTTGAAATATTAATCAAAGTTGAACTTGATAAATTGAAGTTGTTTTGATAATGACTGAAGTTGCATTTGAATTATAAAACTATAGACATAGTAATAGGGTGTTTTGATAAAATTTGAAGTTGGGTATGCTAATTCCATTGCTTGCTAACACAGACCGTTAGACATCATATCAAAGCTCAAAATCGATACAAATGATATCTAAGTTTTATTGGCTGAAACTGTAGATCGTAACACATTATGGGCAGCGTGTTTGTGGAGCTGAATTAGTTAATGCGCTACTACATTGGTGCTATACAAAATTACAAACACAACAATTGGTTAATTATATTCATGTAGCATAGAACCGAGTGCTTTAACAACATGTGCATTTTATCAGATTTAATTAAGCTAGAATGCAAAATTGTTCCGAGCCATTAATTTTTATCAACTCCAAGATTTTGGATAAGATCTCGTTTTGGTTTTCAACCGAAGCATGTGATCCTATCCTTTTCCATAACACTCTAGGAAAAACAACTCATGTTGACAAATAGGTAGTTGAATCTGACAAAAAAAGGGCAGCCATTTTTTCTTTCAATTAACATCGAGCCTTTTTAGAAAACAGTAGACAATTTCTTCGATTGCCTATGTATTATAGGCGACATAGTTGGTTTTACTACCTACATTTACGGATGCAGGTTATTACCGATGATATCTGAACTCTGTACGTTACAGATTCAATATTATCCATCTCACTTTCACTGCTTGAGTTCCTTCATGCAGGATTTCATTCGTGAGGTTGACCCTGATATTATTATTGGATATAATATTTGCAAATTCGACCTTCCATATCTCATAGAGGTACCGTATCAGTTTTTTGTTGTTGGAAATTTGCAGTATTTAATTGTGCTGCGTTCTAATAATGCGCATTTTTTTAGAGAGCTGAAACACTTAAGATTGCAGAATTTCCCATTTTGGGCCGAGTTAGAAATAGTCGGGTTCGTGTGCGAGATGCAACTTTCTCTTCTAGGTGAGTCATCTTCTTTAAAAATATTCACGATACACCAAACATAAATATTTTAGTATAAAATTCATGTCTCATATAAATGTAAACGTAAGTGGGTGTGTCTGTACGCATGCTTGTAAAAGTCGTTCCTGATTTGTTAGAGTGAAATATGTTGTCCTAACGCTTAATCTATCTTTTTTTACACGGCGTTAGTAAAACAATTATTCCTGCCTTGATCATTTCTTAATGAAGGAGCATGGATTGATTAGCTTTATATCATAGCATGTTAAATAACGCTATGTGCATACCAGTACAAAAGTTAAAATGCAATGTGGTTATTATGCCACTGAATTTAGATTCTCGACTCTTTTCATGCATCTATGATGTCCATATCTATGTGAGAACTTATACCACTGGCTTATAACATATACCGCTGGCTTTTATATTTCTGTTCATATTCCTTGCTGAATTCTGATTTTGTGGTGTTTTAGAGGAAATTGGAACCCCAACATTCACTCGCACATTTTAAGATCATCTTTATGCAACCTTTCATTACATTTGTAATGACAATCAATCTAAACATTTCTATTTATTTTCCATATTTATAAAGTAGGCTATTTCCATTTTTATTTAGTTTTGCCTTTTGATTCTTTAAAGTTTTAGAAGTTGGAAGCACTTCTTCGTATATATTCTATAAACGGCTTGCTTGTTTTTCAACTGTCCTGATTTTTTATAGAAGTATTTCAGTGACTGTATATATAAAAACTAAAAACATGATTTTGAAGTAAAATTTTGTTTTTGATTTTTGTTCGCAGACAATATGGAATGCGTGAAAGCAAGGAAGTTACTATCGAGGGAAGAGTTCAATTTGATCTGCTTCAGGTTCAATACTGTTCATTAAACATAGCACCCATCTATAACCTTGTGGTGTAGAGCTGAAAATAAATTATGACTAGACTATTTCCTGAATCTTTGAAGACAATAAACAAATTACTCCCAACCTTTTCCATCAAATATGCCAACATGGCTGAAAAAACTACCAAGATCTGTATCCTAACTCAACTCGTAATCGCAGAAGACTTTGCCTAACAAATTTTTATCAGTGCTATAATTTTCTTCTTGTGATCACTAAAACATTTTTGAAAGAATAAAACATTTAACCTTTACTACCAAAGCAAGCTGAAAACAGTTATTCATCTAAGTTAAGTTGCTGTATCACAATTCAGTTTGTAGTTTAAGAAAAAATAGGTGAATCTTTTAACTACATCATAATGATCATTCAGTTTATTGATAATTCTGTTTCCTTGCAAACAATAGTTGCTTAAACTGTATTGGCTGTTCTAAGAATCTAAACCACTACTTAGTGTTTCCTGTAACTAATTATGTACCTTTATGCGAACAGGCTATGCAAAGGGATTACAAGCTGAGTTCATATTCTTTGAACTCTGTTTCTGCACATTTTCTTGGAGAGCAGGTAAACATATATATTATATATCTTAGTACCTAGGTATTTAATTTAAAGATGCTGTTATGCCAACATCACATTCTCCTAGAAGTTTTGTATTTAATTTATGAGATGCTATTATAATTGAAATCACATTCTTATAGAAACCTCTACTGCTGGTTACGTTGCACTATTTTTTGGCAGCTTACGATGAAGCTAGCAAGCCAATTATTAAGTTATTTATTTTGGGAGTCATCATATGAAAACATATAAGATTTGGAAACTATCACGCACTTAAAGAAAATGTACAACTTCATTTTGATGTTTATGCGTTCCAAGATACATATGCTTCCACTTTCCATGCCAAGCCTTCTAACATAAACATCTTATGACTGACTTGCTAGTTTATCATAAGTTGCAGACAAGCAGTATTGAAGTTATCTAATAAACAACTTATAATTAGGACACGTTAGACTTGTGTAAACCCCAAAACAATTATCACCGTCGGTGAACCAACACTTTAGCACTTGATTAGCATATGCTTCAGTGTTTTATATCAGTTTTACACGATTATTTGAAGCAAGGTGGCTGTACCAAACTAAGGTTTGGCCTTGTGCAGTACTGGCATACACATCCATGGTTTACAACCTAAATCCTTGATTTATTCAAAGGTAATTACAGATCATGTCTGTATAACTTTTGTTTCTTTATATTCCTAAAACACCAGTGCTATCCAAGCACCTAAAAAATAGCATGTTGCATTCTGAAATTCCTTATGTTACCAATATATGATGTTAATTCGCAGATGAGCTTTGTACATTAGTGCTTTTTTATTTTCTTGTGTTACTGAAGTTTACCGTTAGATTTTTCATAGCTTGTTTTGTCTCCTTTTCCTATATACTTCTCTTACAGACTTGTACTGTTCGGTCAGCTACCAAGTTTTTACCTTTTTATTTTTATTTTTGTGCAACTAAAACAAGTTCAAGTCTGTTGTCATCTTATGTCTTTGCGAGTACATATTCATCTTTGCTTTCTTGGGCAGAAAGAGGATGTACATCATTCAATTATAACCACCCTTTACGATGGAAACCCAGAGACGAGAAGACGACTCGCTGTGTATTGCTTGAAGGTGTGTTAATCAAGTATTCTCTCCTAATTTAATTTAATGAGATCTTGTCAGTATGTGATCACTGTGCTCTTTACATACATCACAAAATATAAGTAGGATTAAAAGATGTATTTGGTTAAAGTACATGATGTTAATCACTTTTTAAGTCTTAGTATTTATACTCAGGTTAACCACATATTTGTCATCATGTCCATCAGTACATATCAGCATGTAGAGAACTCATGGATATTTTTACATGAGCGGTATACCAAATATATAAGGAGAAGCTATATGCACCATTTTGGTATTGTGGGTTCTAAAGTCTATGCAAAATTATTATTGTAATTGTGGACATATTTTATAGAGTTCTATTTTGTTGACACCAGTGTGGAAGCGTTAATAAAACACTAATTTTGATTGGTTGGATGGTAGAGGACGACATGTAAAAGTACAATATCATATTACATATTGGTCAATCAAAACTAGTGTTTTGTTAATATACTATCAACAAATTACACTCCTACCTTATACAATTAATGTTAAAAAGTTAATCTCAACTTACATATGGAGTTAACAATTGCACCTTATTTTAAGTTTAACGAGATGCCACTACAAGCCACCGTGACAAATTGCTCTTTGTTAATTGAAGTTATCTAAGATATATTTGGCTACATTTCCTTTCCTCCTTACCCGGCAACCATCGACCCTTCTTAATTTCCATCTGTCAGTATCTCCCATTAAACGCCTCATGCGCTCTATTTCAAAATGCTTCCTACACCTATACATATAGTTGGGATGTCATGTTATAGTTGTGTGAGAATTAGTCACAGATCTGATATGGTTCCACATTGGAAAAAATGGAAGTGGAGTAGTATGTATGTAAGGTTGGTGGAATGTAAAATGAGAAATATTGCATCGTACAAACGAGTATATCACCATAGATATGTGTGGATGGATTTGATTGATCGAACAACAAATTGAGGAAGCAGGAGTTTGGAAAATAAAATTGAGACGGTCGTTTTAAAATGGGACCTTTCAGAAGAATTGACAAATGTCAACGTGATATCAGAGCTCATGAATGACTGACTGTGCACAGCAACAATGTCTAAGAGATCTATAAAGCTTTGTGTTTGCAGATTAAACCTAAATAGTCAAATTTTCTGTGAAGCTGGATCATGGCCTAACGTTTGAAAGGACATGTAAACATATCTATGGTACATGCATTAAAACGGCATAACAAAAGATGCAAGAATGGATGTGACCATGGTGATGGTTGTCTAGGTGTATCACATTGTTGTGTGGGAATTAGGCATGAGCTGGATAAGAACAATTCCACATCATAATGGTGCAGAGATATACAAGCAAAGATGGTGGCATGTAACATGAGAAATTCCTTTTATTATGATGGTGTGCAACTTAATAAGTATATTTCCACTGATGGCATATAAACGGATCTGCTTGGTGGATAAGTGGCTTGAGGTAGCTGGACTTAGGAAGAAGTTGAAATATTTTTTTGTAAAGTGGGGTTCTAAAGCAAGACCGTTGGATCTCAACTTATATCTAAGTTGTAAACTACCTAGATCTGTAATAATTTCTCCCCAAACTTAACTTGTGATAGATTTAGAAATGCAAACAGATATTGGGAGACCTGAAGACTAGCCAAGGTAACGGGATTGGTAACATTGGAGTTTAGTATTTTGGATGAAAGGATGTTCGAGTATTCAGAAGGGATTGATTAGAGATGAATAAGTCAATTTATAGTTTTTGCATTACAGTAATATATGGCTAGAGGTGATAGGGCTAGGTTCATTTCTGATATGTTGGTGCTCACTTCTCACTATATGTACATGCTACTTGCTGTGGGTATATTTGAGAACCTTCATTTAAGTTTGTCAATACGTTTCTTAGTTAGTCTTCTTGATCGTTTTAATGTCTCTTTCTAACAACACAACTCGATCTCTTACTTTTTTTGGGTACTACTTAGTATGCATATAGACGCAATAAGGTTTTTATTAAGGTAGAAGTGACTCTCTTGTTCATTTCTAACTAAATAAAAGAAGATGCAATATGTATCGGTCACAGCTGGTGTCCATAGAAAACTGTAAGCTACATCCAAAGATATGACTGAGTTAGCTAGGTTTAGCGAAGGGTTTTAAAAGACGGCATTTTTTCTTAAGCAGGGCATTCTGTATTTTTTAATTTGCAAATTCAGTGATAAATATACGTACATATATACGACATTATCTAGTTTATATACCTAATAGTTCTTGTGTGCATTGAAGCTGTTTTTCTTGTATATACCTAATAGTTATTGTGTGCGTTTAAGGTGTTTTTCTTGATATAGCATTATTCTTTAAATTGTTATTTATTGAAATATGTAGGATGCATATCTTCCACAACGCCTGTTAGACAAGTTAATGTATATTTACAACTATGTGGAGATGGCACGAGTTACTGGTGTTCCCATCTCATTTTTGCTTTCAAGAGGGCAGAGTATCAAGGTACTAGCTATTCATGTTCTCAGACAACTTTGTTAAAAAACGTAGCCATACCAAATGCATAAAGCTTCCGAATACAGGCATATAGCAGAATTCTGTCACCTCATATTGTTGTGGTTTTTGCTGTTCATGACGCCTCATTTCATTTTACCACCGGACTAGTATTTTAAAAAAGAACACACACACACACAAACGAATATCCAGGATTGTAGGGACAAACTTGATAAAATATCGATATTACATGGATGTGCCACAATTCAGCTGCTATATGGTTTATATACTCTTTTGTACTGCTAAACGACTAGTTCTTTTTTTGTTTGTTTGCCCTTTTGGCTTCAGCTGAACGGTTAGTGTGCATATTATATGTCTATATCTGATTGCTTTTTCAGGTTCTTTCTCAACTACTCAGAAAATCCAGACAGAAAAATCTTGTCATTCCTAACATCAAGGGGCAGGGATCTGGATCAGATACTTTTGAGGGAGCAACAGTAAGCATTTAACTCTAAATGACAAGTCTTTCATTCATACATTTAGCTTAGTCAGGACGATGCAATGCACATTAACTATGTTTTTTTAGTAGGACAAACATTAACTTAGGTTATAACTTTCCATATTATTATAATGTTTGTGACATCAGCTCATGAATAAAAGCGAGAGAATTCTTACATGCCTTTTGATTTCAGGTTCTGGAAGCAAGAGCTGGATTTTATGAAAAGCCTATTGCAACCTTGGACTTTGCTTCTTTATACCCATCTATTATGATGGCATACAATCTTTGTTATTGCACCTTGGTATGCTTGCGTTTGCAGATACAATGAATCAGAACTATTTTTTTCTTTATCCTTAAGACATATCTCAATTGCTGAGTAGCTAAATAGCTCACTCACCTTCTTTTTATTATTATTTCTGGGCAATGACACTTTATTAAGGTTCCACAAGAGAATGCCCGACAATTAAATCTGCCACCAGAAAATCTCAATAAAACTCCATCTGGTGAAATTTTTGTAAAATCAGACCTGCAGAAGGTACGTTACTCCATTTCCTATTTGCTTTTTGCATGTGACATGTGATTTTGATTAAAGAACTATTAGAGTTGAATAATGGTTTCTACAAAATGTCATTTTTACTAAGAACTGTAGTAGCCTCATTGTTTTTCATTAGACCATGATTCACTCCTGTCTCAAACTATGTTTTGGGCCATCTTCTGTTATCTTCTTGTATTGATGTATTATAAAGTGATGTGCTAATATATTGATTTCAGGGTATACTTCCAGAAATTCTTGAGGAATTGTTGGCTGCTCGTAAGAGGGCGAAAGCAGATTTAAAGGTAATATTCAGAGCACTCATATATGTGTTTTTCTAAAAAGTAATATGCAGCACATGATATATCTTAGGAAGCAAAAGATCCACTAGAGAAAGCTGTGCTGGATGGTCGCCAACTGGCTTTGAAGGTATATTCTATTGACATTTTTTTATTTTATTCCTAATTTCTCATTTGAAATTTTGAGTACATTTTTGCGTATTACATAGTCCACTTCATACATTCATATTTCATTATTCAACTCAGAACACGATAATTTTTTTCGATAAACCTTTTATTCAGTCCTTTATTATATGGGTAGCCGACGTGCTGTCAAATAAAAGAGGAAGTACGAAGTCTTATCTTTGTACTAGCCTTTTTTTTTCTCCCCACCTGTTCACTCAATATTTTACCTCTTTCAGCCTTATTGTTATTGCCGTGACAATATAAACAAAGTCGTTTTAATTTAGTGCAGGATTCTATAAACTATTCCCTTGAAATATTACCGAAAGTGAAAGTAACTAGAAAAGCAGTTTTCGATAGTCAAAACTTGAAAGTATGTACAGATGCTTGTAACTTTGTATACTAACACATATAAATCAGCGTGGTAGTTGAAATTTGGAAGTTGTAAATTAAAACATATATAAATATATGCAACTAACATAATTGACGGCTAAATGTAGGTTGAGAAGTTTTACAGTAAGTAGATTGATGTAGTTTATTGTGAGATATTGTAGTTCTTATATTTCTCTTTTTGTTAATAACTGACTTGAGCTCATTTCTGTTGTGTTTGAAGATCAGTGCAAACTCGGTTTATGGTTTCACTGGAGCCTCCATTGGCCAGTTACCGTGCTTAGAGATATCATCTAGCGTTACAAGCTATGGTAATCATTCTATGATTTAGAGCTATGTATCTGACCACTTGAATTTACCATAAGAGATATTCATAGCTTTTAATTTAAAGCTTAAGTACGAATGTTGTTTCTGCTTGTTTGTCCAAGGTCGACAGATGATTGAGCATACGAAGAAACTAGTGGAAGAGAGATTTACTACGACTGGTGGTTATGATCATAATGCAGAGGTATACCTTAAAAGTTGTTGGCTTTCGCTTTGCACAGTATATGAGTTTTTTTGTTACTGGGGTTATGTTATCATATACTCACTAATGAAATGTGATTATTGTTAGGGTTAAATAGAAAATGAGTTGTATAAACATAGAAATGTCTTTCTGTTTATAAAAGAGAGCATTTCTTATTAGATTAGTTTATTAAATTTTATATGTTAGCAACGGTTATACCACCTTTTTCTTTGTTATGATATTAGCGTGATTGTTCTTTTCTGCATTATAAGTTTGTTAATTAGGTTTTTGCTGACTTGTTATTATAGATTCTTAGAATAAAGTATATAGCTAAATTAAAACATGAGAACTACAGGGTTGGTAAAAATTACTTCTAGTCCCTAAGGTATATGTCATCAAATTGTTTCCAATTTACCAAAATTCAGTAATTGTCAATATTAATCAGTTTGCTGAGGCCATAACAATAATACAATAGTATGATCGTAAGCTATCAAACTAAGAAATCCAGTAAATAAGTTATAGTGGAAATATATGGCTAATAGATCCCTTAGACATACGAGATTATCACATTTTGCAAAACATTGCATTATGCCATCAATATTTTAGGGTAACTACATATTTATGAGTTTAACATTGAAATATTATCTATCAATCTGTACTTAAGGGTGAAAACGTCATCGCTTTTACTAGGATCAACATCAAAATATTATCCATTTAAGACTACCTGTATTGCCTAATTGTGCCAAATTGTGAGCTATGCCGTTTTTGTTGAACTATTTGAGTTGTATTTAGGGACAACGGGTAAATAAACTAAAGAACTAAATTGATAGCAACTTAAGCTCGACTGTGCTAATAGGTAAGAGTGATTTCCCATGAGAGAACTAGTTTTACAACATCTTTAGTAGTAAGACATATTGGGTAACATTTCCCCCTGAACTAGTATAGATAATTTGATCTGATGTCTTGTTATAGTGGCAACTGTAATGTATGTGTCACAATAATTACTCATTTAAGGTTCTGGACGATATCAACTATATCTGTTGTGGACTGTAGGTTGTATATGGAGATACTGACTCTGTTATGGTGCAATTTGGTGTGCAAACCGTGGAAGATGCGATGAAATTGGGCAAAGAAGCAGCGGATTATATTAGTGCAACTTTTACCAAGGTTCACAAAAGCTGATATTTAACATTAGTTTTGTTTTGTTGATATGCACGAGTTATTAACTTTTTATGTCGGAACCTAATATATGACACTGAGATTTGACAGTATACCTTGTAGCACTCTCATTTTAACATGTCAAGGATGATTATGATGCTAATCCCATCCTTTGAGTTGGTTTTGGGTTATGTTTTGTGACATCTTAGTCTGCTGATGCCGACTGAACTCTAGAAACCAAGGATATCATACAACTATGGTCTACGTCCCTTGACTAAACTTTCAATAGCCTAAATTTATCATTGAAATTAATTACCAATGGTGTTTGCTAAACTTAGGTACCTTATTGGCGGAGTGACTTGGAAGCTTGAATATGGTTGCGATGCCTGCTTAGTTGCACAGTATCATTTTGTTACACGATAACCTATGCATACACACCAAGTTTATCCATCTTAGTTGTATTTTTTTACCCGTACCTTTTCTTCCTTATTTATCATCAGTGGCAAGTAACTTCTTATGTTTGTATGTACAGCCGATCAAACTAGAGTTTGAGAAGGTATACTTCCCATACCTATTGATTAGCAAGAAAAGATATGCTGGGTTATACTGGACAAACCCTGATAAGTTTGATAAAATGGACACAAAAGGTATGATATGATGTTAAATTTTCATTTTAATATTCTGTTACTTTGTTACCTGATAAACCAATCTGACGCTGTTTTTTCAGGCATTGAAACAGTTAGAAGAGACAACTGTTTGTTGGTTAAAAATCTAGTAACTGAGTGCCTTCACAAAATTTTAATTGATCGGGATGTTCCTGGTGCTGTTCAATATGTCAAAAATACCATTTCCGATCTTCTGATGAATCGAATGGACTTGTCACTGTTGGTTATAACCAAGGTATATAAAAAGTAGTCACACGATATCAGACCTATTCTCAGTTATGTTTAATTAAACTTAAATTGTGTAATTAAATGTACTTAATTGATCAATAATATGCTTTTCTTCACCTCATGGTAGGGTCTGACAAAAACGGGAGATGATTATGCTGTAAAAGCTGCACATGTGGAACTCGCAGAGCGGATGCGGAAAGTATACCATTTTTCTCTAATCATAATTGTATTACTTGTGCATATACACGTTTTGCTGTGCATGCCAGCAAGTTAAATTGGTAAACCAAAACTGTTTCTGTTTGTAGGTTACAAATGATCCGTCTCTAAGGAGATATTAAGAAATTAACTATTGTGCATGTCAAAATTATCTGTTGGAAGATTAATTATTTATCTCTAATATTAACAAATGGATATCCATTCCATATAACCTACCGTACCTCAATCTTTATCAGCATTATCATTTTTAGAGATACATGTCTGAATGAGGTGCAATAAGAGTAGAAAACAAAGTAATTTGACTAGAGAAAAAAACGTTGTAGAGAAAGTCGAAGAGGAGAAAGGAGATTTATGGTGACGAAGGGACTGATGTGCGCATGCCATACATGTAAAGATGCTGTTATCGAGAGCAATAAGCCTTTTAAGCATCCACTATTTTCTTGCGACCATATATGGAAGAGATTGCATAAATTTGTTTTAACCTGAAAAACAAAATAATAATATTAAAAAAATGATAAACTGCCAAAAGGAACCGCAACCTAAGCATTAAATCTAATTGCTGACCTTAGCCATTGCATATTCATAACAGTAAATCATGCAAAACCTTAATATAATTATAAATGTTTATAATTATTATCCATATATTGATAGCTTTTCATCATGTATTTGTGTGTGCAGCGTGATTCTGCTACTGCACCAACTGTTGGTGACCGTGTTCCGTATGTCATAATTAAAGCTGCAAAAGGTGCTAAGGTAATTTAATCCTCCTTTTTGCTTAATATTGCAGCTTTATTCAGTTATATTGTAACAGTTCAATTGTTTCTTCTATTTGAAATTAGGCTTATGAGAAATCAGAGGATCCTATCTATGTCCTTGAAAACAATATTCCGATTGACCCTCAATACTACCTTGAGAATCAAATCAGCAAGGTTTGGTTACTTGATATTCATGCAAATATGTTTTTGTTCATTTTATTTCTAACATTTATATTCTTAAAATATGAGCAGCCTTTGTTGAGAATATTTGAGCCAATTCTGAAAAATGCGAGCAAAGAACTTCTACATGGAAGTCACACCAGATCTGTATCTATTTCTACTCCTTCAAGTGGTGGGATAATGAAATTCACTGAGAAATCCAATACCTGTCTTGGATGCAAAGCAGTAATCAAGTACAGTACAATTAACTAATGCATTTTATACTCACCTAAATGTTTTTGATAAACCCCGATCATGTTAAATAAAGTAGCCTGTTTATATTGTTTATGTTCAGTAAAAATGCAGCTGATCAAACACTTTGCCCACATTGCCAAGGTAGACAAGCTGAATTATATTCAAAAACAGTGACAAATGGTAAGATACTATTTAATAAAGTTTATTTCATTAATATTTCTCTTAAAGTCTTATTTAACAGTCTTCAGCGCACTTATTTTTACAGTTTGTGAGTTAGAGATGCTTTTTGGGAAACTATGGACACAGTGTCAAGAATGCCAAGGCTCTCTTCATCAAGACGTGTTGTGCACGAGGTTTTACTCATATTACATTACATTCTTTAAAATTAGTAAGATAATTCGTCCTTTATGGTTTAATCTACCAAATCATGTTAAACATACTTATCTGTTTTTGGCAGTCGAGATTGTCCTATATTCTATAGAAGGAAAAAAGCCCAAAAGGATATGGGTGAAGCTAAAAAGCAGTTAGATAGGTGGAACTTTTAAGACGCTCAAAGGTGATTTTTTATTTTTACTTCAAAATAGAACATGATGGTTTATTGGGTGTACAACAAGAGAGTTCTTGATACATAATTTCTGAAACCTGCATGTTTCTTTATCCATTAAAAATCAATACTGTTTTCTGTCCTATCACATTTCCAGACCAGATGATGAGGATACTGACGGATTAATTTCATTCTAGTAAAACAAAGGCCATTTTCATTCTTCACAGCAATTTAATTTTCTTGTGTTCTCTATCTGGAAATTAAATTGCTGTGAAAAACAAAAATGTCCTTTGTTTTACTAGAATAAATTAATCTGTCAGTATCCTCATCATCTGGTCTGGGAATCTATTTTTACTTCAAAATAGAATATGATGGTTTATTGATTTGTCCTAACAAATTCTTAATTTTAGGCAGAAATCATTTTATGATAGTTTCAGTATAGATAGAGAAGGAATAGAATAATTCTGATCCTCTTGTAAATTGAGCAATGCTGTCTTTTTTAAACAGTGAGCTCTAGATAACGTTAAAACAGTGAGATGTGGAATAAGAAAACTTGGCTGTTTCTGGATGTAGCATAAAACTTCAGACACTACTAGTGTTTTACTATATGAGTAAAAAATATGGGACAAATTTTGCTTATTGGCCCAAGAAAAACCTATTTCAATTTTAGGCGTCAAACAATACTTATTACAGAAACATACCTAGTTTTCGTTAAGTTATGATGATTTGCCCCTGCGCAAATTTGAATTGCGCAAGTGTAATTAAAAGGTGTAACCCAGTGCATCAGGCTCCCGTACGATATCGTACTCTGAGGAGGTCGATAATGTACGTAGCGTTTCCCTCGCATTGCGAAGAGGATGTTCTTAGACTCGAACTTGCCCGTCCAAATTACCATTCGGTGACCTAACTGTTGCGTCAAGGTACCTTAAAATACTTGATTAAAAATTGTGCTTGCACAAATTTGGATCGTGCAAGTATAAAATGATATTATATGAAAAAAGGAGGCTTATTTTTGTAAGAACGAGATCTAAAGTTGAAATATGTTTTTCTTCTCGGACCTATAAACAAAACTTGTCCTTAAATATAGCATAGATGATTTGATATTTTGAGCTCTTACTTTATTTTATATTTACGCTGGGTTTCTTTCAGCTATCTGGGTTATGACATGCAATTAGAGCTGCACCATGTATGACTGCAACATGTGTCAGGATTGGTCGGTAAATTAACAGATGTTGGTTTAACTGCATCCAGTATAACCAATCTGATTCTCTAGTCGCCGTTGATGTCTTTTAGCCATTACAGGGCTTATTTTGTAATATAAATTCTGTATGATTGAATATTAGTGGATTTTGAGGCATCAAACATGGAAACTGTAATTTGTAGTGCAGAACACAGTTAAGTTATTTTACGTCTATATTTTTGAGTTTCTAGCCTTATTGTACTTGCTAAGTTTGGCTGCCATAGCTATTATTCTTCCATTGCCTTTGTAGCATGAAACCATTTTGTTAAACCTTCCATGTGACGACCACCCTTCACATGCAGTATCTTTAGTAGAGAAAACAACCTATGGTGCTGTAATAGTATTCGTTGATGGAACGCAACTGTTAAGAGGAAATGATGAAAAAATGCATTTGACCGATAATATATCATATGATATACTTGCGTCAAAATTGATCATAAACCCCAAATACCGTAAAAGCACCAGTGTGAACACAAACCAATGATATTTAAGCACAAATATCAGATCTCAACAAACAACAAGCAGCAATTTAGAAATAATGCACAAAAACACAAAATTTATAGTGGTTCGGCTAGATATAAACATGCGAGATGACAACATAATCAAACGATGGTAGCTTAATCAAATGAATTAAGACTAATAATCATTAGCATATCTTGGTTCATAAAATTATACAATCGCAAAACTTAAACAAGTCATTGCATCATATGTAAATTTTATATGAGTCAAAGCATCATAAGTATACCATCGAAGATTGCGTAAAATGAAAATTGTTTCTAATATATACGTATATCATATGTGAAACATGGTGGTATCAGCGTTATAAGCCCATTACGGTTTATGTTGGAAAGAGATACGAAGTTGGAAGAATTTGGCAAGCAATATGTTGTGGTAAATCATACCTCATCTATACCTGTATCCGGCAACTTAGCATATATAAACATCATAGGCCATACTACTATAAATAAGGGGCATATGCCACTCTATCTCAGCATATACTAAGGTGTCAGGGTATCAGACTCGATTATGCCTATAGTCAACAAAGGCAACCATAGTCGTCATCACACAGACTCCTATCGTATCCTAGGTTGTTTATGGATGTGATGACTCTTGCTGGTCTAATGAAAATACCACTCATATGACTTTACTGGTCGACACATGGACGAGTCACTAGCAGTTGCTCGTTGTAAGCATCTTTACTTGGTGCATGTTGGGTAAACCATACTAATGACACACTCAGTCGTGCAAATAGTAGTCTTTCGTTGGCGAGCTTCCTCGCCTAGTAAAAAGTCTCCCTAAGGTAATTCGACTTCAAGAACTACACATCAATCCCTCCCCTCGCACGAATAATGGTATCGACACACGTGTTCTTCTTACAAGTCATCTCAAGGCAGAACTTGCTTGTCAGAACAATCTCAGCTCCACGCGGTAGCCAAAACACTCAGTTTCCCATCATTAATATGGATCGGTGTCGATCCATCATGGATCGATGTCGGTCGATTCTCTTTGCCAAAGCTTGCCTCTTTAGGACGGCTTCCTTTCTTCCTTGTATCCATCTAAGGCAGACTGCGATTCCGTATGGTCCGCACACTTAACCACTTTTCCCATGGTCCTTTGTGAACTTGAACTTCTCTTCTTTCTTAGCTCGAGATGTCTTCGACAAGTTATGGTTCGGTACCGATCCATCATATACTAAGTGGAAAAGCCACTAAGTTTTGCAGTTCCATTTTTTCTATATTGATGCATCTCCTACCTCATAGCAATGATATATGTGCGGACTCCAAAATATTGTCGACTAGCTCTGCCTCTAAGCCAATACAATGAGTTGCTCTATGATTCGAACTCCATCCTCTTGTATAAAGGACTTCTCTCTGAAGTCCACTCCATACACTCTCAAGAGTCCTCCATCCATAGAATCAACTCCTTCCATCTCAGTCCCTCAATTTCCATGAAATCATCTATTCAAACATACATGCAATAACAACATATAATAAACAACATCAAATCAAGTATTTGAAGTCATTCAAGCATTTCAGCATACACATACCACACATATACACATTCATATCATCCAATTGCATGTTTAAAACTATTTAAAACCACCAAAACACATTTTATTTATTGTTTTCAAAACAGGTCAGAAGTCAAACATAGGTTTTTAAACTGAAAAGTGGTTTCAAAATACTTTAAAACATACATTACAATTTATATGAGAAAGATGTTATAAACCACTCATCAAATAATGATTAAATCACCAAAATAGCTCCAAATCACTCCTATTTTGAAATAGACAGCAAAGCAAATGAACTTCACGTTCCAAATGATGGTGTCTTGGTTATCTAACAACATCTCTAAGCTTTGGCCACTTAATCTGTCGATTCTTTCTAAAATAATGAGGTTTAAGGTCGATTCTTAATGAAAAAACATTAATGAAGGTTTAGAGATGTTTTTAGGTCTTAAAATAAATGAAATAGTGGCTACTTTAACCATTAGTTAACCGTCACTCTCGAAATTAACTAGCATACCAAAGTTATTGGGCTTAACTACAAGGCTGTCATGTCAGATTGAAAAGTCAAAACAATTGTAACACTCAAATGATGGTTAAATCGCTATTATGATCGCTCTACAGATTCAGGTACACTAAATATTTCATCTGAAGTAAACAAGAATCAACTCAAAATTCAGTTCCTATAAAAAATTATGGCCACTACATGATTTCTGTATCAAAAATGTACATATTTTTTTCTTAAGTTCAAATTTTTTAAATTACACTATTTCTCAAAGTTTTAACTCATTTTAAGGCTGTTTGATTATATAAATTATGATTTACCTATGCAATTCTAAGTGAAAGTGTGAATCATCACATTTCTCCCTTTAACAATTTCTTTAAAAATTTCTCTTACAAAATTTCAACGTCAAGCCAGCACATAAATAAAACATCTAAGCAACCAAACATATGTAACATAAAATCATCAGCCAGTTTCCACTATTGTCTTATCATGCATAATACACTGACCATGAATATAATAAAGGAAATCTTACCAAGCAAAGAGCTTTGAATAATAGGCCTGCATGCTCTATCGATCTCCCAAGTGCTACAACCTTTGTTCTTGCTCCGTCAAAACCCTTACAAGCTTTACGGTCTTCCTCCTAAGCTGCTTCATATTTTCTCGATTATACGAATTGGCTTACGAGATCTTTTCGCTTTAGGTCTAACTTCTAAAGCTGGTCCAATTATCATGCTTGAGTCATGCACAAACTTTCAAAGATATGAAATGTGGAAGACATTGTGCACCTCCACCATCTTTTGAGGAAAGTCAACTCTATATGCAAGATTCATAATCCTCTTAAGTATTTGAAGATGGCTTGCAAATATTTTTCCCAACTTTCCCTTATTATCAAATCGAACCACGTTTCTAAGGGATTTTTTTGACAAACATCCTATAGCCAACAGAGAACTCTAAGTCATGACATCTCTTATCAAAGTTACTCTTTGGTTTGTCTTATGCTACTTTCATTCCTTTTCGAATGATCTCTGTCTTCCAAAGTCTCTCTAATTATATATGACTCAAGTATCATCTCTTTCCCCATTTCCTAAGGGGTATTGCATAGTTACCAGTATAAGAAGGCTTCAAATGCTGCAATATCAATCCTCGACCGTTAGTTATTATTGTATGTGAAATCTACTAAGTGCAGATGGCCCTTCCATGAGCCTCCAAAGTAAAGTATGCAAGCTCCTAAAAGATTCTCAAGTATACGATTCACCGTCTCTATCTAACATCAGTTTATAGGTGATAAGCTATGCTCAAATTCAGCTCTGTCCCAATGTCTCTTGCAAGCTTTTCTATAATCCGCTTGTAACGACCCAGGATTTTTAGTAATTAAAATTTGAATATTTAATTAATTTTAAATATTAATAAGTGAATTTATAAGTCGAATAAATTTTTATTTCGAGTAATTGGATTTAATTGGATAATTAAATCAATAATTTAATATGTTAAATTATGGAAATAATTGAAAATTGAGTTAAATATGATTGAAAATGATTTGTAAAATTTTATTTTATCATATTGAAGTTAGAATGATGTTATAGAACTTTTAAAATCGAATTAAAAGTTAATTTGTGAAAATTGAATATTTTAATATTTAATCGACTAGTGAAAATAGTCAATTTTTGAACAGTCTCAGAATTGGACGAAACCAGTTCCATTTGATCCGTAATAGTTAGTTATTATCGGATTTCAATTTTCGTAGCAATCGGAGTTATCGTTTGATCGTGGCAGCTTGAAACGCATCGAATTATTTTTAATATTAATTTGGCGAGTTAAAATAGCCATTTTTCAAAAAGTCTCGGATTTCGACGAAACCAATTTCATCGGATCCGTAATGTGATATTATTGCAAGGTTTCAAATTTCGTGTCAATTGGATTTACCGTTTGTCCGGTACAAATTAAAACGCCTAGAAAATCGTTTAAATCGGTTTAATTTAAATTGAACGTTTATTGCCATAACTCGCACAGATGTCCGAATTAGCTTTCGAAACCTGTTCCATTGTGTCCGTAACGCGGGGTAAACCCTAGAAACGCTGGTTACGGCGCGTGAATCGGAGTTTGGAAATTCCGGGATGAATAGTGTTTCGATGATTTCTATAAATAGCCCCTCACTCAAATAATTTTTTTTTAACTAAACCCTAATTCTCTAGTGTAGCCGCCAGTGATGAAACCGAAGGCCAAAATCTTCCTACCTTTCTCCTCTAATTTCTTTCAATCCACTCAATATCATCGAAAACTCTCAACTAGGAAAACGTAGATCTCCTCGAGATCTTTAGATCCAACGGTGGTGATTGGATAATTCGCAATGTGGAGGGAGAAATCATGGCATGAAGGAAGCACGTTTGGCCTCGGTTTTTGTGCAGGAGGCTTGACCGAGTTCTTCATGGCTTGGGCCGAGTGTTGAGGGGGTGATGGCGCTTCGATGGTGTGGAGATGATCGAGTTTAGTCGTCGTTTGAGGGGTGCGTTTCTTAACCCTAGCATGATAAATGGGTTCGGCTGTTACAGGCATACACACGCGTGAGAGGGGAAGACGCAGTGAAGGGCCCAGATGCAAAGTCACAGGGACGAACGACATAGATTTAGCAAGGTTTATAAATTAAAAATAATTGTTGTAAATTAGTTATATAAATCGTGTAAACTTCAAATATTCATAACTTTTTCATACGAGGTCGAAAACGCGCAAAACCAGCTGCGTTGGAATCGTATGGACGAGTACTACACTATGGAATTGGATTGGAGTCGTTTGGAGTTAGTGAAAATTTCGTGTAAAATTAAACGTCCGTTTAATTTTATTCGAAATAAATCGTTAAAACGAAAATAAAATCAAGGTGAGAACTTCTCACTCAATCTAATCGGTTTCGATTTTATTTTAAATAGTTAGATTTAAAAAATTTGAATGCATGTTTGAATGATGATTGTTATCTATTGATTGTTAAGATAGACATTATGCGTCGTTAGTAAGCGGATGTTATTTAGTAAAAACATATACCGCGAATATTTCATAAACAGTGAAATTGGTATTATATATAATAGCAATATATATATATTGGCATATGTATATATTGGAGTTATTGATTTCCCGCATTTGTGTAGCGGATGAGACCCTATTGCGCCGTCTATTAAGAGGATAATATTTTAAATCCCATATACCGCGATAATTCCGTACTGGAGCGGAATTGGTATTGTGCTAATGTTTGTGGATGCAGAAAAACAGGTTGGAGGGATCCAACTGGATTCCTCAACAGTTTTTATTTGATTTCAGATATTTTGATATTTGATGGATTATCATATCGATATATGATGTCGTTGTTGTCGTGATTGACTATTTGGTGTGTAGCATCATTGAACCAAACTTTGGAATTTTAAAATGATTTTAAAGTGATTTTTGAAAGTATACGTTTATAAAATATTTTTGGAACTGATCCATTTTAAATAAATAAACGTTATAATTTTTAAAATTATAAAAATTATGATTTTGAGAAATACGGTTAAAGATTGATTTTTGAAAATATGGGTTAATGTTTTATTATAAAATAATTAAATTGGATTTTTGAATTTATTATAAAAAGTTTAAAAATAGGATTTATGAAATTTAATTATTTTATAAATCAGAACGATGAAATTATAAAGGGGATTAAAGATGTTTTAAAAGAATAATATAAATTGATTTATATAAAAGAATTTATAAATTGATATTTATAAATTAAAACATTTGAATTATAAAACGAGTTTTTATAAGTGTTAGAATGAATTGTAAATGAATTTCATAAATGAATGAAATTTATAGAATTATAAACGGTGAAGTATAAATGGAATTTTATAAGCAGTAGGTTTATAAAATTTATAAAGTTA
Source organism: Allium cepa (assembly GCA_030765085.1). NCBI lineage: Eukaryota > Viridiplantae > Streptophyta > Magnoliopsida > Asparagales > Amaryllidaceae > Allium > Allium cepa. Next base: position 770,474,550 of record CM060939.1, on the reverse strand, counting down.
TTGAAAGAATGGTTTTGGATAAATAATTGAATCTTATAAGTTATAAGATTCATAATTATGAAGTTCAAAGGAACGATTTTTGCAAACAAATAAATTATAAGTATTTCACTTATAATATGAACTTTTAGTATATCATTGAGTTATAATTGAAAATAGGTTAATAAAGAAAATTTATAAAGGAAGATGTTATAAAATAAATAGAAATGGAATTTATAAACGTTGTTTTATAAATTCGTAAACGACTTATTTTGATAAGTAAATTGTTGAAACCTATTAATGAAGTTATATTCACATTTTTGACTGTGAATAATCCTTTGAAATAAAATGAATAGAAGTGATGAAAGTTGTTAACAAAGTATATTCATGTTTTTGAATAGTGAATAATATGTTAAAGAAATTGTTATGAATGTGATGTTTTAAATAGAATTAAAACAAGTTAACGATGTTTTAATTGGGTTGAGATTCGAAACCATAGATTTCAACATTGATTGTTGAAATAGACGTTTTCGAGAAATAAAAGGAAATGGTGGACTATAACACTGTTGTTATAGTAAATGATTTCCGAAAGGAAATGTTTTGTATAATATTGGGATTTATATATCTATCTTAAATTCGAATCCCTATACTAGTGATTTTGGGTTGTCGTAACGATGTTTTACGCAACATTCGTTTTGGCCCAAATAAATACGTTTAAGTGAATGATTTCCTTAAAAAATGAAATATATACTTAATCTCGATTTAAGTATATTTGAATATTTTCCAAGTGTTGAAAATAAATGGATTGAGAATTACTTAATAAATAAGTATGGAAATGTTTTTCAATATAAGGTGAATATTTTGAGAATTTATCTTTTTGAAGATAAATTGAAATGAATAATTGAAAACGTATATTCATAGATATTTTAGGAATTATAAATTCACTAAGGAATTTATAAAAGAAAGTGGAATTTGTTTAAAAATAAATATTGATTTATTTTTGACATATTGAAATTATATATCTTGTAAAGATATTTTTGGGAAATAAATAATTTGGAAAATTATTTGGAATCTGGTGATGTTGTGCATATCCATTGATAGTTCAATAACCGACTATCAATATTTCCCTTTGAGTGGGTAATTGATGTGATTTGTTTGAATTTGAATGCCACACTTGGAAACTTGGAAACAGAAATACGAATTATCAATGTTTAAGAAAAAGAAAGAGACAGAAGGAGAGAGGAAAGATAGAGAATAGAGAGAAAAGAAAATAGAAAATAAAGAAAATAGAACGGAACAGAAAAACAACACAACAACAACAGAATCTCACAATTCGCAACGGAACAACATATAATAATAAATGAATAATCTTCAAACAAAGAACTATATCAGTTATTACATTTTATACATTACATCATATCATCAGAGTGCACAACATCATACAACAAACAAACAGCGGAAAAGAAATACTATATACTTAGTAATACGCCATGCCATCCATCTTGCCTCCTGCAATTCCTGAATTCCAGAATATCCTGATAAACCTAACTCTTGACTGCCCGTGTGGAAATTGGTGGGCACCCAGAGTTTAGGAAGGAAAACAATAAACTCCGAGTCAGTCATGTGACTGGTGTGAGAACTCTAAACAGTTTATTTATATTTAAAATCAAAATAGAAGAATATTTTTAAAGTCAATTCGCAATGCTTTTAAAAATGAGACTACCATAAGACCTCCTGCCACACACACAATGCAAACGCAGACTTGGAGGAGATTTCTTCTTATGATAATCAAAGATGCTTGATACGCATTAAAAAGAAACATTTGATATTATTACTAGTGCATAGTGTAGGAAAAAATCATTTCGAAAGTAGAATATAAATCTTAGCCAGCATAGGTACCATTATATTATGCCTACTATAGTTACCATATTAGATGGCAGGTTCTACAACTAAAACCGTACAAGTCACGTATTGTTTCTTTGGATTTCCAACGAATGATCAGGCCAAGGAACTTCCCATTGCCACATGAGAATGCCTCTGGATGGACATCCCCGAGAACCAAACCGGATCTCTACCAACACAAGGCCGGGTTATCCCTAACTGAGTAACAACTGACCGAATATGCCATCCCCCGGTCCTTTGGGACCTTTCACCGAGCGCTCGCAATCAATTCACACAATCATAAAGTGTTTTCAACATGAGTAAGTATCTGGGCTCCATACCATGATACCACCCTTTTCCAGAAGGAAATGCACACATCCTAAAGGGCGCTACCCCTCATAACCTTGCTGCATCTTTCCTGTTTTGACCATTCCCGGGGTGTGAGGCTCGACGAAGTCACGTCCACAAAAACATACTTTATACAAAAGCCATGCTTTGGGTCAACAAATGATCATAGAAATGATCACCAAGATAGACGATCAAATAAATGATCCTATCACAAATAATCAACACAATGATCATTTCACAGCAACACTCAGCATGTCACATTACCAAATTGGGAATATATCGCTGATAACCTTCAACTACATAACCTCTGAGCTCGTACGTCTCAGAGAAGGGTGTTAAGCTAAAAGAATAAATTCTCCGCCACCAACAGAAATATATTTGAAAGAAATCTGCTTTATATCTCAATTTGTAATGTCAGACATACAATCCATACAAGTCTGTTCCGGGATCGAACAGAACCGAAGGCACTTACAAAGAAGTCCTTGCAATCCGGATATCCACAATCCTGATCGGATTTCCCATCGCATATGGAGAACTCAATACCGTAGCTACTCGGTGCAGAGTCAATCGACAGGTCATCCTATCGCTCTCGCAAATACCGGGTCTTCAACACCGATCTTCAAATGAAATTCATAACGACGTATCACATATTCGGAATGGGTTATACGACCCTATGGTCCTTTCCCGGTTAACCCGAATAGCGAGCGCTTATTCAAAAATAAGTGTGGCATTCAAATTCAAACAAATCACATCAATTACCCATTCAAAGGGAAATATTGATAGTCGGTTATTGAACTATCAATGGATATGCACAACATCACCAGATTCCAAATAATTTTCCAAATTATTTATTTCCCAAAAATATCTTTACAAGATATATAATTTCAATATGTTAAAAAATAGATGCTCTTCGGTATCAGGATATTCTGGAATTCAGGAGTTGCAGGAGGCAAGATGGATGGCATGGCGTATTACTAAGTATATAGTATTTCTTTTCCAGTACGGAGAATAATCGGTCTCTATTTCATAATGCTCTTCGGTATCACATGAAATCATGCTACCCAATGCACATACAATTCATCCAGTTCTTCTACCTTCCCATTGAACATTTGAAATAGATGCTCTTTATCAATCTATCGACTGTAACCCAAATATTATCATGCCATCCTCTATCTTAGGCAGTCTATCGACGAAGTCCATCAATATCTGCTCCCACTTTCTTTATGGAACTATAAGCGATTGCAGCAACCCACTCAGTCTCTTCTGAGTAGCCTTTACTAGCTGATAATTCATACACTTGGATATGGAATTCCCCACATCCTTTTTCATTCATTTCAAACAAAATATTTACTTCATTTTCTCTATACATTTTATTGTCTCCTGGATGGATCATCAACTTCGAGTGATGACACATCTCATCCTTATGTCCATCTACATCCAGTAAATATATTCTCCCATTTTTATGGAGCTGACTGTCTCTATCACATCTAATTTCCTCATTTTGTCAGACTCTTCTCCCACCTCTAGCTCACTAAAATTCTCCACTAGTTCTGTATCACACTTCTGACTAGCACCAATCCGCCGTATAAGAGTAGGTGTAACCGTCAAGCTTGCCAACATCTATAACTCTAGCTCACACCTAGGTCCAAGTATTGTATCCAACTATGTACTCTAACTAGGTCCATTCTAGTAACATTACTCCTAAAGTGGCGTGTCTTTGACTCAATGCATCTACGACTACTTTTCCCTCGTAGGCTAAGAGGAAATGTCAAAGTCATAGGAGACCAAGAAATCTGACCATTTTTGTTGTCATAAATTAAGGTCCTTCTATGAGAAAATGCACTTCAATGACTTTACTATTCTTCTCCTGTGTAGTTTTAGTCGCATGCTTGCATAAGCGGCAACCTTACCTATTTGCATGTCTCTAATCTAATACCATATGTGTCTGTGTATAATGTCAATTCTACTTTACCATTTGGAATAATTAACACGGGTGCTTTCGTCAACTTTCATTTAGACTAATGGACATGTGCTTACATCTCACGTCCCAAGCAAAAGTATGATTCTCCTTCGTCAAATGTTTAATCAATCAACCACCTTAGAGTATTCCTTTATGAATCTCCTATAATAACACACTAATCCAAAAAGCTTCTCACATCTATCACATTCCTAGGTCTTTCAAATCTTGGACTGCCGTTGCTTGCCAGGATCAACGATTATGCCCTCCTTTAAAACATGTCCCAAGAACCTCATTTTCCTCCTTCTAAAGTGACACTTCAAAAACTTAGCTTTCTATTGGTGCTTTCTTAATGTCTCAAATGGCTCTCTTAAGTGAGGCTTGTGTTCCTCTTCTATCTATGAATTGACTAGTGTAATGACCCATATTTTTAATGATAGGATATTTAAATAATTGATTTAAGTACTGAATCGTTGATTAGTTGAAAGTCCAAAATATGATTTTTTTTTTGCATACGTTAGAATTAGGACTCAAGACCACTTCCATTGAGTTTGGATCGATATTGCAAATTAAAATGGGTATAAATATCATTATATTTGGAGACAGACGATTCGATGCACAAAATGATCTTGAAATGCACAAAATTATCATCCCGAAGCGCCGTCTCCGATAAGGATGAAATTATACCATTTGGACTGGAAAATTAAGGTGATGTACACTGATGATTTTCATTACGGTTGGACGCATCATGTAATTGTATGAGCTCGAAACGTACAATGGTTTATTTAAGAAATAAAATAAATAACATATGTTAATATATAATACATTTTCTCACCACTAATTGTTCACTATCTCCTTGCATCAAATATAGTCACGTACAACAGTTCATCTTGAATTTCGATTATCCACTATCTCCTTACATTAAATATATTAATGTACTAAATCATCTCACCACTAATTATCCATCAACTCGTTCGGTTGTTTTAAAGTTAAATCCTCCCTTGCACAATTGAACCTTGATTTAAGATGAACCTCTTACAACAAAATATACAAGGTTCACTCAAAATCAAATTGGTTTAATTTCATAATGATCACAAGGGTAATTTACTAAGTGTACTATAGTGCTCGCCTAACCAAGCACTAGAACTCGACTTAGAAGACTATTAGATCTTCTATGAAATCATGTGTCTGGTCCTCTTCTGATCCATCCAAAAGATAATTACCTTTGTATCTAAGTTGTTATGAATCTGCCTTAAGTGATTCAAAGAACTAGTGGTTCCTTGTTCCATAGTGTATCTGGATTCCTTCTCTGCTCTAGAACTAGGGTCTCGGTTGGTTTCCTCATGACCATTTAAGTACTCTATCAAAGAACTTAACTCTAGCATGCTTAGCTTTGCAAATTTTCCCTTCAATCTCAAAGTCTTTGATAAGTTTTTCTTAGGATCTTGCACTTTCCCACTACAACCACTTGTAGTTTCATCCTTTGATGTTAAGTTAGCTATTTTGCTTCGCCTTCATCATGTACTTGTTCAACCCCACTTTTATGTTCCTAGCTCTAGTAACTCTGTTATTTCGATTTCCTTCCTATCAAACATTTGGTTTTGCATTTTCATTTCTAATCCTTATGTTTATTATTGATAGCTTAATAAGGACGAGTCACATCTCTATAGAAGTAATAGTATGAGTTGGGGTATGTGCGTGCAAACTATATATATACACAGTACTGAAATCACAAGATAAAAAGTACATACCGTAATACCACACTTAGTTTGTTCTTAGGAGTCACTTTACCAAGGCTCAATCATTTGCTAAACCTATGCTCTAATACAAAATACCCCTCTATGTTCCATACTAATAAACGAATCTTATACGCTGCTAGGCACTTAACCCATTGAATGTTTATTTTGAACTTTGACTAATCATCTAATAACCTATTGTATATCTCACATTGCATAATCAAAATATAATAGAACATTGATACAAAATAGGCAAGCCAACGATGTGATCAAATAAAGTACTCATTCCAAAATATCAAAGTACATAATTTCCTAAATGACCATATACGAAAGAGTCAATATCTCTCAAATACATAAATGACGGAAAATAACAAAGTTGTTTCTAATAACATACATAATTGTTGGCTACTTAAAGCACTGTACAATGGAAAAATATAATAAAGCTCCAATGGAATAACTATTTGTAAGTCTTCTGCTTGCCTCCCCTTATTTTGCTACTATGCATAAATATTTATCATTTATGGGGACTATAATTTGTTGAGCACCCATAAGATTGCAATAACATGATAAATATATCACTATATCCATTATAAAATTTGAGATATTGTCGTATCACTTGTAAGGTTTTTAGGAGATAATGAATCTAGTGGAAGCCTTATTAAATATAATAAACTAATATAATAAGTGTAATAGCATATGTGATGTTATCTAGTATACTCTAATAAATTTATACGGATCAAATGGCAATAACAAAGCTATTTCCAAAAAAATATGCAGTGGTCAAAAACTTATCAAATAAGGATTGATTAAGAAATGTAATGATCACACAAACTTATCAAAAACTTATGTATGTAGTCGTTATTAAGCATATGGATAAACTCGATTAAGATGACAATTCAAAACAAATATCCTTCTATGAGTCATGGTCAATAATATATGAACTTGCTTGATGTTACAAACTATCGACCATGAGTACCGAACTCCAAAAACATCATGAGAATATGGATGTCTGATCCATATTTAAGCACCTATGAAATTTATATGGTGAGCAGTCTCATATCGTAGTGTTTGATATCTCATGGAAATTGTTTCATAGAAATGAGCAAAGGAACTCTCATCCGAGATCACATACTCGACATGATTAGGTATATAGAGTATTGGGTAAGTTGGGAATGACTCCTGATATTGAATTATAGATAGACTTAATTCTTGGATCAAGGACTCCATAGTTTGATCCATTCAAATTGAACTTACAAATGAATCGTTGAACTATGCTATCATAGTCTCCTCAATATGTTGAAGATGGCCGAGAGGATATTCATGAAAGAACCTAGCATGGTATTAATAGTCAAAGGTCACAACTTTTTTGAATAGTTTGAAGAAGAAAAAATGTAGGTCGAAGGGTGGAAAAGGTAAAGCTAAGGTTGAGGATGCAAAATATGAATGTCATCATTGTTCTAAAAAGGGACACTAGAAGAGAAATCCTTTGGATTATGTAAAGATGCTTAGAAGGAATCTAATTCTACTCCTGAAGGTATTTTTCTTATGGAAAAATGTTTATCTATAAGTAATTGTTCTTAGGTTTTAGATATATGATCTTGAACTTATACTTGTAATTCATCATGGGAACTTAGGAGAAAGAGGCTTGTAACAAGAGGGACCATGGAATTCCAAATTGCAAATAGGGCTAGTGTAGCCACCGTACAGTAGGGTATTACCATGTGAAGCTTGCTAGTAGACATGATTTAGTTGTATATAATTGTTATTTTGTACCGAACATTATTAGTAGAATAATCTCTATTACCTTTTTGATGGAAAAGGTTATAATTTTATTCTTCTTGGCAATGTTATGAATATTTGTTATGATAACAAAGTTGTTTGCTTTGGTACTCTTAATGATTATATTTATATACTTACCTATAATCGGTGTTTATATTTGAAAATAATAATGCTTCTAAAATAATAACAGCTATCCATGACACTTTAAACTAGGTTATATAAATCAGAAACAATTAATCAAGTTAAGCAACCAAGAGTTTCTATCACCTTATTATTCGAAATCATTTAATACTTGTAAAATCATCAAGCACTTATCAATGGGGGCAATGGAAGATTGATTGAACTCTTAGGATAAGTACATACATATGTATGAGTTCCTATGTCTATAGCTATCAAAGGTGGATCTTTATACTAATTACTTTTATCAATGATTTATCATTATATGGATATGTGTATCTTATGGAACAAAAATTAGAGATGTGTGATAACTTCATGGAATATAAAAATGAACTTGAGAAATTAGATATGCAAGTGATTTAAAATAATTCAATTTGATCGAGGTAGTAAGTAGCTTGGATATAAACTCCAAGAGTACCCAAAGAGAATGAGATTCTCTCTTAAGTTACTCCTTCCAATACTCCTTAACATAGTAGTGCTTTGGAAGGGAGAAATTGAACTCCATTAAACATTATTAGATCAATGATGGATGATACCGAGTTGCTTCTTCCCTTTTGGGATATGCGAATAAATTGTGATATATATGTAAAATTATATACCACCTAAATATATGTCTATGACCCTATACAATATATGGATAGTAAGAAACCCCACCTTAATTATCATGACATATGGAGTTGCTCGACTTACGTTAAGAGTGTAAACCCCAATAAAATTGAGGCAGGATCTATTTCATGAAAGTTTATAGGGACTCTCGTTAATTCTCAAGGATATATATTTTATCACATGGTGGAACAATTTTTGTTTTGTTTTGAGACCTGCCACCTTCTTAGAAAAGTAATTTCTATCTCAAGAAATTAGTTGGTAATATAAAATTCGATGAGATCCAAAAAACTCCTATAAAAACTGAATATTTGGATAGTAATTCAACACTCTTAGACAACATGCTACCTATTAGAAGGTACATAGGAAATATTTCATTCTAGAGAGACACTATGCTTTTCTCATTGATGGTGAGAAAGAGGGTTGCACTCCTTTACATACCAATAAGCTTTTGAGGGTAAAAATATGCAATGAAATACGAAATGGATTCCATGTATAAGAATCAAGTTGGGATTTGGAAAATTTACCCAAATGGGTAAAATCCATTGGTTGCAAATGGATCTTAAGGAAATTATATGTGAATATGGAAAGGTCGAGACCCATTCAAAAAGGTTGGTGGTGAAAGGTTTACGCCAAATTCAACGTGTTTGGTACCATAAAACATTTTGTTCGATCGTCATACTTAAACCAATTTAGATTCTACTAGCAGTCGTTTCTTGTTGTGACCATGAAATATGGAAGAAGGATGTTGAAACTAAGTTTCTAAATGGTAATTCTGAAGATATCATTTATATTTTATGTCCATAGAGTTTCAAAGTCGATGGGAGTGATGACAAGGATGTAGTCTTTTAAGATCAATTTATGGTTTAATCAAGTATTAAGGAGTTGGAATAAATATCTAGACAAGGTAATCAAATGGTTCATTTTAGCAAAAAATATAAAGTAAGTGTGCATATATCAAAAAGGAAAATATGGTTTTGTTACAATTTTAGTTTTATATATTTTTGATTTACTATTTATCAATAACGATGTACCGTTTTACAATTAATGAAAGCTTCATTATCAAATTGTTTTGATGAAACATTTGATAGAGGCATCCTTTATACTAGGTATAATTGTATATAGAGATAAATCTAGAAGGTTATTAGTATTGTTCAATCAATGAAATAAATAGCGTACTAAACAGGTTTAGTACGAAAAATTCCAAGCTTGGAAATATTCAAGTGTAGTATGCAATTGGTCTTCCTGAGAAAGACTCCCCATCTACGGGTGAGGAGAGAAAACATACGAGTAGGATTTCTTATGGTTAGGTATTTGAATCCACCATGTACGTACTAAGCCAATTATCACTATTGCAATAAGTTCGATTAATCAGTATCAATCAAATCCAAATGAAAATCACTAGACAACGGTTAAGGCCATCCTAAAGTGTTTGAGAAATACTAAGGATTTGTTTATAATGAAATGAAATAACGAACTCCTTATAAAGAGGGTACCTGGACTTGATTTTTCAAAGTGATGTCAACGATAGCAAATCAGTTTGGGGATTCATATTCACCCTTAGCCAAGGGAACGTAAGTTAGTAAAGTTCTAAACAAGAAGTTATTATGGATTCTACCACGAAGGCAAAGTACATCGCCTTAAAGATACTGTAAAAGAAGAAGTGAGTAAGCACAAATTCATTAAAGAGCTAGGAGTGATGCCTAATGTTAAAGGCCCAATGATTATGTATTGCAACATTAAACTTTAGACGAAAGAGTGTAGATACTAAAGATATCATCATAGATCCATTCACTAAGGTCCTTTCCTCAGTCTGATTTCGGAAGACTAATTAAAGGTATGGGTATGTGGTTAGATAATTGGCTCCAAGTGCAAGTAGGAAACCGTAGAGTGCATTGGAGTAATTATGTAATCTATTATATGAATTTACTATCGTATAAGAATCTTGTGCAGAAAATCTATGCTTTAGCTTTTTTATTATATGTATTAGACATGTGATGTAAGTAATGATCTTAGAAAAAACATTCAAAATCATATCCTTAAATTGTTCCTAGTCAAGATGTCAAGAAAATGATATCGATATATTCTTTTATTGCAATGAATTTTGGTGAATTACTCATGGTAATTGGAAATGCCAAGGAATTAAGGAACAATCACAGAACAACTTAACGAGAGTCCTCTATATGTTAAAACAATGAAGTTAAAATAGAGGAACTCGTGCAATGATGTGTAGTAGTCTCTGGACTTGAGGGTTCTATCCATTGAATATATAAACTATACTTTGAAAATAGTTAATCACATGACATTAGGATCTTGATACAACCATAATTGGATACGTGTTGTGCTACTTGAAGTGAAACACTACTCAAAAGAGGATTCATCTTCTTTACTATAGAAGGTTAGTAACATCGTAAATGGAACTTAAAGACAAAATGTATGGCTAGAGTACAATAATTAACCAATGAATGTTGTCATATCGAACCTATGGATTTAAATGGAATTATGCAATTATTGTGGATATTATTAGAGATTTTGACTATTAACCAAACTGTAAATTTCTTAGTGATGTAGTGATGATGAAATAAATGTCCATAAATATCATTTTATGGATGTAGGTTAGTAAAGATTAGAAAATGGATTTTGCCTAAATGATATATGAGAACTAAACTCATGCTTGATACCTTACTTTTGCAATGTCCATATAATATTTGGTATTTAATTGTTTAAATATCACCGGGGATCATTTTCACACTAATGATTCGGTACAACAGTATTGTTAGTAATTTATAAATGTTATAAATTAATTGTATGAAAATTTAATGGCTTTTATTAACATCGCGTAAGAATTAATAATAAGAAATTAATTATATAATAACAAGACTAAAAATAGGAATTTCGCAAGTGTTGGAATTTGGCCACAGAATTTATACCATTATGTTCATGATGATTTTCTAATCAACTTTCATTTATAAAGTTTTGCGATCGGAGCTCAAACGGAGAAGTTATTAACGTTTGAAATTTTCAAGTTTAAAATAATTCAAACGAGTTCAAATTTTAAATTTAAATAATGTTAACTTTGAAATTAAAAATGGTAATAAATAATTTAGCATTATGGAATATTAACGTTAGGGAAAAACATTAACATTACTGGTTAAAATAGGGAACAAATCAAAACATAACGACAAAGAAAATATACATCCAATAAAAGGGTGCTGGTCTACCGCAACACTGGACTGGTCAACCGTTAGCTATTGACTACCTAGGTAGGAGCGATCAACTGGTTAGTGTAGTGAATGTTGGCTAGGGTCAGGTTAGGCCATGAATGGCCTGGACTTATTATTTTAAACCGATTTAGATTCTACGGTCCATACGCGTTCTAACCGATATAAACAAGAGGCTAGCCCCTTCAATTTTATTCATAAAATATTTGGACCTCTAGCGAAACTCCATCAGTCTTCTTCCACGATCAATTGATTAGATTCAAGAATTCAAATCCAAAGAAAAAAATAACAGGGTTATATATACACGTTTTTCTATTCTTATTCTTCCCTAATCTTTGAATTTTAAATCTAATTTTTATACAGCTGAATTGTTGTATATTTCAAAAAGAAGAAATCTGAAGGAAGAGATAGGCATAGGCGTGAATTGAATCTACGACAAACAAGGAAACTATTAGTGAGCGGAAATCTTAATTTTTTACATTTTAGTAATTGCGTAGTAAAGGATTTATTTTATGCTCTATAGAGTTTTGTATATGAAATCCCTAAAACCATTAAATTCTCTGAAGATAAAATGTCAATTCTTGAATTTATTGGAATTTCAATTATTTTATGTTAATATAGTAGAATTTAAATTCTTATTTACCATTTGAATTACTTATATTCTATTCAACTTCCACTTCTAATTTTTGTTGTTGCGATAAAGGGTTCAGAAAGAAAACTTTTAGAAAATGATGTGCAAAGTATGGATTTTCCTATTTATAGTTTGCACCACCTATTTTTGCAAGTTAGACAAATACAAATCCCATCTTCTGCTTCAAGTTTTTATATGTAAAAATTTAATATAAAGTATTAAAATTGGAAAGTTTTATTCCCTAAAAACAGAGGCGTTGATTCTATTATATTAATGTAAAATAAGTTTTTATTTTGATTCTATTCTTTTTAATACAATTCTGTTTGGCAGTGCTAAGGATATTAGTTATTTAGTAAACTATTATATGAAACTTAGGGTTGTATGGATATAAAAGTTTTGACATTTTAAATAGTTAGTATAGGAGGCGAAATCTTAGAATATGAATATTTCTACGCACGCCTAGGAATATTTAGTTAGCCTAAATTACTTATGTGTAAATATATTAATACCATATTAATAGTAACTATATATCGTATCGTATAGAATAAATAGGTTAATAAATAGCATTACAACTTTTAGGAAGGTAGTTTAGGATAACTATGGAAATAAAACCATAAATAAACGAAAAATAAGGAGTTTTCCTTATATGCCCTTAAGTTGTAAATGCGGTAAGATTATATATATATATATATATATTATGTGTGTATATATATGGTTGTACGTTAAGAGAGTGGAAATACGACTAAGGTATTGGGATGCAAGGTCAGTCAAAAGCACACAGAAGTCTGCTCAACTGATCTGGTTATAAATAGTATGACTATGGAACCAATGGGATACGTTGCGTATAATAAGTACCCATAGTGGATGCGAGGTTAGTCGTAATCCTATGGGGTTAGTCTGCCCAGCTAATCTAGCTACCAGTACCTATGAATAGTTGACTAATGTAAGGCATCATGGTTTGGGTTAAAGGTCATATGGCGGATATCCTATTATGGGCCTGCTTTTGGATTAGGAGTATTAAGTGGCTATTGTAGGGTTCACCTCTTTTCCGCTCAAGAAGTATAAATGGTCTAGATTATCTTCTAGGTGCAGCAGTGGAAAATCTTGGGTAGGGGCCCGCTTAGGGGTAGAGGTATTAACTGGCTATTGTATATGCCACCTCTTCCATAAAAGAAGTATTAAGTTTCCTGATTAAATTTCGTACGATGTCAGTTAGGGAGTACCAAATAGGGATTTGCCCTGGATTTTAGGTATTAAATGATGTGGATTTGCCTAGGGTATAGGTATTAAAATGATTAGAGTGCCTAATTTCCATTAATGAGGTATTAATTGGCTCGAGTACTTTCTCTCACATTGTTAGGGCATGATTGACGGTAGTTGCATTGCACCCTTATTAGAGTGGTAAAATTGGATTGGAAAGGGCCTTTGGCCTACCGTTGAAGGTAAATTATGGAGTTGGATTAGAAGAGCGTTTAGGCTTATAGTTGGAGGTATTCTTGGTTGGATATAGTATAAGATGCGTAAGACTAATTACTTACCTAAATGATACTGCTCAAAACTATAGAATATAATAGTTTTTGATTTTTGTTTGATGATAATAAACACACACACACACACTCTATATATATACATATGTATTTCTAAATGTGATTCATATTGAACAATTGTAATAACACAAAATGAAATAAACAAATCAAGATTTCATTTTAATCGATATTTTATTTGAATATAATTTCAATAGTACACGATTATGATAGGGCTTCCACAGTATTTTACACTCACATATCTTTACAATTTTATTTTCACTCTCATATACAACACACTCACTCACTCAGTCGAATTCAATCTTTTCTGTCTACTTACTCCGACTATCTTTTCTCCAATCATCTGCTTTGCCTGTCGAATAACAATGTAGTAAAAAGCAAAAGGAAACAAATTCAAACTGCAAAAATATAAATAGTTTTTGAACTCGACACAACCTCAGTCTATTGTTTCTGTTCTTTTCATATTTTGAAATAGACACCAAAAATAGCAATTATGTACATGAGTAACCTACGACATGCACATCATACCATTGTACATGCCTATTATCTGCCTTTTGACCAGGAAATATCTGGTCAAATTAGACGATCTTAACTTAGAATTATTAAGGTAGGAAGCCCAGAGATAGCCCAAGAGTCCAAAAACCAATACAAACAAAGTCATAAGGCCAATGCAAAGACAAATCAAGTCAAGGCAATCACAAAATCACCCAAGTGGTGGGTTGGTACCGACCCCACTCTATGGGTTGGTACCGATCCATCATTCCTTCCCTAATTGATGGCCGTCTTCTGCCAATGCCCTCTACTCAATGCCAAAAGCCTACTTTTAATGTTGTTTTGTTGATCAAATACAATCATCTATCGATCTCCATGAACTCTTAAATCAATAACTCTGTTCTTCTACAACTCTGTCATTTGGACTCCGAAACAAGCTAATATTAGTGCAAATAATTATAAAATCACGAAGCTAACCACAAGAGGATCTAACATAAAGAGTTGAAGACAGCCAATTTGGCAATATATGGGTCGGTACCGACCCTTACCCTTGGAGTTGTAGTGACCCATACAAGCTGATGCGATGGAGACTTATTTTCATGGAGAATTATTCTAAAGCATGGAGAATGATTTGGAGATATTTTGTGCAAGATTTTAGGGTCCCTACCTCTATAAATAGGAAGTTATGGCTTACTTGTTAGGATCTTTTGGCTCTTGCACGCTTCGTTCTATTTTATTGCAACCACTGTTGGAGTTATACCGACCCATAAGAACTTCTACCTCCAAGTAAGAATATAAGCAATAAAATTATAAAGTGGACGTAGGCCTTGATTTGCCGAACCACCATAAATTATTGTGTGTTCTTTCTTACTCGTTTTCATTTAATTTTCTTCACTTTTTATTCTCTACTTTAACTTCTGGGTGTTTGATTTTTCTTCAATTTTGGTGCTTTCACCGAGAACTAGGTTCTTAGACTGCTTGGATCCATCATCTACTATTAGATATCTTAATTCCAAGAGATATATCCTAATTTCTAATCTTATTTTCTACTATTCATATTTTCAATAATCTAAGAGAAGCTATTTGCATTGGCCCTATTGAGAAGAGACCGTTCTACAAATTTTAGAGCTACTACTGAAGTTAAGAACAAGAATCCTCAGCATGAAGATGAAGCCGTCCAACCAACTCAACCTAAGATCCAAACTCAAACTGAAGTCGTGACCAAAGTGGAGATGGATAGGATGATGAAGCAGATGGAAAAAAGATTCTAGGCTAGTCAAAATAAGATGCATCAAACGATGCAACAGAGCTTGAGACTACTAAATGAACTAACTCTGAATAGCCATAGGAAGAGTAGAAGAGGTTCCGGTTCAGACTCATAACGTTCCTCATCATTGAGCAAAGATGCAGGGATAAAAAGTAGAAGAAGACTCAGAATCCTACTGGAACGTCTTACAAAGGAAGAGGGAAAACTCTAGCTAAAGTTTGTGGATCGGTACCAACCTAAGAGCATGGGTCAGTACCAACCCATCCAATAGTGGGTCTAGAGCTCTTCATTTAGAAGGCGGCATGGATATGATTTCTAGAGGTGCCACTGATAGTCAAAATTTGGAGAATCATGTTGTTGCCGATGATACAACTCATGGGAATCACACAAGGGGGACTGATGGATGATTGGATCTCCTGGAGTCTGGAGAGCCTAGGTATTAAGAACCTCCTCGAGAGCGTTCGTCAGGCCAAACACTTGGGCAGAACTGCCGCTCAGTCGAGCCTGTGGACCTAGAATACTTAGAAGATATGGTTTAGAGACTTGTAAGTGAATATAGTTTCCAAAGCAATGATGAGTTGGGTACCTCTCCTAGTCAGAATTCGTTTACTAAAAACATCCTATGCAAGAGATATCCTCGGAGGTTTGCAATGCCAACTATGCCATTATATGGAAGAACAATGGATCTTATGCAATATTTGATGAGTTATGAGTGGCATATGGATTCCGCCCGAGCTTCCGATGTTGTTAATTGCCTTTGTTTTCCAATTTTCCTAGAAGGAGTGGCTACAATATGGTTCACTCACTTCCGTCGAGGTGCATATCGTCTTTTGTTGAGTTGTCAAAGAAATTTGTATAACAATTCCGTTTACACACTTCCTGTAAAAAGCATGTCATGTTTTTTCAAACCTCTTCCAAGTTGATGGAGAGTCGCTAAAGGATTTCTTGAATCTGTCCACAGAGCCATGATAGAAGTTACAGATCCCAAGGATGACATAGTGCTGATGACGCTAATCAGGGGAATTCACCCCGATACGGATTTCGAGGAATGATGGGAAAGGAAACCCCTATCGAAGATAGGCGCTTTCTATAGAAGGATCAACGAGTACTTGCACTTGGAAGAAGCATGAAAACGTCCACAAAGAGCCGAGGCTGGGAGTTCAGCTGGAATAGTGGAGAGAAATGTCGATGTAAAGCAATCTAGCGGACGTTTTCGAAATGTAGATATGAATGTTGGTAATCAGAACAATAATCAGAAATGGAATGATGATGGGGCTATGAAGAAGAAGCCAGATAATAGGAATAATATTAGGACTCCTAAGTACGACAGCTATACTAATTCGAACAATTCAATAGAGAATATCTATTTGGAAACTCAAAACACTAAGCAATACAGAAAGCCGACACTAAGAGAGTCAACTAAGAAGGAGAGAAAGTCAGGCAAGTCGACAGATTCCATGAAACTCACGGTCACAATACCTACGAGTGCAAAAACTTGCAAGGTATGATTAAGGAGTTAATTCGCAAGAAAAAGTTACATCAATATATTAAAGCTCAATAGGATGGCGGGGAATGAAACTCTAATGCTCCTAGGTTGTCTTCCCAATGGAGGCAAGCTGATCCTAGTGCTGATGTATTCGGGCGGCTATAAAAACGGTTGCTAATTAATACAATCATCGGTGGGCCACATCTAGCCGGTAAAAGTCGAACTAAAATGGACATATATGTTGGTGCTATAAAGTATGATGTGGATGAAATATACCTTGCTATTGAGGATGGAACTCCTGCATAACAATGCAAACAATGACTGACGACATTGGTTTTCAAAATAGAGATGTTGAAGGAGTGGAAGCTCCAACAATTGACCCATTCGTGATCACAACCACGATTGGTCTTACTATTATTTGGAAGGTGCTGGTTGATTGTGGGAGTTCTGTCAATATCTTGTTTAAGAAAACTTATAGTCAAATGATGTTCGGGAAGAAGGATTTGAAACCTTGTAAATCTCAAATACAAGGGTTCAACAGGATGACAACCGAACCCATTGGATACCACTGGTGGTACTCGGCAAGGGCAACCGCAAGCGAGTGCGAGTCATGGCTTTTTTGGTGTTGTATATTTACTCAGCTTACAATACATTGCTGGATTGACCAGCCTTATCTAAGTTCAAAGCGGCTATAGCTCCTTTGTGTTTGGCTATGAAATTTCTCACAGTGAATGGTGTAGGAATTATCCAGGGTGATAAGGTGACTGGCCGTGAATGCTACATTTCTATGCGAAAGAAGGCAAGGCAAAAGGAGAAAGGAAAAAATATGGACGGGCCCCTCTTCATTAAGGCTTTGGACGCACAACAACTACAGCTTGATCCCCAGCTCGGGCAGCCTAGTCGGTTCCATGAGGGCATGGACTAGCGTAAAGAGCCAAAAGGTGGAAGAGAAGCTCTGACCAAGTTGACAATTGTTGTTCCGGTATGTAGGATGATCCTCGAATCATAGTTCAGTGCAAGTGTGATGAAGGAGTTGGTTGGCTTTCTTCAAGCAAACCTGGATGTGTTTTCCTGGATACACTCGGACATGTGTGGGATCTTGCATGGGATAGCAATCTATGCATTAAACATAAATCCCAAATGCATTCCTATGAAATAGAAATGCCACAACCTACGTCCGGAGAGATCCCCTGCACCCAAAGAAGAGGCGGATAAACTGAAGGACAATGGGTTCATTCATGATACCTTATACTCAGAGTGGGTATCTAATCCTATCTTAGTAAGGAAATAAAACGGGAAGTGGAGGACATGCATCAACTATTCGGATTAGAATAAGGCAGGCCCAAAAGACAACTTCCGGCTCCCGAGGATCGATCAGTTAGTGGATTCGATAATTGGACATGAGCTACTTTCATTCATGAATGCATTCTCTTGTTACATCCAAATCCTTATGTACGTCTCAGATTCGGAATACACCAGCTTCATAACCGATTTCGAACTGTGTTGCTATCTGGTCATTCCCTTTGGATTAAAAAATATAGGAGAAATTTACTAGAGGCTCGCAAACTAGATGTTCTAAGATCATAATGGACATTTGTTGGAAATCTATGTGGATGACATGCATGCTGAAAGTGCGGTGTGTATACAATTATATGTGCTAATATAGTACACACGGATCGTGTAATATGGACTACAATATAAATGCGGAAATAGATGATAATAGCATAGTAAATAAAAAATAGAAAAATCACACCAGAGATTTTTATACTGGTTCGGAGCACCGTCCTACGTCCAGTCCCAGACTCCTATCTGGATTTTCACTATTAACTACCTCGCTTCACCCGGAGGAACAGGTTTACAATACCCGAACAGCCGAACGGGATTTCACGCCTCTAATACACTGAGGACTTCAACACTTGCCTCTTACAACACCGAGGACTTCAACAAAAACAAATACAATTGTTGTTGACAACTTGTGTTCTTGAAAACACGGATTTGTCACTAGTAGTACACCCTTCCTATAATCTTATCCTCAAAGAATATGAATGATGTTTTGTAAAGATTAAAGAAGGTATTTACTTATTGAATCAAAAGATATGAAATAATTTCAATGATTCAATAAGCTAAATTAATTTTTAGAATGCAGGAGTGTTAGAGATTAGATTAGAGAGCATATATGATCGTGTAAAAACTTGTGTTTGAATCAATTATTTAGATGAGTATATATAGAGAAAAATAGTTGTAACTCTTTGTGAACAGTTGCCATTAAGAGTTATGATCATTGATGAAAGATAGGAGATGCAACCTTTGGAGAAGAGAAGTGTCTTTTGGAAAAGTTGCTTTCTGTTTAAAAACGGTCGACAGGTCAAAAAATGACCGGTAGACAGGATTTTAAATATATAGTCGTTATGTGCATGTGTGCACGTTTACTGTGCAACTTTACCAGAAACGGTCGACCGCCCCATTTTCAACCGGTCGACCGGTCTGTGTAAATTTTCACAGTGAATGTGCAATGATGTTTAAATGTATATATATCGACTATATTTGAAATGCATGATTATTTGAGGATAGATTTTAACAAGTTTATCACTATTACAACATCAAATAATCAACCTATAATCTAGAGTACCATATGTAGGTCTTGATTTGTCGATTGCCGTTATATTGTTGTCAGCAATCAAAATCTTCATAGAAGCTTTGACTCAACACATGCTTGTGAAGTCACGGCATTCGGCTAACCACGCTAATGATTTGGCAGAGATTCTTAGCGTCCTTCGAAAATACAGGATGAAGCTTAATCCATTGACATGATCTTTTGGCGTTGCATCAAGGGAATTATTAGGCTTCATCATAAACTCCCATAGGATTGAAGCCAATCCCAATTAGATCGAGGCATTGAGAAAGATTGAGGCCTCGAAGACGATCAAGCAGGTCCAATGCTTGAATTGGAAGGTCGCCGTCCTGAGTCGGCCAGAGCCATGGACAGTTGCATTCCTTTCTTTAATGTTATTAAGAAAGGAAAAAGGAATTTCAAGTAGAATCACGTATGTAAAGATGAATTCCCAGCTCTGGTGGATCACGTGGAGAGACCCTCCATCCTTTTGAAGTCATTGGATGACGATGACCTATTTATACACCTGGTAGTGTTAGTGCATGCTTTGAGTGCTGCACTCGTACATTGCAACGACCAGACTTCTGTAAGGCTGTTGAAATGGAACGTTGAATTAATTCAATGCGACATAACCTATTACCCTCGGAGAGCAATCCAAGGTCAAGCTCTAGCAGATTTCGTAGTTGAATTAACTGGACGGGATGATCCTAGGGAGAGTAGTAGTAAGAAAGGTATAGGATGGAAGATGTACATGGATGGTGCATCTAATGAATGGTGTTCTGATGTTGGAGTTCTACTTGTCACTCCTGAAGAATACCTAGTCTGTTATGCCTTGCAACTCGATTTTTTGGCAACAAACAATAAAGCTAAATATGAGGCTGATTGCAGGACTTAAGATTGCCAAAGAGCTGGAAATAAAGACTTTACACATTTTCTGCGACCCCCAGTTGGTGGTTTGCCAATTTCAAATAGAGTTCAAGATAATGGAGCGAGACTAGCTCCTTATCTAAACCGAGTCCTTGAGCTACTTAGTAGCATTGAACATTATACGATCACCCATATTCTCAGAGTGGAGAATAACAAGTTTGACTCTATGGCTAAGCTAGCTAGTTGTAGTGATGCATAGTTCATAGGTTTGGTTCCGGTGGAAGTACTTTCGGCAAGCATCGACCAGATGGATGTCGATTGGATCTTGGAGACTGAACCCAAAGGGGAGTCATGGATGACTCTAATAAAGGATTATTTGCAAAGAGGAATCCTACTAGAGAGAAGGAATGAATGACAAAAGCCCTTTGACAAGCTTAGATATACATCATGCAAGAAGGGGTACTTTGCAGGAAGGGATTCTCTGTCCCTATGCTTCATTGTGTCGCTCACGACGAGGTCAAACCAGTCCGAATATTTTTTGGTGAAGGGGCCCATGGAGACCACACCGAAGGGTAAACTATAGCGAAGATGATCCTTCTTTATAGATATTTCTAGCCAACTATCAGCCGAGACGCGACTGATTACACCCGAAAGTGTGACAAGTGCCAAAGATTCGTGAAAATTCCAGGAGCCCCACCGACAGAGATTACTCAAATGGCCAGTCCTTGGCCATTTTCAATTTGGGGAATTGATATCATCAGTGTGTCACCGATATTTAAAGGCGGGGCAAAGTATGCTATCGTCGCAGTTGTTTACTTCACCAAATGGGCTGAGGCAGAGCCGTTAGCACGGTCACCTCAAGGAAAGTAATCAACTTTGTTGTCTAGAATATCATATGTTGTTTTGGAGTTCCATAGGCAATCATTACCGATAATGGGACTTAATTCAACAGTACCAAATTCAAAGATTTTTTCCCTCGACATCGAGGAGATTTTCTGTGGTGGCACATCCCTAGGAAAATGGATAGGTTGAAGCTGTAAACAAGATTATCAAGTACATTCTTAAGAAGTGATTGGAGAGGGCCAAGTGAAAATGGGTCACTGAACTTCCATTAGTACCGGGGGTTTATCAAACAACCCATAAATCAACGACTGGCCATTTTCCATTTGCCATAGCCAATGGATCAGAGGCTATGATTCCGATTGAACTAGAAGTACCTTCTCATCAAGTGATTCACTACAATCCATGAACTAATGATAAACTCCTGCTAGAGTCTCTTCATATGCTCAATGAGAAGCGCAACACAGTTGAGTTGAGGGTAGCTGCACAAAGACACCAAGTCGCACGATATAACAACATTAAGGTAAGGAATTGAACCTTCAAAATATGCGACCTGATTCTCAAACAAAGCTTCCCAGGCCCTGGAAACTTGGGCCCGACTTGGGAAGGCCCGTACGCAAGAGGGAAAAAGCTTATAGGTGGAACTTTCAGGCTTGCGACGATTGATGGGATTTTACTCTCGAGGGTGTGGAATATCAGCACCTACGGTGCTATTTCACTTGGAAATAAATTGATAAAAGCCATGTTATAAGACGAAACCTACTATTTCTCGTCTTTTATGGAATAAAATGACTTTTTGGGTGTAAGACTCTGTCTTTCCACCCCTTAAGAGTTGTGACTTAACCAACTCAAATGAGTCTGTATGTGAATAATGTAGGTGTGTAGGTACCCGAAGATAGGTGCCATCTAAAACATTTATGATTCATGATTGAACCCTTGAAATTCATCTCGGTATCCAGAGATAGATACCAACCACTCTTGTTCTTGGACTGAGGGCATGAGTATAAACTAAATGGACATGACACAATCATCCATTAGCCAACTCTTTTCCTCGAGTTAGGGGTAGTAGTATAAACTCAAATCGGATGTGACATGACCATCTATACATTAACTCTTTCCCTTGATGTGGGAATAGGACTATAAACCTAAATTGAACGTGACACGACCGTTTATTCGCTAATTCTTGCCCTTAATGTGGGGGCATGAGTATAGATCTAAACAAACGTGATACAACCATTTACTTGTTCAACTCTTGTCCTCGGATTGGGAGCATGAGTATAAACCAGAATGGACATGGTAAGACCATCCAATCCTCAACATTTTCCCGAAGTAGGCAAAATGAAAGTTCCATATCCGATATAAGGTGGGATCTTAACTATGAACTTTGAATCGACGCCCGGAGTTAGGTACATTGGGAAATAAACATCCAAGATGAGGATGTATGGATGACCATCATAAGTAATTAATTTAAACTAACATCTGGAGTTCGACGTAGTTGGATATAATCATCCTAGGAAAGGGTATCTGGATCGCTATTCTAAGTGGTAAGCCCCAACTACTGCCTGGAGTTTAGCATTTCAATAATTACTTTACATTCACGAGAATGATGGTAGGCCAGTGAATTATAGGACGAGCTAAGGATTTAATCCGATTATAAGTACTAATTGGAATGGATCACAAGTACATCGAATGGAAAGTACATTTCTAAAAAAACTTAGGCGAATTCATATAAAGAATTGACGAAACAAAAAATCTTTGTTATTAACATTCAAAATTGAACTTGGAAAGATAAATACAAGTTTTATTTACGCCTAAAAAAAAGTTAAAAGCGGGTGCCGAACTAGCATAAAGCTAGCTAAGGAGCCAAAATGGACTACTAATATTATTGCAACCAAATGGTAAGTCAATCTACACAAAACAAGCCCACAACTACCTCTTTGGCTTCTACTTCCTCTTCTTAGTGTTGAAGAAACATCACTCAGGCTTTCACCCTTTCTTTTCCCTCCTCTTCCTCTACTTCCTCTTCCTTTGGAAGGAGTTCTATGTGATGATCCACCAGCTTTGAGCATTTCCAGGTAGAGGAAGGGAAGTTGGAGTACTCTACGAAGATCCTATAGGTGTGCTTTGAGTGTTACCAGGCAGAGGAACATGGACCGGAGCAAAGATAGTATGCCCGGGAAAGGCAATGGATAGAGGAGGAGGGACGACATCTAACTTCTCCTACTTAAGCTCTGTAGTAAGGAGGATTTGCTTTTCAATCATCTCTTACTTGACCTCTTTGGCAAGGCGAATTTCCTGCTCAAGATTGTTCACGGTGGGACATGATAAAGGCTCAGACACTCTAGTTATCACAACATCATCACTGGCCTAAGTACCCTAAGTTCCACTAGTCCCGTCATCCAACAAAGCATCAATCATTTGCTAAGCAAGGCCAGGGGTGTCTGCAACCAGGATGGTTGGAATCGTTGTTGATGTTGTAACGGTCACTAATTCTATTGTTGACACCTGTTGTCATAGTTGAGAGTCCTTATCAAAAGAGAAGCAATTTGGGGCTGACTTGAAACTTGAGAGATACGAAAATATAGATTAGTGACGTCGATCGACGACACGTCAATCCTCTGAAATAATAGAGAAGTCAACAAGATACCTTTTTCTGTTTGGGGTTCTATGTAGGCCATAGTGCCACTAGAATTTCCCTTTGGGATGGGAGAAAGGGTAGTAGGCTTATGTATCTAGGGATTCTCTAGATCATACCCCGGATTAGAGAATGAATCTAGGGCAGCTGGAGACCATGGTGTTTAGCTAGCAGTGGCATCATGTGGCGTCGATCCTGAGCCTTCTCCCAAGTTTTTCCATACAGTGGTTCCTCGCTTCGGATGGAGAATGAGCTCACCTTTTCTCAGAACACGGGGCTCATCGTCCATCAATACCTCCTTCTCAAGCTGAGCAAGGTCCAGCTCACTACCTTTCAAGAATGCTTTCTCCTTCGAGACAATTTGCTTCCAAGGCAGGCCTAGAACCCTAGAAAAATCATCATTAAGCCCTTCTAGGTTGCAGAACTTAAGAACATTGGCACTGTATTTGATGAGCTCTCTATCCATCATCCATTGCTCTACATCCACAACCTCCCGCTTGACAAACGCGTCTACTTCCGTAGCCGTTTGTTTGCCTTGTCCCTCTTTTCTTTAGTGTTGAGCATCTCATCGCAGTATTCCAGAGCTTATTGGAGTACCTCATCTTTTTCCTTTGTTTCGCGATCAAGCTTAGTCTTCAGCTCAGCCGCTCTCACGACATCTCTCTCTAACAGTAGACATGGTTTTGATGTAACGCTTTATCCATCTTATCCCGATGCTTGGTCCTCTCATCTTGAGTGCCTTGATTGCATCCTTGGCCTTCCTCTCAGCTTCGGCTTGAGATTTCCTTAGTTTTTCAACCTCAGCATCAAGATGAGCTATAATTCTTTTTTGGTTGGCTTCGAGGAGTTTTTGATTTTGAGCTGCCTTTCCTTCGGGACCTTGGAGATTTTTTCAGCTACTCTTGACCATTTGTTGTATTGACTATGAACATCAATCTGCAAGCAATGGTCATTTTGTAGACATTAGCTGGAATTCTTTTCAAATCAGGCGCAAACTTAAGCCCATCAATGTAGATATTTGAAAATTTCTCCTTCAGTTTAACCATTCGAGCGCTAGTGCAAAGTTGTTGCTCTGTAGAGATGGCCGGAGGTTCAATAATTTCTTTGCCAGGTCTGTGATGAGAAGTCTCAAGACCACCCTTTTGGTGCCTACGGTCAGAAGATCGACTATGATGGGCTGAGGTCAACCGTTAAGCAGGAACATGAGCTGGAGGTACAGTACGAGATATGCCACCTGGTGGGATGTCATTGCGATGATCCGAATGTTATCCAAGTCCTTTGATGGGGAGACATGAACTTGAGGAAGTATCTGGAGCCAGATCACATGATGGATAATCTCTACTATGGCTATCTCTGCCCTTGTCATCTTTATCACAACTACTTCTATCATGATCAGATCGGTGGCTGGGTTCTGAGTCCCAACCGCTACTGTAACGTCCCGCCTTTTCGCACGCTTTAAATCGACACACGTGCCAATTCAAACCATACGGAAGGGCGGATTGTTATGGGGTAAATAAGAAGAAAAAGAAAGAAATAAAAGAAAACAGGATCTCACAGCGGTAGGATAAGATATAATAATCAAATATACAGTTCATGAAGCTGTTTACAAAATATTTAATTTTTCTTATACAATATATGTCAGAGTTGCATATACCAACAAATAAAATCGATGCAGCGGAATACAGTGTAGTGGAATATAATATAATAATAATAATGAAATCTTCATCTCCGTCCTCTAGAAATAAAGTCTTCGATCCTGAAATGCTCGGACTGACCTGAGCGAATTTAAAAGACAAAACACTCGAGTCAGAACTAAAAGATCTTATGTATGTTAAATTACCAGAAATAAATATGAGTGCAGTAACTCAAGAGATGCTCGGAATTTACATCTCCTAAGGACCCGTTAAACTATTTACCATGTAGTATATTTTGCTACTATAATAGTGTCTAATCAGTAAAATAAACTTACTTTAAAATAGTGTTAAGGAGTGACCCAATTATCCCCTTTACACATAATATATTCCCATAGTCTATACAGTACCGTAATCTCCCCCGAACTGGGCGTCGTTAGAGGGCACTCCATAGGTATGGTACAAAACAAAATCGTATAAGGCGCGCAAGGGTAGGTGGCACGGAACAACTAGGCAATGCCAGGGTAGATATACCAATTACGCTTCCAGGTCGATGGTAACGCATAGCCGCAGTGTTCGTCGATGGAAATTCTATCGGATTAGAAAACCGTCGAACGAACTTAGAAATAAAATTTATACCGCAAGCGCACGGTGTACAAATGTAGCACGTGGCGAATACGGGTCGATCCATAGGAAATTGATGATTTTAAAATCCTATTCAATCAAATTATACCGAAGTCGAGAGTGAATAGCTAGAAGTGTAAGAAACTAACAAAAATTAGCAAAAGAAAATGATAAAAATATGAGAGTTAAAAGAACAATTTAGAGAATAAATCCACTCTCTAGATTATGTAGTTCAACACATGAAATCATGATCTCTCTTTTATGGTCATTAGTGTTTTAATTGATGTATTTATCATAAGTATGACATATTTGAGCTATTAATTAGCCAACATAAGTCATCAAACTATAACACACCCCTTAAAACACTTACTAACTTTCATGAAACTGGACAAAGAAAATGAAAATGAAATCTATTTTAAGTATGGCCTATTAACTATTGATTAGAAACAAAGACCATCAAATTTTAATTTCAGATCACTTTCTTATGCCATAATCATATATTGATGAAGAGACATTTGTGTTAATGATTGTTTAAGCATAACCTATTTGGTGTCAACAATATAGACTATCAAATTCAAGGCAAAAACAACAAATAAAACCATTTCTATCATCATCATTAAGCACAAAAAATAGAGCATGAATTAACAAAATGTTAAAGCTACATTAATTAGAGAGCTTCATTACCCCTAAATTGAAGGGGTTTAGCTTCTCATATTTGTCATTTTATTAACAAGTGTAGCTAACAACATGAAAGCAAAATGAAGAGGAAAAAGAGAGCAAAATGAAAAGATATGCTAATTAACTTGCATAAAAGAAAAGAGATCTACACTACAACATGAAAGTAAATGAACATGAAAAGGAAAGAGCATGTATTAAATTGCATAAAATAAAAAAGATTACATAAAATAAAAATGGCTAAGTAGCCATGAAAAGAGAAAGAGGAGCTTTCATTTTATTTTTGATCTAAAGTAAACTAAAGAGAAGGAGGCCTAAGAGAGACTAAGAGAAGAGAGAATGTTACGTGAAACATAAGGGGTATATATACAAGTTTAAAACCCTAATTCCTATTTTTGGGGAATGCCCAAAATGCCCATGAGAAAGTGTGGAGGTCAAGTTATCATTAGCATGTTTTAATCCCCACTTAAATGTACATGAAGCCATTAAGTCCATAAGCATGTGCATTAGCCTTTAATTTGTACATTAAGGTAGGTGGGTAGGTAGGGTCCTCCATGATCTTCACTTTGAATTATTTCCATCTTCATTCCTTTGTATTGATTTTGTGCATGCATATCTTCATGAAACCACTTGTAAAATTCACCAAATTTCCTACAAAAAATATAGAAAATTCTAAGTAAATTTTCACAATTTAATAAATGCACAAAAATGACCATTTCACCCTTGTATGAAGATGAATGTGTGACAATTTGGAATTAATGTGAATTTTGGTTAAAACAAGTTAAAATACCCAATATGATCATTTATTTAATTTAAATAGATAAAATATGGCGATAAAAATGTGCATATTTACGTGCACACCACGCAGCTACCACCCACCTCGATCCACACCTCCAAATCAAAGAAATCAAAAGTGGCCACCGAATAAATCAAAAATCAGAGTAGAATATCGAAGGGATGTGTCCGATAAAAGGGGCTACCTTCTTAACCCGTCAATCGCTCTTGTTTTAGCCACCTTATGCCAACTCATGGGAGTTGGGTCCACGTATTTACCTTAAAGGAAACGCCGCCACCATCCTACTTCATTCTGGAATATCCGCCGTGTACACGGTTGTTAAAGTGGTTTTCGGAGTTGGCAGAGAGTATGACAACTTTCGATCCCGGTCTCTTCAACAACCAAACTTTATTATAACACCGCGGTTATTTCAAAATAATTTATACTTTAAAACCAGAATATAAAGTCCCTTTCAAAACCATATAAATACGATATCATTTATATTTTTAAAACCCCAAATCAATATGATATCATTTTTATTTTAAATATATCCCTTTTCCCAAAATCATAATATTTCAAATATATATCTTAAAACCCATATCTTTGAAACAAAATTTCTAATACTTAAATGGTTTAAGTATTAAATCGCTTTACATAACAAAATAGCTTTTTAAATTTTACAAATAAATTCTAAATATAGGTTTAAATTCCCAAATGAACCATTTCAATTTTTCATATATTTCAAAGCTTTAAATATTCTACAATTTCGAAACGAATTCTTTGATAATTTCATATATATCAAATTCCATTACTATTATCTAGATTTGAAATGTTTACTTAATAACCCAATATCATTTAAGTAAAACCTTTAACTTCAAACAACTGGATATTCTTTAAATTTTATTAACTTGATATATTCATATAAATCTACTCGATATTTATTTAAATCGCTTTAACCCAAAATCAAGTTATAAAATCATACCCTTTAAAAATCTAATTTTTTATTTAAATTTCACATCCATTTTATTCAAGTCAAATTCTTAAATCCTTCAATTCAAAAAAATTTCATAATTATCTCACAGCTTAATTTTTTTATTTAAGTCATTAAAACTTTATATATACAATATCTTAAATAGGTACTTACCCATATAATAATAAAACAATCAAACTCCGTTATTCAACCTATTTTTATTAAACCAATTTATACATAGCTTAAATTCAAGAATTCAACTATATATATATATATAAAATAACATTTATATAATATCAAAAATTAATATTTATTAAACCGTACATTTCCTTCCAAACCATAGAAAATCACTTTAAAATATTTTTTATATATATAGACCACGATGCCTGTATATAATTTTCTATCCTATTGTCAAGTGGTACGGATATTTATCATTTCAATCCGTAATTTAAAAATAAAAATTTACGGTATATCATTTCAAACCGCAAATCCCGAATGAAAGGAAATGCATAATAACTTGCAGTTTATACAATATAAAATATAGCATCCATTCATCCGATATCAACCATCAACCATTTACCGCAATCATCATCAAATTCAAACAATAGCATCAATATAGAAAGGAAAATAAACAATAGGCATTGAATAGCAGTTTATATTCAATAATAAATTAAATAGCTGTTTAACTGGCAGTTTATATATGCAATGAATAATTAATTAACAATTTAAGTTGCAGTTTAAATGCAATGAATAATTAATTAACAATTTAATTGGCAGTTTAAATGCAATGAATAAATTAAATAGCAATTTAATTTAAATAAATGCGATTTAACCGAGATGATGAATAAAAATATGCCAAACAGTCATAAATGAATTTCTACTCATATCATAAATCAATTTAACAAACATAAGAAATTTTAGAAGTTGTGAGTGGGTTGAAACACTCACCTTTTGAATTTAAATTGAATTTAAATCCAATTTAAACCCAAAATTTGCGCAATCTCCAAATCCATCCAAACTAGCGGCAAAATGTCTGGAATTTTATTACGATCCTAACAAAAAAAATTCGTGTGAAACATAGTTCATATGAAAAATTTACACATGTTAAATCGATTTGGAAACAAAATTAAATTTTAAAATAAATAACCTTCCTCAATTTACTTGCCACGTCACGCATACACGAGATCAGAACACCCGAAACCCTAAGCGTTCGAACCCGTCTCTCAACTTCTCAGCCGCCACCGAACACCTCCTTTATCCAATTTTTGCCGCTGCCAGAGACGACTACGCTGAGATCAGGCTTCGTCGTTGGAAGCTCCTCCTCGAGCTGCCCCTTCCTGGATGGTCGCGCGATGCTCTGTCGCCCTTGGTGGTGGCCGATGCCTATGGTGCCGAAACCCTAGAACTCTCCTTGCCAGCGATCTGATAGCTTACAACGCGAATGAACTATGCCAATGCACCCTACTTGCCGACCTCAACAAGTCCAGGCCCCTAATCGTCGTAATATCGACGATCTACCGTCAAATCCGATAAACCTCAACGAACGGCTGTAAATTGTTCTTCGATTTCTGGCTAAACCGTGCATCCAATTGGAAAACGAACACCATCAGTGAATTACGCTAGTCGAGGGCTTCAACATATAATTTTTCTAGATTTTTCTGAGGACTTTGAGTTTTCATTTGATTTTGGAATTTGCAGTAGGATCTAGGGTTTGTTTGCCTGCCATTGAGGAGGAGAGAGTTGAGATGTACGTACAGACAAATGAGGACTAGGGAGGCTAGGGTTTATAAAGACATATTTATAGACAAATTTGAAATAGAATGGATCGGATAAGATAGATGTACGCGCTAACGCCAAAGTGGCCCAAAAAGCCCGTTTCGACTCCGCAACGAAATTGGGTTAACCCATATATCAAAATAGGTATTTTAAAATATTTTAAATGCAATGGAAAAGGTTTCAGGTTCAAATTCCATCGTATGGAGAAGTTATGCTAAATTGAAAATTTCCAAATTGATTTCAATTAAATCGATTTCAAGGCGTTTCGCCTTCGTACGATCAAATGACAAGTCCAATCGCTACGAAACTTGAGGCCCTATAATAATTCACCGATACGGATCCGATGAAACTGGTTTTGTCGAAATCCGAGTCAGTAGCCAAAATGGCTATTTTTCTATTAATTAAATAAATTAAAAATAAATCAATTAAATCCAAATTTTTAATTTCACTTCTATAATCACCAATTTTATCGCCTTTATATTTCTTAATCATCTACACAGATTTTTAAACAAGTTTAGATGTCAATTTAAAGTTGATTATTCTATCGATTTCAGTGTCAAATCTTCAATTTTGTTATATTCAAAATTATAGATTAAATTTCTGATAATTCTATTCAATTAAATAAATTAATAATTTTTCCATTTATTATTGTCAAATAAGAAAGTCTAACATTGGATTCCAAACTTATCTCATTAATATCCTCACTTTCCATCTAAACTTCCATTAACGTAATAATTATATGTTAAATTTCATTTATTTGCAATTAATTCAATTATCATAAATCAAATTCCAATATATCGACAAAACTTTATTACATCAATTGTTACCTTAATTTATATTAACAAAACGTTAAACTAAATTTATTACAATGGATTATCAAAGTTTATTTAGCCCATTAGATAAACAAAGTAACCTATATTAATTGTTATTATAAGCTTGTTACTTCAATCCAGATTATAATACAATATATAATGCTAATTTTTATTTCATTGCATTAATATATGCCTATTTACATCTTAATTCGAATAAATATTACGTTTCTTATGTGTACTTCTATCAATCGAACACATTAATTAAGGGTTTTAAATACTTTACATTCTATTAAATTTACAATAATAAATTTGCACTATATTAATTACTTTGCATACATTACGTATTAATTTCTCAATTAACATAATTTGAACTTATTCCCCAATCTACCAATTACTACTTAAAATAAATTTTCGCTTTTATTACATATACATTCACACTTTTGTTTCTATACTAATAATTATTAAAGTAACGTTTATTATCAATAACAACATTATAATACTTAACATTTAAATGAATTTTATTTCCACTAAATTCACTGACCAACTAATTAGGTAATTTATAATAGTTGCTATCCTACCCTTAAATTTATTTCCAAATAACGTATTACCAAATTTCCTTTAATTGCAGTTTGATTTCCAAATTTTATGCAACATACTAAAGAAATAAAACATATATTAATTGATTCGTTTTTAATTCAAATCTTTTTATTAAAGTTCAGTACTACTACATAAACTTAGTTACCTTGTTTTTTCCCATTCATTACTTTAATATACCCATTCTAACAACTCCTAACCGTTGTATTATATTTCATACAAATGTAACATTTATTTACATTTATTACAATTTATCTCCAATTCCAATTAACCATCTAAATGAATAGGTAACCTACGATATTCGTTACTCTTTAGTCATATAAGTAAGCCTCTATTACTTACAAATCAATGTTGGCACTTATTTCCATACTACTAATTGCATTCACTTATGTTCTATCCAAACATACATTTAGATTTTATTTTCATTAATTAATTCAATATTTACATCCGCTTCTTAACAATTTACTTCCATTTATACAATTGCAATTCATTTTGGTTATTATTTCATTAATACTATTTCAAATTTTATTTCTTTCAGCATTAATTACACAATCATACTTAATTAACAAATTATAATGTTTTCCACTATTTCTTTATTTGGATTTCATTCCAATGCTCAAGAATTGATTTTATTTACCATTGCAATATTTAATTTCTAACATTCGCTCCAATATAAGTTATAAGATTTTCATTTCTTTCTACATTAAATTACAAAATCTTATAAATTTAATAAATTTAATCATCGAAATTTACGGGTCGTTACAGCTGCCTTGATAGTAAGCACTTGGATAGCGTTTCCTATTGAGTTGTATTATCCTCCATAGATTGGGGTATGTATTTTCTTTTTTCCATGAATTCTACAAATAAAACGAGAATAAGTTAGATCCAATGAACAAAGAGCAAGTCAAGTGTTGTGTAGTGGCATAAAGTGCACATATATGTAAGTGTCCTAGTGTTTCCTCGATGGACGGTGAGTTGGAGCTTTGCTCATAGGAGTGATGTCTCCCACACCATTAGGGGTGGTATCCTTATCGAAGCAAATAGAAGTGCTTCCTCTGCAGTTGTGACCGGCAGAGGCTGCATATAAGTTATTCATTGGAAATCTTCACTACTTTCCTTTTCCTTGGAGCAGAATGTTGATCACCTTTGGATTGCTCAATCTGAGATTCATGGCACACGTCAATATTACCTTATCCAATCTCACACTTCAACCCTCTATCTCACTTTCCTCGGCGTGTTCTTGTGCTTGCTCAACATCTTCTTTAACTCTAGCCCTAAGACTTGGGACTTGGGCACATCTGGATTGATATTGCCTTTCCAGGAAAATCATCTTGATAATCCTCTTCATCATCACGGGAAACCACCGGGACTATACCGATGCTGTGTCCTGCTTCCAACAAATCATGGGCATAAAAATTATCATGTGACAGAAGGGTTCTGATATTCCAATCCTCTATCAAAACGGCAACAAGAGCATTAATGACATATGAAAGTTCCATGTTACTGGGTCTCGTCGGAATATTTGGATAGTAAAAAAATATATGAGTTAAGTTTGCAGACTATTAAACAAATTCGTTTAGTGCATATAGAATGGAAATTATGTCTGGATAGCCATCTTCGTGCGAACCCTCTTAGAAAACGAACACATAACCACTCATTTTTGAAATAGCTCAACTTGTTCTATGTGTCAGAGACTACTCTACAACCCCTGATCGGTTCTAGGTAGATTAAGGACGGACTTTCCATTTAGCTCTTGAAGTTGTATATATATAAAATCTCCACTTCACTTGGCACTTGGTGTAAGTATTCAGTGAAGACAATGTACGTGCGCCAAAGAGGAAAGCATAGCTGTTCAGATGCAGCTGCATTAGTGCCGATTGCATGAAGTTTAGAACTCGATGGACAAACTGGTTGAATGATGGGACTTAGCCAGCCAGGCACATACATCTATTGCAGGCGATATAAACCTCTAGGGATTGTGAGCTCTTTGATTGTGAGATGGGACTAGGGCATCATTAAAGAGAATTCCATGCTTGTTGCATATTCTTTGAAGTGATCATCGACTTTGAGGTCAACAGAATCAATAGGAACATTTAAAATAATGACATCCTCAAGGGTGTCAGGTGCATGATCTTCTTCTGGCTCATTTACCAGCTCAACTTGATTATCTGGAACTTGTTGCTCAGCCTGAGGGTTCTCTTGTTGACGTACGTGTTCTACTGGAGTTTGTTGAGCAAGCAGAGTCACTGTTGAACTTGACCCAGTGTCGGATTCAACATATCTTAAAGTGGATGTACCTATGGCTTGAGCAGGAAGACTTTTAGAATATGTTGATCAATTTCCATGAAAACTCGATAGATAATCAACATTAGATTAATTATGATCTATTATCCCTATGTTAAAGTGAATCCTAGTGCGGTGTTGTGCAGTGTCATAAAGTTCAAATTTTTGATATTATTTAGCAGTTCCCATTTTAAGTCATGGTTATCACTCGAAGTGACCATCATCGCTAATCGTCTCGATGAGCTTTGCGTCAATGGCTATGCATTGGATAAGTATATAAGCCAAATCACACAAGAGTCAGAGTCATACCGAACTGTGTCTTTGCATGAATTTTTGTCCAATTCCCAATCGCCATATCCTTGCCTCCTACCTATGCTGTAGACGCCGATGTCAGCCTCATCATCGTCCATGTCCACCTCCGTTCAAGTATGGTTCCAAACTCCTCCACTTACCTGTGTAATTCGAAGTATGATTCGAGTTTATTTGCAAAGTGAAGCTAGGGTTCAAATCGGTGGAGCTGGGTCTAACAAAGGTGGAGTGAGCGGTGCCGGGTGCAGGCAGAAGTAAGCAACGACGATCCTAGGGTCGTGTGAAGAGGCCGAGTTCAATTTGGAGTGAAGTTTTGTAACTATGGCTAGGAGCATAAGTCAGTAGGTAGCAGTGAAGGTGAAAAGAAGAATGTAAAAGATAGGTTATACAACCTATAGGTTTGCATGTTTTAGCAAATGACTAAGGAAAATTTCGAAGTTTTGGGTCGATACCGACCCAAGAAAAGGGTTCAATGCCGAGTCTTTAAATTTTAAATATATACATATAAAGTTTTTAAATTATATATATAGTTTAAAAACTTTATATGTATATATTTAAAATTTAAAGTTATATATATATATATATATATATATATATATATGACACACACACAGAGATATATATGGATATATGTTTATGTATATGCACGTGTTGGACCATGTATGTACGCTCCTTCCTACTCAAAGAACATTCACGTGAATATTGTGTATGACTGCATATCTCGAAAGCCAAACGATTGGAATCAAAGGGAATCAGATTCGAACTTGAATAATCCATAAAAGCAATTAGTTCAGAATTGGCATGTTCGGAATGATGGATCATGAAAGTACATTCCAGCTTTATAATCCAAGATGCTCGGAAAACGTCACGATGAATGACGATGGATATAACCTTTTACGGAAATTATTCATATGAAGGTCAACTACAATTCGGAGCACAGAGTGGAGTCCTTCGCAATCGTTCTAATTTGTCTCGATTCAAAGCACATCACGTTTGATAAGAGATGTACTTTGGGGGCAAGTTGTCTTCTGCCTATACCCTCAACTCGATGCTAAAAGCCTACTTTGAGTATTGTTTTGTTGATCCAATACAATTCTCTATCAATCTCCATGGACTCTTGAATCAGCGACTCTGTTCTTCCATAACTCAGTTATTTGTACTTCGAAACAAGCTAATATTGTTACAAACAACTATGGAGTCACGAAGCTAACCATAAGGCGATCCAACATAAAGAGTTGAAGTTAGAAAATTTGGCAATATTATGGGTTGGTATTGACCCTTCCAATTGGAGTCGTATCGACCCATACAAGCCGATGAGGTGGAGACATATTTTCATGGAGAATTAGTCTAAAGGGTGAAGAATGATTTGAAGATATTTTATGCGAGATTTTAGGCTCCCTGCCTCTATAAATATGAAGTTATGGCTCACTTTTTAGGATCTTTTGGCTCTTGCTCTCTTCATTCTATTTTCTTCTAATCACTATCGGAGTTGTACTAACCTATAAGAACTTCTGCCTCTAAGTAAAAATATAAGCAATAAAATTATAAAGTGGATGAAGGCCTTGATTTTCCAAAACACTATAAATTATTGTGTGTTCTTTCTTACTCGTTTTCATTTAATGTTCTTCACTTTTTATTCTCTACTTTAACTTCTAGGTGTTTGAGCCTTTTTTGGTTCAAACAATGCATAAGGTCAGGCATACACACACAACACATTTGCATTAACTCAATTTTAGAGATAAAAATGAGATCAAGCCCAGAGGCTCAATACAAGCGGTGCAAGGTCATGTTAAATAGCTCAACACAAGAAAAAGTGATAATATAAGTGCAACACAAGGCCAAAATCATGAATAAGGAACCAAGGAGAAAACACAAAAGCAATAGAGGCTTATACATGCAGCAAAACAAAATCAAGCACAAAATGCAACCAGGTGAGCAAGCATAAGTGCAGCAATCAAAACAAAATAATGGAAAATAGACAGGACAAAAGTGCACAAGAGCACAATAGGAAGTACAACAACACACAATGGTGCATCAACACGCACAAATGACAAGCATATACAAGTCAGATGTGAAATAGACATGCCCAGTAACAAGGCAAAGCGATGCACAAGGTTGAACAATTACATAGGGTGAACAACAGTTTTGCAATAGCTAAATGGTCAATCTAATAAGCTAAAGAACAAATGCATGAGACATAATGATCAGGCTTAAGTACACGTAAACTTCAAATGCACAATAAAAACAAGAAAGAAAGCTATAATTCAAGCAAAAACAAGGAAGATAGCAAGTACACAACAAATAAGTGTACAAGTAAACAGGAAAACAACGAGTGCACATGCAAGGCAAACATTAGAAGCATGTGTTCAACATGATGCCCAAAAGTTCGCAACAAGCTCAATTACAACTTTGATCATCAACATACATCACATATTCATCTCCACATAATGCTCAACACAGTGCAATAACCACAACGATCGAATACACAATAAAAATATCACTTCTATATAATATATTTTAATAAAAATCAGAATATATACATCCGAACAAACAATTAGAAAGATCAAGGAAATAATGCATAATATATGTAACGACCCTATAAATTTACTGCTAATAAGTGGATGCCTGCGGAGATAAACGACAAACTTGAAACTAAAATATTAATAACGTAAGAATTCGCTGTAAATATCTAGATTTGTTGGAATAAAAGAACTTTTAAATAAAATAACCTATAAAATTTGTGGGTAACATATTTTAGCAATTTATTTGCATAAACTTTTATTTTGGGTGTCGTTTGTATGTTGTAATATTTAAGAGAAATTTATAATAAGAATATATCATAACATTGTGGAAGATTTCCGGTAACGTTAAACGCAATTAAATGTGCTTATAGTGTCTGATTAGCGGTATCAGCGACCGTAAATTACGTAAAATGAATATTTATTTGAAAGAACAAACATGACCTTTCTTTATATTATTAAATGCGTGCTGACAAGGCGAGCGCAACGATATCTTATCTGTTGAATTTGGACGTCCAATGTGGAAGTTACGCACTGTTTTGTGTGTGTATAATGGGTCCGCATAAATTTATTTGTTGCCGTTATAATTGAAATTAATTGATTAAACTCAAAATTTAAAATTTCCAAACGCGTAAACAGCCGCAGCCTAGAAAAATAAATTTATACGTTACCAATATTTATGGTACGTTTTGAAAATTTAATCGGTCACCGTACATTTAGGCGTTCTCTCAGATCTAAACTAATATAAAACAATATAGACTCGTCATTTTCTTTTCACCAGAACAAAATTTGTGACAGCCGACCCAAATTTTTGCAAACGATTCCCTTCGCCCTGCATCTAGCCGCCGCCGCCCCACGTTGCCGACCACCGCAACGCACGCGCCCCTCCCTCTGCGTCAGCCGCCACCGCCACGACAGCTCCACTGCCCCGCCTTAAACCCCGACCCCACTGGAACAATCACCTTCCCCAGCCGCAGCATCCCTCCCCTTCCCGTGTCAACCGCCGCCGCCGCGCCTAGCTTCCACGGCCACAAAACCCCACCACGGCAGCCACGGCCACCGGCCTCCCTGACGCTGCCTGCACCCTGCCGCCTCACGCCATAGCCGTGCATGTGAGTTTTTTTTTTTTCTGAGTTCATGCGCAATATTTTTATAATATATGAATAAATAAAGAGAAAAGAAGAAGCAATATGAACCAACCTCTGCTGCAAAATGAATACCACGCATAATGTTGTTTCATCAATTGGTTGCATTGATGTTTGGATACTGTGAGTTTTGCCTTTCTTTTCAGAGTTCATGCGTCTATAAAAAAAAAAAAAGAATTTGGAATAATACGAGACTTGACCCGGTATGCAAATAAAAGTGATATTGTACTAGAGCAAATGAATACACGGTAGTTGTATTAGT
Source organism: Allium cepa (assembly GCA_030765085.1). NCBI lineage: Eukaryota > Viridiplantae > Streptophyta > Magnoliopsida > Asparagales > Amaryllidaceae > Allium > Allium cepa. Next base: position 770,436,124 of record CM060939.1, on the reverse strand, counting down.
TTTGTTACAGGGAGTTTTCTTCCTAAAGTTTACATACCTGGTAGAAATTGTGAAAAGGTGATAATTTGGCCCTGTATGCTTATATGTGTACACCTATAGGATAATATGTTACAAAATCAACTGGGTTTTGCCTCCTTCCAAGTTACGCACTTTTAATAAAAAAAAAAAATGGTGAAGGTCAAAATTTAACAAGTCATTGATATTTTGGTTCCAGTAAGTCTCTAAGTATGCATGCCTAGGATCATGGTTAGGCTAGAACAAGATTTGTAGTAAAATCGGAATTTAGACCAGTGTTATATGTATACGGATTTGAACAAGATTTGAATAAGTTTTGTATAAAAAAAAAAAATATATATAGCTATTTGTTATGAACAAGCCATGTTGAATTGTTGCGGTAAGAAATGGATAGATATTTCAGTTTATTAGTCATAAACTTTGTTGTTTTATAAAAGGGATAGCTGCAGTTTGTTATGAGAAGTCCATGTTCAAAATTGTGTTTACTAATATACTCCTCTAGGCTAGGAAATTTCATTTTTGGGCTTAAAGTCTTCCCAGACACGTATACAAGTTTGCTTTGTGAAATTTTTCATTTTGGTTGTGTACTGTTTTTCTGGTGTTAGGTTAAAAAGTTACATAGGTCGGGTTGTGTGCGCTCTTCTTGCTGTTTGGGTAGAGTGACGAGGTCGGATGTCTACTTATGTTACTGTGTGCGGTAAATAAAAAAAAAAAAAAAAAAATATAACCAAAAACATGCAATATTTAATTATTATTTTTATACGTAGTCTACACGTATGAATTGGAATTGTAATGACAACCAATATTTAATATTTCTAACAGAAATATATAGTGACGTAAATGTTAATTAATAGTTCAATACGTTTGTCGCAGCCAGAATCCAATAACTTAGGAGTTACCCGTTCGCCGCCTGATCTGTGCTCTCCATCACTTCTGCTTTCAAGCATCTCTGTCCGACAAAGGTGAGTAACCACTCACGACTGTCATTCGAATTTTAAGTGAAGTTATTTTGATAAATTTACGATTGAACCGTTCCCGTATTTTAGGCATGCATGTAGAATTAAATGTTAAATGTATCATTGTCATCGGATAATTTATGCCATGCCATGTAGAATCATTTCATGTAGTATCATTCATGTATTATTACTTCATGTACTGTTAATTGATAGCATCTGATTATTCCATGACATGTTTAATTCCCGTATATTTTAAAGTTCTTAATATTTTGAAAAATCTTTCGGGTTGGAAGAATAAACCCAAATGATTCAAACCTTGTGGGATTTGCGGGTTGAAATGATATACCCGTAGGTATAAAAATTTTCACGGATTGAAATGATACACATTCGTATCACTTGACTATAGGTTAGAAAACTTATATACGGACACCGTGGTTGAGAAAATTTAACTTTTTGAATTTTATACGGTCGATAAGTATTCGAAACCGGGATTCTAAATATTGTTGAAACTTAACATGATAAAGTAACAAATTTTGGAAACCTATTTGATCATTATTTTTATAAATTTTATTTTAAAATTTTCAAAGCTTTTGCTCTAAAATGTTTAAATAATTATTTCCTTAATCTTTATATATATACAGATACATGAAAAATTTGGAGGATTTAGAAGGGGAAATTTGATAAACCAAAACCGTACAATTCAAAACTGAGGAATTTAAGTTACATATTTTGTAAATGGTTTGGAATTGTAAAACGATTTTTTTTTTTAACCAACCACGGTGTGAAAAATATAACGATTGGTTGTTAAAGAGACCGGGATCGGATATTGTCTTATTGCCGGCCAATACCGAAAACCACTTTAACAACTGCGTACGCGGTGGAGATTCCAGAATGAAGTAGGATGGTGGCGACGTTCTCGTGGTATATTACGTGGACCCAACTCCCATGAGTTGGCGTAAATGACTAAAACAGGAGCTATACCGGGCTACACAAAGGGTCGCACCCTTTCATCGAGCATGCTTCTTCGGAAACCATTCTATTACTTGTGTGATTCGATTTGGTGGCGCCACTTTTGATTGGGGTATTGTTCGAGGTGGGCGGAAGCTGCTGGCTTGCCGTCACCACCGGTCCGGGAGTGCAAACGGTGTATCCACCCTGGCATTGCCTCGCGTGCCGTGTCATCTCCTTATAGCGAGCCCATTACGATTTTGATTTTTTAAAGATCCGACCGCGTTAAGGTTCACCATCCCCTTAACGCTATTTTCTATATAATTATACTTTACTGATTAGACATTACTGTATATAGCGTATATTACTGGTTTAACGGATCCTTAAAGGATGACGATCCCAACATCCTTTAAGTTATTTGTACTTTCAGTAGATGTTTCACTCGAGTTATTCACTTAGATGAGAATGTTAGTCCTGACTCGGGTGTTTGTTTTATTTTCACTCGGGTCAGCCTGAGTTTGCAGCTTAGAGGAATTATTCTTGAAGACAAGGTGCTGGAGCTCTACCTGAAGTTCTTTTCTTAGTTCTGAGTTTCTGTTTCATTCTGAACCTATATCATTTGGTTTGTATTAGAGATCTTTATGTACCTGGATATCTGTTGTACTTGTTTAAACTCTGTTCTGTACCTGATTTGAAACTCTGGTTATTCTAGCTTATTTATTTGCTGAATATTTAATCCTCTGTGTTTGTGATCTGCGAATTTTGTGATATGATTTTATTTTACCCCGAAATTTTAAAACAACCCGTCATTTTGAATGATTTGAGTTCGACATGTGTGGCTTATTGTCAACTTAAATTGCTCAAAAAGGGCAGGATGTTACATGTGGTATCAGAGCTGATGGTTTATGGGGTAAAAAGCTCATTAGAGATAGGGTAGCAATACCCTAGAATGAGTAAAATCACATCACAGAATTCCTTTCACTCACAATTCATCTTGCTTGATAGAAATCTTCCCTTGATTCGAAATTTTTGATATTATCTTCATCTTTGTTCTAAACCTATTCTTGAACTCCCAGATGGCTAACAGAAGAGGCACTAGGGGAAGAGGAGACGCTCAACCTGTTCCTGCAGCTGCACCGGTCCCAGTAGTTGCCCCAGTCAAATTTACCACTTTGTGCAAGGAGTATACCCAGCTCGGAGGAACCAAGTTCACAGGTTCTGAGGGTATTATCGAGGCCCAGCAATGGTTGGAAAATGTAGAAATGATATTTACCGGGCTCGAGATTAATGATGCCCAGAAACGCCAATTAGCGGCTTGGCAGTTGCAAGAAGCTGCTCGAGATTGGTGGAGATCCGTTACTGCCCAGGCTGTAGAAGCAGATATAACTTGGGAGCAGTTTAGGTGACATCTAAAAATTCGATCTTTATCCTTTTCTATTTTTCACACCTATCTTGAATCTAGCTTAAACTTGAGTTTCCCTAGGGATGCCTTTATCACCAAATGGGTGCCCGAAGCGGGGAAATCAAGTCTTTATCGAGCTTTCATGGACCTGGAGCAAGGCAACAAAACTTTCGCAGAATACGAAAGGAAATTCAATGAGTTGTCTAAGTATGGCCCCAGTTTGATAGACACCCCGCTTAAGAAGAACGAAAAGTTTGTCAATGGTGCACGTCCTGAGTACTACGACCGATTGATGCAGAATGTGCATGGGACTTTTACTAGTTTGGTAGACATGGCCACTCGATTTGAGAACCCAACTTGTAAGGGTAAGCAGGCTGCCTCTACTCAGAGTTCGCTTAAAACTGCTACTAGTCCAATGAAGAAGAAGGATAAGTTCCAGCAACAGAAGAAGAAGTGGCAAATTTCTCAAGGCATTGGTTTTACTCCCCAGAAACAGGCTATCGACATCTCCCATATCACATGCTTCAAATGTAACCAAAAAGGTCATTACTCAAACAGTTGTCCTTTTCCGACCGGAGCCGCTATTCCTCCTCCATCCCAAGCAACCAGAAACAACCTTTGCCACATTTGCTTGCAACCAGGTCACTTCAAAAACAGTTGTCCCACCCAGCAAAAAGGAAAAACTTCTGGAGTTTTCGCTATGACTTCTTCCGACCCGACAACCGATGATGCTCAAGGTACACTCCGTTGCACCTTCACTTTACATTCTCATCCTGTACGTGTTTTATTCGATACCGGAGCTTCCCATAGCTTCATCTCCACTGATTTATGCGATAAACTAAAGCACCTATTAAAACCCGAATATTCATCTGAGTCACTTTGCGTATCAAATCCCATTGGCGGCCCCGCCAATCTTAAAATGGTCTGTAGAGGAGTAAAACTCATATATGGCTTACATCTTTTCATTGGTGATTTTTATGTCCTTGGGTTCGATGCATTCGATATTTTACTCGGAGGCGACTGGCTGAGTAAATACGGTGCACATATCTCTTGTAAGGAGCGGGTCGTTTCCTTAGTTGATGAGGAGGGTGATCCCTTAATAATTGAAGGTCAAATGCCTCAAGATTTTGCAGGCAGTTTCATCTTTTCGCTTGATACTCATCCTAATTAACTTAATTCCACTCCTGTTGTTAAGAATTTTCCCGATGTATTTGGCGAAGTTACTTCTCTTCCTCCTCCACGGGAAATAGAATTCCGTATTGATTTAATTCTTGGAGCCCGACCTGTAGTCCTTCCTCCACGAAGGATGGCCCCGAAAGAAAGGGCAGAGTTAAAATGCCAAATCGAAGACTTATTTTCAAAGGGCTTGATCAGGCCAAGCTATTCTGAATGGGGAGCAGCCGTAGTATTTGTCACTAAGTCTGATGGTTCCTTGAGGATGTGTGTAGATTATAGGGAACTGAACAAACTTACTCTCAAAAACAGGTACCCTATGCCACGCATTAATGATATGTTCGATCAACTCTATGGAGCTAAAGTATTCTCCCAACTTGATCTTGCTACCCGGTTTTCACCAACTCCGCATAGCTGAAGAGAGCATTCCCAAGACAGCTTTCCGGGCAGAGAATGGATTTTATGAATGGTTGGTCATGCCTTTTGGACTAACAAATGCACCCGCTTACTTCGTTGATCTCATGAATCGTGTTTTCCGTGATGTCCTTAATAAATTTTTGCTGGTTTTCGTGGATGATATTCTCGTCTTCTCAAAATCCGAACAGGAACATGAGACACACTTAACTTGTGTTCTTGAAACACTTAGGAAACATCAACTGAAGGCAAAATTCTCTAAGTGCCATTTCTGGAGGGATGAGGTCCGATTTCTTGGACACATTGTTTCAGAAAATGGAGTTTCCGTTGATCCGCTTAAGGTCACCGCTATCAATGATTGGAAAGAACCTAAGACCCCTACCGATATCCGAAGTTTCTTAGGCTTAGCTGGTTACTATCGGAGATTCATTGAGAATTTCGCTAAGATTGCTGCTCCGCTTACGGCTCTGACTCGAAAGAATGTTAGATTTGTCTGGAGTGATAAGTGTAAGGCTGCATTCAAAGAGTTAAAAGACAAGTTAACGTCTGCCCCAGTTCTTACCGTCCCAAATGGGAGTGAGGGATTTACGGTATTTACTGACGCTAGCCGAGAAGGATTGGGAGCCGTGTTGATGCAAGATGGAAGAGTGATCGCCTATGCTAGCCGACAGTTGAAGACCCACGAAGTGAATTATGCAGCCCATGATTTGGAATTACTTGCGGTAGTATTTGCCTTGAAGTTGTGGAGGCATCATCTTTTGGGGACTAAGTTCGAACTCTTTACGGACCATAAATCGTTGAAACATATTTTTAACCAGAAAGATTTGAATCAGAGACAAGTGAGATGGCTCGAATTCTTAGCAGCCTATGACCTAGACATCAATTATACTCCCGGGAAAGCAAATGTTGTTGCCGACGCCCTGAGTAGGAAGAAGTCGATACTTTGTGTGATTATGGTTTCACCATCCCTTATGGACCGCATAGCGGCTAAGCAGAACGAAGACCCGATGTTGGTAAAAATGAAGGCGAATGTTCGCAAGAGGAAGGGTGATAATCAAAGTGAAATGGATGCACAGATCGACAAAGATGGGATTTTAAGAATTAAAGATAGAATTTGTGTCCCAGATGTCGACAATTTAAGACAAGAGGTACTCAAGGAGAACCATCAATCGAGACTCTCAATCCATCCTGGAGTTTCGAAAATGTACCACGATATGAAGAGGCTATACTGGTGGAATGGTATGAAGCATGATATTTCTTCTTTCATCAGTAGATGTGCCACGTGTCAACAGGTTAAGGCTGATCACCAGAGAACCGCTGGATTATTGCAACCTCTTGAGATACCCAACTGGAAGTGGGAGCAAGTTTCGATGGATTTTATCGATGGACTACCTCGGACGAGAAAGGGAAATGAGAGCATTTGGGTCATTGTTGATCGATTGACTAAATCCGCTCACTTCATTCCGGTCAAGTCAAATCGTACCGCTTCGAGTCTAGCCGAGATTTATATGAAGGAGATCGTCAGACTGCATGGAGTTCCAGTCAGTATTGTGTGTGATCGAGACCCGATCTTTACTAGCAAATTTTGGAAGGCATTCCAAGAAGCTCTAGGTACACGACTGAATCTGAGCACCGCCTATCACCCTCAGACCGATGGACAAACAGAGAGGGTGAATCAGATTCTAGAAGACCTTCTTCGTGCCTGCATTCTTGACTATGGTGGTTCTTGGGAAGACCATCTCCATCTCGTTGAGTTCACTTACAATAATAGTTATCAGGTATGATCTAATTCGAATTTCAGCTTATTCGAAATATAATTCGGTAATTTTCTATCCTTGAATTTAGGCCAGCATCAAGACATCCCCTTTTGCTGCTCTATACGGACGATCGTGCAAATCCCCATCATGTTGGATCGGAACGGGTGATCGATTAGTTCTTGGGCCCGATTTGATCCTTGAAGCTTCCAAGAAGGTCGAGGATATTCGAACGAAAATGAGAATTGCCCAAGATAGGCAGAAGAAATACGCGGATAGGAGAAGAAGGAAGTTGGAGTTTGCCGTAGGAGATCAGGTGTTTCTCAAGATTTCACCGCTTAAGAACGTCATCCGATTCGGTCGGAAAGGGAAGCTAGCTCCCAGGTTCATAGGCCCTTTCCGTATCACTGAAAGAGTTGGTTCTTTAGCCTATCGTTTGGATTTACCAGAGAAACTTGCTAAGGTACACAACGTGTTTCACGTATCTCATCTCCGTAGATATCTTCATGATCCCTCGCTTCATGTCCAACCCGCTTTGCTAGAGAATCTCGATGTTGAACCCAATCTAACCGTAGAGAGAAAGCCACTTCGTATTGTTGATAGGGATGCGAAGCAACTCAGGAGAAAGTCTGTTAATCTTGTTAAAATCCAATGGAGCAATGATGATCGTGACTGCACTTGGGAAACCGAGGACAGTATCCGTGCTTCAAACCCCGAACTATTTGAATAGGTATGTTATTCTAATCTTCTCAATTTTGATCCGATTCTTCCTTTGATACACTTCCCATTTGACTCCGCTCTTTTCAGGGACGAAAAGTTTTGAGTGGGGGAGAGTGTAACGACCCTATAAATTTACTGCTAATAAGTGGATGCCTGCGGAGATAAACGACAAACTTGAAACTAAAATATTAATAACGTAAGAATTCGCTGTAAATATCTAGATTTGTTGGAATAAAAGAACTTTTAAATAAAATAACCTATAAAATTTGTGGGTAACATATTTTAGCAATTTATTTGCATAAACTTTTATTTTGGGTGTCGTTTGTATGTTGTAATATTTAAGAGAAATTTATAATAAGAATATATCATAACATTGTGGAAGATTTCCGGTAACGTTAAACGCAATTAAATGTGCTTATAGTGTCTGATTAGCGGTATCAGCGACCGTAAATTGCGTAAAATGAATATTTATTTGAAAGAACAAACATGACCTTTCTTTATATTATTAAATGCGTGCTGACAAGGCGAGCGCAACGATATCTTATCTGTTGAATTTGGACGTCCAATGTGGAAGTTACGCACTGTTTTGTGTGTGTATAATGGGTCCGCATAAATTTATTTGTTGCCGTTATAATTGAAATTAATTGATTAAATTCAAAATTTAAAATTTCCAAACGCGTAAACAGCCGCAGCCTAGAAAAATAAATTTATACGTTACCAATATTTATGGTACGTTTTGAAAATTTAATCGGTCACCGTACATTTAGGCGTTCTCTCAGATCTAAACTAATATAAAACAATATAGACTCGTCATTTTCTTTTCACCAGAACAAAATTTGTGACAGCCGACCCAAATTTTTGCAAACGATTCCCTTCGCCCTGCATCTAGCCGCCGCCGCCCCACGTTGCCGACCACCGCAACGCACGCGCCCCTCCCTCTGCGTCAGCCGCCACCGCCACGACAGCTCCACTGCCCCGCCTTAAACCCCGACCCCACTGGAACAATCACCTTCCCCAGCCGCAGCATCCCTCCCCTTCCCGTGTCAACCGCCGCCGCCGCGCCTAGCTTCCACGGCCACAAAACCCCACCACGGCAGCCACGGCCACCGGCCTCCCTGACGCTGCCTGCACCCTGCCGCCTCACGCCATAGCCGTGCATGTGAGTTTTTTTTTTTTTTCTGAGTTCATGCGCAATATTTTTATAATATATGAATAAATAAAGAGAAAAGAAGAAGCAATATGAACCAACCTCTGCTGCAAAATGAATACCACGCATAATGTTGTTTCATCAATTGGTTGCATTGATGTTTGGATACTGTGAGTTTTGCCTTTCTTTTCAGAGTTCATGCGTCTATAAAAAAGAAAAAAAGAATTTGGAATAATACGAGACTTGACCCGGTATGCAAATAAAAGTGATATTGTACTAGAGCAAATGAATACACGGTAGTTGTATTAGTTTTGTTACAGGGAGTTTTCTTCCTAAAGTTTACATACCTGGTAGAAATTGTGAAAAGGTGATAATTTGGCCCTGTATGCTTATATGTGTACACCTGTAGGATAATATGTTACAAAATCAACTGGGTTTTGCCTCCTTCCAAGTTACGCACTTTTAATAAAAAAAAAAAAATGGTGAAGGTCAAAATTTAACAAGTCATTGATATTTTGGTTCCAGTAAGTCTCTAAGTATGCATGCCTAGGATCATGGTTAGGCTAGAACAAGATTTGTAGTAAAATCGAAATTTAGACCAGTGTTATATGTATACGGATTTGAACAAGATTTGAATAAGTTTTGTATAAAAAAAAAAAATATATAGCTATTTGTTATGAACAAGCCATGTTGAATTGTTGCGGTAAGAAATGGATAGATATTTCAGTTTATTAGTCATAAACTTTGTTGTTTTATAAAAGGGATAGCTGCAGTTTGTTATGAGAAGTCCATGTTCAAAATTGTGTTTACTAATATACTCCTCTAGGCTAGGAAATTTCATTTTTGGGCTTAAAGTCTTCCCAGACACGTATACAAGTTTGCTTTGTGAAAATTTTCATTTTGGTTGTGTACTGTTTTTCTGGTGTTAGGTTAAAAAGTTACATAGGTCGGGTTGTGTGCGCTCTTCTTGCTGTTTGGGTAGAGTGACGAGGTCGGATGTCTACTTATGTTACTGTGTGCGGTAAATAAAAAAAAAAAAAAAAAAAAAAAATATAACCAAAAACATGCAATATTTAATTATTATTTTTATACGTAGTCTACACGTATGAATTGGAATTGTAATGACAACCAATATTTAATATTTCTAACAGAAATATATAGTGACGTAAATGTTAATTAATAGTTCAATACGTTTGTCGCAGCCAGAATCCAATAACTTAGGAGTTACCCGTTCGCCGCCTGATCTGTGCTCTCCATCACTTCTGCTTTCAAGCATCTCTGTCCGACAAAGGTGAGTAACCACTCACGACTGTCATTCGAATTTTAAGTGAAGTTATTTTGATAAATTAACGATTGAACCATTCCCGTATTTTAGGCATGCATGTAGAATTAAATGTTAAATGTATCATTGTCATCGGATAATTTATGCCATGCCATGTAGAATCATTTCATGTAGTATCATTCATGTATTATTACTTCATGTACTGTTAATTGATAGCATCTGATTATTCCATGACATGTTTAATTCCCGTATATTTTAAAGTTCTTAATATTTTGAAAAATCTTTCGGGTTGGAAGAATAAACCCGAATGATTCAAACCTTGTGGGATTTGCGGGTTGAAATGATATACCCGTAGGTATAAAATTTTTCGCGGATTGAAATGATACACATTCGTATCACTTGACTATAGGTTAGAAAACTTATATACGGACACCGTGGTTGAGAAAATTTGACTTTTTGAATTTTATACGGTCGATAAGTATTCGAAACCGGGATTCTAAATATTGTTGAAACTTAACATGATAAAGTAACAAATTTTGGAAACCTATTTGATCATTATTTTTATAAATTTTATTTTAAAATTTTCAAAGCTTTTGCTCTAAAATGTTTAAATAATTATTTCCTTAATCTTTATATATATACAGATACATGAAAAATTTGGAGGATTTAGAAGGGGAAATTTGATAAACCAAAACCGTACAATTCAAAACTGAGGAATTTAAGTTACATATTTTGTAAATGGTTTGGAATTGTAAAACGATTTTTTTTAACCAACCACGGTGTGAAAAATATAACGATTGGTTGTTAAAGAGACCGGGATCGGATATTGTCTTATTGCCGGCCAATACCGAAAACCACTTTAACAACTGCGTACGCGGTGGAGATTCCAGAATGAAGTAGGATGGTGGCGACGTTCTCGTGGTATATTACGTGGACCCAACTCCCATGAGTTGGCGTAAATGACTAAAACAGGAGCTATACCGGGCTACACAAAGGGTCGCACCCTTTCATCGAGCATGCTTCTTCGGAAACCATTCTATTACTTGTGTGATTCGATTTGGTGGCGCCACTTTTGATTGGGGTATTGTTCGAGGTGGGCGGAAGCTGCTGGCTTGCCGTCACCACCGGTCCGGGAGTGCAAACGGTGTATCCACCCTGGCATTGCCTCGCGTGCCGTGTCATCTCCTTATAGCGAGCCCATTACGATTTTGATTTTTTAAAGATCCGACCGCGTTAAGGTTCACCATCCCCTTAACGCTATTTTCTATATAATTATACTTTACTGATTAGACATTACTGTATATAGCGTATATTACTGGTTTAACGGATCCTTAAAGGATGACGATCCCAACATCCTTTAAGTTATTTGTACTTTCAGTAGATGTTTCACTCGAGTTATTCACTTAGATGAGAATGTTAGTCCTGACTCGGGTGTTTGTTTTATTTTCACTCGGGTCAGCCTGAGTTTGCAGCTTAGAGGAATTATTCTTGAAGACAAGGTGCTGGAGCTCTACCTGAAGTTCTTTTCTTAGTTCTGAGTTTCTGTTTCATTCTGAACCTATATCATTTGGTTTGTATTAGAGATCTTTATGTACCTGGATATCTGTTGTACTTGTTTAAACTCTGTTCTGTACCTGATTTGAAACTCTGGTTATTCTAGCTTATTTATTTGCTGAATATTTAATCCTCTGTGTTTGTGATCTGCGAATTTTGTGATATGATTTTATTTTACCCCGAAATTTTAAAACAACCCGTCATTTTGAATGATTTGAGTTCGACATGTGCGGCTTATTGTCAACTTAAATTGCTCAAAAAGGGCAGGATGTTACAATATAATAACAAATATAGGTGAAGATACACAAAAGGTAACAAAACAGTAAGGAAAAATATATTTACGTGTGTTGAAATGTTCAACCAAAATTTTGGAGTAAAAAGAGATCAAAATACCATCAACCAGAAAATCAATGGCCAAGATATCAAGTAGAAAAATTCAGACCAAAAAATCAAAGCCAGAAATAGATGAAGTATATGAAATCGTATGGAACCGATCCCTATAAAAACCCAGTCATCATCTGCAAATAGTATGTCGAGTAAGTAGCGTAAAAACCCAAATCGAAAAAATCATACCAAATCATCCCAAATTGATACATCGAAGAACTCGGCCAAAGGGAGCGATCAAATTCATCTAGCAAGGCACTCAATCAATCGAGACAAGAAGTCATGAATTCATCAATTAAAATTTTCATCCCCATCTTTCGAAGCTAGAGATAAAACCCTAATTCGAGAATAAAGTGAAAAAAAGGATTGGCTTGGAAATAGAAAGGGATACGGGCTAAAAAATTATACTTGTCACTTATTTAATTTGGACCATTTTTTCCTCTCTTGTGCTAAATTGTTAAAAGTAGTTGTAGGGTTTTTATTTTCTATTTTAATTGTAACTTGTTTTTAAGTTCTATAAAAATCTAGTTTTAATTAGGATCGAACTATGGTGCATAGTTTGGGAAATTCTTTACTCGGGGATAGAGTTGAGGCATGGTTTGAGCATAAGGTCAGAACAATTAGGTAAGCCATAGTCGCAAGTTTATAGGATCTATAAGCAGTCGGTTGTTTAATCTTCGTGGAAACGTTGTGGGCAGTAATATGCAAGTATAGCCGACGTTGGGAAAATCTGTGTGTTGTTTTTATTTTCACATTTACTCTGTTATCATCTATGCTGCAATTTTTATTTTATTTTATGAATTTATTATAAAATAGGGTTAATCCGATCCTACAAGTGGTATTAGAGTTAGCTTGTCGATTTCATTTTTTTATAAATAATGCCTAGTTTAATAATGCTTTTTCTGAAGGACAATCTATTGCTAGGCCACCCATATTTAACGGCACCGATTATTCATACCGGAAAACTAGTATTAAATTTTTTCTAGATACTATAGATGCATTGGATATAGTAGAAACCGATTATACTCTGTCTACAGTAAATATATATGGTCGCAAAGTTTCTAAGCCTAAACATAAGTGGGTTGCAAATGAGCTTATCTTATATCGGTCAAATGAAAAAGCTATGAATTATATTATTTGTGCATTAGATAAAATTGAAGACAATCACATTCCTCTCTATGTGACTACGTCGTAATTTGACATATGCTTAAAGTGACTCATGAAGGTACATCATAGGTAAAGGAATCAAACCTAGCCATGCTCAACAATTAACAAGATAATTTTGTGATGACAAAAGACGAGAATATAAAAGAGATGTATGGACAATTTCAAATATTTTATTCAAATCTAAAACATTGGAAAAAGTTTTCATAGAATTGGTGGTGGTCTGAAAAATTCTGAGAATCCTCCCAAGAAGTTTTGAAGCAAAAGTGAGAGCAATTCGGGAATCCAATGACTTGAAACAGCTTAAATTGTAGAAACTAATAGGAAATCTCATCGCTTATAAGATGAAACTGAAAGTCAGAGAAGAATGTGAAAGTTATGATTCAAAAAGAAATCTATTACATTAAAAAGTTCAACCAATAATAAGGAAGAAGATGACATTGCAGCTGAGCCGACACTATTGTTGAAGCAATTCAAATGGTGGACCTAGAAGCATGAAATCTAGCAATAAACCAACGAATAAAAATCATAATTATTGTAATGACCCATTTTTCCATACCCTTTGAATCGACAATAAACAACACATGTCTAACTCAAACTGCACGAAAAGACGGATCATTAAGGGTAGAAAGAAAATAAAGGCAGAACAGAATCTTACACGAATGGAATAACATATATTATTTCAATAATAATCTTACAGCAGAAAATTTTAAGACACAATATCTGAGTCTAACCAGATTCAGTCTGGACAGTTATAAACTTCCGTCCTTACAAATGCCGAAAACAACAAAACAAATGCAATTAGATGTAGCGGATAATAAAATATGTCCATACGATGATGAAGATCTCCAGCTCTCATATGGAAACTCCAATCGTCTTTAATTCAACCTGAAACTACTCGGATCTGACCTGAGTATTAAAAATACCTGGATTAGGCTTAATAAACCAGCGTGAGATACTCAAAATCTAAAATGCATAGATCATGACAATGATATCAAAACCTTTGAAAAGAAGGGTATCTCATAAGGCCATGCCCACACATAAACACGGACATGTTTTTACCTTATGATAACCAAAACACTTTATACCAAAATACGTTTGATATTCTTTTTTATGACATTATTTTGAAAACACTTTTTAAATAAACTTATTCAAATAGGTTATCAGTCTCCGAACTAAGTCTAAGGGCCTGGACTGGGTAAACGAATATACCGAACGGAATATATGGTACCAAAAAGGGCAGCCGAAATGTTTGCAAGCCATTAAAGCTATTTTGGGAATACAATCAAAACCATAAATCTCGTATTAGGATTAGATTTCCAACATGATAGGGAACCAATGACCTTTTTCTCCGATCCACGTATAACAAACATAGTGGCGCCTTAGTCGCTTTTCTCAAACTAGTCACTTGGAACTGTACTTGCTATACTACCACTGATAACCGGTTTGTCCCTGCTTTTCTCGAGCTAACCACTTTATCTAAATGGGGAAATAAATGCCTTGAGGGACGTATCCCCTAAAGGGCCGACACCACCATACATACTCACTTATTTCGAATTTGTGTCTGTCATACCACATAGTATCCCACATCATCTTCTGGGATGTGAGGCTAGTGATGCTACGCTCAATTTCTTCAAAGCCACGCTTTTCATACAAAACCGCGCTTTGATCATAACAGGTTCCACTTTGAATGCCACATTGCCATTCCTTTGAAATTTATTTGACTCCCACAAGCATACAACCTCCGAGCTCGTATGTCATAGAGAAGGGTGTTAAGCTAAGAGAATTTGCCTTCTTCGCCACAAAGTAGATGCACATTTGTAATGTCAAACGCCGTGTCTCAAAAATGCAATGTCAAACATTCGTCCATACAAGTTCGTTCTTGGACTGAACGAAACCGAAGGCACTCTTCTACTACCATTAGTAACAAGTTGTCCTTGCAATATGAAAAATCTCCACAACGAGGAGACCGCTGCTATAAATAAATATGTAATGGAAGCGACCCAAATCATGTCAACAAGCAGTCCTCACGCTATAAAGATCCTCATTCTTCAATAATCTTCATCTTCAACATGTCTTCACTTTTGAGTGTATACATTGGTTCGAAGTGGTTTTCGGATAGGGACCACCCAAAATCGACCTCGGTTCCTTCGAGACCAATTATCGATAAAAAGATGTTTTGTTCATATGTGGATATCAATCACCAATCAATTACTTCATTTTTTTATTTAAATCAAATATCTTTCTTAGATATATTCTTTTCAGTTTATTCCATTTTCTTTTCAAGAGTATATAGAACCATTAAACCTAGTTTATCAAATCATTTGGTTTGTTTAAACCTTTGTTAAATCCTGGAATAATTCTAAATCATTTTCTCTTTTACTTAGGAATTTTTTTCTACATCATTATTTAATCAATGATTTCTTATATTCAAGTTATGACTTTTAACTTAGGGAAAATATTCCCAAATCATTTATTAAATCTTAATCAAAGATTTCCTTCTTAATTTCAAATCATATTCTTGCAAATCAAAGATTTTTCATAACAGAGTACTACTGCCACCTTAGATACGGTAAATTTCACCTTTAGGGACTAATGGCAAGTGATCCTACATCATGAAGATCTTTGTCTTCAATATGTTTTATTTCAAAAAATAGTTTGAAGGAGTTTTCAAATAGGGAGTACCTAAATCCGATCCCAGTTTTTCAGAAAGGAATCACCCAAATTCGATTCCGGTTCCTTCGTGCTAATCATCGATAAAAAGATGTTACGTGGTTAATTAGCATTCAAAGAAGTTGTTTCTTTTCTTTTATCTTGGAAAAACTTAAATATGATCTTTTACAACATCCGGGCTTTCCTTTCGATCTTTTCCACCCCTCGCCTAAAAAGAGAAAACATAGGCCAAATAAGTTCAGAAAACTGGTTGCTCCATCCCTAACCTTATTAAACACCATGTTTTATTTTCTCAGATTTCATAGGCGTGACAAATGTACTAGTCATTTTCGCATACTCATTTACTATTCTTCATTTTAGAAATGATTTATTAATCTTCCAAATCGTCATTTAAAACACTTAATTATTCTTTTAAAAACATTCATAATTGATTCTAGGAAATATCGTTACGTTTAAACCTTCTTTTAAAAAGTCGGAGAAACACAGTAGAAAACTACTATGGGAAGTGCTCTAAAAGCTTATTTGATTTAAACAACATTTTAATATTTTAATATTCATATTTTTCACTTCAAATCTCTTTTAAACTATTTAATTAGATTTATCAAATTTATTTCATATTTTTAATCATTTAAAAATATCATTTATAAAAAAACATTTTTGGATTTCAAACTGCAAAATGTCGATGCCGTTAGAAAATTGTTTTGGACGTATTTTAAAATATACTTAATGAAATCTTGATTTTCATTATTCATTGGAAAACTATGGATATAATAGTCCAGAAAATTCTTATTTTGAATGATTTTGAGTTATATTCCAATTTATATACTTATTTGACTTTCACGGTGCGAAATCGCGAACTACCATTATGCAACGCGCCTGTTTTTGATTTGTTTTTTCAATTTTTTTTCTAACTTCTTGGTAATACTTTTAAATGTTTATAAAATATTTCTAAATCATTTTAAACAATATTTTATATTTCGATCTCATATTCCATTTCATTTCATTTTATAATATTATGTTACAATAATATCATTTTTAACCTTTTTAGATGATTTAAAATCATTAACAGGCTAAATGACTTCTATACACATATTTGTATGGATTTAATTTCCATTGATTAACTGTATTTATCAAACATTTCTCTTATCATTTATCAAACCAAGTTATCGACCATATAAACAGTCATATAATCAACCAATTTTGCATCCAAGTTATCAAACATTCAAAAAATATATTCAAGGGTTTTAATGGACATATTAAAATGGTAATAAGGATGATTTAACTTTAAATAAAAATTGAGTACTCATGATTAGTTCCACTCCTCCATACTTTTCCGTAGTATAATGACCCGTAAAATTTTAGTAGGTTTTATTTATTTAATTAATTGAATTTCTATGAAATTTAAATAATACTATTTTGATTTTTTTTTTGATATTTGGAGTACGTCTACTTCAATATAGCAACTGGTAAATTTTCATCCGATAATATTGAAGTTTATTTTCTTGTGTAATTTTATTTCAATTTAAATCAGTTAATAACAGTTGAATTTAAAAAGTGTTTCAAAATCTAAATATGTCAACATGAGAAAATTTATTTAGAGCAAGCTGAATAAGACAGCATAATTCGTTTCGCAAATTTCGGATGTTTCTAACTCTGTTTGGATTTTTCCGTACAGAATAACAACGTATATCCGTGTCCGTATCGACTTTTGATCGGATAATCATACCATTGATATCTATATACAGTTTTGATCGTCTCGTCGTGCTGATCTCTGCGGTATATTTAATTCTGTGTTGTGAAGTCCGTTACACAGTGGAAAACGGTTAACCGTTTTGGTATCACTTTTACACTTTTAATGTCTATTCGAATTTCAAATGGCAAAATTAACAGCCACTGGCCATTAATATTTGCAGAATTAAATGGATAACTATTACCATTTCCTTCATTTCAAATTTATTATATTGTGTTTGTTTACATTGGACCCTGCTGCTTGCCCACTAACTTCATTACTCACGTTCGCTCCTTTTATACGAAGCTAACCTGTCTCTTTGTTTCCCGGAGCAAGTGAACACTTCCGCTGCTCATATTTAAAGCAAACGCAATCTAATGAAAAAAAGAAGAAGAAAAAAAATAAACATACGTTTGCATTTTTCTCTCGCATAGAAGCCTTTTCGTCCGCCATCGCCTCCTCTCCTCTCCACGTTTTCGCCCTCCACTAGCATAGATCTCGGCCTCGTTCACCACCTAGAAACCCGCTCTCTCTCGTGCTGACCTTCCCCTCGTCACAGCAGCCTCGGCCATCCGACCATATGCACCACATCATCTCCACCTCGCCATCTCCTCCGCCCTTATGTGCGTGCGCATCTTTGTCGCCCGTAATGCTTTGCTGGTATAAGGTACTATATATAATATAATATATAATATATAATATTATGTGTTAGAGTGTGTGTGTGTGTGTGTGTGTGTGTATAGTATATAGATATATGTTGTACGGATATACATATTGTGTACTATAAGTAAAACTATTTTGTTTATATTCTCGGTCTGTATGTATCTAAGGTATTAGAGATATAGGATCCGCGCTTGGGTGTTTTTCTTAAGTTTGTATTACTTGAGTTATATATATAGTATTATTTGTATTGAATAACATGTTTCTGATTGTGATGTGGCTATATAGACTTTATATAATTAGTTAAACTATATGCAAAGTTTATGCTATAAACCGCTCTTGGTATAATTGAACCTGTGCTTTTCATTTTATGAAACCAAGTTAAATATTTATGTACTTTACAGTTTCAATGTGTATGTTTTAAAAACGTGCGTCTCTTTTTCAAACCTTTGGTTCACTTTGTATATTAAAAGGCATGCTGCAATATCTTGTTTGAACATAAATTTCCTTTAGTTGTATTATGAAGATATTTCATTGTCATTCTTATTTTTAATGTATATATAATGATTTTGATAAGGTTATTTAAAACGGTTGTAGTTATGATATGTTAGTCTACATAATCGGTTACTTACATACATACATACATACATACATACATACATACATACATACATATATATTAGTGTTTATAACTTTTGAAATATACAAAAAGTCATAAAAAAAGTTGCATATATATTACGTATGGCTTCAGTATAGGTTGCTTGCTGTATTTATAATATTATACAAAGGTAAGTTATATTTTAAAGTGATATTATATAAGTTATATTCTGTTAGGTATAAAAAGTATATATATATATATCGTTTATATAAGATTTTGTTTTAGGTTATTGCATATACTTATTATACGTTTATATATCTATATATGTTTTATTATAAAAAAAATACATTATGTATATGTATATATGCAAATTCTTATATACGTGTTAATTAAAAAACTATGGATTTTGAAATACATATATTTAATATAGAATTCAGGATATGATTTTTCATATATATAATTTTATATAGTGATATATATAAGTTCACCTATACCAATTATCATTATCGGTCCAATCTGATTCGATTTCATCAATTTCTATCTATCAGCTTTATGGCCAAATTCATGTCAAATCTAGCTTTGCTTGGGAATTCGCGCTTGGATTCGTAGCTCGCTTCATCGTCGAATATCTCTAGTCTCGAAAGGTGAGCAATCACTCATGATTAATTTTCTTATATTTATTAAACTTAATTTCAATTGAAATATGCTGCTGTTAGTTATTTACATTTCTATATATATATATATGATATTATCTGCATCTGTTCACATGTGACATCTGGCACCATTATCTATTATTTACATTTATGATATATGCCTGTTATATTTTTATCATATCTGTTATCGGTCTGCAAGTTCCCTGTTAGTATAGAATTCACTATGGATTGAAATGATACATACCCGAATGGACTTTAGAATAGGAGAAAATTGTTATGGGTTGAAATGATAAACCCTAGCGATTTTCATTTGAATTGAATTTAGGATTGCGGGTTGAAATGATATATACCCGTATATAAATTTAAATTATGGATTGAAATGACAAATATCCATGTCACTTGACAATAGGATAGAAAATTATATACAGACACCGTGGCTATATATATAAATATTTTGAAAATGATTTCTGTGGTTTTGGAAAGAGATATATGGTTTTATATAAATATTGATTTTGATATTATATAAACGTTATTTTATATATAGTTAAATTCTTTTTTTAAGCTAAATTTGTTTTAATATAGAAATTTTTTAATAATAAAGTTTAATTTTATTAAAATATAATATGGTTAATATTTATTTAAAATTATATTTTAATATAGAGTTTATAATGATTTAAATAAGTTAAGGTTGGAAGATAAATTTGAAATTGATTTGAAATTAAATTTATTTAAGAATTATACTCAAATAAATTTGATTTGAAATTTGATAAAATTGAGATTTTAAAGGATATGATTTTAATAACTTGATTTTTGTTTAAAGTGATTTAAATGAATATATCAAGTTGATTTAAATGAATATATCAAGTTTAAATAAACTGAAAGAATATTCAGTTATCGTAGTTTAAAGGTTTTACTTAAATATATTGGATTTATTATGTAAACATTTCAAATCTAAATAATAGTAATTGAATTTGATATATATGGGATTATCAAAAATTTAGTTTTGAAATTATGGAATATTTGAAGCTTTGAAATACGTGGAATTTGAAATGGTTTATTTGAGGTTCAAATCTGTATTTGGGATTGATATAAATTGAAATGGATTATTGAAACCTAAATTGAGTTGAAATTTATGAATTGAGATTTGATTTAAATTGAATCTTCGATTCAAGTTGATTTGAATCAATTTGTGAAATTAAGGAAATTATTTTATTTTATAAAGTAATATTAAATTTAAAACTAATTTATTACATATACAATTTGAATATCTAAACTGTTTAAGGGGTGGAAGTTATGGTTTCGAAGTTTTGAATTTCAAAGTATTATGTTTTGAAAGTGTTATAATTTCAAATGGTTGGTTTCGAAAGTGTTATAACTTTGGAAAAATGATATCATTTTGGGAATGGATATATTTGAGATAGAAATTATATCTTATTTAGTTTGAAATGAAAATGATATCGTATTGATATGGTTTTGAAATGGCGACGATATTTGGTTTTGAAGTATAAACTATTTTGAAATGACCGCGATGTTATAATAATGTTTGGTTGTTAAAGAGACCGGGATCAGAAGTTGTCATACTCTCTATGAACTCCGAAAACCACTTTAACAACCGTGTACGCGGTGGAGATTCCAGAATGAAGTAGGATGGTGGCAACGTTCTATTGAGGTATATAGGTGGACCCGACTCCCGTGAGTTGGCATAAGGTGGCTAAAACAGGGGCGATTTGGGGCCAATGAGGTAGCTCCTCTTATCGGACACACTTCTTCGATACCATTCTGTTCTTTGTGAGTGATTGGGTGCACCTTTGATTTTTGGGAGTGTGGATCGAGGTAGGCAGTAATGGCTGCTACGCGTTACCACCAGTCCGGATGCATAATTGGTATATCTGCCATGGCGTTGCCTCGTTGTGCCGTGTCACCTGCCCTAGCGCACCTTGTACGATTTTGGTTTTATGCCGTAGTCTATGGAGTATCCTCTAGTGGCTTCCCGATCGGGAGGAACTATGATACTGGATAGACTACTGGGACTATGTATGTGTTAAGGTGGAAAATGTAAAGCCTTAATGCTATTTTTAAGTAAGTTTATTTTACTTAGACATTGTTATAATAGCGTATATTACTGCGTATTAAATAGATTAACGGATCCTTAGAGGATGGTTATCCCAAACATCCTTTGAGTTACTTGTATTTCAGTTGATATTTCACTTGAGTTGGATTTATTGATATAAGAGTGTTAATCCTGACTCGAGTGTTTTGTGTTTTGCTTTACGCTCGGGCCAGACTGAGTGATACAACGTTTGAGACTTACCTTTGGAGTTGGAGCTTCGCTTGGAGATCCAGCTATCTATCCAGCTTTCAGATATTAAGTTGATTCTAGCGAAGTGTTCTGATCTTATATTTGACTATTGTATTCGAGACTTCTGTTGTATCTTATTTAACTCTGTTATATATATATTTCATGAACTACTATCCTCTTGTTTCTGTTACATTATTGTTATATTACTCTGTATCTGTGATTCTATGGTTATTTTATTTACCGTATATGCTGAGTTTTGCCAAATATAAATCAACAACTTGATATTTTGAGCAATTCAATTCCGGCATGTTTGGATGCGAATGGCTGAAAATATCGAGTCGTTACATATGGAATCAGGGCTTTGGCTCTAGGCAAACTTAGCATGTATGGTAAATTTAATTACGGAATCACTTCCGTTCGAGCTTGACTTCCTTCCTCTTGATTTAAATTTTCTTTGAATTTTGGAATGTTCCTTCTGTTCCGAAATCCATTCTTGTCCCTCACTATCCGTATTCTTCTGAATCCTGGAGCATCCCATAGCTCCACTGAATGATAGTAAAGGGGTGAAACTCCTTTACAATGGGCATTGATGCACCGAAGATCTCTGTATTCTCGGTTAAGGTGCTGCTATCTTTTGTCATTCCGAATTCTATCTCTTGAGATCGAATGTAGATTTGCCTCAGAATTCTGCATCAATCGTATTCTTGAAGTCACGGTCGACCTGGTTAAGGTTGCCCGTGATTTATATAAGCTTATCTATCTCCTAATTCTGTTATTTAATCACCTTATATTTGTTTCGAACTTATCTTTGAATCATAATTCTCTTTGATTTGAGTCCATCAAAATTTGAATCTCTATCCTTGCTTTGAAATCCATTCTATATTATCGAGTGAGGGAGTGTATTTGTAATTAATATTTAAATTTGATTTATGCATATTGTGATGTTCGAGTTGTTGATGTTGATTTGGATTTTCGATCGATCCGTCTTATCAACGCTATCGACAGGATTTCCAAAACACTTAAACAGAGCAAACTGACACAATATTGTTTTCAAATTTGGTAAATAAAAAATTTGTACAATTGTATTATAAATATATAAGTGAAATTTTCTAGAACTTAATAGTTAATTGAATCAGTTGTTAAGAGATAATAATAATATTTGATTTTATTTATGGTTTTGTAAACCATTGAATTTTATCTCATATATATATATATGTATAAGTAATTGAACTATAAAACATGCTTTATAAATTGATTTATAATTTTAATGAGTTTAAATAAAGAATTTGAGAATTTAATTTCCGGTGATTTCAAACTTTGGTTTTAAAGGTTTAAAGGTATATTATTTAATGTATTTTCAAATAGAAATAGTTTACAAAGAATGCTTAAAATGATTAAAACAGTTATCTCTTATTTTGTCGCTGGAAAATAATTTCGGTGATGACGGCCCCATCATCGACATTCATTTTCGAGTTTCGAAAGGAGATACCATTCAGTAGCTTTACTACATTTTTGTTTTAGAAATTAATTTGATTTGAATTTCTTCCGTATGACTTGATTTATATATATATAGGTATATTATTTTAAGATTTAATTTGATTTGATATATATAATATATACATATTTATCTTTAATTTGTTTGAAGTAAATCAAAAATTTAGTTTTAAATTTACGATTAAAGGTAATTTTAAAACGAAGCCAAAATTTTGGATAAATATTTAAATTTGAAATGATTGAATTTGAAAGTTTACTTGTATAATACCCAATTACATTCCAATATAACTTACCTTAATCATTTTGAAGTTGAATATGAAATTGAATAATACAATATAAAATTGTTTATAAATAAATTTGAGTGATTATAATAAGTGTAAATATACTTAATATATGTGATAAAATATATTAATTGGAATAAATTTAAAAATAATTTAGAATAGAGAAGAATTAAATTTTTTGAATAAAAAATTATCATAATAAATGACTATGCAAATCTATGATTGTTGAAATTTTGATTAAGGATAATTGGATAATAGAAAATGAATAAATAATATAGATAAAATTAATAAATGGGAATTAAATCAACTTAATGAAATTCCTTGAATTTAAAATTAATTAATAATCGATAATTGATTTTAAATGATGTTAAAAGAAATTATACATGAAATTTGAGTGGTTATAATAAATGCTATACACTAAATTTTAATTATAAAAATGTTAATAGAGATAAATAAAATAATAAGTTAATTGAATAATAAAGGAGATAAATTTTGTTTCGAATGAAATCATTTTGTAACAAAGATTAATAAATTTAAATTAACTGAATGAAATACCTTGAATTTAAAATCAAAATTAAGATATTAATTAATATAAATTGAAATCTATATGGTTTAAATTAATTGTTTTCTTTGACTTTCAATATATATTTTCTTTCTGGTTGTTTCCATTCTTCTATCTCCTTCCTTTTCGGGGACGAAACGTTTTGAATGGGGGAGAATGTAACAACCCATAAAATTTTAGTAGGTTTTATTTATTTAATTAGTTAAATTTTTGTGAAATTTTAAATAATAATATTTTGAAATAAAAAATTTGGAATTTGGAATACGTCTGCTTCAATATAACAACTGATAAATTTTCATCCGATAATATTGAAGTTTATTTTCTTGTGTAATTTTATTTCAATTTAAATCAGTTAATAACAGTTGAATTTAAAAAGTGTTCCGAAACCTAAATATGTCAACATGATAAAATTTATTTAGAGCACTCTGAATAAGACTGCATAATTCGTCTCGCAAATTTCGGACGTTTCTAGCTTCGTTTGGATTTTTCCATACGGAATAGAAATGTATATTAGTGTCCGTATCGACTTTTGATCAGATAATCATACCACTGATATCTATATACCATTTTGATCATCTCGTCGTACGGATCTCTGCGGTGTATTCAATTCTGTGTTTGAAGTCAAGTACACAACGGAATCCATCAAAACGGTTAACCGTTTCGGTATCACTTTTACACTTTTGATGTCTATTCGAATTTCAAATGGTGAAATTAATAGCCACTAGCCATTATATTTGCAGAATTAAATGACCAGCTCTTACCATTTCCTACATTTCAAATTTATTATATTGTGTTCATTTACATTACACCTGCTGCTTGCCCACTAACTTCATTGCTCACGTTCACTCCTTTTACATAAAGCCAACCTGTATCTTTGTTTCCCAAAGCAAGTGAACCCTTCCTTTGCTCATTTTTAAAGCAAACGTAATCTAATAAAAAAAGAAGAAAAAAAAACATATGTCTGCATTTTTCTCTCGCGTAGAAGCCTTCTCATCCGCCATCGCCTCCTCTCCTCGCCACGTTTTCACCCTCCACTAGCATAGATCTCGGCCTCGTTCACCACCTAACAACCCGCTCTCTCTCGTGCCAACCTTCCTCTCGCCATAGCAGCCCCGACCATCCGATCATCCACACCACATCACCTCCACCTCGCCATCTCCTCCGCCTTGATGTACGTGCGCATCTTTGTCGCCCATAGTGCTTTGCTGGTATAAGGTGCTCTATATAATATATTATATAATATTATGTGTTAGTATATATATCTATATACATATATATAGTATATACATCTATGTTATATTGATATACGTATTGTGTACTATAAGTAAAACTATTTTGTTTATATTGTTGGTCTATATGTATATAAGGTATTAGAGATATAAGATCCATGCTTGGGTGTTTTTCTTAAGTTTATATTAGTTTTATAAAATACTTGCATTACTTGAGTTATATATATAGTATTATTTGTATCGAATAATATGTTCCTGGTTGTGATGTGGCTATATAGACTTTATATTATTAGTTAAACTATATGCAAAGTTTATGCTATAAACTGCTCTCTGTATAATTGAACCCGTGCTTTTCATTTTATGAAACCAAGTTAAATATATGTGTCCTTTACAGTTTCAATATGTGTGTTTTAAAAACATGCGTCTCTTGTTCAAACCTATTGTTCACTTTGTATATTAAAAAGCATGCTGCAATATCTTGTTGAATATAAATTTACTTTAGTTGTATTATGAAGATATTTCATTGTCATTCTTATTTTTAATATATATATATGATGATTTTGATAAGGGTATTTATATACGGCTGTAGTTACGATATGTTAGTCTACATAATAGGTTATATATATATATTAGTGTTTATAATATTTGAAATATGCATAAAGTCGTAAACAAAATTATATATATATTATGTATGGCTTCAGTATAGGTTGCTTGCTGTATGCACAATATTTTATAAAGGTATGTTATATTCTATAGTATACTATAAAGTGATATTATATAAGTTATATTCTATTAGATATTAAAAGTATATATATGGTTTATATAAGATTGTCTTTTAGGTTATTGCATATACTTATGATACGTTTATATATCTATATATGTTTAATTATAAAAAAATACATTATGTATATGTATAAATGCAAATTCTTATATACGCATTAATTTAAAAACTATGGATTTTGAAATACATATATTTAATATAATATATGTTTGAATTCAGGATATGATTTTTCATATATATAATTTTATATAGTGATATATAAGTTCATTTATACCAATTACCATTATCGATCCAGTCTGATTCAATTTCGTCAATTTGTATCTATCAGCTTTATCGTCAAATTCGTGTCAAATCTAGCTTTGCCTTGGGATTCGCGCTTGGATTCGTAGCTCACTTCATCATCAAATATCTCTAGCCGTGAAAGGTGAGCAATCACCCACGATTAATGTTCCTATATTTATTAAATTTGATTTCAATTGAAACGACAATTGATATATGCTGCTGTTAGTTATTTACATTGCTATATATATGATATTATCTGTATCTGTTCACCTATGACATCTAGCACCATTATCTGTTATTTACATTTATGATATATGCCTGTTATATTTTATCATATCTGTTATCACTCAGCAAGTTCCCGGTTACTATAGAATTCACTATGGGCTGAAATTATACATACCCGAATGGACATTAGAATAGGAGAAAATCGTTATGGGTTGAAATGATAGACCCAAGAGATTTTCATTTGAAATAAATTTGGGATTGTGGGTTGAAATGATATATACCTGTATATAAATTTAAATTACGGATTGAAATGATAAATATTCATATCACTTGACCATAGGATACAAAATTATAAAAGACACCATGGTCTACACATATAAATATTTGAAAAAGATTTCTATGGTTTCGGAAAGAAATATATGGTTTTATATAAATATTGATTTTGATATTATATAAATATTATTTTATATATAATTAAATTCTTGATTTTCAGCTATGTATAAATTTGTTTTAATACAGAACAAGTTTAATAATAAAGTTTAATTTTTATTAAAATATAATATGGTTAATATTTATTTAAAATTATATTTTAATATAGAGTTTATAATGATTTAAATAAATTAAGGTTGGAAGATAAATTTGAAATTGATTTGAAATTAAATTCATTTAAGAAACAATTAAATTTGATTTGAAATTTAATAAAATTGAGATTTTAAAGGATATGATTTTTATAACTTGATTTTCGTTTAAAGTGATTTAAACGAATATATCATGTTGATTTAAATGAATATATCGAGTTTAAATAAATTGAAAGAATATTCAATTATTGCAGTTTAAAGGTTTTACTTAAATGATATTGGATTTATGTAACGACGCGCAAATCCATACCCCTTAAGTCAACAATATTTTTCCAACATATCAACTCAAGGTGAACGGAAATACGAACCGTTTGGGTTAAAGAAGAAGAGGTAGGGGAAGAAAATAGAAAACAACATCAGAATCTAACCAACGCAGTGGAATAAAATATAATAGATAATAAATGATCTTTACACAAAAACAAATCTGTTAGTATATTACATCATCAGATATACATCACACACAGTTGGACAGTAATCATAACCCGTCCTCACAAAACTGAATGCACAGCTAACCAACACAGCGGAATATTTAAAACAAGTACGGGAGTACATATCGCCATTCAGCTCGTCTCCTAAGCTCCATAGCATCCTTTCCTATACTCTATAATACTCGGTCTGACTCGAGCATTATAGTGAAATAACACCCGAGTCAGTTTGGAATACCAGCTTGAGAAAACCACACTCAAATTGATTATTAAAGTTTCAAAATTCTTTTGAAAACAAAAGCATCTCGTAAGACCACGTCACTAATAAACATGTTGGGTTTTCACCTTACGATAGCCAAATCACTTTTTATCAAATCCGTCTGATATTATAATAGTGTCTACAGAAAGTAAAATAGAATCTAACTGAAATGCTTGCATCTCAAGTTTCAGCAATAGTTGGGCACAATCAAAACTGCAAAGGCGCGTAGGGAGAATGGATTTCCAACAATGACTAGGCACTGGGGTACCACCTGTCACAGTACGTGGCCAAGATCACCATACCGAGGATCCCTCCCGATCCCCTGCAAGACAAGACCGGGACTACCCCTTACTGGATAATCCCGAGTAAGATCACCCCGCGGTTGGGATGTGCAACCGGCCACACAGCCGAAATAAAAAGGGACATTTAGACAGTGATGACCTTACCATAATGGGTGCTATCCACTTAGCCTTGCTGCATAACCCCTGATTTTCAGTCATTACCAGTTGATGAGGCTCGAGGCTAAGTGTTACCTTTTTAGAACACATCTCTTAGAATGTTCATCGCTCACCTGATGATGTTCTGAAAGCATTCATCTATACAAGTCCGTCCCGGTTTCGAACGGAACTGAAGGCACTACTCCTACTACATCCATTTTGGAATCACCTTCAGGACTAGTAGCGACTAGCCGTTGCACTTCACTGCTCCATCTTCGACTCCGAACTCGTTTTTCCCATGAAAACGTGCAAAACGGATCGAAGTAGTTTTTGAGAATTTAATCCCAATCCCGATCTCTTCGAAATGATCAGCGCATTGGCTAATATTGATAGTCGGTTATTTAACTATCAATTAAAATTCTCAAACATCCATCGAACAATAAATAATCTCCCAAATTATTTATTAATCTCAGAAAATCTTCGCAAGATATATTTCGATTTTCAACCCTTTTGAAAACAGTTTTCAAATCACACTCTTCTCATGGAATAAATTCCCAAATATTTGTTTCCACTGAAAACACCAAGTACAAAATTCTTAGATTTTTAAAATAAATTAAAATTCTATATTATAAAATATCCTTTAAGACATTTAAGTTAAAACTACTTTAATACTTATTCAAAAATATATACTTTAAGAACATTTAAAATAAAACTCTTTATAAAATGTAAAACTAACTTTTCTCTTTCTTTAAAACAAAATACCAAGTCACCTTTAAATAATTACTACTATAATAAATTTGCAAAATACTTACTTTAAAATTTTGAGCATTTAAAAATAATAAATTTTCTAAAACATACCTTTAAATCAAATTTAAAACTTTTACTTATACCTAAGATTTTGCTTTCAAAACATACTTGGCTATCCAGGAAAATACACTTCTCTTTCACATCTTTTAAAAATAAATCACTATTTATTTTTAACTAAATTTACCCATTCCTTTAATAAATTCCTACCGTGAATTTAATCTTCCAAATATCCATTGATATATTACTTTACTTTTATAAACCCAATTTGTAAATTTCTTAGTCCCATCCCCCTTTAAAATTCCAATTTCAAACACTTAAATCAATTTTCAAATTGAGTTCCGAGTTACTCCATTTTGAAATAAATTCCCTTCCTTACTCAATTTATTTCAAAACCCATTAACTTCAGATTTTATATCTTAATTATGATTTAAAATCTTTTTAACCGAAAGTACCAATTTCATATTTTCAAATTTCTTCTTTATCCTTTTAAATTAATTTAAACCAAGAATTTTAAAGTAAATTCTTTTATTCCTTTAAATAACATCACTGAAGTTTTAAAATCATTATTACTCTGTTTATTCAAAATCCGCTTTTCCATACTCGAAACTTATTTATTAGAATTTTAAAATCACTTTCATTCTTTTCCAATTCGTTCTTTAATTTAGCCCAATTTTCAATAACCATTTTATTTACAAATTCTCTCTTTTAATTTTCTTTTCAAAAATCCAATCTATATATTTTTGGTAACTCAGTACACCCAAATACTTTCAATCAAACATAGCATCCAATATTTCTGTTACCAATATAATTTATCACAGATTATCGATGACCAAATTATAGAATATTAAAACATTTTAAATAAATTTGAGGAATCCCGATGAATCCCTCCTACCTGTTTCCCTGCATCCACAGATGTTAGCACAATACCAATTCCATTTCGAGGTGGAATATCGCAGTATACGGGATTAATATAATATCATCTGCTATTATGCGGCGCATAGGGTCTCATCCGCTATATAATGCCGGAAATCAATCATTCCAATATATACTATATACTACTATATATAATATAGGACATCAAATCAATTCAATCATTCATCCAATTATTTAAATTTAACATTTAAATTTAATTAGCAATTCAGAAGAGTGAGATTAACTCACCTTTGGTTTTTGTTTGCAAATCCAATCCATCTCAACTTGTTACTCCATGATTTTAGACCTTGAACAAACAATTCAAGATTTATTTATATTTGAATTAACCAAAACAATTTATTTTCATTTAACAAATTTAATGTACTAATAATCAAATTCTAACTAGTAGTTTTAAAATCAATTTTCTTTTAATAAATATTTTTAGGAACAAAATAATTAAATAAGTTTATTAAACAAATTAATCTCCATAAAGCATTATTTAAAATTAAACTAGTATCTTAAAATATTTATATATGTATATTTGAAACTACATATACTAAGAAAATAATCTATATACAAATCTGTTTTACTTGTATATAAATCTTGAACTTGAGTAACAATTGTTTTATAAACTTACTACTACTTCCTTTTTCTGTTTTAAACTTTACCTTTCTCTTTTTTTTCTCTTTTTCTTTCAATCCGTGTATATTTTTTTATTCAACCAAGTATAAACGAAAAAGGAAAGACGAATACATTACTGCTAAAATGAGAACCCAACCATCGAGCACCTCAGCCTAGCCTCACCCTCACGTGCGCGCGAAGATCCAGAACTCGGGCTTGAGCTCGAGATTCCCAACCTTGAAGGGAAAGATGTAGGCTGATGGTGAAAGGAAGAAGGTTGGTGAAGGAGTCTTAGCTGATGGAAACAGTTGACGTGAAGGGAATTTGACTGGTCAAAGTATATTATATTTGAATTTAAATTTAAATCGTCTTGGTGTACGTAGCTCAAAAACTTGACATCCTAACGAGGCATGCCACTAGGCGTTCATAATGTTATACACTATTCCGAACTAAATGGAAAAGGTTTCGAGTCCTAATTCAATCGTATGGAGAAGATAGCTTTTTGAACCCAGCTATATATTAAATTTCGATTTAATTTACATTGCGTTTACTTATCGTATGACCAAACGATCACTCCAAACATTACGAAAATTGAAATCCGATAATAATACAACATTACGGATCCAATGGAACTGATTTCGTCAAATTCCGAGGCTGTGCCTCGGAAGGCTATTTTTAAATATCAATTTAAACGATATAATTTCATAACTTAGCAAAACACTTCCAAATTCAGTTTTAACACTTTTACTATGTTCATTACTATTAATATAAATTTTTTAAGCCATTAAAATATTTTTAGTAAACTCGAAACTCAAGATTAAATATTTTACTCAATCTTCAATTATTGAATTGAACAATTATATTATTCAACAAATTGCTGCATCTACATTCTGAATGGATAAATCCAAGTTTTTCATATTCAAAACCAATTTATAATTTAATTTCTATTTTTAAAACCACTTAAATATTTCAGATTCAACGCTGAAAATCTGGGACGTTACATTCCCTCCCCCTTAAAAGAATTTCGTCCTCGAAATTGCTAAGGCAGAAGAATGTCCCAAACCTATTAACTTACTAAAACATACTTAGTGAAAATCCCGTATTCACTTTCTAATTCTTTAGTTTTCAAGTAAATAATTAGTTTCAATTTCCATTTCCGAAATCCCCTATTTCAATTCCAATTTTAAATCGTTTTGTCCCTAACAAAAACTTTTCCAAAAATTTTCCAAAAATTTTTAACTCCCAAAATTTGCGAATTTTTTTGGCAATGTCTCCTTTGTACGGATGAGCTTTTGCGATTTGACAAGTGATATAAATATATATACATCGACCCATACGGTCGGAAAAACAGAAAAAAAACAACAATAATTCATATTTCCTAACTTTTATTGCATAGGCGCACCTCTATTTAGCATTTTTAAGCAAGCGGCTTATTATTTTAGCAACTAACGCAACCAAATCTAGTCACACAGTTTTCTTGTACCTGTACTTACTCAATTTAAATATGTAAGCGCCTTGCATATGAAATTCATTATCATTTCACTCTTTTAAACAACTACAACTCATGAATACTGAAAGCAATGCACACTAAACACTTTTCATAAGCAATTTCAATGTCCCGACGTTAATTTCAATTGCTTACAACCAATCACACATCGGTTTACTTAATCCAAATGGTTAACAACCCACATTCTTACATCCAATTTATTTTTAAGCAAAACAAACTCAAATTCAATTCAATTGATCTCAAATCAATTTATTTAACCTCTATCAACTCATAGAATTTTAATCACCTTCATTTATGTCAAACGACAATTCATTCTATGAAATTTGATGATATCCATGTGAATAAATAATTACTTAAGTTTTATAACCAATTTAAATTGATTCCGGCCCAATTTATATTGAATTCCATTCCATTTTAATTCATTCACAAGCATTTTGTTTAGCCGACACATTCCATGCTTGCATACTACTAACCATTCCCAAATTAATTCAACCCAAGCTTTTATTTAATTGTCTTCCATTCTTACTCGAAGTCGAGCTTCTAATTATTCTTAAGTTAATTTACTTCAATTTATTCCAACTTCAAACCTAAGTTCACTTCCATTTAATTGGATTCTCATCTAATCAAATTCCATTTAGTTCAGTTAGCCCATCCATTTTAATTTTAATTTTAATTCACATTCTCAGTTTATCAAAATAATGTCCAAACACATATTTAACTCATTTATACTCGAATTGGATTTTATTTGCAACTCAAATCATTTCTATTATAATCCAATTCCATTTCATTTGATAGCTTCGATTCATAATTAATCCACTTACAATATGCGATAAATATTATTTATACTCAAGTTTTATTTCTATCATTTAATTCACAAACCAACTTTATTAACTCAAATTCAACTTTTATTTAACCAATTTAAAACCCATTAACATATCCAATTAACCCATTTATTTCAAATTAGTCCCCTTCCCACTTGCAATTCAATATTTAATTTTTATCTTCAACAATCACTTCATTTAATTTTCTTGAGTTCAATCTTATTTTGTATTTCAAGTTTGAATTTTTTTTTAAATTTCCAAAACATCAAACAATATTATTTTAGACTATTATTTTACTTTTCCATTTTTATTTTAACTTGAGACCTTTATTTAGCCCAAGCACATTTTTATTTACATGTTTTCAATTCTTTGATATGTTATCGAAGCTTATTTATCCAAATTTTATTTTATTTTTATCTAACTTCACTTACGCTAAATTTAACTTCATACCCTTCTCTCTTAAATTTATTTGGGTAAGAATTTAATTCATTTAATATCATCTAGAAATCATTTGAATTTTATTCAATTCACTACTATTCCAATTTTTATTCAACTAGATTTTATTTTCATTTTAATCCAACTCCAACTCAATTTCATTTGGTTTAAGTTAATTCAATTCAATTCCAACTTCATTTTTATTTTCTCATTCAATCACAACCTATTTATGTTTCAAAATTTTAATTTCTTCACTTTATTCCAAGTTAAATTTTATTTTAACCTTCTCACTTTTACCTTTAATTCTAAAATCCAATCCGCATATTTCTCTTCAAAATCATTCACCATTTATAAGTTTATAACTTATCTCCTGATGATCTCTAAATTACTTAAATAAGGATTTCAGAATTTTTAAACACCTGGCATTTGTTTCAAATCATTTTGAAATCACCAGTATCCCAAAATCACACTTCTTAAATTATTA
Source organism: Allium cepa (assembly GCA_030765085.1). Taxonomy (NCBI): domain Eukaryota; kingdom Viridiplantae; phylum Streptophyta; class Magnoliopsida; order Asparagales; family Amaryllidaceae; genus Allium; species Allium cepa. The sequence goes on along the minus strand of CM060939.1, from coordinate 770,402,399 downwards.
AACCAATCCTGGTTTTTATCCCCAATAAATTTCCTTTGAAATTTCAAAAACAAGACTAGTTATTCTAAACAAATCAATTTGGCAGCAATCCATCACTTAGAATCTTGAAAATGAACATCGATGATGCTGCAGTCATCATCGAAGTTATTTTCCAGCGAATGAAGTAAGTTCAATGCTATAACCTTTTTCAAAATTTATTTGAAACAATTTCCTTTCAGAAATACCTCCAAAATAATAATTCTACTATTTATCTTCAAAACACTTCGAAAAAAAAACACTTCCAAAATCTCCAGGATTATAAATTTACAGATTTTATTTAAATCAAATTTTACTATAATTCATTTGTATAATTTATGCTCAAACAAATTTCCCTTTGATTATGCAAGTTATTCCGATTTTTATAACCTTATTTGTTTAAAATATTATCATCCAAGCATCTAAGTTATATAACAATTTAAGAAAATATTTCTTTTATATCAAAATATATTTTTGGGTAAAACTATTTCATTTACCTGCTTTCAAAAACAATATTGTGTCGAATTGTTCTATTCAAGTGTTTAGAAACCCCTTCGATACAGTTGTCCAGACTGTGCCGACGAAGGTTCATATGCCACTCAATAAATCAATCAACACAATATAAAACCATTTTTATATCCACTAACAAATACGCGCTCATAACTACTAATACACTCAAACTCAATCTAGAGTACTACCGACTCTATCTCAAATGAGTAATCCCCACCAGAGCCAAGGTTCTCGCTTAACCTTTCAGCTCTGAAACCAACTGTAAGGACCCGCAAATCCGTACCATTTAAGTCAACACGATTTTTCCAACATATCAACTCAAGGTGAACGGAAATATGAACCGTTAGGGTTAAAGAAGAAGAGGTAGAAGAAGAAAATAGAAAACAACATCAGAATCTTACCATCGTAGTGGAATAAAATATAATTGGTAATAAATGATCTTTACACAAAAAAAAATATGTTTATATATTACATCATTAGAGTATACATCACATACAGCTGGATAGTAATCATAACCTGTCCTCACAAACCTGAATGCACAGCTAATCAACGCAGCGGAATATTTAAAACAAGTACGGGAGTACGTATCGCCGTTCAGCTCGTCTCCTAAGCTCCATAGCATCCTTTCCTGTATTCTATTATACTCGGTCTGACCCGAGCATTATAGTGAGATAACACCCAAGTCAGTCTGGAATACCAACGTGAGAAAACCACACTCAAATTGATTATTAAAGTTTCAAAATTCTTTTGAAAACAAAAGCATCTCGTAAGACCACGTCACAAATAAACATTTAGGTTTTTTACCCTACGATAGCCAAAACACTTTTTATCAAATCCGTATGATATTATAATAATGTCTATAGAAAGTAAAATAGAATCTAGCTGAAATGCTTGCATCTCACGTTTCAGCAATAGTTGGGCACAATCAAAACCGTAAAGGTGCGTAGGAAGAATGGATTTCCAACTAATGACTAGGCACTGGGGTACCACATGTCACAGTACGTGGCCTAGATCACCATACCGAGGATCTCTCCCGATCCCCTGCAACATAAGACCGGGACTACCTCTTACTGGATAATCCCGAGTAAGATCACCCCGCGGGTGGGATCAGCAACCACCCACACAGCCGAAATAAAAAGGGACAACTAGACAGGGATGACCTTACCCTAATGGGTGCTACCCACTTAGCCTTGCTGCATAACCCCTGATTTTCATTCATTCCCGGTTGATGAGGCTCAAGGCTAAGCGTTACCTTTTTAGAACACACCTCTTAGAATGCTCATCGCCCACCTGACGATGTTCTGAAAGCATTCATCTATGCAATTCCGTCCCAGGTTCGAATGGAACCGAAGGCACTACCCCTACTACATCCATTTTGGAATCACCTTCAGGATTAGTAGCGACTAGCCCTTGCACATCACTGCTCCATCTTCGACTCCGAACTCGTTTTCCCCATGAAATCGTGCAAAACGGATCGAGTAGTTTTCAAGAATTTAATCCAGATCCCGATCTCTACGAAACGATCAGCGCATTAGCTAATATTGATAGTCGGTTATTTAACTATCAATTAACATTCTGAAACCTCGATCGAACAATAAATAATCTCCCAAATTATTTATTAATCTCAGAATATCATCGCAAGATATATTTCCACTTTCAACCCTTTTGAAAACAGTTTTCAAACCACACTCTTCTCATGGAATAAATTCCCAAATATTTATTTCCACTGAAAACACCAAGTACAAAAACTTTATATTTTTGAAATAATTTAAAACTCTTTATTATAAAATATCCTTTAACATTTAAGTTAAAACTACTTTAATACATATTCAAAAATATATACTTTAAGAATATTTAAAATAAAGCCGCTTCATAAAATATAAAACTAACTTTTCTCTTTCTTTAAAACAAAATACCAAGTCACCTTTAAATAATTACTACTATAATAAATTTGCAAAATACTTGCTTCAAAATTTTGAACATCTAAAAATAATAAATTTTCTAAAACATACATTTAAATCAACTTCAAACTTTTACTTATACTTAAGATTTTTCTTTGAAAACGTACTTGGCTATCCAGGAAAATACACTTCTCTTTCACATCTTTTAAAAATAAATCACTATTTATTTTTAACTAAATTTACCCGTTCCTTTAATAAATTCCCACCGTTTATTTAATCTTCCAAATTTCCACTGATATATTAATTTACCTTTATAAACCCAATTTATAAATTTCTTAGTCCCATGCCTTTTTAAAATTCCAATTTCAAACACTTAAATAAATTTTCAAATTGATTTCCAAGTTACTCCATTTTGTAATAAATTCCCTTCCTTACTCAATTTATTTCAAAACCCATTAACTTTAGATTTTATTTCTTAATTATGATTTAAAATCTTTTTAACTGAAAATACCAATTTCATATTTTCCAAATTCCTTCTTTATCCTTTCAAATAAATTTAAACCTTGAATTTTAAAGTAAATTCTTTTATTCCTTTAAATAACATCACTTAAGTTTTAAAATTCATTATTACTCCGTTTATTCAAAATCCCCTTTTCCATACCCGGAACTTATTTATTAGAATTTTAAAATCACTTTCATTCTTTTCGAATTCGTTCTTTAATTTAGCCCAAATTTTCAATAACCATTTTATTTACAAATTCTCTCTTTTAATTTTATTTTCAAAAATCCAATCTATATATTTTTTGTAACTCAGTACACCCAAATACTTTCAATCAAACATAGCATCCAATATTTCTGTTACCAATATAATTTATCACAGATTATCGATGACCAAATTATAGAATATTAAAACATTTTAAATAAATTTGAGGAATCCCTCCTACCTGTTTTCCTGCATCCACAGATGTTAGCACAATACCAATTCCACTTCGAGATGGAATATTGGGGTATATGGGATTAATATAATATCATCCGCTATCATGAGGCGCATAGGGTCTCATCCGCTATATAATGCGGGAAATCAATCACTCCAATATATACTATATACTACTGTATATAATATAGCACATCAAATCAATTCAATCATTCAACCAATTGTTTAAATTTAACCATTTAAATTTAAATAGAAATCCATAAGAGTGAGATTAACTCTCCTTTGATTTTTGTTTGCAAATCCAATCCATCTCGACTTGTTACTCCATGATTTTAGACCTTGAACAAACAATTCAAGATTTATTTATATTTGAATTAACCAAAACAATTTATTTTCATTTAACAAATTTAATTTACTAATAATCAAATTCTAACTAGTAGTTTTAAAATCAATTTTCTTTTAATAAATATTTTTAGGAACAAAATAATTAAATAAGTTTATTAAACAAATTAATCTCCATAAAGCATTATTCAAAATTAAACTAGTATCTTAAAATATTTATATATGTACATTTATTTTATTTATTTTTCTTTGAAACTACATGTACTAAGAAAATAATCTTTATACAAATCTGTTTTACTATATATATATATAGACACACACACACAAATTGTTTATAAATCTTGAACTTGAGTAACAATTGTTTTATAAACTTACTGCTACTCCCCTTTTCTGTTTTAAACTTTACCTTTCTCTTCTTTTTTTTCTCTTTTTCTTTCCGTCCGTGTATATTTTTTTATTCAACCAAGTATAAATGAAAAAGGAAAGACGAATACCTTACTGCTAAAATGAGAACCCAACCATCGAGCACCTCAGCCTAGCCTCACCCTCACGTGCGTGCGAAGATCCAGAATTCGGGCTTGAGCTCGAGATTCCCAACCTTGAACATGAAAATCCCTAGCTCGATCCACGTCCAAAATAGTTCTCCACGATGGGCGCTCCCTTCGGCAGCAGCAACCCCGACGCCCAGCGTAGCTACTAGCAACATCGGCGGTGATGTTTTCTTCTGTTCCCGCAATTAAACGACTCGGCGATGGCTTCTGTTGGTGGTGGCAGCGCTTTGAGATTTTGGGGGAGGTCGATTTAGACATCGGTTTCCCCTATTTTCGGTTTTAAATAGAATTTTTTTTTTGATTTTCTTTTTCTAAATTTTGTCTTTTCTCTCTCTTTTTTTATAAGAGATGAGGGGAATCTTGAGGAAGTAGGAGAACGAATGTAACGACCCAGAATTTATATTAATTAAAATTTGAATATTTAATTAATTTTAATTATTGATAAGTGGAATTTATAAGTCGAAAATTTTTTAGTTCGAATAATTGGATTTAATTGAATAATTAAATCGATAATTTAATATTGGAAAATACAGAAATAATTGAAAATTGGGTTTAATATGATTGAAATGATTTGTAAAATTTTATTTTATCATGTTGGAGTTAACAAAATATTTTATAACTTTTAAAATCGAATTAAAAGTTAATTTGTGAAAATTGAATATTTTAATATTTGATTATCGACTGAAAAATAGCCAATTTTCGAACAGTCTCAGAATTGGGCGAAACCAGTTCCATTGGATCCGTAATAGTTTGTTATTATCGGATTTCAATTTTCGTAGCAATCGGAATTGTCGTTTGACCGTGGCAGCTCGAAACGCATCGAAATTGTTTAAATATTAATTTGGCGAGTTAAAATAGTCATTTTTCAAACGGTCTCGGATTTCGACGAAATCAGTTTCATCGGATCCGTAATGTGATATTATTGTATGGTTTCAAATTTCGTGTCAATTGGATTTACCGTTTGTCCGGTGCAAGCTAAAACGCCTAGAAAATCGTTTAATCGATTTAATTTTAAATCGATCATTTAATTCCATATCTCGCACAGATGATCGAATTAGCTTCCGAAACCTGTTCCATTGTGTCCAGAACGCGGGATAAACCCTAGGAACGTCAGTTACCGTGCGAAATTCGGACTTTGGAAAAGCGGGATGAATAGTATTCGTCGTTATCTATAAATAGCCCCCCTTTCTTCACAAAAAAATAAATAAATTAGGGTTTAAAACCCTAGCCGCCTCCAATGAAACTGAAGGTAAGAAATGCATGATATTCTCTCTTCAATCTTTCTCAATCCATTCAATATTATCGAATACTTCCTAAAGCAAAATTGAAGAGCTAAACGAGATCTTTAAATCCATACGGATAAGATCTAAAATGGCGCAGCAATCAAGGAGCTAGGGACCCGCGTTCCCCTTGCGTTCGAGCACGAAATTTGAGGGCTTGGGACCACCGAGTTTAGCCGCGACCTGGGTGTTGGTGGACCATGAGGCAGGCGACAGAACAAAGTTGCTTGATCGGAGGCCGGTCGTCGTTTAGGGGGTGCATTTCTTAACCCTAGCAATGGATTTTGGGTTCGGCCGTGCTATGCAAAACGCGTGGGGAAGAAGCACGTGGGGACGGCCTGGATTTCATCACAAGGAAATGCACGGCCCAGGATAAAAGAGTAAATAAAATTGTAATTTAAATATATTATAAATCGTGTAATATTTAAAAATGTATATCTCTTTCATACGAGGTCGAAAACGCACGAAACCAGTTGCGTTGGGTTCGTATGGACGAGCACTTCGCTATGGAATTGGATTGGAGTCGTTTGGAGTTAGTGAGAATTTCGGATAAAATTAAATGCACGTTTAATTTTATTCGAAATAAATCGCTAAAACGGAATTGAAATCAAGGTGAGAACTTCTCACTCAATCGAATCGGTTTCGATTTTAATTTTAAATAGTTAGATTTAAAATTCTTGAATGTATGTTTGAATGATGATTATTATCTATTGATTGTTAAAAATAGACATTATGCGCCGTTAGTAAGCGGAGGTTATTTATTAAAAACATATACCGCGAATATTTCACCGTATAGTGAAATTGGTATTATTATTGTACTTGGAGTTGATTTTCCCGCATTATATAGCGGATGAGACCCTATTGCGCCGTCTATTAAGCGGATAATAATTTATAAATCACATATACCGCGATAATTCCGTACTGGAGCGGAATTGGTATTGTGCTAATGTTTGTGGATGCAGGAAAACAGGTTGGAGGGATCCAACTGGATTCCTCAACTGTATTGATTTATTTACAGATATTGTGATATTTGTTGATTATCGTATTGATATATGATATTTGGATGTCGTGATTGACTATTTGGTGCTGCTGCGTCATCGGATCCATTTTTGAAGTTTTAAAATAATGTTTTTGGTTTTAAAAGGGATTTTAAAGTGATTTTCGAAAGTATAAGTTTATATTTAATTTTGAATTGATTCATTTTAAATAATTAAAACGTTATAAAATTTTATGTTATAAAAATTAAGATTTTTGAGAAATATAACCGAAATGAGATTTTTGGAAATAAATAGTTAATTAATTTATAAATTGGTTTAAATTGGGATTTTTGAATTATTAAAAACGATGTGTATAAAAGACTTATAAAATTGATGTTTTATAAATAAAAAAATATTGGAATATTTAAAACGAGTTTTTTTAAGTGTTAAAAATGAAAAAAAAAAAGGATTTCATAAGTGAACAGAATTTATAGATTTATAAATTGTGAAGTTATAAAATGAATAGATTTTGTAAAATAGAAGATTTATAAGTAATTATCTTATAAATCGGATTTTGGCATTTAAATGAGATACAAATGGAATTTGTTAATAATGAGATTTATAAATCGAAGCTTATAAATAGAAATGGAATTTATAAACATTGTTTATAAATTTGAAATCAATTGAATTTGATAAATTGAATATTGAAGTTTATTAAAGGAAATATATTCACGATTTTGGACTGTGAATACATTATTGAATAAAATGGTCATGTTTGGAAAAATGAATATTATAAAATGAAGTTAATTATTTTAAGGATGTTTTAAAATGTATTATGAATCGAAACCATAGATTTCAACATTTATTATTGAAATAGACGTTTTCGAGAAATAAGGAAATGGTGGACTATAACACAGTTGTTATAGTAAATGATTTTCGAAAGGAAATGTTTTTGTATAGTATTGGGATTTATATATCATCTAAATTTCGAATCCCTATACTAGTGATTTTGGGTTGTCGTAACGGTGTTTTACGCAACATTCGTTTCAGCCCAAATAAATATGTTTAAGAGAATGATTTCTTAAAGAATGAAATATATACTTAATTTCGATTTAAGTATATTGGATATTTTCCAAGTGTTGAAAATAAATGGGTTTGTGAATTACTTATTATTAAATAAGTACGGAAATGTTTTCCAATATGAAGTGAATATTTTGAGATTTTATCTTTTTGAAGATAAATTGAAAATGAATAATTTAAATCGTATATTCATAAATATTTTGGAATGTAAATTCACTATGGAATTTATAAATGAAAAGGGGAACTTGTTTAAAAATAAACGTTGATTTATTTTTGAAGTATGCGAATTAATTTACGGATTTGGAACATAAATATAAAGTAAATCGGTAAGGATTTATCTAAATTGGTTTAAATGAACCATGTTGAAATGAAAGTATTTCGCATAAGGAAATTGACTGAAATTTGTTTTCAAAAGTGGTAAAGGTGAAAAGTGATTTGAAAATTAGTTTTCAAATGTTGAAGTGTGGGAAATATATATATCTTGTAAAGATATTTTGGAAAATAAATAATTTGAAAAATTATTTGGAATTTGGTGATGTTGAGCATGCCTTTTGATAGTTAAATAATCCGACTATCAATATTTACCTTTAAATAGGTATTTGTTGTGATTGTTTGGATTTGAATGCCACACTTATTTTTGAATAAGCGCTCACTATTCGGGTTAGCCGGGAAAGGACCTTGGGGTTGGATAACCCATTCCGAATATGTGATACGTCGTAATGGATTGCATTTGATGACCGGTGTTGAAGACCGGATATTTTTGAAAACGGAAGGATTACCGTTGAGTTACTCTGCATCGGCTGATCTCCGATATAGAGGTTTTATCACCCTTAGTGATGGGAAGTCCGGACGTGATTAGAAATTATCTGGAATGCAAGGACTTCTTTGTAAGTGCCTTCGGTTCTGTTCGAGCCCGGAACAGACTTGTATGATTGTATGTCTGACATTACAAATTGAGATATAAAGCTGATTTCTTTCAAATATATTTCTGTTGGTGGTGGAGAATTTATTCTCTTAGCTTAACACCCTTCTCTGAGACGTACGAGCTCAGAGGTTATGTAGTTGAAGGTTACTAGTGATATACTCCCAATTTGGTAGTGTGGCATGCTGAGTGTTGCTGTGAAATGATCATTGTTTGATCATTTGTGATATGATCATTTGTTTGATCATTTATCTTGGTGATCATTTGTATGATCATTTGATTGACCCAAAGCACAACTTTTGTATAAAGCGTGGCTTTGTGAACGAGACTTCGTCGGACCTCACACCCCGAAAATGGTCAAAACAGGAAGGATGTAGCAAGGTTATTAGGGGGTAGCTCCCCTTTAGTGTATGTCATTCCTTCTGGATAGAGGTGGTATCATGGAATGGAGCCCAGATACTTAGCGTATGTGGTTACTGCATTATTGTTCTTATGTGGTTGTTGGAAATCGAGGATCCTCGGATAGATCGGTTACGATCGGGGGATGACATATTCGTGTCAGTAGTTACCCAGTTAGGGGTAACCCGGCCTTGTGTTGGAAGAGATCCGGTTTGGTTCTCGGGGACGTCCTTCCAGAGGCGTTCTCATGTGGCAATGGGAAGTTCCTTGGCCTGACCATTTGTTGGAAATCCAATTCCCAATACGAAACCCTGTACGGTTTTAGTTGTAGAACCTGCCATTTACTTATGGTGGTCACCATTGTTTAGATGGTAGCTATAGTAGGCATAGTTCGAAAGTCTATGCTGGCTTAGATTTATATCTTAATTTTCGAAATGAATTTTTCCTACACTAGGCACTAGTAATAATATCAAATGTTCTTTTTAATGTGTATCAAGCATCTTTGACTATCATAAGGAGAAATCTCCTCCGATTCTGCGTTTGCATTGTGTGTGTGCGCGTGAGGCCTTATGGCAGTCTCATTTTTAAAAAGCATTGCGAATTGACTTTAAAAATATTCCTCTATTTTGTTTTAAAGATAAACTGTTTTGAGTTCTCACACCAGTCACATGACTGACTCAGAGTTTATTGTTTTGCTTCCTAGCCTCTGGGTTCCCACCAATTTCCACACGGGCAGTCAAGAGTATGGTTTATCAGGATATTCTGGAATTCAGGAGTTGCTGGAGGCAAGCTGGATGGCATGGCGTATTACTAGTATATAGTATTTCTTTTCCGCTGTTTGTTGTTGTTTGTTGTTGTACACTCTGATGATGTAATGTAATGTAATATGATATAATGTAATAACTGATATAGTTCTTTGTTTAAAGATTATTCATTTATATATTATATGTTGTTCCGCTGCGATTGTGAGATTCTGATATTGCTCTGTTGTTTTCTTTCTGTTCTGTTCTATCTTTTTCTGTCTTCTTTTACCTTTTTCTTCTTCTTTAACCCTAATGGTTCGATTTTTCGGCTTTCGATTGCTCGACAGTTGATACAGTGGACGTATTGATGTCGGTTTTCGTGGACGAAAAATCGCAAACGCTACATTTGGTATCAAAGCATATGGCTAAGCGACAACCATGGCTCTGTTGGGTATTACTCATTAGAGATAGAGTCAGTAGTACTCTAGAATGAGTTTGAGTGTAATAATAGATACGAGCGCGTATTTGTTAGTGAATATAAATTGTTTTATATTGTGATGATTGGTTTGTTGAGTGGTATATGGATTTTGGTCAACAAGAGTAATTAACGTTGTTGATAGGGATCTCTAAACACTTGAATAGAACAATTCGACATAGTATTGTTTTCATAGGGTAAACGAAATAATTTTACCTTGATTATATTTTATATATAAAAGAATAATTTTTCAGAATTATTAAAGTGTATATGAATTAATTGTTTGGTTGTTGAATAAGTTAAATAAAAACAACAGCTGTAAAAGAATGAATTGCATAAGCAAATGAATTATAAGTATGGAGTTATAATTAATGTAATTTACACTTGTGAAATAATCTTATATATAAGAAGTGAAATTGTATAAGTAAAAGATTTATAAATGTGATTTATAATCTGAAAATAAAATTCCAGAGAAGTGTAACGACCCAGAATTTTTAGAAATTAAAATTTGAATATTTAATTAATTTTAAATATTAATAAGTGAATTTATAAGTCAAATAAATTTTTATTTGAATTATTTGATTTAATTGAATAATTAAATCGATGATTTAATACGTTAAATTATGGAAATAATTGAAAATATAGTTAAATATGATTGAAAATGATTTGTAAAATTTTCTTTTATCATATGGGAGTTAGAATGATATTTTAAAACTTTTAAAATCGAATTAAAAGTTAATTTGTGAAAATTGAATATTTTAATATTTAAATCGACTAGTAAAAATAGTCAATTTTTGAACAGTCTCAGAATTGAACGAAACCAGTTCCATTGGATCCGTAATAGTTAGTTATTACCGGATTTCAAATTTCGTGTCAATCGGAGCTATCGTTTGATCGTGGCAGCTCGAAACGCATCGATTTATTTTTAATTTAAATTTGGCGAGTTAAAATAGCCATTTTTCAAAAAGTCTCGGATTTCAACGAAACCAGTTTCATCGGATCCGTAATGTGATATTATTGTAAGGTTTCAAATTTCAAGTCAATTGGATTTACCGTTTGTCCGGTACAAATTAAAACGCCTAGAAATCGAGTTAAATCGGTTTAATTTAAATTGAGCGTTTATAGCCATAACTCGCACATACTTTCGAATTAGCTTCCGAAACCTGTTCCATTGTGTCCGGAATGCGGGATAAACCCTAGGTACGTCAGTTTCGGCGCGTAAATCGGAGTTCGGAATTCCCGGATGAATAGTGTCGTTCGAAACTCTATAAATAGACCTAAATTCACAAATAAAAAAAAAAATTAGAAAACCTAAACCTAATTTATACGTAGCCGCTAGCAAGCAGTGAATGGCCGATATACACCTATCTTCTCCCTCCTTTTTCATCCAATCCACAAATCGATTCGTGAAAGTATCAACTACAAAGTTATAGAGCTCGATGAGAGCTTCAAGTTGAACGGCTATGATCTAAAACGATGCACCGTGGAGAGAGAATTTTGGGCGCGTTCGTGGGTAGTTCGCGCGCAGTTTTCGAGGCGCAGGGGGAGCCGAGCTCTGCCGCGTTCTGGCCGTAGGTGGGTGTCGCGACGTGCTTCGAGGTGATGTCGTTTGATCGTCGACAAGTCGAAGGTTGAAGGGGCGGTGGCCGGTCAAAGTTAGAGAGAGATGGGTTCGGTTGCGTGTTAGAACCTGGGAGGTGATGGGGGAGATGAAACTCACGGCCCAGATTGCTTTGATCAAAAACGAACGGTGATACAGTGAGGGTTTGAAATTTTAAAAGAAATTGAAATTTAATCCTATTATAAATCGTATAATCTTTGAAATGTTGTAACTTTTTCACACGAGGTCGAAAAAATGCGAAACCAGTTGCGTTGGAATCGTATGGACGAGCACTACGCGATGGAGTTGGTTTGGAGTCGTTTGGAGTTAGTGAGAATTTTGGGTAAAATTAAACGCGCGTTTAATTTTATTCGAAATAAATCGCTAAAACGGAATATAAAATCAAGGTGAGAACTTCTCACTCAATCGAATTAGTTTCGATTTTATTTTAAATAGTTAGATTTAAAATATTTGAATGCATGTTTGAATGATGATTGTTATCTATTGATTGTTAAAATAGACATTATACGCCGTTAGTAAGCGGATGTTATTTATTAAAAACATATACCGCGAATATTTCATAAACAGTGAAATTGGTATTATATATAATATCAATATATATATTGGCATATGTATATATTGGAGTTGTTGATTCCCCGCATTTTTTTAGCGGATGAGACCCTATTACGCCGTTATTAAGCGGATAATATTAAAATCCCATATACCGCGATGATTTCGTACTGGAGCGAAATTGGTATTGTGCTAATGTTTTTGGATGCAGGAAAACAGGTTGGAGGGATCCAACTGGATTCCTCAACAGTATTTATTTGATTTCAGATATTTTGATATTTGATGGATTTTCATATTGATATATGATATCGTTGTAGTCGTGATTGACTATTTGGTGTGTAGCATCATTAGACCCAGATTTTGGGATTTTAAAATGATTTTAAAGTGATTTTTGAAAATATACTTTATTTTTGGAATTGATCCATTTTAAATAAATAAATGTTATAATTTTTAAGGTTATAAAAATTATGATTTTTGTGAAATACAGTTAAAAACTGATTTTTGAGAATATGATGCTATTGAGTTTATAAAATAGTTTAATCGAGATATTTTAGAATTATTGTGAAAAGTTTAAATATAGGATTTATAAACTTTGATTATTTTATAAATAAAAATGGTGAAATAATAAAGGAGATTAAAGACGTTTTAAAGAATAATATAAATTGAATTATATTAAGAGATTTATAAATGGATATTTATAAATTGAGATATTGAAATTATAAAACGAGTTTTTATAAGTGTTTGAATGGAGTGAAAATGAATTTCATTAAAGAATGAAATTTATAGAACTATAAACGGTGAAGTTATAAATGAGATTTATAAATAGTAAGATTTATAAATTATGAAGTTATTAAAAGAATAGTTTTGAATAAATCATTGAATCTTATAAGTTATAAGATTTATAATTATGAAGTTCAAAGAACGATTTTGTAAAATAATCGTTTTATAAGCATTTAACTTATAATGTGAATTTTTAGTTTATAATTGAGTTATAAACTGGAATAGGTTAATAAAAGAATTTATAAAAAGGAAGTTTTTATAAATAAATAGAAATGGAATTTATAAACGTTGTTTTATAAATTCGAAATGACTTATTTTGATAAGTAAATTGTTGAAACTTATTAATGGAGTTATATTCACATTTTTGACTGTGAATAATCCTTTGAATTAAAATGAATAAAAGGATGAAATTGTTAACGTAGTATATTCACGTTTTTGAATAGTGAATATTTTGTTAAAGAAATTATTTTAGATGTGGTGTTTTAAATAGAATTAAAATGATCTAAAGATGTTTTAAAATGTATTGAGATTCGAAACCATAGATTTCAACATTCATTGTTGAAATAGACGTTTTCGAGAAATAGAAGGAAATGGTAGATTATAACACTGTTGTTATAATAGATGATTTTCCGAAAGGAAATGTTTTGTATAGTACTGGGATTTATATATCTATTTTAATTTCGAATCCCTATACTAGTGATTTTGGGTTGTCGTGACGATGTTTTACGTAACATTCGTTTTGGCCCAAATAAATATGTTTAAGTGAATGATTTCCTTAATAGAATGAAATATATACTTAATCTCGATTTAAGTATATTGAATATTTTCTAAGTGTTGAAAATAAATAAAATCTGTGTATTACTTATTTAATAAGTATGGAAATGTTTTCCAATATAAAGTGAATACTTTGAGAATTTATCTTTTTGAAGATAAATTGAAATGAATAATTGAAAACGTATATGCATGAATATTTTGGAATATAAATTCACTATTGAATTTATAAATGAAAGTGGAATTGGTTTAAAAATAAATGTTGATTTATTTTTAAAGTGTGAAATTATATATCTAGTGAAGATATTTTGGAAAATAAATAATTTGGAAAATTATTTGGAATCTGGTGATGTGTGCATATCCAGTGATAGTTCAATAGCCGACTATCAATATTTCCCTTTGAATGGGTAATTGATGTGATTTGTTTGAATGTGAATGCTACACTTATTTTTGAATAAGCGCTCACTATTCGGGTTAACCGGGAAAGGACCATGGGGTCGTATAACCCATTCCGAATATGTGATACGTCGTTCTGAATTGCATTGAAGATCGGTGTTGAAGACCCGGTATTTGCGAGAGCGATAGGATGACCTATCGATTGTCTCTGCACTGAGTTGCAACGGTATAGAGACTCCCTAAGTGATGGGAAATCCGATCAGGATTGTGAATATCCGGATTGCAAGGACTTCTTTGTAAGTGCCTTCGGTTTTGTTCGATCCCGGAACAGACTTGTATGGATTGTATGTCTGACATTACAAGTTGAGATATAAAGCCGATTTCTTTCAAATATATTTCTGTTGGTGGCGAAGAATTTATTCTTTTAGCTTAACACCCTTCTCTGAGACGTACGAGCTCAGAGGTTATATAGTTGAAGTTATCAGCGATATATTCCCAATTTGGTAATGTGATATGCTGAGTGATGCTGAAATGATCATTGTGTTGATTATTGTGATAGGATCGTTTATTTGATCGTCTATCTTGGTGATCATTGTGTTGATCATTTGTTGACCCAAAGCATGGCTTTTGTATAAAGTATGTTTTTGTGGACGTGACTTCGTCGAACCTCACACCCCGGAAATGGTCAAAACAGGAAAGATGCGGCAAGGTTATGAGGGGTAGCACCCTTTAGGGTATGTACATTTCCTTCTGGATAGAGGTGGTATCATGGTATGGAGCCCAGATATTTAACCTATGTGGTTATTGCGAATTTATTACTTTGTGGTTGTTGGTTTTCGGGATCCCGTGAGAAAGGTCGTTTACGATCGGGGAATGGCGTGCTCGTGTCAGTAGTTACCCAGTTAGGGGTAACCCGGCCTTGTGTTGGCAGAGTTCCGGTTTGGTTCTCGGGGATGTCTTTCCAGAAGCATTCTCATGTGGCAATGGGAAGTTCCTTGGCCTGACCATTTGTTGGAAATCCTAAGAAACAATACGTGACTTGTACGGTTTTAGTTGTATAACCTGCTATGGAATGTGGCGGCAACCTGCTATTGAACATAGTTAGCTATAGTAGGCATACGATAATGGTCGTATGTTGGCTAAGATTTATATTCTACTTTCGAAATAAATTTTTCCTACACTATGCACTAATAATAATATGAAATGTTATTTTAAATGCGTATCAAGCATCTTTGACTATCATAAGGAGAAATCTTCTCCAAGTCTGCGTTTGCATTGTGTGTGTGGCAGGAGGTCTTATGGTAGTCTCATTTTTAAAAGCATTGCGAATTGAATTTAAAAATATTTCTCTATTTTGATTTAAAGTTAAATAAACTGTTTTGAGTTCTCACACCAATCACATGACTGACTTGGAGTTTATTGTTTTCCTTCCTAAACTCTGGGTGCCCACCAATTTCCACACGGGCAGTCAAGAGTAAGGTTTATCAGGATATTCTGGATATTCTGGAATTGCTGGAGGCAAGCTGGATGGCATGGCGTATTACTACTATATAGTATTTCTTTTTCCGCTGCACTATCTGTTGTATGTTGTTGTACACTCTGATGATATGATGTAATGTAATGTGATGTAATGTAATAACCGATATAGTTCTTTGTTTAAAGATTATTCATTTATTATTATATGTTGTTCCGCTGCGAATTGTGAGATTCTGATGTTGTTCTGTTGTTTTCTGTCCCGTCCTATTTTCTTCTGTTTCTCTTTTTCCTCTATTCTCTTTTTCGTCTATTTTAAAATGTTCTATCTTCTTTTCTCCTTTCTATTCTATTTTCTAATTTTCTATTTTCTCTCCTCCCTAATTTCTACCTTTTTCTCTTTTCTTTTCCTAAATTCTTTTTCTTAAAAACCCTAAGGGTTCGTATTTTCGTTCATCTTGAATTAAACAAAGGAGATTAGTGTCTATTCAAGGAGTACGGACTTACGGGTCTTTACAAGAAGTGTTTTGAAAGGATTTGATATTATGGGGAAATTGTTTTGGAGAAATTAAAGCTCTAAACTCTTTTTGATCGCTGGAAAATAATTCCGATGATGATCGCGACATCATTGGTGTTCATTTTCGGGTTTCCAAAAGAGGGATTGCTGCCAACTTGTTTAAAAGAAAGTTGTTTGGAAAATTTGGATTTGATTTGGATTTGATAATATGGTTGAAATGTAATATAACTTAAGTGATGTTGAATGAAGTTGATTTTTGGTATCGAAGTAAATTAATAAGTGAATTAACGAAGTGAAGTCGTTAAGAATTTGAACTTGAGTTATATGAATGAAATTCAACTTTATATTGTTAAAGGAGTTAACAGTTGAATTAATAAATGGAATATTAATCAATTGAATGTAAATAATTAGTATGAAACAATGAATATAAGTGTTAATTCATTAGAAGCTAATGTTATTAGAAATTGAATAAATTGAATGAAAGTCAATTTAATATGATCCAATTGGAATTAAATGTGTTGAACCAAATTTACTGTAAATTTAATAAATTTGGTTGTATTGAATAAACATTGGTTGTTATTTGATTGTGGATTGATTGTATATGAATTCATTAAGTGTTAATGAAAGTGAATTAGCGAAATTGGAAGCTAAAGAAATTGAATCCAACTTGGAAGAAAATGAACTAAGTTGAATATAAATTAGTGGATGCAAACTAATTGAAATTGAATATGAATGAATGTTAGTAAAATTCCAATGTTAATGAATCAAATGTGATTTAAATTGGAAAACTAATTCATTGAATATTAATGTGAATATGAATGAATATTTATTTGGTTATGGATGTTAGTTGGTTGATGGTTGCATTGTTACTTTTTTTTTGCATTTGCTATATTAACATATGTAGTTGTTATGTTGCTATATGATGTATGTTGATATTATTTTCATATATGCATGTTCTCATGTTGTTGTTGAGTGTTTAGTAGGTGCATATCGCGTTTGCTTCGCATTTGGAGCTCGCTTTCGTGCTATATTAGCCGTATATGCTCGCTAATAAAAAATAAGGTGCATATCTCGGATTAAATATCGTACTTTTACACTTTTTTCCCTACGGGATGCCTCATCATTTGATGAGATGTATATTTGTGATATATATACTGTCATTTTTTTCCGGATCGAACCGCGCAAAGGAGACTATGGCGAATTTTTCCGAAAATTAAGGCATTAGAATATTTTTGAGAAAATGGGAATTTTTTTGAAAACTATATATGGATTTGGAAACTTAGTAAAGATTTTGTATGAAGTTTAACTATGAATTTTGAGAAATTTAAACACTTAAGAGATTTGCAAAAAAATCTAATTTGAATGGTTTGTTTTGGAAAGTAAATAAACTCTGTAACCTTTTCTTACTTGGTAATTTCGAGGACGAAATTCTTTTAAGGGGGGAAGTCTGTAACGACCCAGAATTTATATTAATTAAAATTTGAATATTTAATTGATTTTAATTATTAATAAGTGGAATTTATAAGTCGAATTTTTTTATTTCAAATAATTGGATTTAATTGAATAATTAAATCGATAATTTAATATTGGAAAATACAGAAATAATTGAAAATTGGGTTTAATATGATTGAAAATGATTTGTAAAATTTTATTTTATTAAGTTGGAGTTAGAACAATATTTTAGAACTTTTAAAATCGAATTAAAAGTTAATTTGTGAAAATTGAATATTTTAATATTTAATTATCGACTGAAAAATAGCCAATTTTCGAACAGTCTCAGAATTGGGCGAAACCAGTTCCATTAGATCCGTAATAGTTTGTTATTATCGGATTTCAATTTTCATAGCAATCGGAATTGTCGTTTGACCGTGGCAGCTCGAAACGCATCGAAATTGTTTTAATATTAATTTGGCGAGTTAAAATAATCATTTTTCAAACGATCTCGGATTTCGACGAAACCAGTTTCATCGGATCCGTAATGTGATATTATTGTATGGTTTCAAATTTCGTGTCAATTGGATTTACCGTTTGTCCGGTGCAAGCTAAAACGCCTAGAAAATCGTTTAATCGATTTAATTTTAAATCGATCGTTTAATTCCATATCTCGCACAGATGATCGAATTAGCTTCTGAAACCTGTTCCATTGTGTCCGAAACACGGGATAAACCCTAGGAACGTAAGTTATCGCGTGAATTTCGGAGTTTGGAAAAGCAGGATGAATAGTATTCGTCGTTTTCTATAAATAGCCCCCTTTCTTCACAAAATAAATAAATTAGGGTTTAAAACCCTAGCCGCCTCCAATGAAACCGAAGGCCAGAAATGCATGATTTTCTCTTTTCAATCTTTCTTAATTCATTCAATATTATCGAATACTTCCTAAAGCAAAATTGAAGAGCTAAACGAAAGCTTTAAATCCATATGGATAAGATCTAAAATGGCGCAGCAATCAAGGAGCTAGGGACCCGCGTTCCCCTTGCGTTCGAGCACGAAATTTGAGGTCTTAGGACCACCGAGTTTAGCCACGACCTGGGTGTTGGTGGAGCATGAGGCAGGCGACAGAACGAAGTTGCTTGATCGGAGGCCGATCGTCGTTTGGGGGGTGCGTTTCTTAACCCTAGCAATGGATTTTGGGTTCGGCCGTGCTATGCAAAACGCGTGGGGGAAGAAGCACGTGGGGACGGCCTGGATTTCATCACAAGGAAATGCACAGCCCAGGATAAAAGAGTAAATAAAATTGTAATTTAAATATATTATAAATCGTGTAATATTTAAAAATGTATATCTCTTTCATACGAGGTCGAAAACGCACGAAACCAGTTGCGTTGGGTTCGTATGGACGAGCACTTCGCTATGGAATTGGATTGGAGTCGTTTGGAGTTAGTGAGAATTTCAGGTAAAATTAAACGCACGTTTAATTTTATTCGAAATAAATCGCTAAAACGGAATTGAAATCAAGGTGAGAACTTCTCACTCAATCGAATCGGTTTCGATTTTAATTTTAAATAGTTAGATTTAAAATTCTTGAATATATGTTTGAATGATTATTGTTATCTATTGATTGTTAAAAATATACATTATGCGCCATTAGTAAGCGGAGGTTATTTATTAAAAACATATACAGCGAATATTTCACCGTATAGTGAAATTGGTATTATTATTGTACTTGGAGTTGATTTTCCCGCATTATATAGCTGATGAGACCCTATTGCGCCGTCTATTAAGCGGATAATAATTTATAAATCACATATACCGCGATAATTCCGTACTGGAGCGGAATTGGTATTGTGCTAATGTTTGTGGATGCAGGGAAACAGGTTGGAGGGATCCAACTGGATTCCTCAACTGTATTGATTTATTTACAAATATTTTGATATTTGTTGATTATCATATTGATATATGATATTTGGATGTCGTGATTGACAATTTGGTGCTGCTGCATCATCGGATCCATTTTTGAAGTTTTAAAATAATGTTTTTGGTTTTAAAAGGGATTTTAAAGTGATTTTCGAAAGTATAAGTTTATATTTAATTTTGAATTGATTCATTTTAAATAATTAAAACGTTATAAATTTTTATGTTATAAAAATTAAGATTTTTGAGAAATATAACCGAAATGAGATTTTTGGAAATAAATAGTTAATTATTTTATAAATTGGTTTAAATTGGGATTTTTGAATTATTAAAAACGATGTGTATAAAAGACTTATAAAATTGATATTTTATAAATAAAATTTTTTTGGAATATTTAAAACGAGTTTTTTTATAAGTGTTAAAAATGAAAAAAATGGATTTCATAAGTGAACAGAATTTATAGATTTATAAATTGTGAAGTTATAAAATGAATAGATTTTGTAAAATAGAAGATTTATAAGTAATTATCTTATAAATCGGATTTTGGCATTTAAATGAGATACAAATGGAATTTGTTAATAATGAGATTTATAAATTGAAGCTTATAAATAGAAATGGAATTTATAAACATTGTTTATAAATTCGAAATCAATTGAATTTGATAAATTGAATATTGAAGTTTATTAAAGGAAATATATTCACGATTTTGGACTGTGAATACATTATTGAATAAAATGGTCATGTTTGGAAAAATGAATATTATAAAATGAAGTTAATTATTTTAAGGATGTTTTAAAATGTATTATGAATCGAAACCATAGATTTCAACATTTATTATTGAAATAGACGTTTTCGAGAAATAAGGAAATGGTGGACTATAACACAGTTGTTATAGTAAATGATTTCCGAAAGGAAATGTTTTTGTATAGTATTGGGATTTATATATCATCTAAATTTCGAATCCCTATACTAGTGATTTTGGGTTGTCGTAACGGTGTTTTACGCAACATTCGTTTTGGCCCAAATAAATGTGTTTAAGAGAATGATTTCTTAAAGAATGAAATATATACTTAATTTCGATTTAAGTATATTGGATATTTTCCAAGTGTTGAAAATAAATGGGTTTGTGAATTACTTATTATTAAATAAGTATGGAAATGTTTTCCAATATGAAGTGAATATTTTGAGATTTTTTCTTTTTGAAGATAAATTGAAAATGAATAATTGAAATCGTATATTCATAAATATTTTGGAATGTAAATTCACTATGGAATTTATAAATGAAAAGGGGAATTTGTTTAAAAATAAACGTTGATTTATTGCTGAAGTATGGGAGTTAATTTACGGATTTGGAACGTAAATATAAAGTATATCGGTAAGGATTTATCTAAATTGGTTTAAATGAACCATGTTGAAATGAAAGTATTTTGCATAAGGAAATTGATTGAAATTTGTTTTCAAAAGTGGTAAAGGTGAAAAGTGATTTGAAAATTAGTTTTCAAATGTTGAAGTGTGGGAAATATATATATCTTGTAAAGATATTTGGAAAATAAATAATTTGAAAAATTATTTGGAATCTGGTGATGTTGAGCATGCCTTTTGATAGTTAAATAATCCGACTATCAATATTTACCTTTAAATAGGTATTTGTTGTGATTGTTTGAATTTGAATGCCACACTTATTTTTGAATAAGCGCTCACTATTCGGGTTAGCCGGGAAAGGACCTTGGGGTCAGATAACCCATTCCGAATATGTGATACGTCGTAATGGATTGCATTTGATGACCGGTGTTGAAGACCGGATATTTTTGAAAACGGAAGGATTACCATTGAGTTACTCTGCATTGGCTGATCTCCGATATAGAGGTTTTATCACCCTTAGCGACGGGAAGTCCGGACGTGATTAGAAATTATCCGGAATGCAAGGACTTCTTTGTAAGTGCCTTCGGTTCTGTTCGAGCCCGGAACAGACTTGTATGATTGTATATCTGACATTACAAATTGAGATATAAAGCTGATTTCTTTCAAATATATTTCTGTTGGTGGCGGAGAATTTATTCTCTTAGCTTAACACTCTTCTCTGAGACGTACGAGCTCAGAGGTTATGTAGTTGAAGGTTATTAGTGATATACTCCCAATTTGGTAGTGTGGCATGCTGAGTGTTGCTGTGAAATGATCATTGTTTGATCATTTGTGATATGATCATTTGTTTGATCATTTATCTTGGTGATCATTTCTATGATCATTTGATTGACCCAAAGCACAGCTTTTATATAAAGCGTGGCTTTGTGGACGAGACTTCATCGGACCTTACACCCCGGAAATGGTCAAAATAGGAAGGATGCAGCAAGGTTATTAGGGGGTAGCGCCCCTTTAGTGTATGTCATTCCTTCTGGATAGAGGTGGTATCATGGAATGGAGCCCAGATACTTAGCCTATGTGGTTACTGCATTATTATTCTTATGTGGTTGTTGGAAATCAAGGATCCTCGGATAGATCGGTTACGATCAGGGGATGACATGTTCGTGTCAGTAGTTACCCAGTTAGGGGTAACCCGACCTTGTGTTGGCAGAGATCCGGTTTGGTTCTCGGGGACGTCCTTCTAGAGGCGTTCTCATTTGGCAATGGGAAGTTCCTTGGCCTGACCATTTGTTGGAAATCCAATTTCCAATACGAAACCCTGTACGGTTTTAGTTGTAGAACCTGCCATTTACTTATGGTGGTCACCACTGTTTAGATGGTAGCAATAGTAGGCATAGTCCGAAATGTCTATGCTGGCTAAGATTTATATCTTTATTTTCGAAATGAATTTTTCCTACACTAGGCACTAGTAATAATATCAAATGTTCTTTTTAATGCGTATCAAGCATCTTTGACTAACATAAGGAGAAATCTCCTCCGATTCTGCGTTTGCATTGTGTGTGTGTGCGGGAGGCCTTATGGTAGTCTCATTTTTAAAAAGCATTGCGAATTGACTTTAAAAATATTCCTCTATTTTGTTTTAAAGATAAACTGTTTTGAGTTCTCACACCAGTCACATGACTAACTCGGAGTTTATTGTTTTCCTTCCTAAACTCTGGGTGCCCACCAATTTCCACACGGGCAATCAAGAGTAAGGTTTATCAGGATATTCTGGAATTCAGGAGTTGCTGGAGGCAAGCTGGATGGCAAGGCGTATTACTAGTATATAGTATTTCTTTTCCGCTGTTTGTTGTTGTTTGTTGTTGTACACTCTGATGATGTAATGTAATGTAATATGATATAATGTAATAACCGATATAGTTCTTTGTTTAAAGATTATTCACTTATCTATTATATGTTGTTTCGCTGCGATTGTGAGATTCTGATATTGTTCTGTTGTTTTCTTTCTATTCTGTTCTATCTTTTACTGTCTTCTTCTACCTTTTTCATCTTCTTTAACCCTAATGGTTCGATTTTTCGGCTTTCGATTGCTCGGTAGTTGATACAGTGGACGTATTGATGTCGGTTTTTGTGGACGAAAAATCGCAAACGTTACAACGAAGGTAGCCTATTTTCTTTTAAATGAGAGGAACCATTTTATTCGACCATTATTTTTCACCGATGCTCTGGTATTTGATTTTGAATGAGAAGGAGAGTGATAATACGCGATTTTAATAAGGGAAGTTGTAGGCCTTGAACGGGGAACAGGAAAACATCGTTGCGTGCTAGCATAAGCTAAGCCATAGTGATTTGGATAGGGAGAAAAGGCTGATGGTGAAAGGAATTTCAGCTGAAGGGAAAGATGTAGGCTGATGGTGAAAGGAAGCAGGCTGGTGAAGGAGTCTTAGCTGATGGAAAAAGTTGACGTGAAGGGAATTTGACTGGTCAAAGTATATTATATTTGAATTTAAATTTAAATCGTCTCGGTGTACGTAATTCAAAAACTTGACATCCTAATGAGGCATGCCACTAGGCGTTCATAATGTTATACACCTATTCTGAACTAAATGGAAAAGGTTTCGAGTCCTAATTCAATCGTATGGAGAAGATAGCTTTTTAAACCCAGCTATTATATTAAATTTTGATTTAATTTTCATTGCGTTTACTTATCGTACGACCAAACGACCACTCCAAACACTACGAAAATTGAAATCCGATAATAATACAATATTATGGATCCAATGGAACTGATTTCGTCGAATTCCGAGACTGTGCCTCAGAAGGCTATTTTTAAATATCAATTTAAACGATATAATTTCAAAACTTAGCAAAACACTTCCAAATTCAGTTTTAACACTTTTACTATCTTCAGTACTATTAATATAAATTTTTTAAGCCTTTAAAATATTTTTAACAAGCTCGAAACTCAAGATTAAATATTTTACTCAATCTTCAATTATTGAATTAAATAATTATATTATTCAACAAATTGCTGTATCTACATTTTGAGTGGATAAATCCAAGTTTTTCATAATGAAAACCAATTTATAATTCAATTTCTATATTTAAAACCACTTAAATATTTCAGATTCAACGCTGAAAATCTGGGGCGTTACATTCCCTCCCCCTTAAAAGAATTTCGTCCCCGAAATTGCTAAGGCAGAAGAATGTCCCAAACCTATTAACTTACTAAAACATACTTAGTGAAAATCCAATATTCACTTTCTAATTCTTTAGTTTTCAAGTAAACAATTAGTTTCAATTTCCATTTCCGAAATCCCTTATTTCAATTCCAATTTGAAATCTTTTTGTCGCTAACAAAAACTTTTCCAAAACTTTTCAAAAAAATTTTAGCTCCCAAAATGTGCGATTTTTTTTGCCAATGTCTCCTTTGTACGGAGGAGTTTTTGCGATTTGACAAGAGATATAAATATATATACATCGACCCACACGGTCGAAAAAATAAAAAAAACAACAATAATTCATATTTCCTAACTTTTATTGCATAGGCGCACCTCTATTTAGCATTTTTAAGCAAGCGGCTTATTATTTTAGCAACTAGCGCAACCAAATCCAGTCACACGGCTTTCTTGTACCTGTACTTACTCAATTTAAATATGTAAGCGCCATGCATATGAAATTCATTATCATTTCACTCTTTTAAACAACTACAACTCATGAACACTAAAAGCAATGCACACTAAACACTTTTCATAAGCAATTTCAATGTCCCGACGTTAATTTTAATTGCTTACAACCAATCATGCATCGCTTTACTTAATCCAAATGGTTAACAACCCACATTCTTACATCCAATTTATTTTTAAGCAAAACAAACTCAAATTCAATTCAATTGATCTCAAATCAATTTATTTAACCTCTATCAACTCATAGAATTTTAATCACCTTCATTTACGTCAAACGACAATTCATTCTATGAAATTTGATGATATCCATGTGAATAAATAATTACTTAAGTTTTATAACCAATTTAAATTGATTCCGACCCAATTTATATTGAATTCCATTCCATTTTAATTCATTCACAACCATTTTGTTTAGCCGACACATTCCATGCTTGCATACTACTAACCATTCCCAAATTAATTCAACCCAAGCTTTTACTTAATTGTCTTCCATTCTTACTCGAAGTCGAGCTTCTAATTATTCTTAAGTTAATTTACTTCAATTTATTCCAACTTCAAACCTAAGTTCACTTCATTTAATTTGATTCTCATCTAATCAAATTCCATTTAATTCAGTTAGCCCATCCATTTTAATTTTAATTTTAGTTCACATTCTCAGTTTATCAAAATAATGTCCAAACACATATTTAACTCATTTATACTCGAATTGGATTTTATTTGCAACTCAAATCATTTCTATTATAATCCAATTCCATTTCATTTGACAGCTTCGATTCACAATTAATCCACTTATAATATGCGATGAATATTATTTATACTCAAGCATTATTTCTATCATTTAATTCACAAACCAACTTTATTAACTCACAATTCAACTTTTATTTATCCAATTTAAAACCCATTAACATATCCAATTAACTCATTTATTTCAAATTAGTCCCCTTCCCACTTGCAATTCAATATTTAATTTTTATCTTCAAAAATCACTTCATTTAATTTTCTTGAGTTCAATCTTATTTTGTATCTCAAGTTTGGAATTTTTTTAAATCTCCAAAACAATAAACATTATTATTTTAGACTATTATTTTACTTTTCCATTTTTATTTTAACCTGAGACCTTTATTTAGCCCAAGCACATTTTTATTTACACGTTTTCAATTCTTTGATATGTTATCGAAGCTTATTTATCCAAATTCAGTTTTATTTTTATCTAACTTCACTTACGCTAAATTTAACTTCATACCCTTCTCTCTTAAATTTATTTGGGTAAGAATTTAATTCATTTAATATCATCTGCAAATCATTTGAATTTTATTCAATTCACTTCTATTCCAATTTTTATTCAACTAGATTTTATTTTCATTTTAATCCAACTCCACTCAATTTCATTTGGCTTAAGTTAATTCAATTCAATTCCAACTTCATTTTTATTTTCTCATTCAATCACAATCTATTTAAGTTTCAAAATTTTAATTTCTTCACTTTATTCCAAGTTAAATTTTATTTTAACCTTCTCACTTTTACCTTTAATTCTAAAACGCAATCTGCATATTTCTCTTCAAAATCATTCGCCATTTATAAGTTTATAACTTATCTCCTGATGATCTCTAAATTACTTAAATAAGGATTTCAGAATTTTTAAACACCTGTCATTTGTTTCAAATCATTTTGAAATCACCAATACCCCAAAATCACACTTCTCAAATTTTTAAACCAATCCTGGTTTTTATCCCCAATAAATTTCCTTTGAAATTTCAAAAAGAAGACTAGTTATTCTAAACAAATCAATTTGGCAGCAATCCATCACTTAGAATCTTGAAAATGAACATCGATGATGCTGCAGTCATCATCGAAGTTATTTTCCAGCGAATGAAGTAAGTTCAATGCTATAACCTTTTTCAAAATTTTTTGAAACAATTTCCTTTCAGAAATACCTCCAAAATAATAATTCTATTATTTATCTTCAAAACACTTCGAAAAAAAAACACTTCCAAAATCTCCAGGATTTTAAATTTACAGATTTTATTTAAATCAAATTTTACTATAATTCATTTGTATAATTTATGCTCAAACAAATTTCCCTTTGATTATGCAAGTTATTCCGATTTTTATAACCTTATTTGTTTAAAATATTATCATCCAAACATCTAAGTTATATAACAATTTAAGAAAATATTTCTTTTATATCAAAATATATTTTTGGGTAAAACTATTTCATTTACCCGCTTTCAGAAACAATATTGTGTCGAATTGTTCTATTCAAGTGTTTAGAAATCCCTTCGATACAGTTGTCCAGACTGTGCCGACGAAGGTTCATATGCCACTCAATAAATCAATCAACACAATATAATACCATTTTTATATCCACTAATAAATACGCGCTCATAACTACTAATACGCTCAAACTCATTCTGGAGTACTCCTGACTCTATCTCAAATGAGTAATCCCCACCAGAGCCAAGGTTCTCGCTTAACCTTTCAGCTCTGATACCAACTGTAAGGACCCGCAAATCCGTACCCTTTAAGTCAACACTATTTTTCCAACATATCAACTCAAGGTGACCGAAAATATGAACCGTTAGGGTTAAAGGAGAAGAGGTAGAAGAAGAAAATAGAAAACAACATCATAATCTAACCATCGTAGTGGAATAAAATATAATAGATAATAAATGATTTCTACACAAAAAAAATATGTTTATATATTACATCATTAGAGTATACATCACATAGAGCTGGATAGTAATCATAACCTGTCCTCACAAAACTGAATGCACAGCTAATCAACACAGCGGAATATTTAAAACAAGTACGGGAGTACGTATCGCCGTTCAGCTCGGCTCCTAAGCTCCATAGCATCCTTTCCTATATTCTATAATACTCGGTCTGACCCGAGTATTATAGTGAAATAACACCCAAGTCAGTCTGGAATACCAACGTGAGAAAACCACACTCAAATTGATTATTAAAGTTTCAAAATTCTTTTGAAAACAAAAGCATCTCGTAAGACCACGTCACAAATAAACATGTAGGTTTTTAACCCTACGATAGCCAAAACACTTTTTATCAAATCCGTATGATATTATAATAGTGTCTATAGAAAGTAAAATAGAATCTAGCTGAAATGCTTGCATCTCACGTTTCAGCAATAGTTGGGCACAATCAAAACCGTAAAGGTGCGTAGGAAGAATGGATTTCCAACTAATGACTAGGCACTGGGGTACCACATGTCACAGTACGTGGCCTATATCACCATACCGAGGATCTCTCCCGATCCCGTGCAACATAAGACCTGGACTACCCCTTACTGGATAATCCTGAGTAAGATCACCCCGCGGGTGCGATCAGCAACCACCCACGCAGCTGAAATAAAAAGGGACAACTAGACAGGGATGACCTTACCCTAATGGGTGCTACCCACTTAGCCTTGCTGCATAACCCCTGATTTTCAGTCATTCCCGATTGATGAGGCTCGAGGCTAAGTGTTACCTTTTTAGAACACATCTCTTAGAATGCTCATCGCCCACCTAACGATGTTCTGAAAGTAGTCATCCATACAAGTCCGTCCCGGGTTCGAACGGAACCGAAGGCACTACTCCTACTACATCCATTTTGGAATCACCTTCAGGATTAGTAGCGACTAGCCCTTACACTTCACTGCTCCATCTTCGACTCCAAACTCGTTTTTCCCATGAAATCGTGCAAAACGGATCGAGTAGTTTTCCAGAATTTAATCCCGATCCCGATCTCTACGAAGCGCATTGGCTGATATTGATAGTCGGTTATTTAACTATCAATTAACATTCTCAAACATCTATCAAACAATAAATAATCTCCCAAATTATTTATTAATCTCAGAATATAATCGCAAGATATATTTCCACTTTCAACCCTTTTGAAAACAGTTTTCAAACCACACTCTTTTCATGGAATAAATTCCCAAATATTTATTTCCACTGAAAACACCAAGTACAAAAACATTATATTTTTAAATAATTTAAAACTCTTTATTATAAAATATCCTTTAAGATATTCAAGTTAAAACTACTTTAATACATACTCAAAAATATATACTTTAAGAATATTTAAAATAAAGCCGCTTCATAAAATATAAAACTAACTTTTCTCTTTCTTTAAAACAAAATACCAAGTCACCTTTAGATAATTACTACTATAATAAATTTGCAAAATACTTGTTTTAAAATTTTGAACATCTAAAAATAATAAATTTTCTAAAACATACCTTTAAATCAACTTTAAAACTTTTACTTATACTTAAGATTTTTCTTTGAAAACATACTTGGCTATCCAGGAAAATACACTTCTCTTTCACATCTTTTAAAAATAAATCACTATTTATTTTTAACTAAATTTACCCATTCCTTTAATAAATTCCCACTGTGAATTTAATCTTCCATATTTCCACTGATATATTAATTTACCTTTATAAACCCAATTTATAATTTTCTAGTCCCATGCCTTTTTAAAATTCCAATTTCAAACACTTAAATCAATTTTCAAATTGATTTCCAAGTTACTCCATTTTGTAATAAATTCCCTTCCTTACTCAATTTATTTCAAAACCCATTAACTTTAGATTTTATTTCTTAATTATGATTTAAAGTCTTTTTAACTGAAAATACCAATTTCATATTTTCCAAATTCCTTCTTTATCCTTTCAAATAAATTTAAACCTTGAATTTTAAAGTAAATTATTTTATTCCTTTAAATAACATCACTTAAGTTTTAAAATTCATTATTACTCTGTTTATTTGAAATCTCCTTTTCCATACTCGGAACTTATTTATTATAATTTTAAAATCACTTTCGTTCTTTTCCAATTCATTCTTTAATTTATCCCAAATTTTCAATAACCATTTTATTTACAAATTCTCTCTTTTAATTTTCTTTTCAAAAATCCAATATATATATTTTTGGTAACTCAGTACACCTAAATACTTTCACTCAAACATATCATCCAACATTTCTGTTACGAATATAATTTATCACAGATTATCAATGACCAAATTATAGAATATTAAAACAATCTAAATATATTTGAGGAACCCCGTTGGATCCCTCCAACCTGTTTCCCTGCATCCACAGATGTTAGCACAATACCAATTCCACTTCGAGATGGAATATCGGGGTATATGGGATTAATATAATATCATCCGCTATCATGAGGCGCATAGGGTCTCATCCGCTATATAATGCGGAA
Source organism: Allium cepa (assembly GCA_030765085.1). Taxonomy (NCBI): domain Eukaryota; kingdom Viridiplantae; phylum Streptophyta; class Magnoliopsida; order Asparagales; family Amaryllidaceae; genus Allium; species Allium cepa. The sequence goes on along the minus strand of CM060939.1, from coordinate 770,372,546 downwards.
AATCAATCACTCCAATATATACTATTACCACTGTATAGAATATAGCACATCAAATCAATTCAATCATTCAACCAATTATTTAAATTTAACCATTTAAATTTAAATAGAAATCCATAAGAGTGAGATTAACTCACCATTGATTTTTGTTTGCAAATCCAATCCATCTCGACTTGTTATTCCATGATTTTAGACCTTGAAAAAACAATTCAAGATTTATTTATATTTGAATTAACTAAAACAATTTATTTTCACTTAACAAATTTAATTTACTAATAATCAAATTCTAACTAGTAGTTTTAAAATAAATTTTCTTTTGATAAATATTTTTAGGAACAAAATAATTAAATAAGTTTATTAAACAAATTAATCTCCATAAAGCATTATTTAAAATTAAACTAGTATCTTAAAATATTTATATATGTATATTTATTTTATTTATTTTTCTTTGAAACTACATATACTAAGAAAATAATCTATATACAAATCTGTTTTACTATATATATACACAAATTGTATATAAATCTTGAACTTGAGTAACAATTGTTTTATAAACTTACTACTACTTCCCTTTTTCTGTTTTAAGCTTTACCTTTCTCTTTTTTTTTTCTATTTTTCTTTCAATCCGTGTATATTTTTTTATTCAACCAAGTATAAATGAAAGAGGAAAGACGAATACCTTACTGCTAAAATGAGAACCCAACCATCGAGCACCTCAGCCTAGCCTCACCCTCACGTGCGCGCGAAAATCCAGAACTCGGGCTTGAGCTCGAGATCCCCAACCTTGAACGCGAAAATCCCTAGCTCGATCCACGTCCAAAATAGTTCGCCACGATCGACGCTCCCTTCGACAGCAGCAACCCCGACACCCAGCGTAGCTACTAGCAACATCGGCGGTGATGTTTTCTTCTGTTCCCGCAATTAAACGACTCAGCGATGGATTCTGTTGGTGGTGGCAGCGCTTTGAGATTTTGGGTGAGGTCGATTTAGACATCGGTTTCTCCTATTTTCGGTTTTAAATAGAATTTTTTTTATTTTTTCTTTTTTTGAATTTTGTCTTTTCTCTCTCTTTTTTTATAAGAGATGAGGGGAATCTTGAGGAAGTAGGAGAACGAAGGCAGCCTATTTTCTTTTAAATGAGAGGAACCATTTTATTCGACCATTATTTTTCACCGATGCTCTGGTATTTAATTTTGAACGAGAAGGAGAGTGATAATACGCGATTTAAATAAGGGAAGTTGTCGGCCTTGAACGGGGAACAGGAAAACATCGTTGCGTGCTAGCATAAGCTAAGGCACAGTGATTTGGACAGGGAGAAAAGGCTGATGGTGAAAGGAATTTCAGCTGAAGGGAAAGATGTAGGATGATGGTGAAAGGAAGCAGGCTGGTGAAGGAGTCTTAGCTGATGGAAAAAGTTGACGTGAAGAGAATTTGACTGGTCAAAGTATATTATATTTGAATTTAAATTTAAATCGTCTCGGTGTACGTAGCTCAAAAACTTGACATCCTAACGAGGCATGCCACTAGGCGTTCACAATATTATACACCTATTCCGAACTAAATGGAAAAGGTTTCGAGTCCTAATTCGATCGTATGGAGAAGATAGCTTTTTGAACCCAGCTATTATATTAAATTTCGATTTAATTTTCATTGCGTTTACTTATCGTATGACCAAACGATCACTCCAAACACTACGAAAATAGAAATCCGATAATAATACAATATTACGGATCCAATGGAACCGATTTCGTCGAATTTCGAGACTGTGCCTCGGAAGGCTATTTTTAAATATCAATTTAAACGATATAATTTCAAAACTTAGCAAAACACTTCCAAATTCAGTTTTAACACTTTTACTATCTTCAGTACTATTAATATAAATTTTTTAAGCCTTTAAAATATTTTTAACAAGCTCGAAACTCAAGATTAAATATTTTACTCAACCTTCAATTATTGAATTGAATAATTATATTATTCAAGAAATTGCTGTATTTACATTCTGAATGGATAAATCCAAGTTTTTCATGTTCAAAACCAATTTATAATTCAATTTCTATATTTAAAACCACTTAAATATTTTAGATTCAACGCTTGGGACGTTACATTCCCTCCACCTTAAAAGAACTTCGTCCCCGAAATTGCTAAGGCAGAAGAATGTCCCAAACCTATTAACTTACTAAAACATACTTAGTGAAAATCCCATATTCACTTTCTAATTCTTTAGTTTTCAAGTAAACAGTTAGTTTCAATTTCCATTTCCAAAATCCCTTATTTCGATTCCAATTTGAAATCGTTTTGTCGTTAACAAAAACTTTTCCATAAATTTTCAAAAAAAAATTAACTCCCAAAATTTGCGAATTTTTTTGGCAATGTCTCCTTTGTACGGAGGAGCTTTTGCGATTTGACAAGAGATATAAATATATATACATTGACCCACACGGTCGGAAAAACAAAAAAAAACAACAATAATTCATATTTCCTAACTTTTATTGCATAGGCGCACCTCTATTTAGCATTTTTAAGCAAGCGGCTTATTATTTTAGCAACTAGCGCAACCAAATCCAGTCACACGGCTTTCTTGTACCTGTACTTACTCAATTTAAATATGTAAGCGCCATGCATATGAAATTCATTATCATTTCACTCTTTTAAACAACTACAACTCATGAATACTAAAAGCAATGCACACACTTTTCATAAGCAATTTCAATGTCCCGACGTTAATTTTAATTGCTTACAACCAATCACACATCGCTTTGCTCAATACAAATGGTTAACAACCCACATTCTTACATCCAATTTATTTTTAAGCAAAACAAACTCAAATTCAATTCAATTGATCTCAAATCAATTTATTTAACCTCTACCAACTCATAGAATTTTAATCACCTTCATTTACGTCAAACGACAATTCATTCTATGAAATTTGATGATATCCATGTGAATAAATAATTACTTAAGTTTTATAACCAATTTAAATTGATTCCGACCCAATTTATATTGAATTCCATTCCATTTTAATTCATTCACAACCATTTTGTTTAGCCGACACATTCCATGCTTGCATACTACTAACCATTCCCAAATTAATTCAACCCAAGCTTTTATTTAATTGTCTTCCATTCTTACTCGAAGTCGAGCTTCTAATTATTCTTAAGTTAATTTACTTCAATTTATTCCAACTTCAAACCTAAGTTCACTTCATTTAATTTGATTCTCATCTAATCAAATTCCATTTAATTCAGTTAGCCCATCCATTTTAATTTTAATTTTAATTCACATTCTCAGTTTATCAAAATAATGTCCAAACACATATTTAACTCATTTATATTCGAATTGAATTTTATTTGCAACTCAAATCATTTCTATTATAATCCAATTCCATTTCATTTGATAGCTTCGATTCATAATTAATCCACTTACAATATGCGATGAATATTATTTATACTCAAGTTTTATTTCTATCATTTAATTCACAAACCAACTTTATTAACTCACAATTCAACTTTTATTTAACCAATTTAAAACCCATTAACATATCCAATTAACTCATTTATTTCAAATTAGTCCCCTTCCCACTTGCAATTCAATATTTAATTTTTATCTTCAAAAATCACTTCATTTAATTTTCTTGAGTTCAATCTTATTTTGTATCTCAAGTTTGGAATTTTTTTAAAATCTCCAAAACATCAAACAATATTATTTTAGACTATTATTTTACTTTTCCATTTTTATTTTAACTTGAGACCTTTATTTAGCCCAAGCATATTTTCATTTACACGTTTTCAATTCTTTGATATGTTATCGAAGCTTATTTATCCAAATTCAGTTTTATTTTTATCTAACTTCACTTACGCTAAATTTAACTTCATACCCTTCTCTCTTAAATTTATTTGGGTAATAATTTAATTCATTTAATATCATCTACAAATCATTTGAATTTTATTCAACTCACTTCTATTCCAATTTTTATTCAACTAGATTTTATTTTCATTTTAATCCAACTCCAACTCAATTTCATTTGGTTTAAGTTAATTCAATTCAATTCCAACTTCATTTTTATTTTCTCATTCAATCGCAACCTATTTAAGTTTCAAAATTTTAATTTCTTCACTTTATTCCAAGTTAAATTTTATTTTAACCTTCTCACTTTTACCTTTAATTCTAAAACCCAATCTGCATATTTCACTTCAAAATCATTCACCATTTATAGGTTTATAACTTATCTCCTAATGATCTCTAAATTACTTAAATAAGGATTTCAGAATTTTTAAACACCTGGCATTTGGTTCAAATCATTTTGAAATCACCAATATCCCAAAATCACACTTCTCAAATTTTTAAACCAATCCTGGTTTTTATCCCCAATAAATTACCTTTGAAATTTCAAAAATAAGACTAGTTATTCTAAACAAATCAATTTGGCAGCAATCCATCACTTAGAATCTTGAAAATGAACATCGATGATGCTGCAGTCATCATCGAAGTTATTTTCCAGTGAATGAAGTAAGTTCAATGCTATAACCTTTTTCAAAATTTATTTGAAACAATTTCCTTTCAGAAATACCTCCAAAATAATAATTCTATTATTTATCTTCAAAACACTTCGAAAAAAACACTTCCAAAATCTCCAGGATTTTAAATTTATAGATTTGATTTAAATCAAATTTTATTATAATTCATTTGTATAATTTATGCTCAAACAAATTTCCCTTTGATTATGTAAGTTATTCCGATTTTTATAACCTTATTTGTTTAAAATATTATCATCCAAACATCTAAGTTATATAACAATTTAAGAAAATATTTCTTTTATATAAAAATATATTTTTGGGTAAAACTATTTCATTTACCCGCTTTCAAAAACAATATTGTGTCGAATTGTTCTATTCAAGTGTTTAGAAACCCCTTCGATACAGTTGTCCAGACTGTGCCGACGAAGGTTCATATGCCACTCAATAAATCAATCAACACAATATAAAACCATTTTTATATCCACTAACAAATAGCGCTCATAACTACTAATATGCTCAAACTCATTCTAGAGTTCTACTGACTCTATCTCAAATGAGTAATCCCCACCAGAGCCAAGGTTCTCGCTTAACCTTTCACCTCTGATACCAACTATAAGGACCCGCAAATCCGTACCCTTTAAGTCAACACTATTTTTCCAACATATCAACTCAAGGTGAACGGAAATATGAACCGTTAGGGTTAAAGAAGAAGAGGTAGAAGAAGAAAATAGAAAACAACATCAGAATCTAACCATTGTAGTGGAATAAAATATAATAGATAATAAATGATCTTTACACAAAAACAAATATGTTTATATATTACATCATTAGAGTATACATCACATACAACTGGATAGTAATCATAACCTGTCCTCACAAAACTGAATGCACAGCTAATCAACACAGCGGAATATTTAAAATAAGTACGGGAGTACGTATCGTCGTTCAGCTCGGCTCCTAAGCTCCATAGCATCCTTTCCTGTATTCTATAATACTCGGTCTGACCCGAGCATTATAGTGAAATAACATCCTAGTCAGTGTGGAATACCAACTTGAGAAAACCACACTCAAATTGATTATTAAAATTTCAAAATTCTTTTGAAAACAAAAGCATCTCGTAAGACTACGTCACAAATAAACATGTAGGTTTTTAACCCTATGATAGTCAAAACACTTTTTATCAAACCCGTATGATATTATAATAGTGTCTATAGAAAGTAAAATAGAATCTAGCTGAAATGCTTGCATCTCACGTTTCAGCAATAGTTGGGCACAATCAAAACTGTAAAGGTGCGTAGGAAGAATGGATTTCCAACTAATGACTAGGCACTGGGGTGCCACATGTCACAGTACGTGGCCTAGATCACCACACCGAGGATCTCTCCCGATCCCCTGCAACATAAGACCGGGACTACCCCTTACTGGATAATCCTGAGTAAGATCACCCCATGGGTGGGATCAGCAACCACCCACACAGCCGAAATAAAAAGGGACAACTAGACAGGGATGACCTTACCCTAATGGGTGCTACCCACTTAGCCTTGCTGCATAACCCCTGATTTTCAGTCATTCCCGGTTGATGAGGCTCGAGGCTAAGCATTACCTTTTTAGAACACATCTCTTAGAATGCTCATCGCCAACCTGACGATGTTCTGAAAGCATTCATCCATACAAGTCCGTCCCGGGTTCGAACGGAACCGAAGGCACTATTCCTACTACATCCATTTTGGAATCACCTTCAGGATTAGTAGCGACTAGCCCTTGCACTTCACTGCTCCATCTTCGACTCCGAACTCGTTTTTCCCTTGAAATCATGCAAAACGGATCGAGTAGTTTTCAAGAATTTAATCCCGATCCCGATCTCTACGAAACGATCAGCGCATTGGCTAATATTGATAGTGTGGAATATGCGAGTATATGATTTTTGTTTGATGATAATAAACATACATATATATACATTCATTTAAATGTATTTGTTAATGTACTATTTTATTTTTCATAGATTAAATAAATATTTGTTGAATAAAATAAATTACACAGAATTTGAATTCAAACAGATATTTTATTCAAACAAATATTTATTAAAATTTTGAATAGTACAAATTCAAGCTCTCACTATAGATATATAATTTTGATTCTAATTACATCACAATTCAGTTTACATAATTTCCTCACTACATATCACTCACACTCGTAGTTTATCTTCAACTGCATTCCAGTTTGAATCCAGCATCTGAGCAATCTGCAAAAATATTCACTAACGCAGTAAAATTGAAAAAGAAATATTTTTGCAATATAAAATGAAATATGATTTTTGAAAATATGATTTGCCTCAGTTATTTGGGTTGTTCATCATCATTCACATTTGAATTCATCATACACGAACAATGTGACATGCACAGTGTATCACTGTACATGCTACAGGGCCATGCACATCGATATACACTTGATCGATTTACAAGAACAGGTGAGCATAGGTCAAACCCAAATGAAAAGCCGGGTTCAACTCACGTGCAATCACGACACGAGCACAAGGTCAAACCCGAGTTTTTGAAACTGGATTCAACGCAAGTAAAATTTCAAAAATCAACATGAATGGATGCAAAGACCAACTGCAACATGGATGTCACAAGCAATACCAGAGACAGTCTCACAAGACAGTAACATGCAGTTTTGCAGTGGTACAAGGAAAGTACAGGGAACAACAACATGGTAAACAATGACACAGCAACAATGAAGACCACTATGCAGTGGACATGAGTGCAACTTGACTATCAAGTTCAAGCCAAATTAACATAATGCAAACTACAATCACAACAATATGCTTGAAGACTACAGCACGACCAAGTATGGCAGTGAAACTTAAGCAAGTGCACAACAATCTCAGTGAAGCCAAAGTGATAAAAAGTTGTCCAGACAATCAGACAAGTGCATCCAGAAGTACAAGATGACCAAGTGAATCAAGTTCAGGTACACGAGCTAATGAAGACCGCATCATGATGCAAGGCCAGAGACTACAATATCAAGTGCAAGTGCAAACTCAAATAAGTATGTGCAACTGTGAAAACTTCACTGAGCTAGTGCAATTTGTACAAAATTGCCACCAACATAACAACACAAATGAATACTGCAACAACTAGAGCCAAAGTTCACAAGTGCAGACCAAATGAAGACCACAAGTATACAACAACAAGCAGGAGTGCGCAAGTGCAGATGAACACATATGGCCGAAGTCAATGAAGCCCAAGTATACAGAAGTCAATGCCGAGAAACAATGTATACAAATAATCAGGTCAAAATGAAGCAAACTACAGAATCAAGTGCACCAGTGATACAAGCTACTGATTGTACAATGAAAACGTCAATTGAAGTTCAGGTTAAACCAACATGTGCACCAGTGATACAAGCTACTGATTGTACAATGAAAACATCAATTGAAGTTCAGGTTAAACCAACATGCAAACAGTGATGGCAGTATTAATGTCAGGCACACATATATATGAAGCAACACAATTGCAAATTCGACAAGCACATGAAACATGAAAACAACAAGTTCAACTGAAATGAAAACAGTTTGAAGAAGACTACAATATCAAGTACATGAAGACTACAATACATAAGTCAGTGCAGTGATACATGGAATCACATAAACAAGTTCGAACAACCAGACAACATCATAATCACGAATGCAATGTTCAAGTGGAGACCAGAGAAGATGGCCAGAGATGAAGACAGGGATGAACACAAAGATGGCTGAAGCCATGTCAAGCAAGTTGACCAGGTTAAAAAATCAAGTGTGTACAATCTTTGAAAAAGTCAAAACAAATAAAAGAGTAAAGTTCTTTACCGTATGAATCAAGGAAAATCAAACGATTGAAAATCAAAACTGTGTGCATCTAGTTGTCACAGAAATCAGGAAAGCCGTGCGCATCAGGAATTGAAAATTAGGAAAATATCGAATTGATATGAACAAACTCGAGTGTTGAATTCTACATCACCCAGTTATCATCATAGGCATCGAGTTCAATCAAGCAATTTAACCAGCAACGAAAGAAAAAATTACATACCGCAATTTATCGAACTCGGTCAACAAAGGAGCAGTTGCGAACGAGCAAAGTCACAAGAGAATCGATCATCAGAGAGCCGCGAACAAGATTATTGAATCAGAAACAAACTCGTCAAAGCAACCAGAGAAAGCCCTAATTTTCGCAAGAGCAAAAGCCTTAATTCGACAAAGAGGAATGGCCAAGCCAAAAGAAAAAGGAAAGAGAAAAAGAATTGGGCCGGCCTTTATTATTATAAAGGGGATTGAGTTTTTATTTCAAATAGGGTTTTTAGTTTTTAAACTGTTTTAGTTTGTTTTAAATTTTCTTTTTGAATCAAGTCTTGGTAAATCACCACCTAGGTTGTAGGTAGTGTCAGATTGTCTAGTTAGAATTAGTTCAGTGAGCAGGGTGCGCGAGTTTGCAAAACTCTATAGGCGGGAGCAAGGGTTTGCGAGTTTGCAAAACTCTATAGGCGGGAGCAGGGGTTACGAGTCTATTAGAGTGTTTGTAAGCGGGATCAGGGTTTGCGAGTCTGTTAGAGTGTTTGTAAGCGGGATACTGTTTAATTCTAATAGAAATATGGGATTGCAGCAGTAGGCAGGGATTGCCGAAGCTGGGTAAATTTTGTGTGTGATTTACTTTTCATCATATTTATTTCTGCAGTTTGTTTCTGTGTTTAAATCAAGAAAATTTGCTATAACCCTATTCACCGCCCCTCTAGGGTTAATCTAGATCGTACAAGTGGTATCAGAGCACGGTATTTTTCTTTAACTCTAGAGTCATGAATCCACCAAATAATACTTTTGTTGAGGGTCGTTCCAATATTATTCCTTCTATTTTCGATGGAACAGATTTTTTGAACTGGAAATTGAAAATGAATTTTTATTTAAAATCTGTTAATATTAAATGTTGGGATATTATTGAAAATGGGTGTGATATAACAAATAAGGAAATTATCTCGATTAATGCTCTTGCTATGCATATATTATATTCTCATATTAATCGTGATAACTTTTATTTCGTCTCTCATTTTGAAAATGCACAGAAAATCTGGAATATTTTCGATGCAATATATGGAGCAAAAGTCAACAGCAATGAGATGTCCTCCACAACCGACTCAGTTAAAGAAATGTGCTTAACGGGAGTGGTAAATAGCAGTTGTGATGAGGATGATGATGGAGCAGCCGAGCTGGCATTACTAATAAAGAAATTCAAAAGGAGGAACCGCAAATACGGAAATCCAGCTCTAAATCAAAAATTAAAAAACAGAGAGCACAATATGAAGCCAAGCGAGGTATCAAAACTCACTCACTCTGAATTACTTATTTATTTCCACGAAGTGAATGGCTATTTTGAACGACTTAGGGACAAGTATGCCAAACTTGAATCACAAAAAGACACTTTGATAGAATTAAATGAACAACTTGACCAATTAGTTAAAACCTATCAAAGTAGGATCCCTAAGTGTGATAAGAGTCAAACATTCGAAGAAGAAATTAAAAAATCAGAAATTAATATAAAATCACTTGAAAATGAAATTCTGATTTTGAAAGAGAACGAAAATACTAGGAGAGAAAATTCTATCAAAAAGTGCACACAATTATTGAACGAAAATGAATCTCTCAAAATACAAGTCCAACAATTGTCAATAACTTTAGATAAATTTTCAAAAAGTGAGAAATCATTGAATCTTCTATTAGGGAAGCAAACTGTTAATACAGCTAGACAAGGACTTGGATATAATCAATCTGAAAATGTTGAAAGCGATATTAATCAAGAAAATTCCATGTGCACAATTTGTAGAAAAAATGGACACGATCACAATAATTTTTGGTATAGACCCAAACATGTGAAAACCATACCAATTTGGGTTCCAAAAGGCACGAATATAAAATCTCTCAAAGTTAAACAAATTTGGGTGCCAAAAGGAACATATATAAACAGTTTTGGGTCTCCACAAAATTATTTTTCTAAATCTTCAGCCACTAACAACCATGGACCTATAAAAACAAATAGGTCATATAAATCTTTTCCCATGTAGGTGTGATGGCGGGCTAAGGAACAACAACAGTGTTCGCTGGATTTTGGCTTTTCCAGAAACACAACGGGCAACAAAGAAAAGTTCCTTAGCCTAGTACAAAGGTGAAAGAATCACAATGGGCAACCACAAAAAATTATCGTAAAGGTAAAACAGGTGAAGATATATTTATCGATAAATTAAATGTGATAATCTGCACCATATTTTGAATGAAATCAGCCAATATTGAGATGTAAAGATGATGTTTTCTGATTCTGACTTGTTCGACATAGTTGGCCAATTATATTGATGCCAAAAACACTATTCTTTGATTTACTTCATATATATTTGTTTGGATTAAACATAGTGTTTTATTGGATAATAATACATTAGGTTATAATACGGCTAACTCTATATTCACAGTTTCTGATTATTTACACGACTTCAATTCAAATTTAGAATGCTGTTAAAAATTGAGTTGAATTTTTATGCACACTTCATGATCTGGTCTATCAAATTTAGTTAGTGATATTTAGGATTGAAAGAGAAACTCTGATGCAGATCATACTGGTAATCTAGTTGATAAAAAATTTACTAGTGGAACGTGATTAATTTTTGAAACATTCATTTGCTGCATCGTTTTTTCAAAGAAAATATCTGCATATTTTTCACTTGAAATAATTTTTAGCATAAATTTTTTCTTAAAACCCCTTCTAGAAAACAATCTCTGTTGACCTTGTATCAGATTAGTTAGTTAAGAAAATTTGATTTTAAATGACAAATTTTTGACTAATCTGACTCCCTACTAATTATCAAAAAGATAAATAGTGATTGAGAAGGTGATAAGTGTTGATATTTAACATACATTACTCAAGAGAGTATATTTGGAAAATTTCTTTAGGAATTCAAACAAGAGTTATAAAACTTTTTGTTGGGTAAAGATTCCATAACCATTTCTATATCTATCATATTTCTATCGACCATTGTTTATCAAATCTTAAATATAGTTTGTCGATATGTGGTACTATAATCAGGGATCATTTGTTTTTCATTTCACATTTTTTGTAAAAATAAATAAATATCTAAAGTATTCACTCTCATTTAAAAGTCCTCACGGTTATGCATGGGTGAATTACTTGGATTTTTTGATTATGTGCTTCCATGCTCGTTTAAAAATCCTTACGGTTATGCATGTACGGAACGCATATCAAAATTAATTGATTAAATAGACAAGTTGATTCTAATCCCATTTAAAAGTCCTCACGGTCATGCGTGGTTAGAAGATACTTGATTTCATTTTTTAAAATTAAATTGGAATACTACTAATCTCATTTAAAAGTCCTAACGGTTATGCATGATTAGTAGGTATTCAAATTCCTAATATAAATGTACCACAAGTTGATACAATCGTATGATTTTATATTAGAACATCATTTCCATTCTTTCTAAAAGTGGAATATGCGCCTAACAAAAGTAGTTATGATTTTTGTTTGATTTTTATTGAAGTTTAATATTTATATTCAAATTGAGTTTTAATGTTGGATTAATATTGATCACTTTATCTCTATTTTTCTCTAACACTATTATTCTTTTGCTGGTAACAAAAGGGGGAGAGAAAAGTTAAGATTTTGTCAACTGAAATCAAGCAAAGGTCAAATACTTTTCCATTTGCATCTAGGCTCATTTGTATATTTCTATTTATATGCATATATGTAGGGGGAGCATCATGTAGAGAGGAAGCATTTAAATAGGGGGAGCAATTAGAGTATATCATTGATCAAATACATTTAACTCAGTCAAAATCTTAAATATATGTTTGTTATCATCAAAAGGGGAAGATTGTGGAATATGCGAGTATATGATTTTTGTTTGATGATAATAAACATATATATACATTCGTTTAAATGTATTTGTTAATGTACTATTTTATTTTTCATAGATTAAACAAATATTTGTTGAATAAAATAAATTACACAGAATTTGAATTCAAACAGATATTTTATTCAAACAAATATTTATTACAATTTTGAATAGTATAAATTCAAGCTCTCACTATACATATACAATTTTGATTCTAATTACATCACAATTCAGTTTACATAATTTCCTCACTACATATCACTCACACTCGTAGTTTATCTTCAACTGCATTCCAGTTTAATCCAACATCTGAGCAATCTGCAAAAATATTCACTAACGCAGTAAAATTGAAAAAGAAATATTTTTGCAATATAAAATGAAATATGATTTTTGAAAATATGATTTGCCTCAGTTATTTGGGTTGTTCGTCATCATTCACATTTGAATTCATCATACACGAACAATGTGACATGCACAGTGTATCACTGTACATGCTACAGGGCCGTGCACATCGATATACACTTGATCAATTTACAGGGACATGTGTGCACAGGTCAAACCCAAATGAAAAGCCGGGTTCAACTCACATGCAATCACGACACGAGCAAAAGGTCAAACCCGAGTTTTTGAAACTGGATTCAACGCAAGTAAAATTTCAAAAACCAACATGAATAGATGCAAAGACCAGCTGCAACATGGATGTCACAAGCAATACCATAGAAAGTCACACAAGACAGTAACATGCAGTTTTGCAGTGGTACAAGGAAAGTACAGGGAACAACAACATGGTAAACAATGACACAGCAATAATAAAGACCACTATGCAGTGGACATGAGTGCAACTTGACTATCAAGTTCAAGCCAGATTAACATAATGCAAACTACAATCACAGCAATATGCTTGAAGACTACAGCACGACCAAGTATGGTAGTGAAACTCAAGCAAGTGCACAACAAATTCAGTGAAGCCAAAGTGATAAAACAATTGTCCAGACAATCAGACAAGTGCATCCAGAAGTACAAGATGACCAAGTGAATCAAGTTCAGGTACACGAGCTAATGAAGACTGCATCATGATGCAAGGCCAGAGACTACAATATCAAGTGCAAGTGCAAACTCAAATAAGTATGTGCAACTGTGAAAACTTCAGTGAGCTAGTGCAATTTGTACAAAATTGCCACCAACATAACAACACAAATGAATACTGCAACAAACAGAGCCAAAGTTCACAAGTGCAGACCAAATGAAGACCACAAGTATACAACAACAAGCAGAAGTGTGCAAGTGCAGATGAACACATATGGCCGAAGTCAATGAAGCCCAAGTATACAGAAGTCAATGCCGAGAAACAATGTATACAAATAATCAGGTCAAAATGAAGCAAACTACAGAATCAAGTGCACCAATAATACAAGCTACTGATTATACAATGAAAACATCAATTGAAGTTCAGGTTAAACCAACATGCAAACAGTGATGGCAGTATCAATGTCAGGCACACATATATATGAAGCAACACAAGTGCAAATTCGACAAGCACATGAAACATGAAAACAACAAGTTCAACTGAAATGAAAACAGTTCGAAGACGACTACAATATCAAGTACATGAAGACTACAATACATAAGTCAGTGCAGTGATACATGGAATCACATAAACAAGTTCGAACAACCAGACAACATCAAATTCATGAATGCAATGTTCAAGTGGAGACCAAAGAAGATGGCCAGAGATGAAGACAGGAATGAACACAAAGATGGCCGAAGCCATGTCAAGCAAGTTAACCAAGTTAAAAAATCAAGTGTGTACAATCTTTGAAAAAGTCAAAACAAATAAAAGAGGAAAGTTCTTTGCCGTATGAATCAAGGAAAATCGAACGATTGAAAATCAAAACCGTGTGTATCAAGTTGTCACAAAAATCAGGAAAGCCGTGCGCATAAGGAATTGAAAATTAGGAAAGTATCGAATTTATACGAACAAACTCAAGTGTCGAATTCATATAAATACATCACCCAATTATCATCATAGGCATCGAGTTCAATCAAGCAATTTTACCAGCAACAAAAGAAAAAATTACATACCGCAATTTATCGAACTCGGTCAACAAAGGAGCAATTGCGAACTAGCAAAGTCACAAGACAATCGACCATCAGAGAGCCGCGAACAAGATTGTTGAATCAGAAACAAACTCGTCAAAGCAACTAGAGAAAGCCCTAATTTTCGCAAGAGCAAAAGCCCTAATTCGACAAAGAGGAACGACCAAGCCAAAAGAAAAAGGAACGAGAAAAAGAATTGGGCCGGCCTTTATTATTATAAAGGGGATTGAGTTTTTATTTCAAATAGGGTTTTTAGTTTTTAAACTGTTTTAGTTTGTTTTAAATTTTCTTTTTGAAACAAGTCTTGGTAAATCACCACCTAGGTTGTAGGTAGTGTCAGATTGTCTAGTTAGAATTAGTTCAGTGAGCAGGGTGTGCGAGTTTGCAAAACTCTATAGGCGGGAGCAAGGGTTTGCGAGTTTGCAAAACTCTATAGGCGGGAGCAGGGGTTGCGAGTCTATTAGAGTGTTTGTAAGCGGGAGGAGGGTTTGCGAGTCTGTTAGAGTGTTTGTAAGCGGGATACTGTTTAATTCTAATAGAAATTTGGGAATGCAGCAGTAGGCAGGGGTTGCCGAAGCTGGGTAAATTTTGTGTGTGATTTGCTTTTCAGCATATTTATTTCTGCAGTTTGTTTCTGTGTTTAAATCAAGAAAATTTGCTATAACCCTATTCACCCCCCCTCTAGGGTTAATCTAGATCCTACAGATAGTCGGTTATTTAACTATTAATTAACATTCTCAAACATCTATCGAACAATAAATAATCTCCCAAATGATTTATTAATCTCAGAATATCATCGCAAGATATATTTCCACTTTCAACCCTTTTGAAAACAGTTTTCAAACCACACTCTTCTCATGGAATAAATTCCCAAATATTTATTTCCACTGAAAACACCAAGTACAAAAAATTATATTTTTGAAATAATTTATAACTCTTTATTATAAAATATCCTTTAAGACATTCAAGTTAAAACTACTTTAATACATATTCAAAAATATATACTTTAAGAATATTTAAAATAAAGCCGCTTCATAAAATATTAAACTAACTTTTCTCTTTCTTTAAAACAAAATACCAAGTCACCTTTAAATAATTACTACTATAATAAATTTGCAAAATACTTGCTTCAAAATTCTGAATATCTAAAAATAATAAATTTTCTAAAACATACCTTTAAATCAACTTTAAAACTTTTACTTATACTTAAGATTTCTCTTTGAAAACGCACTTGGCTATCCAGGAAAATACACTTCTCTTTCACATCTTTTAAAAATAAATCACTATTTATTTTTAACTAAATTTACCCATTCCTTTAATAAATTCCCACCGTGAATTTAATCTTCCAAATTTCCACTGATATATTTATTTACCTTTATAAACCCAATTTATAAATTTCTTAGTCCTATGACTTTTTAAAATTCCAATTTCAAACACTTAAATCAATTTTCATATTGATTTCTAAGTTACTCCATTTTGTAATAAATTCCCTTCCTTCGATTTTAAATAGAAACGATGTAGACATCTGTTTGGGGGAGGTCGATTTAGACATCTGTTTCCCCTCTCTTCGGTTTAAATAGAAACGATTTTGATTTTGATTTTCTTCTTCTGAATTTTGTCTTTTCTCTCTCTTCTTTTTTTATAGGAGACGAGGGGAATCTTGAGGAAGTAGGAGAACGAAGGCAGCCTATTTTCTTTTGAACGAGAGGAACCATTTTATTCGACCATTATTTTTCACTGATTCTCTGGTATTTGATTTTGAATGAGAAGGAGAGTGATAATATGCGATTTTAATAAGGGAAGTTGTCGGCCTTGAACGGGGGACATGAAAACATCGTTGCATGCTAGCACAGGCTAAGGTACAGTGATTTGGATAGGGAGAAAGGGCTGATGGTGAAAGGAATTTCAGCTGAAGGGAAAGAATGTAGGCTGATGGTGAAGGAAGCACGCTGGTGAAGGAATCTTAGCCGATGGAAAAAGTTGACGCGAAGGGAATTTGACTGGTCAAAGCATATTATATTTGAATTTAAATTTAAATCGTCTCAGTTTATGTAGCTTAAAAACTTGACATCCTAACGAGACGTGCCGTTAGGCATTCAAAATGTTATACCCTATTCCAAACACAATGGAAAAGGTTTCGAGTCCTAATTCAATCGTATGGAGAAGATAGCTTTTTGAACCCAGCTATTATACTAAATTTCGATTTAATTTTCAGCGCGTTTACTTATCATACGGCTAAATGATCACTCCAAACACTACGAAAATTGAAATATGATAATAATACAATATTATGGATCTAATGGGTCGGATTTCGTCGAATTTCGAGACTGTGCCTTGGATGACTATTTTTAAATATCAATTTAAACGATAGATTTCAAAACTTAACAAAACAGATTCAATTTTAACACTTTTACTATCTTCAGTACTATCAATATAAATTTTACAAGCCTTTAAAATCTTTTTAACAAGCTCGAAACTCAAGATTAAATATTTTACTCAATCTTCAATTATTGAATTAAATAATTATATTATTCAATAAATTGCTGTATTTACATTCTGAATGGATAAATCCAAGTTTTTCATTTTCAAAACCAATTTATGATTCAATTTCTATATTTAAAAGCACTTAAATATTTCATATTCAACGCTGAAAAATTTGGGTCGTTACAATTTATTAAGTAAACTTTTCAAATCTAAATAATAGTAATTGAATTTGATACATATGAGATTATCAAAAATTTAGTTTTGAAATTATGGAATTTGAAATGGTTTATTTGCGGTTCAAATCTGTATTTGGAATTGATATAAATTGAAATGGATTATTGAAAACTGGATTGAGTTGAAATTTATGAATTGAGATTTGATTTAAATTGAATTTTGGATTCAAGTTGATTTGAATCAATTTGTGAAGTTGAGGAAATTATTTTATTTTATAAAGTAATCTTATATTTAAAACTAATTTATATATATACTATTTGAATATCTAAACTGTTTAAGGGGTGGAAGTTATGGTTTCGAAGTTATGAATTTCAAAGTATAATGTTTTGAAAGTGTTATAATTTCAAGTGGTTGGTTTCGAAAGTGTTATAACTTTGGAAAAATGATAAGATTTTGGGAATGGATATATTTGAAATAGAAATTATAACTTATTTGGTTTGAAATGAAAATGATATCGTACTGATATGGTTTCGAAATAGCAATGATATTTGGTTTTGAAGTATGAACTATTTTGAAATGACCGCGGTGTTATAATAACATTTGGTTGTTAAAGAGACCGGGATCGGAAGTTGTCACACTCTCTGCCAACTCTGAAAACCACTTTAACAACCGTGTACACAGTGGAGATTCCAGAATGAAGTAGGATGGTGGCGACGTTCTATTGATGTATATACGTGGACCCGACTCCCATGAGTTGGCATAAGGTGGCTAAAACAGGAGCGATTCCGAGCCAATGAGGTAGCTCCTCTTATCGGACACACTTCTTTGATACCATTCTATTCTTTATGATTGATTGGTGCACCTTTGATTTTTGGGAGTGTGGCTCGAGGTGGGCGGTAGTAGCTGCTAAGCGTTACCACCAGTCTGGATGCGTAATTAGTATATCTACCCTAACATTGCCTGGTTGCGCCATGTCACCTACCCTAGCACGCCTTGTACGATTTTGGTTTTGTGTCGTAGCCTATGGAGTATCCTCTGGTGGCTTCCTAATCATGAGGGGCTATGATACCGGGTAGACTACTGGGACTATATATGTGTTAATATGGAAAATATAAAGCTTTAACGCTATTTTAATAAGTTTACTTTTACTTTAAACATTATTATAATAGCTTATGTTACTAAATAGTAAATAGTTTAAAGGATCCTTAGAGGATGGTTTTTCCAAACATCCATTGAGTTACTTGTATTTTAATTGTTATTTCACTTGAGTTCGATTTATTGATATAAGAATGTTAATCCTGACTCGAGTATTTTGTTTTTTTGCTTTACGCTCGGGTCAGACCGAGTGATATAGCTTTTGAGACTCACCTTTACAGTTGGAGCTTCGCTTGGAGATCCAGCTATCTATCCAGCTTTCAGATATTCAGTTGATTCTAGTGATGTATTCTGATCTTGTATTTGATTATTGTATTAGAGACTTCTATTGCATCTTATTTAACTCTGTTATATATATAGTAGCTTCATGAACTACTATCCTCTTGTTTCTGCCGCGTTATTGTTATATTACTCTATGTCTGTGATTCTGTGGTTATTTTATTTACTGTATATGCTGAATTTGGCCAAATATAAACCAACAACTTGATATTTTGAGAAATTCAATTCCGGCATGTTCAGATGCGAATGGAAGAAAAAATCCTTGTCAATGTTCGCCATCAGGAATCGAATGATAAATCCTTTTTCGGACCGGTGTAAACACCTCAAAATTTCATACTTGAATCTTAGATCAACATTTGTGCGATGAAATGATCTACATATAATTTATGTATTTATTAACTTTCAAAAACTTTTATCTTAAGTTTAAGCATTTTACAAAGGTGCTTCTTTATATAATCCCTTAATCCTTTATTATAACTTTTTCACTTAAAAAATAATTTATCTTTATTATAACTTTTTTGTATTCCCATAATCCTTTAACTTAGTATATTTCCTTTAACACTAATATTATTTATGAATCATTTCATAAATCTATTACTTAAGTTTATTACATCTTATAACTTATGTAAATCAATCATATTTTAAAGACTTAAGTCCAAATTCTTAATTAATGGTGAAATTCATTAATAAAACATTTTCCAGGTTACAATTACCATGTTGAGGAGTCATTTTTTTTAATAGTTCATGACTTAAATCTATATTTACACCTTTATATCCTAAGAGTATATAAACCCTAAATTTCAAATTGGTTTGACTTAAATCCATCTGTCCAACAAATTTAGACTTTGTTGTAGTTTACTATTATCTCAAATTCATAAGTTATAAAACTTATTTCTTATTTAATAATATTATTAATTTTCTAGCTTTGGAAAACAAATTTTAAAACCACTCGTACTTAAATCCTCATACTCTTAACCCTTAATTTTTTTATAAATCAGATTTATAAAGTATCCTTATCTTATTTCATTTACTCAAAGTATTTCACAATCTTTTACCAAAACTTCACTAATTTCTTAGCTCTAAGTTAGGTATGATTTGAAAATTTCGACTGTCCAAAATCGTCAAGAACCCCGCTTTATCTTATCAATTAGCGATTCCAAATTTATCTTTAGTTTAAACACTTTTATAAAGATTGCTAATCAATTTATCAGTTAGTAATTCACATTATCTCTATAACTTAGGAAAATTATATAGATCGAGAAACTCTAAAACAATACCAAGGAATTGGGTACTACCAATTGTATCATATATCTTATTAACAAGAAGAGTAATATTTAAGAGAAGTGCTTACCATTCGAACACATCTCTTGCCTATTTTTAGTTTATTTTCGAGCCAATCAAACTAGTTATCATAAAATACCTCTTTTTATTTGAAATACTACCATTTCCAAAATCCTTTAGAGATTACTTTATAAAACCTATTTTATAAATTAATTTTATTTATATTAATTAACTTCATTTAAATTTCCACAACTCTTTAAATTACTCGAATTTAAATTCTCATTCCTTTTATATTTATCTTTTTTACATAATTATTTTCTATTATCTAAATACATTTTTAACCTATATGTTCATTCCTTAAACAAATCTTATTATCAAACACCTGTAGTCAAATCGTAAAACTTAATTCATAAGGTATTTGTACTTAAAATTTTAAATCAAACAATTGATCAATTTATGATAGTAACTCAACCTTATCATTTCTTAATCTATTATTTTGGAATAAGTATTAAAGAATTGAATTACCTTATCAGATTTCCGACTTATCAATCATCTTTATGAAACATCTTATAATTAAACTGTGAAATTCTAATCACAAGATGTTCATATTTAAATTTAAATAATCCTGATTTCTAACTATACAACTTTTCAAAATATATACTTTATATTCAATATATAATCCTAGGTAAAACTATTCCATTTACCAATTTTTCAAAATCAGTATGTCGATTTTCTTTGTTTAAATGTTTAGGAACCTTCATCGATAACGGTGATCAGGCGCATCGATCAAAATCCATAAATCACTCAACAGATAAATCAATGCAAAACAATTTATTAGTCACCAACAAATACGCACTCATATATAATACGCTCAAACTCATTCTAGGGTGTTACTCACCCCATCTCTAATGAGCCACTCATTCTAGTGTATTACTAACTCTATCTCTGATGAGTCTTTACCCCACCAAAGCCAAGGTTCTCGCTTAACCTTTCACTATGATACCAAATGTAATGACCCGTTTTTCCGTACCATTTGAATCGACAATAAACAAAACATATCTAACTCAATCTGCAAGAAAAGATGGATCAATAAGGATAGAATGAAAATAAAGACAGAACAGAATCTGACACGAATGGAATAGCATATATTATTTCAATAATAACCTTTACAGCAGAAAATTTTAGAATATAATATCAGAGTCTAATCTAGATTCAGCGTGGACAATTATAAACTTCTATCCTTACAAATGCTGAAAACAAGAAAATAAATGCAATAGATGTAGAGGATAATAGAATACGTCCATACAATGATGAAGATCTCCAGCTCTCCTCTGGAAACTCCAATCCTCTTCCACTCAATCTGAAACTACTCGAATCTGACCCGAGTATTTAAAATACCCGGATCAGGCTTGATAGCGTGAGACACTCGAAATTTAAAATGCACTGATCATGATGATGATATCAAAACCTTTGAAAAGAAGGGTATCTTATATGACCATGCCCACACATAAACACGAACGAGTTTTTACCTTATGATAACCAAAACACTTTATACCAAAATACACTTGATATTATTTAATGACATTCTTTTGAAAACACTTTTCAAATAAACTTATTCAAATAAGGTATCCATACCCTGACTAAGTCTATGGAATATATCCAGACTAGGTCAACGGAATATAGCGAACGGAATATATGATACCAAAAAGGGTAGCTGAAATGTTTGCAAGTCATTACAGCTATTTCGGGAATGCAATCAAAAGCGTACATCTCATATTAGAATTGGATTTACAACATGATAGGGTACTAGTGGACTTTTTCTTCGATCCATGCATAACAAACATAGTTTCCGTGGTGCCTTAATCGCTTTTCTCAAACTAGTCACTTGAAACTGTACTTGCTATACTACCACTGATTACTGGTAGTTCCCTTCTTTTCTCAAGCTAACCACTTTATCCAAATGGGGCAATAAATGCCTTGAGGGACGTATCCCCCAATGGGCCCAACGTATTGGACACCACCATATGTACTCACTTATTCCAAATTTGTGTCTGTCAGACCACATAGTATCCCATATCATCTTTTCGGATGGCAGGCTAGTGAGGCTATGCTCAATTTCTTCAAAACTCACGCTTTTCATACAAAACCATGCTTTGATCATAACAGACTCCACTTTGAATTCCACACTGCCATTCCTTTGAAATTTATTTGACTCCCACAAGCATGCAACCTCTAAGCTCATATGCCTGAGAGAAGGGTGTTAAGCTAAGAGAAGTTGCCTTCTCCGCCACCAAGAAGATGTACATTTGTAAAAGTCAAACATCGTGTCTTAGAAATGCACGATAGGGATCACCCAAGTCGACCCCGATTCCTCTGAAACCCATTATCGATAAAAAGATGTTTAATTCATATATGGATATCAATCATCAATCAATTACTTCATCTTTTATTTAAATCAAAAATTTTCTTAGATATTTTCTTTTTAATTTATTCCATTTTCTTTTCAAGAGTATATGGAATCATTAAACCACATTTATCAAATTATTTGGTTTATTTAAACCTTTCTTAAATCTTGGAATAGTTCTAAATCATTTTCTATTTTACTTTGGAAAACTTTTCCAAATCATTTTTTTAATCTTAATCAATGATTTCTTATATTCAAGTTATAACTTTTAACTTGGGGAAAATATTCCCAAATCATTTATTAAATCTTAATCAAAGATTTACTTCTTAACTTCAAATCGTATACTTGCAAATCAAAGATTTTCATAACAAAGTACTACTGCTACGTTCAATATGGTAAATTTCACCTCCAAGGACTAATAGTAAGTAATCCTACATCATGAATATCTTTGTCTTCAATGATCTTTGTCCTCAATATTTTTTATTTTGAAAAATAGTTTGAAGGGGTTTTTGGATAGGAATCACCAAAATCCGATCTCATTTTTTCGAATAGGAATCACCCAAATCTGATCCCGGTTCCTTCAATCTAATCATCGATAAATAGATGTTAAGTGGTTAATTAACATTCAAAGAATTTGTTTCTTTTCTTTTATTTTGGAAAAACTTAAATATGATCTTTTAGAGCATCCGAGCTTTCCTTTCGATCCATTCCACCCCTCGCCTAAAAAGAGAAAACATAGGCCAGGTAGTTCAGGGCATTGGTTGTTCCATCTCTAACCTTAGTTGAACACCTTGTTTTATCTTCCCAGATCTCACAGACGGGACAAATGTACTAGTCGTTTTCGCATACTCAATTATTAATCTTAATTTTAGAAATGATTTATTAAACATCCAAATCATCATTTGAAACACTTAATTATTATTTTAAAAATATTCATAATTAATTCTAGGAAATATCGTTACGTTTAAACCTTCTTTTAAAAAGTCATAGATATGACAGCAGAAAAGTGCTGCGGAAAATGCTTTAAAAGCTTATTTAATTCAAACAACTTTTTAAAATTTTAAAATTCATATTTTCCACTTCAAATATCTTTTAAACTATTAAAATAGATATTTCATATTTATTTCATATTTTTTTATCATTTAAAAATACCATTTATAAAGAAATTCCTTTTTGGATTCCGAACTGCAAAACCGCTATATTGTTAGAAAATTATTTTGAGCATATTTTGAAATCTACTTAATGAAATCTTGATTTTCTTTCTTCATTGGAAAACTATGAATATAATAGTCTGAAAATTCTTATTTCAAATGATTTCGAGTTATATTCCAATTTAGATACTTATTTAACTTTTACAGTGCAAAATCATGAACTATCGTTATGCGACGCGCCTGTTTTTGGATTGTTTTTTTCAGTTTCCTTTCAAACGTTTTGAAAACACTTTTAAATTCTTATAAAACATTTCTAAATCATTTTAGACAATATTTTTATATTTCAAACTCATATTCTATTTCATTTCATTTCATAATATTATATTACTATTATATCATTTCTAACATTTGTAGAATATTTAAAATCATTAAGAAGCTAAATAACTTCCATACACGTATTTGTATGGATTTAATTTCCATTGATTTAACTATACTTATTAATCATTTATCAAACCAAGTTATCATCCACATAAACAATCATATATTCAACTAATTTTGCATCCAAGTTATCAAACATTCAAACAATTTATTCATGGGTTTTAATGGACATATTAAAATAGTTATAAGGATGATTTAACTTTAAATAAATATTGAGTACTCATGATTAGTACCACTCCTCCATACTTTTTCGTAGATTCCCGAATTGATTCCAATAGCACTTCCTTCTAATTTTCTTGCTCTGGAGCTTTCCATATTGCTTCCTTCTATTACACTGGTTCGTCCTCCATGGGTTCCAAACTTTCCTCCATCACTTCGTCACTTTTTAGATGACTAAACGATGTTTTGATGATATTCTAAGGTCTTTGGCAAAGTTTCGTAGTGCTTGGAATTGATTTGATATGATTTTAAAAAAAGTTAGTAAGAAAAAGAGAGAAGAAGAAGCCATTAAAGAAGTGAAGAAAAGCTTGAAAAAGAAAGAAGAAGAAGTGTAAAAGAAAGTGAAGAAGTCAGTTGGTATTTATAGAAAAAAGTTTGGAATAAAATATGATTATGTAAAATGACCAAAATACTCTTTACTTACTTTTTAAGCAACCTTATTTTTTCAACACTTAACATCACATTTCAAATCATTACTTTATATCATTTTCTCTTAAGAGTTAAATGAGGAATATGATAATTATGTTTGGTTTGATTTGATGTTTGCATTTTGCTTTGAAATGACATGTTTGTCTTCTTGTGCTTACTTTTCTTAATTATATTCTGAAAATTTTATGTATGTTTAGTAAAAGTAAACTTGATTAGTGAATTAATTAATACTTGTACTATTTGAATATATGTTCCTATATATGAAAATAAAGGTGCGACAACGTTGCGATAACTTTTAATCGACAAAACGTTGATTTTCGACAAAATGATTTACGGTCATATTGACGTGTTAGTTCATTGATTTATTTATGTAAACTAAAATTAAAATTAAATTTTTATAATGTTATTTAAAATAAAAACACTCATAAATTAATCAAAATAATATATTTAACCATTGAAACTTACTTTTCTAAAATCAGCATTTATCATTTTTTGTCGGTATAGGCAAATATTACTATTTTTGTGCGTACTTCTCTTTTCCAATCCTATCTAATATTATTTGAATCATATCACTTTACTTATTTTATATTTGAAATCATTTTAAATAGTATATTTTAAATTGGTTAAATTCTGGGTCGTTACAATTATCGAAGTTCTGGATGATTCCGAAGAGGAAGAAATCATATGTCATAGATATATGAAGCAAGGTCACATCAAGCCAAATTATCCGCTGAATCGTGTTGACAAAGGCAAGAAAAAGAAGAGAAGGAGTTTCATTCCAACTTAGAATGAGAGTGAAGAAGAAGACGAGGAGAACACTAACAGTGAGAAAGAAGAAAATTTATGCCTGATGGTAGAATCAAGTGACAGCGCGATGAACCAAATGAGGTAGCACACTTATTCTGTTATTATTTACTTTTCGCATATCGCCAATTAAATGTAACCATTGATAGACTTCAACAACAAAATAATAAACTATAATATGAGAAAAATAATCTACTTGGTATAAATATTGAGTTAAAACTGATGATTGAGAATGTTAAAAAGTATAACTCAAAATGTGAGTATTATCCACATATTTTCTAAAGGGAATGAATGTAGTAACAAGTAAATAATATGCCATTACAAGCACACATGTTGAGCTAATAAGTCAATGATTTAGCTTCCAAGATAATGATACAACAAGCATAAGGAGTCAAAATCGAAGGCATTTCGAACCCAAAGGTAATATAGGATTATCTGTCCTGTGAACATAAAACAATTACAAGCAGTCGATATTGAACCTTAATAAGCAATGATAAATTTATAAGCAGCTTTAAAAAAATAAATTTGAACCTCATTACAATAATGAATATCGAAGTTAAGGATGTTGAACAATGTCAAGCATTAAGGGACGTCACATATGATCAGGACAACAAGGATATAAAATGATTGCATCAACGCCGCATGTCATAGATGATGAATGCCAAATGTAAACATGTGGAAGGAATCAAGATTTATGAGACCATACGTGACACGATCTCGAATGATAGCAATGTAAAGAAAGATATTGGAATTCTGCTATATACACATGATGTCGTAAGCTATCAACATAAAAAATGACATTAAATCTCAATAATGCGTGTCAGATGTTGGAGGTTATGAAGAATGTCGTCTTCCAACAATGTAAATGAAGGAGGTTGTCGCATATCAATAGCACACATAAGCTTATCACATGCCATTAAATCGGTTATGGATATTGAATATCATGTGATATCATTAGCCAACGGCCTACTAAAGGTAGCCGAAAATCATCAATAAACAAGGGAATTCTCATGCCATCTCAAAGGACAAGGGAATGTCACATGTCATCAACATAATGAAGGATTCTGAATGTCAGGCATCTCGAAGTGCAACGTGGCAGCCATGCCGCCAACCCCAGCCCCTATAAATAGGTAGCGGAGACCATTGTAAATGGGGATCGCTTTTTCTTTCTCTCTTTCTCAAATTTAAGATTATAAACCTTAAATTGAATTAGGAAAAAAAATCAAGAATTGATATATAATCTTTGAGACTTATGAACAAACAATTGGATGAATAATTTGCATAGCCTATTTCCTTCGACTTATGCATACTTGACTATAATCGAACCTTGAACTTGGACTTGATTTTAAGCTTATAAATAGCATAAGGACATTTAAGTCTTTGTTCAATTTAATGCCGTTTCCCATATTGACTATCTTACCAATCAAACATTAGAACAATGGATTGTGGCTTGTGTAACTTTCTTATTTTCCCCCTACTACACATTTAAGCGCTGGCCTATTTTTTCCCTTGGACACGTGATATTGTTTTTGGCCTAGGTTTTTGGCCAATTCTATAATAAAGCTAAAAACCCATGAGCATCACAGGACCCTTTCAATTAATATCATCTTTTACTAATTCTTGAATGATAAGCAATTCTTTGGTTTAATATCACCATAACAACCCTCCAAAACAATACTGTACTGAATAACATCATGGATGTTAGACTAAATGTTGGCTCAGCATAGCATCATGGATGTTATGCCAACTTTTAGTCTAACATTTTTGGTGCTAGAAGGAGGGTTCAAACCTCCTATATCATATGACCTCTATTTAAGAATTACTAGAGAAGGAACTTCCAAATAGTCTTCCAAAACAATAAGGCTTACTGAAGGAGAAGAGGCTAAATTTTCAAGGAGAAATCTAGATTCTTCCATTCTTGGAAGTAAGGATAAAGGAAAAATTGTTATGACCCCATAGAAAAATGGAATCTAAAAGGTTGAAGCTGCAGCATTCTCTCCAAAATCGCTAGCAGATAACAAGGTCAAAGCAGATCACCATGAATACATGCCCTATAGAGGTGATTACGATAATGATGAAGATTAATTGAGAGATATAACAGATAAAATAGCAGAGGACATAATTGATGTCAATGGAAAAAGTACCCTTGATCTTAAAGTAAACAACAATTTTCATGAAGCCCCCTTCATAGAACAATAATGTCTATCAAAATTCCATCATGCATCAAGATTCCATAACTGAGGTATAACGAGACTACCGATCTCGATGATCATTTTCTAGCCTTCGAGAGCCAAATGGACCTTTACATGCGTTTATAGTCGTATCTTATAGGCTCTTTCCGACCACTTTCCAAGAAGCACCCGCAAAGTGGTATAAGCTTTATCGAGAGAAAACCATTTATTCTTAGAAGCAATTCTCTTTTGAATTCTCAGCACAGTTTTGTGTGTGCGCAAGGACCTTACTATTGATTATAGTGTACTGACTAATGTTAACTAGAGATTAGGAGAGTTGCTTGGTGGATACTTGAAAAGGTTCAATGCGAAGGGATAGAAAGCAGAGAATATATCTAATAAAGAGAAGTTGATGGTAGTGCATTCATGATTGATTGATCAAACCCCCTCCTGGAAGGAACTTTATATCCATAGGTGTAGGGACCTTTTGGATTTTCATTCCAAATCAGCAAATTATTTTGTTTGAATGAGATGTATCATGCTAAAAAAAGTCTTAGACAAAAAAAAAGTGGGAACATCTGCCTTTGGTCACCCTAATGAGAAGCCAAGATGGGATGAGAGTAAGAGAGGAAGATGAGAGGAGATCTCGAAATCTGATTTATGTAGCTTTAAACAAACCAATCCTCGATATTTTTCCTATGGCCAAGGAGGGAGGCAACTTCCCCACTTCTTTCAAGGCAAGGAATAACCCCGAGCCAAGAAGGGGAGGTGAATATTACGCTTATCACATGGCGAATGGACATAAAACCGATGAATGTCATGTCTTAGCTGGAATCATTCAAAATATGGTCTGATCTGGGATCCTAAAAGAAATTGTCAAAAAGAATTAGAAACCTTCCCATCTTGAAGAGAGTAACCAAAAACCACCAAATAATACTCGAATTTTGTGGAAAACGATTCTCAACAATATTTTATACCACCAATTAATCGAATATATGTTATTCATGAAGGGCCACATTTAGCTGGGAGCTGCAAGAGAGCCACAAGCAAGTACATAAGATATGCCAGAGATGAAGTATTTTCTATTCAAGAGGAACCACAGCTTAAAAATCACAAATATCATCTTTAAATGTCCAACTTAACAATAACCACATAGGAGTTGAGAGGATTTCACCATCCACACAATGATCCTTTAATGATAACTACACAAATCCGGCTTTCTATAATGAGCAAAATTCTTGTTGACACTGGAAGTGCGGTAAATGTTATCTTTAAGCATGCCTTAGATCAGATGAGAATTCTAAAATAAAAATTATAACCAAGCTTCGAGCCAATCTTCATGTTCAATAACAAAAGGATCTACTCTAATAGGGAAGATTAAGCTTCTAGTGTAAATAGGGGTTCCACTCTGTTCAAGAACTTTTAAGACCTTGTTTGTTATAATGGACTAACCCTCCTACTACAATGCTTTCTTTGGAAGACCAGCTTTGGATAAGGTGGATGCTTTTGTGTCGCCAAAGTATATGATAGTGAAGTTTCTAACTAAGAAAGGATGGGGAATAATAGAGGAAGAGCGGTTTAGTTCTCGAGAATTGTATTTTAGTACTATTGGTCAATGAAAAAGAGATAATCTTTTATGTTATGACTCAGAGAAAGATGACCAATCAAAAGTAAAATCAATCCTTGGATGATAGTCCTCTAAGCCAACCATCCAAGGAAAATAAGAAAAGAAGAACAACTGAAATAGCTAAGAATGTGATGAAAAGATTTGACTTTTTTGAAAGAAAAATGAAAGAGGCTAATCTGATAGATGAAGAAATAGACGGTGAAGAAATCATCACCTAATTGGATTGTAGATGCAATCAGAAAAGAATAAAACCTACTGAAGACCAGAAAGAAGTAAGCCTGGATTCGGTTGGCCCAACAAAGACAGTAAGGAACGGGAAGGAGTAAAACGATGAGCTAAAAAGGGAACTTATCATATTTCTTCAGTCTAGCGAGGATGTGCCTGGACACACTCATATATGATTGGGATAGACCCAATAACCACTAGCCATGCCCCAAACATAGATCCAAATATCACTACTATCCCAAAAAAAGAAAAGGAGGTTCGATATAGTTCAAGGTAATGCATTGTAAGAGGAGGTCAAAAGGCTGCTTGAAAACGGATTCATTAGAGAAGTTTTCTACCCAAAATGGTTGCCCAATCCCATATTAGCCAAAAAGCCAAATGGAAAATGGAGAACGTGTATTGACTATACTAATTTGGATAAAGCATGCCCTAAGGATTGTTATCCCTTGCTACAAATTGACCAGCTACTTGATGCGACAAGTGGACATAAACTATTGTCTTTCATGGATGCATACTCAAGGTATAATCAAATTTTCATGTTCAGGCCGGATGAAGAGCACACAAGTTTTGTAATAGATTAGGGAATATATTGCTACAAAGTTATGCCTTTCGGTCTGAAGAATGCAGGGGGTTTATATCAAAGATTGGTAAATTAAATGTTTAAAGAGGAAATTGGTCGAAACATGGAAGCATAAATAGATGATATGTTAGTCAAATCTTAAGGTTAAGCCAATCACTAGAAAGATCTTGAAGAAATGTTTAAATAATTAAGAAAGTATAAGATGAAATTGAATCCACAAAAATGCACTTTTGGAACAAAATTTGGGGGATTCCTAGAGTATATTATTAGTGCCGGAGGAATCAAGGCAATTAGGGACATGGCAGAACCAAAAATAAGCAAAGATGTGATGAACTCAAATTCTTGAAAAACCTCCAATTCTATCTAGCTCGAAAGGAGGGGAAATCTTTATCTCTATCTAATAGTTTCCAAGCATGCAGTAAGCTCTGTTCTGACAAGGGAAGAAAATAAAATTCAGCTTTCAATATATTATGTTGGCAAAAGGCTCAAGGATGCAGAGGTTACGCATCCGGTCATAGAAAAGTTGGCATTCTACTTAATACTCACCGCTTAAAAGTTAAAAGCCTATTTTCAAGAACGCCCGGAGATTTAACTAACTTTCCACTTAAACAAGTCTTCAGTAAACCCGAGATGTTTGGAAGGATAGTAAAGCGGAGAATAGAACTTAGCCAATATAATATTTGTTCCAACCTCGACTGGCAATTAAAGACAAGCTCTAGCAAACTTTGTAAATGAATGCACAGGATTTGTCAAAAAAAAGTCAAAGAAGGAAGAAGATTTAAAGCCCAGGTGGCAATTATTTATTGTGATGACCCAGAATTTTCAACATTTGAAATTGAAATATTTAATTGATTTCAAATATCTGAATTATTAATTTAAGCTTGAATTTCAACTTTAACTATGAATTTAGCAATTTAATTATCAAATTTAATTATAGAAGATTTAGGTAAAATTTGATCTTGATTTTTAAGCAGATTAAAAATATTTTCAAGGCTTAGAAAATTTATATTTACAATACTGAAGATAAAGGAAGCTTTAGAATTTGATTTGGAAGCGATTCGTTCATTTTTGAATTTATATCGTTTAAAATCGATATTTGAAAATAGCTTCCGAGGCACAGTCTCGGAATCCAACGAAACCAGTTCCATTGGATCCGTAATACTGTTTTATTATCTGATTTCAACTTTCGTAGTGTTCGGAATGATCGTTTGGCCGTACGATAAGCAAAAGCGCTGAAATTTAATCGAAAATTTAATTTAATAACTGGTTCAATAAGCTATCTTCTCCGTACGATCGAATTAGGCCTCGGAACATTTTCCATTGCGTTCAGAATAGGGGTTTAACATTATAAATGCCTAGCGGCACGCTTTGATTGGAGATCGAAATTTTAGGTCGCGGAAATCGAAACAATTTGAATTTGTATTTGAATTAAATATATATGTGAATTTAATAATATAAGAATTTTTTTTACACATTTCTTCTTCCTTCATACACTTGGCAAACTTCATAAAATGCATGCATTTAGGAACTAAAAGAAAAAAGAAAAAATAAAAAACCAAAGTCGTGCATTTAAATAAAAACTATAACTAACAGAAATCGATTCCTCCTTCTTCCTTCAAAAAAAATTCATAGCCGAGAAAAAAAACGTAAGCCTCTTCAAATAAATAGAATAAATCAAAATTCTTTTCCCCTTTATTCGGAAATGGCGACTTTGTTCGAATCGCAGGAAATCAGGGTCAAGTCGATGTCTGGTCACTATGAATTCGAGATATATTCGCGTGGTCAAATGGCGAGTTTGGGTGTGCTCGAAGTCATGTTGGCGTTCGTGTGGGTAGATGCATCCGCCGATCAATGCTCTAGGATCGGGGTAGATATAGGCATGGTATCGAGCAGCTAGGTCGACGCAGGGGATTCATGACCGATGGTGGTGGCGTCGCAAGTCGCGGTGGGTGGCAGCGGCATCCCGAAGTGGTCGCGATGATGAAAGGATGGTGCTGCGACGTATGATTGGGTATCTCAAGTATGGGTTCCTTTATCTATTTTAAAATTTCGAATTCGAATTTTAGTTGAAAAATGAATTTAAGAAAATTTATAGTAGGATAAATATATAGGCTGTTCTATTTTAAAATTTAAATCTGATAAGTATATATAGATTTTGAAAATATAAATTTATATATCTAGTCTACTGTTGTTTTAGAAAAAAATTATACATTCAGGAAATTAATTTGTTTAATATCAAATTATTAGTTAAATAAATTTATTAAGATAAATTGGTTTAAATAAAAGTATCAGTTAATTAAATTATTAAACAGTAATTGATTACTCGATTCGTTCGAATATTAATAAAAATCATTTAATGTTTATACAAGGTCAAAAGATTGTGAAAAACAAAATGGAATGGAAATGGGTTGCATGCGTAAGCAAAGGTGAGATCTTCTCACTCAATCGGATTTTCTGATTTATTTTTTAAATAGTTAAATTTAAAATTGTTGATTGTGTGCCTGGATGATAAATTGTTATTAGTTGTATTGGACTAGACCCTATGCGCTGCATAATAGCGAACGATATTATATATAAACCCATATATCGCGATATTCCACCTCGAAGTGGAATTGGAATTGTATATGTATTTGGAGTGATTGATTTCCCACATTATATATCGGGCGAGACCCTATGCGCCGCATAATAGCGGATGATATTATATTAGTCCCATATACCGCGATATTCCACCTCAAAGTGGAATTGTTATTTAATTGTTGTGCTAACATCTGTGGATGCAGGGAAACAAGTTGGAGGGATCCAACTGGTTTCCTCAAATATTTGAATTTTTTTCATATGTTGTGTGTTGATTATTTATAATCCATGTACGATTATATTTGTGATTGAAGTCGTTGATGGCTATAGTTTAGCCGAGTATATTTTTGGTATCATAGGATACCAGAAATAAATAAAATTGGATTTTTGAAATTTAAGTAGAAAATCTATAGTAAATTAATTTCAGAAAATTAAATAAATTTAAAAGAAAGAATTTAGAGGTATTAAAGTCGATTTTTGAAATCCTGTCGAATTAATTCCAAAAATATGGGAAAAGATTTTAATAAAGGTATTCTTAGTAATATTGTTTAAAGTTGAGGGATTATATTAAAATTCGAATTTTTAAATAGATTGGAAGAAAAAAAGGAATTTATTTTAAAAGGAAATGAATTTGAAAATCAAATTGAAATTGATTTGGTATTTGGAAATAAATCTTTGGGAAATCAATTTGAAATTTGATTTGGTGTTTGAGTGAAAATCGATTTGGTGTTTGAAATTTGCTGGTTCGAAATATAAATTGAGATAAATCAAGAAGAATTTATTTATTAATTTAAATGGTCCATTTTGAAATGGAATGTGTATTTTCCTTGGAAAGCCGAGTATGTTTCAAAGTAGCTTTCAAAATTAAAAGTTTTGAAGTTGGTTTTAAAAAGGATGTTTGTGGAGAAATTATTTTCTTAAGCTGGTTTCAAATCTTTAAAGAAAAGATTTAATTAATTAATTATAAAAGGGACTATTTTAAAGGTTAAAATTGATATTTTATTTAGAAAATGGATATTTAAGTAGTTATACCCTATCCACTAATTTTATTTAAAAATTAGTTTGGATTTGAAGTTTTATATGGGATATTGATATAACGTTTTCATAGCTAATATTTAAAATAAGTGTTTTAATATATTTTTATTTTAAATGTTTCCAAGTATATTTTGGATAAGTATTTTAAATTATTTTTTAAAATATTTAAACTAGGCAGATTTTCAGTGGAGAATAAATATTTGGAAATGTATTCCACGTAAGGAAAAGTGTTTTGAAATTTGTTTTCAAAGTATTGAAATGTGGAAAATGATTTGAAATTTGTTTTCAAATGATTGAAATGTGGAAAGTACTTTGAAATTTGCTTTCAAATGGTTGAAGTGTGAAATATATCTTGCGAAAATATTTTGAAAACAAATAATCGGGGAAAATTATTTAAATCTGGTAATTGTTGTGAATGTTGATTGATAGTTAAATAACCGACTATTAATATTGGCCTTTTTATGGCATTTGAATTTCGATGCGGCCGGGGGTCGAATTCCAAATGGATATTCGAAAACCACATAGAATCTTTGTGATTGATCTTTTATTTAAAAGATCATTGTGGAAATTTGTTGTGACTTACTTGAAATCTGAATGAACCTTATTTTTAAAATAAGCGCTCGTTATTCGGATTAGCCAGGAGAGGACTTTGTGTCATAAAACCCATTTCGAATAATGATACGACGAAATAGGATTGCATTTGAAGATGGTATTGAAGACCGGGTATTTTCGAAAGTGAAAGGATCACCTGTCAAATGTATCTGCATCGGATTGCTCCGGTATAGAGATTTTATCACCCTTTGTAATGGGGATTCCGGACATGATTTGTGAATATCCGGATTGGCAAGGGCTTCTTTGAAGTGGCTTCGGTTCTGTTCGATGCCGGAACGGACTTATATGGATGTGTATCTGACGTTACACTTTGAGATAAGCTGGTTTCTATCAAATACATTTCTATTGATGGCGGAGAATTTATTCTCTTAGCATAACACCCTTATCTGAGATGTACGAGCTCAGAGGTTATGTAGTTGATGGTTACTAGTGATACATTCCCAATTTAGCAATGTGACATATGAAGTGCTGCCGATCATTTGTTGATCGAAGCATGACTTTGTGAAAAGTGTAGCTTTTTGGACGAGACTTCATCAGACCTCACAACCCAGAAATGGTCGAAACAGAAAGGATGCAGTAAGGTTATTTGGGAGTAGCTCCCCCTGAGGGTTTGTCATTTCCTTCTAGAAAAGGGTTGTATCATGGAATGGAGCCCAGATATTTAACCTATGTGGTTGCTGCAAATTTATTATACTTTGTGGTTGTTGCTTTGTGGTTGAGGATCCTCGGATAAAGGTCACAAACGACCGGGGGATGGCATACTCGTGTAGTAGTTACCTAGTTACAGAGGTAACCTGGCCTTATGTTGGCAGAGAGCTGGTTAAGTTCTTGGGACGTCCCTCCAGGGGCGTACCCATGTGGCATAGAAGTTCCTTAGCCTGACCATTTGTTGGAAATCCAATCTCCAATATGCACCTTGTACGGTTTTAGTTGTATAACCTGCCATTTACTTATGGTGGTCACCACTGTTTGGATGGTAGCTATAGTAGGCATACAATAATGGTTTTATGTTGGCTAAGATTAATATTATACTTTCGAAATGTTTTGCACACTATGCATTAATGATAATATCAAAAGGATTTTGCATATCAAGCATATTTGACTATCATAAGGAGAAATCTCCTCCAATTCTACATTTA
The DNA here is from genome assembly GCA_030765085.1 of Allium cepa. NCBI lineage: Eukaryota > Viridiplantae > Streptophyta > Magnoliopsida > Asparagales > Amaryllidaceae > Allium > Allium cepa. Next base: position 770,337,234 of record CM060939.1, on the reverse strand, counting down.
CATTGTGTGTGTGTGGGGAGGGGGGAGGGCCTTATGGTTGTTTCATTTTCCAAAAGCATAGCGAATTTCTTTTTATTTTCTTTGTGAAAATAGTTGTTTTTAAGATCTTACACCAGTCCCATGACTGATCTTGCTTAATACAACGTGATAGGGGGTTCTCGCTTAGCGTTTGGTGGCAAACGAGAGACTCTTACCCCTACATATCCCTAGGGAGGGGTTGGTTGACCGGGTAGGTGAAGAAGTCGAAAGGCTGGCCGTAAAAGCAAAGGTAGGGTACCATTGTATGCCACGGCGGGGCTGGGATGATTGAAAAGCCTACCAATCGAGAGTGGACACTGTCGATGGTTGAAAAGCGTAGACCGTTACATTTTGGTATCAAAGCAGTTGGTTAAGCGACAACCTTGGCTCTGGTGGGGAAATTACTCATTAGAGATAGAGTCAGTAGTACTCTAGAATGAGTTTAAGTGTAATAATAGATATGAGCGCGTATTTGTAAGTGAATATAAAAAATTGTTTTATATTGTGGTGATTGGTTTGTTGAATGGTATATGGATTCTGGTCGGTATAGTCTGTACAACTCTATCGATAGGGATCTCTAAACACTTGAATAAAACAATTCGATACAGTATTGTTTTAAAATAAGGGTGAATGAAATAATTTTACCCAAATTATTTTCGTATATAAAAGGAATGATTTTCCATAAATTATTGTAGTATATGGTTGCTTGGTTGCTAAGGGAATGGTAATATTAAACTATTATCATTATTAAATAAGAAATTGAAATGATAAACAAAGAGGTAAGAAAATAAAATCCATATACAAATGGGAATTGTAAATTTAAATGTGATTTATAAATTTGAAATGGAATTCCTGAGGAATATTTGGAAATGTTTTTGAAAGGATTTGAAAAATTTTAAATTTGGAAATTAAATCCCTTTTAGTTTGAAAATAATTTTTAAAGGTTTGGAAACTTTTTTTGAAGGGATGAAAGCACTAAACTCTTTTTGGTCGTTGGAAAACAATTCCGATGATGATCGCGACATCATCGGTGTTCATTTTCGAGTTGAGAAATTGCTACAAAACTATTTAAAAATTGAAGTTATTTGGGAAACTGGGTTTGGTTTTGAGAATTCAAAAGATAATTTGAATTTATTTCAAAAATGATTTTGAAATGTTGAAAGGACTCTGGAATCTGATAAAAATAGTTATGGAATAGTAAATAAGTTTGAAAACTTTAAAAAAAATCAGATTTAAACTGAAATTAACTTGAGTTAATTTGAATAAAGGTAAAATTGAGAAGTCTAATAGACTAAATGATTGGAATAAAATCTATTAAGGTAGAAAATAAATTTGTGAACGAATAAATGAAATTGAAATTGAATGTTGAAATTCATTTCGAATTGGTAAACAAACAGAACTGGAATTGGAATTGAATTTGATTTGTGATAAACAAAGCAAAATATTAAACTAAAATTAGTTAGTGAAACTAATTTAAGGTTGACCAAATGGATAAGGTTTAAAATGAAGTTGTAAAACTAGTTCGAAGTGAACTGAAGATAATAACGATGGAAATAAAAAAATGGTTTGAGATAAAATGAATTGGAATTTGTAATAAATTAGTTAATGAAACTAATTTAAAACAGTGAGATGAATCAGTTGTGAATGAAAAGTAGTTGATAAAATTCAATATTCAGAAGGTAAATTGAATCAAAATAGAAATCAAAATTGTAAATTGAATTCAAATGAAATTGATAATGCAAGATTGAATGAAAATGGATATATAACTTCAATAATGAAGTAAAAAATGGTATAAGAAGTAAATATTGAAAATTTTGTAAAGGAATATGCAAAATGATTGGCATGATATACAGGTGTGTTAAGAGGAAAAGGGATTGGGATTTTGATTTCAAAGATAAAAATTGGAATTTCTCGAAAAAGGTATGTACTCAAATTTCTATATGAAATTTTATGATTTTCTTGTTTAGACGCTAGGCTTTTTGTTTTTTTTTTTTGAAATCAGGGGGGCCTGTTGTGGCATTTTATAGTCGCACCGAGCTAGCCGTGCAAAGGAGACGCTGGCGAAATTTTTCGAAAATTTAAGGTGTTAGATTTTTTTTGAGAAATTTGGATCATTTGAAATTTGAATTTCAATTTAAATTTGAATTGACTAAGAAAACAATATTGTTTGAAACTTATGGTTAAGGTTGAAAAGTTAATTGAAGTGATAGTGGGTTTTCCAGCATTCGATTGGGCGACATTTGATATAGTGGATGTATTTATGTCGGCTTTCGAAAGTCGAAAAATTAGGTCGTTACATTTATTAACGGAGCATCAAATGAAAAAGAGGCCGGCGTAGGATATGTAATCATTACCCTCGACGGATATTGACTGCGTTATGCTATAAAGTTAGGATTTGCTACCACTAATAATGTGGCAAATATGAATCAATTGTAGCAGGACATACCCTAGCTCTGCGGTTAAAAATCATAAGGATAGAGGTTTTCAACGAATCTCAATTAATGGTTAATTGGTTAAATCAGACATATCAAACAAAAGATGCTAAAATAATCCTTTGTGTCTGGAAGATACTAAAGATGTTAGCTCAATTCATAGATTTTTCCATACACCAAATTCCTAGAGGGAAGAATCCTCAAGCCAATTCATTAGCGAAACCCACTAGCCCACGAGGAGCACCAAAAACTTGAATTGTACGTGTAGGTTTCTAGCAAAACCGCAGTATAGAGAAAAATAAATCCCGAGTCAAGGAATGAGGCACTAGTATTGACCAGATTCCAGGCCCTTAAGCAAGCTAATAAAGAAAATGAATTGAGAAGTGGCAAAAGAGAAAACCAAGAAAGAATCATTCGTGAAGAGATTAGCGGTCAACATGAAAGCAACTGAATGGCACCCATTGTTGAGTACTTAGTGGAAGGAAAGCTACCAAGGAACAAAAGAGCGGCTAGAAAGGCAAAGCACTAAGCCTCAACTTTTACCATGATGAACGGGGTACTCTATAAAAAGGACATTCGCTTTCGCACCTAAGATGTGTTGGTCCTGAATACGGCTTAAGATTGTTAAGGGCCATACATGAAGGATTCTGTGGAGATCATTCTAATAGGATAAAATTAGAAAAAAAGGCCATGGGGCATGGTTTTTATTGGCCTCAAATGAGTAATGATGCTATAAATCATGTAAAGAGGTGTGAGAAGTGCCAGAAATTTTCTACGATTCCACATATGCCCCCAAGTGAACTGACCCTAGTTTTAAGTCCATGGCTTTTTGATGTATGGAGAATCGATTTGATTGGACCACTACCTATATCCAGGTAGAGCTAAATTCGCAGTAATAACCATTTATTATTTCACCAAATGGATAGAAGCAGAACAATTACCAAACATAAAGTTTATGATTAAGAACATGGTTACACGTTTGCAGTACTATATAAGATAATATCCGATAATGGAACTTAGTTTGAAAGTAAACAATTCACGAAGTTTTGTGATAAAATGGAATAATCAAAAATCTTTCGTCTGTTTCTCATCCTAAAGCTAATTGTGACATTGAAGCCACCAACAAAACTATTAAAACTGTTCTTAAGAAACGACTGGACAAAACAAAAGAAAATTTGGTAGAAGAACTACTGCCAGTACTTTGGGTATATAACATTTCCACTAAGACTGCAATGGGACATACCCCTTTTTCTTTAACATATTAATATGAAGCAATGCTTCCAATCAAAGTTGAAATTCCATCTCATCGAAGAACTGCATATGCATTTGATCCCAATCAACAATTAAGGAAAGAACCCTTAGATTTGATCAATGAGTTAAGGGATGAGACGGCCATACGAATGATTGGATATCAACAAAGGATATCAAGGTTGTATAATTCCAAAGTTAAAGGAAGTTCATTTCGAAAAGGAGATTTAGTACTCAAGAAAGTCATGGAAAATGCCAAAAATCCATCAGACAAACCACTTGTACCAAATTTGGAAGGTCCTCTAGTTATTCATGAAGTAATTCCACCAGGAATTTATCGATTATGCCGACCTGACAACAATGCAGAAACAAGAACTTGGAATACCGAATATTTAAGGCCTCTCTTCCCTGCAATGAATGAATAAAGAAGATTGAGATAAGCGTATCTATATCATGAACAGTCAAATGAAAGAAAAGAATTTAAAAGAAAGCCTAAATCACTACCTGAGATGATAGTAAGGGGAAAAAAGCCTTTGACCCCCCCCCACAAGGGCCTGGTCAAAAAATCTCATATAGGAAGGCCAGAGTAAGCCTCTGGCCCCTGCTAAGATGGCCTGGCCAAAGCACTGCAAGCCTTCGGTCCCGCCTATATGGCCTGAATGGAGTATCTTCTAGAGGGAGGATGGAGTAAGCCTTTGGTTCTGCCTAACGTGGCCTGGCCAGAGTACTGAACCAACCTTTGATTCTGTCTATAAGGCTTGACTATAACGCCTCCCAGAGGGAGGACTGTAAGTCTTTGGTTTTGCCAAAGATGGCTTACCAAACGCACCGACCAACCTAAATCATTACCTATAAGGTATTAAGGGGCTCAAGCCTAAATCACTACCCAAAGAGTAGTAAGGGGGGAAAGAGAATTAAAGCCTAAATCATCACCCACATAGTGATAAAGGGAGAAGAGAATTAAAGTTTCAATCATCACCTAAAGAGTGGTAAGAAGCAAAAGAAATCGATCGACCAAGTTCAAGTCTACCCTAAAGATGGGTCAAAACAAACTTCTAAAGGAAGAACAGACTAACACATTTAATTCTATATCAAGGAAAAATTGAAATAACCTTCAAAGGAAGGTCAAAAGAAGTATACTAGTAGAAGGATTTTTGGTCTTTTATTCAAATATTATTACCAGATAAGTTTTTGGTCTTCTATTTAGATATTGTTATCGGAAGAATTTCTAGTCTTCTACTCAAATATCACTACCAGATAGGTTTTTGCTCTTCTATTCATATATTATTATTAGACAGATTTCCGGTCTCTATTAAGATATTATTACCATATAGGTTTTTGGCCTGCTATTCTAGCACTATTACTAGAAGAACTTCTGGTCTTATATTCAGAAATTATTATTACCAGATAGTTTATGGTCTTCTATTCAAATTATCATTGTCAGAATGGTTTTTTGGTCTTCTCTTCAATAAATTATTAATACCAAATAATTTTTCGATCTTCTCTTATTAATATTGCCAGATAATTTTCTGCTTTTCTCTTATTCAAGAAATTATTATCGCCAAATTATTTTTTAGACATCTATTCTATAGATTACCAGATGGCTTTTCGGTCTTCTAATTAAGAAGTCATTATTGTTAGATGGATTTTCCGATCTTCTATTCATTATAGTGCCAGAAGGATTATTGGTCCTCCCTCCTATGATATCATCGGATATTTTTTTGATTTTATATTTAATAAATTACAATTACCAAATAGTTTTCTGGTTTTCCATTCATGAAATCACTATCGCCAGATAGTTTTCTAGTCTTTTCTTCAAAGAGATATTATCGCCAGATGATTTTCTAGAGTTCCATTCGAGAAATTATTATTATTTATTAATTCACCGAGATTCTGTTCAAGCAAATTTATTATTAGATAAATTTTGGGTCTCTTCAAGCAAATTTATAATCTTCTACTAGTAATATTGGCTTATATGGAGAATAAGGAGGGTTCTCTACAAAAAGAATACATAACAATTCATGGATCTATCAAATCCGAGAGGGATTGCCTAAAATTAAATATAATTTTAAAGTTAATAATGAAAAACATCATTTTCTTTGTGATTGCAGGAAAACAAAATTGAAGACAAAAATCTTGTAGTGAAGTGGTAAAGTGAGAAAGGCTTTAGCTTTATAATAAATTGTAAAAAGATTCTCTTATATAAGAAGGGAGGTAATGTTATCCACATATTTTTTGAAGGGAATGAAAGTAGTAACAAGTGAGTATGATGCTATTACAAGCACACATGTTGAGCTAATAACTCTATGATTGAGCTTCGAAGATAATAATGCAACAAGCATAAGGTTGTCAAAACTGAAGGCATGTCGAACCATAAGTCGGTATAGGATTATCGAGCCTATGAACATAAAACAATTATAAGCAATCGATATCAAACCTTAACAAGTAATGCCGAAATTATGAGCAACCTCAAAGAAATAGTATCAAACTTCATAACAAGAAGGAATGTTGAAGTTAAGGTTGTGTCGCAATATAAAGCATTATGGGACGCCGCATATGATCAAGGCAATAATGATATTGAACAGTTGCATCAATGCCATATCTCATCAATGCCGCATGTCATCAATGATGAACGCCGAATGTAAACAAGTGGAAGGGCTCCAAATTTCGTAAGACCATACGTGAAAGGATCTTAATTGATAGCAATGTAAAGAAAGATATTAGATTCTGCTATATACCTAAGGATGTCGTAAGCTATCATCATAACAAACACGTCGAATCTCAATAATGCATGTTGGATGTCGGGGGTTGTGAAGAATGTCCTCTATCAATGTAAATGAAGGAGATGTAACGACCCGCAAATTTTCGATAATTAAAATAGCTAATTTAATAAGATTTCGTGATTTAATGTTAGAAAAAAAATTTGAAATTCATTTGGAATAATAATAACTAGAATGAATTGCGACAATAATTATCCAAGTAATTATTTATAGATTGAATGGAGTTCCAAGCTAATTGAATTAACTCAAATATTATAACTTGGTTATAAGGGAACATATGAAAAAAAAACAAATGTAAATAAGTGAATAAGAATTGTGAATTATTTAGGTAGTAATACAAATTTTAATAGATTGGTTTCGAAGATTTGAATAGTAATAAGTATTGGAAAATGAATGCTACTTAGTGAATGCCCTTGCAATCAATAGTTGGATAGGATAATAAATGTTGAATCCATTGGGTATAATAGAGTAATTGATTGATAAGTAAAATCTATTTAAAATCAAATAATTGAATATTGAACAGGTAAATTGTTTAAAGTAAATATTTAAAACTTATTGAATAATTGAATAACTGTAAAATGGAAATAGTGTTCCCAGATGTGAATTGGTTTTAAAAGTTGAATCTCATAAGTTCAATTTCAAATATTTCAACGGATAATGAATTATTGGATAATCAAAATTGTTTAAATTTAATATTTGGAATTTATTGAATAATTGAATAACGGGTTTAATATGATTAGAAATTATTTGTAAAATTTTATTTTATCATATTAAAGTTAGAATGATGTTGTAGAACTTCTAAAATCGAATTAAAAGTAAATTTGTGAAAATTGAATATTTTAATATTAAATTGACGAGTTAAAATAGCCATTTTTCAAATAGTCTCGGATTTTGACGAAAACAGTTTCATCAAATCCGTAATGTCATATTATTGTAAGGTTTCAAATTTCGTGTCAATTGGATTTACAGTTTGTCCGAGGCAAGCCAAACGCATAGAAATTAGTTGAATCGGTTTAATTTAAATTTGATCGTTTATTGCCGTAACTCGCGCAGATGATCGAATTAGCTTTCGAAACCTATTCCATTATATCCGGAACACGGGGTAAACCCTATAAATGCCAGCCGGCACGCTTCGTTTGGAGTTCGGAAAATTTCGGATGAATAGTGTTTTTGCAATTTTCTATATAAGGAACTCAACATTTCATTTTGCACTCAAACCCTTGCTTCTTCTTCTAGCCGGTCCTAGAAATTAATGGCTGAGAATTTCGAAACTTCCTCCTCTATTATCTCCAAATCTACAAACAATTAGCAAAAGTCGTCAACTACAAAGTTGTAGATGGCATCAAGATCTAGCTATCCAACGGTCGAGATCGAAAACGGAGCCACGGAACGACGACAAATCGAGATTGAAGCTGCTGCGTTTTTCACGTTTTTAGAGGCGAGATGGGGGGCCGATCTTCGAGCTGCGCCAGGCGTTGGTGGCTCGTGTGGTGGCGCGCGTGGTGGTATTCCCTGATCGCTCTAGAAGTCGTCGTAGAGGTCGTGAAAATTAATGGAAGAAACGACGGCTATGGGTTTATTTCTCACGGCTTTGGATACGTGATACTGGAAGAAGGAGATAGTGGAAAGTCCGGCCTAGATTTTAGGGCAAAGAATTGAACGGTTGTGATGAATCTGAGGTTTAAAATTGAAAAAGAAATTGTAAATTATATTTATATTAATTCGTTCAATCTTTAAAATAGTGTAACTTTTTCGTACGAGGTCGAAAACGAACGAAACGAATTGCGTTGCAATCGTTTTGTCGAGCACTACGCTGTGGAGCTGGATTGGAATCGTTTTGAAGCTAGTGAAAATTTCGGGCAAAATTAAACGCTCGTTTAATTTTATTCGAAATAAAACGCTGGAACTACATTGAAATCAAGGTGAGTGTTTTATAACGCTCACAACATACTGAATATCTTTATGCTAGTTAAATTTAATATTATGAAGTGATATGAATTTTATTTGTCGTTGTTTGATAAAATTTAATTGTCATGTAGATGGTCATTTGAATTAACCGTTAAAAATTTAATTGACAGTTAAATTGAAATTAAAATTGAATTGCGATTAAATTACCTGACATTGATAACTATGAAATTATCATGGATTGTATTGTCTATTGGATGATGTATTCGATGGATGCTATTGGTTGATATTTAAATGTTTGGATGTTTATTTGCTTATATATATCCTATTATGCATACATATGAAACTATGATTTGATTTAAGTGATATATATTCATCCCTGACATTTAATTGAAATAAATAATTACTTGGCCATAGGATAGAAAATTATATACGGACACCGGATTGGCTAAATTAATAAATTTTAAAATCGTCGATTTGAAATTTATTTAAATGTTTTGATTTAAAAGTTATAAACAGAAATCAATTTATAGAAATCGAATTTATCGGAAAATTGAGTTTGGAATGTTGAAATAAATTTTGGTTAAAGGAAATTGTTAAATAATTTAAGTTGAGACTTTGAGATTAAAAATCGGGATATGATTGAATTTCGAAAATTTATTTGTTTTAAAGATTGAACATTATTTCGAGCTTTGAATATTACTAAGTAAAAGCGATATAAAATGATATTTTGAAATTGAGCTTGAAATTGAATCATATTTGTAATTGGGATTTAAATTTGAATATTGAAGGATAATTTTGTTGAGTGTTAAAAATTGATATTTTGAAAAATCAAGCTACAAATCGATATAAATTGAAATTGAATTAATTGAAAGTGAATATAAAATTTAATAAATTTGAAGTCAAAGTTGATGTTGATTGAATCAAAATCGAAATCGAATCTGTAGAAGAGAAATTGAATTTGTTTTGAATTGGGAAGTTAAAATTGAAATGGTTTGGATTTGAAGCTGTTTTATTTTGTTTTCCAAATTACTCAGTTATATAAACCATTTTGAATACTTAACTATTTTAATCCATTTTAAATCTACTTAACCCAATTTAAATTATTTTAAACAAATTTATCTATTTTAAATCCATTTTAAGACTTTAAATATTTTTAACTACTTTAATTATTTAAACTACTTTTAAACTACTTAAAACTATTTTTCTAAAATTTCAAGCTGGTCAATAAGGTGAAATGTTTATATTTAAATCTTGAATTCAAATACGAATTGGGTTAAATGAAGTTGCAACCTAAATTGAAGTTCGAAATGATTTTGAAATCGAAATGAGATATTGATGCGAAAAATGATTTTTGAAACGGAATCTTACATTTGAATAGATTCGATGATATTTGAAATGGATTCGATTTTTTTGAAGCGAATGTGATATTTTGATATCAATTATGAATTGACTTGAAATGTAAAAGAGCCACTGGTGTAATAATACGTAGTTATTAAAGAGACTGGGATCGGATATGGACATACTCTCTGTCAATACCGAAACCACTTTAATAACTATTATACGTGGAGTGTTGATCCAGAATGAAGTGGTTGGTTTGGTGAACGCGTTGACTGAAGAAAGAGAACGATTATTGGATGACCCCTGACATGACTAAAACAGGAGCCGCGCCGGGCCATTGAGGTTCACCACCTCTAGCGGACACACTTCTTCGATACCATATCTATTACATTGTGATTCGATTTAGGTGCACCCCTTGATTTGGGAGTGTTGTTTCGCGGTGTTGGGGTAGCTGCTGGCTATGCTCAACATCAGTCCGGATCACGCAACTACTAGTATCCTAGTTGGTATCGCCTCATGTACCTTGTCATACTGATTATCCTATTCGCGACCACTACGTTTTGTTTTGTGTTATACCTATGGGGTACCCTCTGATAACCACCAGTTTACGGTGGGGCTTACGGTGCTGTATAGACTATGACATTATAAAAATATGTTAAGGGGGATTATGGTAAAGCCTTAACGCTATTTTGATTCTTTATATTACTGATAGGCATTATCTACTTAGCGTACATTACTACATAGTAGATAGTTTAACAGATCCTTAAGAGATTGAAAATCCCGTAACACCTCTTAAGTTATTGCACGCACATTGACACTGGATATGAGATGTCAAACCCCGTAAACATCTCCAACGCCGTTACACTCATATTTATTTACAATTGATTTAACTTTCATATGGATATTATAGTCCTGACTCGAGTGTTTTGTCTTTTCATTACGCTCGGGTCAGTCCTGAGTTTTTCAGATTTTGAAGATATATTCTGGAGGATGAAGACGAAGATTTGGTATACTATTACTATTATTACCCTTGCATCATGCTATCTACTGCATTATTTTAATTGTTCTGTTGTATATGTATAACTCTGATAAATGTTGTATAAATAATTGTTAGAGTATAGTAAACAGCTTCATGAACTGTTTATTTGACTATTATATTTATCGTTCCGCTGCGAGATTCTGTGTTGTTTCTTTTCCTTTATTTCTCTTTCTTTTCTTTTCTTATTTACCCCAATAACCATCTGCCCTTTTGAATGGTTTGGAATTGACATGTGTATTTGATCGTCGGTTTAAACTGTCCAAAAAGGCGGGTTGTTACAGTTGGTATCAGAGCTTTGGTTTAGTGATAACCTTAGCTTTGTGGGGTCTGACACTTTATAAATAGGGTAGTTATACCCTATGATGATTCGTTGAGTGTATATATATGAGAGAGCGTATTTGTTAGTGATATAAAATGTTTTATATTGTTTTGGTTGATTTGTTGAGTGACTCATGAATTCCGGTCAATACGAGTAATTAACGTCATTGATAGGGATCTCTAAATACTCGAACAGAACAATTCGACATAGTATTGTTTTGAAATTGGGTAAATGAAATAATTTTTCTCTAATTATATTTTGAATATAAAGAAAAATTCTCAAGAATTATTGTGACTTATCTAGCTTACCTGGTTGTTAGGAATGAAAATATTAGTTATTATCATTAATTTGATATTGTAATATAATAAATAAGGCGAATTACAAAATGAACAATGATAAAACACTTATGGAATGTTTTAAGAAAGAAAATCCTATAAGAACATTTCATAAAAGGTGACTTATGAATTAAAATAGATTTAAATGGGAAAATATTAAATTTAAGACCTAGGGACTTTTAAAATAGTTTTCAAAGCTTTGAAGAAAATATATTGTGATGTTAGTTGGAAAATATTTATAGGAAATATTCTGAAAGGATTTTTAAGAAGGAATGAGTTAAGTACTCCTCTCTTCTGTCGTTGGAAAATAATTTCTGTGATGACTGCGCAGCATCATCGACATTCATTTTCGAGTCTCAAAGTGGGGAAGACTTCAGAGAAGCTTTGCTTTTCTTCGGAATTATTTTGGGTAAATGGGTTTTGGTTTAAACTCCAAAGGTATGATTTGATATATTAAAGATATAAGTGTATATATTTATTTCAAATGATTTGAAAAGAACCGGGCATTTAAATTTCTAAGTTCTGTTAATTAATAATTTTCAAATTATTTGAATGAAATGTGAATAACCGGAATTTATAAAATAAGAGGATTAAGATATTTGAGCTTATGTTTTGGGAAAACTTTAGAGTTGTAGTGTACCTTTAAAGTTGAAAGGTAAAGAGGATTTAAATAAAATCAAATTTGTGAATATTCCAATTAAGTAAAATGAAATTCTATAAATTTATATAATACCAAATTTGCATCCTAATAACATATAATATGACCTACCAAATATTAAGAAGTTGAAATGATGTTTTGGATATGTAATGAGATATTGTACAACTAAACAGAACCTGAAAATAATTGAAGTATACAAGTAAGGAAAACTCAAAAGGAATTAAAATGTATATAAATGGGAAATTTGGTTGTGATAAAAATGTTATATACTTAAATATAGCATGAAATGATGAATGGATAAATGGAACAAGTAAGTGAACTTAAGAAAAGGTCATTAAGTCAAGCAATGTCTTTGTAAACTGGTTGTAAATTAAATATAAATTTGCAACAAAAAGAAAAATATGTGAAGATAAATTTGTAACTTTTGAGATAACTATAAACTAAGAAAAATCATATATGAGAAGTTAGACTTTTATGGAATGACTATAAACTAAAGTGATGATTAATAAAATGTTCCACAAATAAATTTGTATTAACTGAAACTATGAATATGAAGTAAATGTAAACAAAAGAATTTGGTATAGCTAAGAATCAATTGGGAAAAGAAATTGAGTTTAATTAAATTATATAGAATGTTTAAAATGAACTTGAGTAAGAAAATTCTTTGATATGATGTTTAAGAAAAGATAATGTTAAAGAATATGCTATGTAAAGAAATGAATATACTAACTGAATAATGGATTGCGAGTAATTAAGTGAAAAAAATATAAAAGCCAATAAAATAATTTAGTGTAGATAAATTGGATAGAAATCCATTGGAAGGTAATACGTGAGATTGTACGTATATTATTTTATTCGCATAACGATTTGATCCAAATTCGAGCACAAAATTTCGAGATGATTTATATCGATCCAAGTTAGGATTTTTCACTTGATTTTCGATGGCGAACCCTGGATATGGATTTTAATTTGATTCTGGAATTCTCTATCATAGTATATGGCTATGCAAGGAGAGTAACAGTTTTCCATCAAGGAACCAAATCTGAGTCCGCACTAGAGAGAACGATACTAGTTTGAAAGTGAATTGTGTGATCGAATAAGCGATTAGATTGATATTGCTCACGGATGATATATGTACGGCTTACGGACTTAATTAAAGTTAATATTGGAAATTTATGATGCCAAATATAAAATGATTCTTTTAAAATTATATGATTTGGTTGTTATATGATTGTTAGTTGATTGTATATAATTCATTAAGTGTTAATGAAATTGACAGCTATAAGTCATTGAAATCAAATTGGAAGTTAAATGAATTTCAATAGAATCTAATTTAATTCAAATTGGAAGTGAACTAATGTAAATATAAATTAGTTAATGTTAACTAATTGAATTGAGAATGAATGTTAGTAAAATCCAACGTTAATGAATCAACTGTGATTAAAATTGAAACCCAAGTCAATAAATATTAATGAGAAGTGAATTTATATTGATTGGTTATGGATTCGTTGGATGATAATTGATTTGTTGGATGCATTTGTTGTTTTGTTGCATTTGCTATGTTGGCACATGTAGTTGTTATGTTGCTATATTGTGTATATTGATATTATTTTCATATATGCATGTTTCTCATGGTTTGTTGAGTGTTTAGTAGGTGCGTATTGCGCTTGCTTCGCATTTGGAGCCCGCTTTCGCGCTATATTAGCCGTATATGCTCGCTAACAATATATACGGTACATATCTCGGATTACATACCGTACTTCTACACTTTTTTCCCTACGGGATGCCTCATCACTTGATGAGATGTACGTTTGTGATATATATACTGTCATTTTTTTTCGGATCGAGCCGCGCAAAGGAGACTCTGCCGAATTTTTTCGTAAATCCGGGTGTTAGAAATTTTTTCAAGTTTTAAAATTTTATAACTTGTTTGATAACTAACTTTCAAAGTTAGAAAGCCATTCGGAGTAACTTAGTGGAAGTGTAGTAATGACTTTATGAATGGAATTTCATTGTTTTATAAGTTGGTAACTTTGAATAAAATATATCTAATGTTGAATTCTATACTTAGTTCATTTTCCCTTCTTTTTCCTTTTCGGGGATGAAAAGTTTTGAGTGGGGGAGAGTGTAACGACTCGTAAATTTTCGATAATTAAAATAGCTAATTTAATAAGATTTCGTGATTTAATGTTAGAAAAAAAATTTGAAATTCGTTTGGAATAATAATAACTGGAATAAATTGCGACAATAATTGTCCAAGTAATTATTTATAGATTGAATGGAGTTCCAATCTAATTGAATTTACTCAAATGTTATAACTTGGTTATAAGGGAATATATGGAAAAAAACAAATGTAAATAAGTGAATAAGAATTGTGAATTATTTAGGTAGTAATACAAATTTTAATAGATTGGTTTCGAAGATTTGAATAGTAATAAGTATTGGAAAATAAATGCTACTTAGTGAATGCCCTTGCAATCAATAGTTGGATAGGATAATAAATGTTGAATCCATTGGGTATAATAGAGTAATTGATTGATAAGTAAAATCTATTTAAAATCAAATAATTGAATATTGAACAGGTAAATTGTTTAAAGTAAATATTTAAAACTTATTGAATAATTGAATAACTGTAAAATGGAAATAGTGTTCCCATATGTGAATTGGTTTTAAAAGTTGAAACTTATAAGTTCAATTTCAAATATTTCAACGGATAATGAATTATCGGATAATCAAAATTGTTTAAATTTAATATTTGGAATTTATTGAATAATTGAATAACGGGTTTAATATGATTAGAAATTATTTGTAAAATTTTAGTTTATCATATTAAAGTTAGAATGATGTTGTAGAACTTTTAAAATCGAATTAAAAGTAAATTTGTGAAAATTGAATATTTTAATATTAAATTGACGAGTTAAAATAGACATTTTTCAAACAGTCTTGGATTTCGACGAAACCAGTTTCATCGGATCCGTAATGTCATATTATTGTAAGGTTTCAAATTTTGTGTCAATCGGATTTACCGTTTGTCCAGGGCAAGCCGAAACGCATAGAAATTAGTTGAATCGGTTTAATTTAAATTTGATCGTTTATTGCCGCAACTCGCGCAGATGATCGAATTAGCTTCCGAAACCTGTTCCATTGTATCCGGAATGCGGGGTAAACCCTTGAAACGCCAGCTGGCACGCTTCTTTTGGAGTTCGGAAAATTTCGGATGAATAGTGTTTTTGCAATTTTCTATATAAGGACCTCACATATCATTTTGCACTCAAACCCTTGCTTCTTCTTCTAGCCGGCCCTAGAAATTAATGGCTGAGAATTTCGAAACTTGCTCCTCTATTATCGCAAAATCTACAAACAATTAGCAAAAGTCGTCAACTACAAAGTTGTAGAGGGCATCAAGATCTAGCTATCCAACGGTGGAGATCGGAAACGGAGCCACGGATCGACGGCAAATCGAGATTGAAGCTGCTGCATTTTTCACGTTTTTCGAGGCGAGATGGGGGGCCGAGCTTCGAACTGCTCCAGGCGTTGGTGGCTCGTGTGGTGGCGCGCGTGGTGGTATTCCCTGATCGCTCTGAAAGTCGTCGTAGAGGTCGTGAAAATTGATGGAAGAAACGACGGCTATGGGTTTATTTCTCACGGCTTTGGATACGTGATACTGGAAGAAGGAGATAGTGGAAAGTGCGGCCCAGATTTTAGGGCAAAGAATTGAATGGCTGTGATGAATCTGAGGTTTAAAATTGAAATAGAAATTGTAAATTATATTTATATTAATTCGTTCAATCTTTAAAATAGTGTAACTTTTTCGTACGAGGTCGAAAACGAACGAAACGAATTGCGTTGCAATCTTTTGTCGAGCACTACGCTGTGGAGCTGGATTGGAATCGTTTGAAGCTAGTGAAAATTTCGGGTAAAATTAAACGCTCGTTTAATTTTATTCGAAATAAAACGCTGGACTACATTGAAATCAAGGTGAGTGTTTTATAACGCTCACAACGTACTGAATATCTTTATGCTAGTTAAATTTAATATTATGAAGTGATATGAATTTTATTTGTCGTTGTTTGATAAAATTTAATTGTCATATAGATGGTCATTTGAATTAACCGTTAAAAATTTAGTTGACAGTTAAATTGAAATTAAAATTGAATTGCGATTAAATTACCTGACATTGATAACTATGAAATTGTCATGGATTGTATTGTCTATTGGATGATGTATTTCAATGGATGCTATAGGTTCATATTTAAATGTTTGGATGTTTATTTGCTTATATATATTCTGTTATGCTTACATATGAAACTGTGATTTGATTTAAGTGATATATATTCATCCCTGACATTTAATTGAAATAAATAATTACTTGGCCATAGGATAGAAAATTATATACGGACACCGGATTGGCTAAATTAATAAATTTTAAAATGTCGATTTGAAATTTATTTAAATGTTTTGATTTAAAAGTTATAAACAGAAATCAATTTATAGAAATCGAATTTATCGGAAATTGAGTTTGGAATGTTTAAATAAATTTTAGTTAAAGGAAATTGTTAAATAATTTAAGTTGAGACTTTGAGATTAAAAATGGGGATATGATTGAATTTCGAAAATTTATTTGTTTTAAAGATTGAACATTATTTCGAGCTTTGAATATTACTAAGTAAAAGCGATATAAAATGATATTTTGAAATTGAGCTTGAAATTGAATCATATTCGTAATTGGGATTTAAATTTGAATATTAAAGGATAATTTTGTTAAGTGTTAAAAATTGATATTTTGAAAAATCAAGCTACAAATCGATATAAATTGAAATTGAATTAATTGAAAGTGAATATAAAATTTAATAAATTTGAAGTCAAAGTTGACGTTGATTGAATCGAAATCGAAATTGAATCGGTAGAAGAGAAATTGAAATTGTTTTGAATTGGGAAGTTAAAATTGAAATGGTTTGGCTTTGAAGCTGTTTTATTTTGTTTTCCAAATTACTCAGTTATATAAACCATTTTGAATACTTAACTATTTTAATCCATTTTAAATCTACTTAACCCAATTTAAATTATTTTAAACAAATTTATCTATTTTAAATCCATTTAAGACTTTAAGTATTTTTAACTACTTTAATTATTTAAACTACTTTTAAACTACTTAAAACTATTTTTCTAAAATTTCAAGCTGGTCAATAAGGTGAAATTTTTATATTTAAATCTTGAATTTAAATACGAATTGAGTTAAATGAAGTTGCAACCTAAATTGAAATTCGAAATGATTTTGAAATCGAAATGAGATATTGATGCGAAAAATGATTTTTGAAACGGAATCTTATATTTGAATAGATTCGATGATATTTGAAATGGATTTGATTTTTTTGAAGCGAATGTGATATTTTGATATCAATTATGAATTGACTTGAAATGTAAAAGGGCCACTGGTGTAATAATACGTAGTTATTAAAGAGACCGGGATCAGATATGGACATACTCTCTGTCGATACCGAAAACCACTTTAATAACTATTATACGTGGAGTGTTGATCCAGAATGAAGTGGATGGTTTGGTGAACGCGTTGACTGAAGAAAGAGAACGATTATTGGATGACCCCTGACATGACTAAAACAGGAGCCGCGTCGGGCCATTGAGGTTCGCCACCTCTAGCGGACACACTTCTTCGATACCATATCTATTACATTGTGATTCGATTTGGGTGCATCCCTTGATTTGGGAGTGTTGTTTCGCGGTGTTAGGGTAGCTGCTGGCTATGCTCAACATCAGTCCGGATCACGCAAATACTAGTATCCTAGTTGGTATCGCCTCATGTACCTTGTCATACTGATTATCCTATTCACGACCACTACGTTTTGTTTTGTGTTATACCTGTGGGGTACCCTCTGATAACCACCAGTTTACGGTGGGGCTTACGGTGCTGTATAGACTATGGCATTATAAAAATATGTTAATGGGGATTATGGTAACGCCTTAACGCTATTTTGATACTTTATATTACTGATAGGCATTATCTACTTAGCATACATTACTACATAGTAGATAGTTTAACGGATCCTTAAGAGATGGAAAATCCCGTAACATCTCTTAAGTTATTGCACGCACGTTGACACTGGATATGAGATGTCAAACCCCGTAAACATCTCTGACGCCGTTACACTCGTATTTATTTATGATTGATTTAACTTTCATAAGGATATTTTAGTCCTGACTCGAGTGTTTTGTCTTTTCATTACGCTCGGGTCAGTCCTGAGTTTTTCAGATTTTGAAGATCTATTCTGGAGGATGAAGACGAAGATTTGATATACTATTACTATTATTACCCTTGCATCATGCTATCTGCTGCATTATTTTAATTGTTCTGTTGTATATGTATAACTCTGATAAATGTTGTATAAATAATTGTCAAAGTATAGTAAACAGCTTCATGAACTGTTTATTTGACTATTATATTTATCGTTCCGCTGCGAGATTCTGTGTTGTTTCTTTTCCTTTATTTCTCTTTCTTTTCTTTTCTTATTTACCCCAATAACCATCTGCGCTTTTGAATGGTTTGGAATCGACATGTGTATTTGATCGTCGGTTTAAACTGTCCAAAAAGGCGGGTCGTTACAGGAGGTCACCGCACAAAGAAGCTTATTACATGCCATCAAGTCTGTAGGGGATATGCAATATCCATGTAAATGAATGTTGCATGCCATCTCAATGAAAAAGGGAATGTCGCATGCCGTCTCAATGGAAAAGGGAATGCCGCATGCCATCAACACGAGTAGCGTTCACAGTCATTTTTTTCCTCCCTTAATGTGGTGACGCATCCAACACACCTGACGCCCCAATATTACTTTTCACCTCTCCTTCCTTGCTTACTGAACGTTAGGAAGTACAACGTTAGTGTCCGACGCATATGACGTGTGATATCCCGGAATTTCACACCGAATTTAAATATGATAATCTATATAATAAATTAATTTAAATTGATAAATTTGTTATTTTATTCAACAGCTAATAAATGAATGGTAAATATAAATTTATTTTAATTAAAAACTAATACATATATAAGGAATTGAATGTTTTAAAATTTTATTCATACCAAATTTGATTTTGAATTGGATTTTTAGAATTCAATTTGTGTTTGAATTGATAAATTAAAACATTTAAAATATGTTAATTTTTATTCTAAATTTTACTTTGAATATTAAGTAATATGTTCATGATTTTATTTAAGTTCTAACATTTGTTTTATATTCATTATTTAAAGGAAATTGATTTTATAGGAATTTAAAATATAAACTTATATAAGAAAAATCAATTTAAGAAAACATTTTAATTTCTTTTTGCCTGAATTTACACATGTTAACATTTAAACCTATTAATAAAACATGTGTTAGAAATTTAAGTATTATTTTGACAAGTGTCATAATTTAGATTTTATTTTCTTTAAATTTTATAAAACAAATTCTTAAAAGACATTTTCTTCATATTTTCTCATTTTATTACAACAAATTTTACATTTCTTTCTCTTCAAAAATCTGAACTTCTTCATATCTTTACATCTTCAACCCAATTTCTCAAACAAACTCAGTTTTATCACCTAACTGATTCAAGATCTGAAGCATTTCAAAGTTAAGCAAACAAATTCAAGTTTGAGGCATCTTCAAAACAACAACATCAAGTGATTTCAGTTTTTAAAGTCTGCAGTTCATATCTTTTTCCAGCAGCTTGAATTTTCACAACTAATACGGTGAGTAAAATTTTAAATTAAACTTAAAGTATAGAAATGTTGCATGTTGAATGCTAGTGATATAATGCTTGTATGTCAATAATTTTGTGAAGTATTTGTTTTCAGGTTTTAAATTTTTGCTGTGCATGTTTGAAGAGAGAATTGTATCCCTCTGTAAATTCAAAGCATAGAGTTGATTTTCTGAAACCATCTTCAAAATTTAAATTCAGCAAGGTGTTAGTTAGTAGATATCTTCAAATACATATAAGTTAGAATCAATATGATTTAAGTAAAAAATATATATATATATATAGTGATGATACTGTTAAAACTGCAGAAGTAAGTATAGGTAGTAAAACAAAAATCATAGCATATAAATCTTGTTAAATTTTGATGAATCAAGTATATATGCTGAATCTATAATGCATGTTATGAATTTTAAAATTGAAATTAGAATTTTTAACATACAAATGAATTTGAATTTTAAATTTTACTGAATTTGGGACTTTCGTCAAATTCATAAGATTGGGTTGATTTTAAGTTTTGAAATTTAAACAGAAGCTATGTTAGATGTTGTGTAACACTAGAAAAATAGTGATTGATTTTATTTAGCAACATGGAATTGGGAATTTGGGTTCGTAGGGTTTGGGGTTCTGTGTTTTTCGAGCTTGAGGATTTCGATCGCGTGAAGTATTGGGTTTGTAGCATTTCGATTTTTCGTTGCCGAAAAACCAAATAGTTATGGGTTTAAGAAAAAGAAAAGAAGAAAAGAGAAGTAAAGAAAAGAAGATGAAAAATTTTAAAATAGAAGGAAAAGAAAATAGGGAGGAAACGGAACGGAGAATAGAACGGAATAGAAAACAACAGAACAACATCAGAATCTCACAATTCGCAGCGGAACAACATATAATAAATAAATGAATAATCTTTAAACAAAGAACCATATCAGTTATTACATTTTATACATTTCATTTCATCATATCATCAGTGTATACAACAACAACAACAAATAGTGCAGCGGAAAAAGAAATACTATATAAGTAATATGCCATGCCATCCTGCTTGCTTCCAGCAACTCCAGAATATCCAGAATATCCTGATAAACCTAACTCTTGACTGCCCGTGTGAAAATTGGTGGGCACCCAGAGTTTAGGAAGGAAAACAATAAACTCCAAGTCAGTCATGTGACTGGTGTGAGAACTCAAAACAGTTTATTTATCTTTAAAATCAAAATAGAGGAATATTTTTAAATTCAATTCGCAATGCTTTTAAAAATGAGACTACCATAAGACCTCCTGCCACACACACAATGCAAACGCAGACTTGGAGAAGATTTCTCCATATGATAGCCAAAGATGCTTGATACGCATTTAAAAGAACATTTCATATTATTATTAGTGCATAGTGTAGGAAAAATCATTTCGAAAGTAGAATATAAATCTTAGCCAGCATAGGTACCATTATATTATGCCTACTAATAGCTACCATATTAGATGGCAGGTTCTACAACTAAAACCGTACAAGTTTCGTATTGTTTCTTTGGATTTCCAACAAATGGTCAGGCCAAGGAACTTCCCATTGCCACATGAGAATGCCTCTGGAAAGACATCCCCGAGAACCAAACCGGAACTCTGCCAACACAAGGCCGGGTTACCCCTAACTGGGTAACTACTGACACGAGCACGCCATTCCCCGATCGTAAACGACCTTTCTCACGGGATCCCGATAACCAACAGCCACAAAGTAATAAATTCGCAGTAACCACATAGGTTAAATATCTGGGCTCCATACCATGATACCACCTCTATCCAGAAGGAAATGTACATACCCTAAAGGGAGCTACCCCTCATAACCTTGCCGCATCTTTCCTGTTTTGACCATTTACGGGGTGTGAGGTTCGACGAAGTCACGTCCACAAAAACATACTTTATACAAAAGCCATGCTTTGGGTCAACAAATGATCAACACAATGATCACCAAGATAGACGATCAAATAAACGATCCTATCACAATAATCAACACGATGATCATTTACAGCAACACTCAGCATGTCACATTACCAAATTGGGAATATATCGTTGATAACTTCAACTATATAACCTCTGAGCTCGTACGTCTCAGAGAAGGGTGTTAAGCTAAAGAATA
Organism: Allium cepa; assembly: GCA_030765085.1. NCBI lineage: Eukaryota > Viridiplantae > Streptophyta > Magnoliopsida > Asparagales > Amaryllidaceae > Allium > Allium cepa. The sequence goes on along the minus strand of CM060939.1, from coordinate 770,315,288 downwards.
AATTCTTCGCCACCAACAGAAATATATTTGAAAGAAATCTGCTTTATATCTCAATTTGTAATGTCAGACATACAATCCATACAAGTTTGTTCCGGGATCGAACAAAACCGAAGGCACTTACAAAGAAGTCCTTGCAATCCGGATATTCACAATCCTGATCGGATTCACCATCACATATGGAGAACTCTATACCGTAGCTACTCGGTGCAGAGTAAATCGACAGGTCATCCTATCGCTCTTGCAAATACCGGGTCTTCAACACCGATCTTCAATGCAATTCACAACGACGTATCACATATTCGGAATGGGTTATATGACCCCATGGTCCTTTCCCGGTTAACCCGAATAGTGAGCGCTTATTCAAAAATAAGTGTAGCATTCACATTCAAACAAATCACATCAATTACCCATTCAAAGGGAAATATTGATAGTCGGTTATTGAACTATCACTGGATATGCACACATCACCAGTTTCCAAATAATTTTCCAATTATTTATTTCACAAAATATCTTTACAAGATATATAATTTCAATACTTCAAAAATAAATCAATATTTATTTTTAGACAAATTCCACTTCCTTTATAAATTCCTTAGTGAATTTATAATTCCAAAATATCAATGAATATTCGATTTCAATTATTCATTTTCAATTTTCTTTTCAATTTATCTTCAAAAAGATAAATTCTCAAAATATTCACTTTATATTGGAAAACATTTCCATACTTATACATTCATAAGTAATTCACAAATTTTATTTATTTTCAACACTTGGAAAATATTCAATATACTTCAATCAAAAATAAGTATATATTTCATTCTTTTAAGGAAATCATTCTCTTAAACATATTTATTTGGGCCAAAACGAATGTTACGTAAAACATTGTTACGACAACCCAAAATCACTAGTATAGGGATTCGAAATTAAAATAGATATATAAATCCCAATACTATACAAAACATTTCCTTTCGGAAATCATTTACTATAACAACAGTGTTATAGTCCACTATTTCCTTCTATTTTTCGAAAACGTCTATTTCAACAATTAACGTTGAAATCTATGGTTTCGAATCTCAACACATTTTAAAACATCGTTAGATCGTTTTAATTCTATTTAAAACATCCAAATCCAAAATAATTTCTTTAACGTGTTATTCACTATTCAAAAACGTGAATATACTTTGTTAACAAATTTCATCCTTTTATTCATTTTAATTCAAAGGATTATTCACTATTCAAAAATGTGAATATAACTCCATAAATAAATTATAACAATTTACTTATCAAAATAAGCTGTTTGTGAATTTATAAAACAACGTTTATAAATTCCATTTCTATTTATTTTATAACAACTTCCCTTTTATAAATTTCTTTATTTATCTATTCCAGTTTATAACTCAATTATAACTAAAAGTTCATATTATAAGTTAAATACTTATAAAACGATTATTTTACAAAATCGTTCCTCTAAAGACTTTCCAAACCATAAATCTTATAACTTATAAGATTCATTTATTTAACCAAATCTATTCTTTAAATAACTTCACAAATTTATAAATCTTACTATTTATAAATTTTATTTATAACTTCACAGTTTATAATTTTATAAATTTCATTCTTTAATGAAATTTATTTTCACTTCATTCAAACACTTATAAAAACTCGTTTTATAATTTCAATATTTCAATTTATAAATATCCATTTATAAATCTCTTATATAAATCAATTCATATTAATATTTTAAAACGTCTTCAAATTCCTTTAAAAACTTCATCCTTTTGATTTATAAAATAATCAAATTTTATATATCCTATATTTAAACTTTTCACAATTATTTCAGAAATCCCAATTTAACTATTTTATAAAGTCATTAATTCCTTATTTTCAAAAAAATCAGCTTTTAACTATATTTCTTAAAAATCATAATTTTTATAACTTTAAAAATTATAACGTTTATTTATTTAACATGGATCAATCCCAAAAATTATTTTATAACTTATACTTTCAAAAATCACTTTGAAATCATTTTAAAATTCCAAATTTGGTCCAATGATGCTACACACCAAATAGTCAATCACGACAACAACGATCCATCATATATCGATATGATAATCCATCAAATATCAAAATATCTGAAATCAAATAAAAACTGTTGAGGAATCCAGTTGGATCCCTCCAACCTGTTTTCCTGCATCACAAACATTAGCACAATACCAATTTCGCTCCAGTACGAAATTATCGCGGTACATGTTCTTATTAAATATTATCCGCTTAATAACGGCGCAATAGGGTCTCATCCGCTAAAAAATACGGGGAATCAACAACTGCAATATATACATATGCCAATATATATATATTGATATTATATATAATACCAATTTCACTGTTTATGAAATATTCGCGGTATATGTTTTTAATAAATAACATCCGCTTACTAACGGCCTATAATGTCTATTTTAACAATCAATAGATATCAATCAACATTCAAACATGCATTCAAATATTTTAAATCTAACTATTTAAAATAAAATCGAAACTGATTCGATTGAGTGAGAAGTTCTCACCTTGATTTTAAATTCCGTTTTAGCGATTTATTTCGAATAAAATTAAACGGACGTTTAATTTTACCCAAAATTCTCACTAACTCCAAACGACTCCAAACCAACTCCATCGCGTAGTGCTCGTCCATACGATTCCAACGCAACTGGTTTCGCACGTTTTCGACCTCGTATGAAAAAGATATGCATATTTGAAGTTTACACAATTTTATATTACAAATTTTATAACATAAATTAAATTTTATAAACCCACACTCAAACATCTGCCGTCCATCCTAGCATCATGAAATCTTGACCGTGCGCACTTTCTCCTCTCCCTCTCATGTTCACGCGTTTACAGACAAGGCCGAACCCAACTTCAACTTCAAACCCTAATTCACGCGAGCAAGATACTCAACTTCACATCGATCAGCAGGTGCCAAATTGAAGCCCTACACCCATACTCCACTCGACCAGAGCACGGCTAGGCTCGGCCCTGTACATGCCTCGCAATTCGTGCACGAAGGCCGTGACTTCTCCCTTGAATTGCCACCACATCATCGCTCAATAGTTGATCATAACCGTTGAATTTGTAGAGCTCGTTGAGCTCTACAACATTGTAGTTGGAGATTTTTGGTAATTGTTTATGGATTTGATGAAATCAAGGGAAGAAGGTTGGTGTTTTTCGGCCGTTCATTTTTAGGGTGGCGGCTGCAGTAGGAAATTAGGGTTTAGTATATATATATTTTTTTAATTTGTGTGAGGGCAATTTATAGAGAAAAACGAAACACTATTCATCTCGGAAATTCCGAACTCCGATTTACGCGCCGTAACCAGCGTTGCTAGGGTTTACCCCGCGTTCCGGACACAATGGAACAGGTTTCGGAAGCTAATTCGGAAGTATGTGCGAGTTATGGCTACAAACGCTCAATTTGAATTAAACCGATTTAACTCGATTTCTAGGCGTTTTAATTTGTACCGGACAAACGGTAAATCCAATTGACTTGAAATTTGAAACCTTACAATAATATCACATTACAGATCCGATGAAACTGGTTTCGTCGAAATCCGAGACTTTTTGAAAAATGGCTATTTTAACTCGCCAAATTAATATTAAAAATAAATCGATGCGTTTCGAGCTGCCACGATCAAACGATAACTCCGATTGACACGAAAATTGAAATCCGATAATAACTAACTATTACGGATCCAATGAAACTAGTTTCGTTCAATTCTGAGACTGTTCAAAAATTGACTATTTTTACTAGTCGATTAAATATTAAAATATTCAATTTTCACAAATAAACTTTTAATTCGATTCTAAAAGTTCTAAAATATCTTTATAACTTCAATATGATAAAATAAAATTTTACAAATCATTTTCAATCATATTTAACGCTATTTTCAATTATTTCCATAATTTCACATATTAAATTATTGATTTAATAATCCAATTAAATCCAATAATTCAAATAAAAATTTATTTGACTTATAAATTCACTTATTAATATTTAAAATAAATTAAATATTCATATTTTAAATTAATAAAAATTCTGGGTCGTTACAATCTTCCCCACTTAAAAGAATTTCGTCCTCGAAATTACAAGTAAGAAAAGTTACAGAATCTATTAATTTTCCCAAAATTCATAATTAAACTTCTTACAAATCTTCACTAAGTTTTCAAAATCATACTTAGTTATCCATTCAAAACAACTACTATTGTTTAACTTTCAATTCCAAAATCAAAGTTAAAGTTTTCAAAATTTTCCAGATTTTTCTCAAAAATTTTCTAACGCCTTAAATTTTCGGAAAAATTCGCCATAGTCTCCTTTGCGCGGCTCGATCCGAAAAAAAATGACAGTATATATATCACAAATATACATATCATCAAGTAACGAGGCATCCCGAAGGGAAAAAAGTGTAAAAGTACGATATTTAATCCGAGATATGTACCTTATATTTTATTAGCAAGCATATACGGCTAATATAGCGCGAAAGCGAGCTCCAAATGCGAAGCAAACGCGATCCGCACCTACTAATCACTCAACAAACAACATGAGAATCATGTATATATGACAATAGTATCAATATACAACATATAGCAACATAATAACTATACATGCCAACATAGCGAATGCAACTAAAGCAACAAATGCAAACATCAATCAACTAACATCTATAACCAATAAATATTCATTTATATTCTCATTCATATTCAATGAATTGGTTTTCAATTTAATCACATTTGATTTATTAACATTGGATTTTCTTACTAACATTCATTTTCAATTAGTTTATATTCACTAATTCATATTCAAGTTGGTTCACTTCCAATTCAAATTCAATTCTATTCAAGATTCACTTAACTTCCAATTCAAATTCAATTCTATTCAAATTTATTTACCTTTAATTTGAATTCCAATTACTTTAGCTTTCAATTTCATTAACACTTAATGAATTATATACAATCAACTAACAATCATATAACAATCAATGTATATTCTTTGCATATATTCATTCTATTTGGTTTAACACCATTTACTTCTAATAACATTAGATTTTAAATGAATCAACACTTACATTCATTATTTCATATCAACTTAAATTTACATTTAATTGATTATCATTCAATCTATTCATTCAATTCAATTACAACAGTTGAATTTCATTTATATAACTAAAGTTCATATTCATCACTTAACTTTATTAATTCTACTTTGATCTCTTAAGTTATACTTCATTTATAAACATCACTTGTTTTTACTTAACTTAAATTCCAACTTATAAATCAATTCAGATTCCAATTCTAAAGTAAATTTTCCATTTAACTTTAAATTCATTTTTATTTACAACTAAATTCATAAATATATTCATATAGTTTCACTTCTTATATATATAAGTTTATTTTACAATTGTAAATCACTTTAATTATAATTCAATTCTTATAATTCTTTTTGCTTATACAATTCCTTTATTTAGATTATTCAAACAACCTAACAATCAACTTATATACACTTTAATAATTCTGAAAAATTATTCCTTTATATATAAAATATAATTAAGGTAAAATTATTTCATTTACCCAATTTAAAATCATACTGTGCCGAATTGCTCTGTACAAGTGTTTAGAAACCCCTTCGATTCAGTTTCGAAGCTGCGCCGACGAAGGTTCATATACCACTCAACAAACCAATCATCACAATATAAAACAATTTCATATTCACTAACAAATACGCTCTCATAGCTATTATTACACTCAAACTCATTCTAGAGTACTGCTGACTCTATCTCTAATGAGTAATACCCAACAGAACCATGGTTGTCGCTTAACCATAAGCTCTGATACCAACTGTAACGTTTCGATTTTTCGTTGCTGAAAAACCGAATAGTTATGGGTTTAAGAAAAAGAAAAGAAGAAAAGAGAAGTAAAGAAAAGAAGATGAAAAATTTTAAAATATAAGGAAAAGAAAATAGGGAGGAAACGGAACGGAGAATAGAACGGAATAGAAAACATTAGAACAACATCAGAATCTCACAATTCGCAGCGGAACAACATATAATAAATAAATGAATAATCTTTAAACAAAGAACCATATCAATTATTACATTTTATACATTTCATTTCATCATATCATCGGAGTATACAACAACAACAACAAATAGTGCAGCGGAAAAAGAAATACTATATAAGTAATATGCCATGCCATCCAGCTTGCCTCCAGCAACTCCAGAATATCTAGAATATCCTGATAAACCTAACTCTTGACTGCCCGTGTGAAAATTGGTGGGCACCCAGAGTTTAGGAAGGAAAACAATAACCTCCAAGTCAGTCATGTGACTGGTGTGAGAACTCAAAACAGTTTATTTATCTTTAAAATCAAAATAGAGGAATATTTTTAAATTCAATTCGCAATGCTTTTAAAAATGAGACTACCATAAGACCTCCTGCCACACACACAATGCAAATGCAGACTTGGAGAAGATTTCTCCTTATGATAGCCAAAGATGCTTGATACGCATTTAAAAGAACATTTCATATTATTATTAGTGCATAGTGTAGGAAAAATCATTTCGAAAGTAGAATATAAATCTTAGCCAGCATAGGTACCATTATATTATGTCTACTAATAGCTACCATATTAGATGGCAGGTTCTACAACTAAAACCGTACAAGTTTCGTATTGTTTCTTTGGATTTCCAACAAATGGTCAGGCCAAGGAACTTCCCATTGCCACATGAGAATGCCTCTGGAAAGACATCCCCGAGAACCAAACCGGAACTCTGCCAACACAAGGCCGGGTTACCCCTAACTGGGTAACTACTGACACGAGCACGCCATTCCCCGATCGTAAACGACCTTTCTCACGGGATCCCGATAACCAACAACCACAAAGTAATAAATTCGCAGTAACCACATAGGTTAAATATCTGGGCTCCATACCATGATACCACCTCTATCCAGAAGGAAATGTACATACCCTAAAGGGAGCTACCCCTCATAACCTTGCCGCATCTTTCCTGTTTTGACCATTTCCGGGGTGTGAGGTTCGACGAAGTCACGTCCACAAAAACATACTTTATACAAAAGCCATGCTTTGGGTCAACAAATGATCAACACAATGATCACCAAGATAGACGATCAAATAAACGATCCTATCACAATAATCAACACGATGATCATTTACAGCAACACTCAGCATGTCACATTACCAAATTGGGAATATATCGCTGATAACTTCAACTATATAACCTCTGAGCTCGTACGTCTCAGAGAAGGGTGTTAAGCTAAAGAATAAATTCTTCGCCACCAACAGAAATATATTTGAAAGAAATCTGCTTTATATCTCAATTTGTAATGTCAGACATACAATCCATACAAGTTTGTTCCGGGATCGAACAAAACTGAAGGCACTTACAAAGAAGTCCTTGCAATCCGGATATTCACAATCCTGATCGGATTCACCATCACATATGGAGAACTCTATACCGTAGCTACTCGGTGCAGAGTAAATCGACAGGTCATCCTATCGCTCTTGCAAATACCGGGTCTTCAACACCGATCTTCAATGCAATTCACAACGACGTATCACATATTCGGAATGGGTTATACGACCCCATGGTCCTTTCCCGGTTAACCCGAATAGTGAGCGCTTATTCAAAAATAAGTGTAGCATTCACATTCAAACAAATCACATCAATTACCCATTCAAAGGGAAATATTGATAGTCGGTTATTGAACTATCACTGGATATGCACACATCACCAGTTTCCAAATAATTTTCCAATTATTTATTTCACAAAATATCTTTACAAGATATATAATTTCAATACTTCAAAAATAAATCAATATTTATTTTTAGACAAATTCCACTTCCTTTATAAATTCCTTAGTGAATTTATAATTCCAAAATATCAATGAATATTCGATTTCAATTATTCATTTTCAATTTTCTTTTCAATTTATCTTCAAAAAGATAAATTCTCAAAATATTCACTTTATATTGGAAAACATTTCCATACTTATACATTCATAAGTAATTCACAAATTTTATTTATTTTCAACACTTGGAAAATATTCAATATACTTCAATCAAAAATAAGTATATATTTCATTCTTTTAAGGAAATCATTCTCTTAAACATATTTATTTGGGCCAAAACGAATGTTACGTAAAACATTGTTACGACAACCCAAAATCACTAGTATAGGGATTCGAAATTAAAATAGATATATAAATCCCAATACTATACAAAACATTTCCTTTCGGAAATCATTTACTATAACAACAGTGTTATAGTCCACTATTTCCTTCTATTTTTCGAAAACGTCTATTTCAACAATTAACGTTGAAATCTATGGTTTCGAATCTCAACACATTTTAAAACATCGTTAGATCGTTTTAATTCTATTTAAAACATCCAAATCCAAAATAATTTCTTTAACGTGTTATTCACTATTCAAAAACGTGAATATACTTTGTTAACAAATTTCATCCTTTTATTCATTTTAATTCAAAGGATTATTCACTATTCAAAAATGTGAATATAACTCCATAAATAAATTATAACAATTTACTTATCAAAATAAGCTGTTTGTGAATTTATAAAACAACGTTTATAAATTCCATTTCTATTTATTTTATAACAACTTCCCTTTTATAAATTTCTTTATTTATCTATTCCAGTTTATAACTCAATTATAACTAAAAGTTCATATTATAAGTTAAATACTTATAAAACGATTATTTTACAAAATCGTTCCTCTAAAGACTTTCCAAACCATAAATCTTATAACTTATAAGATTCATTTATTTAACCAAATCTATTCTTTAAATAACTTCACAAATTTATAAATCTTACTATTTATAAATTTTATTTATAACTTCACAGTTTATAATTTTATAAATTTCATTCTTTAATGAAATTTATTTTCACTTCATTCAAACACTTATAAAAACTCGTTTTATAATTTCAATATCTCAATTTATAAATATCCATTTATAAATCTCTTATATAAATCAATTCATATTAATATTTTAAAACGTCTTCAAATTCCTTTAAAAACTTCATCCTTTTGATTTATAAAATAATCAAATTTTATATATCCTATATTTAAACTTTTCACAATTATTTCAGAAATCCCAATTTAACTATTTTATAAAGTCATTAATTCCTTATTTTCAAAAAAATCAGCTTTTAACTATATTTCTTAAAAATCATAATTTTTATAACTTTAAAAATTATAACGTTTATTTATTTAACATGGATCAATCCCAAAAATTATATAACTTATACTTTCAAAAATCACTTTGAAATCATTTTAAAATTCCAAATTTGGTCCAATGATGCTACACACCAAATAGTCAATCACGACAACAACGATCCATCATATATCGATATGATAATCCATCAAATATCAAAATATCTGAAATAAAATAAAAACTGTTGAGGAATCCAGTTGGATCCCTCCAACCTGTTTTCCTGCATCCACAAACATTAGCACAATACCAATTTCGCTCCAGTACGAAATTATCGCGGTATATGTTCTTATTAAATATTATCCGCTTAATAACGGCGCAATACGGTCTCATCCGCTAAACAAAAAATGCGGGAAATCAATAACTGCAATATATACATATGCCAATATATATATATATTGATATTATATATAATACCAATTTCACTGTTTATGAAATATTCGCGGTATATGTTTTTAATAAATAACATCCGCTTACTAACGGCGTATAATGTCTATTTTAACAATCAATAGATATCAATCAACATTCAAACATGCATTCAAATATTTTAAATCTAACTATTTAAAATAAAATGAAACTGATTCGATTGAGTGAGAAGTTCTCACCTTGATTTTAAATTCCGTTTTAGCGATTTATTTCGAATAAAATTAAACGGACGTTTAATTTTACCCAAAATTCTCACTAACTCCAAACGACTCCAAACCAACTCCATCGCGTAGTGCTCGTCCATACGATTCCAACGCAACTGGTTTCGCGCGTTTTCGACCTCGTATGAAAAAGATATGCATATTTGAAGTTTACACAAATTTATATTACAAATTTTATAACATAAACTAAATTTTATAAACCCACACTCAAACATCTGCCGTCCATCCTAGCATCATGAAATCTTGACCGTGCGCACTTTCTCCTCTCCCTCTCATGTTCACGCGTTTACAGACAAGGCCGAACCGAACTTCAACTTCAAACCCTAATTCACGCGAGCAAGATACTCAACTTCACATCGATCAGCAGGTGCCAAATTGAAGCCCTACACCCATACTCCACTCGACCAGAGCACGGCTAGGCTCGGCCCTGTACATGCCTTGCAATTCATGCACGAAGGCCGTGACTTCTCCCTTGAATTGCCACCACATCATCGCTCAATAGTTGATCATAACCGTTGAATTTGTAGAGCTCGCTGAGCTCTACAACATTGTAGTTGGAGATTTTTGGTAATTGTTTATGGATTTGATGAAATCAAGGGAAGAAGGTTGGTGGTTTTCGGCCGTTCGTTTTTAGGGTGGCGGCTGCAGTAGGAAATTAGGGTTTAGTATATATTTTTTTTTTAATTTGTGTGAGGGCTATTTATAGAGAAAAACGAAACACTATTCATCCCGGAAATTCCGAACTCCGATTTACGCGCCGTAACCAGCATTTCTAGGGTTTACCCCGCGTTCCGGACACAATGGAACAGGTTTCGGAAGCTAATTCGGAAGTATGTGCGAGTTATGGCTACAAACGCTCAATTTGAATTAAACCGATTTAACTTGATTTCTAGGCGTTTTAATTTGTACCGGACAAAGGGTAAATCCAATTGACTTGAAATTTGAAACTTTACAATAATATCACATTACGGATCCGATGAAACTGGTTTCGTCGAAATCCGAGACTTTTTGAAAAATGGCTATTTTAACTCGCCAAATTAATATTAAAAATAAATCGATGCGTTTCGAGCTGCCACGATCAAACGATAACTCCGATTGACACGAAAATTGAAATCCGATAATAACTAACTATTACGGATCCAATGAAATTGGTTTCGTTCAATTCTGAGACTGTTCAAAAATTGACTATTTTTACTAGTCGATTAAATATTAAAATATTCAATTTTCACAAATAAACTTTTAATTCGATTCTAAAAGTTCTAAAATATCTTTCTAACTTCAGTATGATAAAATAAAATTTTACAAATCATTTTCAATCATATTTAACGCTATTTTCAATTATTTCCATAATTTCACATATTAAATTATTGATTTAATAATCCAATTAAATCCAATAATTCAAATAAAAATTTATTTGACTTATAAATTCACTTATTAATATTTAAAATAAATTAAATATTCATATTTTAAATTAATAAAAATTCTGGGTCGTTACAGGGTTGATCGAGTTGGGGTTGGTTCGAGGTGAAGTAGCGTTTGGGTGTTGCGCACGTATGGCCGGAGTTTGGTGGCGCAAGGTGGTCGACATTGCCGTGGGTGATGGGTTTTCTTCTAGCGTCTGTAGTTCGACTTTGGGTTCGAACAGCCCAATTTCGCTTGAGACCGTATTGAGGGATTCTGGGTTTGGATTCTGGGTCGAAGATCGTAGTGGGGTTTGCGCGTATGGTCGGCGGCGGTGATGGGGGTGCCGGAGCACTGTGCAGGTGCACGAGGCAGTGCGTGTGTCAGGGAAATTTTCGTGTGCGTGGGTTTGCAGCTCGAAGCGCCTCTCGCGTTTGGGTCATGTTGATCGCGTTTGTGCTCGAGCGTGTGTGTGTGTGTGCGCTTTTGCTCGTGAGTTTAGTTTGCGTTCAGCTAAAATGAAGAGAGAAGGAGATGGAGCTGGATTATGTTAGTTTAGGTTTTTGGGCCGGGCTTTAAACATGTTTAATGAAATTAAGTTTAAGTTTATTTTGAAACTTCAATTTTGATTTAAGTTGAAAGTTTAACACTTATATTATCTCTATTTTGTTAAGTATCAAAGATTTTTTTATTTCAAAAAGTAATTCACATCTTATTATTTGAAGTTTGAAGTGGCTTTACATTTTTAAATCTAACATTTTCTAAGTAATTAGTTTTTAATAAATTGAATACTTAAATATGTAAGAGTTTTTAAAGATGAATGAACATTGTTTTGTTTCGAAGTTAATTAGATTTTGAAATTTAAGTTTACTTAAATTAATTAGTAATTAGTGATGGAATTAATTAATTAATTTTGGTTAATTAATTGTTAAGAATTAATTAATTAATTATGAATTAATTAATGGGTAGTTAGGGATTAAATTAAATAACAATTAATAGGTTATTAATTAATTTATTAATTAATTTAAGGTTAATACATAAGTGATTAATAATTAATGATAAATAAATTAGTGATTAAGAAGTTAATTAATTAATTGATTAAGAGTTAATTAATTAAGTAATTAAACATTAATTAATTTATAATTAATTGTAAATTAATTAAGGGTTAAGATTTAATTAGTTAAATAATTAAGGTTAATTAATGTATAATTAATTATGTAATTAAGAAATTAATTTGTAATTAATTAAGAATTAATTAAGGTAATTAAGAATTAATTAAGGTTAATTAATTATAAATTAAGGGTTAATTAATAACCAATTAAGGAATGATAAAGTTTTAAATCAAAGTTTAATTAATAAATAATTATAGTAATTAATTGGTAATTAAATAAAGATTATTAATTAATTAAGTAGTAATTAATTAATAATGAGATAATTAAGAGGTGGTCAATTAATTAAATGATTGTGATTAATTAATTAATGTTTGGTTAAGCCAGATTAAGTGATAAATTCTTAAGTAATTAATTTAATTTAAATTAATTAAATTAATTATAATATGAATTTAAGTAGTACTTGCTTGTAATGATAGTTTGTATTGATATCTGTATATGGTTGATATCTGTTGAATGATAGTTGAGTTATATTCTGTGATGAGATGTTGTATATCAGTGATAGATATTGGTTATTATCTGTTGATCATGTTGTGTGATGCTATGTTTAAAATCTGAATTGAATTGTTTAAATCTTTAAAATAACTTGGACCTAAAAGACATGCTTTGGATATCGATGAGTCCGGGATCGGGTTTCCATATTTGGATATCCGAAAACCACATCGATTCCAAATAACGTTAGGTCGTGAATCTATGTAAAGAGTGAAGACTCGAGGTGTAAGGGCTATACATCAGTATAACTCTGTGGGTGATTCCGTAATGAGTTGACGAAATAGTACTTATAGATTCGAGATGGTGAATCAAAGTGCAAGGGTTATCGTCGTTAACTCTGAGGGTGATTCCAAAATGAGTAACGAGATAATGCCTTCGGTTTCGTTCGAACCCGGAACGAACTTGTATGGATTGAATGCTTTCAGAGCATCGTCAGGTGGACGATGAGCATTCCAAGAGCTGTGTTCTTTATAAAGGTAATCGTAGCCTCAAGCCTCATCAACCGGGAATGACTAAAACAGGGGAGGTGCAGCAAGGTTTCGTGGGTAGCCCCCACTTGAGAGTGAGATTTACCCCTGTCTAGAAGTCCCTTATTATTTATTTGGCTGTGTGGGCAGTTGTTGGCCACAACTGCGGGGTTGTCTTGTTCGGAACTGTTCAGTAAGGGATGGGTCCGGCCTTGTGTTGCAGGGGATCGGGAGTGATCCTCGGTACGGTGATCTAGGCCCCGTACTGTGACGGGCGGTACCCCAGTAGCCCTGCCATTGATGGAAACCCAATTTCCCTACGAGACTATACAGTTTTGATTGTATTACCCACTTTCGTGGCTAGTAGCTGGAATTTAATCATGTAACAATTTCGGCTATTTTCTATTTACTTGAAAACCCTAGACCCTATTATAATATCACTGAATTTCCTATTAAATGTTTTGGTTAGCGTAAAGTAAAAACTTACCCGTGTTTATTTGTGGAAAGTCTTACGTGATACCTTTTGTTTCAAAATGATTTTTAAAGTTAAGCAACTTTAACTGATTTACTCACACCAGACCCATGTCTGACCCGGAGTATATTTTTGTTTTTCATAAACTCTTGGGTACTCAAATTTTTATGAGTAGTCAAGTGATTAGGTTTGGATTAGCATATGTTTTGGAAGCTGGAGCTGGAGTTCAGACGTACTATCATCTATATTCGCTGTAGTGGCATTTTGGTGTTATGTTTTGAGTTGTATGGGTCGGGAAGACTCTTATGAATGGCTGATGTAACGGAGTAGTATTATTTTGTGAACTCTGATATGTAAATTATGTAAGGGATATATGTAATATTATATTTTGTTCGTTTCCGCTGTGAGATTCTGATGATTGTTGTTTCTTTTCTTTCTATCTTTCTATTTCTATCTCTTTCTTTTCTTATCGATGATACGTTTTTCTGTGGAATGAAAGACGGATCGTCACAGTTGGTATCAGAGCAATGGTTGAGAAACACCTAGGCTCTGAAGTAGTATCTATCTTGAGAGTGCGTATTTGTAATTTTCTTATATAACTATATCCCTATCTAAATTGATTGGTTACCTGTTCAGGTAGCCAATATGAGTTCAAGAAGCCGAAGGGGAAGAGTTGTTGGTAGTGCATCAACTGGTAACAAAAGAGAGCAGACTGATGATGAGACTGTTAATCCAGTTACTTCTCCAGCCAGTTTTGCCGCATTCTGCAAGGACTTTGTTCATCTTGGAGGGAAACCATTTTAGGGATCAGAAACTATAATAGAAGTTCAAGCATGGATTCGCTCGTGTGAGAAGATTTTTAAGAGCATGAGGTTATCAGATGAGCAGAAGAGAATAATGGCTGCGTGGCAATTACAAGGAGGGGCAGCAGTATGGTGGAATTCAGTGAATGCTAATATCTCGGAGGATGGTATGTCTTGGGAAGAATTTAAGGAGATGTTTGAGGAAAAGTATATGCCTGCTGCAGGAAGAACTTGGCTTTATCAAGACTTTCTGAATTTGAAACAAGTAAATATGTCTATAGCTGAATACGAGACAAAGTTCAACGAGTTATCTTGCTACGGTCCAGGACTTATAGACACACCTCTTAAGAAGAATGAGATGTTTGTCCAAGGGTTGAGGCCTGAGTATCATGAGAGAATGACTGCACATTTGAAAGGGTCTTTTGTGGAGCTTATCGATATGGCGTTAAGGTATGAAGACTTGATGAAGAAGAGGTCAGTGGCACAAGTTGCTGCATCAGAAGGGAATTCTTCTAACCAGAATAAGAGGAAATTCAATCCTAACTGGAAGAAGCAAAACAAGAAGAAGTCTGGGAACAATAATGGACCCCGAAAGTGCTATATTTGTCAACAAGAAGGTCATCTGGCAAACAAGTGTCCCAGCAAAGGTTCTCAGCAGCAGCGGCAGCAGTATAGTGGACCAGGGTCGGCTTTAGTTCAGAAGTCTCTTTGCTTTAACTGTCACCAGCCGGGACACATGATTAGAGACTGTCCGCTCCTTCATAAGATTCAACAGAACAAAGTATTTGCTTTAGAAGGCGCACCATCAAACTCATCGAAGGGCAAGGGAGTTTTAGAAGGTACTTTACTTTTAAATGGAAAGTATATTAAAGTCTTATTTGATTCTGGTGCTTCTTTAAGTTTTATTTCCCTGGGAACTATAGAATTTTTTTTTACTTACTCCTAGTATCGTAGATAATCCCATTTGTGTATCAAATCCTATAGGAGGGGTAACCAAATTGGATAGGATTTGTAAAGATTTAAGAATCTCCTATCTATCCCATAGTTTTTCCTGTGATCCTTGTGTATTGGATTTTCAAGGTTTTGACCTTATATTGGGAATGGATTGGCTTGACAAATATAAGGCTATTTTAAATTGTGATGAAAGAACAGTTTCATTAGAAACTGATCTGGGTAGGTTGCCAGAGTAATGTGTGATAACTCTGAAATCCACTTGGGTAGTCTTTTACATGGAGTGGAGACCTCTCAAGAAGAGGGTGTAGATATTAAAGTAGTCCGAGATTTCTCCGACGTATTTGAGGAAGTTAAGTGTTTGCCTCCGCACCGGGAAATAGAGTTTCGTATAGATTTGGTTCCTGGAGCAGTACCTGTAATTCAACCTAGTAGGAGGATGGCTCCAAGGGAGAGGGAGGAATTAGTGAAGCAAACTCAAGATTTGTTGGAGTAGGGTTTGATTAGACCAAGTTTTTCCTGTTGGGGCTCTGCTGCAGTTTTTGTCACTAAGTCGGATGGGTCGCTAAGGTTCTGTGTAGACTACCGTGAACTGAACAAGGTGACCATTTGGAATAAGTATCCTCTTCCTCGCATTGATGATCTCTTCGACCAACTTCATGGTGCATCTTTCTTTTCTCAGTTAGATCTAGCATCAGGTTTCCATCAGTTAAGGGTAGCTGAAGACAGTATTCCCTTAACTGCATTTAGGGGACCTAATTGTTTCTATGAGTGGTTGGTTATGCCTTTCGGGTTAATCAACGCTCCTGCTTATTTTGTTGATCTAATGAACCAAGTCTTTAGAGATGTTCTGAATAAGTTTGTTTTGGTATTTATCGATGATATTTTGGTTTATTCTAAACCGGAAGAAGAGCACAAGTAACACTTGAGAATAGTTTTGGAAACTCTGAGAAGGCATGTGCTGAAGGCGAAGTTCACTAAGTGTCATTTTTGGAAATCTGAAGTAAAATTTTTAGGCCACATTGTTTCTGGTGAGGGAATCTCTGTAGATCCAACTAAAGTTGAGACTATTCTGGAATGGAAGCAGCCTCGGACTCCTACAGAAGTTCGCAGTTTTCTTAGATTAGCCGGCTACTACAGGAAGTTTATTAAGGATTATTCTAAAATCTCTTCTCACCTAACGAAGCTGACAAGAAAGGGAGCTAAATTCAAGTGGACACCGGAGTGTGAGGAAGCTTTCCAGAAACTGAAGGCAAAATTGACAAGTGCTCCTGTATTGGCTATTCCTGATGGTAAGAGCAAGTTTGAAGTATATACTGATGCCTGTATTGTTGGATTGGGAGCTGTGCTTATGCAGAATGGTAGGGTTATTGCGTATGCGAGTCGACAGTTGAAGCCACATGAGAGGAACTACACTACGCATGATCTAGAACTGTTGGCTATTGTTTTTGCTCTAAAGATATGGAGACATTATCTTTTAGGAGAAAAGTTTGAGTTATTCATGGATCACAAACCGTTGAAATATATTTTCTCTCAGAAAGATCTTAATCCAAGACAGCAGCGATGGGTTGAGTTCTTGGCATCATACGATTTGGATATTCTGTATACTCCAGGGAAGGCGAACGTTGTGGCAGATGCTCTTAGCAGAAATGCGGTTCTTTCTCTTTTGGAAGTGGTTCCATCTCTTCTGGAAAGGATTTCGAGCAAGCAGGAATCTGATAGTAGGTTGAGAGGAATTATCAGAAGAGTTAGGAAGGGGCAGTGTCCTAGTTTTGAGATTGATGATCAAGGGACGCTAAGGATTAACGGAAGGATCTGTGTTCCAAATTTCAAGGAATTGAAGCAGGAGGTCTTATCTGAAAGTCATCGTTCCAGATTAAATATCCATCCAGGAATCTCGAAGATGTCCAAGGATATGAAGAGAGTTTTCTGGTGGCCGGGCATGAAGAAGGATGTAGCCAGATTCGTCAATAATTGTGCAACCTGCCAACAAGTGAAAGGAGATCAGCAGAAGCAAGCCGGTTTGTTACAACCTTTGGAGGTCCCGACATGGAAATAGGAAATGATTGCGATGGACTTCATCGGCGGATTGCCTAGAACAAAGAAGGATAATGAAGGAATATGGGTAATTGTGGATCGTCTTACCAAGAGCGCCTATTTTATACCAGTTAAAGCAAACCGTACTGCAGTTTCTTTGGCAGAAATTTTCTTGAAGGAGATTGTGAGATTGCATGGCGTTCCAGTCAGCATTGTAAGTGATCGAGATCCGATTTTCACCAGCAAATTCTGGGAGGAATTGCAATCAGCTTTGGGAACTAATTTGAGATTGAGTACAGCATATCATCCACAAACAGATGGGCAAACGGAAAGACTTAATCGAATTCTAGAAGATATGCTGAGAGCCTGTGTATTAGATTTTGGAGGATCATGGGAGGATCATCTACATCTGGTAGAGTTCTCATATAATAACAGTTACCAAGCAAGTATCAAGATGGCTCCTTATGAAGCATTGTATGGAAGACCGTGTAGATCTCCAGCTTGTTGGATAGAATCGAAGGATCGTTTTATGCTTGGACCAGATCTGATCCGTGAAGCATCTGCTAAAGTCGAGCTTATTAAGAAAAGGATGAGAGCTGCTCAGGATCGACAAAAGAAATATGCTGATAAGAGACGAAGACAATTGGAGTTCGAGATTGGTGATTTAGTCTTTGTCAAAGTTTCCCCTATTAAAGGAACTGTAAGATTCGGGAAGACAGGGAAACTCGCTCCGAGATACATTAGTCCGTTCCGAGTTCTCGAGAGGATTGGTGCTATTGCATACGGGATTGAATTGCCAGTCCGGATGGCTGGAATTCACAATGTTTTCCACATATCTCATCTACGGAAATATGTGCACAATCCATCTCTTATTGTGGAGCTAGCTGTGCAGGAGGAATTGGAGGTTGAGCCGGACTTGTCAGTTGTCCGACATCCTGTTCGAATTGTTGATCAAGATGAGAAGCAACTCAGAAGCAAGATAGTGAAGCTTGTTAAAGTCCAGTGGAGTGAGAATCCCAGAGATTGTACCTGGGAGACTCTAGATAGCTTTGGGAAGGCTTATCCGGATATGTGTCCGGATAGCTAGTGGTGTTTGTATTGAATGGATGTTTGTTTGGATGTTTTGTTTGATGGTTGCTTATGTATGGATGTTATGTATGTTTGACATGTTGAATAAATGAATTTTTGGATTATCTTTTGTTTAAATTTCAGGGACGAAATTTTTTTAAGGTGGGAGGATTGTGATATCCCGGAATTTCACACCGAATTTAAATATGATAATCTATATAATAAATTAATTTAAATTGATAAATTTGTTATTTTATTCAACAGCTAATAAATGAATGGTAAATATAAATTTATTTTAATTAAAAACTAATACATATATAAGGAATTGAATGTGTTAAAATTTTATTCATACCAAATTTGATTTTGAATTGGATTTTTAGAATTCAATTTGTGTTTGAATTGATAAATTAAAACATTTAAAATATGTTAATTTTTATTCTAAATTTTACTTTGAATATTAAGTAATATGTTCATGATTTTATTTAAGTTCTAACATTTGTTTTATATTCATTATTTAAAGGAAATTGATTTTATAGGAATTTAAAATATAAACTTATATAAGAAAAATCAATTTAAGAAAACATTTTAATTTCTTTTTGCCTGAATTTACACATGTTAACATTTAAACCTATTAATAAAACATGTGTTAGAAATTTAAGTATTATTTTGACAAGTGTCATAATTTAGATTTTATTTTCTTTAAATTTTATAAAACAAATTCTTAAAAGACATTTTCTTCATATTTTCTCATTTTATTACAACAAATTTTACATTTCTTTCTCTTCAAAAATCTGAACTTCTTCAAATCTTTACATCTTCAACCCAATTTCTCAAACAAACTCAGTTTTATCACCTAACTGATTCAAGATCTGAAGCATTTCAAAGTTAAGCAAACAAATTCAAGTTTGAGGCATCTTCAAAACAACAACATCAAGTGATTTCAGTTTTTAAAGTCTGCAGTTCATATCTTTTTCCAGCAGCTTGAATTTTCACAACTAATACGGTGAGTAAAATTTTAAATTAAACTTAAAGTATAGAAATGTTGCATGTTGAATGCTAGTGATATAATGCTTGTATGTCAATTATTTTGTGAAGTATTTGTTTTCAGGTTTTAAATTTTTGCTGTGCATGTTTGAAGAGAGAATTGTATCCCTTTGTAAATTCAAAGTATAGAGTTGATTTTCTGAAACAATCTTCAAAATTTAAATTCAGCAAGGTGTTAGTTAGTAGATATCTTCAAATATATATAAGTTAGAATCAATATGATTTAAGTAAAAAATATATATATATATACTGATGATACTATTAAAACTGCAGAAGTAAGTATAGGCAGTAAAACAAAAATCATAGCATATAAATCTTGTTAAATTTTGATGAATCAAGTATATATGCTGAATCTATAATGCATGTTATGAATTTTAAAATTGAAATTAGAATTTTTAACATACAAATGAATTTGAATTTTTAATTTTACTGAATTTGGGACTTTTGTCAAATTCATAAGATTGGGTTGATTTTAAGTTTTGAAATTTAAACAGAAGCTATGTTAGATGTTGTGTAACACTAGAAAAATAGTGATTGATTTTATTTAGCAACATGGAATTGGGAATTTGGGTTTGTAGGGTTTGGGGTTCTGTGTTTTTCGAGCTTGAGGATTTCGATCGCGTGAAGTATTGGGTTGATCAAGTTGGGGTTGGTTCGAGGTGAAGTAGCGTTTGGGTGTTGCGCACGTATGGCCGGAGTTTGGTGGCGCAAGGTGGTCGACATTGCCGTGGGTGATGGGTTTTCTTCTAGCGTCTGCAGTTCGACTTTGGGTTCAAACAACCCAATTTCGCTTGAGACCGTACTGAGGGATTCTGGGTTTGGATTCTGGGTCGAAGATCATAGTGGGGTTTGCGCGTATGGTCGGCGGCGGTGATGGGGGTGCCAGAGCACTTTGCAGGTGCACGAGGCAGTGCGTGTGTCAGGGAAGTTTTCGTGTGCGTGGGTTTGCAGCTCGAAGCGCCTCTCGCGTTTGGGTCGTGTTGATCGCGTTTGTGCTCGAGTGTGTGTGTGTGTGTGCACTTTCGCTCGTGAGTTTAGTTTGGGTTCAGCTAAAATGAAGAGGGAAGAAGATGGAGCTGGATTATGTTAGTTTAGGTTTTTGGACCGGGCTTTAAACATGTTTAATGAAATTAAGTTTAAGTTTATTTTGAAACTTCAATTTTGATTTAAGTTGAAAGTTTAACTCTTATATTTTCTCTATTTTGTTAAGTATCAAATATTTATTTATTTCAAAAAGTAATTCACATCTTATTATTTGAAGTTTGAAGTGGCTTTACATTTTTAAATCTAACATTTTCTAAGTAATTAGTTTTTAATAAATTGAATACTTAAATATGTAAGAGTTTTTAAAGATGAATGAATATTGTTTTGTTTTGAAGTTAATTAGATTTTGAAATTTAAGTTTACTTAAATTAATTAGTAATTAATGATGGAATTAATTAATTAATTTTGGTTAATTAATTGTTAAAAATTAATTAATTAATTATGAATTAATTAATGGGTAGTTAGAGATTAAATTAAATAACAATTAATAGGTTATTAATTTATTTATTAATTAATTTAAGGTTAATTCATAAGTGATTAATAATTAATGATAAATAAATTAGTGATTAAGAAGTTAATTAATTAATTGATTAAGAGTTAATTAATTAAGTAATTAAACATTAATTAATTTATAATTAATTGTAAATTAATTAAGGGTTAAGATTTAATTAATTAAATAATTAAGGTTAATTAATGTATAATTAATTATGTAATTAAGAAATTAATTTGTAATTAATTAAGAATTAATTAAGGTAATTAAGAATTAATTAAGGTTAATTAATTATAAATTAAGGGTTAATTAATAACCAATTAAGGAATGATAAAGTTTTAAATCAAAGTTTAATTAATAAATAATTATAGTAATTAATTGGTAATTAAATAAAGATTATTAATTAATTAAGTAGTAATTAATTAATAATGAGATAATTAAGAGGTGATTAATTAATTAAATGATTGTGATTAATTAATTAATGTTTGGTTAAGCAAGATTAAGTGATATATTCTTAAGTAACTAATTTAATTTAAATTAATTAAATTAATTATAATATGAATTTAAGTAGTACTTGCTTGTAATGATAGTTTGTATTGATATCTGTATATGGTTGATATCTGTTGAATGATAGTTGAGTTATATTCTGTGATGGGATGTTGTATATCGGTGATAGATATTGGTTATTATCTGTTGATCATGTTGTGTGATGCTATGTTTAAAATCTGAATTGAATTGTTTAAATCTTTAAAATAACTTGGACCTAAAAGAAACGCTTTGGATTTCGATGAGTACGGGATCGAGTTTCCATATTTGGATATCCGAAAACCACATCGATTCCAAATAACGTCAGGTCGTGAATCTATGTGAAGAGTGAAGACTCGAGGTGTAAGGGCTATACGTCAGTATAACTCTGTGGGTGATTCCGTAATGAGTTGACGTAATAGTACTTATAGATTCGAGATGGTGAATCAAAGTGCAAGGGTTATCGTCGTTAACTCCGAGGGTGATTCCAAAATGAGTGTAACGAGATAATGCCTTCGGTTTCGTTCGAACCCGGAACGAACTTGTATGGATTGAATGCTTTCAGAACATCGTCAGGTAGACGATGAGCATTCTAAGAGCTGTGTTCTTTATAAAGGTAATCGTAGCCTCAAGCCTCATCAACCGGGAATGGCTAAAACAGGGGAGTTGCTGCAAGGTTTCGTGGGTAGCCCCCACTTGAGAGTGAGATTTACCCCTGTCTAGAAGTCCCTTATTATTTATTCGGCTGTGTGGGCAGTTGTTTGCCACAACTGCGGGGTTGTCTTGTTCGGAACTGTTCAGTAAGGGATGGGCCCGGCCTTGTGTTGCAGGGGATCGGGAGTGATCCTTGGTACGGTGATCTAGGCCCCGTACTATGACGGGCGGTACCCCAGTTGCCCTGCCATTGATGGAAACTCAATTTCCCTACGAGACTATACGGTTTTGATTGTATTACCCACTTTCATGGCTAGTAGCTGGAATTTAATCATGTAACAATTTCAGCTATTTTCTATTTACTTGAAAACCCTAGATTTCTGTTATAATATCACTGAATTTCCTATCAAATGTTTTGGTTAGCGTAAGGTAAAAACTTACCCGTGTTTATTTGTGGGAAGTCTTATGTGATACCTTTTGTTTCAAAATGATTTTTAAAGTTAAGCAACTTTAACTGATTTACTCACACCAGACCCATGTCTGACCCGGAGTTTTTTTTTTCATAAACTCTTGGGTACTCAAATTTTTATGAGTAGCCAAGTGATTAGGTTTGGATTAGCATATGTTTTGGAAGCTGGAGCTGGCGTCCAGACGTACTATCTATCTATATTCGCTGCAGTGGCATTTTGGTGTTTGTTTTGAGTTGTATGGGTTGGGAAGACTCTTATGAGTGGCTGATGTAATGGAGTAGTATTATTTTGTGAACTCTGATATGTAAATTATGTAAGGGATATATGTAATATTATATTTTGTTCTTCCGCTGTGAGATTCTGATGATTGTTGTTTTTTTTCTTTCTATCTTTCTATTTCTATCTCTTTCTTTTCTTATTGATGATACATTTTTCTGTGGAATGAAAGACGGGTCGTCACATGACGCATCGGACGCCAACTTTATTACCAACCCAATCGTTTCCTTCCCTCCCTCTTTCCCTATAAACCCACTTCATCCTCCTTCATATTCTTCACACTATTATTCCTATCTCCTCTCCTCTCCACTATCATCTTTCCTCCATTCTAAACAATGTCTAGTTCGAAAACAGTTTCCAATTATGAAGACGTACAAGATTGGGTCAATATATAAGAATATATACATAGAAGAAAGAGACATATCATCCGAATGCACATGTTAGAATTTACTGGTTTAATTTGAGTGGAAGACATAGTAGATTGACATCAAGTATGTTATCAATGAAATTTTTGAATGAAAATGCTTTGTTTTCTCTCATTATGTGATAGGATGCAAAATTATGGTCTGATGACAACAGAATACCATTAGAGAAACAGTTGCCAAATTCATATACAACATATTTACAACGCTCTCAAATCGACAAATGAGTGAAAGAAACCAAAGGTCAGGTAGTACATTTCATTTTATTTTCATGTTGTTTTAGATGTTGTACATTTACTTGCTATAAATATTATCAGGCTAGATAATCCTCAATTTAATACTGTACTAGATCACATTAGAACTTTAAACCACCACTACTCATATTTTAGAAACTGTGTTGGTGCTATATATAATACACACATAATGGCACACTTACTTCAATATGAGTTGTTCCATATATAGAATGAAAATACTATGCTAAATAGAATATCTTAGCAGCATGCTCATTCTATTTACAGTTTACTTATGTTATGGCTGGTTGGGAAGATGGTACGCATGATAGTGGAATTTTTAATACAGTTATAAATGATAGAAACTCTAACTTTCCTCACTCTCCATCTGGACAGTATTATTTAGTTGATTCAGGATTTCCATTTCAACCTGGTTATTTACCACCTTATCATTATATTAGATATCATATTCCTCATTTTCATGAAACTGTAAATCAACCAAAATCGATCAATGAATAATTTCTATCACTCAGCTTTACATATGGATTGAGAGAATCTTTGGAATATGGAAGAAAAAAGCTTATCATTTTGAAGAATATGCCAACATGCTCATTTGAAACTCAAGTAAAAGTTGTCGTGTCTACAATGTCAATTCACAATTTCGTATGAAAATATAATAGTGGTGATCTAGATTTTATGGCTTATGATGATGATCCCGATCTTATTCTAGAGGAATCCCAGAAGAAATACTATAGTATAAGAAATGCACCGAGCAGAGCAGCTGAACCGGTACAAGGACACACATGCTATGAAATGATAATAATTCGAGACAACATAAGCGATTAAATTGTTGTAGCAGGGCTGCATTGAAACATTGTATGATTTTATATATACTTTCTACTACTATATAATTAATTTCTGCTCATTTGGCTTTTTTTTATTACTGTTTTGTCATTTTAAATAAATGCATATTACGCATCAAAAAAAATAATTAGTTAAATACAGATCAATTAAATTAAAAAATCACAACTTAAATACCCTACTCAAATACCCCGTTCATTGCCCCAACCATTCTCCATTCATTCAAATACTGTTCTCAAATGCCCTGGTCAAATGCCATGTTTCATTTTGTCGCATACGCATCTGATGAATGATTCCAAATGTCACGAATCTCGAAGTGCCATGTGGCAGCCATTGCCGCCAACCCCAAACTCTATAAATACGAACCCAAGGTCATGGTAAAGGGGATTTTATTTTCTTTTCTTCTGTTTCTCAAATGAAATATTGTAACCTTAAATTTTATTAGGGCAAAATCAAGAATTGATTTGTAACCATCGAGACTTATTAACAAACACTTGGACGAATAATTTGGATAGCCTATTTCCTTCGATTTGTGTATACTTGATTATACTCGAACCTTGAACTTGATCTAAGGTTACAAATAGCACATGGCCATGTAAGTCCTATTTCAATTTGATGCTATTTCGTGCATTGACTATCCTGCCAACTTAACATATAAACAATGGATTATGGATTATGAACTTGCTTATTTTTCCCATTAACGAAAGATTAACGAACTATTGCACATTTAAGCATGTGATATCCCGGAAATTTGGGACAATATCAATTTAATAATCTACATTAAAAATTAAATTGATTTGATAATATTTGTCAATAATTTAATAATCTTCTTTTAAATAAATATTTAACTGATAAATTATCTTTTAGAAGTTAATCAAATTGCCTTCTATTTATAATATATATATATATCTGTATATATATTGTAAATAGAAAATCTTTGTTTTAATTTAATAAATAGATATGTTTTCTAATTCTAATATTTTTGTAAATTTAGGAATTTGATATTTAAGCTATTTAATAAATGATTATATGATTTTAAATTACTCAAGATTTAAGTTTAGTTGTTTAAAATAATTTTAGCCTACATTTAAACTTAGCAAAAAGGTTTATTTAATTTGTTTTAAATTTATCTTGATGAAAATAAACAGTTTATTAATAGATAAATACTTTTATAAATCATTTGACTTAATAATGAGCTCTATTAATTATGTAAATGTTTACAAATGAATTTTTAATAATGTCAACTTTATTTATATGTGTGTTTGCATAAAATTTATGATTTGAAAATTAAAAATAAAGGTTTAAAAATGTTCAAATTAAAATAAACATTTATTAATATTAATATAAGTATGAAATAAAATAATAATAAGTAATTAAATATTTGTTAGTCATAGTTAAAATACAAATGTAAATACAAATAAGAAATAAAGTGAAACATATGCTAGAAAATAGAATTAAATACCTAAGATTAAGTCATAGCAAAAAAAAAAAAAAAAGGTCTGTAAGAAATTTATAGTGCAAGCTAATGCAAAAGAAAATTCAAAATACATATATGTAATGTATGCAAGCAGGTTTGAACAGAAATGTAAAAGCTTAAAATAAAAGAGGAAAAAAAAACAAACAAATATCTATAACAGTAGCTTCATATACAAGCTAAAACTTAGTCTGTGCATTGTACACTTACACATGTTTTTAGCAGTTGAACATAATCATGTGAGTAGCCTGTAAAAATAATAAAAATAAAAATAGATGCAGGCAAGAATCATATGATAGGATAGTAAAAAAAAAACAAGTATGTAAAACATGATAACATATCTATGCATGAAGTATAAAAACAAAGTAGAAATATCTGTAGAGACAAAAGATGAAGTAAGTGAAACATAAAGTACTATTTCATTAAATGTTTCCATTTCTCAGCATACAAACAAGTCTTTTCGAATTGCATGAGGATCATTTCAGCCTCTATAAGAAAGATATTTTTGCCTAATAAAAACAAAATTAATCTGTTCAAAGAAAGGCTATACCCAGTTATTACCTCCCTGGAAACTTCTTTATATATGTCATATTGTATTTGTTCGTTCATAAAAAAAAAATATATCAATCCTGAAACTAGAAAATGGCAAACATTTTCATCTATACAAACTTAAGTAATTTTTGCAAATCCAACAAAGACAAGAAGATTTAGGAATTGAAGGAAATTACTTTTCAGTTTTGAAGATTCACTTGTTTCAGACATAAAGAAGTAATCTGTTTATTTTCAAAAACTAGGTGAGTAACACTTTTAATTTTCTTAAGTTTTTTTTTTAAAACCTGTTACATGCAAATATGTGAATGCCTGAATATATTGAATGAATATTTATATATTCATTTTTGCTCTGGATTATTGTGAAATGGAAATTACAGTATGTTTAAGCCTGCAGATCCAAACTGTTCTATTACAAACTTGCTTTGTTTTCCCATTGCTGTGAGTAAACATCATCTTTGAGGTTTAAATTTTAGCTATGGTTGCTTGGTTGATGTCTGTAATATGTATATACTGTTTGTGTTTGTGATATCTCTGTATAACTATTTCTGCAACTTTCTGTTCTTACTTCAAGTATCAGTGTGATTTAAAAGTCACCATCTTTTTACTTCCTTACTGATTTGGATTAGGACTTAGTCTAAAAAAATTTTAATTAGCATAAATGGATGGTTAAAATTTATAAGAAAGATAAATACATATTTGAGTAAGCCTGAAAAGAAAACAAAATGAAGTAACAGAACAACTTATAAAACAAGTCAAAACTTCAGTTGTCATGATCCATCAATTCAAGTTTATGAACTTATTACTACATCAAAATTAGGATTTTTAAAACTTAAATTACATTTTTTAGTTGAGCTATGAACATGCTTTACTGGGTTGAACCATTCAAGCAAGTTGGGTTGTCTCTGGAAGTGTAGTTGATCGGAGGGCTTAAGGATTGTTTTGAAGTTAGTTGGATGGTCGGTGAGGCCGGGAAAATTGTCAGGAAGTTCATCTATGACCGGAGGTGACGGTGGTTGCGAGCTTTATCTCCTAGACCTAGTTTTGCCTATGCCTGGAAACTTGGCCAGTTCGGGGTCAAGAAAGGATCGAGTTTGAGGAAACTCTGGGGAATGGTTGTGGGAACATAGTAGAAGCTGTAGACAGAGGCGGTGGTACTCCAGTGGTCGGAATTGGAAGAGCGGGGAGGTTTCAGGTTTTGGGCTGTTGCTTGTTGTGTTTCCAGGTTGTAGAGGAGAAGATGTATTTATGTTTTAGAGCAAGGGGCTAGCTTCTGGTGTTTGTAATGGGATCTGGAAGTGACTGGCGTCGTGGGGGAGTGTCAGGGGATGGCCGGAGTTGGCAGGGTCCACGGTGCACGTGCACCGTGCCAGTGAAGTAGGGTAGTACTGTGTTTTTGGTGTGCAGTTTTTGGTCTCAGGAAGCACTCGAGTCACTCGAGTTGATTACTCGAAGCAATGTGATGGAAAACCCGAAGCAGAAATAGGTTGGCTCGAGTATTGTTATACAGTTTTAGTATGCAGGGTTTTGGACTCGGGGAAGTCTCGAGTAAATTTCATTTTTACTCGAAGCACAGAGCTAGTTGACCCGAAGCAATTTGTTTGGGTTCAGGTGGAAGTTCAAATTCCTACAGGTTGTGTAAACACCTGTACATTTAAAATTTAAACCAAATTTAAAGAAAAATTAATTGTAAGTTAGTTGAAATCATGATGTATTTGAATTTTAAGTTGTCAACTAAGATTTAACAAAGTCTAAATCTAATTAGAAGTATGAATTCAAATTTATGTTTTAAATCTAAAATGCAGTTTTTAATACTAAAATGAGTTTCAGGTTTTAAAACCTGATAGTTTCCAGATTTTCAAAGTTAGACCTGAAACAAAATGTTGCAGCAGTTCAATTCGAATGTTTGAAGGTATTGATTCAAATGGATATTTGAATTTTAAAAGTTTAAAATGGATTTGGATGTGCAAAGTCAGTTTTCAATTCAAGTTTTGTTTAGGAAGTTAAATCAAAAGTTTGGAATTAAAGATAACTTGATGGAATTCAAGATCACCTAGAATTCAATCTGAAAATTTAAATCAGTTTGAATATGAATGTTTAAAAAATAAGTTCAAATAAAATAGTTTTGAAATGTAAATTTGTTTCAATAAATTTTACTTGATTTTGAGAATTCTTTAATTAAAGATTTTTGAATGAAAAGTAAATAAATTGTTTAACTTGAGATTTACAAGTTAAATAATAATGTATTTTGGAAATTTAAATTTGAATTAAGATTCAAGTAGTTTAAATTAAAAGATTTTCTTATATAAGTTCATATGTAAATAATAAATGTTATTTACATTTATTTAAAAAGATCTTAAATTGAATTTAAATTATAGACATTTGAATCTTCAATTCAAATGATATTTGAATGCAAATTTAAAATGTTATGTTAATAAAATCATTTATTAAGAAATAAATTATCTTGAGAATAATAGGGTAATTAAGGAATGACTTATGTATTTAAGTTAATAATTTAAATTGATTTATAATTAAAGATCAATTAAGAAGTAAATTAAGGAATGTTATTAGTAATGTAGAAATTATTAATTAATTCATATATAGGATTAATTTTGGATAATTAATTAGATTAATTGGATAATCTATTGTAAATTATTAATGAAATTACTTGACCAAAGTAATTAAGAATTAATCACTTATTAATTTTGATAGGATGATTAATTCAAGTTAATCAATCTATTTTAATTAATTTAAAGAGAATCATTTGATAAATTGATAAGTGTAATTACTTAGTGTATGCAATGGAGCAAAATTACTTAAGAAAGTAATTAATATTAATTACTAAATGTAATTAGTGAAAAATGATGTGTTAATAAGGTAATTTGGATAATTAATTTTGTAATTAATCAAGGGATTAATCAATGGAGATAGTCAATTATGGGATAATTAATTTATTGATATAAGTAATTAATGATAGTTAATTACTGATTGATATTAATCAAGAGTGATTAATAATTGGGTTTGATTAAAAATAAATCATTTAATGTAATGAAGTCATTAATTTAATTTACTTTAAATTAATTAGAGATAGAAGTAGTTAATTTAATTCATTTTAAATTAATTACAAATGGTATGATTATAAATCATTGCTTATAAATGAATGATATTGATATTTCATTTGATATGAGATGGGTAATATCTTGTGATATGGATGCTTGGTTTAAGTAAGATAATATTTAATTATCTGATGGATGATAATTTTGATTATCTGTTTATAATGATGATGTGATTATTTGTTGTGATATTATGAATTATCCATCTGTGTGTACATTGGTTATGTTGAATTAATCTGTTAAGGCTAAATAGACAACTTGGCCCTAAAAGACACGTTTTGGATTTCGATGAGACCGGGATCGGTTTTCCTTATTTGGAATATCCGAAAACCACATTGTTTCCAAATTAACGTTAGGTCGTGAATCTGAAGTGAAGATGAAGATTCAGAATGCAAGGGTTGTCGTCGTTAACTCTGAGGGTGATTCCAAAACGAGTGTAACGAGATATGCCTTCGGTTTCGTTCGAACCCGGAACGAACTTGTATGGATTGAATGCTTTCAACACATCGTCAGGTGGGCGATGAGCATTCTAAGAAATGTATTCTATAAAGGTAATCGCAGCCTCAAGCCTCATCAACCGGGAATGGCTAAAACAGGGGAGGTGCAGCAAGGTTAGGTGGGTCATGCCCAAGCAGGACAAGATTTTCCCCTGTCTAGATGTCCCTTTTTATTCGGCTTTGTGGGCGGTTGGATGTACACCAACTGCGGGGTTATCTTGTTCGGGACTGTTCAGTAAGGAATGGTTCCGGCCTTGTGTTCCAGGGGATGAAGGGAGTAATCCTCGGTACGTTGATCTAGGCCACGTACTGTGACGGGCGGTACCCCAGTAGCCCTGCCATTGTACGGAATCCACAATCCAATAAGTGCCCACGGTTTTGATTGTATTACCCACTTTTGTGGCTAGTAGCTGGAATTTAATGAATGTAACAATTTCGGCTATTTTCTATTTACTTGAAAACCCTAGACCTATTATAATATCACAGAATTTCCTATCAAATGTTTTGGTTAGCGTAAGGTAAAAACTTTTCCATGTTTATGTGTGGGGAGTCTTACGTGATACCTTTTGTTTTCAAAAGATTTTCAAAGTTAAACAACTTTAACCTGTTACTCATACCAGACCCATGTCTGACCCGGAGTTTATTTCTGTTTTTCATAAACTCTCGGGTACCCAAATTTTTACGGGTAGCCAAGGGATTCAGGTTAGCTTTGACGAAATCTGGAGGAGCAATGGAGCAGGTGGCTTCAGCGTTGTAGATATATATAGTTCCGCTGTGTTGGTATCTCTGAGTCGTTTTGTTTGAGTTGAGTTGTATTAACTAGACAGGTGTTTATAACTGTCTAGTATGTGATGTATTATCTGTGTATCTCTGATTGATGTTATATAACTATGTAATACTTATATGATATATTATATTTTATTCATTCCGCTGTGAGATTCTGATGTTGTTGTTCTTTCTTCTCTATCTTTTCTATTTTCTCACCTCATTCTTTTCTTATTAACGATACTACTTCCTGGGCGTAGGAAGTGGGGTCGTTACAAAGCAACTTGCCTATTTTTACCTTGGAAACATGATATGGTTTTCAGCCAATTCTATAACAAAGCAAAAAACCCAAGAGCGTCATGGGATCATTTCTATTGATATCATCTTGTACCGAGTCTTGAATGATGAGCCAATCTTTGGTTTATCGCCATCGCAACCCACCAAAATAATACTATATTGAACAACATCATGGATTTCAGACTAAATGTTTGCTTAGCATGACATCATGTGTTATACCAACTTTTGGACTAACAACGAGATGTGTATGTCTTTAGAGGAAAAAGTTAATAGGTCTAAGATTGAAATTGAAATCTTCGAAAATGATATTTCGACCATGAAAAACAAAGATGAAACTAAAAAGAAAATTCCACTAAAATATGCGCCTCAATTTCGAAAGAAAATAATGCTATAAGATCTTTGGTTCAAACACTTGAATCGACAATCAAAAAAATTTCTGTGGGTGAAAATTCATCGATATTTTGTTAGGAATTCAGATTATCACGGATAGCAGAAAAGGAGCCGAACACGATAAAGTTGAACAAACTATGAGAAAAAATTATGGTGATATCAAATTTCAAAAGGAATTTTCAAAGTGTTTAATTTATGTAAAAATTAAGCAAAAACAAAATAAATGTTGGGATAGGAACAAAAACAAAACAGTTAAACAAATTTGGATTCAAAAGGTACAAATGAAACTTTTTTGTAAACAAGTTTAGGTTTCCAAGGATACAATCTAAATGCTAACGGTTTGTTATATTGACGAATTCGAGTATAGAAGTTACAAAAAAGAGAGTGGCCCTACATTCTTTGTTAGGCCACTCACTTCCTCTAACATTTAAGTACAAAAACAAGCTAAGGAACAACTATGATATAAGTAGACTTCGAGTTGTTCTATATATAGTTGATGAGTAATAAGTCCAATGTTCCTTAACCTATTTAAAATGAGGTGGAGATCTATAATAGAAATGGTGAACAAGAATACAACATCAAAAATACGCAAAGGTATGATCCCTAAACCCTATTTCTTTACTCATTGTTCATATTACTTTTGTTTACATTGTTTTATTATAATTACCATACCCTGAGCTCCTTAACTCCTATTTGTAGAATTCTAGATGAACTGGAAAATAGATAAAAAATTCTATGCATTTTATTTAATGTATCTACTTGGAATTTGAGCTTAAACCATTGAAAAACTACAAAACATTTAGTATATTATTTGAAAATAGTTTTAGAACTTCTTTACACGGCTGTAGTAATTCGATCATAACTTGAGTATATTTACTTTGAGTTTTGAAATTTTGAAGTTCTAGAAAGCTAACTAATGGCACTATAACTTTACTTTTTTGAGGTTTTTGCCGATTCATTGTGCAAAATCTTGAAAAAACAACAATCATTTCAGTACATCATTTAAAAAGTATCTTTGATTTATGCAAATAAATTGTAGCATTCTATACATAGCCTTTAAGCGATTCATCGTCTTAACTTGAAACTAATTATGTAGAGTAGCAGTTTTAAATATCTAGAATTTTCATGTTTTGTGCCCAATTAAACTATGGACTTAAATCTTTCAAATGTGGTTTCAAATGGACTAAATTTATAAAACAAAAATAGTCAATTGCTTTGGTACAACAATTAACTTTCATTGCCCCTAATGACGACTAACAAATCAGTGGATGGATAATTTTTACTATGAGTTCTTTTGCTCTATATAAATATTTTTTCCTCTATTTGACGTAAGCGTCTTTATTGAAAAGTTTTGAACCGATTTGTGATAACCTGAATTTTTGAGTATATGTTAATTGTTAATTAACGGGGTTAACTAATAGAAATATTGAATTATAGATTTAACAAATAATTCTGATAATAGATAGTTATACCTGGATTATAATTCAAATTTGAATCTGAATTTGAGTTTGAATTGAAACTTGAATTTAAGATTTAAGTAAATGCCTTAGTAAATAATTTGGATTTTTAGAATAATTTGTATAGATAATTTATTTAATGTATAATTGGTTAATAACATTTTCTGTAAATATTATGTATAAAATTTAATTATTTTAAAATAATAATATAAGATAATTGTTTATTCTAAATATGATAGTTAAGAAAGAATTTAACCAAAGTTTTATTTTTGTTTTCTTTAAAAGTGATTAAATTAAAAGGATTATAAATGTAACATTCCTGGACTTTTATTCCGAATTAATTTGATAATAAATTCAATTATTAGAATTAATTTATGGAATTTTTCGGTAATTGATTTAAATTGTAGAATTAATAAAAGGTTAAGAAAATCACTTTCTTTTATTATTTGAAGTAAATTTAGTTTGTATATATATATATATTAAAATTATATATGTAAAGTTTTAGAACTAAATTTATAAATCGATTAAAGTTAAGGGTTTAAAAACAAATTTGTAAATAAATTGAAAATATACATATGTGAATATAAAGCAATTTATAAAATGATAGGGTTTGAGAAAAATATATAAATTAATTAAAACCAAGGCTTAAAACATAAATATAAAAAAAATGATGAAATTTGTAAAACAATTGCTCAAACAATTAACATGTGTAAGGATCTTAAACAAGTGGCATTTGAATGTTTTATTTTAAACTTAATTTTGTTAACATGCATTAAGTTTCTTCCATCTCAAAATCAAAAGAAAAAAAAGACTATCTCAACTAAAGAATCAAAAATCTGAAAACCAAGTTTAGTTGAGAATTAAATCAAACAGAGAATACAAAAGAAAATGCAAAAATATAACCTGATCAAGTAGAAGCTCAAATCTAAGGTATTGCAAAACCCGAAATCTAAAACCTGGAGCAAATTAGGAAAAAATGGATTTGAGTTCAAGCATGTAATCTGCAACCTGATCATCTGCAAGCAAAAGGTAGAACAAATTGAAGCAAAGCTAAAAACTAGAAATAAATCAAGCAGATCAAAAGATTCGGGATAGCAGCAACTTTATTCGGAAGCAAGATTTCAGATGAATACAAAGATCTAATCATAATCAAATTAGGCAGGCTTCTCTGTTTCGCAAATAAGTGAGTAAACATTTAAGTTTAAAACTTAAGTACATGATAGTAGTTTCATGAAAATTGCTGTTTTGAAATGCTTTGCATTTGTTTATATATACAAGTGTAAATGTTGTGTGAATGTTTCTGATTTGAACTGTGCATGTTGATATATATGGCTCTGTTCCAGGTATTAGTGTTACCCATCAGAACAAAAATTCAAATCTTTTTATCTAAACACTATTAACACTTAGATTAGAAACAAAATAGTTTAGTTTTAACAAAAATCTAAGTACTAAAATATATAAACAGGTATGTAAGTGATGAAATACACTTGTATTTGGAAATACCAGCAGGAATCTTTTGAAACTTGTAAAAATCAAATGTTGTATTTCACTGATTCAAGTTTATGTCTGGAATAAATACTAGAAAGTAATATTTTTAAAACTACAATTTCAATTTTTAGAATTTAAACAAGGGTGTAGTCTTTAGTTAACCTGAGTTTGGACCTTGGTTCTTTTCTGCCGATCTGTGGAGTTTGGGTGACCGTGGTTGTTTCTGGAGTAAGATGGTTGATCAGGGAAGTAACGAAAAATGGTATAAGTTGTGGTTGTTCGCCGTGGCGGCGGTGGCAGATCGAACTTAGTTTTTAACCTAGTTTTGGTTGAAGTCTGATTTGGGAATCGAATCTTCACCTTTGGACGATGGAGTGGGGCGTGGTTCAAGGGATTGGTGGAGTAGGGTTTCGGCAAGGCGTGGACGAGGTAGCTCAACCTCCGGTGGTCATAGGCGTTTGGGCGACGTGTTTTCTGACAATAGTTTGAAGTTCCTGTTTTAACACGATACCGAGTTTTGGAATTTTGGGTTGTAAAAGCATGATGATGTTTATGGTGGGTTGCTGGAGTGATTTTGGGTATGTAGGAGTTTCTGGGGGTGGTGCAAGTTGCACGGTGGCATGTCGTGTCAGCTTGGTTTTGGAAAGGGAAGTGTCTCGGGGGAACTCGCATGATTTTGGTTTTGCTTCGAGTTGATTCTGAGGTCTTTAGCAAGCCTGGGTTAACAGTTGAGTTTAACAGTTTCAATATATAACCAAAGCAGTTTTTTTTAATTTAAGTTAAACTGTTTGAAAGGAAAAAGATGAAGTACTCGTGTTTTGGTTCAAGTACACATGAGTGTAACCCCAAAGTGAAGTGTTTAACCAGTTTTTAAAATTTAAATAAAGCAAGTTTTAAATTTTTAAATAATTAAGCAAAATTAATCTCTTGAAATTCATTTCTTTGAAATGAATTGTTTGTACAAACAAATTTGTATGATTTGTTTTAAATATTTTAAGTTAGATCCTTAAAGTTATTTTCAAACTTAGTTTGAAATATAAAAGAAAATTATAAGGAAATATAAGGAATAATGTTTAGATTAAACATTAGAGATGGTGATCCTCTGGGACTTCCTGATTCAATGCAAAATAACCAATGGGTTTAAAAGCAAGTCACCATGATTTAAAATTTTAAGGAAGATGTCTTTGGAAATTTAATTGTCTTTGGTTGGGATAATTATACAAGGAAATTAACTTAAGGAATTTATTAAGTATAAGTAATGATTTAAATTTATGATTAACTTTGGGTTAATCAATTAAAAACTTAAAGATATGAATCAAGTGATAGATACTCAATAATTAAATAAGTATGATTGTTTAGGGATTGTCAAGCAATAATTACGTGAGTAATTAAAGGGATTATTTGCTTAAAGAAATTAATTTAATAATTAATTAATTAAAATATGATTTGTTAAGGGTTAGTTAAATTCTGAATATGGTTGGTTGATGAGTAATGAATGATTGAGATTGATGGAAGTTTAATTAAGGGATCAATTAAGAAATAATGTAATTGATAGGAATAATTAAATGTTAATTACTATATTTGTTTGGGAATAATTAAATTTATATAAGTAATTAAGAGATAATTACTCAATGTAATTAAAGGAGTAAATGCAATTAATTAAGGAGTTGATTTAATGAATATAAGTAATTAAGGGAAGTTAATTACTAATTTGATTATTCAGAATTAATGAATGAAATTGTTTAAGAATAATTAATTTGTAAAGTTAATTAAGAGTTAATTACTTATTGTAATTATAGTATAATTCATCAAGGATGATTAATTAAGATGGATAATTAAAGGATCATTAATTGATTGATTTGTCATTAATTAATGTTAAGTATAGGAAATCCAAATAATTAAAGATTAGTGATTAATTTAATTAGAGATAAACTAAATTAATTTTGGAGGTGATCAATCTTTCTTATGAATGATTGAATAAGATTAAATGCCATGAATTGGTTGATTTCTCTGATATGAATTGTTTTATGTTATGATATGTTTGTTTGGGTGGACAATAATAACATGGCTATCAATCGGTAAGAATTGTTGGGTAAAAGTGACATCCTGGAATTAAGTTTGAATTGAATTTCAATTGTATAATCTAAGTTAAGATCACATTGGATTCGAAAAGACCGGAGTTGGGTATTGGTAAATACCCGAAACCACTTCGATTTTTATAATTTGATGTGTGGAATCGATAGAATGAAATGGAGTGATTAAAGTGATTGGACCATTTAATCTAAGTTATGATACTTAGAAATTGATGTGTGATGTAAGTAATGTCTATAATGACTTGTGAAGTTATAAATTGATACAAGTTACCCCGAGTTACCCCGGGTTTATATAAGCTGTATGTTTTTTATTCCTCGTTAGATGAGTTTACTCACGCTGGTTTCCAGCCTGACCCGGGTGTTACCTTGATGTAATGCTCGGGTCAGACCGAGTATTACAGATTTGCATGTAAGAACTTTCTGAAATTCAAGAGTAGAGCTGGAGGACAGGAACGTACAGAGTGTCTATCCGCTGTGATATATATATATATATATATATATATTGTTATTCATCTGAGACAAGTTATTTTAACTGTCCAATGATTGTAAATGTTGTAACTCTGATATATAAAAACTTAAATGTACTGATACAGTTCTTCTTTGTAAACTTTATTTTATATGATATTATATTTTGATCCGCTGCGAATGTGAGGTTTCTATGTTTTAGTGTTTCTGTTTCTTCTTTTTCTTCTATTTCTTCCTTCTTTTCCTAACTATCTGGAGTTTCCGGAAATCGAAAATTCCGGGTCGTTACATTTGGTATCGGTGCGAGGTTAAGCGAGAACCTTGGCTCTGGTGGGATTACTCATTAAGGTTAGGGTAAATGGTACCCTAGGATGAGTTGATTATATATATATATATATATATATATATGAGAGCGTACTTGTTATTTTCTTATATAAAGATTTTAAATGATTTTATATAAGAATATATTTTGATATATAAAGCAATATTTCTTTCTAATAAATATTAAAGGAATTGGTTGTTAAATTTTTGGAATTAAATTAAGAAGTAATATAATACAACCGAATTGAAATCTGAAATTGGGATTAAATTAAGTGGTATTAGAAATACAACCAAACTGTAATTAAATAAAGATAAGTTTGAAATGGATTCAAACTGAAATCGAAATCTTAAATTGGAGAAGTGTTTCAGAATAAGATGATAATGAATGGCTTTTGATATGATAATCTTGGTTATTATCCTAAATGATAGTTGTGTGTTTAATAATAAGGTGTGTATTAACGAGTAAGCAAAATAAAAAAATTCTAAAGAAATAAACATTTATGTAAAGTATGACTTATAAAACTGAAATTGAAAAAAAAAACTAAATTGTGGAATTTTAGATCTAGGTCAATAAATTTGAAAGGTTGTTTCAAAGTGCTAAAAGAATAAATAAGAATTATTTGAATAAAATAGACTTGTTGTAAACAATGAGTTGTTTGAATATTCGACTTGTTTAAAACCAAAGGTGGTTTAAAATTTTAAAACATGGCTGGGAGGGCCAAGAAATAAATATGTATATATGTATGGATATACATGATATCAAGGATAATTTGAAATAAACTCTATATATTGAGTTTTAAATTTGGAATGAGATATGATATCCAAAGTGATAAGTTTTTGAACTTAATAAGTGGGAAGATTATTTATGAGAAGTTTAAAATTTGAAATGGAAGTTCAAAATTGGGTAAGGTTGACTAGATTAAGTGAATTGAGTTTAACCTGGGGGAAAAGTTAAATAGGTTGGGATGGTCAACCTGATTTGGAAATTCAAGATGAAAATAAGATTTAACTTGGGAAGTTAAATGGTTGATTGGAATTGAGAGTTTGAGCGATCTCAAAATCGGTTTGAGATCTGGAAATTGAAATAATTGGTGTTGGATAAATTTGGATGTTTATTTATCCTGATATCATTCATTGTTACAAATAATTTATGAAATGTAAATTGATTTGTTTAAATAAAATAAAGAAATGGATTGTGGTAATATATCCATTGTAGAGATAAATAAAATTAACTTAAATTCAAAATTAAGGATATGGAATGCCTTTGAACTTAAGATTTGAAGGTTAAGAAATGAATTTGTAAATTAAAATTGTTTGAAACTCTTACTTGAACCTTGTAATGAGTTAAGTAAGATAATTTAAAATGGAAATCTGAAATTTGGACTCAGAATTGAATTGTTTAAAAAAAAAATTGAAGGTAAATTGATTTAAAGAAATTAAATCAACATTTGAAGTATTAACTCGAATTTATATAATTCGAGATGGTTTAAATTTGAAATTTGAATTAGTTCAAATTTAATTTGATTTGAGTTAATTGAAATTGTGATTTAAGATGTATAAGTATAAATTTCAAAAGGAAAGTTTGAATTGGATTAGTTTGAAACGACTTGTAATTAAAGTTGAATAGTTTTAAATTCAAATGGAATTTGAATTGATTTTGGGAGGAAATCAAGAATAATTCAACTTGATTTGGAAATGGAGTTTGAAAATTGGGATTAATTCAAACTGGAGTTGAAATGAATTGAAATCGAAACTAGTTCAATTGAAATTTATTTGAATTAGTCGAATTTGAGATCAAGGTTGAATAAAGTTAAATTTGAAAAGAAACTAAGATTAATTCAACTTGAATTGGGGTTGAATCAATTTCAATAGAAACTGAAGTTATTTAAATTGGAGTTAAGTCAATTTAAAAGAAAGTAGAATTTAAATTGAATGGATTGGGAATAGAGATTGGGAATTGAACAGTTTTGACTCTGGACAATTTTTTTTAATATAAACCTATTTTTCTAATTATTTATTATATATACAACTTTTCTTTTAAAAGCCAAACTATCTTATATTTGTTTACAATTATTTTTTTAAACTGTTTAACAATTTTCCAACTGTTTTTCAACTGTTTTACAAAACCAATTACTATCTTACTATTATTTTGCAATTATCTAAAATTTCTATAATTATTTTAACTATTTACTAACTATTTTGCACCTATTTTACAAACTAGTAATTATTTTCCAACTACTTATCTATTTTTAAAATTTTCAAGCTATTTTATAAATTTAAACTGGACAGAGTTTAAACTGTTTATGGTTAAATACCCAACTGAGATAAGAATTGAAGGAACAATCCAAATGGGGATTAAGGAAAATGTGAGTGAGTGGATAAAATCTAAAGGAAATGTGAATAGACAGAGAAATTGATTTATAATCAATGAAGTTAAATACGTAGGGTGTACGTATGTTATTCTATTTGCATAATAATTTGATCCAGATTCGAGCACAGAATTTCGAGATAGGTATATCGATCCGAGTGGGATTTTTCACTCAATTTTCAACGGCGAACCTGGATATGGATTATTGATTGGTTCTGGATATTCTCTATCATAGTTATGACTATGCAAGGAGAATGAAGGTTTCTGATCAAGAAACCAGATCTGTGTCCGCACTAGGAAGTCGGGTGGATGATACTAGTTCGGAAGTGAAATTGTGTGATCGAGTGAGCGATCAGATTAGTATAGCGTACGAATGATATGTGTACATCGTAATGATTTGAATGAAAATGATATTGGAAAGAGTAATCAAATTTGAATATTTGATTTTGAGTAAACAAAGTTAAATATCTTTGTTTTATAAAATGAAACTCCCCTTATTGAATCTATTGCCAGAAGAAAAGGATTTTGAAGGTGTTTTGAAGTATAAAAGGAGTTTTATACAGGTTTGAAATGATCCAAAGTTTAAAAAAATTATATATATCTGTGTGTGTGTGTATATATATATAAAGGATCTTATAAGGATTTTGAAAAAGGTTTTGGGAACCTTTGGATTTGGAAAGACTTTTGATTTTTGGGTAAAATCAATATGAGAATTTGGAAAGCCTAGTTTGAGAATTATCGATTTTGGAATAATCGATTTTGTGTAAAGGAGCTTTGTATGAGATCATACTAGGTGTATGATTTGAAGATACTATATGTGTATAGTGTAAAATGTTTTGATGATGGCTCTGGGGAAAAAGGCGCTCCCTTGAAATGAACTTCTCAGGAGTACCACCGGTGGTGCTGCCTTGAGCCCCAAAGGGGGTTCTAAAGTTGATCCTGTGAGGAGTCCGGAAAAAACTAGTTCCTGGGGATTATGAGTAGAGTATACCATAGCGAAAGTCATGTGTGTCGCTGAGAGCCAACAGTCTGCGTTTGATTTTATATCGGTTGACTGCGACCTATCGTATAACATAGCGAAAGTCGTGTGTGCCGCTGAGAGCCAACAGTCTGCGTTTGATTTTATATCGGCAGACTGCGACCTATGTAGGAGTGGAGAGGTTTCATTTCGACAGCGAAAATCAGAGGCCGCTGAGAGCCTGCAGTTACATGGACTTTTGCTACGACGGCAACGTAACCCTGGAATGTAACTGTGTTCTGTTGTGTGGGTTCCATGGCGTAATCGAGAGGCCGCGGAGAACCTGCAGTTACATGGACTTTTGCTGCGATGGCAATGTAACCTTGGATACTGCGACCATGGATGGGGGTGATGATTTCCAGAGCATTCGCACCAAAGATATTTTCTCTATTTTCGAAAACTGTTTTCGATATTTTCAATAAAGCTATTTTTGAAATATTTTCACTGGATGTTAAAGATGGGTTTGCTAAGTACTTGTAGATTTTCAGTCCTACGCCTGATCAACGTATGACCGAATTTCTGTGAGAACGAGGATGAACTTGTTAAAACATCGAGTTATAAAAAGTATTTTTATAAAAACTATTTTATAATATAAAATGGATTTTTAAAGTGTTTTAAAAATGATTGAAGAAAATCTATATGATTTTAAGCATTTTAATAAATTCTCGCTTCGTTCCTTTTCGGGGACGAAAAGATTCAAAGGGGGGAGGAATGTGATAACCTGAATTTTTGAGTATCTGTTAATTGTTAATTAACGGGGTTAACTAATAGAAATATTGAATTATAGATTTAACAAATAATTCTGATAATAAATAGCTATACCTGGATTGTAATTCAAATTTGAATCTGAATTTGAGTTTGAATTGAAACTTGAATTTAAGCTTTAAGTAAATGCCTTAGTAAATAATTTGGATTTTTAGAATAATTTTTATAGATAATTAATTTAATGCATAATTGGTTAATAACATTTTCTGTAAATATTATGTATAAAATTTAATTATTTTAAAAAAATAAAATAATATAATTGTTTATTTTAAATATGATAGTTTAGAAAGAATTTAACCAAAGTTTTATTTTTATTTTCTTCAAAAGTGATTAAATTAAAAAGATTATAAATGTAACATTCCTGGATTTTATTCCGAATTAATTTGATAATAAATTCAATTATTAGAATTAATTTATGGAATTTTTTGGTAATTGATTTAAATTTTAGAATTAATAAAAGGTTAAGAAAATCACTTTCTTTTATTATTTGAAGTAAATTTAGTTTGTGTATATATATATATATATATATATATATATATTAAAATTGTATATGTAAAATTTTAGAACTAAATTTATAAATCAATTAAAGTTAAGGGTTTAAAAACAAATTTGTAAATAAATTGAAAATATACATATGTGAATATAAAGCAATTTATAAAATGATAGGGTTTGAGAAAAATATATAAATTAATTAAAACCAAGGGCTTAAAACATAAA
Organism: Allium cepa; assembly: GCA_030765085.1. Classification (NCBI taxonomy): domain Eukaryota; kingdom Viridiplantae; phylum Streptophyta; class Magnoliopsida; order Asparagales; family Amaryllidaceae; genus Allium; species Allium cepa. The sequence goes on along the minus strand of CM060939.1, from coordinate 770,272,694 downwards.
TAAAAAAAATGATGACATTTGTAAAACAATTCCTCAAACAATTAACATGTGTAAGGATCTTAAACAAGTGGCATTTGAATGTTTAATTTTAAACTTAATTTTGTTAACAAGCATTAAGTTTCTTCCATCTCAAAATCAAAAGAAAAAAAAACTATCTCAACTAAAGAATCAAAAATCTGAAAACCAAGTTCAGTTGAGAATTAAATCAAACAGAGAATACAAAAGAAAATGCAAAAATACAACCTGATCAAGAAGAAGCTCAAATCTAAGGTATTGCAAAACCCGAAATCTGAAGTCTGGAGCAAATTAGGAAAAAATGGATTTGAGTTCAAGCATGTAATCTTCAACCTGATCATCTACAAGCAAAAGGTAGAACAAACTGAAGCAAAGCTAAAAACTAGAAATAAATCAAGCAGATCAAAAGATTCGGGATAGCAGCAACTTTATTCGGAAGCAAGATTTCAGATGAATACAAAGATCTAATCATAATCAAATTAGGCAGGCTTCTCTGTTTCACAAATAAGCGAGTAAACATTTAAGTTTAAAACTTAAGTACATGATAGTAGTTGCATGAAAATTGCTGTGTTGAAATGCTTTGCATTTGTTTATATATACAAGTGTAAATGTTGTGTGAATGTTTCTGATTTGAACTGTGCATGTTGATATATATGGCTCTTTTCCGGTATTAGTGTTACCCATCGGAACAAAAATTCACATCTTTTTATCTAAACACTGTTAACACTTAGATTGGAAACAAAATAGTTTAGTTTCAACAAAAATCTAAGTACTAAAATATATAAACAGGTATGTAAGTGATGAAATACATTTGTATTTGGAAATACCAACAGGAATCTTTTGAAACTTGTAAAAATCAGATGTTGTATTTCATTGATTCAAGTTTATATCTGGAATAAGTACTGGAAAGTAAGATTTTTAAAACTACAATTTCAATTTTTAGAATTTAAACGAGGGTGCAGTCTTTAGTTAACCTGAGTTTGGACTTTGGTTCTTTTCTGCCGATCTGTGGAGTTTGGGTGACCGTGGTTGTTTCTGGAGTTAGATGGTTGATCAGGGAAGTAAGGAAAAATGGTAGAAGTTGTGGTTGTTCGCCGTGGTGGCGGTGGCAGATTGAACTTAGTTTTTAACCTAGTTTTTGGTTGAAGTCTGATTTGGGAATCGAATCTTCACCTCTAGACGATCGAGTGGGGTACGGTTCAAGGGATTGGTGGAGTAGGGTTTCGGCAAGGCGTGGACGAGGTAGCTCAACCTCCGGTGGTCAGAGGCGTTTGGGCGACGTGTTTTTTGACAATAGTTTGAAGTTCCTGTTTCAACAGGATACCGAGTTTTGCAATTTTGGGTTGTGAAAGCATGATGATGTTTATGATGGGTTGCTGGAGTGATTTTGGGTATGTAGGAGTTTCTGGCGACGATCAGAAGTTGACCATGGGTGGTGCAAGTTGCACGGTGGCATGCCGTGTCAGCTTGGTTTTGGACAGGGAAGTGGCTCCGGGGGAACTCGCGTGATTTTTGGTTTTGCTTCGAGTTGATTCTAGGGTCTTTAGCAAGCCTGGGTTAACTGTAGAGTTTAACAGTTTCAATATATAACCAAAGCAGTTTTTTTTTAATTTAAGTTAAACTGTTTGAAAGGAATAAGATCAAGTACTCGTGTTTTGGTTCAAGTACACATGAGTGTAACCCCAAAGTGAGGATTTTAACCAGTTTTTAAAATTTAAATAAAGCAAGTTTTAAATTTTAAATAATTAAGCAAAATTAATCTCTTGAAATTCATTTCTTTGAAATGAATTGTTTGTATAAACAAATTTGTATGATTTGGTTTAAATATTTTAAGTTAGATCCTTAAAGTTATTTTCAAACTTAGTTTGAAATATAAATGAAAATTATAAGGAAATATAAGGAATAATGTTTAGATTAAACATTAGAGATGGTGATCCTCTGGGTCTTCCTGATTCAATGCAAAATAACCAATGGGTATAATAGGAAGTCACCATGATTTAAATTTTTAAGAAAGATGACATTGGAAATTTAATTGTCTTTGGTTGGGATAATTATACAAGGAAGTTAACTTAAGGGATTTATTAAGTATAAGTAATGATTTAAATTTAGGATTAACTTTGGGTTAATCAATTAAAAATTTAAAGATAATGAATCAAGTGATAGATACTCAATAATTAAATAAGTATGATTGTTTAGGGATTGTCAAGCAATAATTACTTGAGTAATTAAAGGGATTATTTGCTTAAAGAAATTAATTTAACAATTAATTAATTAAAATATGATTTGTTAAGGGTTAGTTAAATTCTGAATATGGTTAGTTGATGAGTAATGAATGATTGAGATTAATGGAAGTTTAATTAAGGGATCAATTAAGAATCAATGTAATTGATAGGAATAATTAAATGTTAATTACTATATTTGTTTGGGAATAATTAAATTTATATAAGTAATTAAGAGATAATTAATCAATTTAATTAAAGGAGTAAGTGTAATTAATGAAGGAGTTGATTTAATGAGTATAAGCAATTAAGGGAAGTTAGTTACTAATTTGATTATTCAGAATTAATGAATGAAATTGTTTAAGAATAATTAATTTGTAAAATTAATTAAGAGTTAATTACTTATTATAATTATAGTATAATTCATCAAGGATGATTAATTAAGATGGATAATTAAACGATCATTAATTAATTGATTTGTCATTAATTAATGTTAAGTATAGGAAATCCAAATAATTAAAGATTAGTGATTAATTTAATTAGAGATAAAAATCTTTCTTATGAATGATTAAATAAGATTAAATGCCATGAATTGGTTGATTTCTCTGATATGAATTGTTTTATGTTATGATATGTTTGTTTGGGTGGACAATAATAACATGGCTATCAATCGGTAAGAATTGTTGGGTAAAAGTGACATCCTGGAATTAAGTTTGAATTGAATTTCAATTGTATAATCTAAGTTAAGATGACACTGGATTCGAAAAGACCGGAGCCGGGTATTGGTAAATACCCGAAACCACTTCGATTTTTATAATTTGATGTGAGGAATCAATAGAATGAAATGGAGCGATTAAAGTGATTGGACCATTTAATCTAAGTTATGATACTTAGAAATTGATGTGTGATGTAAGTAATGTCTATAATGACTTGTGAAGTTATAAATTGATACAAGTTACCCCGAGTTACCCCGGGTTTATATAAGCTGTATGTTTTGTATTCCTTGTTAGATGAGTTTACTCACGCTGGTTTCCAGCCTGACCCGGGTGTTACCTTGATGTAATGCTCGGGTCAGACCGAGTATTACAGATTTGCAGGTAAGAACGTTCTGGAGTTCAAGAGTAGAGCTGGAGGACAGGAATGTACAGAGTGTCTATCCGTTGTGATATATATATTGTTATTCATCTGGGACAAGTTATTTTAACTGTCCAATGATTGTAAATGTTGTAACTCTGATATATAAAAATGTAAATGTACTGATACAGTTCTTCTTTGCAAACTTTATTTTATATGAATATATTTTGATCTGCTGCGAATGTGAGGTTTCTATATTTTAGTGTTTATGTTTCTTCGTTTTCTTCTATCTCTTTCTTCTTTTCCTAACTATATGGAGTTTTCGAAAATCGAAAATTCTGGGTCGTTACACAATTCGAGTGACATTGGGGAGTACATAGTCTGCTTGTTTAATAATATATCATTGCATGTCACATTGGGCAACTAGAGAACAAGTGGTGTCAGATATAACTTTACTTGAAACCATATTTGCATTTTCATCCTTTTACAAACCCCTTTGGAAAAAAAATAGAATTTCACAACCTCTTTTGGATTTTGAAAATTTTCAAATAAATGAGATTTTTACCTCGATTTTCTTTTATAAAGATGCGCCTGTTTACTTCAATAAGGAATTTACTTCAAAAAAGATAATAATTGACTACTTGAACTTTTTCAAAATCTATCAAATTTTTAGCAGTAATTGAGAAAGCAATGGGTAGTGATTAAATTATACTTCATAACTAGAGAAAGTATATATTAAAAATTTCTTAAAAATCGAACTAGTTTATTAATTTTAGTACATGTTCCATGATCACTTCTATTACTATCATTCTTCTTGCAATCCATACACCAAAATTTAATATAATGTGCAAAAGTTGGTATTTCTAAAATAAGGAATTATATTTTAGTGTAATTTATAATTCTATCCCAAATTATTCACTCTTATTTAAAAATCCTCAGAGTTATGCATGTGCGAATAACTTTAATCTCTAGATCGTGCTTGCATTCTCATTTAAGAGTTCTCATGATTATGCATCGATAGAACTTGTATCCAAAGAGAAATAAATATTCAAGTACTTTCTAACCTCACTTAAAAGTCCTCATGGTTATGCATGGTTAGAAAATGTTTGACATTTTTTTGAAGCAAATACCAACCTCATTTAAAAGTACTAACAGTTATGCATGGTTAGAAAGTGCAAAACCATCTTTTGCATAATATTTATAAGAGTAATTACAAATTTTTCCTTTATTAAAAATACCACACTATTGTCGCCATATAAATTTCCCCTAAAACATAATCCAATCGTCACTCTAAAGTGGAATTTGCGTCTAATAAATAAAATATTATGGTTTTTTGTTTGATTAACTAGAATTTGCAATATATATTTCTCTCTATATGATTTATGGTTTTAATAAAAATTCATTACCATTTCAATTATTATTATTACTATTTTGATGATAACAAAAGGGGAAGAGAGGTTAATATTTATATGGTTGAGTACTAACCTTACTGATATTCAAGAGTTGAGCAATTATTCTCACAAACATTTTTTTTCATTTCCAATTGCATGCATCTATGTAAGGGGAGTCTAGTTGTACGAGAAGTATGTAAATCGAGGGAGCTTGATCATAACATATCAAACACATTTGCTTGGCACAGAATCTTAATATATGTTTGTTATCATCATAAGAGGGAGATTGTAGATAACACAAAATGAAATAAACAGATCAAGATTTCATTTTAACTGATATTTTATTTCAATACAATTTCATGTACATGGTTACAACATAGCTTCCACAATATTTTAGACACATATACAATAATATTTTACACTTTCATTTTCACTCTCATATACAACACATTCACAAATACACTCACTCACCCGAATTCAATCTTTTCTATCTGCTTGCTCCAACTATCTTTTCTCCAATCATCTGCTTTGCCTATCGAATAACATCGCAGTAAAAGGCAGAAAAAAATAAATTCAAACTACAAAAATATAAATAGTTTTTAAACTCGACATTGCCTCGATCTATTGGTTTCGTTTTTCATAGTTTGAAATAGACACCAAAATAACAATAATGTACACGAGCATCCCACGATATGCACAATGTATAATAGCACATGTCATAAGGTCGAGCACATAGACAAAGCATATTTGTATCAACTCAATTTTAGAGAGAACAAGGTCAAGCTTAGAGGCTCAACATAAGCAGTGCAAGGTCAAGCTAAATAGCTTAACATAAGAAAAAGTTACATTAATTTTGTATATCAAAAATTTTTGTAAACAAAGCTACATTAATTTTGTATATCAAAAAATTTTGTTATATACAACACTTCATGAATAATATTTTAAGCACAAATGTTAGCAACATAACTTTTACAAAAAGAGCTTGCTAAATGAGAAAATAAAAATCGTGGAAAGTCTAAGCTCATCCCCTTTAAAAGTCCAACATGTCAATAAGAAAAAGAAAAATGCAATAGAGATCAGTAGTATAAAATAGTGAGCAATCAGCGGTATAAGATGATTAAGTCAAAAAAACTCAAATTCAAGTGTAAAAATGTGCAATCAGTTAAAAGACCAGATTATCATTCACTTCACTCTATATTACCAATATAAAATATCCCAAATTCACCTAAAGTTCTTATCGAAAGCAAAATAACCAAAATTTAGTTCAGGTTCATCGACAAATAATGTACTTAAAATGTAGCCATATTTCAAAATACGACACATTGAAATGAATGTGCATATGTCGTAGTTAAATTATATAGACAGAAACTTATTATACAACAAAATTATTCACTATGTATAATAGTAGACATAAGGATATTAACTAATTAAAACAGATAAATAAATCAATTATTGTATTGGGATTGAAGCTTCATTAGTTACATCATATTTATGTTTTGATATGTACGATCACATTGTCAGTCCTTTTTAATCTCCCTGTCCCCATGAACGAAGAAACCATTCAAATAGCAAGAAAGTAGTATCCTATATCTCAATCATTTGAGAAATGAACCTAATATGAAACAAAATCTAATTAGGCAATCTTAAGTAATAGACCGTGTCACTAAAAAAAATTCACTTTGTCGCTGTCACCTCTTATGCATCGCTTTGCTGTGCTGGTTTGCTACACCACGTACCTACTCCACGCTCCTGAGCATCACCTTTTGTTCATTACTTTGCTAGTTTTGATGCATGTTTTGAAGTGGGACATAATCCTTCCTTTATAGCAAACTTATTACATCTCCACTCACTCCTTTATAGTTTATAGCATGTGCAGTATTAGGGAATCACTTACCTCAACCTCCCACTGCAGCCCCGCAAAATGTTCTCCATTGTCAATGGCTGCATGCTTCAGTCCATATCTAGTTCAGTCCATCACCTACATGAATTCGACAAATATAACCGTTTTTCAATTTGTACAGTCCAGACATTCAATTTATACCATCTTCAATCCTTTTCAACTATTATGACAGCATACATATTTCGTACTGTTTCTTTTTTGAAAGGAATTTGAAATTTTGTCGATGGAAACTGAATACCATTACATGAATACAGTGGTTTGTATATATACGGTTCAACAAAAGCAGATTACAAAGCGAAAAATATGTATTTTAATAATGGGCCTTGATGGGCTGTCTTGATGGGCTTTCTGAACTGCTTTACCTTTAACCACTTTGCTTGAGAGAAATATATCTGATGTTGTCTTTGGCTGCACTCATTATCACACATTCATTATTTTCCCCCCTCAAACCCTAGCTTAGGTTTAGTATTTGCGTCCCCAAAAAATTCCCGATTTGATTTCAAAATATTGTCTCGAATTAACTTAGATCTACAAGAGCGACAACATTCTGGTAGCTTTGCATCTCTATTCCTTCTTTTTGCTTTATTTTGAATGTTGAGATCTGGTGATTTTGCTTTGACCACTAGAAATTTAAGAGAGTTTGTGAGATGCGCTTGTGTTTCCATTACTCTCTATGCTGTTGCTTGAATCTGAAGTGATAGAGGCGAAGTGATTTTCACTGTCTTTGATTCTTAGGTCAGATCTGAACTCATTGAAGCTTCTAGCAGACAGTGCCTTTGTAAGGATGTCGGCATGTTGGTAAGTAGTAGGTATATGTCTTATCTGAAGTTTTCCTTTTTGAACATACTCTCGAACAAAGTGTAAATCTATTTCTATGTGTTTGGTTTGAGAGTGAAATATAGGGTTTGCAGACATGTATACTATGCTCTGGTTGTCACACCATAAAATTGGCATGATTCCTGATTGTACTTTTAGTTCACTCGATATTGATCGTAGCCAAATAATTTTTACAGTAGCACTTGCTATACTTCTGTATTCGGCTTTTGTACTCAATCTGGAGATAGTTGCATGCTTTTTAAAACACCATGATATCAAATTGTACCCAACGTATATTTAATAGCCCGTGACTGATTTTCTATCATATGGATCCGAGGCCTAATCTGCATTTGCATACCCTACTATATTTAAACTGTTGGATGTTTTAAGAGATAAGCCATAATCCAACGTCCCTTTTAGATAACTGAGAATCCTCTTTACAGCTCTCTAATGCCCGTCAAGTGGATTATGCAAAATTTGATAAACTTTGTTAACACTTTAAGAAATATTAGTCGTGTTATAGTTGCATATTGTAATGCCCCTACAACATTTCTGTACTGTTTAATATTAAATATATCTTCTCTCTTGTTTTTATAAAAATGTTGACTACTTATCATGGGTGTTGGATGTGACTTTGCATCACTCATTTTTGTTTTGTCTAGAAGCTCTTGAATATACTTTCTTTGGCATATGATCATTTCCGAGTTTGCTTTCCTTTTAACTTCTATGCTAAGGAAATAATTGATATCTCCAAGATCCTTTACCGAGAACTCTTTGTTTAAGTAAGAGATAATGTGATTGACTTCATCATTGCTATTGCCTATAATAATTAGATCATCCACATATATTAATATGTAAACAGTAGAGATATCATTGGCTTTGATGATGAGTGAATTGTCTGATGGCAGACTGATAACCTAAGTCAATTAATGTTAACTTTAGTCTTTCAAACCAGACTCTTGGGGTTTGTTTGAGGCCATAGATAGCCTTGTTTAATTTACACACATAATTTTCATTCTTATTGTAGCTCTGTAGTTGCTCCATATAGATTTCCCCTTGAAAGATACCATTAAGAAATGCATTGTTCACATCCATTTGCTTTATGTACCATCTCCTATGTAAAGCTATGGTGAGAATAAGTCTGATGGTTGATGGTTTGACCACCGGAGAGGAAGTTTCAGTGAAGTCAAATCCATATTGTTGTGCGTAATTCTTTGCAACAAGTCTTGCTTTATATCTGTTGATAGTTCCATCTTGATTATTTTTGATTTTGTATGTCCACTTGCATCCCACAATGTTCTCATTGTCAGGTGGGCATATAAGATCCCATGTTCTGCTTTTGTTGAGTGCATTATATTCTTCACTCATATCATCTCTCCAGTTTTTGTCTTTGACAACTTGTTCATAAATGACTAGCTCATGAGCACTTAGACTTGCTGTGTATGTTTTTGGCTTATAGATGCCACTCTTGGCCCTTATGATCATGGGGTGACTTGGTCTTGGTTGAGCATCAGTATGAGGTAAGCTCTCTGTGTCACCGTGGTTTGAACCTATTTGAGAACCTTCTTCATGATTGACTGCCTGATCTTCTTCTCTGTGCTATATGATTCTTATAAGAACTTGCATGACTGAGACTATCTATCCAATTTGGTTCATGTTGAGCAGAAGTTTAGATTTTATACATTGATTCTCAGTAGCCTTCTTTGTCCTCACTTGATGCTCGATCTCAAAGTAAACAGGTATATCTAGAATGGATACCTTTGGATTGCAGACTTTGGTTGTTGTTTTTATTTCTGACTTGCTAAATGGAAACACACTTTCATTAAAAACAATATGTCTACTCACAAAAAAATTTCCACTGTCATCAAGACATTTATGACCTTTCTGATTTGTAGTTATCCTAGAAAGGTGCATGATTTAGATCTGAAGTTTAATTTATTTGAGTTATATGGTCTGATATATGGAAAACAGAGACATCCAAAAGTTCTTAAATTGAAATAGTCTGGCTTGACTTCATACAATTTTTCCATGGAACTAATTCCTTTAAGAACTTTTGTTGGAAGCCTATTTATCAAATATACAGCAGTATTGAATGCCTTAGGCCAAATTTTTAACGGCATTGAGGTATGAGCAAGTAAAGTAAGCCCAAATTCAACAATGTGTCTGTGTTTCCTTTCTACTAGACCATTCTGCTCAAATCTATAAAGACATGTAGTTCTATGTATGATTCCCCTTTTTTGAAAATAACTGCTAAGGTCCTTATACTCAGTACCAACATCAGATTGAATGACTTTAACTTGAGAATTATTTTGTTTTTCAGCCATTGTTATAAAACATATGACTACATTGTATGTCTCAGATTTTGTTTTTAGAAAATATATCCTAGTGTATCTTGAATATGCATCAACAAAGAAAATGTAGTATTTAAATCCAAAATCTAAGCATAAAGGTGCATGACCCCATAAATCTGTGGCAACTAATTCCAGTGGTTTTGAGTATTGTGTAAATGAGTCATTGAATGCTAGTTTATGAATCTTTCCCATTTAATAATAAGTGCATATATAAGGTAATGAGACATCATCAAATTTTATTTTACTTTCAACAAGAACCTGTTTTACAACATTAGTACTAGGATGACTAAGCTTGTAGTGCCAAAGATCAAATACATCTCTATTATTTCTTTTCATGCTCAAATTACAGCGATTTTGCTCCTCTGTGACACATTTGGAGTTGCCAGATTTAGATTTGTATAGCCCTTTTTCTATGTCACCCTGCAATAAAATGTCCCCAGTCAGTATGTCTCTAATTAAATAATATTTAGCATAAAACTCAAAATATACATTGTTATCAAGAGCAAACTAAGATACACTTCTAAGATTCTTTTTGATCTTTGGTACTCTTAAAAAGTTATGTAAGAATAATTGCCTTTTACCTTTGATATAAGCATTACCAGTATGAGTAATTTTGATGCACTTACTATTCCCCATGTAGATTATTTGATTACCTCTGTATTCCTTACATCCAAGATTTATATTATCGAGGTTGCTAGTGATGTGATTGGTATCCCCTAAGTTTGGGTACCAAGGTTCATCTTGAACATGCTCTACTCTTAACCTGTCTTATCACATGAGGTAGCAATTTTGTGTTTATGGAAGATTATAGCCAAGAACATATTAACCTGTCTTATCTGTGATATTTTGTGTATTCTTCATTGCCGACTACTTTATCTTCTTGATTAGTGATATATTTTGGAGGAGCTGGTATAGTTCCAAGAATGTATCCTTCAAGTTGTATCCTTGAATTGTTGTCTCAATTTGAAGCTTCCACAATAGATAGTTGTCTTCATCTAAATGAACAGTTACAAGTTGACTTTGTGGGCTGATGATGGTCTTGACAAGATTCTCAACAGCCGTTGCAGTTTGCTGAGAGTTACTTGCATTTTCAGATGATGCAGTATTGGCTTCGTCAGCCATGATGAGGTTCAGATATCAGAATGATGATAATAAGGGAACAGTGGAAATCAAAAATAAAAAACAGATGGAAAGCAGTCAATTCTTAATCAAGATCTATATTACAGATCGCTAAATATGTTATCTTAAAGCTTTAAATGATGATCAAGATTCTGATAAACTTTGCTGGATGGCACTTTTTGATGCTTTATGATCAGTTCTTGGATTTCTTGATCTGAATTTGATTGATTCCTTTGCTGTTTTTCTTTCATGATTCAGATGGAGTATTGTTGCAGCCAGATTTCATCGAACTGGTGAGACACAACACTTCAATTTGGATCTGAACACTCAAATGAGGAGACGATCAATCTCCGATGAGAAAAACTCAAATGATAAAGAGTTTTCTGATGATTTTTTCAAAGATAGACATTAGGCGGAAATGAGATCCGATATCATGAAAGGAATTTGAAATTTTATTAATGAAAACTGAATACAATTACATGATTCATATGTATACCGTTCAACAAAAGCAGATTACAAAGCGAAGAATATGTATTTTAATTATGGGCCTAGAAGGACTGTTTATGGGCTTTCTGAACTGCTTTGCCTTTAACTGCTTTGCCTGAGAGAAATATATCTGATGTTGTCTTCGGCCGCACTCATTATCGCACATTCCTTATCTTTTTTAGTTAACATGTGTATGATTTGAGAACTTACAGTGACGATGGGAAGAAAAGGACCAAATATTTCCTATGTCATGATTTCTGAGTTTAGAGGAGGATTGAGCAGAACTATATTCTTTCTTGTCCTGTAAATGTTATATTTCAGGATATTCTTAATATACTAGTTAAATTATCAATATCAGAAGTAAAAACATATTTACATATTTTCTTAATCCTCAAAACCCCTAAAGACAATAAATGATTTAGCCGAAGGTCTGTTTAACAGTTACTAAGTCTTTAGGAATGGTTTTGTTTACTTTTTGAGTTCAGTTTGCATATTGAAGTATGAATTTATTTGTAAATTCATTAAAATGACAATATGATATACATGCAAAAAATTTCCATTTAGTTTGGCCTGAGTACTAGTTTAAGCGAAAATTTTTTCTCGACGAGTATATAGTCGACAGCTATGCATCCTTGACCGTAGCATGGGGCCCACTTTCTTGCCACCTGTCGCTGTGCAGCTATTTTTTTTTTTGAATAGAGTTAAAATGGCCAAGCCCAGGCCCAACAAAACAAAAGAAACGGGTACAAACAAATACCCGAAGTCACCAAAAAACACAACAAAAAGAAACCCTAGCGCCTCCATCAAACCATATTATCAACCAAAGCAGAAAAAAGAGAAAGAAAACACGAAAATGGCAGCAAATCAACTATGTCGCTTTATTATCAGCCCCCATACCGCTACTTTCTCCACGCTCCCAATACGAAAGAGCTTCATTGAAGCTATTTCTCCAGCCTTTCTCTCTGTTAAAATTGCTGAATGAAGATCGATTGCTGTTGAAATGAGAATTTTTGTTAAATCTAGAGTCATTATGACCTAGATCTGACAAAAAAAATCAGAGCTTTGTTACTGTCACCCATATTCTCGTGGTTATTCAAGCAGTGCTTTCTGATGTCCTCAAAATTGTTAGATCCAAAGTCAGAATGACTTAGATCTGACGATGCATTCCTCAAACTGGTGTTATTACCCAAATTGCCTTCGATATTGGAGGGATTGATGGCAGAATTAGTGCTATACCTCAACGACTCGAGGAGGCAAGCTTCGTCAACAATACTGATAGTCTCATGATGGTTATCATTATGGATGCTGGTCTGCATACATTTCGGTTGCAAAAGATATCTTCCTAAATGTTTGCTACCAGCTTCCAATCTTCAATCTTCTACAAGGGAAGCAAACTTGGTTTGATTTTTCAGAACTTTCTTAGATTTTTGCAAAATAATCTTACTATCCATATTAATAGTTAACCACACTTGCTCTTTACTTCTGCTACCCTTGTTATGCACACGAGAATTTCTTTCTTTCCATAAATTGAACACATCCATAGTAAGAAGAATGTGAGCATAATCTGTTTCTTTAGTTTTGTCTCTGAATTTGCTGTTGATAACTTTGATGATGTTCATAAGATCCATATGTCTATTGTCAGCAATTTTAAGAGAGTCTCTGATTTGATTCCATATGTATTATGAGTAGCTGCATTCAAAAAATAAATGATTAGCACTTTCATTACACAAGTTGCATAAGGAACAGAGTGAATTCGTTTTGTTTCCCCATTTATTTAATCTGTCCCAAGTTGGCAATCTGTTTTTAATTGCAAAGTAAGTACAAAATGCCATCTTGGGACAATTCACTCTATTCCAAATGCAGCTATATCACTCTTCAGTTGGGAATTTGATTCTAGTAAAATTCCAAGTTTCTTTAAAAGAAAACTTCCCTCTGTGATTAGCTTTCCATTCCCAGTAATCATTTTCTGCATCATTATCAAGTTGAATATTGCAAATATCATTTTTATGTGGGTTAGTAATGGGGTGAATTTGTGGTTGCCATTGATTATTAATTATGATATCAGAAACTTTGTTATTGGAACCACCACATATAACAAGGCTATTCCAACCAACCCTATTTATAAAAGACTCATTTCTGAACCAAGGATCAAACCATAAGCTAGTATCTTTACCATTTTTAAATTTTCTTTCAAGTTATGATTTACCAATATCCCTACTGTTTGAAATTTGTTTCCAAGTATTTGATTGGTTACTCCTATGAACAGTAGTCCATAAATTATCATTTTTTAAGTACTTGGATCTCATCCATCTAGCCCACAAAGATTCAGAGCTAATGAATCTCCATAGTAATTTTAAATGACAAGTAGTACCCAAGTCCTTAAAATTTCTAATACCAAGACCCCCCTCATTTTTTGGTCTGCAAACTTTATCCCAACTAATTTTGTGATATTTACCTTTCCACAAAAATTCAGCACATCTACTTTCCAGTTTTTTAACAGTTGTAGCTGGAATTTAAAATGTTTGCAGCCAGTATAAAATGATAGCATAAATCACAGTTTTAATAAGTTCAAGTCTACCAGCAATGGAGAGTAATTTACTCGACCAAGTCTCCATTTTATCCTGAATTTTATCAATAAGAATAGCATAATCTGAATCCTTAATCATATTTGTAGAAAGAGGCAGACCTAAATATTTGATTGGAAGAAATCCCTCTTCAATTTGTAAAACATTTAAAAATTCTCTTTTGAACTTACATGCCTTACTGAAATAAGCTTTACATTTATTAACATTAAGTTGAAGACCAACATGATTTTTTAATATATCAAAAATGGATTTTAAAGAGTCTGCATTATCTTTATTGGCTTTTAAAAACACCATAAGATCATCTGCATATATCAGATGATTAACACATGGCTGGATTCTATTTATAGGTTGAATTTTGCCCTTGATGCTCTCTATTTCAATAAGGATAGAAAAGTATTCCATCACAATAGCAAAAAGATAAGGTGAAAGGGGGTCTCCTTTCCTTATACCCCTATTAGATTTAATAAAACCTTCAGCCTTGCCTTGAATTAGAATAGAGAAAGTAGGAGTATTGATACATTCAAGCACTAAATCACAAAACTTAATTGAAAACCCCATACATTTCATAATATGATGAATAAAATGTCTGTTAACTTTATCATATGCTTTTTGAAGATCAATTTTAAAACAAACATTATCTCCCTGTTTAGTGTTAAATTTCCTGACCATCTCATGAGCTAAAAGGGAGTTTTCATATATTAGCCTACCAGGAACAAAAGCACTCTGATTTTCTGATATAATAAATGGCAGAAAAACTTTAATTCTATTGCTAAGAACACTACCAATAATTTTGTAAATGAAGTTACAGCATGATATAGGTCTGTAGTCACCAATATCAGTGGGATTTTTTTTCTTAGGGATAAGGGTAATAAATGTATGATTTATACTTTTCAGAATTTTACCATTATCCATAAATTCATTTACAACATCAAGGATCTGCTGTTTAATATAGTTCCAGTTATTTTTGAAAAATTTAGCATTAAAACCATCAGGACCTGGACTTTTGTTATCCCCAGCATTAAAAACAATATGTTTAATTTCAGTCAAATCCACAGGGGCTAGAAGGATTTCAGAGGCACTGCTATTTAAAATATTCTTACATATAATATCAGGAAACTCCTGATTATTCATATTAGAGAAATATAGCTCCTTATAGAAATTAATAGCTTCAGTGGACACTTTATCAAAAGAATTTGCTAAATTTCCTTCTTTGTCAATTATGCAACCTATATTATTAATATGTTTCCTGTTACTCATTTTAGAATAGAAGAATTTAGTGCAGTCATCACCCAAAGTGAGCCAGTCAGTCTTTGCTTTCTGTCTGGCATCAACAGACTCCTTATACATTACATCGGACAAGTCCTTTTGATTTTGGAAGAATTTGTTAATTTCATTAATGTCATTAGGCTTATTATCTATATTCATTTGTAAGAATTTACCTTCATTTCTCAAATTAACAATCTTATTTTTATTAACATTTTTGCTTTTATTCCAATTTTTAAGATTATTTTTAGAGAATTTCAGAAACATATAAAACTGAAATTGCTTAGAGCCATCACAAGAAAAATTATGGCATTTTTCCATTAATGTTTTGTAATCATCTTCTAAAACCCAGCTATTTTTAAATCTAAAGGGGTAAGCTTTACTGTTACCACCTTTATTAACAACCAAATTGATCATTAAAGGGGTGTGATCACTTAAATTTTGTTCCAAAGTATAACAGATATTATCAGGAAAACTATTTGCAAATTCTTTGTTATATAAAATTCTATCAAGTTTGCAATGAATATTTTTAGCTAAACCAGATTTCCAAGTATATTTATTACCACTGGTACTTGGCTCAATAAGACCAGATTCTATCAAAAATTTATTGACTCTATCCAGTTTGTTATAAGGGATTTTAACACCACCAAATTTTTCATTAACATGAAAAACAGTATTAAAATCTCCTAACACAATCCAGGGGAAATCATATATGTAACTTAAGGATTTAAGTTTATACCATAGAGCATTTCTTTCAGTTTTAAAATTACTACCATAAACAGCAGTAACTTGCAGGTGGAAACCACCAATGTTCTTAAATTTACAGTCTATGAATTGACTATCTTTATTAATGTTTATATTAGTCCAGACAGAAGAATCCCAAATAGTAATAATTCTGCCTTTACAGCCACAGTCATTATTATGAATAGCTTTCCAATTACTAGACATTTTTAGACAGAATTTTTCAAAATTCTCATCATTCATTTTGTTCTCAATAAGAGCAATTATAGTAGGCTTGTATATATTGATCATATAGAGGATATCAGATTGTTTAGCAGGGGAATTCATTCCCCTAACATTCCATACAAGAATTGACATATATATAATATATATAAGAGAAATAAGAATTAAATGGTACCTGACAGCACTGTACTTTTACCTCTCCTTTTATTATCAGCACCTTTAGCCTTCAATCTGGTAGACATTTGTTCCCACTCTGGGTTGATTGATATATATTTTTGCTTGAAGGCTTTTTTCTCTTTACTCCCCTTTAACGTACCTGATGCTTTTGTTTTTGCAATATGTAGTTCAAATATGTCAAATTCTTCATTGTTGTCCCTCTTTTCAGAATTATCTTCCTCCATTTGTGCAGAATCAGGAACCTTGATTAGAGAGATATCAAACGAAGCTGTGCGAGGCAATTCTGATTCATTACAATCAGAGATTGCAACCTGCTCTGGAGGAGGATCACCTTTGCAAGGCAATGTTGAGTAACTATTACTCTCAACATCTGCAGCAATTGTAGACGAAGATCCCTTCTCAAGATTGGTTTCTTGACTAAATCTTGAGTACTGATGAATCTTGTTGACAATTTTTGTATTATTCTGGCCTGTATTTAAACATGACTCTGAGATATGGGGGGTTTCAGAGTTAAAGACCTGTAAATTTTTCCCCTTCTTTCTGTTTGTTGGATCAAGATCGTTTGAAGTATTCTCACTATCATTCTGTTGATGAACTTCCAGCGCCATGATCTGATCATTTTGATCAGTGAGCTCTTTGATATTATTTTCTTGATCGGAGATGAAATCATCTTGATAGATTCGATCTACACCCATTTGGGATTTTGACTGAGATATTGTGCTTTTATTATTACTCTTTTCTTGAGTTCTTTCAGAACTATTTTCTTGAATACTCATTGTATCTTTATCTTTCTTTTTGGGGATTCACATCTCTTTCGAGTTGCACTGTTCCTTAGTGTGACCGAAGCACATACAGATGCTACACTTCGGTGGAACCCATTCATATTCAACCTTTTGTATAATGTTTTCACCATTATAAAGATTTAAACAAATCTCATCTGGAAGTTCATCCGTCGCAGAAACTTCCACAAGAATTCGAGCGTAATTCAATCCCGACTTCATGGTGGTTGCTGCGTCCATTTTAATGGGTTTTCCGATAATGCTAGCCATGATACTAAACGCCTCTCTGTCCCATAATTTGAGATTAACGCTGGGTAATCTAACCCATATTGGCATGGTAGACAGAAGATCTCTATCCATCTTCAAATATTCAGTCCATCTTCTCATGATGATGAGCTTGCCGTTATAGAAATATGGACCATTCTGAATTATGGAGTTGCAGTCTTGAGAATCATAAAATTTTATCAGGAAAAAACCATTTTCTCTGGAAAAGATTTCAAATTCACCTTTTGGCTTCCAAACTCTTTTAATATATTCTTTGAAGAACACAAAGTATGGTTTACTGCTAACAACGTACACCAGAACTGAGTTACTCCAGCACTCCATAGCTCTCTTACATACTGCCTCTTTAACAACACCATATTTCTTGTTATTGATTTGAATAGGTGAAATGGTTTCAAGACTACAATCTTCATCCTTTGGTTCTTTAGATTGTTCTGAGACAATATCCGTCCATGATTTCTGCCCAAGTTGTTTATTCAGATGGAACTTTGCTGGCGGTTTATCAATTTGGACCATCTTGGTCTTGTCCCTAGAAAATTCGGTCTTCCGATTCTCTGTTTTCCTCTGATTTTTACTAATCTGAGACCGATTCTGAGTGTATCTAGGCTGATATTTTCTTTGTGATCTTGATTGAACCAATTGAAAACCCTCATTATCAATGATGACATTACTCGGCTTTCTGATATGAGCTTCAGGTGGCCTATCTTGAGGAGATGGACAAGAGAGAGGGGGATTGAGAATGGGTTTGAGAGAGAGATTGATATCTCCCATGGCAGAAGAAAACCCTAGATTCAATTCAATAGTGCAGTTGTGCAACTATCTAAGAAGAGAAATGCAGAAGAAATCTGAATGTTATTCCTTTGCTTAAGAGGATAAACATGAAATACTTGCATATAAAAGTGAATATTAGTATCTCCAAACGATTTAGAATAAAGTTCTTATTGAGAAATATAAAAGGAATTCAGAAATTTTAGTTTTTAGATGTTATGAATTTAGTGTAATATGAGAATGAATGGTTTTTGAATAGAAAATGAGAAAAAAACGATTTAACTAAAATGGGAGCTAGATATTTCCTTTCAAATAAACATGGATTTAATTTTTCATAAATAATAATTTATACTAAGGGCATTTTGGGTATTACAAAAAACTTTACCTAGGCCTTTGCTATACCAGTCAGTGGAACCAATTATTTAAGGTACTTTGTAAAATGTTAACACGCTGTGATATATAAAAGGTTTTACTGTGTTGTTACATGAAGAGGAAAATTAGGCTCAACATAATTTTGAGTTAGACATAAAATCTACCCAGATTTATTTCGTTCATCATGTCTATTAGGATATGCATCTCTGTGAATTGGAAGAGCCAAACATGGAATACAGTACAGAGAACAAATATCCCTACTCATTTTAATTTTTTTTTTTTTACTTATAAGGCAAATATATTAAGGATTTTAGATGCACTTAAACCTAAATCCATTTAAATAATGTTTAAATATTTTAATCCATACTTCATTTTCGCTCATCTTTGTAATGCTTCTGCAATTATCATCTGTATTTTTGGACACACAAAATAAAATTGCTCACATTTAACATCTTGTTTAACAAAAGGAAAAATGGGGTCGAAATTGAAAGTTGGTTTGCATATCCACTGCATAATAGTGATCCATCTCATTGTATACTTAATACCATTGGACGTTGCAGTCTACTCTCCAACACATACAACCTTACTCACATTATGACAACAGTAAATTATGTTCCCTTTTCTTTGAAATGAAATGGAGATGTAAATGACATTGCAGTCAAATTTTTTTTAGGCAAATAAATCATGATTTAGTTATAAAGCAATCTGAGCATGGATCCTTTTTGACCTTATTGTTTCATTTAGGAAATCTTACAATTAACAATAGAAAGAATAAATCATGGAATGCTTACCCAAAATCCATGACACACAAATGTACTTAACACTGAAGATCATAGCTTGACAAGTGTAAACCACATGAAGCCCAGGCAGACACATTATGATGGAACCCATGCCAAATATTTAAAGCTTTCACTCTCGAATGCAAGTTGATGCTAATAAGTTGTAGTAGCAATATGCAAGAAGCTCCAACAAGACCAAATTCACGTACCATCAGCAAACACCTCTAGCTGATGCTCATTTCCTGGAAACAAACTATTATTTTTCTTTAAACAACTCCCAGTTTTCTTTTTCATCAACCTCAACATTATTATATGTATAAAAAAAACATCAGTCCTAAGAAGGTAATATAACGTTAATTTACAAAATCACAACTTAAACACATAATTCCCTCAAAAACTAAAAGACCTTTGCATTCTTTGTACGCCATTACATTCGTCCCCACAATGCCAACTTCTGCTCCTCTCTAATCTCATCTCCATCAACTCCTCTCCATGAAACTGAACTCCTTCTTCGTCGCATTCTTCTTCTTCTTCTTCTAAAATTTGAGGAGCAGCAAACATCTTCTCACATGATCACATCTACACACTGGGCACGACACGTGCTTCTGCGGCCACATATCAATGCACTCCGGGTGAAACACGTGCCCACACGTTGGAATCAACTTAACCTCTTCACGATCATCGAACTCGTTCAAACAAACCACACATCCCTGTGTTAAATTATTTCTTTTATTTTATGACATTATAGGTAAAAGCAAAGGGCTTTCGGCTTCAGCTTTTTGAAAATGCAGCAAATGCAGTTGCTTTGATTAGGCTCATGGCAGAAGCAGAAGCAGAAGCAGTAGAAGAATATCAAAACCACACAGAAGAAACCTGAAGCACATACAAAGGCAGGAGAAGCAGAAGAAGAACTGTTTTGCTGGTACACTATTTTATTGCTGCTCGACTCCATTGCAGTGTTGGAAATGAATTTGGTCTTCCAACTGGTTATATGTTGTTCAAGATTTGATCATATGCTCTAACTATTAAGTAGTAGAAGATTTGATCATATGCTCTAACTTTTTATAAAAATAAATCTCTTATATTTCCTTCTCAACTTTTTTCATTTCATTTCTTAATTTTCGAAAACTCCATCACCTTCCTTAAGCTTTTAATTTTTTTTAATGGCATCCAAAGTTTTCAGATTTAAAAATCCATTTTATTCCACTTCTTCCTTAAACAAAATCACTAAAGTTCATTTCTTTCTCCTATACATCTCCCAATTAACCAAAACAAGACCCATCTCTGCTATTTAAACCCAATGCCGAGCCCATGTTATCCATGGCCGAGCTCATTTAGCTCTTTAGGCCTAAAAAATTCAAACTTTTACAAAGAAAAACAAAGATCAGGTGTTAGTACAAGGCGTGATCTTAGTATGACTTGATTTGGTTGCTTTTGGTGAATACGAATATCACCTTTATTAATTAAAGTTATTAGCTTTGTTATTGTTTATAATAGTGGTTCCTAGTTACTTATTTATTTGTATTGTAAAGTTATGATGGTTAACTTGGTTTATGCTTTAAAAAGACGACATCTTGCTATTTAGTAAGTGACTTGAAGTTTTTTTTTTTTTTGAAATAAGATAAAAAAGGGCCCAGCCCATAATACATAGTATCGGGTTAAAAGATCAAACCCGAAGTAAAGAAACAAAACACAAACCCTAGCAACACACACAGTAGCGCCTCCATCAAACAAAAAAGAGAAAAAAACCCGATAATGGCAGAAAGCCAAATCGCCAAAGCTTAAGGAGGCTTTAGATCTTTCTTATCCTCACAGCGCCTTTTCAAGGGTTTGCGCTCCATGCTATTGATTCTCGAAAGATCTAATTTTGCATTACTTCTCTGCAGCTCGGTGTTATCGTCTTCTGGGTTGTAGCGAACAGCGACTTGAACGTTCGTCTCTTTTCTCTGATTATTGTTATTCTCTAGATCCTCTGGAGAATAATGACGAGTAATTTGATTGTCGAAAGAGTGAGAAAAAGTAGCAGATGATTCACTGCTTTCTCCTTTACTCCAGCAAGATAAGTGATAGACCTTGTTATTCAGCATACTCTTGTAGAAAATGCCATCTTTTTTGCCAAAATTAACTTTCGTATGGTTGAAATCTTCGATAGATAGCAAATTAAGCTCACTGGAAACACTACTGGAAGAGCAGTAGTTCTTCAGACCTGCAACAGGTATTAGGCCACTATTACTGTTCGTAGAATGCATTTTAGAAGAATAATGATGATTAATAATTTGATTACTTCCCTTGCAGGTAATACTCGTTGCAGCTGGAGGATGGCTGCCTTCAGGAAGATAGTCCATGGGCAAGCTGCTATGCTTAAGCAAGAAATTGACTTTATCCGTTGCGTGAAAATTACAATGGCAATCTCTTCGGCTGCTACAAGGGATATACTTAGCGTATTTCCCATTAAGTAAAAAATCTTCAACTCTATATTCATAGTCAATGATGTTATATGTGGCAGATAGATCAGCATCGTTGTGTGCATTCTGTTTGCTAGCTTTTTTATTGAGAATTTGGAAGTCAGAAAATATACTGTTCCAAATATGAATGCTATCATTTTCTTTTTTGTTGTGAATTCTTTGGTTTCTTTCTTTCCAAATGTGACAAAGTTTAAGTAAATAATATAAGTGATGCTTTTCTACTGTTGTATAATTGTTACATGCCTTTGTTTTTGTTCTCATACTTATGTTATGTGATGCTTGGATGAATAAGTGCATATGAAGTGTTTATGAAAGTGTCTGTATAGCGACTTTTGTTATATCGGCACTTTGAAAACTGTCACCTCTTTTGGAAACCTTTTAGGCAAATCTCGTGACTTGGGTTTTCATAAAGATAATTAATCATTTTAATAATTATATTTAAAATTAATTAATCATTTTAAGTAATGATGATTAAGGAAAATTAATTATTTAATTAATGATCTTTTAAGATTAATTAATCATTATATTAATGGTAGCTTAAGATTAATTAATCATTTTAATAATGATGTTTTAAAGGTAATTTATCATTTTAACTAATGGAGTTTAAGGTTAATTAACCATTTAGATAATAATGTATTAAAGTTAATTAATCATTTTATTAATGATAGTTTAAGATTACTTAATCATTTTAATATTGATATTTAAAATTAATTAATCATTTTAAATAATGATGATTAAGGTGAACTAATTATTTAAACAATGATGTATTAAAATTAATTAATCATTTTATTAATGGTAGTTTAAGATTAACTAATCACTTTAATAATGATGTTTTAAAGTTAATTAATCATTTTAATAATGAAGTTTTAAAATAAATTAATCATTTTAATAATGATGTTTTAAAATTAATTAATCATTTTAATAGCGATGTTTTAAAGGTAATTAATCACTTCAGTAATGTGAAGATGTTAAATTAATTAGTCATTGATTAAATTTGATAGATCATTTAAAATGATACTGAAGAAATTCATCATGTTTAAAATTAATTAATCATTTTGATAATGTTGTTTCGAGATAAGATCCGTAATGTGAAATCCTAGCACAAGTTTGGTTTTAAAGGTTAAGAAGTTTGATTCTGTTACGAGAAGGATAAAAAATTCAATTTTTCGTAATCCGATATCGCTTAAATGCAAAGGATTTAGTATTACTCTAAACATTAAATGTTGAGGTATGAAAACTCGTCCCTATCTCAAAAGTTAAAATTGTTGCCAAGGCAATGCCTTGAGGTAATACTACCTTCACTTGCTCGACTTCATTTTCAACCAAAAAGTAGTGCAAGTTTGAAATCGATGAGTAGTGCTAAGAATATAAGATAATTTTCATATATGATCGTTTTAAATATTTCTGATAGTTGATTTGATGACTATCGATTCAGCTTTCTTCTTTGTGTATAATCAATATAAGACAATTTGTTGCTCATTTTGAGCATTGATATCCTTTGTCGGAAATGACTAAACCTAAAGAGTGAGTGGAAGCCAAGCTATGTTGGGTTGCTCCAATTAGGGCACCATCACATCTACTCTAGATTGGTTTCAGCTACATGCGCACCGAAACGTGAAATACTCGACGTCTCGGTAATGGTTGGTGGGGTCCGGCTTGGGCTTGTCCGAGATCCATCGTAGTTCTCAAGTATATTCTAGATGTATACTTTCGTTAAGGAGGATGCATCCTCCTAATCATTTGTTGGAAAATTTCCCCTTCCTTCCATTTCATTCAGAACCTTTAAATTTAATTCTTTCTTAATTGCATCGGGAGGTGTCTCGTATACTTCATGATATTTAATTATTTATACCCATTACTTATGGTAGGATGTTGTTATTATAAGGGGAAATCCATTCCACATTTAGCGGCATGTCTAATATATTTTTGTTTATTTCCACCCTTTGTTTAGAGATTTACGCATACCGAACTTATTGTCTGACGTAAGTTTTCTTTTCCCTAAACTCTCTTATAGTTAATTATATTTGAGTAGTCCGAGGATAGCGGATTCTTTGGGCTCTTTGGAGATGATGATGGATAAGCAGGTGGCTATGCATCTATTTAATTATCTATTTCCACTGTTATGTTTATCTATGTATGTGTATTTTAGATCAGCAAGTGTAAAGGTAGGGTATATAAATTCCTAAGCTGATAGTAGTAGCACTTTTGTGTAACTTTGATAACTCTATGTTAAGGAGTAGTGTTATGTACTATATTATTGTTGTATTATATTTAACCATTCCGTTATGAAATTTTCTGTTTTATTCTTTATTTTACCCCATGACAACTCATCTTTTGGATGCTTGGGCAATGACACATGAACACCGAGGATGAGTTAAGTGTCATTTTCAAGGGTTAGAAAGGTGGGTCGTCAAAGTTGGCATCAGAGCTTCGGTTGAGCGAACACCTTAGCCTGATTGGGGTATAACATATTAGAGATAGGGTAAGTGATGCCCTATAATGAGTATATCTTGAGAGAGCGTATTTGTAATTTTTATAATAATATATATCCTGTATAGTCTTATTTTAGATCCTTTGGTGTTGTTTCCTTAAATCATATTAATCCTATTCTTGTATTCTAGAGATATCTATTATTTGTTTAGGTAATAGAAGTTGGATACAAGAAGAGAAGGAGAGGATCTAGAACTACCACGACTACTAACGGTAAGGTACCTAGAAATGCTACTATGCCAGCTGTAGATCCGATGGTGGAAGTGGCAGCGCAAGTTCAACCTCTATGAACTTCACGAATTTGTGCAAGAAGCACTCCACTTTGGGTGAGAAACCGTTCTATGGAACTGAAGAAGTTCTTGGAGTGCTGACACGTCTTCATCCATATGAAAGGATTTTTGGAGATCTTTGATTGGCGAATGCAGAGAAATGGCTACCGGCATTGTGACAATGTTAGAATTCGACGATGGATCGGTAGGATTCAGTGATAGCTAATACTCCGAGGAGGAGTTTTCTTGGGATCAGTTCAAGGAAGTCTTTTAAGCGCAGTTTATTCCAAAAGCCGAAATGACTCGATTGTTTACGACTTTCTTGGATTTGAAGCAAGGTGATAAGACAGTGGCGCAGTATGAACATAAGTCTAATGCTTTATCTCGTTTCGAACTTGGATTGATAGACACACCACTTAAGAGAAATGAAATGTTTGTGAATGGGATGCGACCAGAGTTCTAGCAAGAAATGACTAATCATCCTACGGGAACATTCACCAATCTTATTAGAATGTCTTTGAGCTTTAGATATTAAGGTAGGAGTCTAGAAAGGAGTGGTGCCGACAATCAATGCCAAGCCATTGTCAGTTATACCAGTTGGAGGAAAGCCAAATTTCAAGCGTAAGTTTAAGGCGAAGAAGCAATGGGCAGGTAAGAAACCCGAAGGTGGGGCTCCAACATAGAGACTTGGCTAACATTACTTGTTTCAAGTTTAACAAATCGCTCACTTTACACCCAATTGCCCAAGTACCACCTACTATAATTTTCACAAGTAGGGATACATGAAGAATGAGTGTCCTTTTCCAAAGAAGGGGTCACAAGGACAAGCTTTTTCTATAGAGGAGACACCATCCACTTCTTCAAAATAGAAGGGGAGCAGGTGTTGCAAGGTACGTTATTCATTTATGATATTCCTATTAGAGTGTTATTCGACACGGGTGCTTCTCATAGTTTTATTTTAGTTGATCTTATTGATAAACTTAATCTTAAACCCATGCTTTTGAGTAATCCTCTTTGTGTGTCAAACACTATTCGGGGTCCGAAAAATCTTGACACTATGTGTCTAAATGTACTTATTTCTTATCGAAATCATCCCTTTCTCTCTGATTTGTTTGTTCTTGGGCTCATGGGTTTTGGAGTGTTATTGGGAACATATCGATTATCTAAGTTTAGAGCTGTCGTGGATTGTAATAAGAGAATAATCGTGGTAAAGGATGTAGTAGAAAGAAGCATTGATATGTATTGTGAAGAGCCTAATGAGATAATGAGTAGTTTTCTATATTAGACAAAATGGAGATGAGAGATATACCAGTCATTCGGTATTTCATGGATTTTTTGATAAAGTGGAAGGCTTACCTCCTCGCTGTGAAGTAGAGTTTCATATTGATTTAATTCCAGGAACCGGACCTATTTTACAATCTCCTCAAAAGTTGGCTCTGAAAGAGAAGAGGGAGTTGTAAGCTGGACATTCGAATTATTGCGGAAGGGACTGATAAGATGTAGTACCTCTATTTAGGGATCGCCAGTCGCCTTTGTTAAAAAGGAGGATGGTTCTTTAAGGTAATGTGTAGACTACCAGGAGTTGAATAAGGACTATCAAGAATACATACCCTTTACCAAGGATCAATGACATGTTTGATCAGTTTCACGGTGCTTGGATATTTTCCCAATTGGATCTTGCCACCAGTTTTCACCAATAAAGGGTAGTAGAGGAGATTGTGCACTTAATAGCTTTTAGGACTCTAGATAGTTTATATGAGTGGTTAGTTATGCCGTTTTGGCTGACTAATGCACCCGTTATTTATGGAATCGGTGAATCAAGTATTTCGAGACATTCTTAATGAAATTGTTCTTCTCTTTATTAATGACATTCTTGTCTATTCAAAAGCAGAGGAGGAGCACAAGTACCATCTCCGAGTTGTACTCAATACCTTAAGGACCTATATGTTGAAGGAAAAGTTTTCTAAGTGCTATTTTTGGAAATCCGAAGTTAGGTTTCTAGGGCATGTTGTGGCATATTTGTTGACCCAGCTAAAATTGTTGTAGTTTAAGATTTGAAGAAGCTAGAAAATGTGACGGAAGTTAGAAGTTTCTTGGGATTGGCTGGTTTTTACCAATGGTTGATCAAAGTTTTCTTGAAGGTTTCTTTTCATATGACGAAGTTAACAAATAAAGATGTTAAGTTCCAATGGACGTCTAAGTGTGGCCAATCATTCAATCAATTGAAGGAAAAATTGACTAGCACTTCTATTTTGACTATTCTAGATGATAGCAGAGGTTTAATGGTATATATAGATGCTTATAGTATCGGATTGGGAGTAGTTCTGATGTAGCATGTGAAGGTTATTGACTATCTGAGTCGACAGCTGAAGCCACATGAGAAAAATTATGCTACGCATGATTTGGAGCTTTTGGATTTTGTCTTCGCACTTAAGATATGGAGGAATTATCTTCTAGGTGAAAAGTTTGAGTTACACATGGACCACAAATCCTTAAAATACCTCTTTACCTAGAAAGATTAGAATTTGAGGCATTAGAAATGGCTGGAGTTTCTCACTTCTTATAATTTGGAGATTCTTTATACCCATGGGAAAGCAAATGTTATGGCAGATGCGTTGAGTAGAAATGTAGCGATGGTTGCAAACTTAGAAGTTAAGCCAGTATTGATGAAGATGATTACATCTAGGCGGAAATAAGAGCTTATTTTGGCTCAACTCAAGAAAGATGTTCAAGAAGGTATTGTTTTTAGTGTTGAGATTAATATCTAGGGCATACTGAAAATGAATGGGCGCATCCGTGTTTCGAATGTTAATGGACTTAGGATAGATGTATTAGAGGAATGTAACCATTCAAAGTTATCTCTCCATCCAGGAGTGACGAAGATGTTCAAAATACAACGAGGGTGTTTTGTTGAAAGGGTATGAAGCGAGATGTTTCAGTCTTTGTAAGTCAGTGTGTAAACTGCCAACAGATTAAGAGTGAGCAACAGAAGTCAACTAGACCGCTCTAGCCACTTGAGATCTCGAAGTGGAAGTGAGAGCACATCTTTATGGACTTTATTGATGGACTTCCTAGGTTAAGAAAAGGGAACGAAGGAATTAGGTTTATATTCGATCGGTTGACCAAGAGTGCTCTTTCATTCCTGTTAAGCCGACTAGGACTGCTGAAAGTTCGGCAAGTTTGTATGTGAAGGAGATCGTCAGTGTCACAACCCATTTTTTCCGTATCGATTTAAACCGACCTTAAACAGCACTTGTCAGCTAAATCATACGGAAAGACGGAAAATGAAAGAAAGAAGGTAGAAATAGAAAGAAGATAGAAGAAAAGAGAACAAATCAGAATCTCACAGCGGATCGACTAAATTATAATTTAAACAAATCTTTACATGAAACCAAAACTATTACTTTATATATCATATACAACTTTACATCAGAATTACAACACACAACTCGGACAGTTATATCAATCTTGTCCTTACAACCATAACCATACGACCAAACAGACTGAATATAAACATCTACGAGAACAGGCCTTTGGAATTCAGCTCCTCTCCTGATTCCACTCTTCCAGCTATTCCTGGAAATATGCTCGGTCTGACCCGAGCAATTAGGAAAAACCCCAAGCCCGTGTCAGTCTGGTAAACCAGCGTGAGAAACGTACTCAACTTGATTATTAAAGTTTCAAAAATCCTTTGAAACAAAAGCATCTCGTAAGACCACGCCACAAATAAACAGGTCGGGTTTTTACCTTACGATAGCCAAACATTTATTATAATATCCTCTGATATTGTAATAGGGTCTATATACAAATACTTATTCAAATAGCCGAAATTGCTACATTTATTGAATTCCAGCTAATAGGTATACAAACAAAACCCTAAAGGCACGTAGGGAGAATGGATTTCCAACTAATGACTAGGCAATGGGGTACCACCTGTCACAGTACCTGGTCTAGATTAGCATACCGAGGAGCCACCCTAACTCCCTTGCAACACAAGACTGGGACTACCCCTTACTGGATAATCCCAAGTAAGATCACCCCGTGGTTGGGATCAGCAACTCCACCACTAAGCCGAATAAAAAACGGACATCTAGACAGGGATGACCTCACCCTAATGGGTGCTACCCACTTAGCCTTGCTGCATACCCCCTGATTTTCAGTCATTCTCGATTGATGAGGCTCGAGGCTAAGCATTATGTTTTTGGAACATTTCACTTAGAATGCCCACTGTCCACCTGACGATGTTCCGAAAGCATTCGTCCATACAAGTCCTTTCCGGGTTCGAACAGAACCGAAGGCACTACTCCTACTACATCCATTTTGGAATCATCCTATGGATTAGTAGCAACTAGCCCTTGCACTTCATTGCTCCACCTTCGAATCCAAAATCGTTTTTCCACGAAAACGTACAAACTAGATCGAAATGGTTTTCGAGAAATAAATCTCGATCCCGATCTTAAAAATTATCTTTGTTTTTGAATTAGTTGAATTTGCATTTGTCACTCATACAGTTTGAAATAAAGGTGAAAACTAGTAAATTAAAATAACATCTTGTTTCATTTGTTTTATAAAAATACATATGTATTTTAAACAAAACGTAACATTCTATGTCAAATAACCCATATACATATGCTATAAAATAGAATAACTTTCAATATTAAATACTCTATGTGTTATAAAAATTCATAGTGGTATAAAAATTATTTTTAAATCCTTCTTGTATATATAATCATATACACAATTTCATTTATAATATATTAAATCATTTATTATCTATGTGCATGTAGTTTCTCCCAATTATATATACAACTTCTCTTTATTATACTTAAGTGTTTTTATACACCTAAATTTATTTATAACGTTTTATCAATTAAGTATTATAAATTTTCCTTACTCAACGTGTATATAGTTTCTTTCCAATTATTTATTTGATTCATATACACATCTATTTATTTATAACATTCCATCAATTTAAATATTATAAATTTCCTTTTTAACTTATCATTACCCATATACAACTTTCTAATTCAATGTATATCATTATTTTAGAAATCTTAATACTTCTTTTTAGTTAGTATAGACAACATTGTTTATATACCCAAAATCAAAAAATCTCTTTTTATTTCATTATGAATTTCTATCCAAATCTTATATACATCTAAATTGATTTAATGCCATGAATTCCTGTCCTCATTATGTGTAAATTTTATTGTTTCCAATATATAAGACTGTGAGCATTTGATTTTAATAAATTTAAATTCTCTAATATAGTTTATCTTTAGAATAAAATATACACATTTAAGCTTTCAACCAAATGCATATATATATATATATATATATATATATATATATTTCCAATACACATATTTTATCCAAAACAAAATATGTATATTCTATTTTAAACTCGAATATATATGTAAGAAATTCCATTTAAATCAATCTATAACTTAATATAGATTTGAAAATTCAAATTATACTGGTTCAGAAAAATTGGTATATTATAATAAGTTATTTGGGATTTTTTAATATAAAAATACAATATTATTAAATATTATAAACTAATATTCACAACTCGGGATGTTAAAATCCCGGGTCGTTACATTCCTTCCCCTTTAAAAGAATTTCGTCTCCGAAATTCCATAGCTCATTTATGAATTATCCACACACAGAGAACAAATCAATAACAACTCAAACTACACCGGTAAACACATAGATACGTAGTGTTTATCAAAATATACATTACATTAAGTACCATCTAGAATATTCCTACAGCTATTTTCATCATCCATTCAACCCTACATATATATACAGATACATATATTACCTTATCAAACATCTACTATTCATAATGTCCATGGGTCAAAACAAATACATAAAGCACACACTATCCAAAAGGAAACAACCTAACCAACTATGGACTCTCACTATCAGATTCCTCCCTTTCAGGCCCTGACAATTCCCTGACCTCTGCATCACTGTTTGGTACCCAAACATCCTCTGGATTAGGCACTCCAGGAATGAAACCTACATCATCAGCTGGTTCCTCAACAACATTACCTAAATCCCAAATGACTGCGTCATCATTCTCCGATTCAACATATTCCTCATCTTCAAACTCATCCTCGTCATCAAACTCCTCCTCTTCTTCTTCGCATCCTTCCTCGACCTCAAACTCCTCTTCAGGTTCTTCTTCAGCTTCCTTCCTGGGCTCCTCAACTGTTTCTTCCTTGGGCTCTTCTTCCTGAGGTTATGGCTGCTCGATAGGCTCCACTGGTACTTCCTCGTATATTGAGGGCTCACCCAGATCCTCCTGTATCCTCCTAGCCAAACCATAATCGCCAACTCTTCTGGCCTTCGAGAATGCTCCACCCCGGTTGATGCTACGGGTTCTCTACATTCAAAACCAAAACCCAAAGATGAGATCCTAAGGTTTTAAAATTCTATAGGCTAAGGAGTACATCAAGGTTTATATTTCAAAATTTATTCCACCTTTAAATTTCCATTATCCTAGATTTTTATAAAATCATTCTTTCAAAATAATTTAAGTATACATATTTGAATAGTGATTATCAGATGGAGGAAATACACACATGTATGTACATATAGTAAGTTTTATAAACAACTTATTTCTTCAATTTATAAATCCGTATATATATATATATAACAAATAAATTGTTATAAGGTTTTAAATTTTCAAACATCTTTTTTTGAGAAATCCATTATTCTAAAATTATTTTTAAAGGGTAAAAACTTTCCCAAAAATTTACTAGTTTCAAAGTTTCCATATTTCCCTAGTAAATAAACTCAGTAAAATCTTCTTTCTAAAGATTCGAATCCTAAAGGGTTCTGTTTCTAAGGGTATGTTCATGTCAAAAAGGGCAACCAATGAAAATGCACAAGGTTGACAACTAAGACCACTAAATCCTAGATGATAAATTGTTATCATCATAACCAATCATTTAAAATACCATATATATTTAAAAATCATGCCCCTTTTATATAGAAAATATATTTTGGGTAAAATTATTTCATTTACCCCTTTAAAACAATATTGTGTCCGTTGGCCTGGTTCAAGTGTTTAGAGATCCCTATCAATAACGTTAGCTACTCGTATTGACCAGAACCCATATGCCACTTAACCGATCGATTAACACAATATAAAAACATTTTTTTTTATAAAACTAACAAATACATGCTCTCGTATATGTATATATGTACACTCAAACTCAAACAGGTTGCTACAGGCTCTATTCCTAAGGAGCAACTCACTCGAACCTAGGTATTCACTCAACCTGGCTCTGATACCACAATGTCACAACCCATTTTTTCCGCATCGATTTATACTGACCTTAAACCGCACTTGTCAGCTAAATCGTATGGGAAGACAGATAATGAAAGAAAGAAAGAAGGTAGAAACAGAAAGAAGATAGAAGAAAAGAGAACAAATCAGAATCTCACAATGGATCGACTAAATTATAATATAAACAAATCTTTACACGAAACCAAAACTATTACTTTATATAACATGTACAACTTTACATCAGAATTACAACACACAACTTGGACAGTTATATCAATCCCGTCCTTACAACCATAACCACACAACCAAACAGACTGAATATAAATATCTACGAGAATACGCCTCCGGAATCAGCTCCTCTCCTGAACAGCTTTCACTCTCCAGCTAATCCTGGAAATAGCTCGGTCTGACCTGAGAAAGTAGGAAAAACACCAAGCTCGGAAGTCTGGTAAACCAGCGTGAGAAACACACTCAACTTGATTGTTAAAGTTTCAAAAATCCTTTGAAACAAAAGCATCTCGTAAGACCACGCCACAAATAAACATGTAGGGTTTTTACCTTATGATAGCCAAAACATTTATTACAAAATCCCCTAATATTATAATAGTGTCTATATATAAATACTTATTCAAATAGCCGAAATTGTTACATTTATTAAATTCCAGCTAATAGGTATACCAACAAAACCGTAAAGGCACGTAGGGAGAATGGATTTCCAACTAATGACTAGGCACTAGGGTACCACCTGTCACAGTACCTGGTCTAGATCAGCGTACCGAGGAGCCACCCTAACTCTCCTGCAACACAAGACCGGGACTACCCCTTACCGGATAATCCCAAGTAAGATCACCCCGCGGTTGGGATTAACAACCACACCACTAAGCCAAATAGAAAAGGGACAACTAGACAGGGATGATCTCAACCTAATGGGTGCTATCCATTTAGCCTTGCTGCATAACCCCTGGTTTTCAGTCATTTCCAGTTGATGAAGCTCGAGGCTAAGCGTTACCTTTTTAGAACATTTCACATAGAATGCCCACCGTCCACCTGACGATGTTCCGAAAGCATTCGTCCATACAAGTCCGGTCCGGGTTCGAACGGAACCGAAGGCACTACTCCTACTACAACCATTTTGGAATCATCCTCGAGATTTGTAGCGACTTGCCCTTGCACTTCACTGCTCCACCTTCGAACCAACCTCGTTTTTCCATGAAAACGTACAAACTGGATCGAAATGGTTTTCGAGAAATAAATCCCGATCCCGGTCTCTTCGAAACGATCAACGCGTTGTCCAATATTAATAGCCTGTTATTTAACTATCAAACAATCAAAAATCAATTCAACCAAGTTATTTCCCGTTATAACCTTTAAGCCTTATTCACATTTAAAATCCTAGCAGATTTATGAAAGCTTATTTCTGGGTAGATATAAATTTAAAACAACTTCTTTCCAAAATC
This sequence comes from Allium cepa, assembly GCA_030765085.1. Taxonomy (NCBI): domain Eukaryota; kingdom Viridiplantae; phylum Streptophyta; class Magnoliopsida; order Asparagales; family Amaryllidaceae; genus Allium; species Allium cepa. The sequence continues at coordinate 770,239,374 of CM060939.1, read as the reverse complement.
ATACTTATAAAATTTCTAAATACATTTCTCAAGTTTATTAAATAAAAATACTCTTTTTATAAAAGTTTCTATAATGTATTATGTTAAAGGATATATATTTAAATTATAAATTAATAAAAATTTACTTCAAAAATAATTATTACTAAAAATAGTATTTATACTTGAAATAGTTCAAATAATACATACTTATAAAAATTATGCCTTTTAAAAAGATTTCCAAAAAAATAAATAAACTACTTTTGATATTTCAAAAATATTTATTAATTCTTTAAAACATTTCTAAAAATAATATTTATTTTTAAAACAAAACTAGATTCAAAATCAATCCAAAATAGAATAAGGCTTATCAGTCTCAATGATACTTATCAATTCACCATTCACGATTCACAGATACCGATATTCAAATCAGTCAGCTACCGTAGATCGATTCACATTATATTCTCAAATATAATTAACAGGTATACATGAATAGCATATCAGAGATTATCATAACTAGTAATCAATTACACAGATAATATCAGATAGATGGCTTATACTATCTATAGACGTTTTAGTTAACTATTCAGCGGAATGGTGTCTGTTTCCACTGCCCAAATGTCAACTAGTTGAAATAATCTAAAATAAACACATCTAATTCAGTTGGGAACGTTTCAACAGTCTGGCCGTAAAATTATTCAATGGCATTCATTTATAATTGGGTAATTAAATTATATCTGCACAAGCTTATAAATTTTCTTATTTAACTTCACAACTAGTCGTACGTAGGTGTACCATCCGTCGATACAAACCACCTTTCTTAACAACACACTATTATTTGAGAAATTAAAATAATTATTATATTATCACTTAAGAACTCGAATTCATTTCAAAGTATAAACATTTATTTTCCTTTAATTATTTCAGTTAAACTTCACTTATTCAAAACCCAAGGATCTATAAATAAACTATTTTTAAAAGCTTGTTTACTAAATGGTAAAATGACTTATTTAAACAACTTAAATAAAATCTCAAACAAATAAAGTTTATTTCCAAATTTTCTTTGTCTTTATAAAACTTGAAAATAAACATTTAGCATTAGAAAAGAATTTGTTTTAAAAATATTTATTTCAATCATCATCCCTGTTGAAAGTCAATTTGCTTTGGACTTTGTTTTACTTTGTAACCAAATTCCTTACTTAACAAATCTTGTTTGAAAATATTATAACAAAACCCATCGGCCCAAACTAATCACAACCTGAAAACCCTCTTTAATTATTTTACACAAATAAGTAAACGGGCCAGCCCAAAGACAAAGAACCCACCTAATTCCTATCTCTTCTCCTCCTTCTTTCCTCATCTCACAACCTTGGTCCAGTTCCCTCATCAGGAACGCAACTCAATTCGAACGTCAACAAGTTACAATACCAATATCGATCAAAACGAGGATTACTCGAGACAAACATCGAACCAAAATGCTCGCACTACCCATCACACGAACAACTGTGCTTGCCTGGACGTCGCTCGTGCTCGGTGACCCGCGTGCACGTGTACACCCGATCCCTTGATTAACTCGCTGCCGTGACACCACCATCGAGTCCCCCATCGTCCCTAGACACGATTCGCTGCGTCGCCGATGCCAACTTCATCTCCGATTGAAAATCGATCTTCAGCTCACCCAATACCAAAACCAAAAACCCACGATACCTCCACAAATCAACGAACTACTCTCACCTCCGACAACTATATCACAAGCCGCCTATCTCGATCGATCACCCATACATGTAGTTACATCCACGCCCAAAATCTTGAACTCCGGTCGCACCCTCTCGTCGAAGAACCGTTGCGACTTCACACAAAGCCGACACACCCTTAAACCATAAAATCAACTTACTCTTCCAATCTAAGCCAAAAAAAAAAATTCCGCCATGGTCCTCACCTACGATAGGTCCACCAGCACCCTCTAGATCTGGCCAGGACACCCCTCAGCATCGAGATTGTCGAAAAATAATTTTCGAACGGAAATCGTTCATCCTTCGATTTCTTGTGACATATATCACTAAAAATTCAAATCTAACTACTAAAATTCATATTCCTACACAGGGAACCCATTGCATGCTTGAATTCTCGATTTAATAACATTTAATTTCAACTAAAATATAATACTTACTGTAAAACTGATGAGTGATAAACTACACAGCATAATTTATTCACATACTATTTTTAACTTAAACTATACTAAAAAATGCACATTTTATCTGTTTATATCATCATATATGAACTAGATTAAGAGATTTAGATTTTTTTTGAAGTAGGAATAGGTATAATAGTTTACAGTTAACAGAGCAGTAAGACAGAATATTTCGAAGTTTGGAAATTTAAGTTTCCCACCTTAAACATCTTGGTTCCAGAAACTTCGAAATTAAAATTTGAGATCTTTAAAATCTGAAACTTGAATTCTTGAAAATCTTGTTTTTGAATCTGTGAGCTCGAGTTTAACAGAGGATGCTTTGTTTTACAGAATTCCAGAGCACTGTTATATATTTCTCTTTTAGTTTTCTTTCCTGTTGCTCATAATTTTGAACAAAGGCTTTTGTATTTAAGATACAGATTTTGGCTTCTAAAACAAGCCACTCAGATCTGAAATATCCAAATATACATAAGCTTGATATTAACAGAAGATGGACATAATGACTTTTTAGTGGCTGAAAAGTTATTGTCTCAGCTGAAAATATCTTTTGAAAAGAAACTAAAAATAATTATGTTAGATTTTCTTTCTAGGATTTTACTGCCAAGTGTAGTTTTTTAATTAAAATTTATTACTTAACTTCCCATTGTTTTGTTAACTGTTTTACGGGCCTGATTTCTTTGTTACAGCATAACGACCTGAGTTCTTTTATTTATTACTAGTTTATATAAACCATAAGGAACTTAAAAGTATATATAAGTATGCACAAGAAATTAGACATCCCAGTCATTATTACTTGACAAGGTAGTGTTGCATATGTCTCTAACATATTTTAAAATAAAGGTGAGAAAGATTAAAATAACTTCTTGGTTATATAAACCTATGCAAATATATGTTACTTAAACAAAGATTACAAGTAACTTAAAAATTATCTTTGTTTTTGACTTTGTTGAATTTGCATTTGTCACTCATATAGTTTGAAATAAAGGTGAAAACTAGTATATTAAAATAACATCTTGTTTCATTTGTTTTATAAAAATACATATGTATTTTAAACAAAACGCAACATTCTATGTTAAATACCCATATACATATGTTATAAAATAGAATAACTTTCAATATTAAATACTCTATGTGTTAAAACTTCATAGTGGTATAAAAATTATTTTTAAATCCTTCTTGTATATATAACCATATACATAATTTCATTTATAATATATCAAATCATTTATTATCTATGTGCCTATAGTTTCTCCCAATTATATATACAACTTCTCTATATTATACTTAAGTGGTTTTTATACACCTAAATTTATTTATAACGTTTTATCAATTAAGTATTATAAATTTTCCTTATTCAATGGGTATATAGTTTCTTTCCAATTATTTATTTGATTCATATACACATCTATTTATTTATAACATTCCATCAGTTTAAATATTATAAATTTCCTTTTTAACTTATCATTACCCATATACAACTTTCTAATTCAATGTATATCATTATTTTAGAAATCTTAATACTTCTTTTTAGTTAGTATAGACAACATTGTTTATATACCCAAAATCAAAAATATCTCTTTTTACTTCATTATGAATTCCTATCCAAATCTTATATACATTTAAATTTAATCTAATGCCATGAATTCCAGTTCTCATTATGTGTAAATTTTATTGTTTCCAATATATAAGACTGTGAGCATTTGATTTTAATAAATTTAAATTCTCTAATATAGTTTATCTTAGAATAACATATTCACATTTAAGCTTTCAACCAAATGCGCATATATATATATATATATAAATATATATATATATATACATATATATATATATATATATATATATATATATATATATATATATATCCAAAACAATCTACACATATTTTATCCAAAACAAAATATGTATATTCTGTCTTTAAACTTGAATATATATGTAAGAAATTCCATTTAAATCAATCTATAATTTAATATAGATTTGAAAATTCAAATTATACTGGTTCAGAAAAATTGGTATATTATTATTAGTTATTTGGGATTTTTGAAAATTAAAATATAATATTATCGAATATTATAAATTAATATTCACAACTCGGGATGTTAAAAATCCTAGGTCGTTACAGTAAGGCTCCATGGGATTCCTTCTAGTATTGTAAGTAACTGAGACCTATTATTCACTATGTGACGCCCCACCCCGAGACCCACATTAACAAAGAGAATTACTAGGTAATTCTGTCTGCTAATATGGAGAATAGGGCTGGTTAGGAGCGACCATCTATAATCTTGTCTTAAACATCTACTGCATACGTCGATAAATGCTATATATATTTTTTTCTATTTCAAGTGAATCGACATATCCAATAAATGCTTAATAAAAAACTATAGGTGGCTAATGGATCTATCAGAACAAAATACAATAACAGAATGCATATCACATCACAGAACTATAATCATCATATATATAGATACATATACATAGATACATCCTAGTATGATACAAACTGATACACAAAAGTGGTACAAAGGCCACACTATAAACATCTAATCAAATACATATCAGAGTCAAGAGGAAAGAAACATATAAACTACACAAAAGTACTAGGCTGATATCCAAGCAGATGCATCAGAGCTAAGTCCTGTAACTGATAGCTAACCTGAAACAACTCGGTCTGACCCGAGTACAAAATACACGGGTCAGTCTAGCTAAAACAATCAGTTAATGAGGATGGGCAATAATATGAAGCATAAGATACAAGGTGATAATTCTTTTCGAATGAGAAAAGGCAACAGAAAGAATACAACCCATGACTTAAGTGAACTAATGTCACTTAAGTATACAAATACCTCAAAAGAGGTAAATTCAATAATAATGCTCGAATAATATAAACAATCACCGATGAAAATCTCCAAATCAAAACTCATGAAACTCAATAAGAGTTTATAATCCCCATATTGAAATCACCATAAAACAATGTATATATATATATGCCTTTCTCTAACTCAAGGCTATAAGTAAATTCATCATCTCAAATTGGTGAAATCGAAATCAAAAACTTATAAAAATTCCCCAGATTGGCCAAATCCCATTTTCATGCCGAAGCGATGCTGCACGTGCCATTCTCAGATAGCCGAAGCCTCTGACAAGGTCGCTAACACCTCTCAAAGCAGTTCGTCCTCATGACAAGGTCGCTGACACCTCTTCAAGCCATTTAGTCAGCTCTAACAAGGTCGCTAACACCTCCCTAAGCAGTTTGTCCTCATGACAAGGTCGCTAACACCTCTTCAAGCTATTTTGTCAGCTCTAACAAGGTCGCTAACACCTCCCTAAGCAGTTTGTCCTCATGACAAGGTCGCTGACACCTCTCCAAGCTATTTTGTCAGCCCTAACAAGGTCGCTAACACCTCCCTAAGCAGTTCGTCCTCATGACAAGGTCGCTGACACCTCTCAAAGCAGTTCTGTTAGGTAAACATCGTGGATGTGTCACAAACTCACGGACAGGAATTCGAAAAGTGTTAACGTGTGTCCCATACCACTCGTTCGCACTTAGCGATTTACTAGCCGCTAGTCGGTGCTACACTAGGAACATCATAAAATTCATAAAATCATATCTCGCCTCATCTCATTGGCGAGTGATAGAGAGACACCATACTCATCTCATCTCATCGACAAGTATTAAATAACATCGTAACTTGTCTCGTTTCATCGACAAGTGAAAACATCGTGATGGTTCCTCATAAACCATAAATCTCAAAATATGAAATCATATACTAAAGACTTGCCTTATATCATTGACAAGTAAATAAAACATCGTGATGGTTCTCATCGACCATACTCTTACATAGGAGGTCTCAAACCATAATACTTGTCAAATATTGGCCATCTTAAATAAGTCCAATAAATAAGAATTATAAAACTCAAAATACGCCATAAAATGGCAGAACATCTCAGAATCAATAATCTCAAATAGCTTCGATCATACAAGTCCGGAATTAACCGAAATAGTGAACACACATGTCCCATACCACGTGTTTTACTAAATCGTTTAATTCTCTTTCTCATACCATCGAATAGTATAAAAGTGTTTATTTTATATATAAAATAATTTATTTGAGAAAACAAGCTTTTAAAACTTTTTCCCAAAAATATTAATAAAACCAATATTTAAAATTTCTTTATTATAGGAAATAAATAGATTTTATATTAGAAAAATAATTTTAAAGTACAATGTAAAAATAATTTAAAATGTCAATTTATTTCAAAAATCACTTCAAAATGGTTTAGTGAAAATCATGCTCGAAAATAATGAAAAACAAGAGAGATTACTCAAGACCGATAACTTGAATTCAATACGAATTCAATTCAAATTTAACCCAAAGTCAATTCAAATTCTATTTAAATTTGCGTTCCAAATTCTCTAAATATAGCTAGCCTATTGATAGGCATCATATCTCTCAAAACATCTCAAAAACAACATCAAAATCGAACAAGAATGAGAGCAAAAATAAGCCAATACAATTCTTAGTTCAATGATTGTCATTGCTGTCGTTTTGCTCTCGAGACAGCAACAAACAAATATAGTTTTAACAAAGCTAACTTCGAAATTTCAAAAAACTCAAAACATAAAACTTCTAGCACAAAGTCTAAGCTTTCTGGAACATCTTGAATTATTAAATTTGGATAAGAAACATGAAAGATATGGCCAAAACAAATTTCAGATATGAATTTCACTACAGCTGTTGTTTTAGTTTCGGGACAGCTATACTAGAATGAACTTTCGACCATGTAAACATCAAAATTTGACAAAACTCAAAATATAAAAATTGTAGCATATAATCTAAGCTTTCAGGATTATCAAGAATCATCAAATTCGGACATTAAACGAAAAAGTTATCCCCTAATTACCAACAGTATTTAGCACTGAAAGTCACAGTTTTACAGTGACAGGACAGCGAGTTTGAATTGGGTTTTTCGACACTTTAAGCTCAGAATTTTCGAAAGTGTTTAACATGAAAGTTATCACTCTCTTTTCAAGCTTTCCAGAACATCAAAGAAAATGAAATTTCGATTTAAAACGAAAAAGATATACCTAATTTACTGACAGCAATACACGAATGAAAATGCAACAAATAAAATTGAGATTTCTTACCTTGAAATCTCAATCAAAGCTAGAAATTGTGAGTTTTGATACTCACCTTATATTTGTTTCAGCGAATTAGATTTGCAAGCTTGAATCTTCTACCATGAATTAGTTATAGAAACCTGAAACTTGAAAAGAGGAAAACATGCAGCAAGAAGAAAACCAATTACAAACAACAATCTCTCAAAACCAGAAATAAATGAGTAGATCTTGGTTTTTTATTTTTATTTTTGAATGGATTACCTGTTTAAAAGGTTTCAATTGATTACTTTTCCACAAAGATTTGGAGAGACTGAAATTTAGGTTTTAGGTTTCAAAGGAGAAATAGGTTTCAGCTTCTTTCTGGTTTCTCCCCTTTTCCTATTTACTGTACGTACTAATTTCTAAGAATAAGATTATTTTCTTCTTTGTTAGGATGGTTAATGGGCTTAGACCCAAAAAGAAATAATTAGCCTATAATACTAATTAACACTAAAGCACATATATTTTACCCAAAACAACATATATTCTCAAGTTTTCAATTTTATATAAAATCAAACTAACATGTTTTATGTTTACAAAATATTTTACCACATATAAAAGTTATTTTAACCATTTTAAAATTATTTTTATCATTAGATTCTCATTTTTAATTAAATACTTCAATTATAACTTTTATTCAAAAAATCAATATTTTAACAACAAAAATTACATAAAATCACTTCTCTTGTTTATTTTGTCTTAACAAACCATGTTAAAAATATTTTACATCCAAATATTATTTTTAAACAATATTACACCCATTTATTTATAAAATACATCATAATAAATTTTAATACTTCATTAAAATTTACCAAACTTAACATTTGGCAATAATTTGCAAAATTATTGCATTTTTATCAAATGAAACCATATATGTTCATTTTTATCACAAACAAACATAATAAAGTTTTCATACTTTATTTCTAACATTTTACATTTATTTCCAATATTATTTACTTAGTTCAACAGATTATTATTGAATTAAATTCTTTTATCTCACTTAATTTATTCAATTAATACCCAAATTGACATATTAACATTATTCATCATTTATTACCAACATTAACATCTTAATTCCATTTTTATTTATTGAAAACTCATTGTTTATTCAAAATAAACAGTTTTAACAAATTTTCTATCTCCAATTTATTTTATTTACCTATTATTAAATTATACTACCATTATAATTTAATTTTTTGCAGGTAATCACCAAAGGCAGGGTTGTTACAGACTCCCACCCTTATAAAAATTGCGTCCTCGCAATTTCAAGAGGAGAGTTGTATTCAACACAATTATTTCATCTAGCAAAGGAAGATAGATAGGCTTGAGTTTAAATTTTCTCACCATCAACACAAGATGATAAAAAACAAGATAAGATTGCTTGATAAATTCTATGGTTTCCCAAGTGTAGGCATTGGGATTATCGAACCATTGATTTTAAAATAGGAGTAGTACGCCATAATTTCGACGACGTCATACCTTCGAAACAAGAACACAGACAGAATGCTACATAAAAGATTGATCGAGTGAGATTGATTTCTCAGAAGCTTCTAGAAAGAGTCAGAATTTTAACATAACTTTATCCTGATTCTAACCAACTAGATAATTACTGACATAACCTTCTGTGTGTCACTATGAAAGGAATCACACGGATAAAAGATTGACAACAGTAGAGGTAAACAAGAGGTAGGTGGTTTCTTTAATACCACCAACCCAAACGACCGCGTAAATGCAAGTCGTTAGATAATTGTGCAAAGGCAAAAAAATAAAAATAAAAATAAAATAAAATCAAGGAATGGATTTTTATACTCCTATTTTACTAAACAAATATTCTTAAAGTTTTCCAACCCATTATCTTTAAGATTTAAAATTCTAAATTTTCTACACTTGAAAATTTTCAAAACTTCTTACTTAGATATTAAATTTAAATTCATTACTCTTTATTAGAGTAAATAAAGTTTAAGTTGTTTATTGTCTAATTCTTCCATAGGTATACTCTAGTTTGCAACATATTATTTTCAATTTATTTCTCAAATTTTCTGAGTGTTAGAAATTTTCGAAAAAATCGACGGAGTCTCCTTTGTACGGAGGGCCGTATATAGAATTACAAAAATGATTTATATAATATACATCGACCATTAGTCAGAAACACAGGATATATATCATTATTTAACACTTAAAATTAATCCGAAAACATACCATTCCCTTTTAGCATTTTAAAGCGGTTTTGCACAAACTTACATCTATAATATTTTTGATCAAAATATATTCCATCTATCCTCTTTTCACCTGTACTTAACTCAAATAGATGATATTAGTTCATGATCATAAATAAGAAATGCTACACTTAACTATTGAGGGGAAATAAATCAATTTCAATTCAGACCTGCTGTAAAGAAGACCTATTTTGACCATGAAAACAACAAAATCTGAAGAACTTTATAAAATAAAAGTTTTTCTAATTAGTCTGGGCTTTCCAGCGATATAAAGATCATAAAAATCGGATTTATGGTTCGAAAGTTATGGTAAATTTACTTTCAGCTTAATCTTAGAGAATTTTGTAATAGGACAGAATTGCCTATCTCCATTCAAACCCATTTTAGACTTAGTAAACAGAAAAATATTTAAAAGTGGTACAAAGAAACTCTATAGCTTACTGAATGCTCTTTCATCTGCAAAAATATTGAGCTCATTTGGAGTAATAAATCTCTAGTTATCACTATTTTAGTACATCACTTTTCTAAATGAAATTTTCAGCTTTTAAAATCAATTTAAAATTTGAAATTCTTCCAAACCATTTTAATTTCAAACTACAATTTCAAACAAGCTTTTGGATAAATCATTTATTAAATGATCCTCTGTTTTTTTTCCTGAAAAGCTAAGACATATAAAATTATGATCAACTTTACATAATCACCACAAAACATTTTATTAAGTGGAAATATTTTCATTACTTTCCAAAATCTAGCTTTAAAAAAAAAATTAACTATGAAAACTCATTTTCGAAGAGATAACTAATTTCTTGCATTATAAAGAGATGATTACTGATTATCCATCAAAATAAATTTTATAGTCTTCATTAATAACTTGTATTAAAATATCCAATTAATAATTTAATTTTCAAACCAATGTATTCTTTTACCTTAAATACATCATTTTATCAATCAAAACATCAAATGATATTTTCTTCTAATTAAGACATCCCCTTAATTAGAATTATTCACTTTACTTACGCAAATTACCATATTCAATTTCTCAAATTTCAAATAATTTAAGGATATTTCCTCCGATTGATTTATAGTGAATGACCCAATCGATTGGCTGCAGAGTTGATCAAATGATCAAAACTGCCTCGCCACTCCTCCAATACTCACTATGGTTCAATGGTTTCATTATACATTTAAAATAAAACCAATACTCCACCATATAAATTATTTTCAAACTTTACTTATCGAAACTCAATTTACCGTGTCTGACTGTCTCATCACAGCGTTTAGGAAATCCCTATGATAATGTTGGCCAAACGCATCGACCAGAATTCTTAAAGCACTAGACGGACAATCCAACACAAAATTCGTTTTCTTTAAAAAGAAATACCTCATATATAATACTTAAAATATTTTTTGTTTTTCTCCAAAAATATAAACTATTTCTCTTAAAACATGTCCTAAGTTAATTTTTTTTTTTTTTTTGAAAAATTTGAAAGCACCTCATTTCCCTAGTGGACATCCTCATGGAAGGACGACCGATAGGCCAAAAACCGAGAATGAAGTAAATACAATATTCGATTGTCCGATTGTGTGTCATATCCAAAACGGACTCAAAGAAATCAATAGAGTCACAATGACAGGAATTTGAGATATATCATCAACATCTCGAAACTCAAGAGTGAATACAGATACTTCAAAATCATCAATAACATTCCGAAGAGCAAGAAACAACAAATAGAATGCAACTAGAAAATACCCAAGCTACCCAACTCAATCATTCCAAACTCTAAAGAGGAAAAAGCGTGCTAATTCACTTGAAAAGATAAGCTATAAGGAAAAATCCCAAAATCCTTAACATCATACTAAATATTGCGGATTGCCTCAATAGGATTCGCAATCCTTGAAGAAATCACAAAATAAGAACGTCAAACATCATCAACAAACTCCTTTAATACAGATGGGTGTTAAGCACCCGTATTGAAGAGGACTTGAATAAAACAATCACGATTAGGATTACTCCTAAGATAAGATGTCATCAATTAATTTTGGGAATATTTCGAAATAAAACATATTCCTAGATATATCCCAAATTATCTACCCCAAAAGGCACGATAAGGTAAATGACACGATGATTAAGGAATTCGTAACACTTGTATTACACTTAGATGTACCTTCATATGTGTTTCTGTTCTGTGTTTATCATACTTTGTTCTGAATCTCGCTCTGATACCAAGCTGTGACGCCCCACCCCGAGACCCACATTAACAAAGAGAATTACTAGGTAATTCTGTCTGCTAATGTGGAGAATAGGGCTGGTTAGGAGCGACCATCTATAATCTTGTCTTAAACATCTACTGCATACGTCGATAAATGCTCTATATTTTTTTTTCTATTTCAAGTGAATCGACATATCCAATAAATGCTTAATAAAAAACTATAGGTGGCTAATGGATCTATCAGAACAAAATACAATAACAGAATGCATATCACATCACAGAACAATAGTCATCATATATATAAATACATATACATAGATACATCCTAGTATGATACAAACTGATACACAAAAGTGGTACAAAGGCCACACTATAAACATCTAATCAAATACATATCAGAGTCAAGAGGAAAGAAACATATAAACTACACAAAAGTACTAGGCTGATATCCAAGCAGATGCATCAGAGCTAAGTCCTGTAACTGATAGCTAACCTGAAACAACTCGGTCTGACCCGAGTACAAAATACACGGGTCAGTCTAGCTAAAACAATCAGTTAATGAGGATGGGCAATAATATGAAGCATAAGATAGAAGGTGATAATTCTTTTCGAATGAGAAAAGGCAACAGAAAGAATACAACCCATGACTTAAGTGAACTAATGTCACTTAAGTATACAAAGACCTCAAAAGAGGTAAATTCAATAATAATGCTCGAATAATATAAACAATCACCGATGAAAATCTCCAAATCAAAACTCATGAAACTCAATAAGAGTTTATAATCCCCATATTGAAATCACCATAAAACAATGTATATATATATGCCTTTCTCTAACTCAAGGCTATAAGTAAATTCATCATCTCAAATTGGTGAAATCGAAATCAAAAACTTATAAAAATTCCCCAGATTGGCCAAATCCCATTTTCATGCCGAAGCGATGCTGCACGTGCCATTCTCAGATAGCCGAAGCCTCTGACAAGGTCGCTAACACCTCTCAAAGCAGTTCGTCCTCATGACAAGGTCGCTGACACCTCTTCAAGCCATTTTGTCAGCTTTAATAAGGTCGCTAACACCTCCCTAAGCAGTTTGTCCTCATGACAAGGTCGCTGACACCTCTCCAAGCTATTTTGTCAGCTCTAACAAGGTCGCTAACACCTCCCTAAGCAGTTTGTCCTCATGACAAGGTCGCTGACACCTCTCCAAGCTATTTTGTCAGCCCTAACAAGGTCGCTAACACCTCCCTAAGCAGTTCGTCCTCATGACAAGGTCGCTGACACCTCTCAAAGCATTTCTGTCAGGTAAACATCGTGGATGTGTCACAAACTCATGGACAGGAATTCGAAAAGTGTTAACGTGTGTCACATACCACTCGTTCGCACTTAGCGATTTACTAGCCACTAGTCGGTGCCACACTAGGAACATCATAAAATTCATAAAATCATATCTCGCCTCATCTCATTGGCAAGTGATAGAGAGACACCATACTCGTCTCATCTCATCGACAAGTATTAAATAACATCGTAACTTGTCTCGTTTCATCGACAAGTGAAAACATCGTGATGGTTCCTCATAAACCATAAATCTCAAAATATGAAATCATATACTAAAGAATTGCCTTATATCATTGACAAGTAAATAAAACATCGTGATGGTTCTCATCGACCATACTCTTACATAGGAGGTCTCAAACCATAATACTTGTCAAATATTGGCCATCTTAAATAAGTCCAATAAATAGGAATTATAAAACTCAAAATACGCCATAAAATGGCAGAACATCTCAGAATCAATAATCTCAAATAGCTTCGATCATACAAGTCCGGAATTAACCGAAATAGTGAACACACATATCCCATACCACGTGTTTTACTAAATCATTTAATTCTCTTTCTCATACCATCGAATAGTATCAAAGTGTGTATTTTATATATAAAATAATTTATTTGAGAAAACAAGCTTTTAAAACTTTTTCCCAAAAATATTAATAAAACCAATGTTTAAAATTTCTTTATTATAGGAAATAAATAGATTTTATATTAGAAAAATAATTTTAAAGTACAATGTAATAATAATTTAAAATGTCAATTTATTTCAAAAATCACTTCAAAATGGTTTAGTGAAAATCATGCTCGAAAATAATGAAAAACAAGAGAGATTACTCAAGACCGATAACTTGAATTCAATACGAATTCAATTCAAATTTAACCCAAAGTCAATTCAAATTCTATTTAAATATGCGTTCCAAATTCTCTAAATATAGCTAGCCTATTGATAGGCATCATATCTCTCAAAACATCTCAAAAACAACATCAAAATCGAACAAGAATGAGAGCAAAAATAAGCCAATACAATTCTTAGTTCAATGATTGTCATTGCTGTCGTTTTGCTCTCGAGACAGCAACAAACTTTTAACCAAGCTAACTTCGAAATTTCAAAAAACTCAAAACATAAAACTTCTAGCACAAAGTCTAAGCTTTCTGGAACATCTTGAATTATTAAATTTGGATAAGAAATATGAAAGATATGGCCAAAACAAATTTCAGATATGAATTTCACTACAGCTGTTGTTTTAGTTTCGAGACAGCTATACTAGAATGAACTTTCGACCATGTAAACATCAAAATTTGACAAAACTCAAAACATAAAAATTGTAGCATATAATCTAAGCTTTCAGGATCATCAAGAATCATCAAATTCGGACATTAAACGAAAAAGTTATCCCCTAATTACCAACAGTATTTAGCACTGAAAGTCACAGTTTTACTGTGACAGGACAGCGAGTTTGAATTGGGTTTTTCGACACTTTAAGCTCAGAATTTTCGAAAGTGTTTAACATGAAAGTTATCACTCTCTTTTCAAGCTTTCCAGAACATCGAAGAAAATGTAATTTCGATTTAAAACGAAAAAGATATACCTAATTTACTGACAGCAATACACGAATGAAAATGCAACAAATAAAATTGAGATTTCTTACCTTGAAATCTCAATCAAAGCTAGAAATTGTGAGTTTTGATACTCACCTTATATTTGTTTCAGCGAATTAGATTTGCAAGCTTGAATCTTCTACCATGAATTAGTTATAGAAACCTGAAACTTGAAAAGAGGAAAACATGCAGCAAGAAGAAAACCAATTACAAACAACAATCTCTCAAAACCAGAAATAAATGAGTAGATCTTGGTTTTTTATTTTTATTTTTGAATGGATTACCTGTTTAAAAGGTTTCAATTGATTACTTTTCCACAAAGATTTGGAGAGACTGAAATTTAGGTTTTAGGTTTCAAAGGAGAAATAGGTTTCAGCTTCTTTCTGGTTTCTCCCCTTTTCCTATTTACTGTATGTACTAATTTCTAAGAAGAAGATTATTTTCTTCTTTGTTAGGATGGTTAATGGGCTTAGACCCAAAAAGAAATAATTAGCGTATAATACTAATTAACACTAAAGCACATATATTTTACCCAAAACAACATATATTCTCAAGTTTTCAATTTTATATAAAATCAAACTAACATGTTTTATGTTTACAAAATATTTTACCACATATAAAAGTTATTTTAACCATTTTAAAATTATTTTTATCATTAGATTCTCATTTTTAATTAAATACTTCAATTATAACTTTTATTCAAACAAATCAATATTTTAACAACAAAAATTACATAAAATCACTTCTCTTGTTTATTTTGTCTTAACAAACCATGTTAAAAATATTTTACATCCAAATATTATTTTTAAACAATATTACACCCATTTATTTATAAAATACATCATAATAAATTTTAATACTTCATTAAAATTTACCAAACTTAACATTTAGCAATAATTTGCAAAATTATTGCATTTTTATCAAATGAAACCATATATGTTCATTTTTATCACAAACAAACATAATAAAGTTTTCATACTTTATTTCTAACATTTTACATTTATTTCCAATATTATTTACTTAGTTCAATAGATTATTATTGAATTAAATTCTTTTATCTCACTTAATTTATTCAATTAATACCCAAATTGACATATTACCATTATTCATCATTTATTACCAACATTAACATCTTAATTCCATTTTTATTTATTGAAAACTCATTGTTTATTCAAAATAAACAGTTTTAACAAATTCTCTATCTCCAATTTATTTTATTTACCTATTATTAAATTATACTACCATTATAATTTAATTTTTTGCAGGTAATCACCAAAGCCAGGGTTGTTACACACTAGTAGCTTCTAAAAGGGACTGCAAAATGCCTTAGGGACCGAGCTGAGTTTGAGTATAGCTTACATCGCCAAATAGATGAGTAGATAGAGAGTGAACTGGATCTTGGAAGATTTGTTATGAGCATGGATTCTCGACTTTGTTGGTTTTTAGGCAGATCATTTAACCTTAGTTGAATTCACTTACAACAACGTCTACCTGGAAAGCATTGGTATGGCCCTATTCGAAGCTCTATTTGACCGTTTGTGCCATTTTTTTCTTGCTGGGTTGAGTCTAGTGATAGAATTGTTCTTTTTGCCTGACATGATCTTAGAAGCTAGTGAAAAGGTAGTTGTTATAAGAAGGAGGATGAAGGAAGCATAGGATCGAAAAAAGTGTTATGCAGATCGAAGGCGCAAGTATCTTGAGTTCTCAGTTGGAGATTTAGTGTTTGTGGAGGCCTCTCCGTTGAGAAGTGTTGTGAGGTTTGGGAAATCAGGGAAGTTAGCCCCTTGGTTTATTGGCCCTTTCCCATACTGGAGCGGATCATTAGACTTACTTACGGATTGAATTTACCGGAATTACTACCAGACGTGCACAACATATTTCATGAATCTCATTTACGTAAGTACGTACACGACCCTTCAACGAGAGTAGAACTAGCACAACAAGAACATTTGGAAGTTTAGCCTAACCTGACCATTCTTAGGCAGCCTATTCGTATCATCGCTTGAGATAAAAAGTGATTGAGGGCGAAGTATGTGAATCTTGTTAAGGTTCAGTGGAGTGTGGATGATATGGATTGCACTTGGAAAATAGAGGATTATATTAGAGATTCCTATCCCGAGTTATTGTCGTAGTTGTTTATTCTTTGTTGTATCTTTGTAGTGTAGTCACCAGTTATGGTGGAGTCACTTTCTTTATACCTCTTTGATTGAATGATATCATTTGAGTTTCTTTGGTATCTTTTGTTGCGTGTAGTGACTATTGCTATATCGACACTTTGAAAATTATCACCTCTTTTGGAAACGTTTTGGTTAAATCTCGTGCTTGGGTTGTTACAAAGATAATTAATTATTTTAATAATAATATTTCAAATTAATTAATCATTTTAAATAATAATGATTATGGATGACTAATTATTTAATTAATAACATTTAAAATTAATTAATCATTTTGTCAATGGTAGTTTAATTAATCACTTTAAAAATGATGTTTTAAAGATAATTAATCATTTTAACTACTGATGTTTAAGGTTAAGTAATCATTTAGATAATGACGTATTATAGTTAATTAATCATTTTATTAATGATAGTTTAATATTTAATCATTTTAATAATGATATCTAAAATTAATTAATCATTTAAATAATGATTATTAAGGTTAACTAACTATTTAAATAATGATATATTAAAATTAGTTAATCATTTTATTAATGGTATCTTAAGATTAATTAATCACTTCAATAATGATGTTTTTAAAGTTAATTAACCATTTTAATAATGATGTTTTAGAGTTAATTAATCATTTTAATAATGATGTTTTAAGGTTAATTAATCCTTTTAATAATGATGTAGTAAAGTTAATTAATCTCTTCAGTAATGTAAAGATGTTAAAGCAATTAATCATTGATTAAAGTTGATAAATCATTTTAAAATGACGTTGAAGAAAATTATCATATTTTAAAATTAACTAATAATTTTGATAACATTGTTTAAAGTTAATATGTACAATGTGAAATTCCAGCACAAGTTCAGTTATAAGGTTAAAAGTTTGATTTGGTTACGGAAACGACAATTTCCATAATTCGATATCGGTTATATGGAAAGGATTGATCATACTCTTAGCATTAAACATTGAGGTATGGAAACTCGTCCCTATCTCGTAAGTTAAAAATATCATCAAGGCAATGCCTAGAGTTACCACTGCCTTCACATGCCCGACTTCATTTTCAATCAATATGCAGTTCAAGTTTGAAATCGACGAGTAATGGTAAGAATATGAGATTTAATTTTCATATATGATCATTTTAAATATTTCTTGATAGTTGATTTAATGACTACCTACTCAGCTTTTTTCTTTGTGTATCGTCAATATAAGACAGTTTGTTGCTCATTCCGAGTGTTGATATCCTTTATTGAAAGCAACTAAAAATAAAGCGCGAGTGGAAGCCAAACTATGTTGGGTTGCTCCCATTAGGGTATTATCACAACTACCCTAGATTGGTTTCGGTTATATGTGCACTAAGATTTGAAATACTCAGATTCTCAGTAAAGATTGGCGGGGTCCCGCTCGAAAATGTGCGAGAGCCATCGTAGTTCTCAAGTAAATTCTAGAGGTATACTTTCGGTGAGGGAGGGTGCACTCTCCTAGTCATTTGTTGAATATTTTGCTTTCCTACTATTTTATTCAGAACCTTAGAACTTAATTCTTTCTTAATTGCATCAGAAGGTGTCTTGTACACTATGTGATGTTTAATTATTTATTCCCATTGCTTATGGTTAGATGTTGTTATTATGATGGCAAACCCGTTCTGCATTTGATGGCATGGTCATACATATTGTTGTTTATTTCTGCCCTTTTTTAGAGATTTACACATATCAAACTTATTATCTGACCTGAGTTGTTTGTTTTCCCTAAATTCTCTTATTCTCAATTATATTTGAGTAGTCCGAGGATAGCAGGTTACTTTGGTCTCTTTGAAGATGATGATGGGCGAGCAGGAGGCACCGTATCTATTTAGTTATCTATTTCCACCGTTATGTTTATCTATGTGTGCGTATTTCGGATAAACAAGTGTAAATGCAGGGTATATAACTGCTAGGATGATAGTCATAGTACTTTTATGTAACTCTAATATTTCCATGTTAAGGGGTAACCTTATGTACTATATTACTGTTATATTATATTTAACCATTCCGTTATGTGATTTTATATTCTATTCCGTTCCGTTCTTTATTTTATCCCTCGATAACTCGTGTTTTCGATACTTGATCAACGACATATGAACTCTAAGGATGTGTTAATTGTTGTTCTCAAGGATTTGAAAAGGGGGTTGTTACAAGGTAGTTGAAACTAAAAGCTCAAACCTATGGATAGTTGATTATGGTTGGAAATAATTGCTCAGAAGCTGGGAACCATCTATCTAAGACATACCCACTATACGAGGTATGCCAGAATGGTTCAAGCAATACCTAAGGCATATGGGGAAAGTTCCCATTTCTTGGCAAGCTGCACTAACGGTACCAGCTGCTCCCCCTACTGAAGTAGTCCGTATGCATTAGAATTCCCCAAAATATTTAAAGACTTTCATAATATGGGAGGATGGAAAAAATAGAGGCTAAAGATTTTATTAAAACAAAGGGTTGGATTAACAACTATGAACGTATACTTCGAGAGCTGGGATGGAAAGACCATATCAAGAGGAGGATGACTGCATGGCATTTAAAGAGGAGGCATTGGATTGGTGGACCATAGTAGTTGAAGAGAATGTTGAGGAAGGAATTACTTGGGATATATTCCTAGCTCGCTTCAAGTCGTGATTCATGCCCAAAGCTGAATGGAGTTTGCAATTAGAGAAGTTTATACAACTAAGGCAAGGAGACTTCATGCTGAAGGAGTATATCAGTAAGTTTATGGAATAAGCTATGTTTGGATTGAGTCAGATTAACACTCCTTCGAAGAAGGCTATGAAGTTTTTAAAGGCCTAAATTCTGCACTTAGGGAGTTGCTATTTAGTTAAGTACCCACAGGCACCACGTATGAGATGATAGTTGAAATGAACCTGCTTTTAACAGTTGGTATTGAGGAGAAGGAGAAGGTAGGACAACTCCAAAATTAAGGTGGAGTGAAGAAAAAGGGTTATGGGATAATAAGAATGCTAAGGGAATATCAAGAAAGGAGGTGTGGCATGTCGTAGATGTTAGAAGAAAGGAGATATGGCTAAGGATTGCAAAGTGAGTTTGATGAGGGAAATGTTCAAGGGGTTTAACACCCCATAAAATTAACATTATTTAGTAGATAATTAACAAGGCTCCAAAAAGGAATTTGAGTAAGCATTAGAATTTGATCATGAAACTTGCACTATTGTGTTCATGACAATTTTCTGAGGAAATTCCATAGTCGAAGTTTTGTGCTCGGAGTTTAGACGAAGAAGTTATCAGCATTCGAAGTTTTTGGAACAAAAAAATGAAAATAGTAATAATTTTTTTGGAATGCCACCGATCGACCCTCTTATTTGGGCCGATCGATCACTTATAGAGGGCCATCGTCTAGATGGGGGTAGCGGCTAGGGTTGAACCTTGGCCGAACAACCTGGATTTAATTATTTTAATATAAGGGATACAATTGATTTGAGCGTCCATAAATGTATTCCAAGCCCTTCACTTTTTTTCTCATATTTTTTAATCAAAGCAGCGAAGTTCTATCATTTTCCCTTTTCCACTATTTCCAAAAATTATAAAAATATTATATATATAACAAAGAGGGGAGAAAATAAAAGAGAAGAAGAGAAGAAGCGAATCAACATTGTGAAAGAAAAAGGAAATTTCAATAATTATAAATCTTTATTCCACTTAACCTTAAACCTCTTTTGGATTTGTAATTCAATAGTATATATACACACCTTATTATACATATTCTTTTGGATTGGAAAGGAAAAGGAATCAAGAAAAGGGATGAATTCAGATTTGATAGATTTCGAAAGCTTGAAAGGTGTATGCGAAATTATACAATTTATTTATAATATCGAAATCTATTTTGTTGAGTTTTATTTAATTATTATACCTATGCATGATCTGTGAAGTTATAGGCTTAGGAAGATGAAATCTCACCTACATATTCTATAAGTTAGGTAATTGGAATTGGAATGATATTTACAACCTAATATTTAAATTTGCAAATCGGTCCCTGAATTTGTTAAAGTTGAACATCGATAAAGCTGTAAAGTTTATTTCAGATTTATTGTTGGAATCTAAACCGTAAGTATTAGTTTAGATTGCCCTAATTTAACTTGGAATGTGAATTCCTATGTCTTAATTCATTGGAAGCAGGATACAATTTATTTGTATCTATTTCTTTCTGATTTTCATAAATTATCTAATTTCATACATGTATAAAAAGTGCATCATTTGAAATAAATGGAAAAAGATGTGTAAAGTATGGATATTCTTCCATAGTTTGCACTGCCCAATTCAATAAAAGAAAAGTGATAGTTCTTTGCAATTTCAAGTAAAGATAAAGTCTCATTGTTGAGTAATTTACGAAAAAGTATAACTGTAATCTTTTTTGGGAAGTACAACTCTAATAAATCAAAATATGGAAATTAATATTCTAAAATTCCTAAGCTTTGGAATTTATGTGTTAGGAATAGGAATAAATATACACAAACACACATGTATAACCATGCCTAATGATTAAAATATAAATATATATAGCATAAAATACGTAGATATTCGTATTACTTATCATTAGGATGTCTATTATAAAGAGCATAGTAAATTATAGGATTAGGAGGTGTTGATGGAAAAGAGATAGTAAACCAGAATTTGCAGAGCGATAAATGTGTAGTTAATATGGAGTTATAGGAATTAAATAAGGACATAAATGAGGTTAATGTGCCGATTAAAGGATTTAATGTTGCATTTATGAGGAAATGAAGTAGCCATAATAGGATTGAATTAGAACATGTAAATAAATATCATTAGAGATTGTCCAATACTGATTTTAGTGACTATTTATTATGGATAATTGACATTTATTAGATATATGGAAACGAGGGATATAGGGGTAAGCATACAAAATAGTAATAATTACGTAGTGATAAGTCTTAATACTATTAAATACGCATGGATTGCAAAATAATTTTCATAGTAGGAAATTATATAGCCTTAATTATATGTTTAGAACGAGCATGAATTAGTTGGCCTAGCCAACACTTAGGCGATGATTGGTTTGGTTTAGTGCTTTAGAATGCGAGGTCGATAGATTTATAAAAAAGAAATCTGCCCTTCACCTAAAGGCTACCAACAGTTGTATGTACTTACTACTGATGTGTGATATCTCTAACCATAGGATCCATGGGGAAGGGATGTACATTTGCGTATATACCAAGAGTTTTCCTTGGATTTTATTAAATGGCTTAGTAGCTTTCAGGATGTCAAGGGTTTTACTTCGGGGTTGCAGTATTAAATAGTCGTTTGGTTTGCCTACTTCCTATATAGAAGTCTTAAATAACCTGCGATGGTACCTAGTAGGGAATATTGTGTGCTTCATTTCTAACAATTGGTATTAAGTAACTAGGATGAGTATTTTTCTTTGACTTACATTTGGTTGATCTAAATGAGATTTCAGCTGTAGAAGGTCGGCGGGCTATGTCGATATTATTAGACTGGTATTTAGTAGTTAGGCTGGAATAGGCTTAACTACAAACGATCTGGAGCGGTCTTAGCAAAGACTTAGGTTATGCCCTGACACTTTTTGCTTACTACTAGTGTAGAATCCATTAGGATAGGCAAAGTCCTCAAAGTTTTATTTAATTGTTTGTTTGTTATTTGTTTGATGTAGGTGGGCTAGTTAACCCTTAGATGAGTATGAGATACATTAGTAATACCGCAATTGTATTAATAAACCATATCTAGGAGTTATCATTCTTTTTAGCCAGATCCGATTGACTAGCTATTACATTACGAAGGACCAGCTTCAGGGTCGAGGTATTAAATGGTCATTGGGTCTGCCTTCCCTCATCTAAGAACTTTTAAGTGGTCGGGGTTTTTAGGTAGTACAACATTTGGATATATATCTATATAGGCATATACATAGTTATGCCTTGGAGAAGGCTAGGCATATTGTATGCGCATATAGGATTGAATGGATTAGCCATGAATAATAGACATAAGACTTAAACGAAACTAATCGGCATAAATTAGTATTGTGGGAAAAGTATGTACTATTTCAGTTGCTAGAACGTTGTTATGACCCCACTCCCTGTTA
The DNA here is from genome assembly GCA_030765085.1 of Allium cepa. Taxonomy (NCBI): domain Eukaryota; kingdom Viridiplantae; phylum Streptophyta; class Magnoliopsida; order Asparagales; family Amaryllidaceae; genus Allium; species Allium cepa. Next base: position 770,216,435 of record CM060939.1, on the reverse strand, counting down.
CAACTCGTATAATAGATTTAGAGGGACATGCTACTAGTGCAACTGGGAACGGTAGATGGTGAAGTCTTCTCATTCATGCTCGGTGCTGGCAAGGAAAATAGTACTCAAGCAGTAATATTGATTTCAAGGTAGTAGCCTTAGTCAATACATATATTCTATTATATTTTTCTATTCCAATATGAGTTTATATTGATCGCTTACTAATATACTTATGTTTATTACAGGTTACAAAAACCGATGGACTATACACCAATGGACTTGGATTTCAATTTATTCAAAATTTATGACCATTAAGGTGTGGATTATTAGAAGGGGAGAAACTATCACGAGCATGAGGAGGGGAACTATAAGAATCGATGCCAAAAGCTAGCAAAGAGGGGACAAGATAGGCAAGCTTATGCCATCGAAGTTGTACCTGTCTCAAGTAGACCTTCTCCTAGAGACAAAGGAAAATATATGTTGGAAGGTACAACTATTACCGCCAGAAATACTATTCATGCCTTATTTGACTCAGCAGCATCACATTCGTTCATAGCCAGAAATATAGTAAACTCCTTCAATCTAAAACCCAAGTTTCACCAACTCGATAGTCATGTCTAATCCTATTAAGGGGCCAATACACCTTTCTTTAATTTGTAATGACCTAGACATGGATATGTGTAACGTTGATTTTACATATAATGCTTATGTTCTGGGTTCTGAGGGGTATGAACTTATCCTAGGAGTGGACTAGTTATCTTACTATAGGGTTGCCTTAGATTGTGATAGGAGGATCATTTTGTTAAGAAGTTGTAAGGGGTGAGATATCGATGTTCGTTGTGCACCCCAAAACTCAGTCGAGTTAAGCTATTTATGTTCTCTCAGCTTGTCATTAGATGTGCACTCATTGGTGTCCACAGTCCGAGACTTTCCAAACGTTTTTGAAGAAGTCCCCAGTCTCCCACCTTGAAGGGAGATTGTGTTTAGGATTGTTGGAGATGGATGCTAGATCCGCCATGCTGCTATTAAAGCATACGACCCCTAAGAAAAGGCAAGAGTTGGATTAGCAGATTTTAAAGCTATTACCAAATGGATTTATTCGCAATAGTACTTCAAAATGGGGAGTGCCTATTGTCTTTGCAACTAAGGAAGATGGCTCTCTAAGGTTATCCATTGACTATAGAGAGCTTAATAAGTCGACCAAGAAAATAGATATTCTATACGTAGAAGTGATGACTTATTTGATTTGCTTGTTGGAACCAAAATCATTTCTCGATTGGACTTAGCTACTGGATTCCACTAATTGAGAATAACTGAAGATAGAAAGTAGAAGACTATTTTTTGCACTTCAGACGTGCTGTATGAATGGGAAGCACTGCCTTTTGGGTTGTTGAAGCCCTTGCTTTCTTTATAGATTTGATAGTAGAGTTTCTAAATGGCAGCTAAATAAATTTGACATAGTCTACGTAGATGATTCTAGTTTTCTTTGTGAGGGTGAGCCAGAAAATCACTTAAGAGAGGTACTAGTGACATTGAGAAAGCCCCAACTAAAAGACAAATTCTCAAAGTGCCATTTTTGGAAGAAGAAGGTGAAATTTCTCAATTATATTATTTTCGAAAAGGGGTTGTCTGTTGATCGTACGAAGGTGGAAGCTATTCAAGGCTGGAAGATTCTGAAGAACGCCATCGAAATTAGGAGTTTTCTTGGGTTGGCAGGTTACTATAGGAAATTCATCAAAGGCTTTGCAAAGATAGAAGTCCTACTGACTCGCTTAAATAAGAAAATTTTAGCTTTTGCATAGGATGTGAAATGCACGGAAGCATTCGAGTAGCTAAATGTCACGATCCATATTTAATGTATCAAAGGATCGTAAAAATTAATTCATATAAGACCATATGACTCTTTAACTTTAGGAAATGCTTATTAGTGACACATTTCCTAGCTTCAGAATTTTTTCGAACGATTTTAACCTTAGAAACTTGTAATAGCTATAATTTCTTATAGAAGCCAAATTAGCATCCGAGATCACTTCCATTGAAAAGATAATATGGTTTTACCTTCCATAAAATGGTCATAATAACCCATTTCCATTAGATGTTTTTGGAGCAACTTCCATCAGATGTTTTTGGAGAAATTTAGTCGGTAATTAGTGACTTTGGGGATATTCCCATTAACCCATTTCAGGTTTTACGCCTATATTGGTTGAAGTCGACATCCCCAAATCATTTCTATAATTTCCCAACTAGATCTAAGCCTCCAATAACTCATTCTCTATCAATAATCTTCTCTTTTCTCCTCCAAATCAAGTTTGAATCATAGATTAGGGGTGGATTACCAAGGGGATTCATTAACGATCTTCAAATCTACTTTTTGGGAAAGGAAAATCATTGTTGTTCATTCTGGGATCTACACCAATTTGCATGCAAAATGTGGATTTTAGAAAATTTGGTCAGTGATTTATCACCTCTCACCTTATTATATATGTATATATAGGGTTCAATATGTTTTTGATACATTTAAGAAGTTAAAATTATGTTTTATTTCTATTTTAAGACCATACCTATAGTAAAAATGTGAATAAATGGATTTTGGGTATTCTAGACATGTTATTTGGATCTTTGTATTCCTTGACATACGTTAGGCTATGTTGTAGACACCTTGTAAGATGATTTTTGTGATCTATTGTATGGTTTGCATATTTGAATGTTGTTTTGTGCATGCATGGTATTTGTTATATGCTTATATGGTTAAAAACACTCATCAATGGATATGCTCAAGGACGTTAAGATTGTATCATTGCATACAGAATGCACATGGGTTGATGAATGGGGAATATGGATAAAACCAAAGCAGAATTGGAGGTCGAAGAAAATCGATTCGATGTTCGATACGACTTGTAATCCGGGAGGTTTTATCTTAGAGCCATATCTAAGAAAGAAAATCAGTTCGGTGCTCGAAGATGACTTAGCATCCGGGAGGTGTTTGCTTGGGTTCAGACTCGGGTAAGGATATGGGTTCGATGCTTGAAGACGATGGTGCCTGGGTGGTGTTTACTTTGGGCCAGACTCGAGCAAGATTTTTTATTTGGTTCTCTTGTGCTTCTTGGAGCCATACTTAGTATTTTTGTGGGGCAAACCAGAGCAAGATTTTCTATTTAGTTTTCTAGTGCCGCTTGGAGCCACGGAAGGGTCGCTTGGGGTTTGGCTTGGGTATAGCCAAATAGAAAAATGAAAGGTCAGGATTTCATCGTTGCATAGTGTTACTTTGGGGATTTTTTCGTGGCATGTTTCGAGGTTTTTGGGGGTAATCTAGAATGGAGTAAACAACTCCAAACAACTTAGGATTGCTCTGGATTTCATGCAACAAATAGTGAAGCGATGCCATAGTGCTTCGACATGTTGACGCCGATGACATGGCTCTATGACTTATGAAGGGTGTCTAGAGGCATTTCAAAGATGATAACTTAACGATGGGAGAGTGACGGTGATCCACAAGTGCAAGTTCAATGATGCAGGCTTATAATCTACGACTGTGTTTCACTATGGAAATAGCCGAGACGGAATAACGATTGAGTTTCATTATGGAGACATGTACAAATGAATTGTTGATAGCTCGGAGGTTTTTAGTGTGCTCGTAAAGAAGGGGTATGTAGGTAGCTTTTGCCTGGATTTTCGATTATCCTGATCTTACAATAGTAGATTAACCCAGGCGTTGCGATTGTAGCCTGGTCCTTGCCTTTCGAAGTGGCAAGGATTTGAGCACCAATGAAGCTGAGATTTTGATTGAGTCTCTGGTTAGTGTTTGTGCCATACGAGTTTTCGTATATTCATTGCATATGAGCGATGGTGAAGATTTTTGATGGATGTTATGTTTGTCATAGTTTTTTATCACTCTATGTAACGACCCAGAATTTTAGTTAATTAAAATTTGAATATTTAATTGAATTTTAATATTAATAAGTAAAATTTATGAGTCGAATAAATTTTATTTCGAATAATTGAATTTAACTGGATAATTAAATCAATAATTTAACATGTGAAAATACAGAAATAATTGAAAATTGGGTTAAATATGATTGAAAATGATTTGTAAAATTTTATTATATCATATTGGAGTTAGAATGATGTTATAGAACTTTTAAAATCGAATTTAAAGTTAATCTGTGAAAATTGAATATTTTAATATTTAATTATCGACTGAAAATAGCCAATTTTTGAACAGTCTCAGAATTGGACGAAACTAGTTCCATTGGATCCGTAATAGTTTGTTATTATCGGATTTCAATTTTCTTAGCAATCGGAGTTGTCGTTTGATCGTGACAGCTCGAAACGCATCGAAATTGTTTTAATATTTATTTGGCGAGTTAAAATAGTCTTTTTCAAACAGTCTCGGATTTCGACGAAACCAGTTTCATCGGATCCGTAATGTGATATTATTGTATGGTTTCAAATTTCAAGTCAATCGGATTTACCGTTTGTCCGGTGCAAGCTAAAACGCCTAGAAATTTGATTTACCGATTTAATTTTAAATCGAACGTTTATTGCCATAACTCGCACAGATGATCGAATTAGCTTCCGAAACCTATTCCATTGTGTCCGAAATGCGGGGTAAACCTTAGAAACACCAACTGGCACGCATCGTTTGGAGTTCGAAAATTTCGGGATGAATAGTGTTCGTCGTTTTTTCTATAAAAGGCCACATATTTCACAATTTTACACTCAATCCCAGAACCCTAACCCTAGCCGCCATGTTTATTTTCAGTGGCAAGAAATTTCTCTTCTTCTCCTCTTAATCTCTCCCAATCCACAAACAATTACGAGAAATGTTCAACTACAAAGTTGTAGAGGACGATGAGAGCTTCAAATCCATACGGATATGATCGAAAATGGAGCAGCGAATCAACGGCGATTGGCGACCAAAGCCACACGGTTGCGCACGCATCTCGAGAGCAGGTGGAGGCCGAGCTCAGCCATGTTTGGGCCGAAGATAGCTCTTGCTTTGGGCTTCGAAACCCCAGTCTCGATCGTCTTCAAGCTTCGTATGGAGGGAGCATAATTCGATTCAAAAAACGGCGGCTATGGGTTTCTTCACGCGTGCGTGTATACTGGGAGAGGAAGAAGAAGGAAGGGGACGACCCAGATTGCAGGGTGATGGATTGAACGGCTAGGATGATGTAGGTTTAAAATTACAAAAGAAATGTTGTAAATTTTCATATTAAAAATTCGTATAACTTTAAAAATGTATAACCTTTTCATACGGGGTCGAAAACGCGCGAAACCAGTTGCGTTGGGTTCGTATGGACGAATACTACGCTGTGGAATTGGATTGGAGTTGATTGGAGCAAGCGAAAATTTTGGATAAAATTAAATGCGCGTTTAATTTTATTTGAAATAAAAGCTGAAACGAAATTGAAATCAAGGTGAGAACTTCTCGCTCAGTCGAATCGGTTTCGATTTTAATTTTAAATAGTTAGATTTAAAATTGCTTGAATGTATGTTGAATGATAATTGCAGTTATTGATTGCTGTTTGGTTGTAATATTAGATATAATAGGATATATCTATATATAGCAATATATATATATTGGCATATGTATATATTGGAGTTGATTTCCCGCATTATATAGCTGATGAGACCCTATTGCGCTGTCTATTAAGCGGATAATATTTTATAAATCCCATATACCGCGATAATTCCGTACTGGAACGGAATTGGTATTGTGCTAATGTTTGTGGATGCAGGGAAACAGGTTGGAGGGATCCAACTGGATTCCTCAACTGTATTGATTTATTTACAGATATTTTGATATTTGTTGATTATCGTATCGATATATGATATTTGGATGTCGTGATTGACTATTTGGTGTTGTTGCATCATCGGATCCATTTTTGAAGTTTTAAAGTAATGATTTTAGTTTTTAAAAGAATTTTTAAAGTGATTTTTGAAAGTATACGTTTTATTTAATTTTGAATTGTTAAAATAAATAAACATTTTAATTTTATTATTATAAAAGTTATATTTTTGGGAAAATAATACTTAAGTGTAATTTTGGAGTTATATAAGTTTTAAATAACGTTTTGTAAATTAATAAAGAGATTGGTTTATTTAAATTGAGATTTTTGAATTATTATAAACGGTTTATATAAAAGATTTATAAGATTTACATTTTATAAGTTAAAGATATTGGAATTATAAAACGAGCTTTTATAAGTGTTAAAATAAAGTTGTACTTAGTTTTATAAGTAAATAAGAATTTTAGATTTATAAACAAATGATGATATAAAAGAATGGATTTGTGAATAAATGGATTATAAGTAATTTACTTATAAGTTAGATTCGGCATATAAACGAAACATAAATTGGATTAATAAAGGAGATTTATAAACCGAAGCTTATAAATAGAAATGGAATGTATAGACATTGTTTATAAATTCGAAATCATTGGGATTTGATAAATTGAAAGTTGAAATTGGTTAAGGAAGTATATTCACGATTTTGGACAGTGAATATATTATCAAATAAAATGGATATGCTTGGGAAAATGAATATTATAAAATGAAGTTAATCGTTTTAACGATGTTTTAAAATGTATTATGAATCGAATACATAGATTTCAACATTTATTATTGAAATAGACGTTTTCGAGAAATAGAAGGAAATGATGGACTATAACACTGTTGTTATAGTAAATGATTTCCGAAAGGAAATGCTTTTGTATAGTATTGGGATTTATATATCTATTTAAATTTCGAATCCCTATACTAGTGATTTTGGGTTGTCGTAACGATGTTTTGCGCAACATTCGTTATGGCCCAAATAAATATGTTTAAGAGAATGATTTCCTTAAAGAATGAAATATATACTTAATTTCGGTTTAAGTATATTGAATATTTTCCAAGTGTTGAAAATAAATGGGTTTGTGAATTACTTATTAATAAATAAGTACGGAAATGTTTTTCCAATGTGAAATGAAACATTTTGAGAATTTATCTTTTTGAAGACAAATTGAAAATGAATATTAGAAATCGATTTGGGAATCATATATTCATAAATATTTTGGAATGTAAATTCACTATGGAATTTATAAATGAAAAGGGGAATTGGTTTAAAAATAAACGTTGATTTATTTTTGAAGTGTGGGAATTAATTTACGGATTTGGAACGTAAATATAAAGTAAATCGTTAAGGATTTATTTAATTGGTTTAAATGAACCATGTTGGATTGAAAGTATTTCGCATGAGGAAAGTGATTGAAATTTGTTTTCAAAAGTGGTAAAGGTGAAAAGTGATTTGAAAATTAGTTTTCAAATGTTGAAGTGTGGGAAATATATATATATCTTGTAAAGATATTTTGGAAAATAAATAATTTGAAAAATTATTTGGAATCTGGTGATGTTGAGCATGCCTTTTGATAGTTAAATAATCCAACTATCAATATTTACCTTTAAATAGGTATATGTTATGATTGTTTGAATTTGAATGCCACACTTATTTTTGAATAAGCGCTCACTATTCGGGTTAGCTAGGAAAGGACCTTGGGGTCGTATAACCCATTCTGAATATGTGATACGTCGTAATGGATTGCATTTGATGACCGGTGTTGAAGAGCAGATATTTTTGAAAACAGAAGGATTACCGTTGAGTTACTTTGCATCGGCCGATCTCCGATATAGAGGTTTTATCACCCTTAGTGACGGGAAGTCCAGACGTGATTAGAAATTATCCGGAATGCAAGGACTTCTTTGGAAGTGCCTTCGGTTCTGTTCAAGCCCGGAACAGACTTGTATGGATTGTATGTCTGACATTACAAGTTGAGATATAAAGCTGATTTCTTTCAAATATATTTCTGTTGGTGGCGGAGAATTTATTCTCTTAGCTTAACACCCTTCTCCGAGACGTACGAGCTCAGAGGTTATATAGTTGAAGGTTATTAGTGATATACTCCCAATTTGGTAGTGTGGCATGCTGAGTGTTGCTGTGAAATGATCATTGTTTGATCATTTGTGATATGATCATTTGTTTGATCATTTATCTTGGTGATCATTTCTATGATCATTTGTTGACCCAAAGCACAACTTTTGTATAAAGCGTGGCTTTGTGGACGAGACTTCGTCGGACCTCACACCCGGAAATGGTCAAAACAGGAAGGATGCAGCAAGGTTATTAGGGGGTAGCACCCCTTTAATGTATGTCATTCCTTCTGGATAGAGGTGGTTTCATGGTATGTAGCCCAGATATTTAACCTATGTTGTTGCTGCAAATTTTGTGGTTGCTGGAAATCGAGGATCCTCAGATAGATCGGCTACGATCGGGGGATGACATATTCGTGTCAGTAGTTACCCAGTTAGGGGTAACCCGGCCTTGTGTTGGCAGAGATCCGGTTTGGTTCTCGGGTCGTCTTTCCAGAGGCGTACCTATGTGGCAATGGGAAGTTCCTTGGCCTGACCATTTGTTGGAAATCCAAAGAAACAATACGATCTTGTACGGTTTTAGTTGTAGAACCTATCATTCACCTATGGTGGCGCCCCACTGTTTGGATGCTAGCTATAGTAGGCATAAGTGCGGAATGCCTATGCTGGCTAAGATTTATATCTTTACTTTCGAAATGTTTTATACACTATGCACTAGTAATAATATCAAATGTTTCTTTTCAATGCGTATCAAGCATCTTTGACTATCATAAGGAGAAATCTCCTCCGATTCTGCGTTTGCGTTGTGTGTGTGTGCGGGAGGCCTTATGGTAGTCTCATTTTTAAAAGCATTGCGACTTGACTTTGAAAATATCCCTCTATTTTGTTTTAAAGATAAACTGTTTTGAGTTCTCACACCAGTCACATGACTGACTCGGAGTTTATTGTTTTCCTTCCTAAACTCTGGGTGCTCACCAATTTCCACACGGGCAGTCAAGAGTTTGGTTATCAGGTTATTATGGATTTAAGAGTGCTATGGAGCTCAGGAGGCGAGCTGCATATCGAGACGTACCACTTGTATATGATATTATGCTATGTATAATTCCGCTGTGTATTCTGTATGAGGACAAGTTTATATAACTGTCCATTGATGTATTGACTCTGTTGTCTATTGTTGTTGTAAACTTTGATAATGATGTAATGTATAAAATGTGCAGTTCTTTGTTTAAAGATTATTCATTTATTTATTATATGTTGTTCCGCAGCGAATTGTGAGATTCTGAAATTCTGTTGTTTCTTTTCTATTCTTCTTCTATCCTTTTCTCTCTTCTTCTACCTCTTTCTTCTTCTTTAACCCTAACATTTCGGTTTTTCGGCAACGAAAAATCGCGAGACGTTACATTCTAGGTTGTCACACGACATAGGTATTTTCAACCATATACCCAGACACTGGATATTTACTTTGACTGTAGTACTCTCATATGGCTTTGATAGTAGATTAGAATATATCGACTATTATGTGCTAACTCTTTGGATGGGGGGATAGTCTAGGTATGGTTCTCATATCCTATGCCCCTATTTACTATATACGATTTTTATAGCATTTTAAGATGATGTATCGCTCACATCAGGCTATTGTCTGACCCGAAGTTTAATGTTTGCTTCTTATTATCTCGGGTACTCTTAAATTAGTATATTAGTGATAATAGGTCAGATAGTGCTTGGATCTATACGTACTACAAGCAGAAGGCTACGCTTTCATATATCTACACCTGGAGCTTACTATTGCTTATATTCCATTATGAATTACTGCAGAGCTATATTAGTACTTGTACTACTTTAGAGATAGTCCAGAGTTCATTTGGGTGAATTAGGATGTATAAACTCTATTATTTCAATTTTTTTATGATCTATGAACATGTTGCACTCTGATGTTCTTATTTATGGTACATTTGATTATATCACCATCTCGCTTGTTTTACATATATGTTATGATATTATATTTTTTCTATTCATTGTCGATGTCCTACAGGTGCTATGCTTAGATTTTTATTTCTTACATCTTTAGCTACCGTGCTGTGTCATCCGGGTACAGTAGGATCTAGATTAACCCTAGAGGGGGGGGGGGGGTGAATAGGGTTATATCAAATTTTCTCGACTTAAACATAGAAACAAACTGTAGAAATAAATATGCTGAAAAGTAAATCACGCACAAAATTTACCCAGCTTCGGCAACCCCTGCGTACTGCTGCATTCCCAGATTTCTATTAGAATTAAACAGTTTCCCGCTTACAAACACTCTAACAGACTCGCACACCCTGCTACCGCCTATAGAGTTTTGCAAAATCGCACACCCTGCTCACCGAACTAATTCTAACCAGACAATCGGACACTACCTACAACCTAGGTGGTGATTTACCCAGGTTTGACAACCTTAAAAAAAAGGAATTTAAATTTAAAATAAATTTAAAAACAAATTAAAACCCTATAAACTAAAACCCTTTTAACAAAGCCTCTTTCATAAAACAAGGCCGGCCCATTATTGTTTCTTCAACCCGATCCTTCTTTGTGACTCGTGAAAAAAATGTCGGCTCTGCTGATTTGGGCCTTTTGTTCCCTTGCGAAAATTAGGGCTTTGTTTCTTCGTTCGATCTTGCGCCTTGCTCTGTCGATCGATGGCTCTTTTGAATTGCACTCGGCTGCTTCTCTTGATCACTCTGTGAACTTAGGGTTTTTGATGTAAACGGCTTGGTTGCTTTGAGATGCTTTTATTCGAATTCTCTCTGGTATGTGATTTTATCCTTTGTTATCTGTATAGATTGCTTGAATTCGGTTTGCTTATCTGTGCCGATGATGATGGTGGTGTTTGGTATTTATATGGATTTCGAGACACTTGTATTTGCTCGTATCAATTCGATACTTTCCAAATTTTTTCTTTCCTGAATTTTTTTTTCAACTTGATACTCACGGCCTTGATTTTGTAGCGTTCGATTTTTGCTTGAGACATACGGCAAAACCTTTCATCTTTTGATTTTTGACTTTATCAAAGATACGCAGATACATACTTGATTTTTGGCTTGGTAATCACGTTGCTTGACTTTGATATTTTCGGCAATTTCCATCTTTATACATACTTGATTTCAATCCACGACTCTGCACTATCTTCGGCCATCACTGTTTTTACTGTTCTCACATGTATATGCTTCCATGTGATTTCGACTACACTATGTATTATGTTGATTTTATTTGCATGTTGCTATTCTCTGTTGCACTTGCTCATTTGCACTGCTTCATCATGTTGTATTCATCCCTGTACTTGTAGTTGTGTAGTTCTTATGGCTTCACATGTGTACAGAGTTGTTTGCTGTCATTAACACTTCCATGTATCACTTGATTGACTCAAGTATTCGACATTGCCATGCTATTCACTATTTGCATTGTAGTTTGCATTGGTTTCACTGGTGCATTCTTACTTTGGTTTCATGATGTGCTTGCTGCCTGGATTGATTCTGTCCACTTCATGTTGTTGACTGCATTACTGCTGTCTCATTTACTTGTGGTCTTCACTGAGTTTGTTGTTGCATTCATTTCATGTTTGCATTGTCATATTGTTGTCAGATACTAAGAACTGTTGAGAACAGTTCGACTTCGACTTGGTCTTTGGGCATTGCATTACTTCATGTATGTTGAGCTCTGGTCATTTGCACTTGCACTTGATATTGTAGTTTCTGGCCTTGTACCTGTAGTTGTAACTGGACATGTTGCATACTCTCTGATTGTTTGCAGTATTATGTTGTTGCCAGTTTGCCTTGTACTGTCCACTGCCCTTGTGTTGCTCACCATTTTGCATACATGTTTTTTTTATGCTTTCATGTTCTTGCAGTGCTATGCCTTTGACACAAATGCTTCACTTGATATATATATATATATATATATATATATATATGCATTTGCCACTATGTTGCATTAAGCTTCACCACTCTTGTATCATTGGTGTTTGCACTGTGTTGCATTACCATCATTACTACCTGGTCGACTTGATTCTCTACACATATGATCTTGGTGGCATTTCTTTATGGTCTTGCACTGTGCATATGAATTTCTGGTTGGTCTGCATTTTTCGATTGTTGCTGTCCTATATATGATGTTTGACACTGTTTCAGTCGCTATGCAGTTGAGTTGTTGTTTGGACATTTGTGTTCTGGTCATTAGTGCTCTGGTGCATTTTGCTCGAGTCACTTGCATTTGTTTGCTGTCATGTTAGTTCGAATTGCACTTGCTCTACTTGTAGTCTCTGGTACTTTTGTTGGCTGCGTACACGAGTTGGCGAGGCAGTGCACTCGTGTATGAATGTACATGTGTGTATTGCAGGCACTATGTTTACTTGTCCCTGATAGGAATACAAATGTATATATATCTAAGTGCACGACTTTGTGTGTGGTGAATTCAAATGTAAATGATGACACACAACCCAAATAACTGAGGCACCAATAAAAAACAAATTTATATTTTTGCACACTCAATTTTGTTCATCTTTAGATTACTGCTGTAGTTGCTAATTATACAGGTACACAGGAGACAGGACTAGAACTGCAGCTGGACAATGCAGATAGATGCAAATTTATGATTCTGTTCAGTGTTGTGTGTTGTAGTGAGAGAAAATATGAATATGAAATGTATAAACATGTATATGTATGTAGAGAGCTGAAATCTTTGTAAAATATTATATTGAATAAAAATACTGATTGAATTATATAAATTCTTTGCAATAGTATACTGATTGAATTATATAATTTCCGTGCAATAGTATTATTATTCAATATGAATATTTATGTATATATGTATATAGTACAATCTGCAGACACATATTGATATATGTATGTTTGTTATCATCAAACAAAAATTCACATCAAACAATCTCCCCCTTTTGACGATGACAAACATATATATTAAAGATTTTGAAATTCTAATAGATGTGTTTGTGCATGAAATATTTAGCTCCCCCTATATGAATGCTCCTCCTACAGCTGAGACCACTCCCTATTTGGAAGATTTAAAAAATTACAGAAGAATAAAAGAACTAAAGAAAATTGACTAACAACATTTAACAATTTTTTTTTTGAAATATTCCAAAAAATATTTACTTCCTTATCAAAATCTTGTTCTTCTCCCCCTTTTGTCATTATCAAAAGACTGACAAAAAACAATGGAACAGAAGGAAAAAAAACATAATATATCAAAACGAGATAACAATTTCCACACTTTAGGAAATGGATCGATGATTCGGTTTTTGTATAATAAGAAGAGAGATATTTTAAAATTAATTTGATATCTAAGCACAAAAATAAGCACTTACTAACCACGCATAACCATAAGGACTTTTAAATGGGATTAGCAGTTACTTATTAGTCTAAGCATCCGGACTTTTAAGTGAGACCAGAATACTTAGTTACCATACTCCATCCATGCATACCACAAGGACTTTTAAATGAGAATGGAGTAATGATAAAAATAATTCACTCACATGCTCCATCCATTCATAACCATAAGGACTTTTAAATGAGAATGGATGCATGAGAGTTATTATCATTAATTAATTTTTTAACAAAACTAATCCACTCTTCTCATTTTACAAAACCATTATGAACGATAGAAAGATGGTAGTAATAGAAATGATCGTGGAATAAGTTACCAAGTTAATTATATTAAATAATATCCAATACTGAATACCATATTCGAATCAATCTTTGGATAATATCCAAAACTGGTTTGAATTCTAGAAATTGAAGTTGAAAGTATATATCCAAGAATATTTTAACTAAAAAATGGAAAATGATCAGTCAATTTCCATAATCCCCAAATCGAAACGTAATCTGGAAAATCTGTCTTCGGGGAGGGGTTTTGTGAAAATATCAGCAAGTTGAGTGTAACAACCCGCATATTTATCGAGTTTGTATTTAAATATTTTATTTAAATATTAACTCGTTAATTGGATTTTGGTCCGAAAAGCTACTTTTTGCAAACGGTCAAATTAGGACTCGAGACCACTTCCATTGAGTTCCAAATGTCGTTTACAACTTTTTAAGTATAAACATCGATAGGTTTGGAGTTAGTGAAATTTCACTAACTTTTTCCGCTTTGGACTTTGGGTTAGTTTAGCCTATTAAGCCCAAGTTCCAACCCTCTTCTCCTCACTCTTCATAAATTTCCTAACTAATCAAGCTTTGGCATTAATGGTGGAGGGAATGGGAAATTAAAACTCCAAGCACAAATTCAATTGCAAATCCAACATTCAACTCCAAATTCAAGTAGAAGATATTGGATTCAAGCTTTGGATTGCTTCTCCTTGCTTTCAAGCTTCATCTTCATAAACTTTAGCGCAAAGGTGAGATTTTTATCTCACAAATATAGTCTATAACTATATTGGACTGTTGGGAATGATTCCCTATCACTTTTGCATGCACATTTGCATTTGGTTTGGATTGGATTGGCGAAAAACTCCAATTTTTAGCGTTTTGGTGAAATTTCTGCATTTAGGTCGTTCTGGCCATTTTCGTGTTTTCGGAGTTAGGTCGCTCAGGACCTTAGGTCGTAGGTCGCTCAGGACCTTAGGTCGTAGGTCGTATGGTCGTTAGGTCGCTTTGCTTTGACTCTGGCCATTTTTGCTCACTCGCAGTTAGGTCGCTCACGACCTAGGACTTAGGTCGCTCGCGAGTTAGTGGCTTAGGTCGTTGGGTCATATAACCCATTAAGTCGCGCTCCTTTAGGTCGCGCCTCTTTTAAGTCGCCCTTCTCTGGACCTTGTTAGGTCGCTCAACATTGACCTCGTTAGGTCGCTCAACACACCGTGTCGCTAGGTCGCTCGACTCTGGACTTCATTAGCTCATTCAACCGTCTACCTTTATAAGTCGTAGGTCGTCTCCGACCTTAAACCACTCGGCCGCATTAGGTCGTGAACCTTTTAGGTAGCGTGTTGCACTAGGTCGTATGACCTTAGGTCGTTAGGTCGTATGGCTTTAGGTCGCTAGGTCGTATGACCTTAGGTCGTTAGGTCGTTTGGCTTTTAGGCCGCTTCCACGCTAGGTCGTTCGACTCTTAGGCCGTAACACTTAGGTCGCTCGCCTCTTAAGTCGCTAGGTCGCGTGCCTTTAGGTCGCGTTTCTTTATTAGGTCGCGTGTCTTTGTTAGGTCGCTGACCTTCTTAACTCGCATGACCTAACCCCTAGGTCGTTGGGCCTCGTTTCTACTTAGGTCGCTGCTTCTTATAGGTCGCTCGGCTCCTTAATTTCTTTAGGTCGTTTGAGTGTTAGGTCGCGAACCCATTTTAGGTCGCATGACCTTTACCCTTTAGGTCGCTGGACCACTAGGTCGTGCCCCTTAGACCCCTAGGTCGCAACCATTAGGTCGCTCGACCCTATCCCTCTTAGGTCGTTAGACCTCATTTTGTCTTCACTAAGTCGTACCGTTTTGGACGGGGCGCTGCCCCGCACCCCGCTGGGGGCGCTGCCCCTTGGACCCCCGCGACCTGACCGGGCAGGTCGAACCCCGTAGGCGGTGGCGTTGCCCCCGCACCCCCACCTTGGGGGGTTGCCACCCCCCTGGACCCCCCCTCCGTAGGGGATCTTATCTGAAAAAAATTGAGCTGATTTCCTTTGATTTTATTCGCATCTCCGTATGCGATCTTTATGACTGATTGTTTCTACACTTGCTTGTGTGTTTTGTCACTTTATAATATAAAGGTTTCAATACTAGTAGTAAATATCAAAACTCTTTTAACAAACAATTTCAACTCTATTTTTAATAACAAAGCTCTTTTCTTAAACCGTTTTCCAATCTATTAGTATATACAAGCCTTTACCTCACTCGGATGAGAAATCTAATTAAACGACTTAGTAAAACAAGTGGTATGAAACGCTTGCGTTCACTTTGTCGGTTAATTCTTGGACTTGTTCGATTGAACCTCTTGTGACAATTTTATTAGTGAAGATTTACAGTTTGTTCGTAAATATTTAAGTTAAGCAAGTGGTTATGGGACATGAAGCGAAACTTCTATATTTACTAGCTTAGTGTAATTGACACTTCTCGTTGATCTTGATGATCGCTTTATGAATTAGACTAGCAATTGCGCGATGTCTCTTTCATTGCAAGGTTAGACTAGACACCACTTGTGTGATTCCATTCACACATACCTTTCTGCTTTTTGGTTAGTCTTGACCTCAATCTGTGTGATTCCATTCACACATGCGGGGTAGCTCCCCATGGTCTTCGGACCGTCATGTGATAGGCCTCTTTCCTTTTTATGATTTCTGGATTTCTCGTGTTGATTTCTGGAATTTATGTCATTGACTTGTTATGAGTACAAGTTTAGGGTATGATGCCCTCTTCGAATCTTTGAGAAGATTCTTGTGATATTGATTATCTCTTATTGATTGATCTTCTGTTGATCATTATTTACATACTTATAGTGGTATGTCGTTATGGATGTTTATGTTTATGCCATATCTTTTATGTTATATCATGTCATCTGATATTTATAGCTAGACTGTTCCGTTTATTATTTTCTTAAATAATACTCGGGTCAGACCGAGATGTTACAGGTGCTTCTGCTTGACTTCTTCCCAGGGATTCATCACTCTGACTTTTGGCTAACTGTTTAGATTAGCAGTTTTTGTTGTATACACTTGAGATATAGACTCATAGTTGTATTCTTTTTTATAGCACGTGTTGCTATTCTTTTGTATTATCGTGGATCTTATTGACCACTACTCTGATGTACACTTTCATGTGTTAGTTATACATTTATATCTTCTTCCGCCTTTGTGATATGGATATCTGTGACTGATTTGTGATATGATTATTTCTATGTTTGTTTCCGAAGATTATTTATAGCCACCGTGTGATAAGCAATTACATGGATGGTCGCTCCTCAACAGCCTTATTCTCCGTGCTAGTTGACAGCACTACTCCGGAGTGTTCTTGGCTAGCGTGGGTATAGAGGTGGGGCGTCACATTGAGCCTCAGTTGAAATATATTCAATGTAAATGTCTTCCTTTGCAATGTGATCTCTAAGAAAGTGGTGTCTCACATCAATGTGTTTTGTGCGTGAATGATGAACAAGATTATTTGACAAGTCTATTGCACTTTTACTATCACATTTTAATGGAACTTGTTTATAAACTAAGCCAAAATCAGAAAGAGTTTGCATCATCCTCAGCTTGTGTTTTTTCAAAACCTAGTCCTTTTCTGTTATTAGCAAAAATTTGATTTCCCAATAACATGTTGAATGATTTTTCTCCTCTTGAAAAGTTATTCAGAGATTTCTCAAGATTTTGGACTTTGGTTTTTAGTGTTGTGTTTTCAGTGACAAGTGAGGTGCATCTATTTATAAAATCCTTTTTCCTAGTGTCAATGGTTTCGACTCAAGTTTTCTTTTTCAAGATTCTCAAGGCTATTCTTAATTCTTGATAATTCTAAATCTAAATTTTTACAATTTTCACAGTCTAGATTTTGAATGTTTTCAAGTTCAGTTTCTAACCTAAAATTTTCACGAGCAAGTTCTCTCCTATCAGATTTCAGTTTTTCAATTTTAGATTCAAGAGTATCAACTACTTTAGTAAGATCAAGACACATAAAAACAAGATCTTTATAAGAATAGTCACCTACCTCACTAGATTCCTCTGAGCTTGCTTCTGAATCTGATTTTGCCACAAGACACAAGTTAGCCTCCTCTGAGCTATTATTCGAAACTTCCTCTCCTTTTTCATCATCCCAAGTCACTACAAATGCCTTCTTCTTCTTTTTCTTTCCTTTGTTGTTTTTGAGAAGTGGGCATTGTTGTTTGAAGTGGCTAGGCTTGTTGTAGTTAAAGCACGTCGATTCATTATCGGAATTGTCAGAATCTTTTGACCTATTACCATTTGTTTTCTTATTGCGTGGCTTGAATCTTGACCATTTTCGAAGTTTATTGACAGCCATTGCAAGCTCTTCAATTGGATCTTCTTCTTCTTCATCGCTCTCTTCTTTGCCCTTTAAGGCAATCGTCTTCTTCTTTGATTCGGAGTTGTTGCGTTCCTCCTTTGCTTTTAGCTCAAGCTCATAAGTCATCAAGTTACCGATCAACTCCTCTATGCTTAGTTTACTCAGATCTTTCGATTCTTTTATTGGCGTGACTTTTGCCTCAAAGTTCATTGGTAAGACTCGTAGCACCTTCCTCACAAGCTCTACCTCAGCGAATACCTTCCCAAGTGCTCTAGCGTTGTACACCAAAGTTGAAAGGCGTCCAAACATGTACTTTATGCTCTCGCCTTTGTCCATCACAAAGTTCTCGTATTCATTGCTGAATAGGGCTAGACGAGACTCCTTGACTTGAGAAGTTCCTTCATGTGTCACCTCCAAGGTATGCCAAATATCCTGTGCAGTTTTACAATGAGAAATTCTATTAAATTCATTCTTATCAAGAGCACAGATCAAAGCATTCATGGCTTTAGCATTTGTAGTTTTTAATTTCTTATCGTTAGCATCCTACCTATCCTTAGGTTTAGGAATCTCAGTATCACAAACGGTTATAGTGGGAGATTTATAGCCTGTTTCAATAATGTCCCAAACATCATAATCAACAGAACTAAGATAAATACTCATCCTAACTTTCCAATAAGCATAATCATTCCCATTAAACATGGGTGGCCTAGAAATAGATTGCCCCTCAGAAAAAGCATTATTTGGTGGATTCATGACTCTAGAGTTAAAAATACCTTGCTTTGATACCACTTGTAGGATCTAGATTAACCCTAGAGGGGGGGGGGGTGAATAGGGTTATAGCAAATTTTCTCGACTTAAACACAGAAACAAACTGCAGAAATAAATATGCTGAAAAGTAAATCACACACAAAATTTACCCAGCTTCTGCAACCCCTGCCTACTGCTGCATTCCCAGATTTCTATTAGAATTAAACAGTTTCCCGCTTACAAACACTCTAACCGACTCGCATACCCTGCTACCGCCTATAGAGTTTTGCAAACTCGCACACCCTGCTCACTGAACTAATTCTAACTAGACAATCTGACATTACCTACAACCTAGGTGGTGATTTACCAAGGTTTGACAACCTTAAAAAAAGGAATTTAAATTTAAAACAAATTTAAAAAAAAAATTAAAAACAAATTAAAACACTATAAACTAAAACCCTTTTAACAAAGCCTCTTTTATAAAACAAGGCCGGCCCATTATTGTTTCTTTAACCTGATCCTTCTTTGTGACTCGTGATAAAAATGTCGGCTCTATTGATTTGGGGATTTTGTTCCCTTGCGAAAATTAGGGATTTGTTTCTTCGTTCGATCTTGCGCCTTGCTCTGTCGATCGATGGCTCTTTTGAATTGCACTCGGCTGCTTCTCTTGATCACTCTGTGAACTTAGGGTTTTTGATGTAAATGGCTTGGTTGCTTTGAGATGCTTTTATTCGAATTCTCTCTGGTATGTGATTTTATCCTTTTGTTATCTGTATAGATTGCTTGAATTCGGTTTGCTTATCTATGCCGATGATGATGGTGGTGTTTGGTATTTATATGGATTTCGAGACACTTGTATTTGCTCGTATCAGTTCGATACTTTCCAAAAAATTTCTTTCCCGAATTTTTTTTCCGACTTGATACTCACGGCCTAGATTTTGTAGCGTTCGATTTTTACTTGAGACATACGGCAGAACCTTTCCTCTTTTGATTTTTGACTTTATCAAAGATACGCAGATACATACTTGATTTTTGGCTTGGTAATCACGTTGTTTGACTTTGATATTTTCGGCAAATTCCATTTTTATACATACTTGATTTCAATCCATGACTCTGCACTATCTTCGGCCATCACTATTTTTACTTTTATCACATGTACATGCTTCCATGTGAATTCGACTACACTGTGTATTATGTCGATTTTATTTGCATGTTGCCATTCTCTGTTGCACTTGCTTATTTGCACTGCTTCATCATGTTGTATTCATCCCTGTACTTGTAGTTGTGTAGTTCTTCTGCCTTCACATGTGCACAGAGTTGTTTGCTGTCATTAACACTTCCATGTATCACTTGATTGACTCAAGTATTCGATATTGCCATGCTATTCACTGTTTGAATTGTAGTTTGCATTGGTTTCGCTAGTGCATTCTTACTTTGGTTTCATGATGTACTTGCTGCCTGGATTGATTATGTCCACTTCATGTTGTTGACTGCATTACTGCTGTCTCATTTACTTGTGGTCTTCACTGAGTTTGTTGTTGCATTCATTTCATGTTTGCATTGTCATATTGTTGTCAGATACTTAGAATTGTTAAGAACAGTTCGACTTCGACTTGGTCTTTGGGCATTGCATTACTTCATGTATGTTGAGCTCTGGTCATTTGCACTTGCGCTTGATATTGTAGTTTCTGGCCTTGTACCTGTAGTTGTAACTGGACATTTTGCATACTCTCTGATTGTTTGCAGTATTATGTTGTTGCCAGTTTGCCTTGTACTGTCCACTGCCCTTGTGTTGCTCACCATTTTGCATACATGTTTTTTTTTATGCTTTCATGTTCTTGCAGTGCTATGCCTTTGACACAAATGCTTCACTTGATATATATATATATATATATATATATATGCATTTGCCACTATGTTGCATTAAGCTTCACCACTCTTGTATCATTGGTGTCTGCACTGTGTTGCATTACCATCATTGCTACCTGGTCGACTTGATTCTTTGCACATATGATCTTGGTGGCATTTCTTTGTGGTCTTGCACTGTGCATATGAATTTCTGGTTGGTCTGCATTTTTCGATTGTTGCTGTCCTATATATGATGTCTGACACCATTGCAGTCGCTTTGCAGTTGAGTTGTTGTTTGGACATTTGTGTTCTGGTCATTAGTGCTCTGGTGCATTTTGCTCGAGTCACTTGCATTTGTTTGCTGTCATGTTAGTTCGAATTGCACTTGCTCTACTTGTAGTCTCTGGTACTTTTGTTGGCTGCGTACACGAGTTGGCGAGGCAGTGCACACGTGTATGAATGTACACGTGTGTATTGCAGCCACTTATGTTTACCTGTCCCTGATAGGAATACAAGTGTATATATCTATGTGCACGACTTTGTGTGTGGTGAATTCAAATGTAAATGATGACACACAACCCAAATAACCGAGGCACCAATAAAAAACAAATTTATATTTTTTTCACACTCAATTTGTTTATCTTCAGATTACTGCTGTAGTTGGTAATTATAGAGGTACACAGGAGACAAGACTAGAACTGCAGCTGGACAATGCAGATAGATGCAAATTTATGATTTTGTATAGTGTTGTGTGTTGTAGTGAGAGAAAATATGAATATGATATGTATAAACATGTATATGTATGTAGAGAGCAGAAATCTTTGTAAAATATTACATTGAATAAAAATACTGATTGAATTATATAAATTCTGTGCAATAGTATACTGATTGAATTATATAATTTCTGTGCAATAGTATTATTATTCAATATGAATATTTATGTATATATGTATATATTACAATCTGCAAACACATATTGATATATGTATGTTTGTTATCATCAAACAAAAATTCACATCAAACAGTACCTCTTCGGTGCACTATACATGTATATTGTGTACTGGAGGTGTAGGGCAGTCATCATATTTGATATTAGAGCTCAGACTGCATAGACGACCTAAGTTGATACTTGGATCCATTAGAGATAAAGAAGAAGCGATCATCTTAGAATGGATTGAGAGATATATGAGAGAACGTACTTGTTATATTTTGGTTTTCAAAAATATGGTAGTCTATTATAGTAAATCGCATTACACATATGAGTACCATTGATGTTGTTTTTCTCTATGAGAGACTGGTCATTCTTATTACAATTTTTAAAAATGGCAATCATATTGGGAATTTTGCATGGGAAGTTAAGGATGGAAGGTTCACTAGGATAACCAATGACCCAAAAGTGCAAGTATCATTCATCCATATGATAGTGAGCGTATTTCTAGCAGCCTAAAGAGGAGCTATAGGGATAGTGGATATGGTACTCAAATGCAAGTGCAAAAGGTTATTGTTCCTCAAGAAGAGGCTAAACCGCAAGTGGGTGGAAGCAGCCAGAGAATGAGGGATAACGAAGGTGGGAAATGGTCCTAGAAGAAAGGCGACCAAAAGAAAGGCAAGTGGGAGTTGAGGTGCTTTAATTGTAATGACAGGGTCATATTAGTGAGGACTATAAGGAGCCAAAAGGCGGTGAGAGGAAGTTATTCAGCTGCGGAGGGACTTGGCACGCTAAGTTAGATTGTCTAGTGCCGGTCAAGGAAGCACATTCCTAAATGAAGAATTCTCCGAGGAAGGGAAAATGGAAGCATATTTGCTATGATTATGGGGAGAAGAGCCATATTGCTAAAGACTGTTTGGCGGAAGGCAAGAAGTGCTACAATTGCAACAAGATTAGGCATATCAATAAGGATTATCCAGATTGCTTAGAAATAAATAGACTGAGTCTTGTTATCCTATGGGCGATGTCCCAACTTCGTCGAGTGCTCCACCGACGAAGGAGAAAGGGAAGAGCATCATTATACTAGGTATGTTTTCTATTTTCGATGCACCGTTATGTGTTTTATTCAATAACTTATCCTCACATTCCTACATATCTAGTGATTTGGTAGATAGACTAGGATTGAGACCTAAGATAGTTGACTAGCCTTTAAATTGCAGTAAACCATGTTGGAAGCTCAGCCAGCCTATGCATGGTCTGTCGAGATTTATCCTTATCGAGTCATGTCTATTTATCGTGATTGATTTGTTTTGGGCATCAGAGGTATAAGGTGATCATCACATTGAAGGAGCTGTTGACTGGTGTGCTGATACTTACCATTCCAGATGTTTTAAAGCCTTTCATTGTTTTCTCCAATGCATGTATGAGATTAGAAGCTGTAATTATGCAAGAAGGTAAGTTGACATCCTATGCAAGCAGGCAGTTGAAGGACCATGAGTGAAGGTACACCACTCATGACGTAGAGTTAGCGGCTATTATTTTTGCTTTCAAGACGTGAAGGCACTATCTTTTGGGAGAAAAGTTTGAGTTATTCACTAACCACAAATTCATTAAATACCTATTTTCATAAAAAGACTTGAATCTTTGGCAACAAAGGTTAATGGATTTTATAACATCATGACATTGATGTACACTATACCCCTGGAAAAGGGAATGTCGCCGACACTCTCAGCCGAAGGCATGCTACACTTGATGTTATACATGAGTGAAGACATTTGGAGTTCCTCTAGAATTTCAATTTTTAACCACCAATAGAATCCACACTAGGCTATTTGGCAGTGATGGAAGTTAGACCAGCGTTGATGGACCGCATAGGATAAGAACAGAAGTAAGATGCACAATTGTAGATATTTTGGCCAAGCTAAGTAGAGGAGATTATTTTTCCCTATGTCGGTATATATGCAATAGAAAAAAGGGGATGGCTGAGGGGAGATGGACACATTTGTATTCCAATGGTGGAGGAAGTTTTGTGGGGACTACTAGCTGAGTGTTAGCATTCTAGAATGACTATTCACCCCATGGAGATAAAATGTATAGGGATATGAAGCAAATTTCTATTGACCAGGGATGAAGAAAAGGGTAGCGGAGTATGTCTTTAGTTGTTTGATATGCCTAAAGATAAGGTGGAACAAGGGAAGCCTGCAGTACTTTTATTGTCATTAGAGCAACTGACTTGAAAGTGGGTGTATATATCGATGGATGTTATAGGTGGGTTGCCTAAGAGTCAAAGAGGCAATGAGGCCATTTGGGTTATAGTGGATAGGACTATGATATATCTAGCACAAATTTATATCAGAGAACTGGTATGTTTGCATGGAGTTCTAGTCAATATCGTTAGTGATAGAGACCCTTATTCATTATTAAATTTTGAGGAGTTTGGAATCAGCTTTAGTGATGACATTAAATCTTAATACCACTTACCACCCGTAGACTTTAGGTTAGACGGGAAAGGTGAACGTGAGTTTGGAAGATTTTTTGAGAGCTCGCATCATGGATTTTAGAGGATATTGGGAGAAACATTAACCCTTGGTAGAGTTCGCATACAATAATAGTTACCAAGCGACGATTGGCATAGCACCCTTTGAAGCCTTACATGAGAGACCATGCAACTCGCCTAATTTTTGGTGGAAAACTACCGACAAAATTCTACTTAGACCAGATTTAATTCTTGAGACATTAGAGAAGGTAGAGAAGATTAAATGGAAAATGAAGGTCACATATGACCGTTAGAAGTACTATGTTGACAAACGAAGAAAGGAATTATAGTTTGCAGGGGAAGACATGGTATTTATAAAGATTCCCCTCTTAGGGAGGTTATAAGGTTTGGGAAAGTAGGGAAATTGGCATTGAGATTTGTTAGGTCCTTTCCAATTTTGGAAAGGCTGGGGAAACCAGTGTATTAAGTAGAACTTCCAAATAAGTTAGTAGGAGCCTATGACGTTTCCACATATCGCACAAAAAGAAATGTTTGCACAACATAACTACCGTTGTAGAGTCTAATCGGTTAGCTGACGTCGAGACGGAGCCGACAACACCCCATGCCACTACACGTATAGTTGAGCAAGGAACTACGAAGATTTTTAATAAGTAAATTAAGCTGGTCTGAGTACAATGGGGAGATAATCCAGTAGAAAGAAGGTGGGAAACCGAAGAGAAGATGAGGGCATCTTATCATGAGCTTTTCTCTAGTAAACTTTCTCTCTCCAAAATCTTGGAATTGTATAGGTTTTGGTTGCATCGTGATTGCTAGATTGGATGGTAGGAGATGACTGCTACACTTTTTTTTTCTCACTCATATAAAATCTTATATATATCTAGGATGCATGCATTCATGCTTATGTCGTGATCTTGCATTCACACATTGATTGAGCTTACATATAGCATGTTGCATACAAAATCACATCGCATTTTTGGTTGAGTAGATGGTTGCATAGATAACTTAGTTATATAACATGGTTGTAGAGTGCAGTTACTTTACCTATCCCTTAAGGATTCGAGTATGAAATCTTTTAAAGAGGGGAGAATGTAACATCCCATAAAAATTAAATAAATTAATATATTTAATGATAGGCCAAAAATGGAAATTTTGCAAACATCGGAATTTGGCCACAGTAATTACACCATTATGTTCATGGCGATTTTTTGATCAACTTTCATAAATGAAGTTTTGTGATCGGAGCTCAAACGAAAAAGTTATTGACGATTGAAGTATTTGAATTTAAAATAACTCAAATGAGTCCAAATTTTAAATTTAATAATGTTAACTAGAAATTAAAATGGGTAATAAATAGTTTACCATTATGGAAAATTAACATTTGGGAAAAAAGTTAGCGTTGCTGGTTAAAAGAGGAAAAAAAATCAAAATATAATCGAAGGGGTTAGTCGACTACTTACAATGGGTGGTCAATCGGTAGCAGTCAACCACATAAGTAGGAGTAGTTGATTAGTTAGTGAATGTCAACTAGGGTTTAGGTTAGGTCATGAACGACTCAAATTGTATTATTTTCAACCAACTTAAATCATACGGTGTTGACTTTTTCTAACCACTATGTTAGCACCAGAATTGGTCACTAACACCTTTAAGAGAGATTGTGTAAAGAGATTAATGAAGAAAGTAAATTTAAACAGAGAACAATATGCTAAATTAAATGCAAAAAATAAGAATACTAGATTTATAGGGTTCGGCGTAACTGCCTACGTCCACTTTGAGGTTAATCTTTATTGCTTTTCTGAACAATTGATTACAGATACAATCCATACACCAACTACTTGAATACAATTGTTAAGCAAAGAAGATAAGTCTTGGATGAGTCTTGAATGCGGCAGAGTCTCCCCGGTGTTCTCCAAAAAATGCCCCTTTCACTGTGCCCCTGCCTCTTTATTTATAGAGAAGTTGGGTTGGACTTCCCTGATGGGCCTAGTAGCAAGATATCTCGGCCTAAAATGAATGACTTCTGTGTGTCGAGCCATAAATGCCGAGCCATGCCTCCAAATCGAATGAGGCAGTATGTTGAGTGAATCGTGTAGGCCGAATGAGATCTAATGCCGATCAAGGGGAGAACGCCGAACGAGGTTGGAATGCCGAACGAGGCATAATGTCGGTCGAGGCTGGATGCCGAACAAGGCTGGAATGCCGAACAAGGCATGAATGCCGAACGAGGCTGAAATGCCGAACGAGGCTTAATGCTGGACGAGACCTGAATGCCGAACGAGGCTGAATGCCGAACAAGGTTGAATGCCGATCGAGGCTTAAGTACCGAATGAGGCATAATGCAGGACGAGACCTGAATACCGAACGTGGCTGAATGCCGATCGGGGCTGAATGCCGAGCGACCTAGTGGTACCGAACGAGGATAAATGCCGGTCGAGGCTTGAATGCCAGTCGAGGCTGAATGCCGATCGAGGCTTGAACGCCGATCGGGGCTTGAACGCCGATCAGGGCTGAATGCCGATCGAGGCTTGAACGCCGATCGAGGCTGAATGCCGGGCGATCCAGTTGTGCCGAACAAGAATGCCGTGTCGAACGGCGCTGGATGTCGAACGGTGCACAAATGTCGTGTCTCTAGTTACTTGGTCAAACCTCCAGGTAACACTTGCCCCCCAAAGTGCATCATAAGTCGAACATGATGTGCTTTGAATCATGAGTTCTCCATGTTTTGCTTCGAGCCCTTATCCTGGATGCCGATCGAGGCAATGCATGCCGAACGTCATACAAATTTCGAGTGACACATACAAATGCCGAATGACATACAAATGCCAAACGACCTACAGATGCCGAACGACATACAAATGCCGAACGACCTTAATGCCGAACAAGGGAGGTGTCTTGACTGGTTTTTCCGGTCGTTGTCCCTTCGTCTTCTCTTCTCTCTATATAAGCTCATGCTCTTTATTATCCTCCCTTTTACTTTTACCTCCGCTTCCCCATACTTACGAACTCTTCTTCTTAACCGTCTTTAGAGAATTAACTACTCTTTCCCTTTTGAACACTACACGTTGCCTCACTTCCTTCTCCAATCAGTTGAACCCGAATAGAGTTGCGCCTCCTACCCCAGAACATCCCCAAGCTTCGACTCATTTCTTAGGTAATGGCATCTCCTTTAAATACCTTTTCCCGAATGAAAAGCATAGCATGAGGTTTGAATTCGTGGACCTCTGTGAGATTAAGGATGATAGGAGCCTCGTGGATAAAGGACAATGAATTGAAGGTCAAATACGTTTCAGGGATAGGAGGAGTGATGGGAGGAAAGAGGTGTTAGAGGTGTTCAAAGGAGAGTGTTGGTGGAAGGAGTATTGGTGTGGCTCGGTAAGGCTTGCTTATGCCGAGCGAGGAGCATTTGTACCATAGTGAAGTTTAAGTTTTTAATGTGTTGAGTGATGCGGCTCGACATGGTCACAGCTCAGCATGATTACCTCATGCCGAACGAGGTGGGGGAAAGAAGAGGAGAAGCAAGAGATGAGTAGAATGCTGAGCGATGCGGCTCGGAGTGAATGTGGTTCGGCATGACTCCTTTATGCCGAACGATGAAGAGGATAGTTGGGAGAGTGGCATGCTGAACGCATGGTTCGACATGTTTGTGGCTCGGCAAGTTTTGCCACATGCCGAACGGTGATGACGAGTGGTAGGTGAGTGTTGTTGAGGATAGAATGCCGAGCGATGTGGCTTGGCATAATTATGGTTCAGCATGACTAGTTGAATGCCGAGCGATGAAGTGATTAATTAGGAAGGTTGTGTATAACAGCATCACCAGTCGAACCTAATGCATAATTGTCTCAATACATGTTTTATGCCTGCACATAGGATAATGAATAAGGACAGACTCAAACAGCAAAGCATACCGGACAATCTGGACTGTTAAATCCCGTGTTTAAACAACTGAAAACTTGGACTTTAACTTGCTTAACAGTTAATAACCTTTCAAATGCAGTGATGATGTCCATTCAAAACATAAACCAGCTTACGACAACCATTCATAGACGGTCAGCGATGACGGTCTTCGAAGACAACAATTCAAAGCTTAGACTTATTTAATCAATCCAGTGTCTTTTCACTGCCCGACACTTATGTTTGAATGATCGCACTATTTCACACACCACATGGGTGGAATATTTATGTCGTTAAGTCTAATGTCGATTGTTTTTCAAGTATAGTTCAAACAGGTGCCTTATCAGATTCAATCTTCATTAGAGATGTCTAGGAAATCAAGCTCTACTGCGATCTCCGATAAAACGGGGCCATCCTCTCGATAAGAAGTTATAGGAACTTTAAATCCATCAACTACTCCAGCTCAAGACTTACCGAGCCCTGCGACTGCATCTGTCGACTTGGCTCCCGATGCTTCGGAGGCAGCTATTTTCTTAGATGACCCAATCGACTCACAGGCCTCAAAGATTAATGAAAGTACACTTTGTCGGATATGCTTTGTCCATGGAATCTCCTTCGATTATGTGTTAGTTCCATCGGGGCGTGATCGTCCACACTCCGAGGGCTTAGATATTTTTAAGCCACTTATACTCTGGTCCGCACTTAGGGGACCTAGAGTACTCCTGTCCGCACTCAGAGGACTTGGAGATTTTTGAGTTGTTTACACTTTGATCCGCACTTGGGGACTCAGAATACTCCAGTCCGCACTCTGGGGACTTAGAGATTTTGGGTCATTTATACTCTGGTCCACACTTTGGGGTCTCTGAGTTGTGACGACCCAGAATTTTCAAGCATTTAAAATTGGAATATTTAATTGATTTTAAATATCCAATAGAGTAATTTTAACTTGAATTATGAATATCACAATTTATTTGATAATTGAATTATTGAATTAAACAATTTGAAGTTGAGTAAAATATTGAATCTTGAATTTTAAGCCTATTAAAGATAATTCGAAGGCTTATAAAACTTATATTGATAATACTGAAGGCAATAGAAATTTTAAAATTGAAATTAATAGTGATCGGTGCAGTTCTGAAATTTATACCGTTTAAATTGAATTTAAAAATAGCCTTCTGAGGCGCAGTCTCAGAATTCGATGAAACCAGCTCCATTGGGTCCGTAATATTGAATTATTATCGAATTTCAATTTTTGTGGCATTTGGAGTTGTCGTGTGAGCGTACGACATATAAACGCACAGGAATTTATATCGGAAATCTAATAAAAAATAAATATAATAATAAAAAAAATCTTCCTTTATACGCCTTTTTGATTTTAAATAACCCTCTTCCTTTATCTGGTCGAAACAAAAATTCCCAAACGAAATAAAATTAGGGCCGAACTCTTTGAAGGCAAATCGATCACCTTGAAAAATAAAATAAAAAAAGATAAGTACTGAACGAAACCCTCATCTCTCCCTCCTCTCAAATTTCTTCGTCGCCTCTTCATATTCGAATCGAATTCGAATTTGTGGGGTGTGGGTTTCGCTCGCGATTAGAGTTTGGAGGGAGGGTTGCGACCATTTCGAGAGCCGATTTGATGTGCAGTGGCTCGAGCTGATGCGAGTTTGAGGGTGGCGTCGCACCTGGGTGTAGGCGTGCGTGGCTGCAGCGGCGAGAATGTATAGTTCTGTATCGTTCGCGATGGAGTCGATATGGTCGTGAGGTACTGTGGGCTGGAGGAAGGCGCGGGAAGATGGGTTACGCGATCAACCACGAGCTCAAGAGGTGATTTGTGCGTGACTACCGCGGCTAGGGTTTCGTTTCGGAATCCAGTAGGGTATAATTTAAATTTTGTTAATTAAAATTAATTATATATATATATATATATATATATCTTGGCTGATTTAAGAAAAGAGAAAAAAAAGAAAGAAGAAACATTCAGGGTACTTAAAATTTTGATGCTGAAACAGGAGATTTATTTATAAGGTTTGAAGAGAAAAGGGAATAAAAATAAACTATGTATATATAGATTGGAAAAGATTTACAGTAAAATAAATTACTGATTTATAGTAATAATTATTATTATTGTTATACCGGAACGATAAGCAGGAAGAAAAGAAACTAATTTGACAGCTAGATTTAAAATAGTTGTGTTTTTGAATTTAAATCTGGGTTATTAATTATTTATGCAAAAGTTAAATATATGTACAAATAATTTATATAAGGTTTTGGAAGGAAATTATAGAAGGGATTTGTGATAAAATTTTACGATTTACGTATTTAATTTATTTTTGTTACCAAAAGATGTAATAAAGGAAAATTAATTCAAAATTAAATTGAATGGTAATTAAGTGTTCGATTTATATTTCAAATATTAATAAATCGTAAATTGGTTTGTACAAGGTTAAAAGTCGCGGAAAAACAAGATGAGTTTGAGGTGAATAGCAATCTTAGGCCAAAGGTGAGTTAATCTCACTCAGCTGCATTTAAAAATTTAAATGATTAAATTTAAATAATTGATTGTATGGTTGAATTGATTGATGTGATATAGTATAGTATAATTTGAATTTGGCATATGATGTGATGCTAATGTTTGTGGATGCAGGGAAAATAGGTTGGAGGGATCCAACTGGACCTCTCAACTTTTATTTAAATTATTTAATATTCTCTGTTCTGATTATTTGATATTCTATGATGAATTATGTGGAAGTATTGAATGCTATGGCTTGGTTGATATAATTGGGTATAATGAATTACCAAAAATATAAATTTTATTTTTTGAAATGAAAAAAGAAGAAGTGAAATTGTAAGTAAAATAATTATAGAATAAATTTAAGAATGACTTGGAAAGGAAATAAAGTGACTTTAAAATTCTAATAAATGAATCCTAAGAATGGAAAGGAAAATTTGAATAAATAGAAAGTTAATGAATTTTTAAAATGTAGTATTATTAATTAAAAGAACAAACATTTATTTAAAATTTAAGATTTGAATTATTGAAAGAGTAAAGAAGGAATTGGAAAAGATAATAATAATAAAGTTCATAATTACTGAATTTGGAAATGAACTGATAAGTAAAAGAATTTATTTCAAATAAAATAAACTGGAAATCAATTTGGGGAAATTGATTTAAATGATTGAAGTTGGAATTTTCTCTGGATAGCCAAGTACATGTTTTTAAAGGTAAATTTTTAAATATAAATTAAATATTTTAAAGTTGATTTTAAAGAAAGAAAGTTTTGTAAAATTTGTTATTTCTAATATTTAAAGTCTAAAGTAAATATTTTCTTTTAATCTATTTTAGCAGTAATTATTAAGAAGTAACTTAGTATCTTGCTTTTAAGAAAAGGTAGAAATCTAGTTTTATATTTATTAAGTAACCTTATTTCAAATATTCATATAGTATGTATTTTTAACAAATTATTAAAGTAATTTTAACTTGTATGTTTTAAAGTATATTTTTAAAAGAAAAGTGTTTAAATTAATTTAGAAAAATCTAGTTTTGTGCTTGGTGATTCCCGTGGAAAAAGAAATATTGGAATTTATTCTGAGAAAGGTAGGTAGTTTTGAAAACTATTTTCAAAGGAATTTGAAAAGTGAAAATATATCTTGTGAAGATATTTTTGATATAAATAAATAATTTGAGAAATTATTTATTAAGTGATGGTTGTTTGTGAATATTAATTGATAGTTAAATCACCGACTATCAATATTGGACAAAATGCGTTGATCGTTTCGAAGAGACCGGGATCGAGATTAATTTCTCGAAAACCACTTCGATCCGGTTTTGTACGTTTCGTGGGAAACGTGTTTGGATTCGAAGATGGAGCAGTGAAGTACAAGGGATAGTCGCTACTAATCCTGAGGATATTTCCAAAATGGATGTAGTAGGAATAGTGCCTTCGGTTCCGTTCGAACTCGGGACGGACTTTATGGATGGATGCTTGCGAAACATCGTCAGGTGGACGATGGGCATTCTAAGGGATATGTTCTAAAAAGGTAACCTTAGCCTCAAGCCACATCAAATGAGAATGACTGAAAATCAGGGGTTATGCAGCAAGGCTAGGTGGGTAGCACCCAAGCAGGGCGAGGTCATCCCTGTCTAGATGTCCTTTTTTATTTCGGCTTAGTGGGCGGTTGCTGATCCCAACCGCGGGGTGATATCACTCGGGATTATCCAGTAAGGGGTAGTTCCGGTCTTGTGTTTCAGGGGAGCGGGCGTACTCCTCGGTACGGTGTTCTAGGCCCCGTACTATGACAGGTGGTACCCTAGTTCCTGGTCATTATTTGGAAATCCATTCTCCCTACGAGCCTTGTACGAGTTTTGTTTGTATTACCCACTCCGTGGCTAGTAGCTGGAATTTAATAGACGTAACAATTTCGGCTATTTTATAAGTATTTGTATATAGACCCTATTATAATATCAGAGGATTTCTATAAAAATTTGTTTTAGCTATCGTAAGGTAAAAACCCGACATGTTTATTTGTGGCGTGGTCTTACGAGATGCTTTTGTTTTCAAAGGATTTTTGAAACTTTAATAATCAATTGAGTGTGATTTTCTCACGCTGGTAGTGCAGACTGACTCGAGTGTTATTTAACTGTAATGCTCGGGTCAGACCGAGTATTATAGGATACAGGATATGATGCTGTGGAGCTCAGGAGACAAGCTGAATGACGATACGTACTTCCGTACTTGTTTATTTGTATATTCCGCTGTGTTGAGTTGTTGTGTATCCATTTGTACGATATTGATGTTGAGCGGTGATTGATGAACTCTGATGATGTAGTATATAAACTGATATATTTGATCTTTGAGTAAAGATTATTTATTATCTATTATATTTTAGTCCGCTGTGATGGTTAGATTCTGTTGTTGATTTCTATTTTCTTCTTCTACCTCTTTTTCTTTAACCCAAATGGTTCGTATTTCTGTACAACTTGAGTTGATTGTTGTTGAATAGTGTTGATTCAAGCGGTACGAATTTGCGGGCTGTTACACTTGGTATCAGAGCGAGGTTGGTGATAACCTTGGCTCTGGTGGGAATTACTCATAAAATAGAGACTATAGTACCCTAGAATGAGTTTGAGCGTATTAATAGTTATGAGCGCGTATTTGTTAGTGAATATAAATTATTTTAAAATTGTGTTGATTGGTTTATTGAGTGCCATATGAACCTTCGTCGGCACAGTCTGCACAACTGTATCGAAGGGGTTTCTAAACACTTGAACAGAACAGTTTGACACGGTATTGTTTTAAATGTGGGTGAATGAAATAATTTCACCCAAAATATATTTTGATATAAAGAAAAGTTTTTGTAAGCTATTTTAGCTAATATATGGTTGCTTGGATGTTAGGAAGAATAATATTAAATTATTATCATCGTGGGTAAAAATTTAACTAGAAAATGAAAATATAACCAAAGTTTAAGGGAATAAATTCATTATAAAATGAAATTTATAAATATGAATTATAAATGTAAATTATAAATTGGAATATAATTAATTGGGAATTTGTATAAGCATAAACTGTACATATGCATTATAGTTAAAATTTGAATTAAAATAGAATTTGAAACTTTAAAACCCCGGAGATTTTGGGAGTACTTTGAAGATAAATAGTAGAATTGTTGTTTTTGGGGTATTTCTGAAAGGAAATAGGTTCAAATAAATTTTTGGAAGGAACATAGCAATGAACTTACTTCAGACGCTGGAAAATAACTTCAGTGATGACTGCAGCATCATCGATGTTCATTTTCGAGTTGCTAAGTGATGAATTGCTGCCAAATTGCTTTGTTCAGGAAAACCTGTTTGTTTTTGAAATTTCAAAGGAAATTTGTTGGGAATAAAACCAGGATTGGTTTAATTTTTTGAGAAATGTGATTTGTGATGTTGGAGATTTCAAAATATTTGACACCAAAAGCCGAGAGTTTAAAGAAAAAAAAATCCTGATGAGATAGCTGTAAGCTTATAAATTAAGATAATTTTAAAATCAGGAAGAAATATAAGTTTTGAATGTTGGAAATTTAAATTTAAAGTGGAAGATTAAAAATGAAATTAACTTAGATTGGGGAATAAAAATTTAACTGGGTTGAAATTAATTGAATAAGCTGAAAAAAATATCCAGTTGTATTCGAATTAAGTTGAAATCGAATTGAGTTAAATAAATATGAGTTAAAATAAAAATGAAATTGGAATAAAATTTCACTTGAGTTATTGAATGGAATAAGACTCTTACCTGAATAAATGGAAAATAAGTTGGATAAGAATTGGATTGAAATAAATAAATTAGAATAACTTGTAAAAGAATTAAAAATCCATGATATAAAAATATGCTTGAGCTATAAATGGGCGTGAATCTTGAGATAAAAATAAAAGATGAACATATTCAAGCCTATAATGAATGGAATTGTGTAAATAAGAAGTTGTGACTTATAAAATTGAAAATGGAATACAAAATCCAAAATAAATATTGTTTGATGAATTGAAGAATCAAATGAAGATCAAAACTTGAATTATAAAATAAATTGAACTTAAGAAAATTTTATGAAGAGATTTTGAGATTAAAATCAAGTTCTGGATTATAAGTTGGGGAAAGACTATATAGGTAATAAATTAGATAATGAAATATGTAATGGAAACCTAATGTAGTTAAATAGAAGCTTAATTGGGAGTTTATGATGAAGATGGAAAATAAAACTCAAGTTATAAATCAAATTCGACTTGAATCCTTAGTGAAGAAATATAATTAAAAGTGGCCTTGCGATTAAATAAATTAATTGAGAATGTAATTGAATTGTGAGTTCATGAAATTTGGTGGTAAATTGAAAATGTATAGTGGATTCAGAACTTGAGTTATAAATTAAAATTTAACTTGAAGTGTTAACAAATTAAATATAATTGGAAATGTATCGAATAAAAATGAAATTGGATTGAAATAGTAATGGTTTGAATTGCAAATAAAATCCAAATAAGTGGAAATAAATTGAAAATGGCCTTGTAATAAATTAAATGAGCTGAATCTAAAAAGTTAAAATGTATAATAACTGATTAAATAAATTTGTAGTTTGAAATGGGATTGGATTAAAATAGAATCAAGTTAAATTGAAAAGAGAAATTTATTTGCAAAATGAAATGAGCTTAAGTATAGAAAAAAAAGATTTGAATAAATTGAAGTGAATTAACTTAAAACCAAACAAATGGAAGAGAGTTGAATTGAGTTCAACTTAAAACTAAATGTAATGATATTGGGTTGGATTTAAAACAAGTGGAAATAAATTTGAATCGAAATAGAATTTGGTGGGTCATAAATAATATTTAAGGAAATGAAAATTTATAATGGTTTGAGTTAGTAAACTAATTATATTGAAATAAATTAATGGATGGAATAAATAAGAATCAAATGGAAGTGAACTTAAGTTTGAAGTGAAATAAATTAAGTAAATTAACTTAAGTTGAGAGTAATTAGAAGCTCGACTAAGAGTAAAAATTGGAAGACTATAAAATGAAGCTTAGTTTGAATTAATTCGGGAATGGTTAGTAATGTGCGAGCTTGGAATGGGTCGAGCTAAATAAATGGTCGTGAATGAATTAAAATAAAAGGAAATTTAATTGGTAATGAAGATGAACCTAATTTGTTAATGGTTTTGAATGAACTGGTTTGGTTAATAAAATGAAATGCAAGTGAATGGATTCAAATATGAAATGCAATGAAAATGAGAATATATGAATTGTGACTAAATTTTAAAAATGGAATAGAATTAAGTATAAATTGAGTTGTAATCCATTTAAATTGGTTATAAAAACATAAATACTTATTTATTCACATAGATCTCGTCAAATTGCATAGACTAAATTGTCATTGGATGTAAATGGAAGCAATTAAGATGCTATGAATTGATAGGAATAAAATAAATTGATTTTGTGACCAATTTAATTAAAAATGAGTTTGTTTTGCTTAAAAACAAATTAATGTAAGCTTGTGAGTTGTTAACCATTCGGATTAAGTGAAACGATGGGTGATTGGTTGAAAGCAATTAAATTTAATGTTGGAATATTTAAATTGCCTATGAAAAGTGTTTAATGTGCATTCCTTTTAGAATTCATATGTTTAACTATTGCAAATAAGTGAAATGTTGTTAAACTTTATATATATGGCACTTACATGTTTAAATTGAGTAAGTACAGGTACCTGGAAGCCGTTGGGCTGGATTTGATTGCACTAACTGCTAAAATAATAAGCCGCTTGCTTAAAATGCTTAATAAGGTACGCCTACGCAATAAAAATAGGAAATATGAACTGTTTTTGATTTTTCCGACCGTGTGGGTCGATGTATATATATTTATCTCTTTTGTCAAATTGCAAAAGCTCCTCCGTACAAAGGAGACTCTGCCAAAAATTTTTAGAAATTTTGGGTGTTAGAATTTTTTTGAAAATCTTGGAAAATTTTGTTAACGACAAAACAGTTTAAAATTGGAAAATTGAAATAAGTTAGTGAATGAAACTAATTAAACAATGACATGAATTAGTTATAAATGGAAAAATAAAATTCAATATTTAGAGTTAAAGATAGATTGAATTTGTATGGAAATGAAAGAATCAATTTGAATAGAAATAGATATAAACTAAAATGGAAGATGAAAATAAATATAAGAAGCATATAAAATGCTTATACTAAACTTAAGAGGGAATGGTGAATTCTTAAATGAAAATTGATACTACTAATATAATTTAAGTCAATATTGGAATGAATAGATATTGGCATTTTGGGAGAAAGTCGATGAAATGTTTTGGAATGTTGTGAATGAATATTAGTGCTAAGCAGGATATGCAGGTAATATATAGGGAAAAGAGAATTGATTTTGATTTCAGAAGATAAATTTGAATTGCTCGACAAAAGGGCATGTGTTTAAAATTTTGTGAAATTTGATTGGGTTTTTGGATTGAGCCACTTGGCGTTTTGTTTTCTTTTGGGATTTGGGAGGCCGTAGAGCCATTTTGTAGTTGTACCGACCTAGCCGCGCAAAGGAGACGCTGGCAAAATTTATCGGAAATTTAGAGAGTTGGAATTTTTTTTTAGAAAATTTTGATAATTCAAAATTTGATCTTGAATTATAATTTGAATGATTGTATAATCAGAGTTGTTTGTGAACTAGGGAAAAGTTTGGAAAGTTAAAAAGAATAATAATGGGTCTTTTATAAAAAGGATAGTTGGTAGAATGTTAAACTGTTGGTTTTGGAGAAATAGTAACGGGTTTTGGACCATTCTTCCTAACTAGTAATTTCGGGGACGAAATTCTTTTAAGGGGGGAGGAATGTGACGGCCCGGAATTTTCAAACATTTAAAATTGGAATATTTAATTGATTTTGAATATCCAATAGACTAATTTTAAGTTGAATTACGAATATCACAATTTATTTGATAATTGAATTATTGAATTAAGCAATTTGAAGTTGAGTAAAATATTGAATCTGGAATTTTAAGCCTATTAAAGATAATTCGAAGGCTTACAAAACTTATATTGATAATACTGAAGGCAATAGAAGTTTTAAAATTGAAATTAATAGTGATCGGTGCAGTTCTGAAATTTATATCGTTTAAATTGAATTTAAAAATAGTCTTCTGAGGCGCAGTCTCGGAATTCGATGAAACCAGCTCCATTGGGTCCGTAATATTGAATTATTATCGGATTTCAATTTTTGTGGCGTTTGGAGTGGTCGTGTGAGCATACGACATATAAACGCATTGGAATTTATATCGAAAATCTAATAAAAAAATATAATAATAATAATAAAAATCTTCCTTTATACGCCTCTTTTGATTTTGAATAACCCTCTTCCTTTATCTGGTCAAAACAAAAATTCCCAAACGAAATAAAATTAGGGCCGAACTCTTTGAAGGCAAATCGAAAGGCTTGAAAAAAAATAAAAAAAGATAAGTACTGAACGAAACCCTCATCTCTCCCTCCTCTCCAATTTCTTCGTCGCCTCTTCGTATTTGAATCGAATTCGAATTTGTGGGGTGTGGGTTTCGCTCGCGATTAGAGTTTGGAGGGGGGGCTGCGACCGTTTTGAGAGCCGATTTCATGTGCAGTGGCTCGAGGTGATGCGAGTTTGAGGGTAGCGTCGCACCTGGGTGTAGGCGCGCGTGGCTGCAGCAGTGAGAATGTATGGTTCTGTATCGTTTGCGATGGAGTTGCGATGGTCGTGAGGTACTGTGGGCTGGAGGAAGGCGCGGGAAGATGGGTTACGCGATCAACCGCGTTCTCAAGAGGTGATTTGTGCGTGACTACCGCGGCTAGGGTTTCGTTTCGGAATCCAGTAAGGTCTAATTTAAATTTTGTTAATTAAAATTAATTATATATATATATATATATATATATATCTTGGTTGATTTAAGAAAAGAGGAAAAAAAGAAAAAGAAAGAAGAAACATTCAGGGTACTAAAAATTTTGATGCTGAAACAGGAGATTTATTTATAAGGTTTGAAGAGAAAAGGGAATAAAAATAAATTATGTATATATAGATTGGAAAAGATTTACAGTAAATAAATTACTGGTTTATAGTAATAATTATTATTATTGTTTTACCGGAACGATAAGCAGAAAGAAAAGAAATAATTTGACAGCTAGATTTAAAATAGTTGTGTTTTTGAATTTAAATTTGGGTTATTAATTATTTATGAAAAAGTTAAATATATGTACAAACAATTTATATATGGTTTTGGAAGGAAATTATAGAAGGGATTTGTGATAAAAATTTACGATTTACGTATTTAATTTATTTTTGTTACCAAAGATGTAATAAAGGAAAATTTATTCAAAATTAAATTGAATGGTAATTAAGTGTTCGATTTATATTTCGAATATTAATAAATCGTAAATTTGTTTATACAAGGTTAAAAGTCGCGGAAAAACAAGATGAGTTTGAGGTGAATAGCAATCTTAGGCCAAAGGTGAGTTAATCTCACTCAGCTGCATTTAAAAATCTAAATGATTAAATTTAAATAATTGATTGTATGGTCGAATTGATTGACGTGATATAGTATAGTATAATTTGAATTTGGCATATTATGTGATGCTAATGTTTGTGGATGCAGGGAAAACAGGTTGGAGGGATCCAACTGGACCTCTCAACTTTTATTTAAATTATTTAATATTCTCTGTTCTGATTATTTGATATTCTATGATGGATTATGTGGAAGTATTGAATGCTATGGCTTGGTTGATATAATTGGGTATAATGAATTACCAAAAATATAAATTTGATTTTTTGAAATGAAAATAAAAGAAGTGAAATTGTAAGTAAAATAATTATAGAATAAATTTAAGAATGACTTGGAAAGGAAATAAAGTGACTTTAAAATTCTAATAAATGAATCCTGAGAATGGAAAGGAAAATTTGAATAAATAGAATGTTAATGAATTTTTAAAATGTAGTATTATTAATTAAAAAAAACAAACATTTATTTAAAATTTAATATTTGAATTATTGAAAGAGTAAAGAAGGAATTGGAAAAGATAATAATAATAAAGTTCATAATTACTGAATTTGGAAATGAACTGATAAGCAAAAGAATTTATTTCAAATAAAATAAACTGGAAATCAATTTGGGGAAATTGATTTAAGTGATTGAAGTTGGAATTTTCTCTGGATAGCCAAGTACATGTTTTTAAAGGTAAATTTTTAAATATAAATTAAATATTTTAAAGTTGTTTTTAAAGAAAGAAAGTTTTGTAAAATTTGTTATTTTTAATATTTAAAGTCTAAAGTAAATATTTTCTTTTAATCTATTTTAGCATTAATTACTAAGAAGTAACTTAGTATCTTGCTTTTAAGAAAAGGTAGAGATCTAGTTTTATATTCATTAAGTAACCTTATTTCAAATATTCATATAGTATATATTTTTAACAAATTATTAAAGTAATTTTAACTTGTATGTTTTAAAGTATATTTTTAAAAGAAAAGTGTTTTAAATTAATTTAGAAAAATCTACTTTTGTGCTTGGTGATTCCCGTGGAAATAGAAATACTTGGAATTTATTCTGAGAAAGGTAGGTAGTTTTGAAAACTGTTTTCAAAGGAATTTGAAAAGTGAAAATATATCTTGTGAGGATAGTTTTGAGATAAATAAATAATTTGGGAAATTATCTATTAATTGATGGTTGTTTGTGAATATTAATTGATAGTTAAATCATCGACTATCAAATTGGACAAAATGCGTTGATCGTTTCGAAGAGACCGAGATTTATTTCTCGAAAACCACTTCGATCCGGTTTGTACGTTTCGTGGGAAACGAGTTTGGATTCGAAGATGGAGCAGTGAAGTATAAGGGCTAGTCGCTACTAATCCTGAGGATATTTCCAAAATGGATGTAGTAGGAATAGTGACTTCGGTTCCGTTCGAACCCGGGACGGACTTGTATAGATGAATGCTTGCGAAACATCTTCAGGTGGACGATGAACATTCTAAGGGATATGTTCTAAAAAGGTAACGCTTAGCCTCAAGCCTCATCAAATGGGAATGACTGAAAATCAGGGGTTATGCAGCAAGGCTAGGTGGGTAGCACCCAAGCAGTGTGAGGTCATCCCTGTCTAGATGTCCCTTTTTATTTCGGCTTAGTGGGCGGTTGCTGATCCCAACCGCGGTGCGATCTCACTCGGGATTATCCAGTAAGGGGTAGTCCCGGTCTTGTGTTGCAGGGGAGCGGGCGTACTCCTCGGTACGGTGATCTAGGCCCCGTACTGTGGCAGGTGGTATCCCAGTGCCTAGTCATTGGTTGGAAATCCATTTTCCCTACGAGCCTTGTATGAGTTTTGTTTGTATTACCCACTCTGTGGCTAGTAGCTGGAATTTAATAGGTATAACAATTTCGGCTATTTTATAAGTATTTGTATATAGACCCTATTATAATATCAGAGGATTTCTATAAAAATTTGTTTTAGCTATCGTAAGGTAAAAACCCGACATGTTTATTTATGGCGTGGTCTTACGAGATGCTTTTGTTTTCAAAGGATTTTTGAAACTTTAATAATCAATTGAGTGTGATTTTCTCATGCTGGTATTCCAGACTGGCTCAGGTGTTTTTTAACTGTAATGCTCGGGTCAGACCGAGTATTATAGGATACAGGATATGATGCTATGGAGCTCAGGAGATGAGCTGGATGACGATACATACTTCCATACTTGTTTATATATATATTCCGCTATGTTGAGTTGTTGTGTATCCATTTGTACGATATTGATGTTGAACGGTGATTGATGAACTCTGATGATGTAATATATAAACTGATATATTTGATCTTTGAGTAAAGATTATTTATTATCTATTATATTTTATTCCGCTGCGATGGTTAGATTCTTTTGTTGATTTCTATTTTCTTCTTCTACCTCTTCTTCTTTAACCCAAATGGTTCGTATTTCTGTACAATTTGAGTTGATTGTTGTTGAATAGTGTTGATTCAAGGGGTACGGATTTGCGGGCTGTTACATGAGTACTCCAGTCTGCACTCTGGGGACTTGGATATTTTGAGTCGTTTATACTCTGGTCTGCACTCTGGGGACTCAGAGTACTCCAGTCCGCGCTTTGGGGACTTGGAGATTTTGAGCCGTTTATACTCCGGTCTGCACTTTGAGGACTCAAAGTACTCCAGTCCACACTCTGGAGACTTGGAGATTTTGAGTCGTTTATACTCAAGTCCGCACTTTGGGTACTTAGAGTACTCCAGTCCGCACTTTGGAGACTTGGAGATTTTGAGTTGTTTATACTCTACTCCACACTCTGGGGACTTAGAGTACTCCAGTCTGCACTCTTGGGACTAGAGGTTTTGAGTCGTTTATACTCGAGTCCGCACTCTGGGGACTTGGAGATTTTTGAGCCGTTTATACTCCGGTCCGCACACTAGGGACTCAGAATAATCTAGTCCGCACTCTGGGGACTTGGAGATTTTGAGTCATTTATACTCGAGTCTGCACTCTGGGGACACAGAGTACTCCAGTCCGCACTCTGGGGACTTAGAGTACTCCGGTCAGCACTTTGGGGACTTGG
Organism: Allium cepa; assembly: GCA_030765085.1. Classification (NCBI taxonomy): domain Eukaryota; kingdom Viridiplantae; phylum Streptophyta; class Magnoliopsida; order Asparagales; family Amaryllidaceae; genus Allium; species Allium cepa. The sequence continues at coordinate 770,174,573 of CM060939.1, read as the reverse complement.
AGATTTTGAGTTGTTTATACTCTAGTCCGCACTCTGGGGACTTAGAGTACTCCAATCCGCACTCTAGAGACTTAGAGATTTTGAGTTGTTTATACTCTAGTCTGCACTCTGGGGACTTAGAGTACTCCAGTCCGCACTCTGGGGACTTAGAGGTTTTGAGTCATTTATACTCGAATCCGCACTCTAAGGACTCAGAGTACTCCAATCCGCACTCTGGGGACTTGGAGTTTCTTAGTGCTCGTGTGCGTTCGTACGTCAGACAGAATAATGTATCTCTTAGTTATTCGTCACAGTGTTATCATACACAGAAACATCGACAATTCATGGAATAAATGGCTTCAAGCCTTTATTAATTCAAACAAGCTAAATTGTCTTATTACATGTCGTAAACTAGGAATAAAAAATTGCTGGAAATAATTGCAACTAACATATGAAAGAAATGAACTAAGTATAATAATGCCGTAAATGCTCGCTATTCCAGGCTCGGGGGAGTGTCGCACCATCAACGGTCGCTAGCTTGAAAGTTCCTTCTCCAAGCTTCCATTCAATGACGTATGGACCTTCCCATGCAGGGCTCATATGCGATGGAACTGTAAATACTCATTTCAAAACGAGATCACCCACGCCAAAGATTCTCAGTCGGACTTTTTCATTATAATATCGAGCGACTCGGTGTCTATATGCAGCCGCTCTTAAATTAGCTTCTTTGCACTTTTCATCAATGAAGTCCAACGATTCCAGCAAAAGATCTTGATTTGACTCCGACTCATAATAAGTTACCTGATGTGATGGAACTTCAAGTTTTACAGGTATAACAGCTTCCATGCCATATGCCAATGCGAATGGAGTGTGGCCAGTTGCGGACTTGTGGGTGGTTCTATAAGCCCAAAGCGCTGTTGGAAGCTCATCCACCTACTTACCTCTAGCCTTTTCCAAAATGCTTTTTCAATATGGATTTGATTATTATGTTCACGGCTTCCACTTGTCCATTGGCTTTCGAATGAGCAACTGCTGCAAACTTTTTCTCAATACCATATTTTTGGCAAAATTCCTTGGACTCTTTTCTTTCGAATTGAGTTCCATTGTCTGTAATGATGGTTCGTGGAAGGCCAAAACGACATATAATATTTCGTACAACAAAATTAATGACGTTTTTGGTGGTGATAGTGGCCAAAGGCTCTGCTTCTGCCAACTTGGTAAAGTAATCGACCGCAACTATCGCGTATTTCGCACCACCTTTGGATATGGATAAGGAACCGACTATATCGATCCCCCATATTACAAATGGCCAGGGACTAACCATTTGTGTGAGTTCTTTTGGCGGAGCTCTCGATATTTTTGCATACTTCTGACATTTGACACATCTTCTCACATAGTCTGCGACATCCCAATTTACAATCGGCCAATAGTATCCATAGAGGAGGATTTTCTTCACTAACGTCTGCCCTTCGGTATGGTCACCACATTCCCCTTCATGGACTTCCTTCAGGACTCGTCTTATCTCATCATGGGCAATGCACCGGAATAAGGGGGTCGAGAATCCCCTCCGATACATTACCCCATCTTGCATTACATAACGCGAAGCCTTACAAATGACTTGTCTTCTTTCGCTCCTTCTTTCAGGCACGACCTCGTGTAGCAAGTACTGCTTGAATGGGGTCATCCATGATTCTTTCTCGATTTCTATTTCTAACATGAAATCTACCTCCATCAAATTTATGCTCGGAACATGTAAGGTTTCAATGGGAAACATCTCATCTGCTGCGCATCGCCAATGCTTACAAATTTTGGTAATGAATCAGCTGCTCTGTTTTGCTCAAGCGGGACATGTGAAATATCATAATACTTGAGATTCGCTAGCATCTTTCGAACCCATGCCAAATACGAGGCAAGTCTCCGTCCCTTTGCTTGATAGTCTCCCTGCACTTGGTACACCACCAGTTGCGAGTCGCAAAAGATTTCAACCGATTTTACTCCTAGCTCTTTGATAAGTCTCAAGTCGGCAATTAATGCTTTATACTCGGCTTTGTTATTTGTTGCTGTGAATTTGAGCTTCAACGCTTAGCAAACTGATCGGTTTTCAGGAGTCACAAGAACTATGCCAGCCCCCGAACAACGGTCCTTAGTTTCCCAATCAGTGTATATCTTCCATCGAACGGGAGGTATGACATTGTGGCCATTTGATTCGTCTATCATGGTGAATTCAGCAATGAAGTCTACCAGCGGTTGCCTCTATATGGCCCTTCATGGAAGGTAGGCAATATCGAACTGACTTAACTCGATATTCCATTTTTACATCCTTCCAGAAGTTTCCGGTCATTGGAGTACCTGTCGCAAGGGTTGATCAGTGTAAACACTGATCGAGTGTGCCTGGAAGTATGGGCGAAACTTGCGTGATGCAATCACCAAGCAGTAAGCTAGTTTCACAATCCTGGGATAATTTCTTTCTACCGCCGTCAAACCTTTACTGACATAATACACTGGCTTTTGAACTCGGTCCTCCTCGCGAACCAAAGCTGTACTGATAGCTTGCTGGGATACAGCCAGGTATACACACAGCATTTCATGCTCAATTGGTTTTGATAGCACCGGGGGACTTTCTAGATGTCTAACCAGAGCTTGAAATGCTTCCTCGCAGTCATATGTCCACTCGAAATTCCTCTTTCCTTTCTTTATCACATCGAAGAAGGGAATGCACTTATCCGTAGCTCTGGATATGAATCGACTCAGCGTGGCCACCTTTCCGTCCAGGATTTGTACTTGCTTTATAGTTCTGGGCACTTGTATGTCCTGAATAGCCTGAATCTTTTCCGGGTTAGCTTCAATTCCATGTGTGTTCACAATGAAACCCAGGAACTTCCCTGATGCAACGTTGAAAGAACACTTCAAATGGTTGATCTTCATCCCATAATGCCTGAGTATATCAAACATCTCTGCTAATTTTCGAATGTGGTCGTTTGACCATCGTGACTTCACGAGCATGTCATCCGCATAGACTTCCATTGTTCTGCCGATCTGATCTTTGAACATTCGGTTCATCAAACGCAGATAAGTCACTCCAGCATTTTTCAATCCGAAGGGCATCACTACATAGCATTACAACCCAACGTCTGTGACGAAACTGGTGTTTTCTTGGTCTGGAATGTGCATCAGAATTTGATTGTATCCCGAGTACGCATCCATAAATGACAGTAGCTCGTGTCCAGCCGTTGAATCGATCAGCTGGTCGATCCTAGGTAAGGGGAAACTATCCTTCGGGCATGCTTTGTTTAAATCAGAATAATCAACGCAAGTTCTCCACTTCCCATTCTCTTTTCTTACCTACACAGGGTTAGATACCCATTCAGGGTAGAGGGCGTCACGGATGAACCCATTGGCTTTGAGTTTGTCCACCTCCTCTCTGAGAGCGGCGGATCTCTCCAGGTCCATACCTCTCCGTTTCTGTTTTATTGGGACATACTTCGAGTCTATGTTCAACATATGACTTGTGATGGCGGGAGAAATCCCACATATATCGAAACATGTCCAAGCGAAAACGTCCAGGTTCGCTTGGAGGAAATCAGTAAGATCCTCGGCCAATGGCGGGTCGAGTTGCGATCCAATCTTAAGAACTCATGACTGGTCATTCCGACTGACTGGAATGCCAATCGTCAGCTCAACCGGTGCTGCATTCACTTCCCTGGGTCCCACATCATCATCTCTCGGATCTATGTCTCTGTATATCCGAGAATGTTGCCCGAGCCAGCGCTCGGGCACTACTTGTCAATTGTTAGTGTTTTGGATGCGGACGGAGCTGTCCGCAACCTTCCCTTTTACTCTTCGCTAAGCCTCTCTCAGCTCTGCCACATAACATGCTAGACCGGTTCTTGATCGCCATGCACTACGCCGACTCCTTTGTCTGTCGAAAATTTTAATGTCAAACACCATGGGGCCAAGGCTGCCCTAAACTCTGCCAGGGTCGGATGACCCAGAAGTACATTGTATAGAGAGTCAACATCCATCACTATGAATGGTAGGATTCACACTCTGCTACGCTCACCTTCTCCTAGTTCAACTGGTAACTCGATATACCCCATTGCATCAGTCGCGGTACCATTAAAGCCATGAATACGAGCCTTGCATGGTTTTAAATCTTTGTCTCTATCTTCATTTGGTCATAAACCTTCTTGAAAATGATGTTGACAGAGCTTCCATAATGAATCAAAATCCTTTTGACGTAAGCTGGCCCGATCGTCGCAGATATGGCCATCGGGTCGATAGTAGGAGCCTCCATCTTGTCTGCATCTCGATTCCAAAACACTATATCGTCTGTTATCATGTGTTGTTGTTTTGCGAGGGTTCCATCTTCCACATTTGAACAACATTCATAATTCGTGTGTCTCAAGGAGGTAGCATATCGTTCTATCTCCTGCCAATTCTTGTCTACAAGATGAGGTCCTCCAACTATAGTGTTTATGATCAACCTACCCATGGTCTGGGAAGATTCCTCTAGATGGCATGGAGCCGGCCCGCGTTCGGGGTCTGAAGTTCCTTGCCTACGCTCTGATGGGTTCTTAACAAACTCCTACAACTTTTTCTGCCTGATTAACTTTTCTATGGAGTCATGGAGGTGTCTACACTCTTTAGTATTGTGCCGCGGGTCTTATGGAAGCGATAGTACTTCCCCGTCCGCTTCTGTTCCTCCGTGGACTCCTTTGGTTGTGGCTTTCTATATTGGAAGGTGTTACAGGTAGATAGGTAAATATTTTCAAGAGACGTATTCAGGGGGGTGTATTCATTGTAGTTTGGAATTCTCGACTTCCATTTCTCTGTCTCTGTTTTCTTTCTGGGATTTCCACCTCCGGATCCTTTAGATTGCCCAGGCTTGTTATGGACGTTGACTTGAACTTTTCTCAAGCTGTCGCCAGATTGCTTCACGGTGATGTTACTTTTCACAGTCGCCTGAATAGGCCCTGGTGCCTTATCTCATCTTGTCCATCGAGCTTCTTCCCTCCTTATGAATTAATGAGCTTTCAAATAGAAATGCTCCAATGTAGTTGGGGACTTTCACGCCAACCATTCTTCAAACTCCTAGTCTGGATCTACACCTCGCATTACTGCCATTAAAACTGCATGGTCGTTAAGGTTGCTAACTTCAGTGGTAGCAACGTGAAACCTTTGCAAGTACGCTTTCAAGGATTCTCCCAAAGCCTGGATTATGCTTGATAAGGACATCACATCCTTTGGACGAGTAGCATGTATCCTGAATTGTTCAACAAATTTCATTGCCAACTCGTCGAAGCTGGATATAGACCGCGGAGGAAGTCGAGTAAACCACGTGATGGAGATTCCGGACAAAGTGATTGGGAAGCACCTACACTTGATCGCATCATTTACCCTTGCAAAATCCATCATCCATTTGTACCTCATCACGTGTTGCCTAGGGTCAGTCTTCCCTTCGTAGGTAGGGATAGTCGGCATACTAAATTTCCTGGGATACTCAGCCTCTAGAATAGCATCTGTGAAGGGAGTATGACTTCTAGACACTCCCCAATCTTCATTGATCAAACCTTGGTTCTCTCTCATTAACTGTCTAAACATGGGTGATAAGTCTGGTGTTTGTATGGAGGATAGAAGGTTGGGTTCCATTCCATAGGACCGTGCGGGTTGATGTCCGCCTTGCTGGCGATCGGCCAAACATGCATCCTGAAGGCCGGCTTTATTAGGGTCTTCGCGAGCCGGGCGTTCGGTCTCCTCACGTGCCTGATCCCTGGTGGATCGATCAGTGGCAGCTGCCTATGCAGCTTCAGTCTTACGATGTCTATACCTAGGAGGTTCATCAGCTGAGGTCGAGCTATCAGATGAAGAATAAGGAGCATGGCTGCCTTCAGCATTCTGATGCTGTTGGTGAGTAAGCTGAGTCATGAGATTAGTTTGGCTTGAATTTGCTTAGCAAGTTGCCTCCTACTTTCCTTGAGTTCTCTCATTAATTCGTTGAACTCTGTCTGGATAATGACTTCCATTTGATTTTGGGTGGAGGGTCCTGCGCCTTGAATTTCTTGTTGGTTGCTAGGTACAACTTGTTGCACACTAGCAGTCTCGTGGACGTCCGCATTGTGAGAGGCTGATCGGGTACGTGGTCTTCCCATAGTAGAGTCATTAGTCAGAACTCTGAATAGATTCAACGGGCATCCTACGAATAAGTCGGATCTCCTTCGAGGGATTTTTCAATCCAGTAGCTACAAAGTAGATCCTATCGGCCTAAGAATTCGATTCCCAGTGAAAGCACCAAAATGTTAGCACCAGAATTGGTCACTAACACGCTTAAAAGAGATTGTGTAGAGAGATTAATGAAGAAAGTAAATTTAAACAGAGTACAATGTGCTAAATTGAATGTAGAAAACAAGAACACCAGATTTATAGTGGTTCGGCGTAACTGCCTACGTCCACTTTGAGGTTAATCTTTATTGCTTTTCTGAACAATTGACTACAGATACAATCCGTACACCAACTACTTGAATACAATTGTTAAGCAAAGAAGATAAGTCTTGGATGAGTCTTGAATGCGGCAGAGTCTCCCCGGTGTTCTCCAAAAAGGTCCCTTTCACTGTGCCCTTGCCTCTCTATTTATAGACGAAGATCGGTTGGACTTCTCTGATGGGCCTAGTAGCAAGATATCTCGGCCCAAAATGAATGACTTCTATGTGTCAAGCCACAAATGACGAGCGGCATATGCCGAGCCATGTCTCTAAACTGAACGAGGCAGTATGTTGAGTGAATCGTGTAGGACGAACGAGATCTGATGCCGATCGAGGGGAGAATGTCGAACGAGGCTGGAATGCCGAACGAGGCATAATGCCGATCGAGGCTGGATGCCGAACAAGGCTGGAATGCCGAACGAGGCATGAATGCCGAACGAGGCTGAAATGCCGAACGAGGCATGTAACGACCCGTAAATTTCCGATAATTAAAATAGCTAATTTAATAAGATTTCGTGATTTAGTGTTAGAAAAAAATTGTAATTCATTTGGAATAATAATAACTAGAATGAAATGCAACAAAATTTATCTAAGTTAAGTGTTTATTAATTGAATGAAATCCCAAATCAATTGAAATAAGATGTAGTCGAAGGTAATTGAATGAATTTGTATTGTATAGGTAATTGTGACGCTTGTTTGTAAATAATAAACTTATAAGTAATTAAAAGTCAACAGTGATAATTATTTAAGTTACCTATTCATTTAGTTAGTCGAATTGAATTTGTGAACCAATTGCAATTGAAATGAAAGTATATATATTAGTTGAGTGCATTATCTCTAACTGCAGTTAAATAATAACGTGGAATTCATCTAATGTAATATAGTAAATCGACTGATAATGAAATTTTTATTTAAAAATCCAATATTGAAATCCGTCAAATATTGAACAATTAAATTGTTTAAAATTTAATATTTGGAATTTATTGAATAATTGAATAAAGGGCATTGAATAATTGTTTTAATGAAAATGGTTGTTCTATAATTTGAATGTGTTAAATTTTATAAGTTCGTTTCGAATATTTCAAAAGATACTGATTTAAGAATAATAAAATTGTTTAAATTTAATATTACAAATGTTTAAATAATTAAATTCCGAAGTTGATATGATTAATTTGATATTGAAATTTAATATACGAAAATAGAGTGAATAATTGAAATTTGATTTAATATGATTCAAATTGGTTTACAAAGTGAATGTAAGTTATATTTGGATTTTAATAGAGTTAATAAGATTTTAAAATTGGAATTTATTGGATAAATTGAATAATGGGTTTACTATGATTAAAAATGATTTGTAAAATTTTATTTTATCATATTGGAGTTATAGTGATGTTATAGAACTTTTAAAACTGAATTTAAAATTTATTTGTGAAAATTGAATATTTTAATATTTAATTATCGCCTGAAAAATAGCCAATTTTTGAACAGTCTCAGAATTGGACGAAACTAGTTCTATTGGATCCGTAATAGTTAGTTATTATCGGATTTCAATTTTCGTAGCAATCGGAGTTGTCGTTTGACCGTGGCAGCTCGAAACGCGTTGAAATTGTTTAATATTAATTTGGCGAGTTAAAAATAGTCATTTTTCAAACGGTCTCGGATTTCAACGAAACTAGTTTCATTGGATCCGTAATGTTATATTATTGTAAGATTTCAAATTTCAAGTCAAACGGATTTACCGTTTGTTCGGGGCGAGCCAAAACGCATAGAAATTCGTTAAATCAGTTTAATTTAAATTTGATCGTTTATTTCCGTAACTCGCACAGATGATCGAATTAGCTCCCGAAACCTATTCCATTGTGTCCGGAACGCGGGATAAACCCTAGGAACGCCGGTCACCGCGTGAAATTCGAAGTTTGGAAAAGCCGGATAAATAGTATTCGTCGTTCCTATAAATAGCCCGTTTACTCACAAAATAAAAAATAAAAACCCTAGTTACAATGCCGGCCGCCACTTGTATTTCGAACGGCCTGAAATATTCAACCTTCTTCCCTCGATTTCTCTTCATCCATCAATAATTAGCGAAATCCTTCAACATGAAACTTGTAGAGGGGAGTGAGATCTTTCTATCCAACGGTCATGATCGCGTCTGGGTTAGCGGATTGGTGGCAAATCGTCCACAAACGGCCGAAAGTCGCGCGCGTATTTCTAGACATGGGGGAGGCCGAGTTGCATGGGGTGTTGGCCGAAGGTAGAGGAGGAGACGCTCTTCAAGATGGAAGCTTCTGATCGTGGTGGATGACGACGAGGAGGTCGCGAAAATTAACCCTAATTTCGGCCTTGGTGGGTTATTTGCGCGTGATGGTTACCTGTAGAAGACGCGTGGGGGAAGAAGGACCTGTGCACGGCCCAGATCTTGGGCAAAGAATTTGGACGGACACGATCTGTTGGAGGTTGAAATTGAAAATAATGTTGTATATTTAGTTTATATAAATCGTGTAAACTTAAAAATTGATATCTCTTTCATACGAGGTCGGATTCGGACGAAACTTTTTGCGTTGGAATCGTATGGATGAGCCCTACGCGATGCAACTGGATTGGAATCATTTGGAGCTAGAGAAAATTTTGGGTCAAATCGAACGTTGTTCGATTTGATTTGAAATCGTAAAATCAAGGTGAGTGTTTTATAACGCTCACACTGTACTAAATATCTTTATGCTAGTTAAATTTGATATTATGAAGTGTTATGATTTTATTTGTCGTTGTTTGATAGAATTTAATTGTCATATAGATTGTCATTTGCATTAACCGTTGAAAAATTAAATTGACAGTTAAATTGAATTAAAATTGAATTGCGATTAAATTACCTGACATTGATAACTATGAAACTGCCATGAATTGTATTGTTTATTGGATGATGTATTTTGATGGATGCTATTGGTTGATAATTGAATGTTTGGATGTTTATTTGCTTATATAGATCCTGTTATGCATACATATGATACTGTGATTTAATTTAAGTAATATATACTCATCCCTGACATTTAATTGAAATAAAAATTACTTGGCCATAGGATAGAAAATTATATACGGACACCGAATTGGCTAAATTAATAAATTTTGAAATCGTCGATTTGAATTTATTTAAATGTTTTGATTTAAAAGTTATAAATAGAAATAAATTTATAGAAATCGAATTTGTCGGAAAATTGAGTTTGGAGTGTTGAAATAAATTTTGGTTAAAAGAAATTGTTAAATAATATAAGTCGAGACTTTGAAATTTAAAAAAATTAGGATTTGATTGAATTTCGAAAATTGATTTGTTTAAAGATTTAACCTTAATTCTAGCTTTGAATATTACTAAGTAAAAGTGATATAAAAATGATATTTTGAAATCGAGTTTGGAATTGAATCATATTTGAAATTGGAATTTAGACTTGAATATTGATGGAAAATTTGTTAAGTGTTATAAATGGATATTTTGAAATCCAGCTCCAAATCGATAAAAAAATTGAAATTGAATAAATTGAAGGTGAATGTAGAATTGAATTGATTTGAAGTTAAAGTTGACGTTGTTTTGAATTGAAATCGAAATTGAATCGGTAAAATGGAAATTGAAATTGATTGGAATTGGGAAGTTGTAATTGAAATGGATTGGTTTTGAAGCTGTTTTAATTTGTTTTCCAAATTACTCTGTTATATAAACCATTTTGAATACTTAAACTATTTTAATCTATTTTTAATCTACTTAACCCAATTTAAATTATTTTAAACTAATTTATCTATTTTAAATCCATTTCAAGATTTTAATTATTTTTAACTATTTTAATTATTTAAACTACTTTTAAACTACTTAAAACTATTTTCTAAAAATTTCAAGCTGGTTAATAAGGTGGAATGTTTATGTTTAAATCTTGAATTTAAATACGAATTGGGTTAAATGAAGTTGCAACATAAAATTTAAATTCGGAATGATTTTGAAACCGAAATAAGATATTGAGACGCAAAATGATTTTTGAAAAGGAACCTTATATTTTGAATGGCTATGTCGATATTTGAAATGGATTTGATTTTGAAGTGAATATGACATTTGATATCAATCATGAATCGATTCGAAATGTAAAAGAGCCAACGGTGTAATAATACGTAGTTATTAAAGAGACCGGGATCGGATATGGACATACTCTCTGTCGATACCGAAAACCACTTTAATAACTATTATACGCGGAGTGTTGATCCAGAATGAAGTGGATGGGTTGGTGAACGCGTTGACTGAAGAAAGAGAACGATTATTGGATGACCCCTGACATGACTAAAACAGGAGCCGCGCCGGGCCATTGAGGTTCGCCACCTCTAGCGGACACACTTCTTCGATACCATATCTATTACATTTGTGATGCGATTTGGGTGCACCCCTTGATTTGGGAGTGTTGTTTCGCGGTGTTGGGGTAGCTGCTGGCTATGCCCAACATCAGTCCGGATCACGCAACTACTAGTATCCTAGTTGGTATCGCCTCATGTACCTTGTCATACTGATTATCCTATTCGCGACCACTACGTTTTGATTTGTACCTTGAGTATATGGATTGCCCTCTGGTGACTTCCGGTTTTGGGGAAACTACGGTCTTGTATATGCTTTTGGGAATATAAAATGTGTTAAGGGGGATTATGGTAACGCCTTAACGCTATTTTGATACTTTATATTACTGATAGGCATTATCTACTTAGCGTATATTACTACATAGTAGATAGTTTCACGGATCCTTAAGAGATGGAAAATCCCGTAACATCTCTTAAGTTATTGCACGCACGTTGACACTGGATAGGAGATGTCAAACCCCGTAAACATCTTCGACGCCGTTACACTCATATTTATTTACGATTGATTTAACTTTCATAAGGATATTTTAGTCCTGACTCGAGTGTTTTGTCTTTTCATTACGCTCGGGTCAGTCCTGAGTTTTCAGTTTAGGTTGAAGATCATTTCCTTGGAGGACGGAGACGAAGATTTGGTATATTATCTACTATTATTATATTCATTCCATTCCGCTGCATTGTTGTATGATATTTGTTGTGTATGTAACTCTGATAAATGTTGTATAATAATAATCAAATGTATTCATTTCAAATGTATTCATTTAATTAACAGCTTCATGAACTGTTATTTTATTATTATACTTTAGCCTTCCGCTGTGAGATTCTGTGTTTTTCATTTCCTTTATTTCCCTTCCTTTTCTTTTCTTATTTACCCAATAACTATCTGCCCTTTTAATGGTTTGGAATCGACATGGGTATTTGATCGTCGGTTTAAATTGTCCAAAAAAGGCGGGTCGTTACAGTTGGTATCAGAGCTTTGGTTTAGCGATAAACCTTGGCTCTAGTGGGGAATAACTCATTGAAATAGAGGTAAACTATATGAATGAGTTGAGTGTATATGAGAGAGCGTACTTGTTATTTGATATAAAATGGTTTTATATTGTGTTAATTTGTTCCGTTGAGTATTTATGAATTCTGGTCGATACTTGGGACGCCAAGGCGTCGATAGGAATTTCTAAACACTCGAATAGGACAAACCAACACAATATCATTTTGGAATATATTTTATATAAACGAATTATTTGAATATTTATTCATTTTGATTGAATTGATTGTTAGGAGATGATAATATTAGATTATTATCGTTATTGTTTGATCAGTCAATATTTACAACAATTGATTAAATAACAATGGATTTAGGAAAATGAAATCTTGTAAACACAGTTGATAATGAATATAAATGAATTTTAACTTGGATTTGGGAATTTAAATTCCGGTGTTTGAGATTGACTTACAAGAATTTGAAAAATATAATATGAGTATTATATGATAGTATAATTGAGTTGAAATTGTTTTCGAATGATTTTTTTTTAATGAGAAGTGTTATATTCCCTTCTCTTGACGCTAGAAAATGATTTCGGTGATGAGTGCACGCATCATCGGCGTTTATTTTCGAGAGTCCGAGTGGGGGAGACCACTTAATAGCTTGTCCAAACCTTGTTTTGATTCAAATTTTATTTTATTTTATTTTGTATTCTCTATAGTATGATTTGATATATAAATTATATAAGTATATATTATTTCAAAACTTGATTTAAAATGAAACCGGAATTGGAATTCTTAAGTCCTTTAATAATTAATGATTTTTTTTAATGATCGAAATGAATTTAGACTTGAATCATTAAGGAACTTCTAAATTGTGAAATGAGAAATGAACCTAAGAGCTAAGTGAAAATATCAATTGAAGTAGAAATCCTTAGAATTAGGAAATTATGAACTTAAAATAAAATTGAAACTGTAAAACTCGCGTAGTATTAAAATTCATTCTATAGCATAGATATAACTTACCAAAATATTTAAGAAGTTCAAAAATGTTATATGAATTGTTAATTGGATAATATACAAGTATAGGTTTGAATAATGGAATATGCATTTAATTAATGGTTTGCAAATATAAATGAAATTGTTAGTAAATAATTGGAATTTAAATTAACATTTAAAGGTGGTTCACAATTATGTTAATATAAAATGGAAATACTATATGTGAATGTAAATGTGAAATTAAATTATAGTGAAATTTAAGTAATGACTTAAGAATTGATAAATTGAAAATTTAACTTTAAATGAAAAGAAGTTGTATGTTGTTTAACTACATTCTATTTGCATAACTATAACTTACCAAATACTTAAAGGGTTTAAAATGCTAATAAGGATAAGTAGAGAAATAATATACCAGTGTGAGAGTGAATAATAAAATGTGAAGATCTATTGATAGTTATAAATATAAAAGAAATTTAAGCTGTAAAATGAAGGATATATATAAGTGAATGAATAAAAATTTAAAATTAATGAAATATAGAATTGGTAAATGGAAACTAATTAAATTTGAATATAACTAAATGTCTATAAGCTTGGAAGTGTATGAAATTAAAATTGACTTGGAAATGTATAATTGATTTAGTGTAGATTTTGGATGAATGTTAATGTTTGATATGCATTGGTTGTTAGATGGATGATAATTGATTAAGTAGAATTCATTAGTGTTAATGGAATTGAATAAAGGGAATAAAATTTTAAAAATAATAAAATTCAAATTTAAATTGAAGCAAATTGACTTGAATTAAAAATGTGAATGAAACAAACTTGAATAAATCAGAAAAAAGGTTAAATGTAGACCTATTGCATGGATGAATAAGAAAATAAATGACTTTGTGTTTATGATTGTTCTTTAAAAAATTTGAAGTTTTGATGTTTTGTACTTTGAAATAATAAAAGCAAATTTTGGGAAAAAAAAAAAAAAAAATCCAACATTGTCCAATATATGCTGAAACGAAAACAACCATAACTTTTAAATGACTCAACGGAATTTGACAATCTTGGACTTTTCGAAAAGCTTAGAAACTATAGCACAACTTTTATTTAGAGTGTCTTGAGAAATTCCTTCGTCTACTAGGTTAAAAAAACTTGAATGTTACTCGCTGGCCTGTGTAAAATAGGTAAAAATCTGTAGTATACATCTTTAGTATTTTCGCCATATCTTTTGACTAGTTTATCGGATTTTGATGATCTTGCCCTTTCTGGAAAGCTAAGAACTTAAGCTAAAACTTTTGTTTTAAGTGTTTTGTGTTTTGATGTGGTTTAGAAGGTCGGAAATGTGGGTGAACGTCGCAGACCTGCGCAAATACTGCCCAGGCTGAAGCGTATCCCCTAAGTAAACCGGCCATAACTTTTGAACGGATGATCCGAATTCGATGATTTTGGACATTCCGGAAAACCTGAAATGAATGCAACAACTTTTGTTTAGATTCTGTTATCAAATTTTACAGTTTAGGTGACCTAAAGCTAAGATTTGTTTGCTGTCCTGAAATTGAAATCTCAGTTTTGAAGCTAAATATGTTATGTATATGTTGTGTAGGCTAAGTATATCTATCTATCTTTATATGCATGGTTCTAACTTAGTTATTGAGCATTTTAGTAGGTAGCAAAGGGGTTGCGCTTTGTTGTGGAGCTCGCTTCTACGCTAAACGCATAATGTAAGTAAATTGCTAATAAATGCTAAATAAAAGGTACGCTTACGGTTTTGTATGGTATTGGTGATATATATATGTTGTTTCCCCAGATATGGGATGCCTCATCATTGAGATGAGATGTATATTTGTGATATATATGCTATTATATTTTTTTCGATCGAGCCGCGCAAAGGAGACTCTGCCGAAATTTTCCGTAAATCCGGGTGTTAGAAAATTTTCAGGTTTTAAAAATTTTATAACTTGTTTTGATAACTAACTTTTAAAGTCAAAAAGGCATTTGGAATAACTTAGTAAAAGTGTAGTAATGACTTTATAGATGGAATTTCATTGTTTTATAAGTAGGTAACTTTGGATAAAATGTATCTAATGTTGAATTCTATACTTAGTTCTTTTTCCCTTCTTTTTCCTTTTCGGGGACGAAAAGTTTTGAGTGGGGGAGAATGTAACGACCCGTAAATTTCCGATAATTAAAATAGCTAATTTAATAAGATTTCGTGATTTAGTGTTAGAAAAAAATTGTAATTCATTTGGAATAATAATAACTAGAATGAAATGCAACAAAATTTATCTAAGTTAAGTGTTTATTAATTGAATGAAATCCCAAATCAATTGAAATAAGATGTAGTCGAAGGTAATTGAATGAATTTGTATTGTATAGGTAATTGTGACGCTTGTTTGTAAATAATAAACTTATAAGTAATTAAAAGTCAACAGTGATAATTATTTAAGTTACCTATTCATTTAGTTAGTCGAATTGAATTTGTGAACCAATTGCAATTGAAATGAAAGTATATATATTAGTTGAGTGCATTATCTCTAACTGCAGTTAAATAATAACGTGGAATTCATCTAATGTAATATAGTAAATCGACTGATAATGAAATTTTTATTTAAAAATCCAATATTGAAATCCGTCAAATATTGAACAATTAAATTGTTTAAAATTTAATATTTGGAATTTATTGAATAATTGAATAAAGGGCATTGAATAATTGTTTTAATGAAAATGGTTGTTCTATAATTTGAATGTGTTAAATTTTATAAGTTCGTTTCGAATATTTCAAAAGATACTGATTTAAGAATAATAAAATTGTTTAAATTTAATATTACAAATGTTTAAATAATTAAATTCCGAAGTTGATATGATTAATTTGATATTGAAATTTAATATACGAAAATAGAGTGAATAATTGAAATTTGATTTAATATGATTCAAATTGGTTTACAAAGTGAATGTAAGTTATATTTGGATTTTAATAGAGTTAATAAGATTTTAAAATTGGAATTTATTGGATAAATTGAATAATGGGTTTACTATGATTAAAAATGATTTGTAAAATTTTATTTTATCATATTGGAGTTATAGTGATGTTATAGAACTTTTAAAACTGAATTTAAAATTTATTTGTGAAAATTGAATATTTTAATATTTAATTATCGCCTGAAAAATAGCCAATTTTTGAACAGTCTCAGAATTGGACGAAACTAGTTCTATTGGATCCGTAATAGTTAGTTATTATCGGATTTCAATTTTCGTAGCAATCGGAGTTGTCGTTTGACCGTGGCAGCTCGAAACGCGTTGAAATTGTTTAATATTAATTTGGCGAGTTAAAAATAGTCATTTTTCAAACGGTCTCGGATTTCAACGAAACTAGTTTCATTGGATCCGTAATGTTATATTATTGTAAGATTTCAAATTTCAAGTCAAACGGATTTACCGTTTGTTCGGGGCGAGCCAAAACGCATAGAAATTCGTTAAATCAGTTTAATTTAAATTTGATCGTTTATTTCCGTAACTCGCACAGATGATCGAATTAGCTCCCGAAACCTATTCCATTGTGTCCGGAACGCGGGATAAACCCTAGGAACGCCGGTCACCGCGTGAAATTCGAAGTTTGGAAAAGCCGGATAAATAGTATTCGTCGTTCCTATAAATAGCCCGTTTACTCACAAAATAAAAAATAAAAACCCTAGTTACAATGCCGGCCGCCACTTGTATTTCGAACGGCCTGAAATATTCAACCTTCTTCCCTCGATTTCTCTTCATCCATCAATAATTAGCGAAATCCTTCAACATGAAACTTGTAGAGGGGAGTGAGATCTTTCTATCCAACGGTCATGATCGCGTCTGGGTTAGCGGATTGGTGGCAAATCGTCCACAAACGGCCGAAAGTCGCGCGCGTATTTCTAGACATGGGGGAGGCCGAGTTGCATGGGGTGTTGGCCGAAGGTAGAGGAGGAGACGCTCTTCAAGATGGAAGCTTCTGATCGTGGTGGATGACGACGAGGAGGTCGCGAAAATTAACCCTAATTTCGGCCTTGGTGGGTTATTTGCGCGTGATGGTTACCTGTAGAAGACGCGTGGGGGAAGAAGGACCTGTGCACGGCCCAGATCTTGGGCAAAGAATTTGGACGGACACGATCTGTTGGAGGTTGAAATTGAAAATAATGTTGTATATTTAGTTTATATAAATCGTGTAAACTTAAAAATTGATATCTCTTTCATACGAGGTCGGATTCGGACGAAACTTTTTGCGTTGGAATCGTATGGATGAGCCCTACGCGATGCAACTGGATTGGAATCATTTGGAGCTAGAGAAAATTTTGGGTCAAATCGAACGTTGTTCGATTTGATTTGAAATCGTAAAATCAAGGTGAGTGTTTTATAACGCTCACACTGTACTAAATATCTTTATGCTAGTTAAATTTGATATTATGAAGTGTTATGATTTTATTTGTCGTTGTTTGATAGAATTTAATTGTCATATAGATTGTCATTTGCATTAACCGTTGAAAAATTAAATTGACAGTTAAATTGAATTAAAATTGAATTGCGATTAAATTACCTGACATTGATAACTATGAAACTGCCATGAATTGTATTGTTTATTGGATGATGTATTTTGATGGATGCTATTGGTTGATAATTGAATGTTTGGATGTTTATTTGCTTATATAGATCCTGTTATGCATACATATGATACTGTGATTTAATTTAAGTAATATATACTCATCCCTGACATTTAATTGAAATAAAAATTACTTGGCCATAGGATAGAAAATTATATACGGACACCGAATTGGCTAAATTAATAAATTTTGAAATCGTCGATTTGAATTTATTTAAATGTTTTGATTTAAAAGTTATAAATAGAAATAAATTTATAGAAATCGAATTTGTCGGAAAATTGAGTTTGGAGTGTTGAAATAAATTTTGGTTAAAAGAAATTGTTAAATAATATAAGTCGAGACTTTGAAATTTAAAAAAATTAGGATTTGATTGAATTTCGAAAATTGATTTGTTTAAAGATTTAACCTTAATTCTAGCTTTGAATATTACTAAGTAAAAGTGATATAAAAATGATATTTTGAAATCGAGTTTGGAATTGAATCATATTTGAAATTGGAATTTAGACTTGAATATTGATGGAAAATTTGTTAAGTGTTATAAATGGATATTTTGAAATCCAGCTCCAAATCGATAAAAAAATTGAAATTGAATAAATTGAAGGTGAATGTAGAATTGAATTGATTTGAAGTTAAAGTTGACGTTGTTTTGAATTGAAATCGAAATTGAATCGGTAAAATGGAAATTGAAATTGATTGGAATTGGGAAGTTGTAATTGAAATGGATTGGTTTTGAAGCTGTTTTAATTTGTTTTCCAAATTACTCTGTTATATAAACCATTTTGAATACTTAAACTATTTTAATCTATTTTTAATCTACTTAACCCAATTTAAATTATTTTAAACTAATTTATCTATTTTAAATCCATTTCAAGATTTTAATTATTTTTAACTATTTTAATTATTTAAACTACTTTTAAACTACTTAAAACTATTTTCTAAAAATTTCAAGCTGGTTAATAAGGTGGAATGTTTATGTTTAAATCTTGAATTTAAATACGAATTGGGTTAAATGAAGTTGCAACATAAAATTTAAATTCGGAATGATTTTGAAACCGAAATAAGATATTGAGACGCAAAATGATTTTTGAAAAGGAACCTTATATTTTGAATGGCTATGTCGATATTTGAAATGGATTTGATTTTGAAGTGAATATGACATTTGATATCAATCATGAATCGATTCGAAATGTAAAAGAGCCAACGGTGTAATAATACGTAGTTATTAAAGAGACCGGGATCGGATATGGACATACTCTCTGTCGATACCGAAAACCACTTTAATAACTATTATACGCGGAGTGTTGATCCAGAATGAAGTGGATGGGTTGGTGAACGCGTTGACTGAAGAAAGAGAACGATTATTGGATGACCCCTGACATGACTAAAACAGGAGCCGCGCCGGGCCATTGAGGTTCGCCACCTCTAGCGGACACACTTCTTCGATACCATATCTATTACATTTGTGATGCGATTTGGGTGCACCCCTTGATTTGGGAGTGTTGTTTCGCGGTGTTGGGGTAGCTGCTGGCTATGCCCAACATCAGTCCGGATCACGCAACTACTAGTATCCTAGTTGGTATCGCCTCATGTACCTTGTCATACTGATTATCCTATTCGCGACCACTACGTTTTGATTTGTACCTTGAGTATATGGATTGCCCTCTGGTGACTTCCGGTTTTGGGGAAACTACGGTCTTGTATATGCTTTTGGGAATATAAAATGTGTTAAGGGGGATTATGGTAACGCCTTAACGCTATTTTGATACTTTATATTACTGATAGGCATTATCTACTTAGCGTATATTACTACATAGTAGATAGTTTCACGGATCCTTAAGAGATGGAAAATCCCGTAACATCTCTTAAGTTATTGCACGCACGTTGACACTGGATAGGAGATGTCAAACCCCGTAAACATCTTCGACGCCGTTACACTCATATTTATTTACGATTGATTTAACTTTCATAAGGATATTTTAGTCCTGACTCGAGTGTTTTGTCTTTTCATTACGCTCGGGTCAGTCCTGAGTTTTCAGTTTAGGTTGAAGATCATTTCCTTGGAGGACGGAGACGAAGATTTGGTATATTATCTACTATTATTATATTCATTCCATTCCGCTGCATTGTTGTATGATATTTGTTGTGTATGTAACTCTGATAAATGTTGTATAATAATAATCAAATGTATTCATTTCAAATGTATTCATTTAATTAACAGCTTCATGAACTGTTATTTTATTATTATACTTTAGCCTTCCGCTGTGAGATTCTGTGTTTTTCATTTCCTTTATTTCCCTTCCTTTTCTTTTCTTATTTACCCAATAACTATCTGCCCTTTTAATGGTTTGGAATCGACATGGGTATTTGATCGTCGGTTTAAATTGTCCAAAAAAGGCGGGTCGTTACAAGGCATAATGCCGGACGAGACCTGAATGTCGAATGAGGCTCAATGCCGATCGAGGCTGAAATGCGGAACAAGGCATAATGTCGGACGATACGTGAATGCCGAATGAGGCTGAATACCGATCGGGGCTGAATGCCGAGCGGCCCGGTTGTACCGAACGAGGCTGAATGCCGATCAAGGCTTGAATGCCGATCGGGGCAGAATGCCGGTTGAAGCTGAATGCCGATCGAGGCTTGAATGCCGATCGGGGATAAATGCCGAGCGACCCTGTTTTGCCGAACAAGAATGCCGTGTCGAACGGCGCTGGATGCCAAACGATGTAAAATGCCATGTCTCCAATTACAGGGTCAAACCTTCAGGTAACATAATATAAATAAGAGGTTAGCCCTCTCTTTTATTCATAAAATATTTGGACCACCAACAAAACTCCATCAGTCTTCTTCCTTTATTTTTAAATGAGATTCAAGAAATCAAATGCATGGTAAAAAGGTAATAGTTTTATGTATATATGCACACATACACACACATCTTTCTATTCTTATTCTTCCATAATTTATGAATTTTGAATCTAATTTATATAACATTGAGTTGTTGTATATTCCAAAAAGAAGAAACTTAAAGGAAGAGTTAGGCGTAGCCATGAATCGAATCCAAGGGAAAGCAAGGAAACTACCAATGTGTGGAAAACATAGTTTTTCATATTTTACTAATTTGTGTAGTAAAAGTTTGGATTAGTTTTATGCATTGGGGAATTTTGTATATGAAAAGTTTAGACCTTAAAATTCCTCCAAATAAAATGTCAGTTCTTGGATTTATTGGAATTTCAATTGTTTTATGTTAATATAGTAGAATTCAAATTATTATTTACAATTTGAATTATTTATACTCTATTCAACTTCCATTTCTAATTTCAATTCTTGCGATAAAGGATTCAAAAAGACTTTTTTTAGGAAATGATGTATAAAGTATGGATTTTCCTATTGTAGTTTGCACCGCCATTATCTATAATTTAAACAAATATGAATACCTTCTTTCCGCTTTAAGTTTGTATACGTATAAGTCGAACAAAATTTAAAAGATTTAAATTGTAAAATTTTGTTTCCTTGATATAGAGGCATCGATTCTATTATATTAATGTAAAATAAATTAAGTATTTTAATTCCATTCTTTTTAATACAAGTCTATTTTATTGGACTAAGGATATTAGCTATTTTATAAACTATTGTATGAAACTTAAGCTTACATGAATATGGAAATTTTGACATTTTAAACAATTAGTATAGGAGGCGAAAATCTTAGAATAGGAGCATTTCTACGCATGCTTAGGAAAATTTAGTTAGCCTAAAACATGTATGTATACATATGTTAATAGCAACTCCATAGTAGCATATAAATCGTATCGTATTGAATAAATAGGTCAATAATATTAAACATTTTAGGAAGGAAGTTAAGGATATGTATGGAAATAAATCCATAATTAAAAGCATAATAAGGAGTTTTCCTTACATGGCGTTAAGTCATAATATTGGTAATATTATATATATATATATAGTGTGTGTGTGTGTGTGTGTATGGTAGTATGTTAGGAGAACAGGAATTTGACTAAGTTATCAGGATGCGAGTTCAGTGAAAAGCACACAGATGTCTGCCCTGCTAATCTGGCTATCGGCAATGTGACATTAGGACTAATGTAAGATATAGCATATAATAAGCATCCATCATGGACACCAGATTTGTCCCAATTCTGTAGGGTAAGTCTACCCAACTAATTTGTCTATTAGCAACTAGGAATAGTCAAACCAATATAAGGCATCATGGTTTGGGTCATGGGTCATATGAGGGATATCCTAGTACAGCCTGCTTTTGGGTTGGAGGTTTTAAGTGGCTGCTGTAAAGTTCGCCTCCTTCCCACTCAAGAAATATTATGATCAAGATTATCTTTTAGGTTCAATAGTGGAAAATCTTTGGCAAGGGTCAGCTTCAGGGTTGAGGTATTCAGTGGTAATCGTAGAGTCTGCCTCTTTCCATAAAAGAAGTATTAAGTGGCCCGATGAAATTTATTGTGATATCGGTTAGGGAGTACCAAAGAGGTGTCTGCCTTAGGATTAGGTATTAAATGACGGAGATCTTCCTAAAGTATAAGTATTAAATGGTCAGATTCTGCCTAATTCCTACTAAAGCTGCATTAAGAGGTTTGGGTACTTTCTCTCACATCGTTAGCGCATGATTGATGGTAGTTGCATTGCACCTGCATTATAGTGGTAGAGTTGGACTGGAAAGGGACTTTGGCCAACAGTTGATAGTAAGTTAAGGAGTTGGACTAGAAGAGCCTTTGCACTTACAACTAGAGGTATTCTTGGTAGGATATGGTATATGATGCATAAGACAAATTACTTATCTAAATTACACGGTCCAAATAATATTATGGTAAGACTTGATATTTTCATTCGTCAGACATTGTTATTCTGACTCCTTCCTCATTACAACCCATAGTTGGAGGAAACAATGGTGATGGAGAAGTCTAAGGCGGAGGTGAAGATTTATAGCAATTTATTTATTCATCTATGATTTTGATGTATTCAGATGTGCCCATATTTCAAACAAGTTGATGTTTTATTTTGATATAGTGTATTACAGATATTTTGGATATTGTGTTTCTGAGGTTTATTTTTGTGAATGTATACTTATTTCTGTTATTATATTTTATTACTTCCACTGTGAGATTTTGAAAGCACAGATAGATAGCTATGTGTATTTTTCATTGTATTAATTTTATCAACCAACGACCAGCTTTGGAATGGACCTAAGGTTCGACAAGATTTTATTCTGTTGAAATTTAGGCCCCTTCTTGAGAGGGTTGTTGCAATTGGTATCAGAGCATAGGTTACCAAATCAATGGTAGCAGACACACATAGGAGTGCGTATTTGTTATTTTTGATAGTATTTTTCGAAATCCTACTTTATATATATAAGAAGTTTTATGAAGACATGTAAACGCACTAGGAAATTTTTTATTTTAAATAATAATTTTATCTTAGGAAGTTGAAAATAAGAGCTCAAAACTATGAATAGTTGGTCATGGCTGAAAACAATTGCTTGGAGGCTGAGAAACCTTCCATTGAGGACATACCCACTATATGCGGTATTCCCGAATGGTTCAAGAGTACCTAAGGCATGTGGGGCAAGTTTCCATTCCTCAACAAGCTGTACCAGCAGCACTAGATACTCCGCCCCTTGAAGCAGCACCTCGCCCACTAGACTTTCCCAAAATGCATTTAGACTTTCAGAATATGGCAGGATGGCGTGTATGAGGGCTGAATATTTAATTGAAATAAAGACTTGAATTAGCGACATGAATGTATACTTCCAGAGCTGGGATAAGAAGCCAAATCAAGAGGAGGATTGCTGAACGACATTTAAAGAGAGAGAGGCGTTGGATTGGTGGGCCACAGTAGTTAAAGAGAATGCCAAGGAAGTAATTACTTGAGTTGAATTCCATGCTCGCTTCGAACCGTGATTCATGTCCAAAATTGAAGTATTGCAATTAGGGAAGTTTATACAACTAAGGTAAGGAGACTCCATGTTGAAAGAGTATATCAATAAGTTCTCGGAACTAGCTATGTTTGGATTGATTCTGATTGACACTCCTACAAGGAAGGCTATGAAGTTTTTAGAGGCCTAAATTCTCCACTTAAGGAGTTTCTTTTGACCCAAGTACCCATTGGCATCATATATGAGATAATAGTTGAAATGACCCTGCTTCAGACTGTTGCTGTTGAGGAGAAGAAGGAAAGACATGTGAAAAATCACTATGGAGTTAAAAAGGGAATTGTAGGCTGATAAGAAAGCCAAGGGGAAGATCAAGAAAGGAGGTGTGACATGTTGCAGACGACAGAAGAAAGGACATATGGCGAAGGATTGCAAAGTGATTTGATGAGGGAAGAGTTCAAGGGGAGATGCTAACACTGCCATAAGGAGGGGCTCTTCAAGAATCGGTAGTCAAAGCTAGCAAAGAGGGATAAGGTGGGCAAGCTTATACCATCGAAGCTACCTCTGTTTCAAGTAGATCTCCTCCCAGTGACAAAGGAATAACTGCATTGGAAGGCACAACTATTATCTTTGAAAATACCGTTCGCACCTTTTTTGACTCAAGAGCATGACATTCATTCATAGATAGATATATAATCAATTCATTGAGTCTAAAAACTCAAGTTTTCACTAATAGACGTGTCTAGTCCTATTAGAGGGTCAACATACATTTCTTTGATTTGTAAAGACCTAGTTGTGGATGTATGTAATGTTGATTTTACGTGTAGTGCGTATGTTCTGGGTTTGAGGGGTATGAATTTGTCCTAGGGATGGATCAGTTATCTTACTATGGGGTTGTCTTAGACTATGACAGAAGGAACATTTGTTTAAGGAGTTGTATGGGTCGAGATACTAATGTTCGTGTTACTCCAAATATTCACCTTTCGACCAAGTCAAGACCTCTTTAAACAAAGAGCAAAAGAGAAGAGTTCCAGCCAAAGCTTTTGAAGAAGTCGAAGGGATGCTGACATCAAAGTTTATAAACTTCAGGACCTTTCGAAGGTGATGAAAGGCTTCTCCAATCAATATCAAGAGAGTTCTTATCTTTCGAAGAAGGTGACGGAGTCAAAAGCACCCTTCCGCTTTCATTGACAACCCCTCAACTAGATGAAGGTCTTTCGATCAAGTCAAAGCCAAACCTTCAGAAGACAATGAAGAGTAGCTCTTTGAATATATGCCAAACCATTCGAAACTAATGGTTTCGCCTTCATTCAAACTGCTAGGAATTAAATATTATCTGGAGCAACCCCTTCGAAAGCTGTAGTAAGCTTTCGAATTGGTCAAGACCAATGTGATCCATAAGGGTTCCGCATCAGATTAGAAACAAGAGCATGGGCATAACCAATATCATCAAAACCAATAGGCAAAGGCTAACAACAGTGTCTAAAGCATTCTTAAGACAACTTGAAGAAGAGGAGCACCACTATACCTTTCGACAAAAGTGACAGCTTGCTTAAGTCACTCAATAGCCACCTTCTGACCCAATCAAAAGCATCAGGGTCAAAATGTGTCAATCGACATCTATAAATAAGACCCAAGGGGTCACGTTTTGGGGTCAGATTCCTCTCATTCTAAACCTATATACTCTTGATAAAAGTATTGTAATCCTAATGTGTAAATCAATTTGGAAATTCGAAGAAATAAAGTCTTTTTGTGGAAGAGAGGGGTGTCTTGAATACTTTATTTTCCTTTGTTGTTTCATTGATGTTTTGATTTCACCTTGTGTATTTTAGGTTTCACCTACATCGATAGGGCCTCTCTCGACACAGTCGAAACCACTCATAATCAAGCAATCACAAATACCTACTCCGAGTTACTTTATCTTTGAACCATTGCCTTCGGTAGGGTCGAAACCAAGCTGTAATTCATTGAAAGTTTTCATCCAACATAAAGAAATCATGGCTTAAGCTTTCGACAAGGTCGAAACCTATCTCATATCCATTGAAGCTTAAGGTTACCTACTTATACACAAGAAGGACAAATCCTTAAGCTTTCAACAGGGTTGAAACCTCCATTTCTGCTCAATACCCAAAATCCCCCAAGTTAATCAATAGCGTTGGGCCTCCATCTAGGTCGAAACCTATCTAAGAGAACCCAACTCAGGGTATTTCAATTAGATTGAAAAGAAGGCTTTTGAAGGAGAAGCCACACTTACTTAACTGGATCGAAAGGTCATATAACACAGAAACTGACCCTTTCAACACAATCGAAAGGCCCACTTGAGGAATATTATCAAATAAAGCCAAATCAAAAGGCAACCCTAAGAGGATTCATAACTTCTTTTATGCACTTCTTGTACAAAGGATTATTCACCCACTTAGCATAATTTTGGGTTTTTGACAAGAAACCTTGTTAACATTTTTGGTGCTAGAAGGAGGGCTCGAACCTTCGCCTTGGATAAATCCCCAACACCACCATTCTCTAATCCTACTTAATCCTTTTTTAAGTCCATCTACTTTGGTTTGATCATGGCCGGAAGAAGTAGGAGATCCAAGAAAGCGTCCTCTGAACCACATTTGATAAGGTTGCCCCAAAAAACCATCAAGGAATCCAACCAAGACGAGGAGCAAAGACTAAGACTAGTAGCTCTAAGAATCATAAACAAGAAAAAAGCGGAATCATATGATCCAGAGAAATGGAGCTTATACCCCTTTCATTTTGGCCCCACCCCTATATTTACACTAGGGAAGAAAACGAATGGAAGTGAAAATGTCTTCAACCATATGAGAAGAACAATCCAACACTATTCAAAAGGCATAATCTTTGAGGGATAGATAATGGATGATTATAATGCCTTTGCACATAAGTGACAATCAACTACATCAAGAACACTTTCAACTCAAGAACGAAAAAAGGCGGTAAAAAGAAAAGCGATCGAAGAACATGAAACAATAAGGCCAAAGAACAAAATGCCAAAAAGCCATCCTCAAGAGTCAAGCTTTAAATCTAGACTTCCAAAGGAATGCAACTTGATTATGTCTATGGAAATGTCTACTTACTTACTAAGGATGAGCTTAGCTATTGGCCGTCAGAAAAGAAAAAGCCAAAGCAAGAAAGAAAGTTGGGAGGATCCTATTGTCACCATCATATGATGAATAGTCATGAAACTAACCTTTATAGGGCCTTAGAGGGATGGTTATAAATTTCTTTCGACAAGGAAAAATCCATAAATTTGAAAAATAATCTGAGATAAAACCAATAAAGAGTCACTTTCTATAAAGAGAAAATCTACATGGTTGGGAGTGAAATGCTACTTATATTTGGATACTACCGAAGATGGTAGAAAAGCCTCTGTCCACACCGAGACGGATAGGGCAGAGCACTTTCTAGAGGGAGGGCGGGTAAGCCTTTAGCCATGCTATAAGATGACCAGGTTAAAGCACCGAACAAGCCCTTGGCCGGCCCTCTGGTCCGGTCAAGGCACCTCCTAGAGGGAGGATGGAGTTAGCTTTTAGTTGTGCCATGAGATGGCCAGGTTAAAGCACCGAACAAGTCCTTATACCCCCATGCTATGGCCAGGGTAAGGCACCTCCAGGAGAAAGGATAGAGTAAGCCTTTAGCTGTGCCATAAGATGGCCAGGTTAAAGCACCGAACAACCTCATGTCTATGCCGCAAAACGGTCGGGGCAAGGTGCCTCCTGGAGGTCCAACCTCTAAGATGAGCTAACCAAGAGCACTAGACAACAATGGAAAAAGACATCCAGGGCCAAGAAGAGTCCCATCAAATAATGGACTAAGATGTCCAATCTCAAGGGGAGGCTAATCCAATAATGGACTAAGACGTCCAAGCCCAAGAGGAGACACATCTAATGACGAACAATGATATTAAAGCCCGAGAAGAGGCTCATCAAATCATGAATTGAGATGTTCAAGCATGAGAAAAAGCATAACCAATTATGGATTGAGACATCCAAGCTCAAGAGGCGGCTTATCATATTATTCCTATATATGCACAAAACCTGCAGGGTACGTACATGTCAAAGAGGACAAAACTAAAGGAGTGGGATAGAGGTCTGCATATTATTACCCGAATCTGGGTTTAGGGAATTTCACTTCTACGTATTACCTATTAATACCTAAACTTGGGTTTCGGGTCCGTCACATCTGAATTTCATCAATGAATACCCGAATTTGGGTTTCGGGACATTCATTTCAAGACTACATTTACTCATACCCGAATCTGGGTTTCAGGTCATTATCTATTGGAAACTTTATTATACCTAAATTTGGGTACCAAGACTTCTACTTATTTAAACCCTGGTCTGGTGTATATTTTGGATTTCTATTCATCACAAGTGCTCGAATCTGGGTCAAAAAATATTATCTTAAAGATTGATGTTAAGAGTTTTTGAATGTGAACTTCAAATTTCTAATTTTTGAAATCCCATTAATGTCAAGGAATAGATTGGAGGATTACTAATTCCAAAATTCAAACACTAATTTCTGGATTTGGTGCTTTATTAAATGACTCCTAAATTGCATTCTAATGTTTATACCCCTATGATAAGGCGAGATTTTCTATCGGTAAATTCTAGACGTTCCAGTTAAGTGGAAGAAGTCAAATTCTTAATCATCTCTCATTGTGGTCAAAGATGAGGTTTTGACATTTAGTATGCACTACTTTTCATACAATAAAAAATATGGTTCGTTAAGGGAGAGTTTGACATACATCCCTGGTAAGGTTTGAAAATACACAAAACATCCCACAGTTTTTTTATAAGTTTTCGATCCCTGTTTTCAAATTCATGTGCACACAAAGACCTAAATATCCTTTACGTTTTTAACATTTCAAACGTGTATAACTTTCTATAGAAACATAGGATCAACATACCGTTTTCATCAAAAAATCAAAAAATTTGTGAGCTTTAAATCAGATCCATTGTTGATACCAAAAAATCATATTTGTAGTAAAGGCGCCATTATTTTATATATTTGCAGACAATTTTGCAAATTTTAAATATCTTCGATTTTTCTTCAAATCTGCAATTATTGCACATAATTGCAGACATGCATGCAATTATATGGTATAATTGTAGGCATGTATACTATTATTGCATATAGTTGCAGAAATGTCTATAACTACTGTATATTATTGCAGACATTTCCGCAATTATATGGTATAATTGTAAACATGTCTGCAACTATTACATATAGTTGCAGAAATGTCTGCAGTCATACCGTATAATTGCAGAAACTTGAAAAACATCAATTAGCTTGTCCTATTGTTGTTTTTACATATGCATAATGCCACTCGTTAGAAAGAAAATAAAATTTATGATTTAATGGTGAAAACGATTTGCTAACCCGTCGTTTCTAGAAAAATTATTGCGTTTTGAAGATTAATAATTAATGGGTTGCAAAATTTAATTATGGTTGTGAGAACAACATCCACATATGAAGAATCAACATTACTGCATTGGAGGAGAGGGGCATTGTAGGTAAGAAAAATTGTAGTATTTGAAAATAAGGATGGAATTTATATCATTTTTATGAGGAGAATGTTTTGTGTATTATGTTTGATTTTAAGGATGCGCCCGTTATTTTCACGTTTGTTAATCCAAGAAAATGGCACACATAAACTAATATATCGATATCAAGCTAACAATTAGAAATATTGTTTGCTTTGTGCATTTCAGGAAAATTAGTATAGCAAAGGGCAAAGAATGACTCAACAAGTACAAAAATCAATGAATGTGCAGTTCAAAGGCATTTCAAAAGAGACATTGTAGAAAAGGATTTCAAATCAGGTGATATTTACAAAGTTTTCATGATTTACATGAGTCATGAAATTGTTTACAAAACTACAAAGTTATTTACATATACATGAGATAAATTTACACGGTTCAAACATGTAAATGAATTACAAATCTTGTGCGGTCTTGTTAAGAGTTTCGGCGATTGAGGGATCTACTACATGGCGAATTGCCCAACAATGAACTTCATTGAGTTTCTTTTCCTTTCTTCTTATTCCACTCTCGTTTTCAATTGCATCAATATTGGTCCTTAGGCATGCTTAAAAGCCTGTTTGCAGCCCTAAGGATTTTGTTTTCCCTTTTTAACTCTACGACGCGTTTCTCAAGGAAGTAGTTATCGCGTTCAAGCTTTTGATTTTTGGCAGCATACTCATTAATGGTCTGAGAATACTTGGTTTTCTGTTGCTTATCTAAATACTTGGCTATTTCGAATTTTACTCTCCTACGCAAATTCCCCACTACATTATCATCTACGCCCGAGGGAGGGTTGGGCATGGTTAGGAATTTCTGAGCCGGGAGTTGTGTCGACTGAGTGAGTTTAATAGCCGAGGGAGCAGCGTGAGGGACTGGTAGATCAATATCTGAAGTCTTGTCCCCCATGATGAATTCCAAAGAGGCACACTATGCCTGACTACCTTTTAATTTTAACTTAAAGTCACTTATCCGTGGAATAAGTTCTAACATTTTCTAGTCAAAGTCAATTGAGGGATTAGTCAATACTTGTCGCTTAAGAGCGGCAATCGTCCTATCTTTACTTTTAATTTCCATATCAATATAGGAAATATGATCATTGTGATTGCTGGTGATGGTTTTCTAAAGAAAATATCTCTTATGCCATTTCACAGCTTCAGTATTACCATCGAAGAATTCAAATAAAACATCGTCACTAGGCACAATCCCTCCACTTACTTGCAACTTCTCTCTAAGGGCATCGATGCATGATGATCAATCATAAGGAAGTAAAGTTACAGATAATTGTAGCTCCTATTTAAGACGAAACGAGATTAAGTAAAGTCAAGAACAAGATTAAAAAACATCTTTATTAATATAATAAAAGATCGCAACTCGAACAACAAAGGTTAAAAGATACGACCGACAATGGAATTACATCTAAAGTTTAGAAACTAATTTTCTTACTTTATCTAGCGAGTTAGCAGAAAGTGTAACTGTTGAATCAAAAGGCACAGTAATTCCTTATGGAGTAATGACCAGTGGACATTTGCTATAGTCCCACTTCCTGGCTAGAGGACAATCGCGAGTGCAAATTAATTTTGTGTGAAATGTTCTGATCTCCTTAAGAAATGTTTCTTTCTCGTCTCCAAGGAAATCAAAGCGGAGGCGAGGGTTTTCCAAATAAAGTTTTTGTAAATCTCGAAGAAAGCAATATCTTGCTAATTTCGAAGACTTTAAAAGTGATGCATTTTCATGATAAAATCTCCTCGGTATAACATAGTGACTTAAGTGGTTCTAGGAACAAGACGACCTAATGAACAATCAATCTGAAATAACATAATAAAGTGAAGCTTAGCATAAAAGGCACAACTGAAATAAGCATTTATAAATCAGCACATTGCTACATTTCTTTACAATTATTCATTTGGTTCTTATAAACAGACTTAGAAAATAATTCAGAGACAAAATTTTCTTTGTAGCACTTAAGCTTTTTAGTGGGGAGATTTTGAGGAATCAACCAAACCGTTGGTAAATTCGAACAAGCTCCAGGACGTGGGTCAAATCCAAACTTGTCTAAATACTTCTGTGGAAATGTCTAAGCAAACCTCGTTGAATTTTCCAAAATACGAAAAGTCTATAATCAAACGTCTACAATAAGCTTTATACAAAAAGTTAACTAGAATGTCTCTTTCTTCAATCAGCATCCAAAATAAAGTAAATAACTCTTGATTCTCCTTTACGGGAGCGTCATATCAAAGGCGCGCTCTGTTTAATAATGGGGCAGCCCACTGGTTTTTAAAAGATGCTAGAACTGAGGCACCCCTCTTGAGACTATGATACTTTTCGGAGAGGATGTTATGCTCCTTTATCTGTCTATCTAACTCCCTGTACAACTTGTTAATTTCTGCGTGTTTTCTTTCAAGTTTTGTTCTGTAGGGAAGTTGAGACTTCCTCCTTATCTGAAATGAATGATTTTACACTAGTTATTATCTTCGAAGTGAAAGACATTTAAATAGGGAATTCCATACTCAAGAAACTAGGACGAAAGCCTGGGAGGCCTGCTCTTTCCCTTTTGGATCCTTTGTATGAATGGGAGAAGGTTCCTCCTTGAGAGGAGAAGACGGCCCAAGGGATGCAAGTGGCATATCCTTCTAAGGAGATGGCTCTTTTTCAGGAAATTCAGCTTGGTCACCACCATCCTTTTAAGAAGCTCCAGAAGGACCCTATTTACCTTCATTAAGACCTTGGCCTCCAACAGGGTCATCATCATCATCATTATCATCGTTATCATCATCACTGTCGTCGCCATCATCATCTTTTCCTCAATAGTGTCATCTTTGTCACCCTCCTCCTCAGAGTCTGATTCAATTTCAAAAGAGGGAACATCAAAAGAAAGGACCTCTGATGCATTAACTTCTTCTTCATCTACAGGCTTAATCCCCTGCTTCATCTGATCAATTTTGCCCATCACTCTATCGACTAAGGTAAAATTAAGCAAAGGAAAGCCGAAGTTAGGGCATTTCTTGTAGCTGTCGGCATATGCAAGCATAAGAGCATCTTCATAAGTTTTCAGCATTATTTTCCCCAGAGTGGCACTGATAAATCGAGACACTTGCTGTTGGATATCGATGATGGTGTGGACAATAAGTTTTAATGAAGTTCTGATCTTCTTAATTTTTTCCTTCAGAGAAGTGTTCTTTGTGACCAAGCGAGCCTTCTGTCCTCAGAATCTTTTAAGGTGAGCTCAATGGCAAGCTTCTCGTTGTCAGCAAGTTGACGAGCTCGCCTTTCTGCCTCTAGAACAGTCTCATCTTAGGCAAGAAAATCTTTTAGTTCATCTAACTCTGAAGAAACACCTTTTTAGCAGCAGATAGAGAAGACACTTGATTTTTAAGCTTAGTATTTTCCTCCTGGAGCTTTGAGGATTCAGAAAAGGATTTTGAAACATGTTCGTTCAAAGCCAAACAACTCTTAGAAATCTGAAAGGAAAATGTGACACTAGTTAGTGATTTAAGAGAAAAGCAATGGTGATAAGGCCAATTGAAGAAGAACTTACCAAAAGTTGTTGTTTCATTAAAGAGCGACAATGCCCTGCCAAATCCGGATTAGAAGAAGGTGGATGAATAGAAAAAAAAGATTTCGAGTGGGATATAGATTCGACGATCTCTTCAAAATTAATGGTGGAAGGAGAAGATGATTCCGGCAGAGATGGGTCATGACTTGGGGTAGCGGGCGTATTCAAGACCAGCTGCATTTGAGCAAGAGAAGCTTGAAAGAGACAGCGGATTAAGGATCTTAAGGCTAATTTAACGCTAGAGGAGGGGTGAATAGTGTTTAATGAATTCTAAGACTTATATGAACTAAATTGAAATTATGACAGAAACAAATGCATAACTTAATCACAGAACAATCACAGAATCAAGCACAGATGAAGAAAGTAAATAAAAGCAGTAAAGGGAAAGAACACACCAGATTATATACTAGTTCGGAGTTACCCTACATCCAGTCCTGTGCCAAGGCAAATCACCTCATATAGATTTTTATTAAACCAGTGTCGAGATTACACTCCTCAATTTATAAAGGCCTTGATGTACCCTCCTGTCTCACGAGTCCGGGGCAAACCCTCTTGATTTATGGGTCACAACATTACCCACTTGATTTCCAGGCACAACCACACCTTATAGAGATACTTGATAAACTTTTGATTACAATTTGATCCAATAACTCTGAATAGCACTTTGATCTTCGAGAGAGAATAACGAATCAAATAAGAATGAAATTCTAATTTGATTCACTTGAGAATTTGGCAGAATTTCCGCATGATCTTAAAAATATGATAATTATAGAACATGGATTTGTGGAGAAGAAGAAGTGAATTCATTTGAGAAGTCTGTTTATAGAGTACCAACTGTCGTAACCATTCGTTAAGAGATTTAAACGAATAGATACTTCTTTTTAAAATTGAAACTTTTGAATTCAACAGCCACCATGTCGACATGGGGTATCCCATGATGTCGACATCCCTTGTTAAAATTAATGTAATTTTTTTTTTGAAAATGGTACTGAAATGAAAAAAATTAAATGATTCTGGAGCAAAATAAACTAATTTTACTATGTTTTAAAACACAAAAACAAAGGATATTTAAAGGCTAAAACAGCTTTTTCAAAATCATTTGAAAAGATAGTTTTAAGGCTAAAACATTTTGAAAACTAGTTTTGAAAATCTTTTTAAAAAACCATTTTGAAGTAGTTTTACAAGCTTCTTCCTATAAAATATCTCATCACATCAGGACTCGAGAACTTGTACAAAATCAAGATGTTCGTAGCTTTGTAAGCCGCTTGTCGTAGGTTTGTAAGCTACTTGTCGTGGGTTTGTAAGCCACTAAGAAGGTAGAAATGGGTTCCATCCTAAATGAAATTCGGAATGAAGATTTCCATGCTAGTATGAAGTTTTAACAAAAACTAGACACATATCTTGAAATCTTGATCTTGATACTCCAGAGTCTTCAATCTTGAGTCTTGTGTCTTTATACCGATTAGTTTTCAGTAATCAATACCTGCATGTCTATATATCCTGCATATACATATATATCAAGATTATAGTGTTAGTATATATTTTATAATAAGATAGTTAAAAAGGTTGTTGTCATCAAAACTAACTTCTCGGTTCCTAACAATCTTCCCCTTTTTGACGATGACAACCTGTATTTATAAAATATACTTACTGTACCATAACTCCTATCATAAGTCCTCCTTTCTCCAAGACTCCCCCTTACTCCAAGACTCCTCCTTACTCCAAGGCTCCCCCTTACTCCAAGCCAACTACTATTTTATTACTTCTCCCCCTTTGTCATCAACAAAAACTTCTAACTAATAAAATCCCTAAACTTATCATAATATAGTCAACCATAATAAAATAGAGTAAACCATATACAAGTGTGATAAGTGCTAAGTGTCATCATAAATGTGAAATGTAATCATGAGTGTAATCCAGAAGTAAACCAATAATCATCCAATCATATAGTCATATATTTACAGTAATTATTTAAACATATATACAAACCATACCAAATAAGTTAAGTTAATCAAGTTTGAAACACACCAATCAAATCAAACAAATATCATATAGAATAACTAGACATTTCTTGGTATCCACCCATCCATCTTCTCCAAAGATAGGGTCAGCTTTAATGGCATCCTATTCTTCTTTATCTTTGTCGAGAGTGACTGGTGGAATTACTTCAAGATCGTCCTTGTTATGGGCTGAGATCATCTAACGAAGGACGTTGAAATGTTTCTCTTGCTCCTTGATCATCTGTATTTGACTTAATTCTAAGTGGCATTGATTACGAAGTATGAATGTAAGAATATTCTTAAAGGAAGTGAGAATTTCCTCAAGATTATCACTTAGATTCTTAATCAGAGAAGCCATAATTCAAGAAATAGAAAGAACTATGAAAGAGAATGACAAGAGATGAAGTTAGACAATTTATTATGGAATAAATAGATATAAATAGGGATAGAAAGTCATTTGAAATGAATAGGCATAAATTAGTTACATGAAATTAAAATTTGAAAATGTAACTAGTTTCTGCCCGTTGGATGTCGACATGGGGGATGGTGTATGTCAACATGCATCTGCCTAAAATGACATTTTGCTTTGTTTTGAATAATATTAACAAATCTATTAAACTAAAATTTGTATAATATAAAAACAAGCAATTATAGAGATAAGTGAACAATAATAACAGGAAATGAAGGATTTCACTAATAATTCTAGTTAACATTAAATAATATATATGATATTAACTAAAATAAAGAAACTACAAAGATTGAACTTAAGATAACATGAACTAAAACTAGTTAGATGAGGATGAAGAAGATGATAGTCCAAGCTTTCTGCTAATTTTCCCAGAGAACTTGTCGATTTTATTGAAAATCTTATCCGTTTTCTTACTTATTGATCTTTTAAGTGTCTTTTGGTTTTTCACTATAATTCTTTGATTATTGAGAATGGTTTTGTTGGATGGATTAGCGAGATTATAGGATATTCAATACTTTCTAAGAAGGTTTCTTGATCTTCCTCCTCCTCCTCCTCAATGTCCATTCCTTCCTCTTCCTCTTCTTCTTCCTCCAATTCTTCCATTTCTTCATGAGCAAGCCTTTCTTCCTTTTCCATAAGTGTTTCATATGGTTGAAACACTAATGGAATTTGCATAAGGGAAATGTTTCCATGGTTGAAAACTTTTCTAGTTGTAAATTCTTCCCTTTTAAAATCAACTCCAAAGTAATTGAAAATTCGAGTAAGATAAATTCCATGGTATAATGTGTTTTCACCCATAGTGAAGTTCTTAGGCCTTAGCTCATCCAAAATAACTTAAGCCCAATTTATATCATAATTTCCAAAAATTGCAAAAAGAGCTTTGCAAACTTTCAAAGTTGGGTTGCTGTAGTTTCCCGGTCTTGGTATAAGAGTGTGCTGGATAAGAAGATTAACAATTCTTGCTTTTGGATGAAAATACCAGTTTTTGAATTCAAAATTGTCATCCCTTCAAAAATGTAATGAAATGTCTCTCGATCATTTTTATTGATTGAAATTCCGAGAGATTCATTCCGGTATACTTACATCCCAAAATATTTCCTAAAATTTCACAGTCCAAAACAATTTGTGTTCCTTTAACACGACTCCAAATTTGTCCTTCTTTCCTATCATAAAAACTGCGATTGAAATTCGCATAAGACATCTTAACAAGGTTTAGGTAACATACAAAATCATTTTGTTTGTTATCAACGAAACTAAGAATAGAACATTGTTGAAAAAGATTTTCAATTTCATAAGAAGGAAAATCTTCAAAAATAGCAAATTTTCCCGTATGAATTTTACCAAAGTTTACATAGTTGATGTAAGCTTTGATAGCTTCCGGGTCATTAAAAAGAAAGTTTTTGATAGATTTTGGAAGCCTAATGGTGTTAAGAGTGCTTGAAGAGGCCATTGAAGAAGTTTGAGAGGAGTTGAAGATAATGAAGATAAGTTTGAAATTTGAAATGTAAGTGCAAAGTGATGACAAAGAGAGTGAGGTAAATAGAGATTCTATGGTCATGTTCTCTGGTTAAGAGGCATCTTTCCAGAGCATTGAGGTTGGTGAAAAGGTGGAGGGAAATTCAAAAGTTTGAATTTAAATTTTAAATCAAATTCTGAGGGGCATGTTGACATGGGGTATCCGGGTATGTCGACATGTGCCTATTGATTCAAAGGACAAGTGTCTAATCCTATTTTCTAATCACTATATATATATATATATTATATCCTATATTCTAATTATATAATTCCTATGATAACATTAAATATAATAATACTTAAATATTAATAATTTAATATTTAAAATATTATTAAAATAATATTATTTTTGAATTTAATATTCAAATTTCAAGGGATAAATTTGAATTTAAAATTCAAGGAATTTAACAAAATCAGGCGAACAAACAAGCATCCATTCAACCAAGAAAAATTAAAAATGGTGTAAATGTGTACCTATTTTTAGATCCGTTCTCCCATCGTTGTCTGATTTATGAAGCAGTGTAATACAAATTTGAATTTTCCGTCTTCTTTTCATCGTCACCGGATGATAGGTCTGAGTCATCAAGAGTTGTTCTGTAAGCTTTTTTTCTTTTTCTTGACGAATTATTGTTTGAAGGGAATAACTGTTTATCTAGATACTGACAGTCTTTCCTATAATGCCCGACTTTATTGTAATTATAGCATCTATCATTGTTGACGTCCTCCGCATTATTTCTCGAATTCTATTGATCATTTCTTTTGTAATTATTCATTTTTCTATATTTTAGGAATTTTCGAAAGTTTCTTGTCATGAAAGCAATCTCCTCATCACTGTCTGGTTCTGAAACATCAGTTGTTGCATTGAATGATAACGACTTCTTTTCCGTAGACTTGTTTTCTCTTCTTCCTTGCAGTTGAACTTCATAAGACATCAGATTCCCAATCAATTCTTCTATTTTTATGAGACTGATATCATTTTCTTCTTTGATTGCAAGTGTATTTTGATCCCATTCTGGAGTGAGTGAATTTAGAATTTTTTTGACTTGATCTTTCTCCGAATAACTTTTTTCCAATGCAATTAGTGAACGAACAATATCTTGAAATCGATAGTACATGTCGGAAATGGACTCATTTGCATGCATTTTAAACAACTGAAACTGATTAGTTAGTATGTAAATTTTAGTCTGTTTAACTTTGCTTGTTGCTTCATGAGTAACTTGCAAAGTTTTTCAGATTTCAAATGCAGACTTACAAACAGACGCCCTATTAAACTCATTCCTTTATAATGAACAAAATAATATATTCATGGCCTTTGAGTTATTTTGTGCAACACCCTTTTGCTCAGCAGTCCACTGGGAAAAATTGGTAGTTGGTTCAATATACTCAGTTTGTGTGATATCCCAAGTGTCTAATCCTACAAATTGTAAATAAATTTTCATTCTACAACCCCAATATGCATAATTACTGCCATTGAAAAATGGGACAGTAGACCGACCTTCTACAATTGAACTAGTGTTAGGGATAACAGAACTAGTGCCAGAGTTGAGATTACCAGTGTTGGTAGCCATTAAAAAAAATTTCAAGTTTCAAATCATGAAAACTATGAAAACCAATGCTTTGATACCAATTGAAAGGGATAGCGGATTAAGGATCTTAAGGATAATTTAACACTAGAAGGAGTAGGTGAATAGTGTTTAATAAATTCTAAGACTTATATGAACTAAATTGAAACTATGACATAAACAAATGTAGAATTAATCACAGAACAATCACAGAATCAAATACAGATGCAGAAAGTAAATAAAAATCAGTAAAGGGAATGAACACAAAAGATTTTATACTGGTTTAGAGTTACCCTACATCCAGTCCTGTACCAAGGCAAACCACCTCATATAGATTTTTATTAAACCAATGTCGAGATTACACTCCTCAATTTAGAAAGGCCTTGAGGTACTCTCCTGGCTCACAAGTCCGGGACAAACTCTGTTGACTTACGGGCCATAAGATTACCCAATTGATTTCCATGCACAACCACACCTTATGGAGAGACTCGATAAACTTTTGATTACAAATTGATCCTATAACTCTGAATAGCACTTTGATCTTCGAGAGAGAACAGAGAATCAAACAAGAATGAAACTCTAATTTGATTCACTTGATAATTTGGCAGAATTTCGACACGATCTTAAAAATATGATAATTATTAAACATGGATTTGTGGAGAAGAAGTGGAGAAAATTTGAAAATTGTATATAAGAAATTCGTTTGAGAATTCTATTTATAGAGTTCCAACTGTCATAACCATTCGTGAAGAGATTTAAACGAATAGACAGTTCTTTTGAAAATTGAAACTTTTGAATTCAATGGCCACCATGTCGACATGGGGTATCCCATGATGTTGACATCTCCTTTTTGAAAATAATGTAATTTTTTTTGAAAATGGTATTGAAATGAAAACAAAATGAAATGATTCTGGAGTAAAATAAATTAATTTTACTATGTTCTAAAACACAAAAACAAAGGATATTTTAAGGCTAAAACATCCTTTTGAAAATCATTTGAAAAGATAGTTTTAAGGCTAATTTGATTCACTTGAGAATTTGGAAGAATTTCGAAACAATCTTAAAAATATGATAATTATAGAATATGGATTTTTGGAGAAGAAAAAGTGAAGAAAATATGAGAACTGTGTATAAAAAATTCATTCGAGAAGTCTATTTATAGAGTACCAATTGTCATAACCATTCGTGAAGAGATTTAAACGAATAGACACTTCTTTTGAAAATTAAAACTTTTGAATTCAATGGCCACCATGTCGACATGGGGTATCCCATGATGTCGACATCCCCTTGTTGAAAATAATGTAAAATTTGTTTGGAAATGGTATTGAAATGAAAACAAAATGAAATGATTCTGGAGTAAAATAAACTACTTTTACTATGTTTTAAACACAAAAACAAAGGATATTTTAAGGCTAAAACATCTTTTTGAAAATCATTTGATAAGATAGTTTTAAGGCTAAAACATTTTGAAAAGCAGTTTTGAAAATCGTTTTAAAAATACTATTTTGAAGTAGTTTTGCAAACTTCTTCCTGCAGAATATCTCATCACACCAGGACTCGAGAACTTGTACAAAACCAGGATGTTCCAGGGTCTGTAAGCCACTTGTCTTAGGTTTGTAAGCTATTTGTCGTTGGTTTGTAAACCACTAAGAAGGTAGAAATGGATTCCATCTCCAATGAAATTCGGATTGAAGATTTCTGTGCTATTATGAAGTTTTAACAAAAACTAGACACGTATCTTGATCTTGATACTCTAGAGTCTTCAATCTTGAACCTTGAGTCTTTATACTGATCATTTTTCAGTAATCAATACCCGCATATCTATATATGCTACATATACATATCTATCTAGATTACAGTGTTAGTATATATTTTATAATAAGATATTTAAAAAGGTTGTTGTCGTCG
The DNA here is from genome assembly GCA_030765085.1 of Allium cepa. Taxonomy (NCBI): domain Eukaryota; kingdom Viridiplantae; phylum Streptophyta; class Magnoliopsida; order Asparagales; family Amaryllidaceae; genus Allium; species Allium cepa. The sequence continues at coordinate 770,134,693 of CM060939.1, read as the reverse complement.
AAACCAACATCTCAGTTCCTAACACAGCAGAGGAATTTGACATTGAAATACGAGAGAGGGGATCAGTGGCAACCGGAGTTTGCACAAGCTTATCTTTGGTAGCCTCAATAGTTAGGCTGTTCAGAGTTTGTTCAGAAGATATGCACTCCTCTTCATCCTCCACATCTATAACTTCAGCAATTTTCTTCAGAGGCTCATCTTCAGAAGATTCTATTAGCTTCCTTTTGAAAGCTTGCTTGGATTTTGCAATGGAGGCAATAATTGATGTCACTCCAGAAGTTAGAGGTGGAGGGGAAGCACCGCTGATAGGCACTATAACTTGGGATATAACTGGAAAAATATAGAGTAGATTGAAGTTAGCATAATAATTTACGAAGCAATAGAGATATAAGACAAATACTTAACCTATAAAATACTGAGCGGTGAGCACAAATAAGAGACATGGGAGAGAAAGTTGATGAGTCTCCTAGAGAAAGAAAGCGTTTTCCGTGTGAAGTGTGCTGGACAGAGGGTGGAGTTTCTAAAATCTTCTGGCCTGCCGGCAGAAGAGATTGTTTTCGTAGATTAGAGGGAGTCAGTAACATCAACCTGCTCCTAACTTGGCTTGAAGCAACAGTTAAAGATTCAACTGTTTTCTTATCGGCATCACTAAGTCTTTAGCAGGCACACATGATAAATGCAGAGGTTAGGCGATAGAAAACACTGAGTAAGGAAAAGCAACAAAAACCAAAACTTACAGGGAGAAGAAAAAGTCCTGCGGATGCCAGAAGAGCACTTGAAGTAGAAGAACTGGTTTTCCCAGTCTCTGAATTTGTTAGCCCCATCTGAAATTAAGTTCTTTTGGGGGTTGGGCCTATAAATCTGACCGTTAAGGTTTCTCAGCTTAACTAGCTAGGTCAAGTAGTTTAGCACTTCAGCATTGAGAGGAGAAAGGCCAGATTCTAATGCCATCATTTCCAAGGATAGAAGATAAGTATAGACATTTGGTGACAGCTAGACTAGATCGACCCCGACATGAGAAAGGTATGTAGATAAGAATCTTGGGAAGGGTAAGAATCCACCGTGCCATATGTTGATGGCGGTATTAGCAAAAAACCCTTAAGGAGGGTTGTTGATTGTGTCTGTATCTTTGCGAGAATGGCTTCAATTAAGTAATGCCAAAGTAATTGAGGATTGCATCAACCTCATCTTGAGTCGCTATGAAAGAACGCGTAGAAGTGGCATCAGTCTTCTTCGGAGAAATCATGATTCTTCCAAGTGAAAACGTTTTGGTTGAACTTTTGGAGTTAATTATGAGTTTAGCATACTTTCAAAGATTAGTCAGGGAAACCTACTTAGATAACTTAATCATAAAAACAAATATGAAACATTAAGTTTGTGCAAATAGTTTGAATTAAAAAAACATTGGGCTTCCGACAAAGTCGAAAGGAAAAGGATCATTATTTAGCAAGCATACCATGACACTGTCAAAATCCTATATAAAGTGTTCCCTAAGCTATCCACAAAGTCGGAAGCTCTACAAGAACCTAATGGCTAAGGAAAGATAGTCAAGATCAGTTCCAAAATTTAGACAGACATATACACTACAAACACTTCATAAACCGAACAACAAGATCAAAACCAAACAACAAGACCCTTCGACACTATCAAAATTAATAGCTTAGGTTATCTGAGAAAAATACAAATGTTATCCAAACCTAACCTACTTGTTGAAGTCGAAAGGTTCTAAGTTAAACTCATTTTCACTTAGGACTTTTCGACAAAACTGGGCAAAAAACAGTTCTAGGGGATTTTGACCTAGTAGGTAAAGATGATGTCGAAAGGGTCGCAAGGTCTAGTGATTCCAAGAAATTAACGATGAAGAATGAATAGCAATTGAAACTATGGGTTTTGACTAAGTCGAAACGTTTTTCAATTGAAGGAATTCCTACTCACTACCTAAAAGAATGACCTTTCGACAAGGATGATCCAATCGGCACTACAACACCTTTTGACCCCATCGAAAGGAGCTAAGGATGCAAAACAAACGTTGCTGCCTCAATCCCTTCGAAGGGCTAGACAAGTCATTTTTGTGGCACTAATTTTTCATCCGTACACAAGGAACTTCCGGGTAGATGAATCAGGTTTAATTATCCCCCAAACCCGATTACAAATTAAGGTTTTCAAAAAATTCTTAAAGAACAAGCAAATCCAATATGTTAAGATTGAATTCAAATTGAAATCAATCTGTCTTGATTTCCAAAAGTATAAAAATAACTATCAAATTGAAAACCCAGATTCACTAACGAGGAACTAAAATAGAAAATTTTGGAATAGAAATCCAGACCTGATAAGAAGATGGGTTCTAGTATTAACCACTGTTAGTTTCATACTCATGAACGAAAAATAACTCTAAAAATTCCTGAAATAGGATTAGAGAAAGTTTTTCAGTAAATCAGTCGGAATTAACCTTCAAAAAAAATCAAGATTCAAATATTTCAAAAAGTGAATTCCAATTTTAAAATCTGGAAGGATAGAGTCCGATTGAAGTTAATAAAACAAGGTTAAATTTAGAACTTACAAATCAGATTTGTTGATTGTTTTGATTTCTGAAAGCAAGATGGAAGTTTGAGAATCCGTAGAATTATTTATTCATGTAAAATTTTGATTGCAGGGAAAGTAAAAGAGGAAGAAGAAGAAGAAAGGCGCACTTTATATGAAAAGTCGCCTAAAGTTATCAACCATTAGATCAGATTTGAATGGATGACCAGATTCACGCGGGAAGACTAAGAGGCGGGAAGCTTTTAAGTGTCGACAATGATGACTTGGAAAGTCAAAAGAATCCCTCCGCGGGGGGCAAATGTTACTCCAAATATTCACCTTTTGACCAAGTCGAGACCTCTTTGAACAAAGTGCAAAAGAGAAGAGTTCCAGCCAAACCTTTCGAAAGAGTCGAAAGGATTCTGACATCAAAATTTATAAACTTCAGGACCTTTCGAAGGTGATGAAAGACTTCTCCAATCAATATCTAGAGAGTTCTTACCTTTTAAAGAAGGTGAGGGAGTCGGAAGCACCCTTCCACTTTTATTGACAACCCGCAACTAGATGAAGGTCTTTTGATCAAGTCAAAGCCTCACCTTCCGATGACAATGAAGAGTAGCTCTTTGATATATTCCAGACCATTTGAAACCAATGGCTTTGCCTTTATTCAAACTGTTGGGAAGCAAATATTATCTGAATAAAACCCTTCAAAAGCTATAGCAAGCCACTCTCAAGACAACTCAAAGAAGAGGAGTACCACCATACCTTTCGACAAAGGCGACAACTTTCTTAAGTCACTCAATACCACCTTCTGACCAAGTCGAACGCATCAGGGTCGAAAGATGCCAGGCCGTATCTATAAACAAGACCCAAGGGGTCATGTTTTGGGGACCAGATTCCTCTCATTCTAATTTTGTATACTCTCGAGAAAAGTCTTGTAATCTTAATTAGTAAATCAATTTGTGAATTTGAAGAAATAAATTCTTCTTTGTGGAAGATAAGGGAGTCTTGAATACTTTAATCTCCTTTACTATTTCATTGATGTTTTAATTTCACCTTGTATATTTCAGGTTTTGCCTCCATCGATAAGGCCTTTTCTCGACATAGTTGAAACCACTCATAATCAAGCAATCATAGATACCTACTCTGAGTTACTTTTTCTTGGAACCATTGCCTTCGACAATGTCGAAACCAAGTTGTAATGCACTAAAGGTTTTCATCCAACATAAAGAACCCAAGGTTTAAGCTTTTGACAAGGTTGAAACCTATCTCGTATTTATTGAAGCTTAAGGTTACCTACTTATACACAAGAAGGACAAATCCTCAAGCTTTATATAAGGTCGAAATGTGACGCTCCACCTCTATACTCACGCAAGCCAAGAACACTACGAGGTAATACCGTCAACTAGAACAAAGAATAAGGCTGTTAAGGAGAGACCATCCTGTAATTTCTTTGTGAGAGTACCGATACGTCAATTAGTATAACATGCATTTCTTTTCAAGAGGAATTATGACATATCAAATACAAACTCAAAGCTACTACGCAGTGGCTATGTGAACTTCGGAAACAAATGTAGAAATAGGCATAACACAAATCAATCACATATATCCATATCACAAAGGCGAAAACAGATATGAATATATCACATAAAAGTGTACATCAAAGTAGTGGTCATACAAAAACCACTACATCACAAAAGAATAGGTACAAGTGCTAGACAAAAGAATAAGTATACATCAAGTAGTTTCTATCTCGAATGTGTAACAAAATAACTACCAAATCTAAAGTAGTTAGGCAAAAGTCAAATGACGGTCCAAGATAAGGAGTCAACCAGAAGCACCTATAACATCGTGGTCTGACCCAAGTATTATTTAATAAGAAAATAATAAACGGACCAGTCTAGCTATAATATCTGATAAAATGAGATAAGATAAGAGATATAACAAAAATATATGATAACAATAATGCCATAATATGAAAAGTACACATTAACAACAACAACAAAAATCATACAATATCTTAAGAATCTAAGAGATCAAAGAATGTAGTATTCTTTATTTTATTCACCAAAGCAAAAATATTGACACATATAACAATGCCAATCGCAAAATTGGTGAAACACAAATTCTAGAAATCATCAATTAGAAATCCAGAAATCACAAAGGTGGAGGCCTATCACAAACGGAAGCATGAAAACTCACCAACATGTGCATCACAAACGGGTCGCTAACCCATGGTCGCTAACCATAGAGCCGGTGAAACAACGTAGTACAATAATGGTACGCCCAGGGAACCTGAAACTCAATTAATTCGGAACAATGACGTAGTACAACGATACGCCCGATGAACCTGATAAGCCGGTACAACGACTTAGTACAACAGTACGTCCGATGAGCCGAGCTCCATATAAGAACATGGGTCGCTAGCCCACAAAAAATGAGTCGAAACTCCAAAGAACCCATAGGTCCTTAGCCTATAAAAGAAATGCGGCGAAACAAAATAAAACGAGGTGTAGTCCCCTCCATGGACAAATAGACATCGCATATCACAAGTCTAAATCACAAAATGATCATCATTGATCAATAAAAAAGTGTGAATTACACTAAGCTAGTAAATAAATGAGTTTAGCTTCATGTCCCATAACCACTGGCTTAACTTAAATATTTTCGAACAAATTGTAGATTTCCACTCGAAAATTGTCATAAGATTATCAATCGAACAATTCCAAATTTTAACCGACGAAGTAAACGCAAGAATTTCATACCACTTGTTTTATTAAGCCGTTTAATTAGATTTTCTCATAGGAACGAGGTAAAGGTTTGTATATACTAATAGGTTGGAAAAAGGTTTCAATAAACGAGCTTTGTATTAAAATAGTGTTGAAATCGTTTTGATGAAAGAGTTTGAATATTTACTACTAGTATAGAAACCTTTGTATTATAAAGTGACAAACCATAGAAATGATTGTAGAAGCAATCAATCACTAGAAATTCACATTCGAAGACGTGAATTAAATCCAAAGAAATCGATAGAAAATCCATCAAAATGGATATCCCCGAAATCCCCAAAAAGAAGTTATCAAAGTCAAAAAAGGTGATAACAACAAATCAGATCCACCAGAATCGATTAAAAATTGGAAATCCACACAAAAAGGAAAAATTGGCTGAGACAGCAGATTCAGTCAACTGGATCAGGGTGGTCAGTCGACAGACACAATTCCCAGAAACTTTCTGTTTCCAGGTTCACTCGACTGAACCAAAGTGGTCAGTCGACTGAAAGCATGCCTGGAAACTTCCGGTTTCCTGGCTCAGTCGACTGAACCATGGTGGTCAGTCGACCGATACCGACTCAGGAAAATTCCTAGGTTCTGGTTCAGTCGACTGGCTTCCTAGTTTAGTCGACTAAACAGGCATTTCCAGTATTCGCCGTCTAGCCCCTATGAAAAGGTGAAAATCATAACGGAGGCGATCATCGAGCAACGACAACTAGGGATTTATGCCACACGATAACCCAGCCTTATAGGCTCTTCAACACACCCCAAAAACATGTTCAAGCATTAAAGCTAGGATTTTTAAAGATTTAACTTCAAAACACCAAAAAATGGAAAATTCATAAAACCAATTCAATCCAAAGCAAAGGGACAAGGAATAGATGTTAGGAATCACTACCTAACAACTATCAAAGACATAGACATAGACATAGACATAGACGTGAGTTCAAAAACTCCCTTTAAACCCAAAAACAATGAAGGAGAAGCTTTTAAAACAAGGTAAGATCTTTTACTCGTCACTACACCTCTAGAATCTTCAATCTAATATCAAAGGTAAAGTTTTTACTAAGTTAGGTTATTGGAATTTCTGAAAATTGAAGAGGGATCGAGATGGTGAAGATGAAGAGAATGTTTACCTAAGCCTTTCTTGGATTTCTAGAGCTTGAGTTGGAATTTCCTAAGAATCTCGGGCTTAGGAATTTTAGTTTCCAATATTTTCCCCATTTTTACTAAAGCTTCAATGTTAGAAAATATTATGAAGGAATAAAGAGGAGTGGAGTGTGGTAGGGTTAATATATTGAGTTAATGGGCTGAAACCCAAACCTAAAGCCCTAAATGAAAACATCAAAATTCTACTCAACTCCAAACATATCAATGTTTATACTAAAAAAGGTCGCAAACGCCATTTTGAACTCAATGGAAGTGGTCATGAGTCCTAATACGACTGTTTGCAAAAAGTAGTATTGTGGACTTAAATCCGACTAACGATTCTATATATAAATAAAATATTTAAATATATGATCGTAAAATATGCGGGTTATTACAGACTCCCCTCCTTAAAGAAATTGCACCCTCACAATATTTAAGAAGAAAATAAAGGGTAACAACCATAAAAGCATATCAGCACAAAAGAAAATTTGAAATAAGAAGTTCACCTCAAAGAGCACGGGAGAGTAAGTCCGGATGTGTTCGCTCGATGAATTCTCTGGATTCCCAAGAGCAATCCCTAGGATTTGAGGACCATTGAACTTTCACAAGCGGAACATCTTTATTTCGAAGGCGTTTAATTTCCGTAGCAATAACACGAATAGGATGTTTCTCATAAGTCAAATTAGGCGAAACTTCAACTTCTTCAATAACACCGGGCTTAGGAATAGAATCGGAATCCCTAAGGCATTTTCTTAGTTGAGAGGCGTGGAAAACGTCATGAATAACAGAAAATTGTGCCGATAATAAAAGGCGATAAGCCATGGAACCAGTACGTTCGGTGACGGGAAATGGACCAATATATCGAGGTGCTAATTTTCTCGATCGACTGAAATGCACAACACCCTTCATAGGTGAAACCTGAATAAATGCCAAATCTCCCACAGAAAATTCTAATTTCCTTCTTTGGTTATCGGCATAGGATTTTGTCTACTTTGGGCTTCTTCCATCCTATGACGAATAAGGTTAATCTTTTCTGTGGAATCACGAATAAAATCTAGACCTAAAACCTGCTTCTCATCGGCTTCAAGCCAACAAGAAGGAGATCGGCATGGCCTTCTATAGAGTGCCTTAAAAGGTTCCATACCAATACTAGATTGGAAGCTATTATTATAGAAAACTCAACAAGAGAAATATGATCTTCCCAACTTCCACCAAAATCAAGAACACATGCACGAAGTAAGACCTTCAAGAGTTTGATATACATGCTCGGTTTGTCCATCAGATTGAGGATGATAAGCGGTGCTAAAATTAAGTTTTGTCCCCAAAGCTTTTGAAGACTCTTCCAAAATACACTAGTAAACAATGGATCACGATCACTAACAATAGGAACTCCATGCAATTTAACAATTTCTCTAATATAGAGTTTGGTCAAAAGAGGTACGGTCCGATTAGACCAAACGGGAATAAAATGGACGAATTTTGAAAGTCTATCAACAATCACCCATAAACTGTCATGGCCCAAACGAGAACGGGGAAGTCCGTCAATAAAGTCCATGGAGACTTGATCCCACTTCCAAATAGGAATATCAAGAGGTTGCAATAACCCATCGGTCCTTTGATGCTCGGCCTTAATGAGTTGGCAAGTCATGCAACGCTTAATGAAGTCGGCAATATCAGATTTCATTCCATCCCAATAATAAAGTCGCTTCATATCCACATACATTTTACTACTACCGGGATGAATGGTAAATTTAGAACGATGAGAATCTTCTAAAATGTCTTTACGAAGATTACCAATATTTGACATGATAAGTCTACCAAATTTTCGAATGCCGCCATGAGCGTCGATTTCAAAGTCTTTCAAACCATCAATATTACTATCCCGACAACTTTGGCTAAGAAGAACCAATTCGGGATCATGCTTTTGAGCTTCAAGAATGCGGTCTAAAAGTGATGGATGAGCCGCAAGGCTACATAGAACAAGAGATGAACATAAATCGGATTCACGATCTCGAATCTCACAAGTGGATAAAGTCTCGAGATCATTCCATTCGGATGTCATCATGGAAATAACTGCTTTTTGCTTATGACTAAGGGCATCAGCAACATGATTTCTCTTTGCGGGAGTATAAAGAATATCATGATAATAAGATGCAAGGAACTCGAGCCAATGTTGTTTACGCAAATTAAGTTCCTTTTGAGAAAATAAATACTTCAAAGATTTATGATCAGTGTAGAGAACAAATTTTTCTCCCAAAATATAATAACGTCAAATTCTAAGGGCGAAAACAATAGCCAGGAGCTCTAAATCATGAGTGGCATATCTAGTCTTGGCAGGCTTTAATTTCCTAGAAGCATGAGCAATAACACATTCCCTTTGCATGAGAACGGCTCCCAAACCAACACAACTAGCATCGGTATAAACAATAAAGTCTTGGTTCCCTTTGGCAATCGCAAGAATATGAGCATTGGAAAGGATTTCTTTTAATCCTTGAAAAAAAGCTTCGCATTTGTCTAACCAAATATACTTAACTCCCTTCTTTGTCAAACTAGTAAGAGGCATGAAAATTTTAGAAAAGTCTTTTATGAACCGACGGCAATAACCCCCCAATCCAAGAAAGCTACGGATTTCCGTCACACTCTCCGGTCTCTTCCAATTTTGAATCGCTTCAATCTTTGAAAGATCCACGGAAATTACGGATTCAAAAATAATATGATCGAGAAATTTCACACGAGATTGCCTAAAGTGGCACTTAGAAATTTTTGCTTTCAACTGATTGCTCCTAAGAGTTTCCAACACAATGCGAAGATGTTTTTCATGCTCTTCCTCGATTTTATAATAAATAAGAATATCATCTATAAAGATGAGAACAAATCGATTGGGGAAGTCTTTGAAAACTCGATTCATAAGGTCAACGAAGTAAGCTGGCGCATCAGTTAAACCAAAGGGCATAACAAGCCATTCACATGATCCATAACGAGTATGGAACAATGTCAAAGGAATACTATCCTCTGCAATACGAAGCTGATGAATACCGGTTGTTAAGTCTAACTGTGAAAAAGCTCTAGCACCGCTAAGTTGGTCAAATAAATCATCAATCCGTAGTAAAGGATATTTATTCTTAATGGTAAGATAATTAAGCTTGCGGTAGTCAACGCAAAGCCTAAGTGTACCATCGGATTTCGTCACAAAAATAGCCGAAGCTCCCCAAGGAGAGGAACTAGAACGAATAAACTGCTTCGCCTCCAATTTAGATAATTGTTTATGCATATCCTCATTCTCCTTATTAGACATACGATAAGGAGGACGAGTGATAGGTAGAGCTCCAGGGACTAGATTAATTCTGAACTCGATTGCTCACTTAGGTGGTAATCCTAAGAGAGGCTCAAATATGTCGGGAAATCCACGAACAACGTGAATGACGGAAATGACATCTTCCTCCTCCTCATCATCATCATCATGAGGGTTTAAAGTATATAAGGATGCTGCCGAATTGGAATTCAAATCTTTAAGAACAATAGCAATCTGCTTAACAGATTAAGGATGCCAAAGATGAATAGTCCTTCAGGACATTGAATGTGGGCTTCATAACGGTTAAGCCAATCCATTCCCAAAATCATTCTGAAACCTAAGTAGCGCATAACATGCAAATCGGCTCGGAAAGAACAATCACATAAAATAATCTCGATATCTTTACAAAGCAAACTGAGTGTTGCAGATGCACCAACCAGATTCGCAATTCTCAAAGAAGTCATCAAAGCCATAACACTTAAAGAAAAAGTATCAACAAGTTCTTTTAATATAAAAGAATGGGATGCACCCGTATTAAAGAGAACTTGAATAGGATGATTACTAAACATAATAATGCCATCAAAGATAGAATGAGAAATACCTTGACCACGAGAAGTGTTACTAGGGGCTTGCACAACATTTATCTTTCCTCGTTCTTGCTTTGAAGTTTGGGACAAGAAGATAAAAGATGACCCGAACATTTGCAATAACGACAAAAGAGAGGTTTCAGACATCCATTAGCAATATGGTCCTTAGAACCACAATTGTAGCATTGCCCATGACTAGAGGTAGAAGTCTTTGCTATTGGAGTTGCTTGTTTTCCTTTCTAGCTAGGATTAGGACCTTTGAACTTAATAGGCCTCTTTTGTTGTTGTTGAAGTTCAGTTTGGCACCCCCAACTTCAGCATCACTTTCCTTATTGGCCTCTTTGAGTCGAAGAGCGATATCAACAAGTTGGTCGAAAGAAACTTCCAATTTCAGAAGTAAAGGCTTTTTGAGATTCTTATTCAAGCCACAGACAAACCTCTGATTTTTCTTCGATGGGGTATTTATATATTTGACCCCATATTTTGAAAGAGATTCAAAAGATGCGACATACTCTGTCACGGAAGATTCACCTTGAACAAGGTCAATAAAACGCCGAGCTAAAGTTACCTTTTCAGCCTTCGGCACAAACTTTAATACGAATCGTTCCCGAAATTGCTCCCAAGTAAGACCCGCTTCGATAATTTCAGAAATATGAAGCTCATACCAATCTAATGTGCTTTCTTGGAGAAAACTAGAAGCCACTTGGACATGATGTAGATCAATAAGATTCATGTGAAAAAAGATGCGATCGCATGTTCTAAGCCAAGCTTGGACTTCTATGACGCTCTCGAAACCCTTGAATGACTTTCCACCCAAATTGGTATAATCATTGCACAAGCGTGCAAACCCAGATTTAGGGTGAGTAGGTTATGGAATAGGTCTGACCGCTTGAGCATTCTTTACAAGATCTAGAAGCTGTTGGACAGACATGAATACTCTATCTTGAGGAGTAGTACTAGATTGACCGGCGCTGGGACGGCCTAGTCTAACCATTTCTCTTCTTTAAGAAAGAAAGAAAGAAGAAGAAAAAGGTTAATCTCAGAATGAATATCAAACAATCATGATTGATAAAACAAGGCATCATAAAAGAAAATATGATAGAACGGGTCATAAGACTCGGATAATTCCTAAGGCACGATTCCTAAGAAGGACTTAGGACAATTGATCCTTGCAAAATTATTCTACATTGTTCCGAAGTTTGGCTTTGATACTAAGCTGTGACTTCCCACCTCTATACTTCCACTAGCCAATGACACTACGAGGTAATGCCGTCAACTAGCACGAAGAATAAGGCTGTTGAGGAGCGACCATCCATGTAATTGCTTTGTGCGAGTACCGATATGTTAGATAGTATAACATGCATTTCTTTTCAAGAGGAAATCTGACATATCAAATAAAAATTCAAAGGTACTACGTAGTGGTTATGTGAACTTCGAAAACAAATATAGAAATAGGCATGACACAAATCAGTCATAAATATCCATATCATAAAGGCGAAAACAGATATGAATATATCACATAAAAGTGCATCGAAGTAGTGGTCATACAAAAACCACTACATCACAAAAGAATAGGTACAAGTGCTAGACAAAAGAATAAGTATACATCAAGTAGTCTCTATCTTGAATGTATAACAACAAAAACTACCAAATCTAAAGTAGTTAGGCAAAAGTCAGATGATGGTCCCTGATAAGGAGTCAAACAGGAGCACATGTAACACCTCGATCTAACCCAACTATTATTTAATAAGAAAATAATAATAGCTATAATATCAGATAAAATGAGATAGGATAAGATATATAACAAAAATTTATGATAACAATAATGCCATACTATGAAAAGTATACATTAACAACAATAAAAAAATTCATACAATATATCAAGAATCTAAGAGATCAAAAAGAATTTTATATTCTTTATTTTGTTCACCAAACCAGAAATATCGACACATATAACAATGCCAATCGCAAAATTGGTCAAACACAAATTCTATAAATCATCAATTAGAAATCCAGAAATCACAAAGAGGGAGGCCTATCACAAACGGGGGCATGAAAACTCACCAACACGTGCATCACAAACGGGTCGCTAATCCATGGTCGCTAACCATAGAGCCGGTGCAACGACGTAGTACAATAACGGTACGCCTGAGGAACCTGAAACTCAATTAATTCAGAATAACGACATAGTACAATGGTACGCCAGATGAACCTGATAAGCCGGTACAACGAAGTAGTACAACGGTACGTCCGATGAACCGAACTCCATAAAAGAACATGGGTTGCTAAACACAAAAAATGAGTCTCCAAGGAACCCATAGGTTGTTAGCCTATAAAAGAAATGACGCAAAATCAAAAAAATGAGGTATAGTCCCCTCCGTGGATAAAGAGACATCACATATCGCAAGTCTAAATCACAAAATGATCATCATTGATCAATAAAAAGTGTGAATTACACTAAGCTAGTAAATAAATGAGTTTAGCTTCATGTCCCATAACCACTGGCTTAACTTAAATATTTACGAACAAATTGTAGATTACTACGCGAAAAATGTCACAAGATTTTTAATCGAACAAGTCCAAAAATTAACCAACGAAGTAAATGCAAGTGTTTCATACCACTTGTTTTGCTAAGCCGTTTAATTAGATTTTCTCATACGAACGAGGTAAAGGTTTGTATATACTAATAAGTTGGAAAACAGTTTTAATAAATGAGCTCTGTATTAAAATAGTGTTGAAATCATTTGATTAAAGAGTTTGAATATTTACTACTAGTATAGAAACCTTTGTATTTTAAAATGACAAACGTAGAAGTGATTGTAGAAGCAATCAATTACTAGAAATTCACATTCAAAGACGTGAAATAAATCCAAAGAAATCGATACAAATTCCATCAGAATGGATATTCTAGAAATCCCGAAAAGAAGTTATCAAAGTCAATAAAGGTGATAACAACAAATCGAATCCACTAGAATTGATTAAAAATTGGAAATCCACATAAAAAGTCAAAATTGGCTGAGACAGCAGATTCAGTCGACTGGAGCAGGGTGGTTAGTCGACTGACACAATTCCTAAAAACTTTCTATTTCCAGTTTCAGTCGACTGAACCAGAGTGGTCAGTCGACTGAAACATGCCTAGAAACTTTCGGTTTCCAAGCTCAGTCGACTGACCCAGGGTGGTCAGTCGACTGATACTGACTCAGGAAAATTCCTGGGTTTTGGTTCAGTCGACTGACTTCTTGGTTCGGTCGACTGAACTGGTATTTCTAGTATTCTCAGCCTATCCCCTATGAAGGACCAAAATCGTAACGGAGGCGATCGATCGAGCAACGACTACTAGGGATTTATGTCACACGACAACCCAGCCTTATAGGCTCTTCGACACACCCCAAATACATGTTCAAGCATTAAAGCTAGGATTTTTAAAATTTTAACTTCAAAACGCCAAAAATTGGAAAATTCATAAAACCAATTCAATCCAAAGCAAATGGCCAAGGAATAGATGTTAGGAATCACTACCTAACAACTATCAAAGATATAGAAATAGACGTGAGTTCAAAAAATCTCCTTTAAATCTAAAAACAATGAAGAAGAAGCTCTTAAAACAAGGCAAGATCAATTCCCCTTCACTACACCTCTAGAATTTTCAATCTAATATCAAAGGTAAAGTTTTTCCTAAGTTAGGTTATAGAAAATTTTTGAAAATTGAAGAGGGATTGAGATGGAGAAGATGAAGAGGATGCTTACATAAGCTTCTCTTGGATTTCTAGAGCATGAGTTGGAATTTCCTCAGAATCTAGGGCTTAGGAATTTTAGTTTCCAATCTTTTCCCCCATTTTCACTAAAGCTTGGATGTTAGAAAATATTATGAAGGAATGAGGAGGAGCGGAGTGGGGTTTGGTTAATATGTTGGGTGCATGGGCTGAAACCCAAACACAAAGCCCTGAATGAAGACATCAAAATTTTACTCAACTCCAAACATATCAATGTTTATACTCAAAAAGGTTGCAAACACCATTTTGAACTCAATGGAAGTGGTCTCGAGTCCTAATTCGACTATTTGCAAAACGTAGCATTTCGGACTTAAACCCAACTAACGATGCTATATTTAAATAAAATATTTAAATATACGATCGTAAAATATGCGGTTTGTTACACGAAACCTCCATTTCTGCTCAATAACCCAAAACCCAAGTTAGTCAACAGCCTTAGGTCTCCATCTAGGTCGAAACCTATCTAAGAGAACCTAACTCAGGGTATCAATTGGAATGAAAGGAAAGCTTTCGAAGGAGAAGCCATACTTACTTAACTGGATCAAAAGGTCAAATAACAGAGAAACCGACCCTTTCGATACAATCGAAAAGCCCACTTGAGGAATATTATCGAATAAATCCTAATCAAAAGGCAACCCTTAGAGGATTCATAACTTCTTTTCTGCACTGCTTGTACAAAGGATTACTCGCCTCTCTTAGCATAATTTTTGGGCGTTGATAAGAAATCTTGTTAACAGTTTGTGATGCAACCCAAAACTCAATCAAGTTAAGCTATTTATATCCTCTTAGCTTATAATAAGATGAACACTCTTCAATGCTCATTGTCCAGACTTTCCAGAAGATTTTAATGAATTCTCCGACCTCCTGCCCTATAGGAAGTCAAGTTTAGGATTGATTTGGAGAAGGACGTTAGAACTGTCACCTTGTTATTAAGGCATATAGCCCCTAAGGAAAGATGAGAGTTGGATCACCAAATTTTAGAGCTATTACAAAAAGGATTTATTTTCCATAGTACTTCAAAATAGGAAGCACCTGATTTCTTCGCTACTAAGGAAGATGACTCTTTAAGGCTATGCATTGACAATGATTTGATCGCTAGTTGTCTCTATGACTCCATCCTTCAAACAAATCAAGCCACGTCTTAAAGTGATTGGGACTCGACCAATGAATTCATGCATATGACCCTAGCATTGTGCAACTAATCTAAGATTTTTGAGAACCTTCCCACTTATTTCAAAACAAACAGCAACACAAAAGCTTATGTATAAATTTTAGCTTTTACGGCATATGTATAGTGACCCATGATATTGCAATAACCTTTCCCTGTCCTTCACTTGCTAAACTTTATTTTCCTAAAATTCTAAAGTTTTTGGGATTATATCATTATCTATTTCTAGTTGGTAACTTAATTTCCTAATTCATTTTATAAACTTCCAACTTTAGTAACATTCATTGCTGGTTAAATGTCCTTACAATATTTCCTTATATACACTATTCCCCAACGTATATATATGTATGTATGTACGTACGTATCGGTTAAAGCTCATCTAGAAAATCAACATAGTGATAAAATAAGAACATATCTTATCATATCATACACTTTTTCAATGTTTGAAAGAGACAACTGCGATCACAACCCAAATAACCTAAAAGAAACAAGTGTTGAAAGCTGTCCTCCAACATCAACCGGTGTTAATGATGTTGTGGCCCTATCGCTTCTTACTCAATTAAAGTAGACATTACTAGTATTCCATTCTATTATAATCCATGTCTTAACTTAGCTCATTAGCTCCAATAAATAAGCACAACCATTACCTTAATTATAATACTCGATTATGTGCTAATTATGCATTCCCACACTGTAATGGGTAAGAAATATAAATTGTACACATTTAGAATAACTCATTAGAAAATTGGCTTGATGTATAACTTTTCTACCACCCATCTTGCCTTATTTAACCTTGAGTCAACTAATATTTTCTATGTATGTCTACCATCTCATTACTTTCTTCTCCAATCATACTACTATCTTCTTTGAATCAAAGTCTCTTGATAATATTCTCAAATTCCGGTATTTAATTCCTTTATTTTTGATTTTTTATACAAGTATACCTTAGGATTCACAAAAGTGAACTTTAATACCATTCCTCATTCCTTTTAGGGTCCTTCTCATGGCTTCCACACATGTCTAATCAAATATTCCTAGATTCGTACCAATATTCCTTATATTTAATGAAGATTCCTTATTGCTATCCTACGAGCATTCATAACTATTTATTCATAGCCTTGACTTGTACCCTGTCTTACCTACACAGTCGTCCCCATCTACCCCATATCAAAAATTGGTTTGGTTTTCCACAACTTTTAAAAAAATAAGACTTCGTAGTCATGAAGTACTTAATCTAAAACTTTTATCTTTGAAAATATAAACTTAGGTAACTTTTTCAAATATGCCAAAAAGAGTCATGAAAAAGCTCCCATTCTAATTAAAGTTCCCTTTTCAATGAATTTCTAGGTTTACCACTTCAAAAGTATGATATTCATACTCAAAATATTTATCATGTTTGCATTAAAAAAATCGGTTGTTATACTAGACCATTTTTCAAAAACACCTTCTATAACTTTAAGCAATGACAACGAGAGTAAACAAGAAAAACTTCTACCCTATTATTTTCCTACTACCTACACTCTTTCCACTTTCAAGCTCAGTGGAGATTCTAAATCTAAAGGGGACTTCTATAAGATATGCATAATTATTGCACATATTTATGGAAATTATCCAATTTTATATGCTTAGACTTTAATTTTCTACATCGTTACTAACTGGATCACTTATCCTATTTTAGTATTAGTTCGTAACGCTTTTTCTATTCAAATTTTCTAATACGGCCACTATTAAAATTTGTCTTGCTTAAATTGCCTTCAATTAATTTCACCTTACATAGCTCTTTTCCTCTTCTATTGTCTTCCCCGTTTACTCGTTATACTATGTTTTCCTACAGCTTTGTCATTGGCCTTTTCTTCATTAACATGAAAAGAGATATATATAAATCTATTTTAGCTGTTTTTCTCTTTCTTTTCTTTATATGGAAATATTCCTTCTATCTTCATTATTGGGTGTTCTTACCTTTCTATTCTTTTTACTCCATTTTAATCAAGTATCATTCCATTTATCCACCCCTTAGAAATTTTTTTAACAAGAAACTTCCAAATTTACAAAAATAGAAAAAATCATCAAGTCAAACCTACGCTCTATTTTCCATTTATTAGAATAAAAAATCCCCTCACCAATAACCTTCAAATCCAAATTTTTTGACCTAACCAATTTTAAACTTCACTAGTAATATCTAAATATCCGTTTAAACATTTGAATTTTCTCTCTTTTTCGAAACAACTTCAATGATATGGTCTTCTATTAAAATAAATCTTTATGAAAAACCTAGTGAAATGCTTAAGAAATTTCCAAAACCTTTTTGTTAAACTCTTTCACATAGATTCAATTCAAAGATGAAGTTAATTGTCCTTTCTTTTGGGCTTCCCTTCTTTTTTACTCATTCTTAACCCATATTCGTCAAAAAAATTGGCTAACATCTTCTGGTGATTAGTTCACACCTATATGTGGGAACTTGCTTAATCCTTTATCACATCTTATTTTCGGATGCTTGCAATATATTATTTCTTCCTTCCTATCTATCTGGATGAAATGTGCATCTTCAAGCGGCAATCTAGCAATATCCACTACCATAAGGCAGCTTAGGCCCAACTAAGGATTCAAGTACCATCCAACATTCGATATCATTCTATATGTCATGCTCATACTCTTTATGGTCAATTCCTTATGGCATAGCCTACAGTACGTGGGATAGTCAGTGTGGGCATATCACTTAATTTTATTTATTATTCCAACTCATATTCGCCTCATCCAACTTTTCATAATATGACGAGATCTACTTCTATAGTCGGAATTCATAGAGTTCAGCGTATGATATATATATATATATATATATATAATTATAGATAAAAAGAAAAATACATTCTCTTAGCATATCCTAATTCCTATGATCGACTAACCTAAGCTCCAATACTAAATATAACAACCTACACCTTAATGGGCCTGAATTTCGAATAAATCGAAATCCAATTTTATTAGGATATGGATTGTTGGTTTTGGTAACTTATAATAAACATAAATGTATAGAAGAGCTATATAAATAAACTCATAGTGGGATAGAAAAATACAACAGAACATATATGCTGATCAAAGCCACTAACTTGGAATTAATATTATACCTTTAATATTTGAATTCCTTTGCCAGCGTCAAGCATAAATGAGAAGACTTCACCATGTGCAGTTCCCATCTTGCACCAATAACCTGTCCCTCTAAACCTATTACATGGGTTATAACGAGGAGGGGTTAGAACAACGTTTCGGTGACTGAAAAATTACATACTTTATCCATACCACTGATTTATGCCGATTGATTTCTATTCAAGTATTATTTTCATTATTTATGGTTATCCATGTAATTCCTTCTATGCATACGATATGTCCAACATTCTCTGAGGTATAACTATATACATATGCCTATATACATATATAGAAATATGTTCATAGGCATAACATACATACATATATGGACTGTTAATTCGCAATGTGAATTGTGTAAAATGCATAACAAAAATCATCAGCTTCTGTTTATAGATTGCGAATTTAGTGCTTGTCTATGGAAAGAAATGTTGCTTAAGTTGAATCTTTAGCTTACATTAGAAAGCTCTTTACGGCAACAACTTTCCAAATTGTGCCATAGCTTTTCAAATAAATTCGAGATTCAACAGTTGGCTTATGTGGCGGCTTCCCATCACATTTGGGTTGAATGGTCGAGGCGACGATTTAAGGGCAAAAGTTGCTCGAAGGAGCAACGCTACAAATTGATTGAAATCGATGTCTGCTTGCAATGGGAGTTGATCTGGATGGCCATGGATGAACAAGGCAGCCACTTTTGAAAGGTTTTGTTTGGGGTTTGTTTATTTGTTGATGGGTCGGATTGGGTGGCTTTACCAGTTGCAGAGGTATCTTATTTCCCAATTGGGACGGCTGGGAGTATTTTTTTGTGTCCTCTTTTTTGCTTTGTTTGTATTTGTCTACTTTATATTTTGGATTTTTACTTCATACTGTATTAGAGATGTTCATAGAGGATGTTATGCTCTTTTTCCTTACCATGATGGAAAGGTTTTTTAAGAAGGCGAATCCTGCTATTGTATAGTTCTTTTTCGTTATCAATAATAGAACCTTTTCCTTTAAAAAATATATTTAAACATTGTACTATCCAAATGAAAACCCCGGCCACATAATACTTCTAAAATATTGAAGAGGCAGACCTATCGGCCATTTAATATCTCAACCCCGATGCAGGCCCTTCATAGTGTAATTGCTAGTCAACTGACCTTAGCTGCAGAGACCCCTGACCCATAAATGGAGCTCTAAAATTTAATTTATTGTATTACTAATGCATCCCTAAGATTTATATAAGGGTTAACTAGCCCACTTCCAACAAACAAACAACTAACTAAACTTTAAGGCCTTTGTGTCTCATATGGAATCTACATTCGTAGAAAGAGAAATCCATCAGGGAATAACCCAAGTCTTTTGCTAACAATCACTTGGGACTGCTGGTGGTTATAGCCTATATCCAGCCCTGCTACTAAATACGGTACAACAACAATGCTGACATAGTCCATCAAGCTCCCACAACCAAGATCTCATTTAGTCTAACCTAATGTAAGTCAAGAAAAATACCTATTCTAGTTACTTAATACCTCTTGTTAGAATTAGAGCAAACCTCGTTTTCCTATTGGGTACCATCATATGTTATTTAACACTTCTAAAATAGGAAGTATATAGACCTAACGGCCATTTACCATCTTCCCCGCTAAAGTAAACCCCTTAACATCCCCAAAGGTACTGAATCATTTAATACTTCAAATTCAAGGAGAACCCTTAGTATATTTTCCCCTATCTATACCCAAACATATATCCTTTCCCCATTTCTCCTGTGGATCGTGATGTCCCACATCAGTAGTAAGTAGACACAATTTCTAGTAGCCTCTAAGTGAAGGGTAAACTTTTGTTGTGTAACTCTGTTAACTTTGCATCCCAAACTTTATTAAAACATACCAATCATCGTAGGCCTAAATATTAGGCTAGGCCTACTAATTCACACTCATCCTAAATGTTTTATTAAGGCTATTTAATTTCATACTATGAAAATTATACTGCCTCTTAGCATTTAATTCCCACTTAACGCTTATTATGTATATTCTCTATTTCCCTCTTATGCCTCATATATGTCAATTGTCTATAATAAAGTTTGTCATTAATAAAATAGGACAATCACTAATGATATTTATTTATTCATTCTAATTCAACCTTTTACGCCTATTTCATTTTCGCATAAAAGCCATATTAAATACCTTAATCGGTCTCATTAAATACATATATGTCCCCACTTAATTCCCATAACTCCCTATTAATTGCACATTTTATTGCCCTACTAATTTTGGAGTTTCTATCTCTTTTCCATCTACACCACTTAGTCCTATATTTACTTTGCTATTAATTAGGCCTGTTAATGGATACTTTCAAATGCGGATAGTGTCATATCTACATCCCCATAAAATCATTTTTGAATATCTGATATCCGCATACGCTGATACCAATGGATATCAGATAATTATCCTATCCCCTAACGACTGATAAATCAAGAAACATAAATGAAATATTTAATATAACATAAACTTTTTTTTTGATATTGGCACTTGGCTACATAGTCCTACGATGCATATAGGAAATAAAATAGCTCGATCAACATGCCTAGTCAGTGACAGCAGTAGTCTAATATGTACAATCATCATAATGCGAATACATTAAAGTTCAAACCATAAGTGCATAAAAACTTACACATACATAGCGTACATATTACATAAGCATAACTAACTCTACCAGAAACAACTAAACAACTCCATCTACCAGCTACTCTTATTGGTGCTTTCAACTGAATCTTGTCTAAGAAGGAAAAACCCTAGGTTCCCATGTGTAGCACATGTCCAAGTATTAAACAAACAAACTGTTTTGTAAGATATAGTTAGAAAAGTGTGATACTTAGAGTTGAAACAACGGTCGTTCCACTCCAACCAAATCACCAAAAGAAATGCCAGGGCAAGTAACGAATCATTGGGAAAAGGAGAACAAGTCTCCAAATAACATAAAATATTACATTTAGACAGTGGCGTTCAAATTCTCAAGTTAAAGGCATAAGTTGTCCAAACCTGGAAAGACATATTGCAGTCGTAGAACATGTGATTACAAGAGTTAGTGTTAGCTAAGAAAAGGAAACAACATCGGGTAGATCCAAGGTTCTTGTTAGCAAGGTTTTCTGTTGTGTTGAGCTTATCCAGTAAAATAATCCAAGCATGTATTTTAAATTGGAGGGACCTTGATTTCCCATAAGTTGTCGAAGTTCGGAGTCATACTAGAGTGGACATAAAAAATGTACATTGATTTCACCATGAACCGCCCATAATTGTTGAGAGCCAAGAAATATAGATCAATTTTGTCAGTAAGTGTAGTGTTAGGAGTGAGTTGAAGAAGGAAGCAAAATGCTAATATGTTGTTGCCAGTGATATGCTTAGGAAAGTGAATGTTTCACATCCCTTTATTGAATGTCTTGCTTACAGATATGTATTTGTCGACCGCTAGCATGAAGAGAGAAGGGAACACGAAGAGACACATTGTCCAACTATTGATCATTCCAGAAAGCAATTCGAGTACCATTACCCAGGTTGATGAATGTGCATATGTGCAGTTAATGGAAATAAGAAAGGATTACCTTCCAGAAAGTCGAGGATGATGGGGGAGGAGCTGATCTAAGGTCCGCAAGGTTAAGATCACCATTGTAGTGGCAATGCGCGATCCACGAAGACCAAGTTAGGAGCTTCCCGAAATTAAGTTCCATCCCTATTTTGAAAATAGAGCTCTATTGAACTGAGAAAGATTGATGATTCCTATGCCCCCATGAGACATCAGTCTACAAAATTTGCCCCATGACATAAGGTAGTTGGAAGGGGTGATAATAGTGGAGCCACTCCGAAAGAAGGCACGTATCAAAGAGCCAATTTTATTAATGACCCGGGTAGGAGCTTTGAAAAGGAGAACCGGTATGTAGGAATGCTACTGAGGTGGAGTTAACAAGAGTTAGTCTCCTTGGGCGAGACGGAGAAGTTCCCTTCCATCTAGCTAGGCACCTCGTCATTCTTCAAATAGTGTGTTCCAGTCATCACGCTTAGGCTTTGTGGTTCTATGTTTAAGGCAAGGTAAGTAATTGGGAAAGGTTGCATTGTACAGTTTAGACTTGAAGCCACCAAATGGCCTGAGTCATCAGCATTGTTGGTCATTGTTATCGAACTTTCGGAAAATTTTATCTTTAGGCCCGATGCTAATTTAAATAGTAGAGTAGAAGTTAAAGTGTAGCAACAGTTCCCCAGGGTTGGTAATATTAAAAGTATCATGTTATCAGCAAATTGGAAAGAGCATAGGGCAGATAGGATCACCTCATTTTCAAAACAAGACAGAAGGCTAGAAACATAGGCTAGGTCGACCAACTGGGCGAAAACATTGACGGCTAAATTAAATAGAATAAAAGACAAGGGGTCCCTTTGTCTCAGCCTTTTTAAGTTCATGAAGAGGTTTCCTTTTATTCCATTGATGCACACAATGGAAGAGGAAGAAGTTAGAAGATGTCTTATCAAGGTAATGAAACGGCATCAGAAAAGTCTAGCCTTTAGAGAATCCAATACAAAGTCCGAAGAGAATGAGTCGAAATCCTTAGAAAAGTCAAGCTTGACTACTGCACAATTGATGTTGTTAACTGTGCAATAGTTGATGGCTTCCTAGATAGATGTTGTGTTATCAAGAAGCAATCTAATAGTGATTAAAGCATATTGTCTTGGTGAGACATGGTATGGAGGATGGGTTGATTGGTCAGAACCTTGGAGACAAGCTTAAAGATTTTATTTTGGAGGTTGATTGGGCGGAAGTCGGTAACTATAGAAGCACCTTCGAATTTTGGAATGAGGATGATGTTGGAAAAATTGAGTCTTGAAATCAGATTGGATTGAGAATAAAATTCATCAAAACACCAACGATGCTGAATTTTAGGAAGCCCTAATACCGCTTAAAGAAGGAGGGAGGGAAACCGTCTGGTCCATGAGCCTTGTCTCCAGCCATTTCATTGAGCACAACCTAGATCTCGTCAACATAAAATTCCACGTCAGTAGCATTGGGAAGTCAAGATAGAGAAGGAAATAACTGCTTCCAGTTGATGAATTTGTAAGTGGGCGCTGGGTCTCAGAGAGAGGTTTTGAAGTGATTGGGGAAAGCATCGAGGATCTTATCCTCATCTGTAATCTAGTTGCTGTTACGGTGATGCTTGTAATGTGGTTGGATCTTTATCTTTCGTTGGAAAATCCATGGAAGTAGGCTGTATTCAGATCCCCTTCCTTAAGCCATTGGGATCTTGATATTTTCTTCTAAGCCAGCTCCTCTTATCTTAGAATCCTTTCCAGCACAACTTCAAGCAACCTCAACTCCACTCTGCTAAGGGGAGCTAAAGAGGAGCTCTCTTCCAATATGTTAAATCCAAGGTCTTGTCCTGAAGACTTTCATTTTTCTTAAGGAAACCAGGAGGCTAGTGAAATAAATCTTTAGAGCTTTTAATAAGAGCCTAAGTTTAGTGACCAGGACCATAATAGTAGGACTAAAAACTCTAAAAGATTGCCAAAGTCTCTCTACCATGTCGTTGAACCTAGGTTCAAGCTTCCAGAAATTTCGAGTTTGAAGGGCGGGCGGTAGAGGAACTGTTTCCAGTGATAAGAAGCACATGACAGTGATCTAAAATAAAAAAGCGGAGGCCAGATTCAATGGAGAGAGGATGCATGGCTTCTCAAGATAAGTAATCTATCAAGTTTTGCAAGAGTTGGAGATGAATGCTTATTAGATCAAACAAAGCACGATTATTTATAGGAAAATCAATTAAGTCACATGAGGAGATAAAACCGTTGAACCCATCCATATCCGGGTCTAAACCAAAATTATTCCTTTTTGAGTGGAAGCGTGTTATATTAAAGTCATCACCTAAGATCCCAGGGTATTAGATTGGGACACAAAGTCGGAACAAGCTTCCTAAAGTTTCAAATGAAGTGGCTGGTGTGTGGCCCATTGACATTTGAGAAAGCATAGATTACCTTAGAAGGTATGTGTTGAAGAATTACGCATAGGACAGTAGAGGACTTGATCGATTGTAAAGGGTCCACCTTAACTCATCCCAAAGAGTAATGATCCCCCTTGGACCCAGTATCGTCCAAAGGGTACCAGCTAGTCAAAAAATAACCACCTAACTATCTAATTCTACCATGGATCAGATAACAAAGTTTTGACTCTTGAAGAAAAAATAATTCAACTTCAAAGGTCTAATATAATTCTTAATCAAGGTGCATTTAACCACACACCGTAAGCCATGGACATTCCAGGCAGAATCTTCATTGGGGAACAGAAGTTCTTTCCTTTTCCAAATTCTTAATTACATAAACTAATTTCAGGGACGGACTAATACCAAACTTAGATGCAACCGACATAATTGCGGGATGATTAATTAAAGAAAGAATATTGGGAATAAAAACACTACCGTCTAAGCTATGACCTCTTCTCATGGATCGTAAGTAGACACTTCTTCAGACAGACAGAATCACTAGTGGAGGTAGGGAGTGGGCAATTGATGTAGTGGCCTGGCAAGTTGGTGAGATATTGAACATTCTCAACTTAGTGTCGATTTTTGCTGCCTAGCCCGAGACATTGTGCAAACAACCAAATTTCCTATCATAATCAAGGTATATCTTGAACCAAGTAGCGGTCTCTCTCTACAGAAGTAATCTACTCAAATTGGGAAAAATGAGTTGGCGGCCAAGCAAATGGTCCAAGAATGTCAGCTAAAGGAGCTTCATCATCTTTGGAGGATAATACAATTACTCTCTTCTTGAATGCAATCTCTCTTATCCTGCAACTCCACCTCTTCTGACTAAAACATCATCAGGAAACTAAGAGGGGGAAGGCGCACCTATCTATGTCATCAATCCTTCATCACTGAACAAATAGATCGGTTTCTCCACCTATAGCTTAAGGTAATCCGCTTTGCTAATAATGATATACTCCAGCTCGATAAGGGGATGACGGCGGATCTAGTGGTCAAAACTAAAACTGCGATCATGGTTGAATGCTTTAGCCACAAGTATCTTGAAAATGAGACTGATTTATCCAGCTTGACGTTGACAAAGGTGAAGTGATTGTCTTGTGAAGCCCATGAGCACTGGTCCACAATGATGAAATCGCCTATCGCTCGATGCTACACACCTATTGACCACCATTA
The DNA here is from genome assembly GCA_030765085.1 of Allium cepa. Taxonomy (NCBI): domain Eukaryota; kingdom Viridiplantae; phylum Streptophyta; class Magnoliopsida; order Asparagales; family Amaryllidaceae; genus Allium; species Allium cepa. The sequence goes on along the minus strand of CM060939.1, from coordinate 770,109,124 downwards.
ATAAATGCAAACTTCCCTGCCATACCGTATTCCTCTTTCCTTTAGTGTCCTTTCTTCTGCCTCTGGATTTCCTACCAAATGGAGATCGAGGTGCTAAGCTTCTATCATACATTCTCCCCGATCCCAAAAAGACACCTTGGAGTATGGAATGAGGTGGAAGCACCTAAGAAGGCTCGGGTAGCTGATCAATCGTCTATTAATAGAGCAAAGAGAGTCAAGGGGACTAAAGAAGCCGATGTGAATGCATCTATGTGCAAACATTAGTAAAGTACTTCGCATGGTTGTTTAGATCCATGGAGGAATGGTGGGAGGCCCTTGATTCGGATCCAGGATGGTTTGAAGAACTCAATGGTGGAGCATTCACCTTTAAGGCTCTATTGTTTTGCAAAGACTGTTCCATAATCTTTATAGAAGAACCCTCTCTTAATGGAAAAGGTAATGAGATGGTGATTGGGGAATCTACAGTAAATGAGTAGTTGTTGTAAAACAAAAGCTTTCTGACCACTTCATTCAAAATGAAGCTCTAGGCAGCCCCATAGATGCACCGTAGACTAAAGTCCAGTCACCACCGAGGAAATGACATGCATTTACGCATCAAGGTGATTCACCTTTGATGCATGCATGTTGGAAATGGTGGGGACAAAAAAGGAAATAGGATTAAAGTTATCTAGTTTGGAGATAATAAACTGGGAATCAACAGTATGTGGGCTAGTATCAAGAGATATTTGATCGACACAAGAATTAGAAGGAGATAACCCGTGTGGGCCTTTCTTGAGTCATCACGTCAGCTTGCAAAGAATTAAATACCACAACGAAATTTAGATCTTTTTTCCACATTTAGCAGAATAGTTACCTGTTTTCCTATAATGAAAACATTGCATAGCCATTCGGCAAACACGTGCGAATTGGCCAAGCAGCCCATATCGAAAACATCTGCCTTCAACGATTATCTTTGACACATAGCAGTAGATGCTTCCCTTTGAAGTCTTTATGGGAAGTTCCTGGTTTGAATTAGAAATTTAAGCATGAAGCCTAGCGGGAACTGTAGGAGCAGATGGAGTAGGAGATCTTAACACGTCGACGAAGATCATCGGATTGCTGCAGCTTTGATAGACAAAGTTGACTTAATAGTCATAGGATCGGGGAAGACCCTCACCTTTGTAGCTGGGTTGTGATTCTGCCAAAAGGATGGAAGCAGGGCTTCTTTGGATTGAGATGGGTCCTTGTTAGGAGGAAGCGTGAAAAATTGGAGTTGGAAGAGGGGGCATGGAAGAAACAGACATGTTAAATAAAACCTTTTTTCGGAAAGATTGTATTCTTTTTTATATGATACTGAGTATTAAAGTGTCAAAAATAAGTAAATATGATGATCATAAATAGTTTGGTGCAGTTAACATGCATTTAATGCATATAATATGAACTTCTAACGTAATGAAACAATAAATAAATATCTTTTATTGTACTGAAATACACATACTTTAAACTAGAATATTGAAAAATACTAGATGTATAATTTTCGAACGTGGATGTCTTCGTATTCACATCTGCATCCATTTTTTCAGATATGAAATATTTATCCCCTTTTTGGTTACGGATGCAGACAATTTTTGGATTTTTCGAGTATCCATTGACAGCCATAACTAGTCATCCCAATTATAACTAATACTAATATCATCGTATATTATGCTATATGTATTTATATTTTTAATCGGTAGGCGAGGTTACACACACACATCCTAATTTCTTACTCATTAATTCGTACGCTTAGGATTCTAGAATATACTAGTGTAAATTTTATAAGGAACTTTTATTTTCACATTTTAATATGTTAGAGTTATCCTTTTCAAAAAGGATTATTATTACTACATTTCATAAATTACGACTTTTATTCCATTTGAAATTACAAGAAATTATCTTTATTCTTTTATTGAAATTGACAGTGCAAACTATGGAGAAGAATCGCCATGCTTTACACATCTATTTCTGTTTTGATATGTTCCTTGTTAATTCAAAAAATGCACTTTTATACATGTGGAATTGGATAATTTATGGAAATTATGCATAATAAATACAAGTGTACCCACAACGCTTTCAATAAATTAAAATATTGAAATTCATATTTCGAGTCAAATAAGAACAATCGAAATTTATTAATAGTTTACAACCCATTGATCACAAATCTAGAATAAATCCTGTAATCGTATCAACATTCTACTTTAACAAATTTCGAGACTGATTTCCAAATTTCCAAACTAGGGTGTAAATACCATTCCTATTCTAATTACTTAATTTACATAATATATAGAAGAGATTTCGATAGAAAGCATTCTTCCTAGGCCTATGCCTCCACAGATCTTGTGTAGACATCATAATTAAATAAAAATCAATGATAAAAATTTCAATGTTATGTATAAGTCATATCATTTTACACTCACCTTTCAAGCTTTTCAAATCTCCCAAATCCAAATCTATCACTTTAGTTGACTCATTTTTATTTCAAATCCAAAGTATGTATAACAAGATACATATATATTCATTTGAATTACAGATCTAAAAGAAGATTTGAATTAAGTGGAACACAGATTTACAATTATGAAATTTACCTTTTTCTGCAGCGTTGATTCATTCCTTCTCCTTTTCTCTTTATTTTTTACCCTTCTCTGATTTATATATATAATATAATATTTTATAATTAATAGAATTAGTGGAGAAGAGAATATGGTAGAGCTCCGCTACTTTAATCAAAAAATATGAAAAGAAATGTGAGGGGTCAGGCCTGTATTTATAGGCACGCGAACCAATCATATCCTTTATATTTAAATAAAATCCAATCCATTCGGCCAAGATCTAACTCTAGCCGCCATGCTCTCCACCGGTTGACCACTCCTCTATAGGCAGTCAACTGGCCTAAGGAGGGGATCGATCGATGGGGTCCATGCAATTGTTATTATCTATTCCTTTTTAATTGTTTTCGTTCCGAAAACTTTAAACGCTAATAGCTTCTTCGTTTGATCTCTTACGCAAAGCTCTAAATATGAAAGTTGCTAAGAAAATCATCACGAACACAATGGTGCAGGTTACATGGCTAAATTTTCATGTTTCCTCCAATTTTATTTTGAGCCTTAATGATTATCTATTAATTACTATTAATTTTACAAGGTGTTAAAGCTTTAAAGCTAGGCTTTTCCACCAGGATAGAAGAAGGAAGGAACAATAGTGCAAGGTGGAACAGCTAATAACACAACATGTCAATAACTAGTAGATATAAGGTAGCTTCTATTTTAAATGACTTTATATACTTGCACATATACTCTTGTTCATTTATGGTAGAAAATCATTTATTTTTGAATATATATATATATATATATGTATGTATATATGTATGTATGTATGTATAATTCATATTAAAAATTCATTTGTTTCTTTCGGCCAAGCGAATTAAATAATATAAGTTGTTTTAGCTCAACCGGTAGAGAGCATGGCTTTTAACCATATGGTCGTGGGTTTGATTCCCATAGACAGTGCTTTGCTATTTTTTATGCAATATTTATATTTCTTATATCTTTTTGACTATCCCTTGTGTTCTTGCTTTTGTACTATTATCTTGCACCGAAAAGCTCATTTTTGAGCATTAATCTATTTGCCCTTAAAAAAAGGTATTAAAGTAATATATTATTCTTTGATATATATATATATATATAATGTTTTGGAATTAATTAATAATTGAAAAAAAAATCCAATTGGTATTTATAAAAAAAACATTCTTTTCGCTTTTGGTAAAAAAATATACATACATGCATATATGTATTGAAGAAAACATACATACATATATATATATATATATATATATATGCACGTATTTGATCAAATTTAAGTCTTAAATTTTAAACTTCACAATATATATATGGAAAAAAATTAATTGGAATGATGGATCAAAATATTTGAAATTTAAATGTGTATGTATTTAATAAATTTTTTATTTAAAATACTTGTTGCTGAATTTTTATTAAAAAACACTTTTTCATATAGCCAAAAGAAATTTAGTTTATATCTATCGCCAAACACATACACATGTATGTATTTATGCATGTGTGTATTCGTATAACTTCATAAACATGTACAAATATATTAAGGAGATATTTCTGAAATTACATGCTCATTTTATGATCAAGAATCATAATTGTCACATAGACAGACACACACAAACACATACATATGTTATATGTTGTTGGTTCATAAACGTCTTAGATTAGGTAACAGCACATACAATATTCACCAGTGAACTTGAATTTCCATTACAAAAAATATAAAATGCTAAATCATAAATTAAAGTAAATTAATAAAAAGGTTTTCAAGTTGTAACAAATAAATATTAAAAAAATTCATCTCAAATAATAAACTCCCTTTTTTAGCAAATATCCACTAAGGATGATTTAGTTCAAACAAATCATTCATATTACTATAAAATAAAGACCAAGTGCAAATTTAATAAAAGAAAGTTTTCTAAAGTTCTACCTTTTACACCATCATGAATGCACCTAATCCAACTCTTTGCAAGTTACTTGTCAAACCACAATGTTGTGGTTCATCGGCATAGGGGTTGTGATGAGCAACCTTCTTAACCTCATATTATTTCCTCTACTGGATCTCATTAGGTTTTTGAATGGAAAATGAAGTTATACCACCAGGATGTAAAGTAATACAGGAATTAAAATTCATAACCAAGTTCTCAAATTTTCACCTACAAATAGAATCTATTGAATCTAGAAAAAACAATTTGGTTTAGAAAGTTCAAACCTATGAAACTGGTAGCAATGAGTTTTCATGGAAGAATTTCACTTCTAAAATATTTAACAAAACACTTAATCATAGTCCATGTCGTCCAATCAATGTTAACAATCTCTAATATATCTTTAGAAAGACGAAGAAAAAACTTTAGCATTGTTTGCTACTTGCTAATAAATGTCTTACTAATTCTCCTGAGGTTAGTAAATTACCGGAGATAAAAATCAATAAGATGAAGAGTAACCGGAGCTTATGTGATTTTGCATTACTGGAGCATTACAACTTGATGCAATGGTTACCTAACTTATCGAAATTATTATTGCTTTTGTTTTAAAAATTTATTTCTCATTTCTTTGGTCAAAGTAGAACAAGCAATGCTGACATAGCCCACCAATCTCCCATAGCTGAAATCATGTTTAGACTCACCTAATGTAAGTCAAGGAAAATACCCATTCTACTTATTTATTACCTCTTATTAGAATTAAAGTAGACTTCATTTTCCTATTGGGAACCGTCATATGTTATTTAAGACTTCTAAAATAGGGAAGAGGCAAACCTAATCGCCATTTATCATCTTCCACCTGAAGTAAAGCCCTTGACATCCCTAAGGTACTGAGTCATTTAATACTTTAAATCCGAGGTGAACCCTTGTTATATTTTCCCTTACCTATGCTAAAAAGTATATCCCTTCTCCATGGCTCTTATGTTTGGAGATGTCGCACATCAGTAGTAATTATACACAAGCTAGTAGTCTCTAAGTAACTTCTAGTGTAACTCTATTAATCTCGCATCCTAAACCTTATTAAACCAAACCAATCATCGTAAGCCAAAATATTAGGCAAGGCCCACTAATTCATGCTCGTCCTAAACATATTATTAAGGGTATATAATTTCCTAATATGAAAATTATATTGCATCTTAGCCTTTAATCTTATCTTAATGCTTATTACATTATGTTCTCTACTTCCCATATACGTCCTAAAAATGTCAGTTGTCCGTAATAAAGGGTCATTTTTAATAAAATTGGATATTTGCTAATGATATTTATTTATTCGTTCTTATTCAACCTTTTTGTCCAATTTTATTTTCCCATAAATGTCATATTCAACACCTCAATTAGTCTCATTAAACACATTAATGTCCCCATTTAATTCCCATAACTCCCTATTAACTGCTCATTTATTGCCCTACCAATTTTGGAGTTACTATATCTTTTCAATCCACACCTCCTAGTCCTAAATTTACCGTGCTATTAATTATGTCCGTCAGTGGATACTTTCAAATGTGGATAGGGCCATATCCGTATCCACATCCAAAATCAATTTGGGATATTAGATATCGACATTAGTAGATATAGATGGATACCAGATATTATCCTATCCATTAACGACTGATAAATTAAGAAACATAAATGAAAATTTTCAGTTTAACATAAACTTTTTTTTCAATATAAGGTACTAAACTGCATAGCCGTACAGTGCATATAGAAATTAAAATAGCCTGGGCAGGTCGGTGATAGTAGTAGTCTAATATTACATTCATCATAATGTGAACACATAAAATTTCAAATAACAATTGCAAAAAGAACTTGCACATACATAGCGTACACAGAATAATTTACATAAGCATAACTAAGCCTCCCAGAAATAGCTAAATAACCCCATCTGCCAGCCATCCCGATCGGTGCTTTCCGTTGAATCTGGCTAGGAAGGAAAAACTGCAGGTTCCCATGCGTAGCACCTATCCAGGTATTAAACAAACAAACAAACTATTTTGTAAGATAAAGGTAGAAAAGTGTGACACTTAGAATTAAAATAGCGGTCATTCCGCTCCATCCAAACTGCCCAAAGTAAAGCCAAAGAAAGTAATGCATCATTGGACATGGGCGAACAAGTCTTTAAACAACATAGAATATTGCACTTAGATAGTGGTGTTCAAATTATCATGTTAGAGGCACATTGTCCAAACCTGGAAGACATATCGTAGTCATAGAACATGTGATTACAAGAGGCAATGTTAGCTAAGAAAATGAAACAACATTGGGTTGCCCATGAGTTAGTCCAAAACCTGGAAAGACATATCGTAGTCTTTTTAAGCCAAGGTTCAAAATTCCGTTTTCCATTTCCGTTTCGGCCATTGGTAGTTTTAAAATTTCCGGTTCCGTTCTTGAAATTCTGAAAGTTTCGCTTTATTTTCGGTTTACTAGTTTTGGTATTTTTTTGCTTTAATTTGCTATATATGCTAATAAATATCCAATGTTGTCATAAATTTCTAGTACATTTTTTACATTATATATGCAATGTTGTAAAATTTTGTATCGTTTATTTGAGATTTTAAAATTTTGATTATTTTTGAAATTTTTGAAATTTTTATTATGATTCGATGTAAATTAACAAAAGTATAACAACTTTTTTATGGAACTATATGATTTCTTCTATATTTATTTATTGTCCTCATTAATTAGTTTTCTTTTTTAAATTATTATATATTTGTTTTATTTTTTTAATTTTTTATAAGTTTTTTCAATATTTGAAAATCAAATCTAGAATTTAGACCGAAACCGGAATTTTAACCGGATTCTGTTCCGGTTATGAGAAGAACCGGAACGGAATCACTGGAATAACCGGAATTCCATCGGAATTTCGAACCATGTTTTAAGCAAGGTTTCTGTTATGTTGAGCTTGTCCAGTAAAACAAGCTAAGCATATATTTTAAATTTAGAGGGCCCTTGATTGCCCATGAGTTGCCAAAGTTCGTAGTCATACCAGAGTGGACATAGAAAGTGTACATTAATTTCACCGTGAACCACCCAGAATTGTTAAGAGCCTAGGAATACCGATCAATTCTGCCGGTAAGTGTAGTGTTAGAAGTGAGTTGTAAGAGGGAGCAAAGTGCTAATATGTTGTTTCCAGTGATATGCTTAGAAAAGTGAATGTTGCATGTCCCTTCACTAAATGCCTTACTTGTAGATATTATTTGTTGGTTGTTAGCGAGAAGAGAGAAGGGAACATTGAAGAGAGCGCCATGATATCCAACCATTGGTCCATCCAAAAAGCAATTCGACTACAATTACCCAAAATGATAGATGTGCATATGTTTAAGAGAAGGCAAGAAGAAAGGATTCCCTTCTCGAAAGCCAAGGATGATGGGGGAGGGGCCGATCTATGGTCCCCAAGGTTGAGATCGCCATTGTAGTGGCAATGTGCAATCCACTGAGTCCAAGGCTTAGAGCTTCCCGAAATGAAGTTCTAGCCTGATTTTGAAAGTAAGGCTCTATTAAACCAAAAAAGATTGATGATTTTTAAACCGCCATGAGACTTCGATCTACAAACTCTACCCCATAACACCACCGTAGTTGGAAGGGTTGATAATGGTGGAGCCCTTCCAAAAGAAGGCATGTCTCAGAGAGTTAATTTTATCAATAGCCTAAGTAGGAGATTTGTAAAAGGAGAACCGGTATTTAGGAACGAGATAGAGAAGTTCCCTTCCATTTAGCTAGGTGCCTTGTCATTCTTTCAGGCAGTGTGTTCAAATCATCGTGCTTAAGCTTTGAGTTTCTAGTTTTAATACCAAGATTGGTAATTAGGAGAGGTTGAAGTGGACAGTTTACGCTTGAAGCCACCAAACGGCCTAAATAATCATCATCATAGTCATTATTATTGAACTTTTGGAAAAGTATATCTTTAGGCCTGATGCCAATTCAAATAGTAGAGCGGATCTTTAAGTGTAGCAACAAACGTCGGGGTTGGTAATGTTAAAATTATAGTGTCATCAGAAAATTGGAAAGAGCTTAGGGCGGATGGGATTGCCTCATTTCTAGGACAAATCGAAAGGCCAGTAACATAGCGTACGTCAACCAAATGGGTGAATACATTGGCGGCAAAATTAAATAGAATAAGGGACAAGAGGCACCCCGTCTCAACCACTAAATTCACGAAGAGGTTTCCCTTATTGCATTAATGCACACAGTGTTAGAGGAAGAAGTTAGGAGATGTCTTACCTGGGTAATAAAATCGTATGGGAAAAGCCTAGCCTTTAGAGGTCCAATACAAAGTCCCAAGAGAATGAATCGAAAGCCTTAGAGAAGTAAGCTTGACTACCGCATAGTTGATGTTGTTGACTACATAGTAGTTGATGTCCTCCATGGATAGATGTGACAAGGAGATTCGCCTTTGTTGCATGCATGTTGGAAATGTTGGGGACGAAAATGGGATTAGGATTATAGTTATCAAGTTTGGAGATAATAAGCTGTAGATCGACAGTGTGTGGGCCAACATCACGAGATGTTTGATCGACACGAGAAGAAAAGGATACAAAGTGATTTCCAACATGGACCTATCTTGAGTCATCATGTCAGCATGCAAAGAACTAAATACCACAGTCGAAATTGAGCTCTTTTTTCCACGTTTTGCAAAATAATGCCCCATTTTTCCACAATGAAAACACAACATAGGCTTTCGGCAAACACATGTGAAATGGAAGCAGCCCATAGTGAAAACATCCACCTTCAGTAATTATCTCTGACACATGGCTGTAGATGCTTCCTTTCAAAGCCTTTATGGGAAATTCCTAGTTTGAATTTGAAATTTGAACACGAGGCATGCCAGAAACTGTGGGAGAAGATAGAGTCGGAGATTTTATCATGTCGGTGTAGGATCGTCTGACACCCGAGACAAAGCCAACTTAATAGTCATAGGATCGAGGAAGACTCTTACCTCTAGACCTGGATTGCAGTGCCAGAAGGATGGAGGCAGGGCTTCTTTGGATTTGGATAGGGGTTGGTTAGGAGGAAGCGTGAAAAGTTGGAGATGGAAGAGGGACATGGAGGAAACAAATATGGTAAATAAAGTTTTTTCAGAAAGTTGTATTCTTTCCTTGTATGATATCGGATTATTAAAGTGTTAAAAACGAAAAAATACGATGATAATAATTTGTGTAGTTATTATGCATTTTATGCATATAATATAAACTTCTAACTTAATGAAATAATAAATAAATATCTTTCATTGTACTGAAATTCACATACTTTAAATTATAATCTTGAAAAATACCAGATGTATAATTTTCGAATGTCGACGTCATCGAATTCACATACGCATCCGGTTTTCAAATATCGGATATTTATCCGCTTTTCGGTTACAGATGCAGGCGGATTTTGGATTTTTCGGGTATCCATTGACAGCCCTACTATTAATAACTAGTCATTCCAATTATAACCAATACAAATGTCATCGTATATTATGCTATACATATTTATATTTTTAATCGGTAGGAGCAGTTATATATATATATATATATATATATATATATCCCTATTTCTTACTCATTAATTCCTACGCTAAGGAATTCCAGAGTATACTAATATGTACATTTTGTAAGGAATATTTATTTTCACATTTTAATACATTAGAGTTATCCTTCCCAAAAAGGATTACTTTTACTACTTTTCATTAATTACCCAAAAATAAGACTTTTATTCCATTTGAAATTACAACAAATTACCATTTTTCTTTTATTGAAATAGACAGTGTAAACTATGAAGAAGAACTTTTGCACTTTACACATCTCTTTCCTTTTTGGAATATTCCCTGTTAATTCAATAGACGCACTTTTTATACTTGTGGAACAGGATAATGTATGGAAATTACATGGAAATATATACAAGTGCACCCACGATGCTTTAAAAAAATTAAAACATAGAAATTCACATTCCAGGTAAAATTAGAAAAATCTAAATTTATCCTAACTATTTACAATCCATTAATCATAAATCTAGAATAAATATTGCACTCTTATCCACATTCTACTTAACAAATTTAGGGACCGATTTTCAAATTTCCAAACTAGGGTGTAAATATCATTCTTATTCCAATTACCTAATTTACAAAATATGTGGATGATATTTCAATAGAATACATTCTTCATAAGCCTACACCTCCATGGATCATACATAGACATCATAATTAAATAAAACTCAATGATATAAATTTCAGTGGTATATATAAATCATATAATTTTCCACTAACCTTTCAAGCTTTCCAAATCTCCTAAATCTGAATCCATCCCTTGAGTTGATTCAATTTTCTTTCCAATCCAAAAATATATATAACAAGATACATACATACCCAGTAGAATACAGATCTAAGAGGAGATTTGAATTAAGTGGAACACAGATTTATAAGTATGAAATTTACCTTTTCCATAGCATCGATTCATTCCTTCTCTTCTTCTCTTTTATTTTCTACCCTACTTTGATTTATATATATAATATAACATTTGATAACTAATAGAAATAATAGAGAAGGGAAAATGGTAGAGCTTCGCTACTTTGATCAGGAAATATAAAAAGAAAAGCGAGGGGCTGGGCCTATATTTATAGGTGCTCGAACCAATTGTATATGTCAGATTTAAAATAATAAAATCCAAGCCGTCTGTAAAGGTTTAACCAAAGCCGTCATGCTCTTAACCGCTCGATAACTCCTCTATAGGCGGTCGACCGTTAACAGGTCGACTAGCCCAAGGAGGGGATCGATTGGTGGGGTCCATGCAGTTATTATTATCTATTCCTTTTTAATTATTTTGTTTCGAAAACTTCAAATCCTAATTGCTTCTTCGTTTGAGCTCCTATTGCAAAACTCTAAACATGAAAGTCGCTCAGAAAATCATCATGAACGCAATGGTGAAAGTTACTTGGTCAAATATTTTCTCAAATTCTATTTTTGAATATATATATATGTATGTAAGTATGTATATGCATATACGTATGTATATATGTATGATTCGTATTAAAAAAATCATTTGTTTTCTTAAACCAAGCAAATTAAATAATATGAGCCATCTTAGCTCAGTTGGTAGAGCGCATGGCTTTTAACCATGTGGTCGTGGGTTCGATTCCCATAGATGGTGCTTTGCTACTTTTTATGTAATATTGTGTATTTCTTATATCCTTTTGACCATCCCATGTTTTTCCTGCTTTTGTACTATTACCTTGCACCTAAAAGCTCATTTTTGAGTATTTATCTATTTTCCCCTAAAAAAGGTATTAATATAATATATTATTCTTTAATATGTATAGTTTGATACATGACATTTTCGAATTAATTAATTAAATTGATAAAAACTCCTTTTAGATTTTATAAAAAAACATCCTTTTTGGTTTGGATAAAAAAAACTATACATACGTACGTTTTTTTGAAGAAAACATACGTACATACATATACATACATACATATATATGGAAAATTTTGATTGAAAATAATGGATTAAAATATTTGCTAAATGTGCATATATCATTATTTAATATATTTTTTATTTAAAATACTTGTTGCTAAATTTTTTATTAAAAATACTTTTTCATATAGCCAGAAGAAATTTAGTTTATATGCATTACTAAACATACATATGTATGTATGCATGTGTATGTGTATTCGTATAACTTCATAAACATGCATAAATATATTAAGGAGATATTATTGATATTACATGCTCATTTTATGATCAAAAATCATAATTGTCACACAGTCAAACATACACAGACATACACATACATACATACATATGTTCTACGTTGTTAGTTCCATATTTCTTAGGTTAGCTAACACCACATACAATATTCACTACGTGAACTTGAATTTCCATTAAACAAAATATACCAAACTAAATCATAAATTAAAGGTGAATTATCTAAAGGTTTTTAAGTTGTAACAAATAAATATAAAATAAATAAAATATAATTCATCATGAATAATAAACTCCCTTTTTAGAAAATACTTGTTAAGGATCATTTAGTTCAAAAAAATTACTCACATAACTATAAAATAAGGTCCTAGTGAAAATTTAGAAAAAGAAAGCTTTCTAAAGTTCTCCCTTTCTACACCATAACAAATGCACCTGATCTAACACTTTGCAAGTTACTTAGCAAACAATGATATTATGGTTCATCGACATGGTGGCTGTGATGCAATCTTCTTACCCTCGTATTATTCCCTATGCCGTTATCATTAGGTTTTTGATGGAAAAGGATGAAACGACCCGCCTTCCATTCCACAGAAAGACGCATCATTTATAAGAAAGAAAGAGGTAGAAATAGAATAGATAGAAGAAAAGAACTCAACAAAATCAGAATCTCACAGCGGAACGAAACAAAATATAATATATAACATAACTAGTACATAGTCTATTACATTTCATAGTTACTCAGATACAACAACACAGGATAGACAGTTATACAAGTCTGTCTATTATACAACTCAAATACAACACAGCGGAAAACACCATATAACTACAAGCGCTGAAGCCTCCTGCTCCACAACTCCTCCAGTATTCGTCAAAGCTAACCTGAATCCCTTGGCTACTCATAAAAATTTGAGTACCCAAGAGTTTAAGAAAACAGAATAAACTCCGGGGCAGACATGGCTCTGGTGTGAGTAAACGGGTTAAAGTTGTAACTTTCAAAAACCTTTTGAAAGAAAGGTATCACGTAAGACTTCCCACACATAAACATGGAAAAAATTTTACCTCACGCTAACCAAAACATTTGATAAGAAATCCGATGATATTATAATAGTGTCTAGGGTTTTCAAATAAATATGAAATAGCCAAAAATTTTACATCTATTAAATTCCAGCTACTAGCCACAAAAGTGGGTAATACAATCAAAACCTTAGGGGCACGTAGGAGGAATGGGTTTCCATCAATGGCATGGCTAATGGGGTACCGCCCGTCACAGTACGTGGCCTAGATCACCGTACCGAGGAGTACGCCCGCTCCTCTGCAACACAAGGCCGGAACCATTCCTTACTGAACAGTTCTGAACAAGACCACCCCGGCGATTCTAGCTAGCAATCTCCCCACACAGCCGAAATAAAAGGGACATCTAGACAGGGGTAAATCTCGCTCTCAAGTGGGGGCTACCCACGAAGCCTTGCTGCACCTCCCCTGTTTTAGCCATTCCCGGTTGATGAGGCTTGAGGCTACGATTACCTTTAGAGAACACATCTCTTAGAATGCTCATCGTCCACCTGACGATGTTCTGAAAGCATTTAATCCATACAAGTTCGTTCTGGGTTCGAACGAAACCGAAGGCATTATGTCGTTACACTCATTTTGGAATCACCCTCAGAGTTAACGACAATAACCCTTGCAATCTAAACTCCATCTCAAACCTGAAAGTACTATCTCCGTTATACTTGTATTGGAATCACTCTCAGAGTTTTTAACAACAGATAGTTCTTACACTTCGATTCTTCAACTCGATCTTCACTTGAATTCACGACCTAACGTTTAACTTGGATCGATGTGGTTTTCGGATAATCAAATTTGATACCCGATCCCGGTCTCATCGAAGCAAACGTGTCTTAAAGGCCAAGTTGTTTAAAGGTTTAAACAATTCAATACAATACAATCACACATCATTAACTTAGATAAATATCACACATTTATTATTGATATAATCAATATCATATCACAGAATGTCTCAACGCATGTTATCAATAGATATCAATCTAATAGGTATCATCCAATTCAGACATTCAACAACCAATCATCCATAAGCAAGCATTATCGATTCATATCACAATTAATTTAATTTCTTGAATTAATCCCTTAAGAATCAACCCCTAAATCTTGCTTATACAATCATTCATTAATTACTAACCCTAATTAATTTATCACTCTTTGATTAATTTAAATTAATCAATTAATCAATCCTCAATCCCAAATTAATTATCCCTTAAACATCAATTAATAATCCTTAATTACTAATTAATTTTTTTATACAAAGTAATTAATCCTTACTTACTTTCATAATCAATTAATTAACTTTTAATTAACTGATTAATTATCCATCAACTATCGATTAATAACCTTAATTATTAATCAATATCTTTTAATACAAATTAATTAATCCATTATTACTTTTATAGTTAATTATTTATTAATTTATTAATTAACCAATTAATTATCTCTTAATCGTTAATTAATAAACCTAATTATCTATTATAATTAAGAACTTAATTACAGATTGCTTACTCCTTAATCACTAGTTAATTAATCATTTAATTATCCCTTAATTAACTGTTAACCCGTCCTTAATTAACAGATAATCGATCCTTAATTATCATTTGATTAATCTTTAATCACAATTGATTAATCAATTAATTACCATTTAATAGCTTCTTAATTAATCCTTAAATACGGATTAATTATTATCTAATTATTAATCAATAAAGCTTAAATTATTAACTAATAAAATTTAATTACAAGTTAAACATTTCTTAAAGCCCATATGCTACCTCCAGCCAAATTTTTAGAGCACTCGATCAATGGTGCTTACAGAAAAAAAACAAAACTCAACCCAGTAAAAACTAGGGCTAAATACCCAATTCCGGCCATCGCCGTCGCCACCGCCCCTTACAGCCACGATTACCATTTTTCCCCAAAACTCCGTGACCTCCTCCATCTACAGAAGCAAACCCGATCCATCAAATTGCTCCACTATCCAGAAATCACCCAAATTCATACTTCCAGTAAAACACAAATTCCACTCTCAATACTATTTTTAAAATATGGTTTTTTGTACTAAAAATCATAATCTTGAGTGATGATTCAATATATACACATGAATTAATAAAATTCAAAATTTATTTTATTTTCCTCATTTATAGTTTGATTGTATATTTAAGCTTACAGGTAAATCCCAAACATAATTTGCTTAATCATGATTTCATAAACTAGATGAATTACAACTTAACTAATTTGCTTTAGATTCAAAACTTCAAGGTGTTTATATAAAAGCTTGAATTTGTTTATTTATAAAAATTTCTGTAAACACGAATGTACAGAGGCAAATCAATTTAATGGCCTGTAGAAACATTAATACTTCCATGATTACAGAATTTAAACTATTTTCCCACATATACAAGAATCAATATTACTTAAGTAACAAATTATATCCTACTTAAGATTTAGATTAATTGTTTTAAATCCAAAGTTTTCAAAGTTTTATATATAAAAAGATTGAATTTGTTTATTTATAAGAACTCTGTGATCAAGTATAAACAAAGAACTTAATTTCAAAAATGCAGATCCTATTGCATTCTTATTTCCAGATGCATGCATCATCAAAGAAACTTCCTTTTATTTTTTTTTTCATTTTACAATTTAAATCTTGCTGTTTGATCAACCTGTGCTAAAACACCACAACCAAGAAATCTAACTAGAGAAGTACAACTGGATTTGTATTTATTTACACACTGCAGTTTCGAAAATAAAAAGAAATTAACATGCACATTCAATAACATATTCCTAAATATATGCAGCATCATCACAAACAAACTTCATTGTCAAAAAAATTATTTAAAATAACAATTTATTAACCTACTTAAATTTTGAGTTAGTTGTTTACTCACCTCATTATGACTTAGCACATAATTTGGACAGGAATGAAAACCCCTTTTTAAAATTTGAAAACTGTTGTTGATGACTCCTGAAACTTTGATACTTGAGTTCTTTAAAGCTGGAACCATGGTGATGTTCAGAGTTTTTGAAAATGAGTTGTTTTGAAGCTTTATCTCAGGCATGCAATTGAAGCTTGCTACATGTATGATAGAAAAAAAACTGTAGATTTTACTTTGAAGATGATCTTGAAGGCTTGGGTGAAGTTTGCTACAGGTTTGATTTTCTTTTTTTTCTGGTTTCAGGGAAATTTTTTTCTTGAATGTGAGGATTTGAATAGGTTTCAGGTTTTAATGAAAACAACATTGCATGGTTTGTAAATGAAGAGTTTTGAGGAGATGTACATTTCTGTTTCAGGCTTGAGAAGAAATTTCAAGGTTTGTTTCTTTTTTTTGAGGATTTAGGAAGAATTTTTTTTACTATAGGTTTCAGATTGAACTTTGTGGCCATGGATTTTTGTTTGAACTCAAAGAAAATGAAAGAAAGAAGATAATAGGATTTTATAAAATGAAATTTAAAGTTAAATAAAATTTAAAGAAAGGAAGAAGAAAATTAAGAAAAAGAAGACACTTGTTAACTGGATTACATTTGTCATAACCCAAGATTAATCTCTTAACACATGTATCCTATGTTGTTTTAAAATTGAACACATGTCACTCATATATTTTAAATTATTTTTAAATGATTTTTAAAACCCTTTATTATTAATTTTCTTAATTTGTAAATACTTTACTAATTTATGAATGCTTTTTATAAATTTATAAATCCATTTTCTTTTTTATAAAAATAAAACTTTCAAAAGAAAAATAAGATATAAACTAATTAGATTCCAAATAAAATAATAAAAAATTATTAAATCCATTTTTTTACAAGTTAATTTAAATGCTTTGCAAACAAACATTTTCCAAATTTATATAAATAAAATTCTTTTGTTTTAAATTAATACAAAAAAAACTTATTTTTAAAATAAAACTTTATCATAAATCTTTTATATACAAATGTATTTCAAAATATACATTCCTTTTTAAATTACAAATTCCCATTCTAATTTCAAATATAAAAATTCAAATTCAATTTAAACTTAAATTTTAAATCCAATATGTTTTTATCAAATTAAACAAACACAATTTTAAATTAAGAAATACTGAATTCAAATTTTAAAGTTAATTTTTAAGTAATCATATATTTAAACAATACTTATTAAATTAAAATGTCAAACTTATCAAAAATCAAATTTATAAAATAACACAAATTAAATAATTATTCCATTTAAAATCAATTGATTTCTAAATTTAAAAACATCATATAAATTTTATTTTGGATATTTATATTTGAAGATACAGTTTTATCAATTTTAAATGATTTAATTAAGAGATTATCTCCTTTTAAATTCTCTGAAATTCTGGGATATTACATTCCTTCCCATTTAAAAGAATTTCGTCCTCGAAATTTAAAATAAAGATAATCCAAAATCTTTTATTTCATTTGACCATTCAAGCATTACCATCAATCAAACATTATCAACCAACAACAATCCATACAAGCAATTATTTAAACCACCAATTCATTCTACCAAACAATCCTAGCTATCCGGACATAGATTCAGATAAGTTTCCTGAAAATTATTCAGAGTTTCCCAAAACAAACTCTGGAATTCTAACTCCATAACAAAAGATAGATCATTCACGTATTTCCACAAGAGAGATACGTGAAAAACAATGTGAATTCCAGTCATCCAAACTGGCAATTCATCCTTAAAGACTTCAACACTAAACTTCTCCTGAAAAGCTCCATCATTGCAGATACCTCACAAACCAAAAATAGTTGGAGAAGATAAGATCACATTTGCTAACAATGCTGACTGAAATGCTAAGCAGTCAGACAAACTCTCAAGAAAAACTCAGCCAGCGATGCTACAGAACGGATTGCCTCAACCAGAATAAATTGGGCGCTCTTGGTTAACCAATTCACAATCACCCATATTCTTATGATTCCCTCTTTGGTCCTTGGCAAACCTTCGAAGAAATCCAAAGAAATCACTTTCCCAATGGAACTTCCACTTCGGAGTCTCCAAAGATAACAAACCGACGGTCTTCTGTTAATCACCAACACTTGCTGATAGATCGCACATCCAAAGATGAAAGCAGCTACTTCCTACTTCGTACTTGGCCTTTAGAAGATTCTCTCATATCCATATATCTTTGAACACCCTGGCTGGATACTCAACTCGGAACGATGACTCCCTGACAAAACTTCTTGCTTCAAAATCCAAGAATTCGAAACACAAATCCTTCCAATGATCCTTAATGTTCCCTAGACCAATCCATTTCAAAACTGGAACACTGACCATCATTGACTCACCACATCCATCTCAGACACACACAAACGTCCGAGCAGATCTCAAATTTATTCTTGCCATCAGAGATAGCTAGAATGGGCACACTAGTTAGCCTTGCCTTCAAATCCGAGAAAATTTCTTCACATTCGGGTCCACTTTTACTCCTGTAGAACTCTGCCTAACCAGAAAACTGCGGTTGCTTATACTCCTGAATAGTAACTATCCAGGCTGGATCTACAGAAATACCATCACCAAAACAAAATGCTTCCTCAAAGCCTCTAACACTAACTCCCAAATGTCGCTAGCTCTCCTCTTCGGCCTTCGAGTAGACAAGAAAAACATTAATGAACATGAGAATAACTCATACCACACATCACAAAAGCTCGATTCATCAAATCCACACAGAATCTCAAAAGATTTATCAGTCTAGGCCACAAATCAACAGCTGAACTCCCACTGGGAAAACTAGGATAAACAACAGATACTGCTTCTAAAAGTAAAGACGATCCAAATCTCCAGTTTTCGATGAGGAAAAACCTTCGCTCCCTCGGACAAATTGGAAAATCTCTGACCACCTTGATGGACTCTACACCTCTTGGATATACCTAAATCCATGCGGAAGATGACTCAAAAGAATACTAGCATCATCGCAAATCACTTTTGCGATTCTTCTCAACTCAACTTCCAAAGATACAATCCTTGCTTCTTACATCAAACGGCTCAATACCATCCAACCAAAATAATATCCAAACAATATCAAAACCCTTTAGATTAAATAAAAGGTCTTTAGAAAAACTATGGGGAAGATAAGAAAATCTTAAGCTTCCACAGATCTGATATATCTTGTTTATCCATCAATAGGGATAGATACTAAGTAGGAGGGCTAAACAATCAAAGATAGAAAGATAAATTCCTCTAGAACTCATGTTGGAAATCCGAACAAATACCCAACAAATTTATATAAGTATATAATTATATAAAAATTACAAATACGCACTCTCAAGATAGACACCACTCCAGAGCCTAGCAATTATCTCAACCTATGCTCTGATACCAAGTGAAACGACCCGCCTTCCATTCCACAGAAAGACGCATCATTTATAAGAAAGAAAGAGGTAGAAATAGAATAGATAGAAGAAAAGAACTCAACAAAATCAGAATCTCACAGCGGAACGAAACAAAATATAATATATAACATAACTAGTACATAGTCTATTACATCTCAGAGTTACTCAGATACAACAACACAGGATAGACAGTTATACAAGTCTGTCTATTATACAACTCAAATACAACACAGCGGAAAACACCATATAACTACAAGCGCTGAAGCCTCCTGCTCCATAACTCCTCTAGTATTCGTCAAAGCTAACCTGAATCCTTGGCTACTCATAAAAATTTGAGTACCCAAGAGTTTAAGAAAACAGAATAAACTCCGGGTCAGACATGGTCTGGTGTGAGTAAGCGGGTTAAAGTTGTTTAACTTTTAAAAACCTTTTGAAAGAAAGGTATCACGTACGACTTCCCACACATAAACATGGAAATGTTTTTACCTTACGCTAACCAAAACATTTGATAAGAAATCCGATGATATTATAATAGTGTCTAGGGTTTTCAAATAAATATGAAATAGCCGAAATTATTACATCTATTAAATTCCAGCTACTAGCCACAAAAGTGGGTAATACAATCAAAACCGTAGGGGCACGTAGGAGTAATGGGTTCCCATCAATGGCAGGGCTACTGGGGTACCGCCCGTCACAGTACGTGGCCTAGATCACCGTACCGAGGAGTACGCCCGCTCCCCTGCAACACAAGGCCGGAACAGTTCCTTACTGAATAGTTCCGAACAAGACCACCCCGGCGATTCTAGCTAGCAATCGCCCCACACAGCCGAAATAAAAGGGACATCTAGACAAGGGTAAATCTCGCTCTCAAGTGGGGGCTACCCACGAAGCCTTGCTGCACCTCCCTTGTTTTAGCCATTCCCGGTTGATGAGGCTTGAGGCTACGATTACCTTTAGAGAACACATCTCTTAGAATGCTCATCGTCCACCTGATGATGTTCTGAAAGCATTCAATCCATACAAGTTCGTTACGGGTTCGAACGAAACCGAAGGCATTATCTCATTACACTCATTTTGGAATCACCCTCAGAGTTAACGACAATAACCCTTGCACTCTAAACTCCATCTCGAACCTAAAAGTACTATCTCTGTTATACTCGTATTGGAATCACCCTCAGAGTTTTTAACGACAGATAGTTCTTACACTTCGAGTCTTCAACTCGATCTTCACTTGAATTCACGACCTAACGTTTAACTTGGATCGATGTGGTTTTTGGATAATCAAATTTGATACCCGATCCTAGTCTCATCGAACCAAACGTGTCTTAAAGGCCAAGTTGTTTAAAGGTTTAAACAATTCAATACAATACAATCACACAGCATTAACTTAGATAAATAACACACATTTATCATTGATATAACCAATATCATATCACAGAATATCTCAACGCATATCATCAATAGATATCAATCCAATAGATATCATCCAATTCATACATTCAACAACCAATCATCCATAAGCAAGCATTATCAATTCATATCATAATTAATTTAATTTCTTGAATTAATCCCTTAAGAATCAACCACTAAATCTTACTTATACAATCATTCATTAATTACTAACCCTAATTAATTTATCACTCTTTGATTAATTTAAATTAATCAATTAATCAATCCTCAATCCCCGATTAATTATCCTTTAAACATCAATTAATAATCCTTAATTATTAATTAATTTCCTTTAATACAAAGTAATTAATCCTCAGTTACTTTCATAATCAATTAATTAACTTTTAGTTAACTGATTAATTATCCATCAACAATCGATTAATAACCTTAATTATTAATCAATATCTCTTAATACAAATTAATTAATCCATAATTACTTTTATAATTAATTAATTAATTAATTATTAATTAACCAATTAATTATCTCCTAATTATTAATTAATAAACCTAATTATCAATTATTAATTAAGAACTTAATTATAGATTGCTTACTCCTTAATCACCAGTTAATTAATCATTTAATTATCCCTTAATTAACTGTTAACCCATCCTTAATTAACAAATAATCAATCCTTAATTATCATTTGATTAATCTTTAATCACAATAGATTAATCAATTAATTACCATTTAACAGCTTCTTAATTAATCCTTAAATACGATTTAATTATTAATCAATAAAAATTAAATTATTAACTAATAAAATTTAATTACAAGTTAAACATTTCTTAAATACTAATTAAGTAACCTTTATTACTTAATTAATAATTTATTAATTACTTAGTTAATAAATCTTAACCACATAATTAATTAAGTTTAATTTCACTTAATTACTTGATTAATGAATCCTTAATCATTAATTAAAAATCTAGTTAATGATCTTTGATTACAATTTAATTAATCTTAAATTAATTAACCTTCAATTCTTAACCATTTATTAACCAAGTAAATCATTTTTACCTTAATTAGTTTCCTAATTAATGCTTTATTTTTAACTAATTAATTAACCTTACTTCTTCAAATTAACTCAATCAAAATTAAGATATTCAAAACCTTAATTAAGATAAATATTTACCTGATAAAATGCTTTAATTGACTTAACACATTTACAATCTTTACTATACATCTATTCCTACTTAATTAAATTTTAAATTAAGTTTAAACTAAAACAATCTTTTAGCTTGATAAATTAAAATTAAAATTATCAAACACAACTTTAAATAACTTAAATATTTATCAATACATAGTTTAAACTAATTTCAACTTGTATTTAAAACTTGTCTTTATATAAACCGCTAAAATTAACATTCAAAACTCGTTTTCAAAACCATTCAAACTTTATAAAAATGTCTAAATTTAACAAAACTTCAAAACATTTTAAAATATGTTAAATAAAACATTTGTTAAATACATAAAGTAGTTTATATAAAGTTTTTAACTAATTTAAAATTTATAAATTTAAAAAACAATTTTTAAACCTTTTTAAAAATCTTTTAGAAACAGCTTAAATTTCCAGTTTCGGGTCAAAACATTATTTACTCGGGTCAAAACCCGAGTCCCTTCTTCCATATTCTTTTTTTTTTTTAAACTTGATTTAATTACAGTTTACAAAAACTCAGATTCCCACCAAACACACCCGAGAACACTTCGAGTTTTTCCCAAGCCAAACTCGAATGCCACTTCGAGATTACCCCACGAGTCTAAACTCGCTGACACCAACCACCAACACGTGCACATGCACGCCACCGTTGGTCACCACCGACCAACGCCACCGCCTCCAGCAACTTGCTCAATACCCCCGCAACCAAAAACGATCACTAAAACAAACAATCACCTCTCGAATCAAAATTTAGTTATACAGTAATACCCAAAACCAAACAGACCCACACAAACCCCATCCGACCACCAAACTCCAGTCACCAGAAATTTCCGCGGTGCCGACCATCTCCTGCCAAGCCCATATGCTACCTCCAGCCAAATTTTTAGAGCACTCGATCAGTGGTGCTTACAGAAAAAACAAAACTCAACCCAGTAAAAACTAGGGCTAAATACCCAATTCCGGCCATCGCCGTCGCCACCGCCCCTTACATCCACGATTACCATTTTTTCCCAAAACTCTGTGACCTCCTCCATCTACAGAAGCAACCCCGATCCACCAAATTGCTCCATCATCCAGAGATCACCAAAATTCATACTTCCAGTAAAACCCAAATCCCACTCTCAATACTATTTTTAAAATCTGGTTTTTTGTACTAAAAGACATAATCTTGAGTGATGATTCAATATATACACATGAATTAATAAAATTCAAAATTTATTTTATTTTCCTCATTTTATAGTTTGACTGTATATTTAAGCTTACAGGTAAATCCCAAACATAATTTGCTTAATCATGATTTCATAAACTAGATGAATTACTACTTAACTAATATTCTTTAGATTCAAAACTTCAAGGTGTTTATATAAAAGCTTGAATTTGTTTATTTATAAAAATTTCTATAAACATGAATATACAGAGGCAAATCAATTTATTGGCCTGCATAAACATTAGTACTTTCATGATTACAGAATTTAAACTATTTTCCCAAACATACAAGAATCAATATTACTTAAGTAACAAATTATATCCTACTTAAGATTTAGATTAATTGTTTTAAATCCAAAGTTTTATATATATAAAAAGCTTGAATTTGTTTATTTATAAGAACTCTGTGATCAAGTATAAACAGAGAACTTAATTTCAAAAATGCAGATCCTATTGCATTCTTATTTCCAGATGTAGGCATCATCGAAGAAACTTCCTTTTAATTTTTTTTTTCATTTTACAATTTAAATCTTGTTGTTTGATCAACCTGTGCTTAAACACCACAACCAAGAAATCTAACTAGATAGGTACAACTGGATTTGTATTTATTTACACACTGTAGTTTCAAAAATAAAAAGAAATTGACATGTACATTCAATAACATATTCCTAAATATATGCAGCATCATCACAAACAAAATTCATTATCACAGAAATTATTTAAAACAACAATTTATTAACCTACTTAAATTTTGAGTTAGTTGTTTACTCACCTCATTATGACTTAGCACAGAATTTGGAACAGGAATGAAAACCCCTTTTTAAAATTTGAAAATTGTTGTTGATGACTCCTGAAACTTTGATACTTGATTTCTTTAAAGCTGGAACCATGGTGATGTTCAAAGTTTTTGAAAATGAGTTATTTTGAAGCTTTATGTCAGGCAAGCAATTGAAGCTTGCTACATGTATGATAGAAAAAAAAACTGCAAATTTTACTTTGAAGATGATCTTGAAGGCTTGGGTGAAGTTTGCTACAGGTTTGATTTTCTTTTTTTCTGGTTTCAGAGAATTTTTTTTCTTGAATGTGAGGATTTGAATAGGTTTCAGGTTTTAATGAAAACAACATTGCAGGGTTTGTAAATGAAGAGTTTTGAGGAGATGTACATTTCTGTTTCAGGCTTGAGAAGAAATTTCAAGGTTTGTTTCTTTTTCCCTTGAGGATTTGGGAAGAATTTTTTTTTTTACTACAGGTTTCAGATTGAACTTTGTGGCCATGGATTTTTGTTTGAACTCAAAGAAAATGAAAGAAAGAAGATAATAGGATTTTATAAAATGAAATTTAAAGTTAAATAAAATTTAAAGAAAGGAAGAAGAAAATTAAGAAAAAGAAGACACTTGTTAACTTGATTACATTTGTCATAACCCAAGATTAATCTCTTAACACATGTATCCTATGATGTTTTAAAATTGAACACATGTCACTCATAAATTTTAAATTATTTTTAATGATTTTTAAAACCCTTTATTATTAATTTTCTTAATTTGTAAATACTTTACTAATTTATGAATGCTTTTTATAGATTTATAAATCCATTTTCTTTTTTATAAAAATAAAACTTTCAAAAGAAAAATAAGATATAAACTAATTAGATTCCAAATAAAATAATAAAAAATTATTAAATCCATTTTTTTACAAGTTAATTTAAATGATTTGCATTCATTTACTATTAAACAAATATTTTCCAAATTTATACAAATATAATTCTTTTGTTTTAAATTAATACAAAAACAAAACTTATTTTTAAAATAAAAATTTATTCATAAATCTTTTATATACAAATGTATTTCAAAGTATACATTCCTTTTTAAATTACAAATTCCCATTCAAGTTTCAAATATAAAAATTCAAATTCAATTTAAACTTAAATTTCAAATCAAATATGTTTTATCAAATTAAACAAACACACTTTTAAATTAAGAAATATTGAATTCAAATTTTAAAGTTAATTTTTAAGTAAATATATATTTAAACAATACTTATTAAATTAAAATGTCAAACTTATCAAAAATTAAATTTATAAAATAACACAAATTAAATAATTATTCCATTTAAAATCAATTGATTTCTAAATTTAAAAACATCATATAAAATTTATTTTGGTTATTTATATTTGAAGATACAGTTTTATCAATTTTAAATGATTTAATTAAGAGATTATCTCCTTTTAAATTCTTCGAAATTCTGGGATATTACATTCCTTCCCCCTTAAAAGAATTTCGTCCTCGAAATTTAAAATAAAGATAATCCAAAATCTTTTATTTTATTTAACCTTTCAAGCATTCCTATCAACCAAACATTATCAGCCAACAACAATCCATACAAACAATTACTTAAACCACCAATTCATTCTACCAAACAATCCTAGCTATCCGGACATAGATTCAGATAAGTTTCCTTAAAATTATTCACAGTTTCCCAAAACAAACTCTGGAATTCTAACTCCACAAAAAAAGATAGATCGTTCACGTATTTCCTCAGAAGAGATACGTGAAAAACAATGTGAATTCCAGTCATCCAAACTGGCAATTCAACCTTAAAGACTGCAGCACTAAACTTCTCCTGATAAGCTCCATCATTGCAGACACCTCACAAACCAAAACTAGTTGGAGAAGATAAGATCACAATTGCTAACAATGCTGACTGAAACGCTAAGCAGTCAGACAAACTCTCAAGAAAACTCATCCAGAGATGCTACAGAACGGATTGACCATTCAAGCATTACCATCAATCAAACATTATCAACCAACAACAATCCATACAAGCAATTATTTAAACCACCAATTCATTCTACCAAACAATCCTAGCTATCCGGACATAGATTCAGATAAGTTTCCTGAAAATTATTCAGAGTTTCCCAAAACAAACTCTGGAATTCTAACTCCATAACAAAAGATAGATCATTCACGTATTTCCACAGGAGAGATACGTGAAAAACAATGTGAATTCCAGTCATCCAAACTGGCAATTCATCCTTAAAGACTTCAACACTAAACTTCTCCTGAAAAGCTCCATCATTGCAGATACCTCACAAACCAAAAATAGTTGGAGAAGATAAGATCACATTTGCTAACAATGCTGACTGAAATGCTAAGCAGTCAGACAAACTCTCAAGAAAAACTCAGCCAGCGATGCTACAGAACGGATTGCCTCAACCAGAATAAATTGGGCGCTCTTGGTTAACCAATTCACAATCACCCATATTCTTATGATTCCCTCTTTGGTCCTTGGCAAACCTTCGAAGAAATCCAAAGAAATCACTTTCCCATTGGAACTTCCACTTCGGAGTCTCCAAAGATAACAAACCGGCGGTCTTCTGTTGATCACCAACACTTGCTGATAGATCGCACATCCAAAGATGAAAGCAGCTACTTCCTACTTCGTACTTGGCCTTTAGAAGATTCTCTTCATATCCATATATCTTTGAACACCCTGGCTGGATACTCAACTTGGAACGATGACTCCCTGACAAAACTTCTTGCTGCAAAATCCAAGAATTCGGAACACAAATCCTTCCGTTGATCCTCAATGTTCCCTAGACCAATCCATTTCAAAACTGGAACATTGACCATCATTGACTCACCACATCCATCTCAGACACACACAAACGTCCGAGCAGATCTCAAATTTATTCTTGCCACCAGAGATAGCTAGAACAGGCACACTAGTCAGCCTTGCCTTCAAATCCGAGAAAATTTCTTCACACTCGGGTCCACTTTTACTCCCGTAGAACTCTGCCTAACCAGAAAACTGTGGTTGCTTCTACTCCTGAATAGTAACTATCCAGGCTGGATTTACAGAAATACCATCACCAAAACAAAATGCTTCCTCAAAGCCTCTAACACTAACTCCCAAATGTCACTAGCTCTCCTCTTCGGCCTTCGAGTAGACAAGAAAAACATTAATGAACATATAACTTATACCACACATCACAAAAGCTCGATTCATCAAATCCACACAGAATCTCAAAAGATTTATCAGTCTAGGCCACAAATCAATAGCTGAACTCCCACTGGGAAAACTAGGCTAAACAACAGATACTGCTTCTAAAACTAAAGACGATCCAAATCTCCATCTTTCGATGAGGAAAAACCTTCGCTCCCTCGGACGAATTGGAAAATCTCTGACCACCTTATGGACTTTACACCTCCTGGATATACCTCAATCCATGCAGAAGATGACTCAAAAGAATTCCAGCATCATCGCAAATCCCTTTTGCGATTCTTCTCAACTCAACTTCCAAAGATACAATCGTTGCTTCTTACATCGAACAACTCAATACCATCCAACCAAAACAATATCCAAACAAGATCAAAACTCTTTAGATCAAATAAAAGGTCTTTAGAAAAACTATTGGGAAGATAAGAAAATCTTAAGCTTCCACAGATCTGATCTATCTTGTTTATCCATCAATAGGGATAGATACTAAGGTAAGAGTGCTAAACAATCAAAGATAGAAAGATAAATTCCTCTAGAACTCATGTTGGAAATCCGAACAAATACCCAACAAATTTATATAAGTATATAGTTATATAAAAATTACAAATACACGCTCTCAAGATAGACACCACTCCAAAGCCTAGGTATTATCTCAACCTATGCTCTGATACCAAGGGAAACGACCCGCCTTCCATTCCACAGAAAGACGCATCATTTATAAGAAAGAAAAAGGTAGAAATAGAATAGATAAAAGAAAAGAACTCAACAAAATCAGAATCTCACAGCGGAACAAAACAAAATATAATATATAACATAACTAGTACATAGTCTATTACATCTCAGAGTTACTCAGATACAACAACACAGGATAGACAGTTATACAAGTCTGTCTATTATACAACTCAAATACAACACAGCGGAAAACACCATATAACTACAAGCGCTGAAGCCTCCTGCTCCATAACTCCTCCAGTATTCGTCAAAGCTAACCTGAATCCCTTGGCTACTCGTAAAAATTTGAGTACCCAAGAGTTTAAGAAAACAGAATAAACTCTGTGTCAGACATGGTCTGGTGTGAGTAAACGGGTTAAAGTTGTTTAACTTTTAAAAACCTTTTGAAAGAAAGGTATCACGTAAGACTTCCCACACATAAACATGGAAAAGTTTTAACCTTACGCTAACCAAAACATTTGATAAGAAATCCGATGGTATTATAATAGTGTCTAGGGTTTTCAAATAAATATGAAATAGCTGAAATTGTTACATCTATTAAATTCCAGCTACAAGCCACAAAAGGGGGTAATACAATCAAAACCGTAAGGGCGCGTAGGAGGAATGGGTTTCCATCAATGGCAGGGCTACTGGGGTACCGCCCGTCATAGTACATGGCCTATATCACCGTACCGAGGAGTACGCCCGCTCCCCTGCAACACAAGGCCGGAAACATACCTTACTAAACAGTACCGAACAAGATCACCCCGGCGACTCTAGCTAGCAATCGCCCCACACAGCCGAAATAAAAGGGACATCTAGACAAGGGTAAATCTCGCTCTCAAGTGGGGGCTACCCACGAAGCCTTGCTGCACCTCCCCTGTTTTAACCATTCCCGGTTGATGAGGCTTGAGGCTACGATTACCTTTAGAGAACACATCTCTTAGAATGCTCATCGTCCACTTGACGATGTTCTGAAAGCATTCAATCCATACAAGTTCGTTCCGGGTTCGAACGAAACCGAAGGCATTATCTCGTTACACTCATTTTGGAATCACCTTTAGAGTTAACGACAGTAACCCTTGCACTCTAAACTCCATCTCGAACCTGAAAGTACTATCTCCGTTATACTTGTATTGGAATCATCCTCAGAGTTTTTGACGACAGATAGTTCTTAAACTTCGAGTCTTCAACTCGATTTACACTTGAATTCACGACCTAACGTTTAACTTGGATCGATGTGGTTTTCGGATTATCAAATTTGATACCGATCCCGGTCTCATCGAACCAAACGTGTCTTAAAGGCCAAGTTGTTTAAAGGTTTAAACAATTCAATACAATACAATCACACAGCATTAACTTAGATAAATATCACACATTTATCACTGATATAACCAATATCATATCACAGAATGTCTCAACGCATATCCTCAATAGATATCAATCCAATAGATATCATCCAATTCAGACATTCAACAACCAATCATCCATAAGCAAGCATTATCGATTCATATCATAATTAATTTAATTTCTTGAATTAATCCCTTAAGAATCAACCCCTAAATCTTGCTTATACAATCATTCATTAATTACTAACCCTAACTAATTTATCACTCTTTGATTAATTTAAATTAATCAATTAATCAATCCTCAATCCCAGATTAATTATCCTTTAAACATCAATTAATAATCCTTAATTATTAATTAGTTTCCTTTAATACAAAGTAATTAATCCTTAGTTACTTTCATAATCAATTAATTAACTTTTAATTAACTGATTAATTATCCATCAACTATCGATTAATAACCTTAATTATTAATAAATATCTCATAATACAAATTAATTAATCCATAATTACTTTTATAATTAATTATTTATATATTTATTAATTAACCAATTAATTATCTCTTAATCATTAATTAATAAACATAATTATCAATTATTAATTAAGAACTTAATTACAGATTGCTTACTCCTTAATCACCAGTTAATTAATCATTTAATTATCCCTTAATTAACTGTTAACCCATCCTTAATTAACAGATAATCAATCCTTAATTATCATTTGATTAATCTTTAATCACAATTGATTAATCAATTAATTACCATTTAACAGCTTCTTAATTAATCCTTAAATACGGTTAATTATTATGTAATTATTAATCAATAAAACTTAAATTATTAACTAATAATTTAATTACAAGTTAAACATTTCTTAAATACTAATTAAGTAACCTTTATTACTTAATAGTTAATAAATCTTAACCACATAATTAATTAAGTTTAATTTCACTTAATTACTTGATTAATGAATCCTTAATCATTAATTAAAAATCTAGTTAATGATCTTTAATTACAATTTAATTAATCTTAAATTAATTAACCTTTAATTCTTAACCATTTATTAACCAAGTAAATCATTTTTTTCTTAATTAGTTTCCTAATTAATACTTTATTTTTAACTAATTAATTAACCTTACTTCTTCAAATTAACTCAATCAAAATTAAGATATTCAAAACCTTAATTAAGATAAACATTTACCTTATAAAATGCTTTAATTGACTTAACACATTTACAATCTTTACCATACATCTATTCCTACTTAATTAAATTATAAATTAAGTTTAAACTAAAACAATCTTTTAGCTTGATAAATTAAAATTAAAATTATCAAACACAACTTTAAATAACTTAAATATTTATCAATTCATAGTTTAAACTAATTTCAACTTGTATTTAAAACTTGTCTTTATATAAACCACTAAAATTAACTTTCAAAATTCGTTTTCAAAATCATTCAAACTTTCTTAAAAAGTTTAAATTTAACAAAACTTCAAAACATTTTAAAATATGTTAAATAAAACATTTGTTAAATACATCAAGTAATTTATATAATGTTTTTAACTAATTTAAAATTTCTAAATTTCAAAAACAAGTTTTAAACCTTTTTAAAAATCTTTTTGAAACAGCTTAAGTTTCCAGCTTCAGGTCAAAACATTATTTACTCGGTTCAAAACCCGAGTCCCTTCTTCCATCTTCTTTTTTTTTTAAAAAAAACTTGATTTAATTACAGTTTACGAAAACTCATATTCCCACCAAACACACCCGAGAACGCTTCGAGTATTTCCCAAGCCAAACTCGAATGCCACTTCGAGATCACCCCACGAGTCTAAACTCGCTGACACCAACCACCAACACGTGCACATGCACACCACCGTTGGTCACCACCGACCAACGCCACTGCCTCCAGCAACTTGCTCGATACTCCCGCAACCAAAAACGATCACTAAAACAAACAATCTCCCCTCGAATAAAAATTTAGTTATACAGCAGAACCCAAAACCAAACAGGCCCACACAAACCCCCTCCGACCACCAAGCTCCAGTCACCAGAAAATTCCGCGGTGCCGACCATCTCCTGCCAAGCCCATATGCTACCTCCAGCCAAATTTTTAGAGCACTTGATCAATGGTGCTTACAGAAAAAAACAAAACTCAACCCAGAAAAACTAGGGATAAATACCCACTTCCGGCCATCGCCGTCGCCACCGCCCCTTACAGTCACGATTACCATTTTTCCCAAAAACTTTGTAACCTCCTCCATCTACAGAAGCAACTCCGATCCACCAAATTGCTCCATCATCCTGAAATCACCCAAATTCATACTTCCAGTAAAACCCAAATTCCACTCTCAATACTATTTTTAAAATCTGGTTTTTTGTACTAAAAATCATAATCTTGAGTGATGATTCAATATATACACATGAATTAATAAAATTCAAAATTTATTTTATTTTCCTCATTTTATAGTTTGACTGTATATTTAAGCTTACAGGTAAATCCCAAACATAATTTGCTTAATCATGATTTCATAAACTAGATGAATTACAACTTAACTAATTTGCTTTAGATTCAAAACTTCAAGGTGTTTATATAAGAGCTTGAATTTGTTTATTTATAAAAATTTCTGTAAACACGAATGTACAGAGGCAAATCAATTTATTGGCCTGCAGAAACATTAATACTTTCTTGATTACAGAATTTAAACTATTTTCCCAAACATACAAGAATCAATATTACTTAAGTAACAAATTATATCCTACTTAAGATTTAGATTAATTGTTTTAAATCCAAAGTTTTCAAAGTTTTATATATATAAAAAGCTTGAATTTGTTTATTTATAAGAACTCTGTGATCAAGTATAAACAGAGAACTTAATTTCCAAAATGCAGATCCTATCGCATTCTTATTTCTAGATACAGGAATCATCAATGAAACTTCCTTTTAATTATTTTTTTTCATTTTACAATTTAAATCTTGCTGTTTGATCAACCTGTGCTTAAACACCATAACCAAGAAATCTAACTAGAGAAGTACAACTGGATTTGTATTTATTTACACACTGCGGCTTCAAAAATGAAAAGAAATTAACATGCACATTCAATAACATATTCCTAAATATATGCAGCATCATCACAAAAAAACTTCATTATCACAGAAATTATTTAAAACAACAATTTATTAACCTACTTAAATTTTGAGTTAGTTGTTTACTCACCTCATTATGACTTAGCACAGAATTTGGAACAGGAATGAAAACCCCTTTTTAAAATTTGAAAACTGTTGTTGATGACTCTTGAAACTTTGATACTTGATTTCTTTAAAGCTGGAACCATGGTGATGTTCAAAGTTTTTGAAAATGAGTTATTTTGAAGCTTTATCTCAGGCAAGCAATTGAAGCTTGCTACATGTATGATAGAAAAAAAAACTGCAAATTTTACTTTGAAGATGATCTTGAAGGCTTGGGTGAAGTTTGCTATAGGTTTGATTTTCTTTTTTTCTGGTTTCAGAGAATTTTTTTTTCTTGAATGTGAGGATTTGAATAGGTTTCAGGTTTTAATGAAAACAACATTGCAGGGTTTGTAAATGAAGAGTTTTGAGGAGATGTACATTTCTGTTTCAGGCTTGAGAAGAAATTTCAAGGTTTGTTTCTTTTTCCTTTGAGGATTTGGGAAGAATTTTTTTTTTACTACAGGTTTCAGATTGAACTTTGTGGCCATGGATTTTTGTTTGAACTCAAAGAAAATGAAAGAAAGAAGATAATAGGATTTTATAAAATGAAATTTAAAGTTAAATAAAATTTAAAGAAAGGAAGAAGAAAATTAAGAAAAAGAAGACACTTGTTAACTTGATTACATTTGTCATAACCCAAAATTAATCTCTTAACACATGTATCCTATGATGTTTTAAAACTGAACACATGTCACTCATATGTTTTAAATTATTTTTAAATGATTTTTAAAACCCTTTATTATTAATTTTCTTAATTTGTAAATACTTTACTAATTTATGAATGCTTTTTATAGATTTAAAAATCCATTTTCTTTTTTATAAAAATAAAACTTTCAAAAGAAAAGTAAGATATAAACTAATTAGATCCCAATTAAAATAATATAAAATTATTAAATCAATTTTTTATAAGTTAATTTAAATGCATTGCATTCATTTACTATTAAACAAACATTTTCCAAATTTATATAAATAAAATTCTTTTGTTTTAAATTAATACAAAAACAAAACTTATTTTTAAAATTAAACTTTATTCATAAATGTTTTATATACAAATGTATTTCAAAATATACATTCCTTTTTAAATTACAAATTCCCTTTCAAATTTCAAATATAAAAATTCAAATTCAATTTAAACTTAAATTTCAAATCAAATATGTTTTTATCAAGTTAAACAAACACACTTTTAAATTAAGAAATATTGAATTCAAATTTTAAAGTTAATTTTTAAGTAAACATATATTTAAACAATACTTATTAAATTAAAATGTCAAACTTATCAAAAATAAAATTTATAAAATAACACAAATTAAATAATTATTCCATTTAAAATCAAATTATTTCCTAATTTAAAAACATCACATAAATTTTACTTTGGTTATTTATATTTGAAGATACAATTTTATCAATTTTAATTGATCTAATTAAGAGATTATCTCCTTTTAAATTCTCCGAAATTCTGGGATATTACAAAGGAAGTTCTACCACTAAGTGTAAAGTAATACGGGAACTAAAAATTCACAATCAAGTTCTTAAATTTTCACCTAGATATATATTATATTGAATCTAGAAAAAAACAATCGGTATAAAAGTTCAAACCCTTGAAACCGATAATAACGAGGTTTCATGGAGAATTTCACTTTTCAAATATTTAACAAAACATGTGATCATAGTCCATCTCGTCAAATCAATGTTAGTGATCTCCACTATAACCTTAGAAAGATAAAGAAGAAACTTAAGCATTGTTTGCAACTTACCCATAACGTCTTACTAATTCGCCCCAGGTTAGTAAATTACTAGAGATAAAAATCAGAAAGATAAAGAGTAACCAAAGCTTATGCGATTTTGCATTACTAGAATATCACAATATGATGCTATGTTACCTAATTTATCGAATTTATTGTTGCTTTTATTCTAAAATATGATTTCTCATTTCTTGGGTTAAAGTTGAATAAGCACCTTTGAAAGGATGTAACTACAAGCTATAAAAGGCTTGAACATTCTTTCCGTATGGGTGTGCAGATAATTCCTAAGTCATTTGGGGACCTCCTATTCTATATAAGAAAGGTTGTCTCCAAGTAATCCATATCCTTGTAGCTTTGATGTTTTGAGCAATGGGAAGACCCATTGTAACCTTTTGGTAACTTTTTTTGTAATTTTAGTGAATAAGTATCTTTTGTTCTTTCTGTCATTATCTATGTTAAATTTTCTTTTACATTCTTATATTACTTCATACAATTCCTTTCTATTATGAAACACGATGTAGAATTTCATTTTTCCTAAAAAAATTCATAGGTTATGCTTAAGTCCCATTATGTATCCACTAGACTATTATTATAGATTAGAGCCATGATGATTTGATGTTAAAATACTCTTGAAAAGCTAATGTAAACCAAAACCTTTGATAAAGTTCCTTGAAAGTTGAAAACAACTTTTGGCTTCCTTCCTTGGAAGATCCTTTTGAAAATTTAAAGCACCCACTGACATATTTTTTTTGATGGTAATAGTATGATCTTGAATTGTTCTCTTTTGAACGATCACCTTATCCCAACAAAATTAATCAGTATAAGACTTTAATTTGATTTATTATTGTTGTACCAATCATACTCTCTCTTTTGCTTCTACCAAAGCGGGATGTGGGATTAAAGGCTTGCTTGGATCATTCTATCAGTCTTTTTAATATTCAAATAGTTGCTTTAGAATATAAGATATAGCCATAACTTTTTGGTTTTTAAAGCATGAATTAGCTAAAACCATCATTTATATAAAAAATTAAAATGCATAGTCTTTATAGTGAAAACTTCAAAAATTTGTTCATTCAAGAAAATCAAACTGTTATTTTTTAAACAATTTTAACTTTTAAAATACAATAATAGACTATGTTTTGTTTTATCATACAGTGATCATATTTTTATCATTTAAGATATAATAATTTTTATATATATATAATATAATATCTAACGATTTTACTAAAAGATAAATTATTTGTTATAAACTGTCTTTTCTATTTAAATTATTTTATTTTTTTGAAATGGTAAGTAATTTTATCATATTTGAGGTACACTGGTATCTTTTTGTGTTTTAGGATAAAATAATAGGAAATAAAAGGAATTCGACGGTAAACATTATATATATTTTTAATTAAAAATGATAACTTTTATCATTTTATATACAATTGAAAATTAATTGATCTTAGTAGTACTATGTCCAATGCTAAAATGATAATTTCTTTTATCATTTCAAGTACAATCGCAAAATGATAAAATAATAAATTCTTTTATCATATTTAGTAAAATGAAAAATTACAAATACTTCACATTCAATGATAAATGATAAATTCTTGTATTTATTAGGCAAAATGCAAAATCCTGATATATATGATTTAAAAAAAAATTGGTATTTTATTGCTAAAATTCGCACGCCTCCAGTATGAGTAGTTTTAAGAATACCGTTTAAGGATTCACGTTCAAAAAACAAAATAGTATAAACATCCAGTTATTCTTCTCCCTTGCGGGCAGATCAATGCTTCTGGAGTGGGGGAAAGAATAGTACTCCATAGCTATTGCAAATAAATATGGAAGAGAGGATCTCCCTATTTGAGACCTCGATTACTATTAATGAACCCATATAGAGACCTATTACCATTGTAGTATTAGTAATTAATGAGATACACCTATAAATTAAAGAACTTTTTTCTTTTCGAAATCCTATCAATGTTAGTTTATGACAGATAAATTCTCCACTAACATTATCATATACCTTTTGTAAATCCACTTTGAGGCATAGGTTGCTATAACCTTTCCTATTGAAACTTCTAACCATTTTGTAAAGAAGTAGAGAATTTTGTACTTATATTTCTTATGTTTCTTCCTGGAATGCATTTTGATTATCAGAAATCAATTCATTCAAATGCTCTTTAATTCTATTGCAAACGACATTTGAAATTATTTTATAAATTACTTTGCAATATGTACTAGGCCTATAATCTTATATGGATCGAGAATTTTCTTTTTTTGGCACAAGAGTACTAAAAGAATTATTTATTTCATTGGTAAAACTACCACTGTAAAAGATGCCTTTGATTGTTGTGGTCAACTCTCCTTTTATCATGTCCCAATGGTATTTATCGAATTTTGCCCCAAATCAATTAGGCCTTTGACTATTATTTTGATAAAGACGAAATGTTGTTGCTTTAATTTCTTCATCGGTAATACAACCCTCTAATTTAAACTCTTGCTTGGTCAATTAGATTTTTCTGCGCAAATTCGTGGAAAGTTAAAATTAATGCTTTCAGAATTGTATAAACTAGTATATAGTCCCCTGCACTACCTTGAAATTGATTGTTATTGGTTAAGCGATTACCAATTTACCATGACATGATAATAACTACTTTTACACGCACACACATATGTGTATGTATTTAGTTTTGTAGTAGTCATATGTGAATAGAAAATTTTAGAGCATTAATTACCTTCATTTAACCATTTAACTTTTGATGTTTGCTGATTTTGAATGGCATGACCATGCATTAATGTTTCAAGTTTAAAAGGGCTATCTTTATACTCATTGACAGATTAGAATCTGAAGGGTTTATTCTCCTCCCTTATCTTTTCAATTAGGCACTATAGACTATATCTACATTTGTCCTGCTATGTAAAGTCCTTTTCAACTTGTTTAGGTTTTCCCAAAATATAAAAGGTGGATTGCCAGCTGTAGGATGTAGCCATGCATTAGATATGACATTTTCGTATCCACTGAACTGAGTCCATGAACTATTATACCTGAATGGAATGTTATTTGCTGATCTCGTATTGCTACAGAGATCAGTTATTATAGGGCAATAATCGTTGAATGATTCATAATTTTTGCACGCGAATTAGGAAATTTTACCTAAAATGTAGCATTATACAATACTTTGTCGATTTTAAATTGTGTTGAGGAATTTTTCCCACCACTCCATGTGAATTTATTTCCAATATTTCATTTCCTGAACACGTAAGGACAAAATGAGAGATTTCGGCCATCTTGACTTGGTTCCAACCAGAGACAGGACGGAATTAGGTTAAAATCCCGTCTAATTGCTTGTCGATAAAAAAATTATTATTTTTTAATTGCTGCCTTAATTATAAAAAAAGGGTAAACAACGCCAGAAATCAAAGGAGAATCGAATTTAACAAAAAAACTGACCTTAGAATCAACTTTGATTCTGACCGTTCAAGCATCTTTTCGAGCTTCAACTTCGACTACGTGCGATGAGAAGTTCGCCTCTGGCCTTTGATTTCAAGCTCGAGCTCGATATTGTTTTTCTTTCTTTCATTTTTTCCATCTTCCCATGATTTTTTTCTTTGGCTGAGATAATTTGACTAATTAATTGGGGTAGGATTAGTATCGGTTAGGGTTTAGATGGGCTGAATGTTAATGAGCTTGGGGATTTTAATTTAGGCCTTTATGTTTAAAAGAAAATGATAACTGACAATGTGCTGGCTAATTTATATTAGGATTAACTTATTTTTCTTTTAGGGTTTTTTAGGCAAAATTAAATATTCATCCATGTTTATTTAATACTGTTGTATATTTTATTATTATATTTACAATTTTTATCATTACTTTTCTTTAGTATAGAGAAATACGATATCAAGACCAAAATCGAAACAAAAACCAAAATTTTCAAAATTGATCAAAACTTATAAAATTTCAAATGATCGAAACCGGGGTTTCGAACCTTGGTTTCATCTATTCTCGATCATCTTGTGATCCTAACGGATGTGGCGGCAACATTTTTATCAACTTTTCCTTCATCTGGTACATTTTTCATGCTTTATGCATTGTTGTTAACATCAGTGTTCATTATATATTCATTCATCGGTGTGTCATTGTCTGCAGGTGCAGAAATTTGAGCATGTTGGATGTTGGTGCTGTTTGGAGTTTCAATTGCCGAAACTTGTCTTAAAGAATCTGAAAAATAGTTGCACAGAGAACCTTTCTGTGGCTTCCACTTATATGCTACTACTTTCCAAATAATATCATCATTTTAATCTAATATTGGTACTGTTTTAGGGAAATAAGACTCCACTTCTCAATTAAAATTCACACATACCAAATTCTTTTCATTCCAAAGGTGGCGAAATTCTTATCATTCCACGGGTAATTTGATCAGTCTCATCCAGTGCACCATTTCTTCCACGATCAACTTCTTATCACAAAAGTAAGGCTCATTTGCTAGAATCCTATCACAATCATCTTGCTTATCGAACTTCATGATATAAAAACGGTTGCTTTTCCAATAAATTTTAAATCTCCCTTTTGGTTTCCATACGTTATTGGTGTAAGTTTTGAAATAGTGATAATATGGCTTAGAATCCATAACATTGAACAATGGAATGGTTATATTTTTCTCCAGTTGAGTTACAAATTTGAGAAGGCATTTTAGCAAATCTCAAGTTATTGATCTCACGAGGAGATAGTAGGGATGGGTGCATAAGTAAAAATATCATTCTTTACCATTATATTGCTTCAAGTTTTAAGGTTTTTTTTTTTTTACCTCGACACTGTTGAAGACATTAGATCTCCTTTGAGGGCCAAAAGTTTCATGTTCATAATTCAGGTTTGGAAAATTTTAATTACAAGTTACATCATGATACTCATTATTGTACCTTCCAGAATAAGGTGTGTATTTAAAAGACAAATTTTTTCCATGACTACAGGACCTTTTGTTTTCACAAGCAAATAAACTAGTATAACCGTAGTACGGCGGGGAAACCGACCGTTTGATTATAAATTTTGAAAAATAGAATATTTGTTATAATTTTTTGTTAGCTTGAAACAAAATCCAAAATGATAATATGTTGAATAAAAATGTTGATTGTATTATTTGAAACAAAATAAAAATACTAGATGATAATGATGCATCAAAACATTATTATGCAAATAGATACAAGTTTTCTTCAAAATATACCTCTACTGGGGCACTTGATGTGAACTAATGCTACACACAGGTTGTATTGGTAACGCAATATTTTCGTGAACATATCTACTATTAATAATAAAAACTCGGTGAACTCAACCGTATCTTTTTGGATTTTCCAAAATACCCTTTTCCCTTATTTCCCAAAATGCATGTGTAAATACATGCAAAGCTAAAAATGCAACGGTGTTAAAATATGTTAGCATGTGATGGCTAAAATTTGGAGTGCCAGGTCGTGAAATAAATTCCAAGCGAAGAAAAAAAAATGCATGCGAAGGAAATATGTACATATATACATGCACAGGTTAAAACGAAAATAGATCACATGGAACATAGATTCATGTAAATTCACTAAGGCTAAGTTACAAAGAAAGCAAAAGAATAAAGTGGGATACGAGTCACCATGCAAATACAAGTGGAAGTTGACTTAACTAATAAAGCATGCATAATTTATATAACCACTTAAATATGAAATTTACATGCATTTGCACGTTGGATATAGCATATGGAAGACAAACTAACACACGTGCAAGGCTTGAGTAAAATATATATGGATGAGCATCGGCCTAAGGATTACTAGCGATGCTAATATTCATTATAGACCCACGAAGGCATTATTTCAAGATGGCTCATGAAGGCATTATTTTGCAATGGCCTTCATTTTTAATACGCGACGACTTTAAATAGGTTTGAATGCGATGACTTCTATTTTTATGTGATGGCTATGAGGTTGTTAATATGCAACGTGTATTGGCTAAAATGCATAATGATCTCCATTTTTAATGCGTGGTGATTAAATAAAATTTTAAGGCATGATGGTCTATACCTAACCCCCGAACGTAAATAAATTTTAAAGGTGCGGCGACCTATATTTTAACATGTGAAAATAAGTGAATTTTTAAGGGGCGATAGCCTTTGATTTTAAAAGGTGGAAAATAGCTATTTTATTAACACTAGGAAGATTTTCACTTTATTTTGATGCTAATTTTTACTTTAAAAAAAGATGATTTTGTTAAGTATTTTTATGGGATTTCAAAAGAGAAGAAAAACATATTAGCACATTTTTGAAAGATTTTTAAGGAGAAATATTGATTAGGAAAAGTAATTTATGTTGGCTATCATATTGAACGAATAATTAATTGATCGATGATGTGTTGCATGTCCATTTTTACATACTGATCAATTATTGTTGCATATATTGAATAGTTGACATGCTCACTTATATATATTATACATGATATCATCCACCTTTGTGACCATGGTAATTTGACAACCGATGACTAGTTAGGGTTATTCCAACAGTGAGTATGGTCAGACTTAAACTCTTGGGTGGGTAGAATTGCATCTAGGAGATCATGAAGTTCAAATCGTGTTAGGATGCCTGAGCTGATCAAATGGCACGACTCATTAACGTTTTTCAAACTAGATTTATGATTTAAGGGTGGAGACGATGTATGATCGCTCTCTATGCTCCACCTGTTAATCCCTCAGTTGGTCAAGTCCGTTGATTTCAATGCGTAGGTTTTTGCTGATTTAGACTAAATTTTATAGAAAATCTAAGCATAATTCTCAATAGCTAACATCTTTTTGAATAAAGGAACAATGAAATTAAGTTATATCAAGAAATGCCATCTGTTTTATGTTATTCATCTCATAGAATCTCTTTCTATAGTTTCAACTTGTAATCCCCATGCTTCATTATCTCTTTATTTTATAATCCAAAAATTCCTTTAAGCCGTTTTCCTTCCCATATTCATCTTAATTGAATTATTCATCATGCATCTCTATATATGTCATGTTTTATGCAATGACCTGAGATTTCCCTTATGCCACATATACTTAGCTTAAGTCAACATAAATGCATTCTTGCATTTTAGGTTTTCTTCTTTTTTAACTCTAAAGCTTCAGTCTTCTTAAATCCACATTATTTATGCCATGAAATCTCAAGGGTTAATTTTTAATGCATATAATACATTGTGCTGCACCACATGTTCACACTACTTATAATATTGGAAAATGTTAGAGGATAATTAGCTTATTATTGATGCCGAAAAAGTTTGGGCTTTGTATGGAAGTGTTTTTTTTCTTCAAAAGTTGCCACATTACGTTTTTAATTTGAAATTTTGCAGTGCCACAAAAACTGGAGGCCATCGACTTGCTATAGTACCCATGTGCCTTTCTAATGTTGAAAAAGGAGGAAGGACCTTCATCCTTTGGTAAAGGTTATCGAGTCTTTTATTTATGATTTGCTCTAACACATAAAAAACTCTTTTTAATATGTAGATTAACTTTAAATGGTACTACATTTTAAATGCAACTGCATAATTTTGAACTACTACGTACACTATTCTCATTTAGGAGGCAGTTATAGTTATAGAAAGTTATTGTTTTGTGGAGTGTGAAAGAATATGATTTTTAGGTAAAATGGTATGAATGTAGCATAGTATATAACAATTGCCCAATGTTTTCAAAAAATGGTACTTCTAATCTAACAAATTTGGAGCAGTGAAACCAAAAAGGGGAACTATTATTTTTTTAATATGACAAAACGGGTAAAACATAAGGTCCATTAAGCTTACATGGTTGTTATCCAGTAGTAGAAGGTGAAAAAGACAGGTATAAGCTTACATCTAATAGAAATTTATATGATAATACATGGTAGTTGTCCAGTAGTAAAAGGCGAAAAATGGAATGTAAAACTTACATCTACTGTTGAAGACGGATAATACATGTATGTTATGCTAATTTTATTTTATACTTTGTTTGCTAATTATATATTAAATCTTTGAAGGTTATGTTAACTTTACTACGGTTTATTCATAACTAGATGTAAATATGATGTGGTTGCTAAATTCAGTTTGAAGGAGCCATATGCAACATACATGCTGTAAATAGTTTTTTTTTTTAAATTGTGTAGCTAATTTCTTAATTCATGATTGTAGTTTGGTTCTTTGGTTATAAGAGAAACAAGGAAGACCTCCATATTACAAATAAAAAGAAAGTTAACATGGTTTAGTGATTGAATGCACCTCCAAATGGACATTCGTATATACTCATATAAATAAAATCACTATAAAATCATTCTTGTTCATTTAGAAACCCCATTATGATTTTATATTCACTAACAAATAAATTGGTGTACATGGATGCAAAAGGTAATTCA
Organism: Allium cepa; assembly: GCA_030765085.1. Lineage (NCBI taxonomy): Eukaryota > Viridiplantae > Streptophyta > Magnoliopsida > Asparagales > Amaryllidaceae > Allium > Allium cepa. The sequence goes on along the minus strand of CM060939.1, from coordinate 770,066,265 downwards.
TATGCAAGTTTTAGTAAATACTGAATGCTAACAATTAAAGAAATTAAACACTAATGTAAGAACTTTCTGGTTGAATTATTATATACATAATAAATACAAAAATATCACAAATTTGTATTCTTTACTATGCATTTACCTGGAAATAATTCTATCCAACAATTCTCCACCTTTGCACATTATAAGTACGGTAAGAAGAATTACAAAATTTAGGGAAAGAACACTTTGAATGAAATAAGCCAACAGTAACTAGTAGTCAACATCTAATGCAAGCTAATTTAATAATATTAACAATAGCAAGCTTCTAATGTTTTTATAAGCATCGGTTCCATTAAACAGAATAATAGATTAATAGAAAGAATCCAGATGAATGGATGGTAGTGACTATAAAGACGAACACATACACCGTAGTTTTACAGACATTTATAAAACCCACACGTACATCATAAAATTTGACTATGATTTTATGCCCAAAGAGAGCTTTTAAAATTTTGACTTCCCTACGAGCGTCCTCTACTCTATTGCTATAGCTGTTCTCATTTGGAAAGAAATTTGAGCTAATCAATATTTATGTTCAAAAGCAGTTTGGTTATTTATTTATAAAAGACTCTTGAATATAACGGCGGTAATACCTATTATAGCTAACCATGTATGCAAATAAAATTATGGCCCAGTAAGTTTATCCATGTAAATTTTGATAACAAAGTAACATAATATGAAGAAATTGAAATGGTCGGAAGTACACGGAGAAAACAGATTAGAAAATCGAAGCTGGGTGGACGAAGATATGGTGATGAAAGTGGAGTGTTATGGCCAGCATCAAACGAGAAACGTCTTTCATAAAGTGACAGACATCTGTAACTACAGGTTTTGGAACCTGAGAGTTTGGATAGACGTTTGTCACTTTATGACAGACATCTATGGTGTCAGGGAATTTTTCTCGAGACCTATAACAGATGTCTAGCACTTGTGACAGACGTCTGTGACGACTTTCTGCTTATATTTTGACCCCTCTTCGATGTGAAGATTTGTGATATTCGAAGGGGAAATTTTAGAATGGTTTTCTATTCCCCTATATATGCTATTTTATGGATTCAGATTTGTGGGCGACTGAAAAGCGAATACAATGATTCTAACCTCCACTAATTAGGGTTTATCTAAACCTAGTTTTCTTCAATTCTCTTCTCCGCTAATCAATTCTATTAGAGTGTTGATCATTGTAATCAATTTCTTGTACTATTCTCATTGGTATTAATAAAAGCTCTCTCACAAAGTGGATGTACACTAATAAAACGTTGGTGGAACCACTATAAATTGATGTGTGATTTATTTTATCGTTATTACTTTGATTTTACATTGCTTGCTGGGTGATTGTGGTTAGTATTGGATTGGATTGAGATATTAATTGGTTGTTTTTACGCTTCTTACCACGATCTCATTTTTTTGTTGTGCTTTGGCATTTTGATTTGAGTGGTCTCGAGTTAATATTTCCCACAACATTTGGTATCAATGCTTTGGTGTTAATAGGTGGTTGTGGAAATGCCAAAATCAGATATAGGTAGTTCCTCAACGGATAATCCAAGTTGTGTAGCGCCTTATGTATGTGGATCGTATGCGGTTTTGGAATCACAATCAGTTAAGAATATGTGTAATGGCGATAATGATTTTGAAAAATGGATATGGAAGATAAAAGCGGTTCTAAGGAGGAATCAGGTGCATAAGTTAGTGTTTGACACACATTTACTGCCGGCAGACATCTCAGATGTTGAGAAAGAGGAAATGGAAGAATGGACATTCACTACACTTCAACTTGCTACAGGGGAGAATGTTATCTTCAAACTTAGTGGTGAGACTACCACTAAGGATATATGGGACGAGTTGGAGGAGTTGTATATGAAGAAGTCACTAACTAATTGTTGATCGTGTTGCGAAAGTTCTTCATCTATAAGATGAAGGAAGATACTTCGCTAAAGGTGCACTTGATCTATTGAATTAAGATCTTTTTGGTCCAACTCAAGTTCAATTCGTAAACCATAGCAAATATGTCTTTATTATAAAAGATGATTTTTCAACATATATTTGAACTTTTTTCTGAAAAAAATAAAAGTAACACTTCAGAAAATTTCAACATCTTTGCTAAAAGAATTCAAAATTTCAAAATTTTAAAAATTAAGAATATTAGAAGTGATCGTGGAAGTGAATTCAAAAATGAAGCTTTGAACATCTTTGTAATAAAAAGGGAATTTAGCATAATTTTTCTTTTTCCTAGAACACTACAACAAAATGGAGTTGTAGAAAGGAAAAATAGAAGTTTATAAGAATATGCAAGAACTTTATTAAATGGAAGCACTCTGCCAAAACATTTTTGGGGGAAGCTGTAGCAACAACATGTTATGTTCTAAATCATGTTTTCATCTGACCATTAACAAAACACACTCCATATGAACTATTTTATAAAAGAAAGGCAAATATTCCATATTTTAAAGTTTTTTGGTTTTATTTTAAACACAAAAGATCGGCTTAGAAAATTTAATCCAAAATTCAATGAAGGAATTTTCATAGGATATTCGGAACGAAATAAAGCTTATATAATTTTTAATAAAAGAACTAAAACAATCAAAGAAAACTTCATGTTTCCTTCGATGAAAATTTTAAATTTAATAAGAATTTTGAAGATAATGAGATAATAACTATTGGGTTATAGCTATGCAAGAAGAGAAAAACCAATTCGAAGGAAATGAAATTTGAGAATTAGTTCCTAGACCGAGTGATCAAACAATTATTGGTACTAAATGGTTTTTCAAAAGTAAAGCAGATAAACAAGGAAATATAACTAGGAATAAAGCTAAATTAGTTGCAGAAAGGTATAATCAACAAGAAGAAATTGACTATAAAGAAACATTTGCTCTAGTCGCATAACTAGAAGCAATTCGTATCTTACTGGTCTTTGCATATTTTTATAATTTTAAACTTTATCAAATGAATGTTAAAAATGCATTTTTAAATGGATATATAAAAGAAAATGTTTTTGTTGAACAACCTCCTCTATTTTCACATGAAAAATTATCATGTTTATAAACTTAAGAAAGCTTTATACAGTCTAAAACAAGCACCCCATGCTTGGTATGATTATCTTAAAAGATATCTTATATATTCTGGTTTTGAAATGGGGAAGGTTGATCAAACTCTTTTTATTAAACGTGCTAAAAAGGATATTTTAATTAATCAAATTTATGTTGACGATATTATTTTTGGTTCTACAAATGCTAAGTTATGTTAGGAATTTCTAACATAATGACCAAAGAATTTGAAATGTCACATATGGGAGAATTATCATCTTTTCTTGGGTTACAAATTAAATAATTTGGTAACAGAATTTCTTTTAATCTAGAAAAATATTGTAATAATCTAGTAAAACACTTTGGTATGGAAATACTTCTACCAAACCAACTCCAGTGAGTACAACATACATCTCGATGGAGATGAATGTGGCAAGAGCGTTGACCAAAAATTATATCATAGTATAATAGGATCGTTACTTTATATAACTGCTAGTAGACCTGACATAATGATGAGTGTTTGTTTATGTGCTCGATTTCAAGAAAATCCTAAAGAATCACATATGCAAGCCGTGAACTGAATATTTTGTTATTTGAGCAAAACCAAAGATTTTAGACTTTTCTATCCAAATGGATGTCCTTTCGAGTTAGTATCATACCGTGATGCTAATTTTGAACGATGACGGACAGGTAGAAAAAGTATGAATGGAACTTATCATTTTATTGGACAATCTCTAGCATCTTGGTTTAGTAAGAAATAAAATTGTATTTCCCTCTCAACTTGTGAAGCAAAATATATTTCAGCTGCTTTAGCATGTACTAAAGTCATTTACATGCAAAAATCACTTCAAGATTTTGGAATAAATTTATCTAAATCAACTATTTTTTGTGATAATACAAGTGCTATCAACTTATATAAAAATCCTATGAATCATTCACAAGAAAAACACATTGACATTCGTCACCATTTCCTTCGTGATAGTACTGGAAAAGATATAGTCAGATTAGAATTTGTATCTTCTTAAAATCAACTGGCTGATATTTTAGCAAAACCTTTAAATGAAAATATCTTTATAAAATTAGGAAGAGAACTTGGAATTTTATCTCTAAAAGATTTGTAATCTTTAAATTTCAAGTTTGTATTTTTTTTTTTAAATTTCTTGAACCATAATTTTTTTTTTTTAAATTTAGAGTTGCTGGAACTTGAACTCTGGTCTCTTGGATGAAAGTAACATGTTTTTCCAATTTTCTATTATTCGTTTCTTGTTATACACAGAGAACCATTAATTATTTATATTTTTCTATTTTCAAAAACTTGTTTTACACCTCTTATTTTTTTTAACCATTAACTCCTATCTGGTTTATATTCAACTCTTGTTACAGACCAGAAATCCCAATCTTATTTTTAATCATGCTAAACCTATTTAAACCCTCCTTAGTTTTTCATTTTTTCATACCTTAAATTCAACAGCTCTTAAAAGTCAACATCCAAAGCTACAATATCTTCTTAAGAATCACACAAATATTCTTCCATCGATTACTCTTCCCAAGTTCTGATTCTACTAGTCTTCTACACCTTTCTACAAACCTGTTCTAATTGTTCCCCCCCACTACACATACTGGATATACTCCACTCGGAAAACGAGCCGAAAGTTCTTTATTTTTTGGTTCTCCGTCTACTAAAGAAAAAATTGATGACATTCATCATTACCAGAAAGAAACGCTAGAATTACAGCGAGAACTTTATTATGAACAAAAGGTTAAAGCTAAGTGCTTAAGATTTTTAGAGCAAATCAAATTGAAATCATGCGGTTCTTTAACTAGGAACACGTTTCATCAGCTGTCTTCTATTCCTTCTCCTACTCGATACAATCCTTGGAAACGAACTCCATAAATCCTTCAGTATCACCTAACTCCTGGGAATGTGGTGATGGTTGGTCCCTCTCTGACCACTACAGGAGAATACCAAGGTTGAGCTAGAAGATTGTAGAACTCCTAGCTCTTCGTCTATCTCATTTTAGTTATTTTTCCTAACTATATAAGTCTTTCCTAATGTATTCTGTTATTTGTTTATATGTATACATAAATTTCTTGCAAAAAATGGAATTTGAAGGCTGAAAAAAGGGTTACTATATTTTTATTGCATATTCAGACGGCTGAATATGTAGAAATAGTCGGCTGAGTAGGTAGAAGTAGCCGGTTGAATATTACATACTCTATATTTTTTAACCAAGATTTAGCCGGATGAATCCCTGTAATCAGCCGGCTGAATATGCTAAATTTACACTATAAACTTTTGGGAAAGAATTCAGAAGGCTGATTGTAGTAAATCGGCTGGTTGAACGATACCAGATAATTTTTTTATAGGCTTCTAACCTGGAAAGCCCAACCTATCCTTTATTTTACCTTCCACCATATAATCTCCTTTTCACTTTTTTTTTAACCACGGCCACTATCAAAACCCTAGTCTCCATTACACTCAAAAACTCTATTTTTTTTCAAAATTCAAAATTATCATGCCTCATTGTTCAAAGAAATCAAGAGAATGAACTTTCGGTCATCTGATGATCAAATTCAGTCATGGTTATGGAATGATACTGCAGCTACTTGCTTTGATAGCATGAACAATTCCAAAGTATTTGAAGGAGCTTTCATGAAATTTCCAGATATTGCTGGTTATTGAATTCGCGAGATGGCGGAGAAAAATCATTTTGATAACCTCATCGGGTACGATGCTAAAACTGTCAAAACTAATCATCTTTTAGTCAAGCTTTTCTAGCAAACATGAATCTAGATCATCATAACCCACAAAATCAGGTTGATTGTGTATGGTCAATTGTTTATGGTGTGAAAATATTTTTGCCTTTACAACAGTTAGGACATATATTATGTTGTCCATTTCTTGGAACCGACGTTGATGATATTGAAGTTGATATGCTTAATCGTGATGAGTTTTCTCATCTTTTCTTATCTGATCAACCTACCAATCGCAATGAACTTAATTCAAGTGCATTAAGATCCCAAGCTCGCCTAATTCATCGTGCTTTAAGTCGTTCTCTACAACCTCACACTGGTAGTTATGAGAAAGTGTACAAAGGAGATTTTCAAGCTCTATATGCTATATATTATCATCAACAAGTCAATTAGGGGAAATTATTTTAGATGAATTTCAAAATATCACGATACAATGAAAATACAAAATCATTCACTATGGGGCCTACATTACGCACATCTTACAAAACTTTAGTGTACAAGTTTCGGATTCGGAGTATTCCACCATATGTGAGTTAGGTGCTAAAACTTTGGGTCTAATGGGTCTCCCAAATCGCCCTCCTCCTCAACAAATCATTTCTTTTCAACAATGGGAACAAAAAAATGAATGGGGTGTTCCTCAACCCCATGACACGAATGTCCCCTCCTCTTCACAACCTCGCCAAGAAGAAGAATAGAATGACGATTCAAACCAAATTGTTGGCTCGGATGCTGCACCAAGACAAGCTGTTATCATTCTTTGCCTTAATCAATCCAAACTTCATCGTGATATCGAAAGAATTGAAAAGAAAACTAAAAAGAAATTAAATTCCATAAAAGGATTTCTTAACAAAATTTGGGACGATTTCATGCTCCGGTTCCACATCAATCGTAGTTTATAATTCGACTCCCTTTGAATGGTCTTCTTCTTCAAGCTTTGACAATGAGGATGATGATGGCAATGAATGAGAAGAAGGTAATGATGTTATCAGTACTAATCCTTCTTTCTAGATTTTTTATGCTACTATGAACTCTTATGTTTTTTCTTTTTAAACATTTAGTTTGTAATATTTTTTATAAATGCTATGATGTTGCAACTATACCGTGATTTATTTGATTGTGTTTCGGTTATCTCTGTGCTGGTATCTCTTTTTACGTATCTCTACTTTTTGTCAATGACAAATGGGGAGATATTTGTTAAAATAAACTATGCATATAGATAGGGGGAGTATTCAGACAAGTACCATGTAAATTATTTATTTACGTTTATATAATTGTCATCATCAAAAAATGGGAGAATGTTAGAACCTCAATTTTCAGTGTTTTGATTGTGACAACTATATAAGTCAATTTTCTTGTGTACTAACCATTTATGCAAGAGATTTATTGAAGATTTAGATTCAAAAAGCAATGAAGTTTTTATATATCGGTTTAGAGTCTGTATATTAATTAAAATTATGTTAAACTCTCTAATATGATATATACACCGACACATGCATAAAACTTTGCAAATTCTGATTTTATGCTGAAATCAACAGGCTGAATGTCCCCATTTAGACGGCTGACTACTGAAACAAATCATAAATTTTATGAAGATTCAACCGGTTGAATGAGGACACTCAAACGGCTGAATTAGACTTAAATTGGCCTATTTACTTGCTGAATCGAATTTAAATCAATTTATATGGCTGAATTGAAAAATTCAGAACGCTGGTTATGGATAACGGCAATTTTTTTTGAAGGGATGCTTCTTTTCAACATAGAGAAATATCTTCTAATTTAAGGGTTGCATCCTTTCCTTTTCATCATTTTTATTCATCAAAGATTGCAACTCTTAAAACTCTGTAAATGGAGACTAGAATCCAACACACATTTCACTGATTATTAGTTTCCTTGATTTCTTAAACTCTAATTTCTCTATTTATCATTTGCACTCAAATTCCATACAATCTATGATCGTTGATCACTCTATCTTCCACATTCTTCAAGCACATTACACTATCTATCATAAAGGAGAAGATTATAGGAAGATTGTACTTTATTGACTTATTAGTGCTATTTAAATATCATATTGCAGTCAGATACTTTTGTTCATTAGTAAAGTAGTCATGTTCGGTTGCTCAGTGGCTAGAGTCCTATTCGGTTGCATTTGCAATAAAAGTCCCGTTCGGTTGATTAAGCGGTGTAATACCTGTTCCTTCGGGTGAAGAGAGGGTTGATAGATTAACTCCAGAAGGAGTTTGGAAATGGATGTAGAACGAGTTCGAACGAGTGTAAAAATCTCCGGTGTCATTTACTTTACTGCTTTATTTATTTACTTACTTATTTCATATTCTACACAAGTAGTTTATAAATACATCTATATTACACGATCCTATAGCAAATAACTTTCAGGAACCCCGGTTGGAGAGAAAAGTCAAACGAAAGAAACGGCAAGTGCTGTATTTGTAAGAAGCTCGGTCATTGAAAAATTAGTATCCGAACAAGGAGAAGGCAAAGAAGGAAGTAGCATCTTTATCCATAGCGGTAGAGAGTGGAGTTGGTGAGGGAGACATAGATGTGTTGACAGCAGCAACATCGGATGTTTGGGGTAGCGAATGAATACTTGATTCGGGGGCGTCTTATCATATGACGTCGAATAGGAATTGTTTTTCTTCTAATGTCGACAAAGAAGAAAAATTAATTATTATGGGTAATGGTGCTATATACAAGTCAAAAAGCATTGGTTCCCTGCAAATTTGGATGTTTGATAGAGTTGTTCGTGCTCTAACCAATGTGCGCAATGTTGTGGGACTTCGGAAGTCTCTTATCTCTTTGGGGCAGCTGAATTCTTTAAGTTGTAAGATCACTATTGAGACTGGTAGCTTGCAGGTTTCGAAAGGTGCGCTTGTGGTGATGAAGGGTGCTAGGAATCATGGTGTTTATTTTCTTCAAGGAGTGACTATAGAAGGTGAAACTTGTGTGAGAGTTGATAGTACACGTGGCTTGGATGCGACTAGGTTGTGGCATTTGAGGTTAGGTCATGTCTTGGAGAGGAGTTTTGATATTCTTCGGAAGAGGGAGATGATCGATGGAGAGAGTTTCAGCAAACTAGAGTTTTGCGAGGAATGTGTCATGGGGAATCAAATTAAAGTTTCGTTCGTTGAAGGAAAACATGATTCAAGAAGGGTTCTTGAGTATGTTCACACGGATGTTTGGGGATCAATACCGGTAGCTCCTTTGGGAGGAGTTCGCTATTATTTTTCTTTAATTGATGACTTTTCTCGAAAGGTATGGGTGTGTGTAATAAAGGCCAAGTCGGAGGCATTTGCAAAGTTCAAAGCATGAAAAGCTCTTGCCGAGAATGCGTGGCAAATCTTTGAAGGTTCTAAGGTCCAACAATGGCGGAGAGTATGTTTCTTGAGAAATCTTGGAGTTTTGCAAGCATCATGGTATTCGAAGGCATTTCACTACATCGGGATATCCACAATCGAATAGTATTGCGAAGAGAATGAACCGTACTCTACTTGGGAAAACTCAATGCTTGAGATTGACATCAGGTTTTTCTAAGGGATTTTGTGCTGAAACTTTGTCAACCGCGGTGCATATTATTAAAAAAATTCCATATTGGGCTATTGGTATAAAATTTTTGGAGGAATGTGGAAGGGAAAGAGCATTGACTTGAGTTATCTTCGTGTGCTTGGTAGTCTAGTTTATGTGCATGATACGGGAAATGATAAACTTGATCCTAGAGCTTTCAAGGGGATTTTGCTTGGCTATATGGATGGAGCAAAAGGCCATCAGATTTTGAATCCGAAAACAAAGAACGTTGTGAATTGTCGTTATGTCATTTTTGATGAGTCGGCTTTATTCAAGGAGAATGATAGCTCATCGGTTCTTTTGATTTGGTTCATAGTGAATCAAAGAAGAAGAAAGTTATTCCCACATTTCGTCGAAGGAGTAGAGTGAGTAGAGTAGTTGGAGATGCATGTGAGGAGGAAGTGGTTGATGTTGCATCATATAGTCCACAGGGTTCCTTGAGTAGTTTTGGTGATGTACATGATTCTAGAGAGGATTCGATTCAAGGTGGAATAGAAAGGATTTGGGTGATAGTATTGCTATGGGTTGGTTGTCGTGCTATAAGGCCACTCGATAGGTATGGTGGTTGGAACTATCTTAGATTTTGTGATAATTTGGGCTACGCTCTTCATGTATTTCAAGATGAGCCGATGGACCTTGATGACGTCATGGAGTCGAGTGATAGTTCGAAGTGGATTTGTGCCATGGAGGAGGAAATGTAATTGTTGTTGAAGAATCAAACTTGAGATTTGGTTCCACTTCCTAATGGAAACCATTCTATTGGGTGCAAATGGATATACAAGGTGAAAGATAATGGGAGATACAAAGCTAGGCTAGTGGCTAAAGGGTTTGCACAAAGGAAGGGAAATGAGTATGATAAGATACTCGCACCGGTTGTGCATTATACGTCAATCCGAATATTACTTGCTATAGTTATTATTCACTACTTGGAGTAGGAACAACTTGATGTGAAAACTGCCTTCTTGCATGGTGACTTGAATGAAGACATCTACATGGAGCAATCATAATATTTTGTTGTGAATGGTAATTCAAATTTGGTTTTCAAGTTAAAGAAATCACTATACGATTTAAAGCAATCAACTAGACAATAGTACAACAGATTTGACCATTTTATGCTTGAAAATGGTTTTGATAGAAGCGTCAAGAATGCTTGTGTATATTTCAAGAAGTTGAAAAATGATTGTTGGGTGTATTTACTCTCGTATGTAGACGGCATGTTCATTGCTTCTAAGGATAAGAATGAAATCAACAAGTTAAAACTAAGTTTGAAATCAGAATTTGAAATGAAGGATTTTGGAGAAGAAAAGAGGATATTAAGCATGGAAATAGAAAGGGATCAAAAGCGTTTTGAGTTGAAATTAACTCAAAAGAAGTACATAGAGAAAGCGCTTTGTCAGTTTAGCATGGAGAATGCAAAGGCGTCAAATACACCTATACCTTTGCATATAAAGCTTTCGAGTATAGTATCACCTTTCTTAGAGAAAGATAACATTTATATAGCAAAGGTGTCATATGCTAGTGCAGTTGGAAGTCTAATGTATGTTATGGTGTGTACAGGGCCCAATATTGTAAATGCTATCGGGATGGTTTGTCGTTATATGGCTAATTCGGGGAAATCGCATTGAGAAGCTATGAAGCTTATATTGAGATACCTTAGAGATACGTCATCTCATGGTCTTGTTTTTGGTAGTAGGGATGAGAAGAACAGCAAATGGGTTGGTTAATGTGATTCGGACAACATCGATGATAGGGATCGAAGAAAATCAACTTTCGAATATGTCTTCACACTTGATGGTACGACTATAAGTTGGAGATCGAGATTGCAGACCATAGTTGCTTTATCCACTATGGAGGCAGAGTTAATAGCCGTTGTGGAGGCTGCAAAGGAGGCACTTTATTTGAGGTGATTGTTGTGTAACTTAGGATAGAAGCATGATAGTGTCGATGTACAATGTGATAGTTAGAGTACTATTCAGTTGGCGGAGAATTTGGCATTTAGGTCATGGACTAAGCATATTGAAGTGAGATTGTCATTTTTGATAGCTATGGATGAAGATAAGCAAGTATATATTCAGAAAGTGCACATAAAGGATAATATGGCGAATATGTTCACTAAGGCATTGCCGGTTGGGAAGTTCGAGTATTACTTGAACTTGATTCGCTTATTGAAGTGATAGGTGCCACAGGGTGGCACAGTTGAGGGAGAACTTCGTTATGGATGAGGAAGAGTATCGATGAGAGATTGTGGTTTAATCTTCTGAGTGAGTTTTATTCTTTGGTGAGACGGTTTATAATTTGGATGTTTTCAACACTTTATTAACGGGTGAGGGCTTTGCTTGAGCTCGTTGATGGAGTGCAATGGACAGTGTCTTTGCCAGAGCTCATAGGGAAAGCATTCATGTTTGGTTGAAGGTAGAAGTGGTGATAGTTGGTGTTATCGGTTGTTGATGATGGTATAGTACTATCGGAGTTGGAGATGGATATAGTGTCAAGGTGGAGTGTTAAATTTTGATGACCCTATATAGGGAAATTGAAGTGGCCGGAAGTAGCTTGACAATAGAGAAAACGATTCGCAAATCGAGCTTGAAGAAGGAAGATATGTAGATGAAAGTAGAGTGTTGTGGCCAGCATCAAGCGACAAATGTCTGTCATAAAGTGACAGACGTCTGTGACTATAGGGTTCGGAACCCAAAAGTTTGGACAGACGTCTGTCACTCTATGACAAATGTCTATAGTATCAGGGAATTTTTTCCAAAACCTATGAAGACGTTTGTCACTTGTGACAGACGTCTATGACGATTTTCTGCCTATATTTTGATCTGGGTTTTGTGTGAAGATTTTTGATATTCGAAGGGGAAATTTTGGAATCTTGCCTAGGTTTTCTATTCTCCTATATAAGCTATTTTTTGGATTCAGATATATGGGTGATTGAAAAGTGACTGCAAGAGTTTTAGCCTCCACCAATTAGGGTTTATCTAAACCTATTTTTCTTCAATTCTCTTCTCCACAAATCAATTCTTTTTGAATTTTGATCATTGTAATCAATCTCTTCTACTCCTCTCATTGGTATGAATATAGGTTCTCTCTCAAAATGGATGTACATTAACAAGACGTTAGCACAACCACTATAATTCGGTGTGTGATTTATGTTGTTATTACTTCGATTTTATATTGCTTGTTGGGTGATTATGATCGGTATTGGATTGGATTGAGATATTGATTGATTGTTTTTACATTCTTACCACGATCTCGTTTTTCTACAATGTTTTGGAGTTTTGATTTGAGTGGTCTCGCGTTAGAATTTTCCATAACAAGCAACTACTTATTCCATAACCGATGTTTCTGTATTACACGATTTTCAGCTATTTGGGTATGTTACATGATGATTTTTCTTTTTCTGTTCATTTTTGTTGTAAGCTAGACTAGTAATTAATATGCACTGTTGATGCCTCCATGCAAATTTATTCATGCCAAATCATATCACTAGTTATACAGTAATTACAATTACAATTTATCCTCCTTGTTTGCAATTTTATAGATTACCAATAATAGAATTGGAGATGTTCTTGGTCTATGGAGCAGATTATAGAATTCAATTTTTTCATCAAATGACCTATCAAAATATTACAAAACACCGAAGATAAATATGAAAAGAAAAAAGAGGCATCATTTTAAAAAAGGTAGATAATAAACATGTTGGACATTCAAATAATTTTAACAAAGTCATGTCCAAAAGGTAGATAATAAACATGTTGGACGTTTAAATAATTTTATCAAAGTCATATCCAAATCTGTGTAAAATATTACATAATCATGTACAGTAGAAGTAATTTTTATTTTGCTTTCTGCATATAATATAAAAAAATCAAGTGATTTTAAGCATTCATTCAACCCATCATAGTACTGGAATTTCTTAATTCCACATGTACTATTTTACTTAACTACTTTGCCTACCAGGAGAAATAAAGGGAAATCATATCGTAGATTAAACATCAAAATGGGGCAACTAGCCGTTTACATTGTCAAAATTTGCAAAACTTGTATATACAATTCATCACAAGAGAAATCGCCTTTTTTCTCTCTCATTAATGCTCCATAGATCCAAATCTCTGGTAAGCATAATTTATGAAGTTAAAAAATTAGCAATAGTAGCTCAGGAAATTTATGTCGTCGCAAGAAGACGTTTAAAACACAACACTACATCTTACACGTGCAGTATTCTATGTGAACTATCAGAGAAATTTAAAGTGGTGATCTGATACTTACAGTTAGAATATACCTGCAGTTTATAATGAATCCAAAATTATGTCACGAAGTCTACTAACTATACCTATACATTAATTAAGAGAAGCTTTGTGCAACGTAATAAAATATGATGTTGGAGACTTCACATACAAAAAGATTTTATGTTGCACAACCAAGGAAAGCCAACATAGATATTTTGAGAAACAAAAAAGTCACTCTCATGATATTCATTGTGGCCTCATCGCAGAAACTAGTTACACATTTAGGCAAAAACAAACTCATAAAATGATTAGCTATTAAAATCCTAAATTAAAATGTCAAATTAATTTTTAAGTGCAACATGATCGACAATTAGAATCAATTCACACGCTGTAACGACCCGAAATTTTCGATCCCGAAAATTCCAGATAGTTATGAAAAAGAAGAAAGAGGTAGAAGAAGAAGAACAGAAACACTGAATATCTCACATTCGCAGCGGATAAAATATAATAAATAAATAATAACAGTTTACAAAAGAATACTATATCTATCGATTACATTTAATATACATCAGAGTTTCACTTATATACAGTCACTGAATGTATACAATTATTATGTCTCAGATTTACAATAATATAATACATTGAAAATACTCTCTACACGTTCCTGCCACCCAGCTCGCCCCCTAAGCTCCAGAACGTCCTGTAATACTCGGTCTGACCCGAGCATACACCAAAGTAACACACGGGTCAGGCTGGAAACCAGCGTGAGTAAACCCAACTAACATGGAATACAAAGCCATACAATTTATAAACCCGGGCTACGTATATCAATTTTACAACTTCATAAGCTGCTATAGATATCACTTATTTCACAAAGCAATTAAGTGTCAGGACTTAGATTATATGGTCCAATTCATTTAAATCATTCCATTACACCCTATTGATTTCACGTATCAATTTATAAAGAATCGAAGTGGTTTCGGGTATCAACTAATACCCGACTTCGGTCTCTTCGAATTCAGTCCATCATAACACAAATTATTCAAGTGATATGCAGTTCAACTTTAAATAAAATATGTCACCCTTTTTACTCAGTAATTCATCACTGACAGACAACCATATTATCATTGCCCACCCAACTACACCATATCGCATACCATTTCATATCAGGGGTATCAATCAATTCAGGGCATTTAAACAATCACTTAATCATACATAAGCAAGATAAACCAATCACATCATCACGAATAAATTAATTAACCATAATTGAATTAAATCAATTACCTTTAAGTCCTGCTTATTAATTAATTTCAACCCCATTGATTATCCATCCCATAATCATTCATCTTAATCAATCCTCCGTGAGTAATTATTCTTTAATTACATTAAGATTATCATCATTATCTAATTACTTTCATTCCATAATTATACTTAACCAACTCCATGAATGTTTATCCTAAATTAATCAATTAAACTTAATTAATTGCATCCATTAATCATCCCCAATTACTCATAAACAATAATTACCCCTCTGTAATTACTTACCCAAGCAATTACCCTTTAATACTTCCCCTTAAGAAACTTCTTTTTAATTTTATTGCATCCTGTAATATCCATTATTTACTTCGCTAAGTAATTACACTTCATTTATTACATTTATTCATAATTACTTACTCAAATTGATTTTCCAAAATCATTTACATTGATTAATTATCCCTTTAATTAATCACACTCATTAATTAACTAACCCCTAAATAACTTCCTTAACTAATCCATCTTTTAAGTAATTACACTTAAGAAATGAATTCTTAATTACTTCCATAATGTAATTTTCCTTAAAATTACCTTAATCAAGTAATCCTTTTATTGCTTAATTTTCCTTAATCAATTAACCTCAAATCAGGAATTAATTAGACCTTTAATCCATACTTAAACTAGTTAACCCCAAATAAAATTTACCTTTAAATTACATCTAATCGTTTATCACCAATTACAATTTAATTACTCTCAAATGGATTAATTATAATCCTTAATTATTAATTTATTAGCCCTTAATCAATAATTAATTTATTAAACTTTAATTCCTTAATTAATTAATTCTTAATCACCAAGGTCCTTGATTAACTTAAGATGACCTATTTGTCTCTATTAATCACTTAATCTTTGTTAACATATAAATTCAAAGCATTTTATTCTTTAAAATTAACTTCTTAATTTCATACTTTAATTAAGTTTATATATCTTATTTAAGTAAAAACCATTATACAATTTCCTAAACCAAAATTAATAACACCATTATATAAGGAAATAAATTCTTAATATTGTTTAAACTTGATTGCTTAAAGAAAATAAGTTTTCCTTTGAAATTAAGGTTAAATGAACCAACCTTAATCACGAAAACAGTATTAAATTAAATGGGCGTCCAACACAAATCTATCCACTTCTCCTTCCTCTCCCCCGAGACCAATCCCTGAAGCAACACTTCCCATTCTTCATATACAATGCTGACACACCAGAACTTCGTACACGTGCACGAACATTCTGGCCATCGCCGACCAGCGTTACGCCCCTCATCTCATCGGCAACATCACCGCCATCCATCCTGACAACACAGGAGCTCGAAATTACTACGCATCCAAAATCGAGCAATATCGACCAACAGGAAAAAAACTCGAACAACCAAAATACTCGCCGACGCCGATCCCCTCGACCGGAAACCACGACAATCCTTCCAGCCCAGCTTCACACATCCACGAACAGATTCCTATACTCGCGATCATCCCCGATTACCCCATGATGACACACGAGACCCAAATACCTCGTCGTTCCACAATGAACTTCAAACCCTAGTTTTTCTTTGCCAAGAAATTTCGATCACCAGAAAAATCACGAACAATTTTTGCCGAGATCACAAGACTCTAAACTTACTTCACCCTAAAACTCGCGACCCTTAATTTCTCCGATCATCAGAGAATGACGAAATCCCAATACACAGTCAACCTACAATTTCTTTTGATTTACAAATCTAAAATTCATGATTTCACTTTTAAAATTCCTAGTTTTTGATGACAAATCAAATTATATTCGTGAAACAACAATTTGTTAGGGTCAAGATTTTGATATGTATGAAAATCCTACTATAATTTCAAATTTCCAGATAACTGTTTGTTATTAATATTTTTGAAAGTATTTTTAAGTTACTACAAACATCATTCCTTTAAAGATCATAACATGAAACTAAATATACGAAGAGAATTTGATTTTCATTGGTTTTAAGCTTGAATCTGCAGTTAACAGAGGCTTATCTGTATATTTATATAAACAAGTATGCACATATATTTATCAACATAAGAATTTACCCAAACAAGCCTTATTCACACAATACTACACAAGATTATGCATCAGATCTAGCATTAAAAGATGTGGATATACTCACCTGTCAACAAATTTGAACAGAGCATACTTTCTTTAGTTTGTAAAGCTGTTTACTTAAACCCTTTTGATCTTCCTGTTTATTTAGTTGAGATGTTGTATAAGTTTTGTAAAGAGAATGTTTATTTTTCTTATCTCAGTTTAACTAAGTTATGAACGAGCAAGAATAGTATGATGAATATATAGATACAACTTTGAACAAAAAGGTGGCTTCTAGTACAGGTCTGAACTTGTTTTGACCAGACAAAACTTTGTATATGGAGGCTGAAAGATTTTCTTGCAACTTGAATTGACAAAATGTCATGCTAAATAAATGCATGTCTTCATATTTGTTTACATATAATTAATATTTGTTGGTCTTTGCACTTATGTATAAAGATAATTTGAATATGTGAGTAGCTTTCTTTCTTTTGCATAGGTTATGCATATATTATACAGTAAGGTAAATAATTTGTCTTTATCTTGCATTGTTCATGTGTATGTACAGGTTATGGAAATAGTTTATCTTCTTTGAATTGTACATATGCATATATTATGCAGTAATATATCTTAATATATTTAATTTGTTTCTTTGTTTCTTTGCGTTGTTCATAAGGTTTACTTATACTAATATTTATTTGTATTTGTATTTTTTTTAGCTAAAGATATTCATGCTTACTTATTTATGTTTATATTTTATATTCTAAATATCAATATTTAAATTACATTCATTATGGTTTACTTACATTTTATACTTATATTTATTTCTATATGTAGTTTATCAATAATTAAGTTATATTCAAACGTTAGACTTATTTTTATGTTGATAGAATTTGATTTTTATTTCAAACATTATCATCCACATCTATATATTTATTTATCACATGTTAACAAGACAAAGTATTTTAGTTCAATTATATAGGACAAATTTTATTATAAATATTATTGAGATATTTTATTTTAAAATTTCAAATCAATTCCCTTTTTAAAATACAAATCCATACAAATAAATGGCAATTATTCCAAAATTCATATTCATTTTAAAATGATAAGTTTACTTTTTATTTAAATTAGATTAAATATCTATTAAAATAATACTGCTAAAATACCGGGTCGTCACATTCCTTCCCCCTTTGAATCTTTTCGTCCTCGAAAAGGAACGAAGGCAGATTCATTAAAATGTTTAAAATTATATAAATTTTCTTTGATCATTTTTTTATACTACTTTAAAAATCTATATAATATTTCTAAAATAGTTTTTGTAAAAATACTTTTATAACTCGATGTTTTGACAAGTGCATCCTCATTCTCATAGAAATTCGGTCATACGTTGATCAGGCGTACGACTGAAAATCTATAAGCGCTTGGCAGACCCGTTTCAACATCCAGTGAAAACACTTGGGAAAATAATTTTATTGAATATATAGAAAACAGTTTTTGAAAATAGAGGAAATATCTTTGGTGGGAATGCTCTGGAAATCATCACTCCCATCCATGGTCGTAGTTAACCCGATGGTTACGTTGCCATCCCGACAAAATCCATAGATAACTGTAGGCCTCCGCGCTCCTCGATTACACCATGAAACCCGCTATAGATCATAGCTACAACTGGGGTTACGTAGCTATCACACCAAAAACCGATGTAACTGTAGGCTTCAGCGCCCTCGAATTTCGCTGCCAAAGGAATGAAACTTCTCCACTTCACTCGACCATAGATCACAGTCTACCGATGTTGCATTGCCTTCCCGACAAAGTCAAGTGTAGACTGTTGGCACTCATCGTCCACACGATTTTTGCTATGGTCCCCACCATAGATCGCAGTGACATCGAGTTACACTGTCGTCACAGTATAACCCAAATGCCCCTGTAGGCATCAGTGCCCTCGACTTTCGCTATCCAATAATCCTCAGGAACTAGTTTTGTCCGGACTCCTCACAGGATCAACTTTAGAATCCCCCCTTAGGGTTCAAGGCAGCACCACCTGGTGGCACTCCTGAGAAGTTCATTTTAAGGGAGCGCCTTTTTCCCCAGAGCTATCATCAAAACACTTTATACTATACACATATAGTATCTTTCAAATCATACACCTAGTATGAATTTCATCAAATATCCTTTGCACAAAATCGATTATCCCAAAATCGATAATTCACAAACTAGGCTTTCCAAATTCAATATTGATTTCACCCAAAAATAAAAAGCCTTTCCAAATCCAAAGGTTCCCAAAACCCATTTTACAAAATCCTCATTAGATCCTTTATATATATATATACACGGATATATATAATTTATAAAACTTTGGATCATTTTAAACTCGTATAAAATTCCTTTTATACTTCAAACACTTTCAAAAACCCCTTTTCTTCTAGCAATAGATTCAACAAGTGAAAATTTATCTCTTGTAATAAAGATATATAACTTTGTTTACTCAAAATCAAATATTCAAATTTGATTACTCTTTCCAATATCAACTTCATTCAAAACTGTACAATGTACACTTATCATCCGTACGCTATACCAATCTGATCGCTCGCTCGATCACACAATTTCACTTCCGAACTAGTATCGTCCACCCGACTTCCTAGTGCGGACTCAGATCTGGTTTCTTGATCAAAAACCGTCATTCTCCTTGCATAGCTATAACTATGTTAGAGAATATCCAGAACCAATCAACAATCCATATCCAGGTTCGCCGTCGAAAATCGAGTGAAAAATCCCATTCGGATCGATATAACTATCTCGAAATTCTGTGCTCGAATCCGGATCAAATCACTATGCGAATGGAATAATATACGTACATCCTACATAATTATCTTCATTGATTATTAACTAAACCAATCTCCTTTCTATTTACATTTCCTTTAAATTTTCATTCACTTATTCCCATTTGGCTTAATTCCCATTCGGATTATTCCTTCAATTCTTATCTCAATTGGGTATTTAACCAATAACAGTTTGAACTCCGACCAGTTTATACTAAAAAAAATAGCTTGAAAATTTTAAAAGTAGATAAGTAGTAGGAAAATAATTATTAGTTTGCAAAATAGCAGTAAAACAGTTGAAAAATAGTTAAATAATTATAGTCATTTAGATAATTGCAAAAGAAATACAAAATAGTAATTAATTTGTAAATTAGTAATTTGTTTATAAAATAGTTGAAAAATTGTTAATAGTTCTGAATAATTGTTAAACAAGTACAAAATAACTTGACTTTAAAAAGAAAAGTTATATGTATTAAATAGCTTGGAAAAATAAGTTTATATTAAAACAATTTATATTGAAAATAATCCAGAGTCAGAACTGTTCAATTTCTAATCTCCATTATTAATTTCTTTCCAAATTTAAATCAAATTCTATTTGATTTTAAACATATTTAACTTTAATTACAATTCCAAGTTATTTCAATCACTTTGGACCAATATCCATTCAGTTGAACCCCCTTCAATTTCAATAATTTCAATTCAACCGAAATTTCCATTTGTTTTTTTAATCTTATACACCTTCAATCACAAGTCTAATTAATTCAAATCAAATTCAATTTTGAAACTAAACCTTTTAAATTTCAGTTTGAATTAATTTCAAATTCCGTCTCAAATAAAAGAAGGTGGTTTATTAGATCGTACTGCCACAAAATATTTCATATATGGATAGACTGTACATTAGCAGTTCAATATTACATCCATTCATCATAATAAAAGCCTTACAAAGTCAAAATTAAGATGTTTACACCATCACCTAGGTTTTAGAGTCCTATCATTTCTATCAAAATCCTTCTTATGGACTCCCTTCCAATGGGAAAAGCCCAAACATGCACTTTTCTACAGGATGTCCCCACTTATAGCATTTTCCACAAAAAGTTTCTACCTTCTCGTCGATCTGGATGACCTCCATGCTTCCTACTGGATGTTCCACAACCTTAATCTTCTTCTTCTGTCTCTTGGGACAATTTCTCGCGATATGTCCCAACCCTTTACAATGATATCAAATGGTTGACTCGTTGACCAGTTCCATTGGTTTACGCTTCACCTTCCTCACTTCAGGACAATGGTTACAGAAATGTCCCTTCGTATGGCACTTAAAGCATAATATCTCGGAGCGAAATCATTGTAATGTACCCTTTAATTCCCTCCTTGTTTTACCACACTTAGCTGCGTAATAACCCTTATTGTAACATCTATAGCAAGTGACATTATCATAAGGTCCTGGTCCATTTCTTTCCTTAATCCGATTTTCATACTCTTGAATCGCTATTTCCTGTTCCTTACGTGCAGCTGCTCTTCGTTCTCTGCGCTTTGCCTTCCATTCTTCACTCTTAGCCATTTCTCTCAAGGACTGAATTCTAGAGTGACTTCCTAACCTATAAATTAGACTTAATTTGAAGAATTCAACTCTCATATAGAAATTTGCTTACCTAGATATACCTTAAGTTTTAAACCACCTTTGATTATAAATTCAAGTCCAATCTTTCAAACAACCCATTGTTTGCAACAAGTCTCTTTTATTCAAATAAAACTTATTTATCATTTTAACACCTTGGAACAATTTCTCAAATCTATGGACCTGGATTTAAAATTTCATAATTTAGGTATTTCCAATTTCAATTTATAAGTCATACTTTACTTAAATATTAACTTCTTTAGAATATTTCACTTTGCTTACTCATTAATACACATCACACAACAAACGTTTTTGATAATAACCAAGATTATCGTATCTAAAATCATCCATTATCATCTTATTCTAAAATACTTCTCCAATTCAAGATTTCTATTTCAGTTTGAATCCAATTCAAACTTATCTTTATTTAATTTCAGTTTGGTTGTATTATATTACTCTTAATTTAATCCTAATAATTTAATAGGCAATTTCCTTAATATTTATTAGAGTGGAATGTTGCTTTATATATCAAAATATAATCATTTAAAGTCATTTTAAATCTTTATATAAGAAAATAACAAGTACGCTCTCTCATATATATACACTCAACTCATTCTAGGGTACTATTGACCCTATCTTTAATGAGTACACCCACCAGAGCCATGGTTCTCGCTTAACCTTCTGCTCTGATACCAACTGTAACGACCCAAAATTTTCGATCCCGAAAATTCCAGATAGTTATGAAAAATAAGAAAGAGGTAGAAGAAGAAGAACAGAAACACCAAATATCTCACGTTCGCGGCAGATAAAATATAATAAATAAATAATATTAGTTTACAAAAGAATACTATATCTGTCGATTACATTTCATATACATCAGAGTTTCACTTATATAAATCACTAAATGTATACAATTATCATGTCTCATATTTACAATAATATAATACATCGAAAATACTCCACACGTTCCTGCCACCCAGCTCGCCCCCGAGCTCCAGAACGTCCTTAGCTGAAAATCTATAATACTCGGTCTGACCCAAGCATTACAATAAAGTAACACCCGCGTCAGGATGGAAACCAACGTGAGTAAACCCAACTAACATGGAATACAAAGCCATACAATTTATATAAACCCAGGCTACGTATATCAATTTTACAACTTCATAAGCTGTTATAGATATCACTTATTTGACAAAGAAATTAAGTGTCAGGACTTAGATTATATGGTCCAATTCATTTAAACATTCCATTACACCCTATTGATTTCACGTATCAATTTATAAAGAATCGAAGTGGTTTCGGGTATTAACTAATACCCGACTCCGGTCTCTTTGAATTCAGTCCATCATAACACAAATTATTCAAGTGATATGCAGTTCAACTTTAAATAAAAGATATCACCCTTTTTACTCAGTAATTCATTACTGACAGACAACCATATTATCATTGCCCACCCAACTACACCATATCGCATACCATTTCATATCAGGGGTATCAATCAATTCAGGGCATTTAAACAATCACTTAATCATACATAAGCAAGATAAACCAATCACATGATCGCGAATAAATCTAATCAACCATAATTGAATTAAATCAATTACCTTTAAGTCCTTCTTATTAATTACTTTCAACCCCATTGATTATCCATCCCATAATCATTCATCTTAATCAATCCTCCGTGAGTAATTATTCTTTAATTACATTAAGATTATCATCATTATCTAATTACTTTCATTCCATAATTATACTTAACCAACTCCATGAATGTTTATCCTAAATTAATCAATTAAACTTAATTAATTGCATCCATTAATCAGCCCCAATTACTCATAAACAGTAATTACCCCTCTGTAATTACTTACCCAAGCAATTACCCTCTAATACTTCCCCTTAAGAAACTTCCTTTTAATTTTATTACATCCTGTAATATCCATTAATTACTTCGCTAAGTAATTACACTTCATTTATTACATTTATTCATAATTACTTATTCAAATTGATTTTCCAAAATCATTTACATTGACTAATTATCCCTTTAATTAATCACACTCATTAATTAACTAACCCCTAAATAACTTCCTTAACTAATCCATCTTTTAAGTAATTACACTTAAGAAATGAATTCTTAATTACTTCCATAAAGTAATTTTCCTTAAAATTACCTTCATCAAGCAATCCTTCTATTGGTTAATTTTCCTTAATCAATTAACCTCAAATCAGGTATTAATTAGACCTTTAATCCATACTTAAACTAGTTAACCCCAAATAAAATTTACCTGTAAATTACATCTAATCATTTATCACCAATTACAATTTAATTACTCTCAAATGGATTAATTATAATCCTTAATTATTAATTTATTAGCCCTTAATCAATAATTAATTTATTAATCTTTAATTCCTTAATTAATTAATTCTTAATCACCAAGGTCCTTGATTAACTTAAGATGACCTATTTGTCTCTATTAATCACTTAATCTTTGTTAACATATAAATTCAAAGCATTTTATCCTTTTAAATTAACTTCTTAATTTCATACTTTAATTAAGTTTATATATCTTATTTAAGTAAAACCCATTATACAATTTCCTAAACCAAAATTAATAACACCATTATATAAGGAAATAAATCCTTAAAATTGTTTAAACTTGATTGCTTAAAGCAAATAAGTTTTCCTTTGAAATTAAGGTTAATGAACCAACCTTAATCACGAAAACAGTATTAAATTAAATGGGCCGAAGCCCACAACGTCCAACACAAATCTACCCACTTCTCCTTCCTCTCCCCCGAGACCAATCCCTGAAGCAACGCTTCCCATTCCTCATATACAACGCTGACACACCAAAACTTCGTACTTGTGCACGAACATTCTGGCCATCGCCGACCAGCGTTACGCTCCTCATCTCATCGGCAACATCACCGCCATCCATCCTGACAACACAGGAGCTCGAAATTACTACGCATCCAAAATCGAGCAATATCGACCAACAGCAAAAAAAACTCGAACAACCAAAATACTCGCCGACGTCGATCCCCTCGACCGGGAGCCACGACCCTCCTTCCAGGCCAGCTTCACACATCCACGAACAGATTCCTATACTCGGGATCATCCCCGATTACCCCATGATGACACACGAGACCCAAATACTTCGTAAATTCCACAATGAACTTCAAACCCTAGATTTGCCAAGAAATTTCAATCACCAGAAAAATCACGAACAATTTTTGCCGAGATCACAAGACTCTAAACTTGCTTCACCCTAAAACTCGTGACCCTTAATTTCTCCGATCATCAGAGAATGACGAAATCCCAATACACAGTCAACCTACAATTTCTTTTGATTTACAAATCTAAAATTCATGATTTCACTTTTAAAATTCCTAGTTTTTGATGACAAATCAAATTATATTCGTGAAACAACAATTTGTTAGGGTTGAGATTTTGATATTTATGAAAATCCTACTGTAATTTCAACTTTCCAGATAACTATTTGTTATTAACACACACAAATATTTTTAAAAGTATTTTTAAGTTACTACAAACATCGTTCCTTTAAAGATCATAACATGAAACTAAGTATACAAAGAGAATTTGATTTTCGTTGGTTTTAAGCTTGAATCTGCAGTTAACAGAGGCTTATCTGTATTTTTATATAAACAAGTATGCACATATCTTTGTCAACATAAGAATTTATCCAAACAAGCCTTATTCACACAATACAACACGAGATTATGCATCAAATCTAGCATTAAAAGATGTGGATATACTCACCTGTCAATAAATTTGAACAGAGCATACTTTCTGTAGTTTGAAAAGCTGTTTGCTTAAACCCTTTTGATCTTCCTGTTTATTTAGTTGAGATGTTGTTTAAGTTTTGTAAAGAGAATGTTTATTTTTCTTATCTTAGTTTAACTAAGTTATGAACGAGCAAGAATAGTATGATGAATATATAGATACAACTTTGAACAAAAATGTAACATTACTGGAATATTAGCCGAAAATAATTCAATAATTAACTTAATTTTAAAATTAAATTGTGGGATTATTTGTGAATTAATTAGAGATTTTTAGAATAAACTTAAAGAATTTTAGATTTTAAATAGAAATTTGATTACAAGTAAATAAAAAATTGAATTGGAGGTTAATAGAAAGTATGTATTTTAAAATGGAACTTTTAATTGAGAATTCAATAATTAATATCTTTTTATAAAATTAGTTGGATTTAAAAGTTGTAGTTTGAATTGGATACAAATGATTTTAAAAACAATTGTTTAGAACTAAATACTATTTTATATGTGTTATTTATTAAAAAGCATAGTTATAACTAGTTAAAAAATCATTTCTTTCTTTTAGATTAATATAAGTAGAAATAATAAAACAAAATGTATACAAAATAAGAAATAGAAGTTTAGAATAATATATATATATATATATGTATAGAAAATTGATTTTTTTTTTAAAAAGATATATTAGTTTTGATTCCAAAAAAAAAAAATATAATGAACTAAGTTTAAAATAATATTGGCATAAGGATTGAATACATATTTGAATTGAATTTAAATTTAAAATGAATGTTTTTGAAAATAAATGGAATTTAAGATTCATTGAGATATAATGTATATAATGTAAATATTGGCTAAGAAAAAAAAAATTTCTTTTAATATTGTATATGTGTATATGCAAATAAATGTAAACATCCATTAACATCATATATATCTATATACATATATATGAACAAATGGCATCATCATTTTTTTTAAATAGTCAAATATGGAATTTCAAGAAGCTTTTCATTTTCCCATGTGTAATCATGGCTATCTTAGCAAATCTGAGAATAAGATTTGCCTCCACAATTCTCAATATCAAAAGCTGTTCAAAACCAAGAAACAACTCAGTTTTTAAAACCAAAAGAAAAAAAAAGGTATACAGTTTCAAACCTGAAAAGAAAAAAAACTCAATGCAAATGAAAATCTGAAAGCAGATTCAAACAAAACCTGAGCAAATCAAAGTTCAGATTCAAAAACAAAAGCTAGAAGCAACTCAACAAGAATCAGAGCATCTCAAACTTAATCAAGCAAAACAGATTTAGAAAACAGGAAAAGAAGTCTGGAAGAAAAACTGAAAACCTGGAAATAAATAGTAAAGGCAAGTAAAATTTTCCTTTAAAAGTTTTTAGTTTGAATTTTTCAAACATTAATGAAAACAAGAGCATGCAACAGTGATCAAACAAAATGTTATATCTTCAAGTTGCAGATTTAAAATTTCAAAATCAAGTAGAGAAGAAGAAGATTCCAGGCTCATCCCTGTTTTGAAACTGTCAAGAGCCTTCTGTCTTCAGGAAAAAAAAAGGTGAGCAAACTTTTGTTTCTTTCCAATCTTTGTTGCCGTGTGAACTCTTGGATGATATAGTAAAGTTAATTGTTGGTTTGCATGCAAGAATTTTGAGTATGTGAATGAATGTTTGGCCTGTGTATGATTGCACAAGAAAGTAACTCACTGTTTAACTTCAGGAAACAAATGATGAACTTGGGTTTTGGATATGCTTTGTGTTTCAGTAATAAAGACAAAGCAAAGTTTGAAGTTTTTATTTTTTCCTCCAGAAACTGTAAAAGGAAAAGAAAAGGAAAAAAAATAGAGTTTCCTTTAAGTACCAGATTTACAAGAATAAACTATATCAAGATCAAATTCTCTCTCCCTCTTTTCTTCTGGAATGGATTGTAATACAAGTTCAAGTTTTTTTTTTTTTTTTTTAAAAGAACTCTTTACTTTGGTCCAGTAATAAAAATTTAAGCAAAGTTTATATAGTTTTCTTTCTAGAAACTGTAAAACAAAAACACAGTTATATTTGAAGCAACCTGTAAACAAGTTCAAATTATTGTTTAAAACTTGTATTTTATTTCAGTATTGAGTTGAAGTTGGGTTTGGTGTTGAAAATTTGGAAGGTTACTATGATGAACCCTAGTTTACTTTGGGTTACAGTTTTGGGTCGAATTTGAACTCCTCTGTGCATCGAGTTCAAAGATGTTTGGGGTGATGGTGGATGGTGAAGTAATGAAGCTAGTACCGGAGTTTGTATGTTGATAGTGGTCGAGAGGTGGAGAGATTGGTGTTGACAGGTTTGAAGTGGAGGTGGTTGGTCTGTTCCAGGTTTGGGGTAGGTTCTGGGTTGCAGAGTTTTGACTCGGGTTGGTCTCGAGATTTTTGGAAGGTAACTCGAAGTAGCAAGGGTAATGACTCGAAGTCAGATAGAGTAGTTCAGTGTTTGGGTTTCAGGCTTTATTAAACAGAAACTGTTCTGTTTTAGAAGTTTTTAAAATAAAGTTTAAATTTAAATCTGGGATTTGAACTTAGAATGAAATATTGAATCTGTAGATGAATTCAAAATGTTGAACTCTGATGTTGAAATAATTTAAATACAAAATTCAAATTTGGTTTGAAATAAAAAAATATATATATATATAAAAGGAGAAGAACAGGAAATTGTTTCCAGTTTTTTTTAAAAATTGGATAAAATTACAAACTACAATGTTAGCATTGGATTTTAAACTGAATATAATAATGAATTTAAATAAGTCTAAATTTTGTTCTTTTGAAATTATTTAAAATTTAGAAAATTTCAAAGTTAAGTTTCTAAATAAAACAGAAAACTGTTTCTGTTTTGAATGTAAAGGGTAAGTTTAAATTTGAAAGTGGAGATTTAAACTGGGTTTAAGTCCGAAAATTTGAATATGAATTCAAATTTTGTTGTCTGAGATTTGAAAATAATTATGTTTTCAAATTTAAATTTGATTTTAAAACTCTCAAGTGCGGATGCTTGTGTGTTTTGCATTTGTATTGGAAGGTTAAGTATTTGAATTAGAAATTCAAAATGAATTCAATCTGAGTTTTTAAATCTGAATTTAAAATTTTAAACTTCAGTTTTAAAATAAAGACTTAAGTTTAAATTTCTTTTAAATGATTAAGTGATTTGCATTGAATGGAAGGTGTAATTGTAAGAAGCATTTTAAAGAATTTAAACTAGAATGAGAGTGGAAGTTATATTTAAATTTTGAAATTTAAAGAATTTTTAAATTTGATTTGAATTTGAATTGAGATTTAAATCCTTTTCAACTTGTTTATTTAAGTATATGTTTCTTGTAAACATATAAGGTTTAGATTTGTATTATTTTAGAATCTTATTTTAAATAAATTTGAGTCTTGAGTTTAAAGAGAATGTTAAATGGAATTTAATGTAAATTTAAAAATATTTTGTTTTTAAATGCATAATTTAAATAAGGAATGTTTATCTAAAGATAAAGAATTTTTTTTAATGATTTGTGATTCATTTAATTATTAAGGTAGTACAAATGGATAATTAATATAATTAATTAATTAATGAAATGGATAATTAATATAATTAATTAATTAATGAAATGGATAATTAATATAATTAATTAATTAATGAAATGGATAATTAATATAATTAATTAATTAATGAAATGGATAATTAATATAATTAATTAATTAATGAAATGGATAATTAATATAATTAATTAATTAATGAAATGGATAATTAATTAAAGTAATTAAGGGTTTTAATTTGATTAATTAAAGTTAAGATTAATTTTTCTTAGAATAATTAATTTGTAATTAACAAATCATAAATTGAATGATATTAGATTTTAAATTAATAATTGAAGATTTATTAATTGAATAAATATGGATAGTTAATTAATTAGGGCTAATAAATAAAAGTAATTATGTGGGTAATAAATTTATAACCACATGGTTTATTCATCTTAATTAAAGATGTTTGATTGTTATTGGATGTTCTGTGATGGATTGATATATTTGATACGTGATGTGATGCTATGTGATGTTTGTGCTAAGCTGTCATATCTGTGATATATACATATTGTTATGCAAACCCCTTGACCCGTAGAATGACTTTTGGATTTCGATGCGACAGGGAGTCGGATTCCAGTCGGTTATCCGAAACCCACATCGAATCATATTAGTTAATCTTTGTGAATGATATTTTACTTTATCTATGAATCTGTGAATATAGATAAGCGTTATGGGTTATACCGCTTGTTGATATGATTGAATCTATGATGATGATGTTGTGCACTATTGTGTTGAACCCCTAGACCACACCTATACACACACAAATATGGATGACACGTGGAAATGGGTTAAGTCACAGATTTTAAAAAAAACGCTTTAAAATTGAATTTTTCCAAAATAGTTTTGGAATTAAAATTGAAGTTTTTGAAAATGAGTTTTCAAAAATAAAAGTTATTTGAATAACTTGATTGAGTTTTTGAAATGTAAATAAATTAATTTAAATTTGAATTCAATATTTGAAATTGAATTCTGTGACTTGGAAACTATTGTTTAAAAAGTTATTCAACTTACAAATGGGTTATATGGGTTTTAAACCATTTTTAAAGATGACGTTTTGGAATTTAAATTCAACTCAAGATTTCAATTTGTATAAATTAGATTTGCTTTCCCATAAGAAATGGACTTCCAAGTTGTGTTAAAAGGATTTTCAAGTCTAAAAGGAAAATTGTTTTCCAAGTTATAGATAAATCTTTGGAAATGAGTTTGAAAGCTATAAATCTTTAATTTAAGGATTTAATTGGGTTAATCCAATTGAAATGGGAATTGTTTTGAAATCTATGAATAGATTTTTGTGAAATAAATCTTTTTGTTTGAAGATTTTAAAATGGTAATTTGTTTAACCATTTGAAAGAAAGGTTTGGATTTTATAAGTCGTGACTTAACTGAAATCCCTTATCCATATGTTTTTAAATATGGCGCTTACTATTCGGTTTAGCCGGGAGAGGACCTTGTGTCATATAGCCCATTCTGAATAGTGATACGACGTTATGGATAGCATTTGAAGACCGGTGGTGAAGACCGAGTATTTGTGAGAACGATAGGATAACCTATCGATTGACTCTGCACTGAGTTGCTCCGGTATAGAGTTCTCCTTAGTGATGGGAAGTCCGATCGGGATTGTGGATACCCGGATTCGCAAGGGCTTCTTCGGAAGTGCCTTCGGTTCTGTTCGAACCCGGAACAGACTTGTATGGTTGTATGTCCGACATTACACTTTGAGATGTTATCTGATCTCTATCAAATACATTTCTGCTTGGTGGCGGAGAATTTATTCTCTTAGCTTAACACCCTTCTCTGAGATGTACGAGCTCAGAGGTTATGTAGTTGATATTTATCAGTGATATTCCCAATTTGGTAATGTGGCATGCTGAGTGCTGCTGTGTGATGATCATTGGTTGATCATTTGTGATATGATCATTTGTTTGATCATTTATCTTTGTGATCATTGCTTTGGTCATCTGTTGACCCAAAGCATGGCTTTGTGCCAAAGCGTAGCTTTGTGGACGAGACTGCATCAGGACCTCACTCCCCGGAAATGGTCGAAACAGGAAAGATGCGGCAAGGTTATGAGGGTCGCTCCCTTTAGGGTGTGTCGTTCCCTTCTGGTAAAGGGTGATATCAGGTATGGAGCCCTGGTATTTAACCCATGTGGTTGCTCCAATCTCATTTACTGTGTGGTTGTTGCTTTGAGGCGCCTCGGATAAAGGTCCCAAAGGACCGGGGGATGGCATATTCGTGTAGTAGTTACCTAGTTACAGAGGTAACCCGGCCTTGTGTTGGCAGAGATCTAACCGTAACGTTAGTTCTCGGGACGTCCCGCCAGAGGCGATCCCATATGGCAGTAGGAAGTTCCTTAGCCTGACCATTTGTGGGAAATCCATTCATCCAATACGTGCCTTGTACGGTTTTAGTTGTAGAACCTGCCTTTTACTTATGGTGGCGCCCCACTGTTTAGATGGTAGCTATAGTAGGCATACGATACTGGTCGTATGTTGGCTAGGATTTATATTATACTTTCGAAATGGTTTTCCACACTTTGCACTTATAGTAATAATATCAAAGAAATTTTCTCGTATTAAGCATATTTGACTATCATAAGGAGAAATCTCCTCCAATTCTGCGTTTGCATTGTGTGTGTGGCGGGAGGCCTTATGGTAGTTTCATTTTCTAAAAAGCATTACGGATTTCAAACTTTAAATTCCTATGTTGTTTGTTTTAAAAGACCAAATGTTTTTGTTTGCTCATACCAGTCCCATGACTGACCTGGAGTTTATTGTTCCTTTCCTAAACTCGGGGTGCCCACTATTTTCCCACACGGGCAGTCTAGAGTTGGGTTTTTCAGATAGTCAGGTTTAGTAGATTATCTGGAGCTAGTTCCGTCTTTGGATCGGGACTGCATTTGTTTATCTTTGTGCATCGTTATTGGGAGTTCGAGCTATTTTCTGGATTGGTGCTTTAGAGATGGAGATTACTGATACTGGAGTTCTTTTCTTTGAAGACCATATTAGAGATTTTTGTTCCGCTGCTGTGTTATCTTTTCTTTTCTGCTGCTGTTATCTTGTATCATATCTCTGATGTATAATAGTATCTATTGTATCGTCTGTTGTATCATATTGTATCAGATGTTGTATCAATGATGTATATATGATATATGTTATTCTTTTTCTTCCGCTGTGTTGTTATACTTAATGTGTTATAAGCTCCGGCAAACCAGATTCGACGTTTGGATCTGCGGCATTTGAATACGAGTGTCGTATTCGGTGCCGATTTTCGAAGGTCGATTCGGGATCGTTACAATTGGTATCAGAGCTGATGGTTAAAACCTTAGCTCAGGAGTATAACACATTAAGTAACTCATTAGAGATAGGGTGAAGTATACCCTAGAATGAGTATCCTTAAGATATCCGTTCGAATGCCTCAGTAAACTCTCTTACTATCCACTGATAGTGAGTATGAGTGCGAGAAGAGGACGAGATAGGGGACAGGGGAGTACCACTACAAATGGTCAATACCCTGCAACAGTGGAAACAATTTTCTTCTCAATCTCCTTTGATTCGATTCTAAATTCTTTCGATATCTTCGTAAAAGCTCCAGAAAGAAGTTTCGGTGCGATGGTGGCCTTACGAATCGTTGTAGGAAATCCTTAATTCGTATCTTCGTCGGTTTCTTATCAGCTTTTTGATCTAAACACTAATGAATTTGAAATTGAAAATTTAAATTAAATAAATTGGAAATTTTAAATTAAGTAAATTGGTTAATAAATGTAAGGATAAATTTGAATTGCATTGATAAAACGATAACAGTCAAAACCAAAGTTGGAATCCATACCTAGAGTTTGAGAAATTGTAAAAGATTGAATCCATCTATCCATTCTCTGGTATCCGATATGTTCTACGAACGATTAGTTATCCCTTTGAACTAATCAATGCCCTTGCATATTCGTAGACCGGTGTATCCAAATATCTTGTGTAATATTGTATGAGTTTGTCCTCATATTGTCGATATTCTTATTTGATAAGCCAAATACAGAATTAATATTCAATTTGATTTGGAAAGATATTTCCCTATCTTTAATCTTTTCTTTCTCGTCTTCCTTGCAAATTTCGGGGACGAAATTTCTTAAGGAGGGGAATCTGTAACATTACTGGAATATTAGCCGAAAATAATTCAATAATTAACTTAATTTTAAAATTAAATTGTGGGATTATTTGTGAATTAATTAGAGATTTTTAGAATAAACTTAAAGAATTTTAGATTTTAAATAGAAATTTGATTACAAGTAAATAAAAAATTGAATTGGAGGTTGATAGAAAGTATGTATTTTAAAATGGAACTTTTAATTGAGAATTCAATAATTAATATCTTTTTATAAAATTAGTTGGATTTAAAAGTTGTAGTTTGAATTGGATACAAATGATTTTAAAAACAATTGTTTAGAACTAAATACTATTTTATATGTGTTATTTATTAAAAAGCATAGTTATAACTAGTTAAAAAATCATTTCTTTCTTTTAGATTAATATAAGTAGAAATAATAAAACAAAATGTATACAAAATAAGAAATAGAAGTTTAGAATAATATATATATATATATGTATAGAAAATTGATTTTTTTTTTTTAAAAGATATATTAGTTTTGATTCCAAAAAAAAAAAATATAATGAACTAAGTTTAAAATAATATTGGCATAAGGATTGAATACATATTTGAATTGAATTTAAATTTAAAATGAATGTTTTTGAAAATAAATGGAATTTAAGATTCATTGAGATATAATGTATATAATGTAAATATTGGCTAAGAAAAAAAAAATTCTTTTAATATTGTATATGTGTATATGCAAATAAATGTAAACATCCATTAACATCATATATATCTATATACATATATATGAACAAATGGCATCATCATTTTTTTTAAATAGTCAAATATGGAATTTCAAGAAGCTTTTCATTTTCCCATGTGTAATCATGGCTATCTTAGCAAATCTGAGAATAAGATTTGCCTCCACAATTCTCAATATCAAAAGCTGTTCAAAACCAAGAAACAACTCAGTTTTTAAAACCAAAAGAAAAAAAAAAGGTATACAGTTTCAAACCTGAAAAGAAAAAAAACTCAATGCAAATGAAAATCTGAAAGCAGATTCAAACAGAACCTGAGCAAATCAAAGTTCAGATTCAAAAACAAAAGCTAGAAGCAACTCAACAAGAATCAGAGCATCTCAAACTTAATCAAGCAAAACAGATTTAGAAAACAGGAAAAGAAGTCTGGAAGAAAAACTGAAAACCTGGAAATAAATAGTAAAGGCAAGTAAAATTTTCCTTTAAAAGTTTTTAGTTTGAATTTTTCAAACATTAATGAAAACAAGAGCATGCAACAGTGATCAAACAAAATGTTATATCTTCAAGTTGCAGATTTAAAATTTCAAAATCAAGTAGAGAAGAAGAAGATTCCAGGCTCATCCCTGTTTTGAAACTGTCAAGAGCCTTCTGTCTTCAGGAAAAAAAAAGGTGAGCAAACTTTTGTTTCTTTCCAATCTTTGTTGCCGTGTGAACTCTTGGATGATATAGTAAAGTTAATTGTTGGTTTGCATGCAAGAATTTTGAGTATGTGAATGAATGTTTGGCCTGTGTATGATTGCACAAGAAAGTAACTCACTGTTTAACTTCAGGAAACAAATGATGAACTTGGGTTTTGGATATGCTTTGTGTTTCAGTAATAAAGACAAAGCAAAGTTTGAAGTTTTTATTTTTTCCTCTAGAAACTGTAAAAAGAAAAGAAAAGGAAAAAAAATAGAGTTTCCTTTAAGTACCAGATTTACAAGAATAAACTATATCAAGATCAAATTCTCTCTCCCTCTTTTCTTCTGGAATGGATTGTAATACAAGTTCAAGTTTTTTTTTTTTTTTTTTTTTAAAAGAACTCTTTACTTTGGTCCAGTAATAAAAATTTAAGCAAAGTTTATATAGTTTTCTTTCTAGAAATTGTAAAACAAAAACACAGTTATATTTGAAGCAACCTGTAAACAAGTTCAAATTATTGTTTAAAACTTGTATTTTATTTCAGTATTGAGTTGAAGTTGGGTTTGGTGTTGAAAATTTGGAAGGTTACTGTGATGAACCCTAGTTTACTTTGGGTTACAGTTTTGGGTCGAATTTGAACTCCTCTGTGCATCGAGTTCAAAGATGTTTGGGGTGATGGTGGATGGTGAAGTAATGAAGCTAGTACCGGAGTTTGTATGTTGATAGTGGTCGAGAGGTGGAGAGATTGGTGTTGACAGGTTTGAAGTGGAGGTGGTTGGTCTGTTCCAGGTTTGGGGTAGGTTCTGGGTTGCAGAGTTTTGACTCGGGTTGGTCTCGAGATTTTTGGAAGGTAACTCGAAGTAGCAAGGGTAATGACTCGAAGTCAGATAGAGTAGTTCAGTGTTTGGGTTTCAGGCTTTATTAAACAGAAACTGTTCTGTTTTAGAAGTTTTTAAAATAAAGTTTAAATTTAAATCTGGGATTTGAACTTAGAATGAAATATTGAATCTGTAGATGAATTCAAAATGTTGAACTCTGATGTTGAAATAATTTAAATACAAAATTCAAATTTGGTTTGAAATAAAAATATATATATATATATAAAAGGAGAAGAACAGGAAATTGTTTCCAGTTTTTTTTAAAAATTGGATAAAATTACAAACTACAATGTTAGCATTGGATTTTAAACTGAATATAATAATGAATTTAAATAAGTCTAAATTTTGTTCTTTTGAAATTATTTAAAATTTAGAAAATTTCAAAGTTAAGTTTTTAAATAAAACAGAAAACTATTTCTGTTTTGAATGTAAAGGGTAAGTTTAAATTTGAAAGTGGAGATTTAAACTGGGTTTAAGTCCGAAAATTTGAATATGAATTCAAATTTTGTTGTCTGAGATTTGAAAATAATTATGTTTTCAAATTTAAATTTGATTTTAAAACTCTCAAGTGTGGATGCTTGTGTGTTTTGCATTTGTATTGGAAGGTTAAGTATTTGAATTAGAAATTCAAAATGAATTCAATCTGAGTTTTTAAATCTGAATTTAAAATTTTAAACTTCAGTTTTAAAATAAAGACTTAAGTTTAAATTTCTTTTAAATGATTAAGTGATTTGCATTGAATGGAAGGTGTAATTGTAAGAAGAATTTTAAAGAATTTAAACTAGAATGAGAATGGAAGTTATATTTAAATTTTGAAATTTAAAGAATTTTTAAATTTGATTTGAATTTGAATTGAGATTTAAATCCTTTTCAACTTGTTTATTTAAGTATATGTTTCTTGTAAACATATAAGGTTTAGATTTGTATTATTTTAGAATCTTATTTTAAATAAATTTGAGTCTTGAGTTTAAAGAGAATGTTAAATGGAATTTAATGTAAATTTAAAAACATTTTGTTTTTAAATGCATAATTTAAATAAGGAATGTTTATCTAAAGATAAAGAATTTTTTTAATGATTTGTGATTCATTTAATTATTAAGGTAGTACAAATGGATAATTAATATAATTAATTAATTAATGAAATGGATAATTAATATAATTAATTAATTAATGAAATGGATAATTAATATAATTAATTAATTAATGAAATGGATAATTAATATAATTAATTAATTAATGAAATGGATAATTAATATAATTAATTAATGAAATGGATAATTAATATAATTAATTAATTAATGAAATGGATAATTAATATAATTAATTAATTAATGAAATGGATAATTAATTAAAGTAATTAAGGGTTTTAATTTGATTAATTAAAGTTAAGATTAATTTTTCTTAGAATAATTAATTTGTAATTAAGAAATCATAAATTGAATGATATTAGATTTTAAATTAATAATTGAAGATTTATTAATTGAATAAATATGGATAGTTAATTAATTAGGGCTAATAAATAAAAGTAATTATGTGGGTAATAAATTTATAACCACATGGTCTATTCATCTTAATTAAAGATGTTTGATTGTTATTGGATGTTCCGTGATGGATTGATATATTTGATACGTGATGTGATGCTATGTGATGTTTGTGCTAAGCTGTCATATCTGTGATATATACATATTGTTATGCAAACCCCTTGACCCGTAGAATGACTTTTGGATTTCGATGCGACAGGGAGTCGGATTCCAGTCGGTTATCCGAAACCCACATCGAATCATATTAGTTAATCTTTGTGAATGATATTTTACTTTATCTATGAATCTGTGAATATAGATAAGCGTTATGGGTTATACCGCTTGTTGATATGATTGAATCTGTGATGATGATGTTGTGCACTATTGTGTTGAACCCCTAGACCACACCTATACACACACAAATATGGATGACACGTGGAAATGGGTTAAGTCACAGATTTTAAAAAAAAACGCTTTAAAATTGAATTTTTCCAAAATAGTTTTGGAATTAAAATTGAAGTTTTTGAAAATGAGTTTTCAAAAATAAAAGTTATTTGAATAACTTGATTGAGTTTTTGAAATGTAAATAAATTAATTTAAATTTGAATTCAATATTTGAAATTGAATTCTGTGACTTGGAAACTATTGTTTAAAAAGTTATTCAACTTACAAATGGGTTATATGGGTTTTAAACCATTTTTAAAGATGACGTTTTGGAATTTAAATTCAACTCAAGATTTCAATTTGTATAAATTAGATTTGCTTTCCCATAAGAAATGGACTTCCAAGTTGTGTTAAAAGGATTTTCAAGTCTAAAAGGAAAATTGTTTTCCAAGTTATAGATAAATCTTTGGAAATGAGTTTGAAAGCTATAAATCTTTAATTTAAGGATTTAATTGGGTTAATCCAATTGAAATGGGAATTGTTTTGAAATCTATGAATAGATCTTTGTGAAATAAATCTTTGTTTGAAGATTTTAAAATGGTAATTTGTTTAACCATTTGAAAGAAAGGTTTGGATTTTATAAGTCGTGACTTAACTGAAATCCCTTATCCATATGTTTTTAAATATGGCGCTTACTATTCGGTTTAGCCGGGAGAGGACCTTGTGTCATATAGCCCATTCCGAATAGTGATACGACGTTATGGATAGCATTTGAAGACCGGTGGTGAAGACTGGGTATTTGTGAGAACGATAGGATAACCTATCGATTGACTCTGCACTGAGTTGCTCCGGTATAGAGTTCTCCTTAGTGATGGGAAGTCCGATCGGGATTGTGGATACCCGGATTCGCAAGGGCTTCTTCGGAAGTGCCTTCGGTTCTGTTCGAACCCGGAACAGACTTGTATGGTTGTATGTCCGACATTACACTTTGAGATGTTATCTGATCTCTATCAAATAAATTTCTGCTTGGTGGCGGAGAATTTATTCTCTTAGCTTAACACCCTTCTCTGAGACGTACGAGCTCAGAGGTTATGTAGTTGATATTTATCAATGATATTCCCAATTTGGTAATGTGGCATGCTGAGTGCTGCTGTGTGATGATCATTGGTTGATCATTTGTGATATGATCATTTGTTTGATCATTTATCTTTGTGATCATTGCTTTGGTCATCTGTTGACCCAAAGCATGGCTTTGTGCCAAAGCGTAGCTTTGTGGACGAGACTGCATCAGGACCTCACTCCCCGGAAATGGTCGAAACAGGAAAGATGCGGCAAGGTTATGAGGGTCGCTCCCTTTAGGGTGTGTCATTCCCTTCTGGTAAAGGGTGATATCAGGTATGGAGCCCTGGTATTTAACCCATGTGGTTGCTCCAATCTCATTTACTGTGTGGTTGTTGCTTTGAGGCGCCTCGGATAAAGGTCCCAAAGGACCGGGGGATGGCATATTCGTGTAGTAGTTACCTAGTTACAGAGGTAACCCGGCCTTGTGTTGGCAGAGATCTAACCGTAACGTTAGTTCTCGGGACGTCCCGCCAGAGGCGATCCCATATGGCAGTAGGAAGTTCCTTAGCCTGACCATTTGTGGGAAATCCATTCATCCAATACGTGCCTTGTACGGTTTTAGTTGTAGAACCTGCCTTTTACTTATGGTGGCGCCCCACTGTTTAGATGGTAGCTATAGTAGGCATATGATACTGGTCGTATGTTGGCTAGGATTTATATTATACTTTCGAAATGGTTTTCCACACTTTGCACTTATAGTAATAATATCGAAGAAATTTTCTCGTATTAAGCATATTTGACTATCATAAGGAGAAATCTCCTCCAATTCTGCGTTTGCATTGTGTGTGTGGCGGGAGGCCTTATGGTAGTTTCATTTTCTAAAAAGCATTACGGATTTCAAACTTTAAATTCCTACGTTGTTTGTTTTAAAAGACCAAATGTTTTTGTTTGCTCATACCAGTCCCATGACTGACCTGGAGTTTATTGTTCCTTTCCTAAACTCGGGGTGCCCACTATTTTCCCACACGGGCAGTCTAGAGTTGGGTTTTTCAGATAGTCAGGTTTAGTAGATTATCTGGAGCTAGTTCCGTCTTTGGATCGGGACTGCATTTGCTTATCTTTGTGCATCGTTATTGGGAGTTCGAGCTATTTTCTGGATTGGTGCTTTAGAGATGGAGATTACTGATACTGGAGTTCTTTTCTTTGAAGACCATATTAGAGATTTTTGTTCCGCTGCTGTGTTATCTTTTCTTTTCTGCTGCTGTTATCTTGTATCATATCTCTGATGTATAATAGTATCTATTGTATCGTCTGTTGTATCATATTGTATCAGATGTTGTATCAATGATGTATATATGATATATGTTATTCTTTTTCTTCCGCTGTGTTGTTATACTTAATGTGTTATAAGCTCCGGCGAACCAGATTCGACGTTTGGATCTGCGGCATTTGAATACGAGTGTCGTATTCGGTGCCGATTTTCGAAGGTCGATTCGGGATCGTTACAAAAAAGGTGGCTTCTAGTACAGGTCTGAACTTGTTTTGACCAGACAAAACTTTGTATATGGAGGCTGAAATATTTTCTTGCAACTTGAATTGACAAAATGCCATGCTAAATAAATGCATGTCTTCATATTTGTTTACATATAATTAATATTTGCTGGTCTTTGTACTTATGTATAAAGATATTTTGAATATGTGAGTAGCTTTCCATCTTTTGCATAGGTTATGCATATATTATACAGTAAGGTAAATAATTTGTCTTTATCTTGCATTGTTCAGGTGTATGTATAGGTTAAGGAAATAGTTTATCTTCTTTGAATTGTACATATGCATATGTTACGCAGTGATATATGTTAATATATTTAATTTGTTTCTTTGTTTCTTTGCATTGTTCATAAGGTTTACTTATACTAATATTTATTTGTATTTTTATTTTTTTAGCTAAAGATATTCATGCTTACTTATTTATTCTTATATTTTATATTCTAAATATCGATATTTAAATTACATTCATTATGGTTTACTTACATTTTATACTTATATGTATTTCTGTATGTACTTTATCAATAATTAAGTTATATTCAAACGTTAGACTTATTTTTATGTTGATAGAATTTGATTTTTATTTCAAACATTATCATCTACATCTATATATTTATTTATCACATGTTAACAAGACAAAGTATTTTAATTCAATTATATAGGACAAATTTTATTATAAATATTATTGAGATTTTATTTTAAAATTTCAAATCAATTCCCTTTTCAAAATACAAATCCATACAAATAAATGGCAATTATTCCAAAAGTCATATTCATTTTAAAATGATAAATTTAATTTTTATTTAAATTAGATTAAATATCTATTAAAATAATACTGCTAAAATACCGGGTCGTCACACACACTATCATTGGATTAAAATATAGTAAGCAATTGGAATAGTGAGAAGGTGATTATTATAGTAATGGTAAATTTATCATTAGCACGTAATTAGTAAATAAATATTGAAATACATCAGTATACTACTATTATTTGCATGGTAACAATAAATTTACCAGCATTGCCTATAAATCAAATAGTAAAGAAATGTCAAAACTTGTAATAATCCTTTTTTTGAAATCTTAGTCATTTAAATGATATCTTTGAATATTGGAAGTTAATTTAATCGATAACTCAAAAAGTAAAATTGGGGACGTTATGAAATCTAGGTACGAGACAACTTTATTTGTTTCGAGAGTGTCGATTCCCTGCATTTTTAGTATAAACATCAATATGTTTGAAATAGAGAATTTTGAGTTTTATATTGGGATTTGATGGATAAATGACCCAGAAAGCTAACTTTTGCAAACAAGTTGAATTAGGCCATAAGATTACCATTGCATCTGGAATACCATTTTCGAATCTTTTTAATAAAATATCGAGGTGTTTAGAGTTATGGACTTTGAGTTGCAAGGAAGATAAGTTTTTTAATTAATAGAGAGGATGGTTTTAGACCCAAGGCACATTAGCATTTCTTACAAACAGTCACAAACTTTGGCTCTTCCCTCATCTTTTCATATTCACATTGCCTTCTCTCTTACGCTCTCTTTCAAAAACCTAAAGGTTCAAGCCCTTAATCCAACCAAAAAACATGAAATAATTTCCATTAAATCAAATTAAAATCACCAAAACTCCTCTCATGCTTTCCCGTAAAATTTATATTAGAATCGAAACATTTGGAGGTAATTTGATTTTCGAACATGAAGAGGAAGGGGGTTAAAGAATATGTTCTTGTTGCTTTGGGGTTGTTAAAGGTTGCTAGCATGGACATAAACTTTGCAGCTTGTAGAGATACAAAGATGCATACTTTACTATGAAATATGAAATGAATGCTTGATGATGGGTTTCACAAGTATAGCTTGATTTGGTATAGTTCGGAGATTTCAAGCAAGATGAAATGATTTCGTGCAATATAAATGAGAACGGTGTTGTTTTTACTAAATTTAGTAAGCTATTACGGACTTATAGTTTAATTGCTTATGGGATGATAGAGGTTATCATGTACAAACACATTAGTAAACTTATAATGATAAAATGTTGATAAAATATGAACATTTGATAAAGTTAGTAGGCAACTAGATGATTGTTCGCTTGATACTTGATTTCTAGTAGTTGATATGTGATTTATCGTAATGGAAAATAAAGAATAAGGTGCATTAGTCCATAGTTGAATGGAATATATCCCTTGATAACTTAAGATAAATTAATAACATTTGTTAGAGAAGTAATCAAAGTAGAGATTTTTATAACGTTAAGCTTTGAAGGGGTTTGTAGATGAGTTTATAAAGTATGAGATTTTATGATATAATGAGAAGAAGATAGGATTTTTGAAAGAGGGTTTGATTATAAAAAAGTGATCTATAAAATTTATATATAGTATTAATACTAAATGATAGGGTTATAAGTTGGATAGCGATATTTTTGTAACGCCCCACCTCTATACCCACGCTAGCCAAGAACACTACGGTGTAGTGCTGTCAACTAGCACGGAGAATAAGGCTGTTGAGGAGCGACCATCCGTGTAATTGCTTTGTGCGAGCACCGATATGCCAGATAGTAAAAGCGTGCATTTCATTTCAGGAGGAAATCCGACATGCCGATGCAAACTCAAAGCTACTACACAGTGGCTATAATAGTCTAGGACAAAAATATAAAATAATAACACAGATAATATAAATTCGGAACACAGATGAAACAAAAAGTCTCATATATATATATATATAATAACTGATGTCAGTTACAATACATTTGACACGGTACATGTGATACAACTACAACAGTCGACTCAAGAAGTTACATATACAAGTACATTAACGATTAATATACATGAAGACATATCAACCTATACTATGACACGACAACTCCAAAAGATATGAAAGAACTTCATAGCTCGAGCAGCATCCCAAAGCAGAATATCAACAACCTGAAATAACTCGGGTCTGACCCGAGTATTACAATCAAAAGAAAATAATACCCGGGTCAGTCTAATTCAAGCTCGGTTATTAATTCACAGAAGCAATAATAATCAAATAACGAATAGATGACAATCACAATAAATCTCGTCTATCCAATCACTAATAAGGATGAATTGGACAAAGGAAACAATCAAGTAATTGGGAACATCAATTAAAACGACAACTCGAGTAGGGCTGCAGTATACGCAAGCGTGTACTGCCACGCCACTACAACATATTGAATACGAAATAGATCCATAAATCAAAAGCAAAAGAAATAACACCAAAACCAATACCGTGTGGCTGCAGTTCACGCTTGCGTGCACTGCCTTGCCACTATAGTGATGATGTACCCATTGAATACCGTGTGGCTGCAGTTCACGCTTGCGTTCACTGCCTTGCCACTATAGTGATGATGTACCCAATGAAAATTCACAAGCGTCGCCGTGAATATCATAAGGCCAAGTGTCGATTAAATTGCAGAGACAAATGCGAGGTCAAGCCCAATGAATTTTAGGCTCAACACAAGGCGATGAGCAAAGTAGCAAGTCATGTACACTAAAACAAAGTAAAGAATGTATAAATGCACATGAACAAGTACTGTGCATATACAAGTGCACATAAACAAGTGTAGTGCAATGACTAGACTAGCAAATGTAGTATACAAGTGATGCAGGCAAAATGGATTTATGCAACCTGAACCAACAGAGCACGAAGGCTCGAATGACCAAATACACATGGCAATGATACAACATGGTGCAAAAGAAAGATGCAATTTACATCAAACTGCAATGAACCAAAAATCACAAAACCAACATCAACTAAGTTCAAAGGGTCAAGACAGCTTCAACACAAATTGAAACTGCTTATATACTCGAAGCACAGTGCCAAATGGCATGAACAAGGCTCTAATGTACAGCCTCCATTGTATATATATATACAGTAAAATGGCTGCAACATAATCAGGGTAGTAAAGAATGAATGCCACAACTTCAGAGAGCATGCGCAAGTGACTCGAAGCAGTGAGTCAAATACAGTTAAGACAGTGGTGAATATGCAGCACCACGCAACATGAAGCAAACTCATGTGAACATGGACAAAAGGGACACAAATCTGGACTAATTTTCCATCAGATGAATAAGAAACAAAGACCAGGCTACTCAATGTATACAACATGCAGTGCAACAAAACTCAAGTTAAACTGAGTACAGTTCAATGCAAAAACAGGACCAGACCAACATATGAAATATGAATATGTACATGAAGTAAACATATACATATATGTGTGTAGTCAGTTCAAGTCTAACCAAACAGTGAACCTCAATATCGAAATGAGACAGTAATGCAAGCAATGCTACGATATGCCTCAGAAATTATCCATATGCAATGAAGACAGTGGTTTAAAAATATCAAAGTGTATAGGTCAGGGAAGAACCCAGACCACATGAATTAAGTGTGCAACTGACCTGAATGTCACAAATCGCAACAAACATAATGGATGCAACTGATGAATGGTGCAAGGGACAACACGCATAAAGTTCAAATATAACAATAAGGTTTAGTGGGTTTGAGTTCAAAACAAAACAGATGTCAAGAGAACATCGAAATGCAGTTTGAAATAGGCAGTGGCAGTACTACCGTGAAGTATGTAAATGCAGACTAGCTACTAATGATCAAGTTCAAAGTTGAAGCTAACAGTTCAGCAACCTACACTTTAAATAATTCAAGTGAAGATACCAAATACAACCTGAATGAACTAGCCTGGAAACATGCTCAAACTCAACTGGCACATAACTACAAGTATGCAGTAGCTAACAGCATATGAGTGACCTCAAGCAACCACAAAGATCACAATTCGAAGTGGACAGAACCATCAGGCATGCAATGTGCAGACTACAAAAATGATTCAAGCACAGTGCTACTACAAATATCACAATGGATGCAACACCAAACCCAAAACCAAGATAAACAAGTCAAGGTCAAACATTCATATCAGAAGTGGTTTCAAATAATGCCAATAAAAAATGCCAAGGCCGACAGTACGCAAGTCAATGCCAAAGTCGAACTA
This sequence comes from Allium cepa, assembly GCA_030765085.1. NCBI lineage: Eukaryota > Viridiplantae > Streptophyta > Magnoliopsida > Asparagales > Amaryllidaceae > Allium > Allium cepa. The sequence goes on along the minus strand of CM060939.1, from coordinate 770,021,547 downwards.
GCGAATTCGAAACCAATTCAACATCCAAAATCAAGTCAAGGCCGAAACAAAGAAACGAAATAAGCAAACGAGGTCAAAGAATTTGAATTAGATGTGAGTATAAATTACTCACCTTGTTGCCAAATCGAAGCAGAGGCCATCGGAATCGAACACGAACGATTTGAAGTTGTTAAATGATTGCCGAAGCCCCAATTTTTGGACGAAGAGGAAGGAGGACGAAGCCGCCATTAACTCTCTCGCTCTCGTTTGCTTTCGGGCTAGTGAATGGGAAAAATGAAGAAAATAAAAAAGGGGAACGGGTTAAAGAACGTAAAGAGGGGGACGGTTCGAACGGCACTCAAAAAAAATAAGAGGCCGATATTCACAATTTCAAAGCTCACAACACTTGACCAATTTTATTTTATTTTTTTAAGAATTTCAACCCGGTAAAACAAAATCTCCATCCTCAATTTGCTAGCGACAATAATTATTTAAATGACGATAATAAATTTTCACAAAAACTCGGGTTGTTACAGACTCCCCTCCTTAAAGAAATTGCGTCCTCGCAATCTTAAGGAATAAATGGACAAAAGGTAACAACCACTTGTCGCCTACGACAGAGTGCATCGGTAACAAGATTTTCCCTTCCGGGAGTGGTAAATAATATCAAGATCATAAGATGTATGGAGCTCGAGTCAACGTGGTTGACTCAAATCATGTTCCTTATGAGAAAATAAATATTCCCAAGATTCATGATCAGGGTAGAGAACAAATTTCTCACCCAAAAATAATGGTGCCAAATTTTGAACAACGAACTCAATAGCCAAGAGCACTAGATCATGAGTAGCATATCTAGTCTCAATAGGCATTAATGATTTAGAAACACAAGAGACAGCACGTTCTCTTCTGCAAGAGAATGGTATGCAAACCAAGACGATTAGCATTGGTACAATCGATAAAGTCTTGGTTCCCTCGGGAATCACAAGAATAGAAGTGTCGGAAAAGAGTTGTTTTAAATAGTATTCTTTCCCGAAAAGCTAAAACTTTCGAAATTTACAATTTACTTTATGTAATTATCTTTTCAGACAAATTTACATTTAAAATTCAATTTACTGTGTCTGATTGTCTCATCAAAGCGTCTAGGAGATTCCTATCGATAACGTTGATCAAGCGCATCGACCAGAATTCTTAAAGCACTCAATGGGAAATACAATCACAAAACATTCTTTTAATTTTATAAAAGGAATTTACAAATTTTCACCCTCAAACGGACAAGTCCGAAATTAAACGAATTAGTAAAAGAAAGGGGTCATAGTCCTCGATTTTGCTGAAACGTTTAAATCGCTTTCTCATTCTTTTGAAAGCGTAAACTATAAAAAATTTGAAAACGATTTTTATTTTTGAAACAATTTTTTTTTAAACACGTGATTAAAACAGCGATATTAGTAGAAACTTCGATAAGTGGATCTTCATTCATCAAAAGTGTCACAAGAATCTTCTCAAAGATAGAAAGGGATATCATACCCTAAACTTGTACTCATAACAAGTCAATGACACACGAATTCACCAATGCACAAGAATTGATAAAACTTATCAATAAAAATCACGAAAATTGGTGAAGCACAAATTCTAGAAATCTACACAAGAAATCCAGAAATCACAAGATAAGAGTATGAAAACTCGAACGGGAGTATGAAAACTCGAATGAGAGTATGAAAACTCGAACGGAGTATGAAAACTCGAAGGAGAGTATGAAAACTCGAACAGAGTATGAAAACTCAAACGGAGTATGAAAACTCGAACAGAGTATGAAAACTCGAACGGAGTATGAAAACTCGAAGTAGAGTATGAAAACTCAAACGGAGTATGAAAACTCGAAGTAGAGTATGAAAACTCAAACGGAGTATGAAAACTCGAACAGAGTATGAAAACTCGAATGAGAGTATGAAAACTCGAACGGAGTATGAAAACTCGAAGGAGAGTATGAAAACTCAAACGGAGTATGAAAACTCGAACAGATTATGAAAACTCAAATGGAATATGAAAACTCGAACAGAGTATGAAAACTCGAACGGAGTATGAAAACTCGAAGTAGAGTATGAAAACTCAAACGGAGTATGAAAACTCGAAGGAGAGTATGAAAACTCACCAACACGCGAGCATGAAAATTCATCAACACATGTAACGCATAACGAGAACGGGAGCACGAAAACTCACCTACACGCGAGCATGAAAACTCATCAGCACATGTAACGCAAAGCGAGAACGGGAGCACGAAAACTCACCTACATGCGAGCATGAAAATTCATCAGCCCGTGCAACGCATAACGAGAACGGGAGCACGAAAGCTCACCTACATGCGAGCATGAAAACTCACCAACACGTGCAATGCAAAGCGAGAACGGGAGCACGGAATCTCACCTATACGTGAGCATGAAAATCACCAACACGTGCAACGCAAAGCGAGAACGGGAGCACGGAATCTCACCTACACGCGAGCATGAAAAATCATCAACACGTGCAACGCAAAGCGAGAACGGGAGCACGGAATCTCACCTACACATGAGCATGAAAATCACCAACACGTGCAACGCATAACGAGACGCTATCTCATGGTTGCAAGCCATTAATTTTGACACACGAATGGTCCGAAGACTGTGGGGCGCTACCCCACATGTGTGAGTCGAAATCACACAAATTGAGGTCTAGACTAACCAAAATTCAAAAAGGTATGTGTGAGTGGAATCACACAAGTGGTGTCTAGTCTAACCTCGCAAACAAAAGGAAAGTATGTGTGAATGAAATCACACAAATGGTGTCTAGTCTAACCTCGCAAACAAAAGGAAAGTATGTGTGAATGAAATCACACAAATGGTGTCTAGACAATCCTCAAAGCCCAAGAGATATGTGTGAAACGAAATCACACCGATGAGGCCTAGTCTAACCGAAAAGGTATGTGTGAACGAAATCACACAAATGGTGTCTAGACAATCCTCAAAGCCCAAGAGATATGTGTGAGACGAAATCACACCGATGAGGCCTAGTCTAACCGTAAAAATGATCGTCATGATCAACGAGAAGTGTCGATTACACTAAGTTAGTAAATGTAAAAGTTTAGCTTCATGTCCCATAACCACTTGCTTAACTTAAATATTTACGAACAAACTGTAAATCTTCACTAGAAAATTGTCACATGAGGTTCAATCGAACAAGTCCAAGAATTAACCGACGAAGCAAACGCAAGCGTTTCATACCACTTGTTATACTAAGCCGTTTAATTAGATTTCTCATACGAGTGAAATAAAGATTTGTATATACTAATAGATTGGAAAACGGTTTTAAAAACGAGTTTGGTATTGAAAATAGAGTTGAAAACATTTTGATAAAAGAGTTTTGATATTTACTACTAGTATTGAAACCTTTATATTCTTAAAGTGACAAATCACAAAAATGATTGTAGAAACAATCAATCACAAGAATTCACATACGAAGACGTGAATAGAATCCAAAGAAATCGATACCGAATTCATCGAAAGGTATGCCCACAAAAATCCCGAAGAAAAGGTCATCAAAGTTGCTAATAAATGATAGCAACAAATCGGGAAATAATCAAGAATCGATTAAATTCGAAAACCAAATCAATTCACTAAGATTCACATTCGAAGACGTGAATAAAATCCGAAGAATTCGATTCCAATCCATCAAAGTAGGAATACCGAAAAATTCCTGAAATAGAAGTTATCAAAGTCGACAAAGGTGATAACAACTATCCGGAAAAGAAGAATCGATCAACAATTGAAAAAACAAAGCAGAACGAGCATAAATGCTTGAATGACTTTAGCAAAAGTAAAAGTCAAGTCAATGTCGATATCGACCAGGCAAAGTCCAAGACAATTTCTTTTATACCAAAGAAATTTTAAAACTATCAGAGAGAGGCACATGAAAGCCAACAAACCATGGATAAACAGACAGAGTCGACAATTGAAATGCAATATGTCGGATAAACAGACAGAGTCGACAATTGAAATGCAATTTGTCTCAAAGATTGATACCCAAAACCCAATTGCATGGAGACTCCATCCAGTACACGAATCCGAGATAAGAATGCATATATACAGCAGTTCGAATAAACAACGCGAGTTCAAATCGAAGTGGGTACGAGTTGCAGCAGCATGCAACTTGGTATAGCATATACACAAGGATACTTAGCAGTGCATACTCGAATGAGTAAGTGCAACAGAGAATAGCAGCAATGCTCATAAATAAGAGTTAGGAATTCATACCTAACAAATCAAAGATGATTTTAGATAAAGATGTGAGATAAAACATCGACAAATAGTAGTAACACATGTACTATCTAAGTTATGTTTTATATTTGTTCTAAACTCCAGGCTCTGATACCAAGCTGTAACGCCCCACCTCTATACCCACGCTAGCCAAGAACACTACGGTGTAGTGCTGTCAACTAGCACGGAGAATAAGGCTGTTGAGGAGCGACAATCCGTGTAATTGCTTTGTGCGAGCACCGATATGCCAGATAGTAAAAGCGTGCATTTCATTTCAGGAGGAAATCCGACATGCCGATGCTAACTCAAAGCTACTACATAGTGGCTATAATAGTCTAGGACAAAAATATAAAATAATAACACAGATAATATAAATGCGGAACACAGATGAAACAAAAAGTCTCATATATATATATATATATATATAATAACTGATGTCAGTTACAATACATTTGACACGGTACATGTGATACAACTACAACAGTCGACTCAGGAAGTTACATATATAAGTACATTAACGATTAATATACATGAAGACATATCAACCTATACTATGACACGACAACTCCAAAAGATATGAAAGAACTTCATAGCTCGAGCAGCATCCCAAAGCAGAATATCTACAACCTGAAATAACTCGGGTCTGACCCGAGTATTACAATCAAAAGAAAATAATACCCGGGTCGGTCTAATTCAAACTCAGTTATTAATGCACAGAAGCAATAATAATCAAATAACGAATAGATGACAATCACAATAAATCTCGTCTATCCAATCACTAATAAGGATGAATTGGACAAAGGAAACAATCAAGTAATTGGGAACATCAATTAAAACGACAACTCGAGTAGGGCTGCAGTATACGCAAGTGTGTACTGCCACGCCACTACAACATATTGAATACGAAATAGATCCATAAATCAAAAGCAAAAGAAATAACACCAAAACCAATACCGTATGGCTGCAGTTCACGCTTGCGTGCACTGCCTTGCCACTATAGTGATGATGTACCCATTGAATACCGTGTGGCTGCAGTTCACGCTTGCGTGTACTGCCTTGCCACTATAGTGATGATGTACCCAATGAAAATTCACAAGCGTCGCCGTGAATATCATAAGGCCAAGTGTCGATTAAATTGCAGAGACAAATGCGAGGTCAAGCCCAATGAATTTTAGGCTCAACACAAGGCGATGAGCAAAGTAGCAAGTCATGTACACTAAAACAAAGTAAAGAATGTATAAATGCACATGAACAAGTACTGTGCATATACAAGTGCACATAAACAAGTGTAGTGCAATGACTAGACTAGCAAATGTAGTATACAAGTGATGCAGGCAAAATGGATTTATGCAACCTGAACCAACAGAGCACGAAGGCTCGAATGACCAAATACACATGGCAATGATACAACATGGTGCAAAAGAAAGATGCAATTTACATCAAACTGCAATGAACCAAAAATCACAAAACCAACATCAACTAAGTTCAAAGGGTCAAGACAGCTTCAACACAAATTGAAACTACTTATATACTCGAAGCACAGTGCCAAATGGCATGAACAAGACTCTAATGTACAGCCTCCATTGTATATATATACAGTAAAATGGCTGCAACATAATCACGGTAGTAAAGAATGAATGCCACAACTTCAGAGAGCATGCGCAAGTGACTCGAAGCAGTGAGTCAAATACAGTTAAGACAGTGGTGAATATGCAGCACCACGCAACACGAAGCAAACTCATGTGAACATGGACAAAAGGGACACAAATCTGGACTAATTTTCCATCAGATGAATAAGAAACAAAGACCAGGCTACTCAATGTATACAACATGCAGTGCAACAAAACTCAAGTTAAACTGAGTACAGTTCAATGCAAAAACAGGACCAGACCAACATATGAAATATGAATATGTACATGAAGTAAACATATACATATATGTGTGCAGTCAGTTCAAGTCTAACCAAACAGTGAACCTCAATATCGAAATGAGGCAGTAATGCAAGCAATGCTACGATATGCCTCAGAAATTATCCATATGCAATGAAGACAGTGGTCTAAAAATATCAAAGTGTATAGGTCAGGGAAGAACCCAGACCACATGAATTAAGTGTGCAACTGACCTGAATGTCACAAATCGCAACAAACATAATGGATGCAACTGATGAATGGTGCAAGGGACAACACGCATAAAGTTCAAATATAACAATAAGGTTCAGTGGGTTTGAGTTCAAAACAAAACAGATGTCAAGAGAACATTGAAATGCAGTTTGAAATAGGCAGTGGCAGTACTACCGTGAAGTATGTAAATGCAGACTAGCTACTAATGATCAAGTTCAAAGTTGAAGCTAACAGTTCAGCAACCTACACTTTAAATAATTCAAGTGAAGATACCAAATACAACCTGAATGAACTAGCCTGGAAACATGCTCAAACTCAACTGGCACATAACTACAAGTATGCAGTAGCTAACAGCATATGAGTGACCTCAAGCAACTACAAAGATCACAATTCGAAGTGGACAGAACCATCAGGCATGCAATGTGCAGACTACAAAAATGATTCAAGCACAGTGCTACTACAAATATCACAATGGATGCAACACCAAACCCAAAACCAAGATAAACAAGTCAAGGTCAAACATTCATATCAGAAGTGGTTTCAAATAATGCCAATAAAAAATGCCAAGGCCGACAGTACGCAAGTCAATGCCAAAGTCGAACTAGCGAATTCGAAACCAATTCAACATCCAAAATCAAGTCAAGGCCGAAACAAAGAAACGAAATAAGCAAACGAGGTCAAAGAATTTGAATTAGATGTGAGTATAAATTACTCACCTTGTTGCCAAATCGAAGCAGAGGCCATCGGAATCGAACATGAACGATTTGAAGTTGTTAAATGATTGCCGAAGCCCCAATTTTTGGACGAAGAGGAAGGAGGACGAAGCCGCCATTAACTCTCTCGCTCTCGTTTGCTTTCGGGCTAGTGAATGGGAAAAATGAAGAAAATAAAAAAGGGGAACGGGTTAAAGAACGTAAAGAGGGGGACGGTTTGAACGGCACTCAAAAAAAATAAGAGGCCGATATTCACAATTTCAAAGCTCACAACACTTGACCAATTTTATTTTATTTTTTTAAGAATTTCAACCCGGTAAAACAAAAACTCCATCCTCAATTTGCTAGCGACAATAATTATTTAAATGACGATAATAAATTTTCACAAAAACTCGAGTTGTTACATTTTAGTAGAGTTTATGTAGTCTGACTTGACTTTATTAGTTTGATATATCAGTTATTTGTCATGCCTTCGAGCATCGAACTATCTTGCTTTTGTGTATTGGTAATGCCTTCATGCACTAGTATGTATTTATCATTATACATTATTCTTTCCATTGTGAGCTATGCGTTGAGGTCATACCGTAATCTAGAGTTATTTTTTTTTTTAATTTACCACATAGTGTGCCACACTTGGTATTAGCATATATTCAGGGCATTGTAAATAGCAGGTCGTTACACTTAGTATTATAGCTTTGGTTATCTGATTAGAGAGAAGTGGACCATGCTACATTATTGAATGACCTAGGAGAACTTGAGTAAACCAATACTTCCATGAGTACAAATGTATCCATAAAATGCACTATACGGACATTAAACAAAACAAAGTACACATAGAGGGTTGGTCACTTAGGAGATGGATACTCGATGATGGATGCGAAGGTGAGAGTGCGTACTTGTCTTTTTGATAATCGATATGTTTAATATGTAGCACACATCATTCGAGTACTGATTTACTCTTTAGAGTCGGTACTAACCATTCTTGAGAAGTAGAGATATGGTGAGAACTATTGCAAAGAACATTGAAGATGGGTTATGACGGTCATAACTCTTCCTCTAAGAGAAGACTTGTTGACATCCAAGCATTAATTGGCCAACTTTCGAGCTAACACTCCACTATAGATGTTCTAAGTGACACAAGAAAGAAATGGTAGCTTGTTGAGGACCCAGACCGGGAGCCAATTTTATAGAGTCGTGTGAAGACATTCCAATTCTTATGGAAAGTCCAATAGCAAAACAAAGTGTTACATGTATACTCAGTATTACTTGGGAATATGAGATCTTACCATTCGTTATATGGATTTTGACAAAATGTAGAACGAGGATTGCACTGAGATGACTTTGGCGGACCTTGAATGAATGGGTTTGTTGTTACATAGAGAAACCCTTAATATGTCGAGTCCTATGAGGGATTGACAATTAATATGGTCTAATCTTAGGTGAAGTCAATCAGTACTAACTTAGAGTATCCAAATGCATTTTCATGGTTTCTGATTCACCTCATTGTGGCGGGATTGAGTTTTATGTTTGTTTCGGATAAGGATGCAAGCCCATAGTTAGGTATATCAGAAAATATTCAATGAATTGACTGCTAAAGGATTAAATGCGAGTCAGAGATATGTATATGGAAAGTTCCATCAGGGATGCATACTTTCAAAGAAAGACAAACCTGTTGTAGCCGCTGCTCAGACAGTTAGCTAGAAGACTTCTGTGTTAGTCCTTGAGATGATAGTTTTGATGACATCAAACTTAGAATAAGATTATAAAATATAAATACTAACATTATAGTTTAGATATATATGTATATGCAGGATCTAACCATGCAGGTACCAAGAATGAAGACTGTACAATATAGCGATTCAAGATATTAAGATTGAAGACTCATGAGTATCAAGATTATCAAGAGTTCAAGATTTCAATAATAAGTAATTTATTTAGGAATTTTGTTAAAACTCCTAGAAAAGCACTGGCATCTTAAAATCCAATTTATTCGTGGAATGGAATCCACTTCGAGCCTGTTAAAGGGATGGAACCCTAAGTAGGATGGAAGCTACGAAAAATCGCTAACCTTTTATTCAAATGTTTTTACAAAATTATATCTTGTTTTCAAAATGATTGCAAAACCTTCCTTTTAAAAGAATCAAAAACATCTATCCTAGTTTTAAATATTTTAGCCTCAAAATAATCTTTATTTTTCAAAATTAATTTATTCTTAGTTTTAAATTATCTTTGAATTATAATATTTTATTTAACTTTTAATATTTATACTTAGATTTCAATATAAAATTATAGTAAAATTTATATATATACCAAAATATTATTCTCTATATTTACTTATGTATTATAACTATATTTAAGTACATTTATAAAGTTTAAAATAGTTTAAATACAAGATAGGAGTTATTTTCAAAGATAAACAAAACACCAAATTTTTTTTGGCATGTCGACATCCTCAAGTACCACATGTCGACATGGTAGCAGTTTATTTCAAAAATTTGAATTTCAAAGGAAGTGTCTATTCATCATATCCTTTCACGAATGGACATGGCTGTTGTTCCACTATAAATAGGGGTAGTTTTGAACGAATTTACATATACAATTTCTCAGATTTCACTCCTCTTCTTCTTCAACATTTCTTTATACACATTTTTTCCATTACTCTGCCGAAATCAGCATTGAATCTAACAGATCATCTCTGATTTTATTCTCTATCACTATCTCAACAAGATCTCAGTGCTATTCAGAGTTATAAACTTCTTTATAATCATTTAAGCGAGAAAAGGTGTGATTGTAGCCTTGGAAATCAATCAAGTGAGAAAAAGGGGTGATTGTAGCCTTGGAAATCAATTGGGTGAACTTGTTGCCCGTGAAATCAAGTATCTCTACCCAGAGAATTGTGAATCTGGAGTGGTGTACCTCGTGGCCTTGAAATCGAGGGTGTAATTGTACAATTGCTTTTGAAAGGAAATTTGTACTTGTGTGCGGGACTGGATGTAGGGTAACTCCGAACCAGTATGAAATCCGGTGTGTTCTTTCCTTTATTGCTATTACTTTATTTTTGCATCTGTGTTTGTTTATGTGATCATATCTGTATCTAAATATTGCATACATTTGTGTTCAAATTAACAAAAACTCAGAAAGATTTAGTAATTCCTTAAAAACACTATTCACCCTCCCTCTAATGTTAATCCTAGCATTAAGATCCATATTCCGCATTTCTCACATTTTGTAACAACCCTAATTTTGAGTAACATTATTTAGAATATTTAATTAGATAAATCAAATAAACATAATGTTAATAGTTAAGGGATTAAAAACTGTTAATTAATATGGGGTCGTGCCTAAATGAATGTATAAGCAAAAGAAAATTGAAAATAAGCAAGTAGGAGGAATATGGTAAGGGTAATATGGGAATATCCTTCATTTCAATACCCTAAACCTTTTATTTTTCGGTCCTTATTCATTTTAACATTTGCAAACAAAACAAAAGCCCTTTTGAGCTGGACCGGCCACCATTAAGAAGATACGAGGAGAAGAAAAGCTAGGATTCAAGTAGAACGCTTAAGCAAATCAACTAAAGGCCAATCTCAACCCACTTAACACCAAGCCAAGGTGAATAACCTAATTCACATCTCACTTTTGATAATAATCTCGGTTTCAAGGTTTGATCCAAATTATTTTGCAAGTAATATGTCATGTTATATTTGTTAAAATGGATATATATGTTTATTGATGATTTATATGATTTCGTATGGATTTATGACATGTTTAAATTAGAGAACCAATTAAATGACATCCAAATGATTTGCGTTGTTGATATATGATCAAAAATGTTATTTTAGAAGTGAGTTTCAAGTTTCTTAATTTTCTAAGTAATTTTGGATTTATTATGAATTTTCTGTAAGAGAAAATAATTAATATTATGTTTAGATTATTTAAGGCAATTACATAATAATTTCGGGTTTGAACTTTATATATGTTAGGAAACATAATAAAAGTGAATTATTGTAATGTTTGTGGAATTTTCCTTAGTATTTTACTATGGTTAAGTTAAGGGACTTAAATGGTTACATGTTTGTTAAGGAGGAGGGCTTATTTGTTAAAACAATTTCAATTATTAATTACCAAATTCAACAGCCTTTTTAAAAAGAATTTTGATATAGAATAGGTAATTAATTATATTTTTACAAATTGGACAAGTTAGGTAAAAAGGAATTACTTTGAATGGTAATAAACCAGTTTTGTTTTGAATTACAACTTCGCCACTACCTCAGCTTGCTTCCGTCACCATGCCCAGTTAGACCTTTTGCACCTATTCGAAACTAGTGCACATGATATCAAGCAATTTTTATGTAGCGTATTGGAGAAAGGCAGAAGGAATGATGGTTTCGAAGGTATGCTACCAAAGGGGTTGAAGTCACTCTAATTAGCTTTCCAATAAATCAAATTTCCTTTGTTTAAAAAGATGCTTTCGAACAAGTTGCTACTTGCCTTTGTTTTTAGAAAGGAGCTATCGAAAGGATTGTCACTTACTTTTAAACAAAAAAAGATTTTGAAAGGATTGCCTCTTTTGAATCTATTCGATACCCATGTTACCGCATTCATACCTTTTGAATTTGTTAAGGCTGTTATAGCCATAAACCAATGTATTTCAAGGGAAAATCATTTGTGAAGATTTTTTATAAGGAAATGAAATCTGAATAGGGTAGTTAACCCTAAATATATGACTCAGATATTAGAAGACCAGATGAGACTGGTATGGGGTCGCGTCTTACACTTTAGCTATTATCCCATAACTAAAATAAGTCCAAAATTCTTGTGTGTAGGGCTTTGCCACATGTACGACTTAGATGATGTTACACATATAAGGGAATATACAGAATAATGATAGGTTGTTGGTGAGCCCGCAAAACTATTAGGATTAGTTGATCTAGAAGAAGATAGTTAAGGGCAGATAGTCCGATATTATGCTTAATAAAAGTTAGCATGTTTATAATGTCTGTAGGTCCGAGTCAGCCGGTGGTTAATAATTTGCTAGATAAAACTATAGTATGGATAGACATGCCATTGATTACTTGATTTATATGTATATGTGCTATTGCTATTATTGTTGTAGTCACTTTGACTGCAGGTTTTTAATTTGCAAAAGAAATGCTTTTAAAAGGATATTAGTGAGGGGAAATCTGTTTCACTAAGCAGCATAGTCTCACTTAATATCAGAATACCAAGATGTAATAGAATTATTCACACTAGGCATTATGTTTGACTCAAAGTTTATGTTTTTCCCTTAAATTCTCGAGTGCTCAAAATTAAATTTGAGTAGATTGAGAGTTAAGGACATTTCAAGTTTAGTAGGTTGGACGAATAAGCTTCTGAAGACGTGTAGAAGGCAAAAGAAAGCAGTGTAGGAGCTATTTAGTATTATTTTTGATGTGATGTATTTATGACTGATATGTCTGTTTAGTACTCCGATCATCCAAGAGGCATATTCATATGTCGCTATTTTCATAATTTTTAGTAATTATATTTGAGCAAAACTAGGGAATCGTTTTAGGATTATGTAATTGAATACAAAATATTGATTTAAATGTAATCGGAAAAGCTATTTTTTTAATCTGTGTTGATTTTATTTCATATTCATGTGCTTCTAATATTATGGATACCATTAACATTACAGCATTTTATCACCATAAGTTAATACTATAGATGACTGCAGCATTTGTAGAGCTTAGCTTCAGGCCTTAAAATAGGGGATGTTACAACTTGGTATCAAAGCATAGGTTTATAAAAAATTAAAAGAAATTTTAAACTTAAAATGATTTAAAAATAACATAATCTTAAGAAATTAGAAAAAAGATTAGGGTATGGGATAACGCTATAGTAATGTACTTGTATTTTCTATATATAAGTATACGCTTTATCTTTATTCTTCAATCTCTATTAAGGCTATTCTTCCATGCCTTACAAAGGCTTGAATGCAGATTTTAAGGAAGTAAGATATGGATGATAGGAATGGAAGAGTTAACTTTGGTGGAGGAAGCGACACTACTAGTGAAAATGCCATACCGAACACTAGAAGGAATCCGAGTCGAGCACAAACTATTAAATGTGGGTGCTAGAGCGCCGTAACATGATATGGGAGCTATATACTAGTTCTTCATCAACATTATGCAAGCTATAGCTGCTGCAGGGTTAGTTGGAGGATATGCTGGAGAAGGAAATCAGGAAGCTCCGGTGGTTAATAACTATGCAACACTAAGCAGAGATTATGCTAGGCTTGGAGGAAAGCCGTTTATCAGGACCGAGGACGCAATTAAAGTGGAAAATTGGTTGCTTCATTGCAAAAGGATTTTTGCTGATTTAGGACTCAATGATGAGCAAAAAAGGAGATTGATGTCCAAATAGTTTCAAGGAGCAGTACTGTACTTGTGGAACAGTGATACTGTAGGAATAAATGAAAAGACCATAACTTGGGTGGAATTTAAACGAGATTTAAGGAAAGATTCATGTCAAAAATCGCCAAGTTAACTCTACTCAGGAAGTTTGCTGAGTTGGTGCAGGGAGACATGACAGTGATGGAGTATGCTACCAGATTTAAGGAGCTATCAAGATATGGATAATCCATGGTTGATACGGTTATCAAAAGGAATGAGAAGTTCATCCGTGGATTGAGACCCGAGCTTGTTAAAGAAACTTTACCACATATTAAGGATATGTGCGATGTAGTTGTTGAGATGGATTTGAGGCATGAGGAGATCCTTGCTTTCTTTAATGATAACAAAGTAGTGGAGACCCAAGGTGGGCAGAACAAAAAGAGAATGTTTTTCCATAAGAATGGCACTCGAAAAGGAGGAGCAGACAAGAAAGGGAAGGCCAATGTAGTCTACTACAAATGTGATAAGAAGGAACACTATGCTCATGAGCGTTGGATAGGTAAAGCAAAGAAGGTTGCCAACAAGAAAGAAGTGAGGTGTTTCGATTATGATCAGATTAGACAATATAAGAACCAGTGCAAGGAACCGGCCAAGAATGGAAAAGGAAAACTGTTTGAATTGGAACCAGCTACCTCAACACCCAACAACAGAGGAGAAAGGAAAATCTATATTGGGAGGTATGCTTTTGATTCATGGTGTATCAGTTAGCGTTCCATTTAATACTGGTGCATCACATTCTTTTATATCTCACTGTTTGGTAGATAAGCTTAATCTAGAACCCTCATACTTAGTTACTTCCTTAAGGATTGTTAAACCGATAGGAGGGTATGCGACTCATGGGACGAGATGTGACCGCTTAGAGTTTGAGTTGTTAGGTCATATATTTTCTTGCAATTTGCATGCATTGATTTCGCAGGTTTGGTATTATTTTGGGGATGGATTGGTTAAGTAAATATGATGCTAGAATATTTTGCCATGATAAGAAAATATCACTTAGACACCTTAGTGGCAGTGATCAGATTCTATACCTCGTAGAAAACCCAAGTTTTGCGGTTAATGCTTGGTTGGGTGTCATGGAGACAGAAAACGAGTTGAACCCAGTTTTCATTATTAGAGAATTCGCAGATGTTTTTAAGCCTGTGATAGGACTACCGTCGAAATAAGCCACTGAGTTTCGGATAGATTTAGTACCAGGAGCAAAATCTATGAGTAGAACGCCAAATGGAATGACACCTACCAAGATGAAGGAGTTAAAGATGCAGTTGATGGCTCTAGAAGGTAAGAATTTTATCAGACCAAGCAATTTGCAAGGGGGAGCATCCACAGTATTCGTTAAGAAATCAAACGGATCATTGAGGTTGTATATCGATCATCATAACCTGAATGAGAAGACGTTAAAGAACCGATATCTATTACCTAGAATTGATGATTTTCTCGATAAGTTGAGTGGAGCCAAAGTATTTTCCCTGTTGGATTTGGCAATAGACTTTCATCAGCTTAGAGTAGCAGAGGCAAATATTCCTTTGATGGCATTTAGGACCAGATATGGGTTGTATGAATGGTTAGTGATGTCGTTCGGGTTAACTAACGTGCCTGCATTCTTCGTGGACTTGTTGAACAGAATCTTCCAACAACATTTGGATAGATTCGTTTTAGTGTTTATAAACGATATTTTGATATACTCTAAGGATGAAAGGGAGCATGAAGTTTATCTTAGAGCGGTGATCGAGACGCTGAGGCAACATCAATTGAAAGTGAAATATTCAAAGTGTCATTTCTGGAAGAAGGAAGTAAAGTTTCTTGGTCATGTAGTCTCAGAGAAAGGGTTGTCAGTAGATCCGGCTAAGATCAAAGTAGTGAATAGTTAGAAAAGACCCGAGATAGTGACCGAAATAAAGAGTTTTCTTGGATTATCTGGTTATTATCAGAAATTCATTAAGGATTATTCGCGGATAGCGACACTGATGACTAAACTAACTCGGAAAGATGAAAAGTTTGTCCAGACTTGTAAGTATGAGGGGGAATTCCAGGAACTAGAAAATTTATCAGCTATGCATTTCTATTAGTTGTTCCAGTAGGGAATGAGGATTTGGTGGTTTACACAGGCGCATGTGGAACATATTAGGAGTTATGTTAATGTGGAGGGGTAAAGTGATTGCCTATGCTTCTCGACAGCTCAGATCGCATGAAGTTAGATATCTAACTCATGATTTGGAATTAGCTAAGGTAATTTTTGCATTGAAGGTGTGGAGACATTACCTTTTGGGAGAAGATTCGAGTTGTATACGGATCATGAGTTGCTAAGGTATTTATTCTCTTAGAAAGAGTTGAATATAAGACAGTACAAGTGGTTAGAGTTTTTCGCCGCTTATGAATTTGATATTGAGTACACACTAGGAAAAGGCAATATGGTTGTAGATGCACTTAGCAGGAAATATCATAATGTGGTATTGGCAAAGATAGATGAGTGGAAAGACATAGAAGCATTAACTACATGTGAAGTACAATGGAGATCTGACGCTAGTTCTAGTTGAGGAACCACCATGTTATCTTGCTTAGAAGTTTGACCGATGATGATCAAAAAGATTGCTTCTAAACAAGGGGAGGATCCATTATTTGCTGAATAATCAAAAAGTTAAGGAATGGAACAGAAGGCGAAGACTTGAAAGATTTCAATCTTGACCCATGTGGGTGGTTGAGGAAGATAGGAAGATAATGTGTTCTAAATATGGGAAACATTAGGAAGGAAGTTCTTAGAGAATGCTATCATTTGAAGTTCACTTTTCATTCAAGGGAAACTAAGATGTACCAAGATATGAAAAGAAGTTTCTTCTAGGAGGGTATGAAGAGAGATGTGAACTTATGGGTGAGGCAGTGTTTGAACGGTCAATAGGTAAAAGCCGAACATCAGAAATCGAGTGGGTTACTTCAGCCTTTAGATGTCCCATTCTAGAAATGGGAACCTATCTCAATTGATTTCATAGATTGGTTGCCATGGTCGAATAGAGGAAATGAGAGTATATGGATTATAGTGGACAGACTGACTATGAGTGCATACTTTATACCCATTAGGTCGACCAGGACAACACTAGATTTAACTAAGTTATTCATGAGGAATATAGTTAGACTGCATGGAATTCCAAGTAATATAGTAAGTGATAGAGATTCCTTATTTACTAGCGAGTTCTTGAAGAGTCTACAGGAGAATTTGGGTACCAAGCTCAAGATGAGTATTGCCTACCATCCGTAGATAGATGGACAAGCGGAGAGAGTTAACAAAGTATTAGATGATTTTTTAAGAGCTTGTGTCCCAGATTTTGGAGGCTCGGGTGAAGATCACCTACATTTAATCAAGTTTTTATACAACAGCAATTATCAAACTAGTATAGGGATGGTACCTTTTAAATATTTATATGGAAGGCCATGCAAATCTCTCCTTTATTGGTTAGAGACGGGTAATAGATTAATTCTTGGTCCAGATTTGGTTAGAGAAGTCACATTGAAGATTGAGTTAATTCGAGCTAGGATGAAGGAAGCTCAGTCTAGGCAGAAGAGTTATGCTAATAAAAGAAGAAAAGATTTAGATTTTTTGGTTGGAGATCATGTTTTATTCAAGGTGTCACCGATGAAAGATGTAATTAGATTTGGAAAATCAGGAAAATTGGCACCAAGAATTGTTGGACCATTTCCTATTATAGAAAGGATCAGGAAATTTGCGTATAAGATGGAATTGTCGAATAGTTGGTAGGAATCCACAATGTTTTTCATATTTACCATCTAAGGTAGTGTACTTGAGATCCAGAGACTACTATTACACCATTGTGTTAGATGATCTTGTAGTGGAACTGAATATGACTATAGTTAGAATACCAGTTCGTATAGTTGTGAGAGATGAGAAGAGACTAGGGAATATGACAGTCGAATTAGACAAAGTCCAGTGGAGTGACGATGAGAGAGACTTTACTTGGAAAACCGAGGCAAGATTAGAGAAACTAATCCTGACTTGATTCATGGTATGTTTTACCTTAATATTTGATTGTCGTGAGTACCTTATCGTAATTTCGAGGACGAAATTCTTCAAGAAGGGGAGTCTGTAACAACCCTAATTTTGAGTATTATTATTTAAAACATTTAATTAGATAAATTAAACAAAAATAATGTTAACAATTAAAGGATTGAGTTTGTTAATTAATAAGAGGTCTTGCCTTAATGAATGTATAAGAAAAAGAAAATTGAAAATGAGTAAGTAGGAGAAATATGGTAAGGTTAAGATGGGAACATCCTTCATTCTAATACCCTAAACCCTTGTATTCTTCATTCCTTATTCATTTTAAAATTCACAAACAAAACTGAAACCCTATTGAGCTCGGGCGGCCACCATTATAAAGACTCAAGGAGAAGAAAAGCTAGGATTCAAGTTGAAAGTTTAAACAAATCAATCTAAAGGCAAATCTCAACCTCCTTAACACCAAGCCAAGGTGAATAATTTGATTTACATCTCACTATTGATAAAATCTCGGTTTGAATGTTTGATCCACATTATTTTGCAATTAATATGCCATGATACATTTGTTTAAATGGATATATATGCTTGTTGATGATTTATATGATTTCGTTTGGATTATGATATGTTTAAATTAGAAAATCTATTAAATGACATCCAAATGAGTAATGTTTTGATATATGGTCAAAAACATTATTTTAGAAGTGAGTTTCAAGTTTTATAATTTTCTAAGTAATTGTGGATTTATTATTAATTTTCTATGAGAGAAAATATTAATATCAGGTTTAAATTATTTAAGGCAATTATATAATGATTTCGGTTTTGAAATTTATATATATTAGAAAACATAGTAAAAGTGAATTATTATGAGTTTTGAGGAATTTTCCTAAGTATTTTACTATGGTTATAAAATTATTTAAGTTAACGGAATTAAATGTTTTACATGTTTTGTTAAGGAGGAGGGCTTGTTTGTTAAAATGATTTCAATTATTAATTATTGAATTCGGCAGCCTTTTTAGAAAAGAATTTTGACAAAGAGTAGTCAACCAAGCATATTTTGACAAACTGAGCAAGTTAGGTCAAAAGGAATTACTTTGAAAGGCAATAAGTCAGTTTTGTTTCGAATTACAACTTTGCCACTACCTTAGCTTGCTTCCATCACCATGCCCAGTTAGACTTTACGCACCGATACGAAACCAATGCACAAGATATCAAGCAATTGGTATGTGGTGTATTGGAGAAAGACGGAAGGAATGATGGTGCCAAAGGCATTCTTCCGAAGGGGTTAAAGCCACTTTAAGTAGCTTTTGAATCAATCAACTTACCTTTGCTTAAAAATAGGCTTTCAAACAAGTTGTCGCTTGCCTTTGTTTTTAGAAAGGAGCTTTCGGAAGAGTGGCCGCTTACTTTTGTTTTAAAAGAAACTTTCAAAAGGATAACCGCTTTTCAATCTATTCGATATCCATGTCGTCGCATTCTTACCTTTTGAATTAGTTAAGGTCATTATAGCCATAAAATGTATTCGAAAGGGGGTGCTTTCGCCTTTTAACTTTGAAGCCGCCTTCTCAATTCTTTAGAAAAGGTCACATAGTCGCTTTCAAATGGCTTCGGAGGCAATGGTTTCGAAAGGTTAGGTTTCAAAACTATCCTCTTTTTACTTAAGATTAGTGTTCTTCAAAGTATTGCTTTCGCCTCCGTTCTTTATGACTCTTTAGGTCTATTAATGGTTAAACCCAAATGGTTTCAAAATGAATAATTTTAAATGGTTTTGAAGCAATATTTCCACAAACCCTTGCTTGAACCCAATGCTTTCAAAGGTATATTTTATGTGTTTCGAAAGGTTTGTTTTAAGTGTTTTGAAAGTAAGGTTTCCAATACTTTTGAAAAACAAGTTTAAATGGTTTCGAAAGAGGATGTCTAAGGTTTTATATAATGGTTTCAAAAGGGATGCTTTCAATTATCTTAAAAGCGATAGTTTAAGGTTTTAAACAAGGTTTTGAAGGTATGGCTTTGGCTTTAAGGCCTGAATTTTCCTGAGTTAGAAAGGGGTTTTAACTTTTTTTAACGGGATAGAAAATCTCTTTGATTTAGATTTCATCAACATTGTTTTGTGTAAATCATATGTCATGGCATAAGTATTTTAAGTAAAGAAAAGAGTATGATTTTCTTGTTTTATAAAGATATGATTTCAAGGGAAAATTATTTGTGAAGATTGTTTAAAAGGAAATGAAATTTGAATAGTGCCCCGTTTTTCCACAATGAAAACACAACACAGGCTTTCAGCAAACACATGCGAAATGGCCAAGCAACCCACAAAAAACCATCCTCCTTCAACAATTATCTTTGGCACATTGCAGTAGATGCTTCCCTTCGAAGCCTTTGTGGGAAATGCCTGGTTTGAATTTGAAATTGGAACATGAGGCCTGGCGGAAACTATGGGAGCAGATGGAGTAGGAGATTTTATCTAGAGCTGGGTTGCAGTTTTTCCAGAAGAATGGAGGCAGGGCTTCTTTGGATTGAGATAAGGCTTGATCAGGTGGAAGCGTGAAAAGTTGGAGATGGAACAGAGACATGGAGGAAAAAGAAATGTTAAGTAAAACCTTTTTTGAAAAGACTATATTCTTTATTTGTATGATACTAAATTATTAATGTGTTAAAAAAACAAATATGGTGATAATAAATAGTTATGTGCAGTTAATATGCACTTAATGCGTATAATATAAACTTGTAACGTAATGAAACAATTAATACATACTTTAAACTATAATCTTGAAAATATCAGATGTATAATTTTCGAATATGGATGTCTTTGTATTCATATCCGTATCCATTTTTCTAAATATCGAATATTTATCCGCTTTTCGTTTATGGATGCAGACGAATTTTAGATTTTTCGAGTATCCATTGACAGCCCTGCTGTTAATAACTAGTCATCCCAATTATAACTAATACAAATATTCTCATATATTATGTTATGTATATTTATATTTTCGATCGGTAGGCACAATTATACACACACACAAACATATACATATACATATACATATACATACATACATACATACATACATATATATATATATATATATATATATATGTCTATTTCTTACTCATTAATTCCTACGCTTAGGAATCCCAAAATGTATTAATATGTGCATTTTGTAAGGAACGTTTATTTTCACATTTTAATATATTAAAGTCATCCTTCCCATAAAGGATTAGCGTTAGTACTTTTCATAAATTACCCAAAAGCAAAACTTTTATTCTGTTTGAAATTAGATGAAATTATCTTTTTTCTTTTATTGAAATAGACAGTGCAAACTATGAAGAAGAACCTCCGTACTTTACACATCTCTTTCTGTTTTGGAATATTTTTTATTAATTCAAACGATGCATTTTTTATACTTGTATAATTGGATAATTTATGAAAATTACACGGAAATAGATACAAGTGTACCCACAATGCTTTTTTTAAATTAAAACATAGAAATTCACATTTTAGGTAAAATTAGAACAATCTAAATTTATACTAATAAATTACAACCTATTAATCATAAATATAGAATAAATATTACAATCTTTGCAATCTTATCAACATTCGACTTTAACGAATTTAGGGACTAATTTTCAAATTTTCAAACTAGGGTGTAAATATCATTCCTATTCCAATTACCTAATTACAGAGATGAGATTTCAATAAAATACATTCTTCCTAAGCCTACATCTCCATGGATCTCACATAGAGATCATAACTAAACAAAAATTAATGATATAAATTTCTATATCTTATATAAATCGTATAATATTCCACTCATCTTTGAAGGTTTCCAAATCTCCCAAATCTGAATCCATCCCTTTAGTTGATTCATTTTTCTTTCCAATCCAAAAATATGTATAATAAGATACATACATATCCATTAGAATTATAGATCTAAGAGAAGATTTGAATTAAGTGGAATACAGATTTATAATTATGAAATTTACCCTTTTCTGCAGCATCCATTCATTCCTCTTCTTCTCTTTAATTTTCTATCTTATCCGATTTATGTACATAATATAATATTTTATAATTAATAGAAATTGCGAAAAAGGGAAAAATGACATAGCTTCTCTACTTTGATCAGAAAATATAAAAAGAAAAGTGAGGGGCTAGACCTGTGTTTATGGGCGTTCGAACCAATCGTATCTGTTAGAATTAAAATAATAAAATTCAGGTCATTTGACCAAGGTTTAACCGTAGCTGCCATGCTCTCAACCAGTCGACCACTCCTCTATAGGCAGTCGACCATTAACGGGTTGACTAGCCCAAGGAGGGGATCGATTGGTGGGGTCCATGCAATTATTATTATATATTCCTTTTTAATTATTTTCGTTTCGGAAACTCAAACGCTAATAAATATTTCATTCGAACTCCTATTGCAAAACTCTAAATATGAAATTTGCAAAGAAAATCATCACAAGCGCAATGGTGCAAGTTACCTGACCAAATTTTAACGTTTCCTCAAATTCTATTTTTGAGCTTTAATAATTGTTTATTAATTACCACTAATTTTATAGGGCGTTACAGCTGTAAAGCTAGGCTTTTCCACTAGGCTAAAAGAAGAAAGGAACAATAGTCCAAGGTTGTACAATTAATAACACAACATGTCAATAACTAGTTGATATGAGGTAGCTTCTATTTCAAATGACTTTCTATACTTACACATATACTCTTGTTTATTTATGGTTGAAAATCATTTATTTTTGAATATATATATATATATATATATATGTATATGTATATGTATATGTATATGTATATGTATATGTATATATGTTTGAATGTATATATGTATGATTCATATTAAAAAATCATTTTTTGGACCAAGCAAATTGAATTATATGAGCCATCTTAGCTGTGTAGGTAGAGCGTAGGCTTTTAACCATGTGGTCGTGGGTTCTATTCCCACAGACGGAGCTTTGTGATTTTTCATGCAATATGTGTATTCCTTATATCCTTTTGACCATCCCTTGTTTTTCTTGCTCTTTACTATTACCTTGCATTGAAAAGCTCATTTTTGAGTATCGATCTATTTTCCCTTAAAAAAGGTTTAAAATAATATATTATTCTTTAATATATATATATATAGTTATATATATATAACACTTTCGACTTAATTAAATAAACTGAAAAAACTCCTTTTAGTTTTTATAACTTTTTAGTTTTGACAAACAAAACTATATACACACACACATGCACACACACACATATATAATTTATTCGAAAATAAGGGATCAAAATATTTGAAATCTAAATATATGTATATATCATTATTTAATAAAATTTTATTTAAAATACTTTTGCTGAAAATTTTATTTTAAAACACTCTTTCATATAACCAAAAGAAATTTAGTTTATATGCATTGTCGAACACATATAAGCATACACATATGTATGTATACATGTGTGTGTATTTGTATAACTTCATGAACATGCACAAATATAGTAAGGAGATATTACTGATATTACATGCTCATTTTATGATCATAAATCATAATTGTCGCACTGACAAACATACACATGCATACACATACGTATATACATATGTTCTATGTTGTTGGTTCCATAAATGTCTTAGATTAGCTAACACCATATATGATATTCACTATGTGAACTTGAATTTCCATTAAATAAAATATAACAAACTAAATCATAAATTAGAGTAAATTAACCTAAAGGTTTTTAAGTTCTAACAAATAAATATAAACCAAAATAAAATGAAATTCATATCAAATAATTAACTTCCTTTTTAGCAAATATTCAGTAAGGATGATTTATTTCAAAAGAATTATTCATACGAGCGTTATGGCATGCACTTCACGTGTAACAATGACGCGCACTTCGTGCGTAATTTTTTTTACAAATTGTGTATTTTTAACTCATTTAAAATAAATATGTTTTGTACGAATATTTAGCAATATTTTTGCGTTGAAATTATATGCAGTTATCATTAATTTTTCTTTCTAAATTGCAACGTCTAATTTTTTATTAGTTTGAATTTTTATTTCTATTATTAATTAATAATGAATGAATTTAATTTTTTTATTGGCTTGAATTTTATTTCTGCTATTAAATATAGTAAAGAATGACTTTATGAAGAAAACTTATATGTTAGATCCTACTTTTAATTTATAATAAGATTTTGATAATATTTGCAGAGGTGCGTTGTGAATTGTTAAAGAAAACTTATCCGATCCTATTTTTAAGTGATATTAATTCAATAATATTTGTAGAGGGACGTTTTTGGTGGTTCACGTTGAAGTGTGACATCAAAGGAATTACAACTATTAACGAAGAAGAAATATGTTTCAAGGCAATTTAAAACTTCGTGGTCGAAACAAGCACTTCCAAGCAAACTATTAATAAAGATTACTATAAAACAAAGACCTAGTGCAAATTTAATAAAAGATCTAAAGTTCTCCACTTTTACACCATCACAAATGCACCTGATCCAACACTTTGCATGTTACTTATCAAACCAAGATATTGTGGTTCATCAATATGGGGGTGTGATAAGCAACCTTCTTACCCTCGTATTATTTCCTCTATTGGATCTCATTAGGTTTTTGAATGGAAAAAGAAGTTTTACCACCATAATGTAAAGTAATATAGGAATTAAAAATTCACAACCAAGTTCTCAACGTTTCACCTACAAATATAATCTATTGAATGTAGAAAAATACAATTTGGTATAGAAAGTTCAAACCATTGAGGCTGATAACAGTGAGTTTTCATTGAAGAATTTCACTTCTAAAATATTTAACAAAACACTTGATCATTATCTACCTCATCAAATGAATGTTAGTGATCACCACTATATCCTTAGAAAGACAAAGAAGAAACTTAAGCATTGTTTGCAACTTGCCAATAAATGTCTTACTAATTCTCCTAAGGTAGTAAATTACTGGAGATAAGAATCAATAAGATGAAGAGTAATCGAAGCTTATGCAATTTTGCATTGCTAGAGTATCATAATGTGATGCAATAGTTACCTAACTTATCTAATTTATTATTGCTTGTATTCTAAAAGTTGATTTCTTGTTTCTTGGGTCAAAGTAGATAAGTGCCATTGAAAGGATGTAATTACAAGCTACAAAAGGCTCAAACATTTCTTTATGTATTGGTTTGTTGATAATTCCCAAGTCATTTAGGGTCCTCCTATTTTATATAAGGAAGTGGTCTCATCAAGTAATCCCCATCCTTGTACGTTTGACGTTTTGAGCAATGGGAAGACCCATTGTAACATTCTTGTAACTTTTTTTGTAATTTTAGTGAACAAGTACCCTTTTGTTCTATCTGTCATTATCTATGTTAATTTTTCTTTTACGTTCTTATATTAGTTTGTAATTCTTTTCTATTATGAACTACAATGTAGAATTTTATTTTTCCTAAAATCTTTCATGGGTTATGCTTAAGTCCCATGATGTATCAACATGACTATTATGATAGATTTGAGCTATGGTGATTTGATGTTAAAATACTCTTGAAACACTATTGTAAACCAAAACCTTTGATAAAGTTCATTGAAATTTAAAAGCAACTTTTGGCTTCTTTCCTTGGAAGATCCTTTTGAAATTTTAGAGCACCCTTTGACATATTCTTTTTGATGGTAATAGTATGATCTTGAATCGTTCTCTTTTGAACAATCGCCTTATCAGAACAAAAGTAATCAGTATAGGACTTTAATTTGATTTATGATTGCTAAATCAATCACACTCTCTCTTCCGATTGATTGCTTCTACTAAAAGCGAGATGCGGGAATGAAGGCTTGCTTGGATCGTTCCGTCAGTCTTTTTAATATTTGAACAGTTGCTTTAGAATATAAGATTTAGCCACAACTTTTGAATTTATAAAGAATGAGTTAACTAAAACCATCATTTATGTAAAAAATTAAAATGCATAATCCTTACAGTGAATACTTCAAAAAATTGTTCATTCAAGAAAATCAAAAAGTTATTTTTCAAACAATTTTAACTTTTAAAATACAATAATGGACTAAGTTTTGTTTTATCATACATTGATAATATTTTTATCATTTAAGATAGAGTAAAATTGTTTATATACAATATAATATCTGAAGATTTACTATAAAAGATAAATTAGTTGGTATAATACTATCTTTTCTATTTAATTTTAATTTTAATTTTTTAGCGATAAATAATTTAGTCATATTTGAAATACATTGTTATCTTTCTGTGTTTCAGGATAAAGTAATAGGAGATAAATGGAATTCGACATTAAACGTTATATATAATTTTAACTAAAAATAATAACTGTTTATCTTTCTGTATAAAACGGAAAATTAGTCGATCTTAGAAGTATTATTTCCAATGCTAATATGGTTGTTTCTTTTATCATTTCAAATACAATTGCAAAATGATAAAGTAATAAACTCTTTTATCATATCTAATAAAACGACAAACTACAAACACTTCACATTCAATGATAAATGATAAATTCTTGTATTTATTAGATAAAATGATAAATGCTAATGTATACGTTTCTAAAAAAAATTGGTATTTTATTGCTAAAATTCACATGTCTCTAAACCCCATTTTTTTTTAAACGAGTTCTTTATTTCTTCCTAAAAACAGTCTATGGCGTGAACAATTTTCCAAATACCACTTAAGAATCCGCATTTAAAAAATAAAATGGTAGAAACTTCTACATACAATCCTTCACGGCCAAATTGATGCTTCTGACTGTGAGAAAGAAAAAAAAGGGGAAAGTACCTCCCAATATGGTAGAAGCTCCCAGGAGATGCTCTTATGTTTGCATTTTCCCACACCGCTTCACATACAAATTGGAAAAAATGGCAATCTTTGCAAAACCAAAACAAATCGTTCCACTTCATTTTGCCTCAACTTCCTAACTGCCTTGTAGATTTCTTCTTACTAAATCTAATCAAGCCATCCGATGAAGTTTTGGAGAGAGATTGTTGCAATACTCTCAGAAACTACCAGAAGTCATTACCTACCAGCAGATCCAACTCCAGTAGATATGATGAAGTAGGAGCTATCGCAAAACATTACAGATCTGGACGCAGCTGACCAAGAAAGCTCACATACATGTAGAGATGAGTGAACTGCATACTATTATAGACCGCTATTCTCAGATAAGTTCGAAATTTGTACAAAACCAACCTCCTTCACTATATGCTTTTATATAGAATTTGGATTTGGGAATAATCATTTTACCGTCATTTATTATTAGATCTGTTCTGATAGTTATGATAAGTGTTTATTTTGAAAAGTTCTCTGATTACGTTCAACCCAAATATGTGATACTGTTGTACTAACTGCAGCGTCTGGTAGATTGAATAGAAAACCGTTCGGTAATTAAGAATTTACCAAATATTCATTAGACCACAAGTCAGCAACTGTTTTGATGCTACTTGCCTGTAACATTTATTTCCGCTTTATTGTGTACCAAATCTATTCGAAATACTCACATTTAAAAAATAAATGCTCACTTGTTTCCTCCTCTTTGTTACATAAATACATTTGGCAGTCTGAATGTTAGACCAATTTTTATTTGTGTCCAGAGTATTTTGTCTATTTAATGCTGCTAAGTACAAGCACGTCGACATTTTAGGGCATTGTTTGAATCCCATATACGATGATATTGGCATCGAGTCAGTTCTCGAACTACCATTGCAGTTCCCTTGCTGATTTTAAACTAAATTGAGCATGAGATTGGGTTTCCCCCACCAAAATTCATTTTCCATATTCCTGTGAATGTGTGCTCCGTCCACCTAATTACAAATACCAAGGGGTAAATTGGGGCTGTTGGCGCACCGTTCTCCATTTACAATGTGTGTAGACACTTCTTTAATTGTATTCCAAAACATATTGCTGGCAGATTTTGAACTCCAGCTGTAGTTATTTCTTATATTCTTTACTTTAGCTGAACACCTTTGCTGAAGAAAAGCTTCGAGTTTCGTTGATTCAATGCTAGACCAGCATGCTTTTCTGGATTTTGCATTATAATTTTAACTATAGCAACATTTTCCATAGATGCTTTATCAAAGACCAAAAGATCATCTGTGTACAGTAAGTGGTTGGTGGCTAGATCATTTTTGTATGTCGGAGTTAAATTGCCTTTCAAATACTCTAAGTCAAACATAATGAATAGTACTCCATACTGTTAAATTGGTGATACAAAATCACAAATAAAGGGAAATAAATATGCAAAAGAAAGAAAGAAAAGATTTTGTTTTCTCTAATTAAATATTTGAGTATGTTTATTTCTCTCTCTAATTGGCTAATCAAATTATTTTTTGCCATCTAATGTTAACTTGGACATTAAGTGATTGGTTATATAAATAGAGACTCGAAGAGAGGGTAAAAGTAGTGGTGCAAAATCTATTTGCTAATTTTCTCTTCTACATCTTTGTTCTTTTTCTCCAACAATTTTAGCCATATAGATATTTGCTCACTTTCTCAATTTGATTATTGATTCAATGGTATTTTGTTTACTTTAGCTTTGTTCTATTAATTGTAAATAAAATTTTGGTGAATTAGTAAAGTGGGTGGTTGGGTGGAATATTTTGTGTTATTGCATTTTGATTTCAATTCCGTCTTGTTTTCAATCCAAGTTATCTCCTTGTGATTTGGGCGATAAAGATCCGTGGATAAAAGCTTCCGCAAAACGCTACAATTTTCATTACAGTTTAGTAACAGAGCATGGATCATCACAAATCTTAGAGTAATTTTGGTATAAAAAATTATTGATGTCGGATATGATTTCGTTTTCAAAGATGGCTATCTTGGATGAGAAAAATTGGGGTATTCGAAAGCTTAAGATGGAGGATGTTCAGTAGCTCATGATCTTCATAATTCGATTGATGGAGATGAAAAGAAGCCCTATGATGTAGATGAAGAAAAATGAAAGAAGATGGACAAGAAGATGATTTCTTTGATTCACCGGCATCTTGACGATGCAATTTTCCATCATGTAGCTAGTTGTGAATCGCGAAGGCTTTGTGGGAAAAGTTGGTATCTTTGTATGAGTTAAAGAGTGCTACAAGTAAGGCATTTCTGGTTCGAAAGTTGGTATAACTGAGATTAGATGAAGAGAAGTTTGTTGCAGATCATTTGAATGAATTTTAAGATGTTATAAATAAGTTGGCAAATATGAAGATTAATTTTGATGATGAGTTGCAGGCTCTTTTATTATTGAGTTCGCTTTCAGAAAGTTGGGAAACTTTGGTTGTTTCATTAAGTAATTCCAATGCTAATGGAACCATCTCTCTGAAAACTGTTCGAAGCAGTCTTTTGAATGAGGAGCTTAGAAGAAAAGTGTCAGGTATGATATCAATTCAAAGTGAGGCTATGGTGGCAAGGGACTCGAAGAAATATACAATTTGGAAGAATGACGCTAATGGTAAAGTTGTTATCACTTGTCATTATTTTAATAAGAAAGGTCACATACGCAGCAAGTGTTATACTTATAAAAGTGATCTGAAAAAGGCTGCGCATGATGATACTAGTAGTGATGCACATGCGGGTTTTGTTGAAGGTACCGACAGTGATGCTTCTTGTGATGTCCTTATTATTGAAAATAAGCATTGGAAGATAGATTCTGGAGCCAGTTTTCACATTCGCAGAGATGTGAATTGTTTTTCTTCTTATGAAAAGAGTGTTGGCATGATTAGGACAGCTAATGGAGAAGAGCTATCGATTTGTAGTATTGGATCTATCCAATTTCGTATGCATGATGCTGTGGTTAGAGAAGTCTCTGGAGTGGGACATGTACTCACTTGTTCGCATAATCTTATTTCTCTCGGTCATTTCGATCGTCGTGGTTGCACTTATGAGACTCAAGGTGGAGTTTTAGGAGTGAAGAAAGGTGGTCTTGTAAGGATAAGAGGAGTATTGGAAGAAGGAAACATTCATAGCTTGGTTGGTCTGTAGTTGACAATGGAAAGCGAGTGACGGTTGAGGGACCTAGTCCACAACAAGGTGGAGAGGTTAATGTGGTCACTGCTTATGATTCTAGCATTGAGAAACATATTTAAGACAGGGGTCTTCATGTTGATGATGATCGAGGGATCGATAGTGATTAGGTAATAAGCTCAGATAGAGTGATTGACGGGGGTCGAATTGCAAAATCCACAAAGACAAGACAAAAATCTTTGTGGTATTACAAACGTTTTTTAGACTGGATTTGTGTGGTGCACCTCATGTGGAAGATGCATCACTTGCAGACGGTGGTTGAGGTTTGTAATTTAGTGTGGTTAAGATATGAGGATTTGTGAGAGATCTAAATATGACATGCTTGATATGTTGGAGAAATGTGATTTTGCATCAAGGTGGAGTGTTAAATTTTGGTGATACAAAATCACAAATAGAGGGAAATAAATATGCAAAAGAAAGAAAGAGATGGTTTTGTTTCCTCAAATTAATGGGCATATTTGAGTATGTTTATTTCTCTCTCTAATTGGCTAATTAAATTATTTTTTGCCATCTAATGTTAATTTGGGCATTAAGTAATTGATTATATAAATAGAGACTAGAAGAGAGGGTAAAAGTGATGGTGGAAAATCTATTTGCTAATTTTCTCTTCTTCATCTTTATTCTTTTTCTCCAACAATTTTAGCCATGTAGATATTTGCTTTCTTTCTCAATTTGACTATTGATTCAATGATATTTTGTTTACTTTAGCTTTGTTCTATTAATTGTAAACGAAATTTTGGTGAATCAATAAAGTGTTGCATTTTGATTTCAATTCCGTTTTGTTTTCAATTCAAGTTATCTCTTTGTGATTTGGGTGATAAAGATCCGTTGATAAAAGCTTCCGCAAGGCCTACTACTTTCATAACACATGGCTATTGCAAATGAATACGGGAAGAGAGGATCTCCCTGTTTAAGACTTCTGTTGCAATTAATGAACCCACATGGAGACCCATTGACCAGTGCGGAATCGGTAATTGATGAGATACATATATAAATCTGATTTTTTTTCAAAAATCTATCAATGTTAGCTTGTAACAGAGCTAACATTACCATATTCTTTTTGCAAATCCACTTTGAGGCATAGGTTGTTAGAACCTTTCCCAGTGAAAGTTCTAACCATTTTGTGAAGTATTAAATTTTGCACTTATATTTCTTCCTGGAATGCATTTTGAATATGAGAAACCAACTCATTCAAATACTCTTTAATTATATTGCAAATGGCATTTGAAATTATTTTATAAATTACGTTGCAATATGAAATAGGCCTATAATCTTATATGGATCGAGAATTTTCTTTTTTTGGCACAAGAGTACTGAAAGTATTATTTATTTCATTGGTAGACTGACCATTATAAAACATGCCTTTGATTACTGGGGTCAACTCTCCTTTTATCATGTCCCAAGGGTTTTTATAGAATTTTGCCCAAAATCAATCAGGCCCTAGACTACTATTTTGATAAATCTGGAATGTTATCGCTTTAATTTCTTTATCGGTAATACCAACCTCCAATTTAACTCTTGCTTGGTCAATTAGATTTTTTTGTGCAAAATTTGTGGACAGTTCAAATTAATGCTTTAAGAATTGTATAAATTAGCAAATAGTCCACTGCACTACCTTAAAGTTGATTGTTATTGGTTAAGTGATTATCAATTTACCATGATTCTATAATAGTAGCTTATATCTTTTTTTTATTTTTGTAGCAGTCATATGTGAACAGAAAATTTTAGAGCATCGATTATTGTTAAACCGCCTTTTGGCAAGGTCGTAGACAAAAGGATTTAACTAAATTGATTACTCGTTCATCGAGACTAAAATACGTTGGGTTTGAGTCAACTGGATGGATAGACGACCAGTCCTTAATAGTTCGATGCATATGGCTCGACCTAGGTGGCTCGGCAGGTGCCGCTCGGCCAAGGGTGAAAGGTTGTGCATGGCTCAGCCTAGGTGGGACCGCGAAGAGAGTTTGATTGGGCCTAGTTCGGCTTTGGTGGTTCGGCCTCGATGGGATCGGTAATGGAATGGATTGGTCATATAGGGTCGGTCCAAGGGAGTAGGTCGGCATCATCACAAGATTGAGTCAGCAGTATGAGTGGTTCGCCATCATGAGTGGGTCGGCATTTCGAGTGGACCGGCATATTGAAGTGGCTCGGCAGGATGGTGTGGCCCGGCAGGATGGGTAGGATGGTGTGGCTCGATAGGATGGGGTGGATCGGCGTGTTTACTGCTTTGAGTCCCAGCTTCATTTACTTCGAGTCGTAGGTATGCATACTTCGGGTCATCACCTAGGAAATATCAGGTCGGCATATTCTGAACTCAGGGTCGATCGTGGTGTTGAGTATGGATCAGCTATGGTCTTGATGAGCTCGGACTACTCAGAAAGCCCGGTAACTCGGGTTTTGTCTACAAAATACAGCATATGGGGCTTCAAGAAAGGGATATCTCCATTCTGCTTCCCTTCTTCTTCCCTATAAGGCTACTCTGCCATTGGTTCTTTAAAAACTCTAGATTGTAACTGTAACTGATTCAGATATCAATAGAAAGGAAATTTTGGAGTGGACTTAGGCAGAAGTTAGCCGAAACATTGTAAATCATGTGTTATTACTGCTTTCTTTCTAATTTTTATTGTTCTTCACATTGATGCTCTTTACATACATTCTATCTGTGACTTGTGGCAGTGGTTTGGTGCTTTCATCTGGATTTGGGTGCTAGTGACCAATTTTGGTGCTAACAATTACCTTGATTTAACCATTTAACTTTTGATTTTTGTTGATTTAAATGGCATGACCATGCATTAATATTTTCAAATTTTAAAAAGCTATCTTTGTACTCTGAGACAAATTAGAGTCCGAAAGGTTTATTTTCCTCCTTTATCTTTTCAATTAGGCACTGTAGTCTAACTCTACTTTTACTCTACTCTTTTAAGTCCTTTTCAACTTGTGTTGATTTGCTCAAAATTTTAAAAAGTGGATTACTAGTTGTAGGATATAGGCATGCATTAGATATGACATTCTTCTTTTATTTTCAATTTCAGTATTGCATAATAACCGCCAGTCAAATCTAAAGCACTTTACAACTACTTTTGCATGTTCTGAATTAAGTTTATACTCAAGTAATACAATGACAGAAGATTTTAGACTGTTTTATGTTTTATTTAATTACATATTTCCTTGTTGAAGTGTTTAATCTCCTAATTTTGAAGAGTACCCTCATTTTCTAAGCTAACAATGGTAGAGCCGACTTACTATTTTTTTGACTTTCTTGCTTTAGTTTTGATTTGAGTCACTAAGTTAAACCTGTGGGATTTTCAATTACTTCATATGGCACCATGGACTTGAATTCAAATGGGGTTTCATCCACGGTATTAGGTTCTAGCTGGAACCACGACATTCCGACCATCTCGACTTGGTTTCGGCCGGAGGCAGGATGGGTTAGTTCAAAATTTCGTCCCGTTGCTCGTCGAAAAAAATCAAAATAATTTCAATTTTTTGCAATTGCTGCCTTAATTATAATAAAAGGGTAAACAACACCAAAATTCAAAGGAGAATCGAATTTAATAAAAAAACTTACCTTAGAATCGAATTCAACTTCGGCCGTTCGAGCATCTTCCCGAGCTTCGACTTCGACTACATGCGATAAGAAGTTTGCCTTTGACCTTAAACTTCGAGCTCGATGATTTTTTTCTTTCTTTTTTCCATCTTCTCATGATTTTTTCTTTGGCTGAGATAATTTGACTGATCGATCGGGGTAGAGTTGGTATTGGTTAGGGTTTAGATGAGCTGAATGATAATGAGCTTAGGGATTTTAATTTAGGCCTTTATATTTAAAAGAAAATGGTAACTAACAATGTGCTAGCTAATTTATATTAGGGTGAACTTATTTTTAATTTAGGATTATTTAGGAAAAATTAAATGTTTACCCATGCTTATTTAATAGCGTTGTATATTATATTATTATATTTACAATTTTTATCATTACTTTTTCATTAATATACAAAAATACGATATCGGGACCGAAACCGAAACAAAAACGTAAATTTTCGAAATTAGTCGAAACTTATAAAATTTCAAATGATCGAAACTGAATTCTCGAACCTTGGTT
The DNA here is from genome assembly GCA_030765085.1 of Allium cepa. Classification (NCBI taxonomy): domain Eukaryota; kingdom Viridiplantae; phylum Streptophyta; class Magnoliopsida; order Asparagales; family Amaryllidaceae; genus Allium; species Allium cepa. The sequence goes on along the minus strand of CM060939.1, from coordinate 769,987,916 downwards.
TCATTTATCCTCGATCGTCTTCTGATCCTAACTGATGTGGTGGCAACATTTTTTATCAAATTTTCCTTCATCTAGTACATTTTTCATGCTTTTTGCATTGTTGTTAACAGTAGTATTTATTGTATATTCATTCATCAGCGTGTCATTGTCTACAGGTGTAGAAATTTGAGCATGTTGGATGTTTATGCTGTCTGGAGTTTCAGTTGTAGAAACTTGTCTTAGAGATTCTAAAAAATAGTTGCACGAGGAACCCTTCTGCGGCTTCCACTTATATACTACTACCTTCCAAATAATAGCATCATTTTGATCTAATATTGGTACTGTTTTGGAAAAAATAAAAATTCAACTCCACTTCTCAATTAAAATTCACGCATACTTAATTCTTTTCATTCCAATGGTGGCGAAATTCTTATCATTCCATGAGTAATTTGGTCAAGTTTAATTGGCTTCCCACTTAGCGACGCTTTCCTTCCTATCCCCTTATCCGTATAAAGTTCTATGTCCAAATTGTAAAATCGTGTGCATAAAGGAGTAGATTAAAGAAAATATTTGGTCAGTCTCATCCAAGACACCATTTGTTCCATGATCAACTTCTTATCACAAAAGTAAGGTTCGTTCGCTAGAATCCTATCACAATCGTCTTGCTTATCGAACTTCAAGATATAAAAACCATTGCTTTTCTAATAAATTTTAAATTTCGCTTTCGGTTTCCACACGTTATTAGTGTAAGTTTTGAAATAGTGATAATATGGTTTAGAATCCATAACATAGAACAATGGAATGCCTAGGTAGTGTTTGGTTTAAAAACGAATTTTTTGTTTTCGATTTTCAATACGTATGTCAAACATGAGAAGAGTGGAGGAATAACGGAGGGGATGAAAGAAAGATAAAGTGGAGGACGAAAGGGATAGAAACACAATGGAAAAATGGACTGTTTCTCGTGCTTGTGTTATTTTTCAAAGCAGGGAAATAAAAAAGTTGTTTTCTAGTTTATATGTTAACTCCGTTTTCTAAATTGCCTGTTTTCGACAATATACATCCATGATGTGCGGTTTTGCATGGAAGAAAACTCAAAACTAAAAATAATAATCCAAACACTACCTTACATTTTTCTCCATTTGAGTTACAAATTTGAGAAGGCATTTTAGCAAATCTCAAGTTAATGATTTCATGAGGAGATAGTAGAGATGGGTGTACAAGTAGAAATCTCACTCTTTGCCACTATATTGCTCCAAGTTTTAAGGTTTTTTTACGTCAGCACTATTGAAGGCATCAAATCTTCTTTGATGGCGAGAAGTTTTCTGTTCAGGATTCAGGTTTGGAAAATTTCAAATAAGAGTTACATCACGATACTCGTTGTTGTACCTTCTAGAATGAGGTGTGCATTTTTTCACGACCGCAGGACCTTTTGCTTTGAAGAGTAGATAAAATAGTATAACCGCACAATGGTGAGGAAACCGACAAATGATTATAAAATTTAAAAGATAAAATATTTCTTATAATTTTTCGTTAACTTAAAACAAAATCCAAAATGATAGTATGTTGAATAAAAATGTCACTTGTATTATTCGAAACAAAATAAAATAAAAATACTAGATGACAACGATGCAACGAAACATTATTATGCAAATAAGTACACATTTTCTTCAAAATACACCTCTACGCGGGCACTTGATGTGAACTCATGCTACACACATTGTATTGGTAATGCAATATTTTTACGGACTTATAAATAAAATCACTATAACATCATTATTGTTCATTTAGAAAGCCCATCATGTGTAATAGTACATATATTCCACACATTTATGTTCACTGAAAAAATAAGCTAAAGGTAATTCATATGCAAGTTGTAGCAAACACTGAATGCTAACAACTAAAGAAATTAAATACTAATGTAAGAAATTTTTGGTTGTATATACATAATAAATACAAAAAAATCACAAATTTATATTTTTTTACTGCGCATTTACCCGGGTAAAATTCTATCCAGCAATTCTCCACCTTCGCACATTATAAGTACAGTAAGAAGAGCTACAAAATTGAGGGAAAGAACACTTTGTATGAAATAAATCAACAGTAATTAGCAGTCAGTATCTAATGCAAGCTAATTTAATAACATTAATAGTAAGCAAGCTGTTGATGTTCGTATGAGTATCGGTTCCATTAAACAGAATAATAGATTAATAGAAAGAATCCAAATGAATAGATGGCAGTGACCATAAAGATGAACACATGCTCCATAATATTGTAGACATTTATAGAATCCACACGTACATCATAAAATTTGACTAAGCTCTTATGCCCAGAGAGAGCTTTTAAGATTTTGACCTCCCTGCGAGCGTCCTCTATTGCTAGCAATTTCAGCTAATCAATGTATATCTTTAAATGCAGTTTGATTATTTATTTATAAAAGATAGTGTTGAACATATCAAGATAATACCTGTTATAGCTGACCATGCATGCAAATAAAACTATGGTCCAGTAATTTTATCCATGTAATTTTTGATAGTAAAGTAAGATAATAAGCTTTCAGCTTAGAGCAACTACTTATTCCCTAACCAATGTTCCTGTATTACACGATTTGCTGCTATTTGGGTATGTTACATGATGATGATTTTTTCTTTTTCTGTTCATTTTTGTTGTAATCTAGTCTAGTAATTAATATGCACTGTTGATGCCTCCATGCAAGTTTAGTCAAGCCAAATTATATTACTAGTTGTACAGTAATTACAGCTGCAAATGATTTAATGTGAAATGTAATCGTTTGTTTAGTAGGAACCATGAGTACTTACTACTGGAGCATATGTGGATGATTTTTCAACTTTTAAGTAGATTGTGCTTATTTTCCAGTGACAAGGCAAGTTCAGTGAAATTTTTAACATGAGATGGGCAATAATTAATGGCATACCTGAAGTAGCAACTCATAGTTGGAGTTGAGGAAAACAGTACAGGCTCTATGGAGTAGATTCTCTTATTCAATTTTTTCCATTAAATGACCTATCAAATTATTAAAAGAGCCCATAGATAAATTTGAAAAGAAAAAAAAGTGGCGTCATTTTAAAAAAGGTAGATAATAAACATGTTGGACGTTTAAATAATTTTATTGAAGTCATATCCAATATTGTACAAAATATTATATAATCATGTACAGCAGAAGTGATTTTTGTTTTGTTTTTTGCATGTAATATTTAAAAAACAAGTGATTTTAAGCTTTCATTCAACTCATCTGGAGAAATAAGGGAAAATCATATTTTAGATATAAACGTCAAAATGGGGCAAGTAGCTGATTACATTGTCAAAATTTGCAAAACTACTATATATAATTCATCACAAGAGAAATCACATTTTTTTCTCTCATTAATTCTCCATAGACCCAAATCATCGGTAAGCATAATTTATGAAATTAAAAGATTAGCAATAATGGCTCAAGAAATTTATGTCATCAGAAGAAGACGTTTCAAACACAAAATTACATCCTGCGTGTGCAATTTTCTATGTGAACTATCAGAGAAATTTAAAGTGGTGATTCAATACTTACAGGTAGAATACACCTGCAATTCATAATGAATCCAAAATTATGTCACAAAGTCTACTAACTATACCTGCACATTAATTAAGTGAAGCTTTGTGCAACGTTATAAGATATGATGTTGGAGACTTCACATACAAAAAGATTATATGTTGCACAACCAAAGACAGTGGACATAAATATTTTGAAAAACAAAAAAGTCACTCTCACAATATTCATCGTGGTCTCATCGTAGAAACTTGTTACACAATTAGGAAAAAAGAAACTCATAAAATTATTAACTGGAAGGTTAAACTTACTACAAATATTGTTTGTAGAAAATAATAACAGTAATAAGAAGAAAGCCTAAAAGCAATAAATTTATCAAAGTCGTGTTCAAATCTTCTTACAAAATAGTATATAATCATGTACAATAGAAGTAATTTTTATTTTTCTTTCTGCATATAATATAGAAAATTCAAGTGATTTTAAGCATTCATTAAACCCATCATAGTACTGGAATTTCTTAATTCCACAATTACTCTTAACTACTTTGCCTACCAAGAGAAATAAAGGAAAATCATATTGTAGATATAAACGTCAAAATGGAGCAAGTAGCCAATTACATTGTCAAAAATTGCAAAACTACTATATACAATTCATCACAAGAGAAATCACATTTTTTTTTCTCTCTCATTAATGCTCCGTAGACCCAAATCTCTGGTAAGCATATTTACGAAGTTAAAAAATTAGCTAAAGTAGCTCAGGAAATTTATGTCGTCGCAAGAAGACGTTTCAAATACAAAACTACATCTTACGCGTGCAGTTTTCTATGTGAACTTTCAAAGAAATTTGAAGTGGTGATCGATACTTGCAGTTAGAATACACCTGCAATTCATAATGAATCCAAAATTATGTCACAAAGTTTACTATCTATACCTGCACATTAATTAAGTGAAGCTTTGTGCAACGTTATAAGATATGATGTTGGAGACTCACATACAAAAAGATTATATGTTGCACAACCAAAGACAGCCAACATAAATATTTTGAAAAACAAAAAAGTCACTCTCATAATATTCATCGCGGTCTCATCGTAGAAACTTGTTACACATTTAGGAAAAAACAAAATCATAAAATTATCGACTAGAAGGTTAAACTTACTACACATTTTGTTAGTTGAAAATAATAGTAATAAGAAGAAAACCTAAAAGCATGCGTTTAGGTAAAAAAAAAAGTAATTTTTTTACCTATGAAACATGTATCTGTAAGAAAAACTACACATCAGCAGTTTATCAAAAAAATTGCATTAAATGCATAATCAACATATTTAACAACTAAATTTTAAGCATAGCGGTGCATGACAAATAGTTAGTTCTTGGTAAAGCACAATAAGAAAGTCGCTAAATATTTTACAATCAAAAAATTCATATGGAGCTGTTGTTTGAGTTGTTACCATGAATTAGCTAAAAGACTTCTGAACTCTAAAAGGGTGAATTTTGTTATGGTCAATTAATTCAAAATTACCTTATGCCCTATTTGTTTGACCAAATCTACATCCCCAGCAAGCTTGAAGAATTTACCTAAAAAAGGGAGAAACAGAAAATAAAATTGGATGGTTAACTTGTTCATAATGAAAAATGGATAAATCATATGTAAAACCTATGATGGTATAAAGATGTGATACGACTTGGCAAAGATGGAGAAACGTCGGTTGTCCATTCAATTGAGGACGATGATTGAAGACAGAGACGAGTATCGAAGATAAAGAGAAGGTGAGGAGGTCGTTGCGATTTCTCTGACATTGATGGTGACACGAGGAACTAAGGAGGCTGGTTGTTGAAGATGAAGACGAGCATTGTTAAAATTGTGAATTGATTATTTCAGAGGGGAAATATACGACAAAATTTGCAAAAATTTGCATGTTTATTTAGGGAATTAAAAGTGGCGTGGAACAAGATACCATTTTTTGCTTCATTAGGTTGTGACAGTAGGCAATCTCCATAACGGACGATTTATAATCATAGACAAGTCTTCATCTTTGGCTTTACAACTGATAAGCCATCATCCCTTCAATGGTCAGGTGGGTTGGTTGATAAGTTTCCGTTGGAAATGACATATTTGTTAAAGCTATGTTCTATTCGTCGGTTAGGTTTTAGGGTATTCATCTTTTTTTTATATCTTTTGTATATAATGATAAATTCTATCTGAAATATATATACTTACATATTTATTTGTGAAAAAATGCAAAATAAATTTATCTTCTAACATGAAGCACAAATTTAATTATCTAATAATGTCACATGCATGGTTCTAGATATATTATTTAAGTACCTCAAAATGACTGAATTAAATTTAAATAAAATGTAATTTCAGTTCACATGTAAATGCAATAGTAATAAACTAGCAAGAAATTCATTTTCCCATTCTTGTTTGATTTAATTATAATAATAATTAAGTTTATCATTATATATACCTATTAAGGTTCTAAATTAAAATGTCATATTAAGTTTTAAGTGCACATGATCAACAATTAGAATCAATTCATGCACTATCATTGGATTAAAGTATAGTAAGCAATTGGAATAGTGAGTAGGTGGTTATTATAGTAATGGTAAATTTATCGTTAGCACGTAATTAGTAAATAAATATTGAACTACATTAGCATACTACTATTATTTGCATGGTAACAATAAATTTACCAGCGTTAACTATAAATCAAATAGTAAAGAAATGCCAAAACTTGTAATAATCCTTTTTTTGAAATCTTAGTTATTTAAATGATTTCTTTGAATATTGGAAGTTAATTTAATCGATAACTCAAAAAGTAAAATTGGGGATACAATGGAATCTAGGTATGAGACAACTTTCTTTGTTTCGAGAGTGTCGTTTTCCTGCATTTTTAGTATAAACATCAATATGTTTGGAATAGAGGATTTTGAGTTATATATTGGGAGTTGATGGGCAAATGACCAAAAAGCTAACTTTTGCAAACAAGTCGAATTAGGCCATGAGATTGCCATTGCATCCGGAATATATTTACGAATCTTTTTAACAAAACATCGAGGTGTTTAGAGTTATGGACTTTGAGTTGTAAGGAAGACAAGTTTTTTAATTATTAGAGAGGATGGATTTGGACCAAAGGCACATTAACCTTACTTATAAACGGTCACAAACTTTGGCTCTCCCCTCGTCTTTTCATATTCACATTGCCTTCTCTCTTACGCTCTCTTTTAAAAACCTAAAAGTTCAAGCCCTTAATCCAACCAAAAACCATGAAATAATTTCCATAAAATAAAATTAAAATCTCCAAAATTCCTCTCGTGCCTTCCCATACAATTTCTATTAGAATTGGAGCATTTGGAGGTGATTTGATTTTCGAACATGAAGAGGAAGGGGCTTAAATAATATATTCTTTTTGCTTTAGGGTTGTTAAAGGTTGCTAGCATGGATATAAACTTTGCAACTTTTAGAGATACAAAGATGCATACTTTACTATGAAATATGAAATGAATGCTTGGTGATGGGTTTCACTAAAGTATAGCTTGATTTGGTATAGTTTGGAGACTTCAAGCAAGATGAAATGATTTCATGCAATATAAATGACAACAATGTTTCTTTTACAAAATTTAGTAAGCTGTTACGGGCTTATAGTTTAATTGCTTATGTGAAGGTGGAGGTTATCATGTACTGTAACGACCCTGGAATTTGGCCCTATTCTCTTTATAAATATTTAATCTAATTAAATAAAAAGTGAATTTATCATTTTAAAATGAATATGACTTTGAAATAATGGCCATTTATTGGTAAGGATTTGTATTTTTGAAAGGAAAATTTGATTTGGGAATTTAAAATAAAATATCTTGATAATATTTATCTTATATAATTAAATTAAAATGCTTACCTTGTTAGCATCTAATGATTGAAATAAAATCAATATAAAATATAAATATTAAATATAAGTAAGTAAACTTATGAATATAATTTAAATATCAATAGTTAAAATACAAATAGAAATAAATATAAAAATAAGTATAAATGTAAGTAAAACGTATGAATCTAATTTAAATATTGATAGTCAAAATATAAAATACAAATGTAATAAATAAGAACATGAATTAAGTGTTAGTGTATGCTTAGAACATAAACTGGAAAATTTAAGAACAAAGTATAGGATAAGATAAGCACAATATATATATGTATATGGTGAATGCTAGAAGTAATACCTGATAAAACAAACATCTCTAAAACACATATCTTCATTTACAAGACCAAAGTATAAAATAAACCTGACCCAAACATATACATACGAACTATTTAAGCAAGGAGACAAAATGTTTTCATGCATAATATCTATGTTCATAAAATAAAAAGATAAAAGATAATATCCTCATTTACAAGTCTTATCTTGATGCAACACGATCTATGGAAGCACAAGGCTTAGACCGTGCACGGGTTAAGCTAGGTCGGCCCCGACCTAAGGAAGAGGAGCTACGAGTTGACGAAGCCGCATTGAGTTATCTACGACTTAAGAGCTTAAGTCGGCTACGACTTAACAAAAGGGGAAGCAGCCACGACCTAACTAAGTCGTTGAGGAGATATGCGCAGGGAGATAGGGGGGCTTGAGTCGGCATGCGCTTAAGTCGGTCATATGAGCATGCCTTGTGTTGAAAAGTCGTGAGTCCTTGAGTCGTTGTATCGGTCATATGGAGTATGACCTGAGTTAAGCCGGCAAGAAGTTAAGTCGGTAAGTTTCTTAAGTCGATCGTATGTTAGGTCGTACCTAGTTGGGTCGGCCGTGTTTTGTAAGTCGTAGGTCGTTATGATGTTGGGTCGGTCGAAGGCTGTTATGATGTAATGAGTTGAGTCGTGTACATATGTTGTGTGTTGTATTGTTTTGAGTCGGTCTCGTATGTAAAGGTGATGAGTCGTGTATGATGAGTCGTGGCCGACCTATGATGGGTGTTAAGTCGGCAAACGACTCAAGGACCAGGGTTGTGAAACACTATAAATACGCGTGAGTTGTACATTTGAAGTGGTCGATTTTTGGGAATAAAATTCTTGTTGATTGCTGTGTGCTTTCATCTTAAATTGGTAGTTGAGTGTAATCTCCTATCTCCACTTTCGGTTATTCGAGTGCGCTCGAATCAACGATTGTTGAAGCCGATTCGCGGAATCAAGTGCGCTTGATCAACGCTTGAAGAATTGAAGATCTTCTTTCATGGTATCGTGCGCGATCAACGTGTTAGAGATAGCTAGAATTCGGTATCTTCGGATCAACGAATTTGGGCCTTTTGGCATTCATCAATCCACCGATTGCTACACTTTCATCGTAATATCGATTTGCTGTTAATCCGCTGCGTCAGTTTTGGTATCAGAGCTAGACTTAGCCAATCATAGCTAAGCCGAGACTTGGAGCCACTTTTTGAAGTTGAAGTTTGAAGTTGGAGTTTATCGTGTTCATCTTGAAGTTGCAACGAGTTTGAAGATTTTGATCCATTTCATTTTGGATCAAACTTGGAAAAGTGTTTGAGTTTGGTCGCGAGATCTTTGTGCGCCAATTTTTTTTGAAGTGTGCGAGCCAAGTTAAGTCGTGAAGTTGTATAGCCGAGCTAACTTTGGGTCGAAGCAAGTGTGCGAGCTGAAAGAAGCCGAGCCGAGTTAGTGTTGAACCGAGCTAAGGAGTTGTGCGAGCTAGTGTGAGGCCGTGCATCGTTTGGCTTGTGTTGGAGAGTTTTGAAGTACATTTTTGTTGAAGTAGAACTATTGCCGAGTCAAGGTTGAGGCCGTGACTTGATTGACTTATTTTGAAGATTTTTTTTTTGGAAGTAATTGTTGAAGTATTAGTGAAGTTCAATCATGCCGCCAAGAAGAGCTAACCGACATCAAAATGTTGAAGCTTTGTACAGAAGAGAAGAAGCCGAGCTTATGGAACAACGTATTAATGAGAAATTTGATGAAGGCATTGGAAAGTTAGAGAAGTTGATGAATGATTTGAATCAAACTCAAAGGAGGAGATCACCAAACTCGAACCATGGAGGAAACCGAGTTTCGCCATCGGTTACGGAAGCGAGGAGGGTATCACCGCATTCTTTTAGAGATAGAAGAGAAACATCAATTTCATCACGAAGAGATCATCATGACTATGGACATGAAGAGAGAAGAAGTCAACGTGAATTTGACAATGAGGCATATAGAGATGAAGAGAGACATAGTCGAAAAAGCATGCATGAACGAAGGGATGATAACGGTCGAGATCGATATAGACGTACATTTGATTTTAATGAAGAGGATGATAGAGCAAGTGTTCATTATCGAGATCAAGACCCAGTTCGAAATTCTTGTCGAAATGTTGAAGATGATCGTCGATGGGAATCGGGTATGAAGATGGAAATTCCAGAGTTCAAGGGTGGAATGATAGCTGAAGAATTTCTTGATTGGTTGTCTAATGTTGAAGAGATCTTTGATTTCAAGGAAGTTCCAGAGAATCGTCAAGTAAAGTTGGTTGCTACTAGGTTGAGGGGGAGAGCTTTAGCATGGTGGCAGCAAACTAAACTTACGCGGGAGAGAATGGGAAAGTCGAAGATTGAATCATGGGAGAAGATGAAGAAGTTGATGAGAGCTACTTTCTTACCTTACAACTATCAATCACTTATGTACCAGAGGTTGCAGAATCTGAGGCAAGGGACGAAGTCTGTTAGTGATTATGCTGATGAATTTTACCAACTCATTGCCAGGATGATATTGTGGAAACGGAAGAACAGCTAACTGCTAAATTCATTGGGCGATTGAGAATGCAGATCCAGGATATGGTTAATATGTTCTATCCGAGATCTGTTGCAGAGGCACATCAGAAAGCGTTGGCTTGGGAGAAGCAAGGAAGGCATGGAGGTGGTGTGTTTACTAATTCCAATAATCAAGTGAAGGGTGTTAGTGGGAGTTCTAACTCTCCTAAACCCGTCAGTAAGCCAGTAGTGAAGGAGGCTGAGAAGGCGAAGGCTAGCAGTGGTTTCAAATGTTATAATTGTCAGGAGTTGGGTCATAAAAGCAATGAATGTCCGAAGCCAAAGAAGAGAACCATGGTTGCAGAAGTTGAGGAGGATGATGGTGAGGAGGCAGAATGTTCAAATACACCTTATGTCGGGAGGAAGACTTATTGTCCGGGGATGAAGGTTGTAATTTGATGATGAGGAGATCTTGTCTTACACCAAAGCAAGAGGAAGATTCTAGTTGGTTGAGAAGCAATATTTTTCAGTCGACATGCACTATTCTAGGGAAAGTTTGCAAGTTCGTTATTGATGCTGGAAGCTGTGATAATATTATCTCTACTGGAGCAGTAAAGAAGTTGAACTTGAAAACTGAGAAGCATCCTAAACCGTACAAGCTAGCATGGTTAAGGAAGGGTGGTGAAGTGAAGGTGTGTCGAAGAGCTTGTGTGAATTTTTCTATTGGGAAGAAGTACAAAGACGAAATTTGGTATGATGTTGTAGACATGAATGTGTGTCATCTGTTGTTGGGCAGACCATGGCAGTTTGATAGAGCAGTGCAACATGATGGTTGTGCTAATAGTTACTGTTTTATGTTTGAAGGTACTATAATCACTTTAGTTCCTAAGAAGCAACAGCAGAAGGAAAGCAAGCTAGAGGAGATCGAAGAACTGAAAACTTTGCTATCTTTGAAGGAGTTTGTCAAGGAGGTTGAAGAGGAGCCTGAAGTCTTTTTGTTGATTGGGCGAGAGTGTAACGAAGAGGTTGAAATTCCAGAAGAAGCGAAGCCAGTTTTGAAAGAATTTGAAGACGTATTTCCAGAAGAGTTGCCTAAGGAGTTACCGCCATTAAGAGACATTCAACATCAAATTGATCTTGTTCCGGGAGCAGTATTACCACATAGACCACATTATCGAATGAGTCCGAAGGAACATGAGGAGTTACGAAGGCAGGTGGAAGAGTTGCTTGAGCAGGGACGTGTTCAGGAAAGCTTGAGTCCTTGTGCAGTACCCGCATTGTTGGTGCCGAAGAAGGATGGAACATGGAGAATGTGTACCAATAGTAGAGCTTTGAACAAGATTACTGTTCGCTACAGATTTCCTATGCCAAGGTTGGATGACTTGCTTGATCAGTTGAGTGGGGCTACTATCTTTTCGAAGATTGATTTGAAGAGTGGTTATCATCAGATTCGAATTAGACCGGGAGACGAATGGAAGACCGCATTCAAGACGAGGGAAGGTTTATATGAATGATTGGTTATGCCATTTGGACTATCAAATGCACCTAGTACATTTATGAGGGTGATGAATCAAATTTTCAGACCGTACATTGGAAAGTTTGTTGTAGTTTACTTTGATGATATTCCGATTTATAGTGCGAGCACAGAGGAACATGCAGAGCATTTGAGAAAGGTGTTAATTATTCTTCGTGAGGAACAATTTTATGCAGCTACGAAGAAATGTGTGTTCATGACGGGAAGTGTTTTATTCTTGGGATATGTTGTATCTGAGAAGGGAATCCAGGTGGACCAGAGTAAAGTTGAAGCTATTAGAAATTGGCTACAGCCGAGGACTATTACTGAAGTTAGAAGTTTTCATGGATTGGCATCATTCTACCGGATTCATTCCACACTTCAGTAGCGTGATGGCACCAGTTACTGATTGCATGAAGGGGAAACAATTTTCTTGGACAGAGGAAGCTGGGATTGCTTTTGAGAAGATCAAAGAACTTTTGACGACAGCACCAATTCTTGTATTACCAGATTTTCAGTTGTTGTTTGAGCTACACACTGATGCATCAAAGGTTGGGATCGGAGGAGTGTTGAGTCAGAGTGGAAGACCTATTGCATATTTCAGTGAGAAGTTATCAGGGGCAAAGATGAGATATAGTACCTACGATGTTGAGTTTTATGCTATTGTGCAAGCTGTTAAACATTGGAGACATTATCTATTTCAGAAAGAGTTTGTTCTTTACACTGATCATGAAGCGCTGAAGCATTTGCAAGGACAGGATAAGATTTCAGCGAGACATGCATCGTGGATTGCTTATTTGCAACAGTTTACATTCGTTGTGAAGCACAAGCCTGGAATAACGAATCATGTAGCTGATGCTTTGAGTAGGAGGAGTCATTTGTTGACTACAATGAAAGTTGAGGTGACAGGGTTTGAATTATTACCAAAATTGTTTGAGGAGGATCCTTATTTTGCAAAGTTTGTTGAGAAAGTTAAGGATGGGAGTACTGATGAATTTATGTTAGTTGATGGTTTCTTATTCAAGGGGAATCGATTATGTATACCAGATAGCAGTTTGAGAATGAGGATTATCAAAGAATTGCACGAGGAAGGACATGTGGGCCGTGATCGTACATTGCATTTGATTTCTCAATCTTACTTTTGGCCGTCAATGAGAAAAGAGGTTGAAAGATTTGTGGAGAGATGTCATATATGTCAGGTTTCGAAGGGAACAGCGACAAATGCAGGATTGTATATGCCGTTACCTGTACCAATTAAACAATGGGTTGATATCAGCATGGATTTTGTTTTGGGTTTGCCTAGAACTCAAAAGGGGAATGATTCTATATTTGTAGTGGTGGACAGATTTTCGAAGATGGTACACTTTATTGCTTGTAAGAAGACGGCGGATGCTGTTCATGTTGCTCAGTTATTTTTCAAGGAGACCTATCGACTTCACGGATTGCCAGAGTCTATTGTGTCAGATAGAGATACCAGATTTTTGAGTCATTTTTGGCTTAGTTTGTGGAAGATGGTGGGAACGAAGCTGAATTTTAGTAGTGCTTATCATCCACAAACAGATGGACAGACAGAGGTGGTGAATAGATCGTTGGGAAATTTGTTACGATGTCTTGTGAAAGATAATATGAAGAGTTGGGATATGAAGTTATGCCAGGCAGAGTTTGCACATAATCATGCAGTGAATCGTAGTACGGAATTCAGTCCATTTCAGATTATATATTCAAACGTACCCAGGGGACCGTTGGATTTGGCAGTAGTACCACAACCGAAGGGGACGGTTAAACGAGCTGTAGATTTTGTTGATGGATTGACTGAATGTCATAAAATCGTTCAGAAACGATTGGAGAAAGCCAATGATAAGTATAAGCAAACTGCAAATTTGAAGCGACGAAATGTTAAATTTAACGAAGGTGATTGGGTTTATGCTGTGCTAACGAAGGATCGTTTTCCAGTTGGCGCTTATAACAAGTTAAAAGCCAGAAAAATTGGTCCTGTAGAAGTTGTAAAGCGAATTAATGAAAATGCTTATAAGTTAAAACTGCCAGAAGATGTGTATACTTCGGATGTGTTCAATGTTAAACATTTAGTTCCATATCATAGAGATGAACTTGTGATAGAAGAAGATGGTGAAAATTCGAGGTCGAATTTCTGTCAACCGGGGGATGATGATGCAGCACGATCTATGGAAGCACAAGGCTTAGACCGTGCATGGGTTAAGCTAGGTCGGCCCCGACCTAAGGAAGAGGAGCTACGAGTTGAGGAAGCCGCATTGAGTTATCTACGACTTAAGAGCTTAAGTCGACTACGACTTAACAAAAGGGGAAGCAGCCACGACCTAACTAAGTCGTTGAGGAGATATGCACAGGGAGATAGGGGGGGCTTGAGTCGGCATGCGCTTAAGTCGGTCATATGAGCAGGCCTTGTGTTGAAAAGTCGCGAGTCCTTGAGTCGTTGTATGTTAAGTCGGTCATATGGAGTATGACCTGAGTTAAGCCGGCAAGAAGTTAAGTCGGTAAGTTTCTTAAGTCGATCGTATGTTAGGTCGTACCTAGTTGGGTCGGCCGTGTTTTGTAAGTCGTAGGTCGTTATGATGTTGGGTCGGTCGAAGGCTGTTATGATGTAATTAATTTATATAATATTTATTCAAGGTCCGAATCCTGATGGAAACAAGCTGGTTTGTAGTGGATTGTAAAAATCAAAGGTGAGTAAATTTCACTCTACTGGATTTATATTTAAATTTAAATGGAAATTTAAATATTTAATTGAATGATTGAATTGATTTGATATGCTCTGTGAATTGATGATATGGTGATTGTGATTTTGGATGGTTCTTGAGTTAATGGTTGCTTAACTCGAAGTATTGGGAATTTTAAGTTGTTTTAAATTTACAACAATAAATAAGAAAATGTTTCCGTTTAAAAGTTATTAATGACTTAATGATTTGTGATACATTAAATTAGTAGGGATAATTAATTAATTCAATTAATTAATGATTTGGGTTATTTAATTTGGTAATGAAAGGTTTGAATAAATAATAAATTAAGTTGTAAGTTAATTAACTAAGTATAAGTAATTCAGAATAATCATTGGATGGTTTGGTAAATAATTACTTAATGAAATTAATGAAATATAATTATTTTTTGTAAATAATCAAGAGATTAATTAAGATTATTAATTAAGGAGAAATTTGATTTATTTAATAAAGTAAATAAATGGATAGTTAATTACAGGTTGAGATTAATCGAGAGTGGTTAATATTGTGGATTAATTAAAGTAATTAATTCAGATTAGAACAAATTAAAATATAATTGGAAATAATTAATTAATATAATTAACGATGTATTTTAAGATTGATTAATTAAGATGAATCAATCAGAATAAGTGACTTATGGGAAGTTAATTAGTATGAGTAACCAAGAATTAATGTAAGTAAATAATTAATTAATTCATGAAGCAACTAAGATTGCTTAATGATCTTGGTTGAGACTAATTAATATTGTAAAGTTCACTTAAGATAATTACTTGAATGTACTTGACAGATAATTAATCCAATGTGAATAATTAAGCTGAATAATGAAGGATTGGTTAATTAATTGATTTGAAATTAATTACTATTAAATGAAGGAATCTAAGTGATTGAGGTTTGAAATTCAATTAGAATCAATTGAATTGATTTGTATGTGATTAAGCTTTGCTTATGGATGTTTGAAGGGTATTGGATGTTTTGAATGAGTTGATATCTCTGATATGAAATGTTGTGTATATCATTGAATAACTTGTGATAGGATTCGAAGAGACCGGGGTCGGGTATCGGGAAATACCCGAAACCACTTCGAATTTTTGTAAATTGTTTTTGTGAAATCTATTGGCTGGAATGAAATGATTTAAGTGGATTGGATTAGCTTATCTAAGTTTGGTACTTAGAAATCAACGTGTGAAATAAGTGTTCTCTATAGTAAATTATGAATTTGTTAAATGGATATAAGTTACCCGGATTTATTTAAGTTGTTTTCTTTGGTATTTCATGTTAGTTGGGTTTACTCACGCTGGTTTCCAGCCTGACCCGGGTGTTTCTTGGTGTAATGCTCGGGTCAGACCGAGTATTACAGATTTTCCAAGTAGGTACGTTCTGGAGCTCAGGAGGCGAGCTGGATGGCAATAGTGTATAGAGTATCTCCGCTGTATTTATATTATTGTTAATCTGAGACATGATAATTTTATATATTCAGTGACTGTATATAATGTCAAACTTTGATGTATATTAAATGTAATCGACAAATATAATATTCTTTTGTAAACTGATATTATTTATTATTATATTTTATCCGCTGCGAATGTGAGATGTTGTTTTTGTTCTTCTTCTTCTTCTTCTATCTCTTCCTTCTTTTTCATAACTATTTGGAATTTTCGGCTTCGAAAATTTCGGGTCGTTACATTTGGTATCAGAGCTGAAAGGTTAAGCGAGAACCTTGGCTCTGGTGGGTATTACTCATTTAATAGAGTCTGTAGTACTCTAGAATGAGTTGAGTGTATACATACATACATACATACATACATACATATATATATATATATATATATATATATGAGAGCGTACTTGTTATTTTCTTATATAAAGGTTTTAAATGATTTTATATAAAATATATATATTTTGATATATAAAGTAATATTTCCTTCTAATAAATATTTAGGTGATTGGTTGTTAATTATTGAAATTAAAATTAAGGAGTAATATAATACAACCAAATGGAAATTTAATAAAGATAAGTTTGAAATGGATTCAAACTGAAATTGAAGTCTTGAATTGGAACTAAATTAAATAGAAATAGAAATGCAACCAAACTAAAATTGATTTGATTGAAGATAAAATTCTGAATCTGGTCCCAGAATTTGAAAATTTTGTTTTAAAGTAATGAAAAATAATAAATAAGTATTATTTGGATAATTGGGACTTGTTGAAAACTATGGGTTGTTTGAAGTTCGATTTGAATTTAAAACCAAGGGTAGTTTAAAATTTTAATACATGGCTGGAAGGGCCAAGAAATAAATATGTATATATGTACGGATATATATTATATCAAATATAATTTGAAATAAACTCTAAGAGGTTGAGATTTGATTTTGCCTGAAGTGTGATGTAAAAATCCAAAGTGATATAAGTTTTGAATAAGAAAGAAAGAATTTTGTAGTTGAAGCGGGAATTCACATTGAGTAAGGTTGATTTGATTAAGTAAATTGGAATTTAACTTTTGGAATTTGTGTGATCTCAAAACGGGTTTGAGATTTAAAAATTGGAAAATGATGGACGTTTTAAAATAAATTGGATGATATCATCCTATTATTAATAAAAATCTTTAAATTGAGAATGGTATTGTATAAATAAATAAATTTGAATAATTAAATTGTAAATTAAACTTGTTTAAAAACCGGCTTCAAACTGGAAGATAAAATTGAGTAATAAATTAAAATTTTCAAAATAAAATTGTGTTGAATTCTTAGTTGAACATTGAAATATATAAGTAAAGATAATTCAAAATGGAATTTTGGAGAATTGAACTCAAAAATTAAAATTGATTAAAAACTTTTAATAAAGGTTAATTTAGTTTAAATGGTTAAACCAATCTTTGAGAATTTAACTCGAATTTACATAATTCGAGATAGTTTAAATTCAAGATTGAAATTGAATTAGTTCAAAACTGAATTTGGTTTGAATTAATTGGATTGGTGATTGAAGATGTATAAGTTTAAAATGTAAATGGGAAATTAAATTGGATTATATTGAAATGATTTGAATTTGAAATGGGTTCAATTGATAATAATTCAAATTGATAGGATAATGAAATTAAAATTAAAATCGAACAGGATTAAAATCAACTAGAATTTGATTTAAATTGGGGAAGAAATCAAGATTGATTCAACTTGAATTGGGAATAGATTTCAACAGAAATTGAAGTTATTCAAGTTAGAATTGAGTCAATTAATGGAAATGTACATTGAATGTTGGGGTAGTGAACACTTTGACTCTTGACTATTTTAAATAAATTGTTTCAGTACAAACTTATTTTTCTAAGCTATTAAATATATACAACTTTTCTTTTTAAAGATAACTTATTATATATTTGTTTTACCATTATTTTTGGAGCTATTTAAACATTTTTCAATTGTTTCCTAAACTAATTACTATTTTTTTTCAACTATTTCACAAACTAATTTCTATTTTACAACTATTTTGGCAATTATTTAAAAAATTTTGAAACTACTTAACTATTTTCAACTATTCTATAATCAGTTAACTATTTTATAGCTATTTTGTAAACTAATAATTATTTTTCAACTACTTATCTATTTTTCAATTTTCAAGCTATTTTCTAAATATAATCTGGTCGGAGTTCAAACTGTTATTGATTTAAATACCCATCCGAGATAAGAATTGAAGTGATAATCCAAATGGGGATTAAGGCACTTGTAAATAACTAAAGGGAATTTAAGGAAATGTGAATAGAAAAGAAATTGAATTGGCTAATAAACAAGAAATATAAATACGTGAGATGTACGTATATTATTCTATGCGCATAGTGATTTGATCCAGATTCGAGCAAAGAATTTGGAGATAGTTTATCGATCCGAGTTGGGATTTTTCACTCGATTTTCGACGGCGAACCTGGAAATGGATTGTTGATTGGTTCTGGATGTTCTCTATCATAGTTATAACTATGCAAGGAGAATGGCGGTTTCTAATCAAGAAACCAGATCTGAGTCCGCACTAGGAAGTCAGGTGGATGATACTAGTTTGGAAGTGAAATTGTGTGATGGAATGAGCGATCAGGTTGATATAGCGTGCTGATGATATGTGTACATCATACGGATTTGAATGAAATTGATTTTGGAAAGAGTAATCAAATTTGAATATTTGATTTGAATAAACAAAGTTATATATATCTTTGTTATATAAGATAAATCTTCCCTTGTTGAATTTATTGTTGGAAGAAAAATGTTTTGAAATGTTTGAAGTATAAAAGGGTTTTATACAAGTTTGAAATGATCCAAAATTTTAAAAATTATATATATCCGTATATATATATAAAGGATCTTATGAGGATTTTGAAAAAGGTTTTGAGAACCTTTGGACTTGGAAAGGCTTTTGATTTTTGAGTAAATCAATATTGGAATTTGGAAAGCCTAAATTGAGAATTATCGATTTTGAAATAATCGATTTTGTATAAATGAGCTTTGTATGAGATCATACTAGGTGTATGATTGAAAGATACTATATGTGTATAGTATAAAATGTTTTGATGATGGCTCTGGGGAAAAAGGCACTCTGTTGAAATGAACTTCTCAGGAGTGCCATTGGGTGGTGCTGCCTTGAGCCCCAAGGGGGGTTTCTAAAGTTGATCCTGTGAGGAGTCCGGACAAAACTAGTTCCTGAGGATTATTGGGTAGCGAAAGTCGAGGGCGCTGATGCCTACAGAGGCATTTGGGTTATGCTGTGACGACAGTGTAACTCAATGTCGCTGCGATCTACTGTGGGGACCATAGAGAAATTCATGTGGAGGATGAGTGCCAACAGTCTACACTTGATTTTTCCGGGAAGGCAACGCAACATCGGTAGACTGCGATCTATGGTCAAGTGGAGTGGAGAAGTTTCATTTTTGGCAGCGAAATTCGATGGCGCTGATGCCTACAGTTATATGGGTTTTTGCTGTGATAGCTACTTAAACTCAGTTGTAGCTGCGATCTGTCGTGTGTTCCATGGTGTAATCGTGGGGCGCGGAGGCCTACAGTTATCCATGGATTTTGTCGGGATGGCAACATAACCATCGGTTAACTGCGACCATGGATGGGGATGATGATTTCCAGAGCATTCTCACCAAAGATATTTCCTCTATTTTCAAAAATTGTTTTCTATATTTTCAATAAAATTATTTTCTAAGTATTTTCACTGGGTGTTGAAAACGGGTTTACCAAGTACTTATAGATTTTCAGTCCTACGCCTGATTAACATATGACTGAATTTCTATGGGAACAAGGTTGGACTTGTCGAAACATCGAGTTATAAAAGTATTTGTATAAAACTATTTTAGTAATATTGTATAGATTTTTAAAGTAGTATAGAAATGATCAAAGAAAGTTTATCTGATCTTAAACATTTTAAAATCTGGCTTCGTTCCTTTTCGAGGACGAAAAGATTCAAAGGGGGGAGGAATGTAACAACCCTGGATTTCGGCCCTATTCTTTTAATAAATATTTAATCTAATTAAATAAAAAGTGAATTTATCATTTTAAAATGAATATGACTTTGAAATAATGGCCATTTATTGGTAAGGATATGTATTTTTGAAAGGAAAATTTGATTTGGGAATTTAAAATAAAATCTCTTGATGATATTTATCTTATATAATTAAATTAAAATGCTTACCTTGTTAACATCTAATGATTGAAATAAAATCAATATAAAATATAAATATTAAATATAAGTAAGTAAACTTATGAATATAATTTAAATATCAACAGTTAAAATACGAATAGAAATAAATATAAAAATAAGTATAAATGTAAGTAAAACGTATGAATCTAATTTAAATATTGATAGTCAAAATATAAAATAAAAATGTAATAAATAAGAACATGAATTAAGTGTTAGTGTATGCTTGCAACATAAACTGGAAAATTTAAGAACAATGTATGGGATAAGATAAGCATAAATATATATATGTATATGGTGAATGCTAGAAGTAATACCAGATAAAACAAACATCTCTAAAACACATATCTTCATTTACAAGACCAAAGTATAAAATAAACCTGACCCAAACATATACATATGAACTATTTAAGCAAGGAGACAAAATGTTTTCATGCATAATATCTATGTTCATAAAATAAAAAGATAAAAGATAATATCTTCATTTACAAGTCTTATCTACCTGCCAAATGTATGGTTACATACAAATGTTTATACCAAGCAAACCTGATGATAATTATGTAAACATATACTGAGACAAGCATTAAATTGTAGCCTACAATATATCATTTCAAGTATACGTCAGGCCAAGCTTGTGCTAGAAGGAAATCTTCCTTGGTCAAAGAAGGAGGCTAGAAAAAATATCTCTGACCAATTGTTTGTACCAGAAATTACCTATTCCATGTAAACTTGGTTCTATATATATCAATCCTCTTTTTTTTCATTTCGTACATCAAACTTAGCATTCCTGAAATAAGAGAACATTTAATCTTACTACAAAATATGAAGTAACAATTCAAGTTACAATTTTCAACTCAACACAAACAAGAAGATTTAAAGGATCAGGCTGATAGTTTTTCAAATCCAGAAGTTATTCTCTGTTCTCCTTTCAAAGATGTGAGTAAACCTTTAACTAAAATACTCATAGAATAAATGTTGTGTATATATATGTTCTTGATGATATGTAAGCTGCATATTTATATATAGATAAATTTCAGTGTATATATATGTGTGCCTAATTGTATATGATTTGGGTGTGACAGTAAATTTCTGTGACAAATTTACAGTTCAACGCAACTCAGGAAATTAAGAATCTACCTAACAGATCATGATTATGAAATAAATCTTGAATAAATTATATTTGTTTAAACATCAACCTTGGTTTAGAATTTTATCCAAGTAAAGTAGGTTTGAACTTTCTCTGAAAACAGGCAATTTAGCTGCAAATTCTTAAAATATGTTAAATTAGAGTATCATATTTTGTTGATTCATTTATATAATTTGAATATACTCTGAGAAACTAGATTTTTAAAACCAAAATCAAGATTTTTAGGATTGGGATTAGAGAGAAATTTCATGTTGAACCAAAATCAAGCCTTGGTCGAATTCAGGCTAACAAGGGGCTCGGTGAGAGCGAAATTCTTGTTGAGGGTAGCTTATGGTTAGGAGGGATGGAATAAAATACTGCAAGATTTTTCTCTGACCTATAGCGGCTGGGCAAATCGATTTTAGGGTTTTGCTGTTGTTTTATTTGAGGTCGGAGACGAGGTGATTTCGTCACCTCTGATTGACCGAGTTGCTGGGGACTCTGGGGAAGCATCGCGTGAGGGGTAAGCGAGGTGAGGACGAAGCTGGATCGACTCTGGTGGTCGGGGCGATTACGGGTAGTGGGTTTGTTTGGGTAGATCGAGCATAGTTTTTGATCGAACAACGAAATTTTGTTCTCGAGTTTTTGATTTCTAGATGAGTGTTGCGATCGAAAGTGAGGGGGTTGCGCGACTTGTTGGTGATCGACTCTGGTGCCAGAACATCACCGTGGGTGGTGCACGTACACACCGGGTCGTGTACACGTCAGTGGGGTTGGAGTTGTGAATTACTCGAGTAGTTCTCGAGTAAATATAGTTTTGTCTCGGGTTGTAGATGTCTGCATAATCTACTTTTCTAGGTTTATAAGTTCTAAAACTAAAACTTAGCTGAAAAAAAAGAAGTATGTGAGGAAGAAAGAAGGGGATTCGGGAAAGATGGGATGGAACTCGAGTGAATACTCGAGTATAGTGGAGATTTCCTCGGGTTTTGTATTCTAGTGTTTTCTTCCTTTTAAAATTTTAAGTTAATCACCATTAAACTATTTTAAGCATAGATAAATAATTAGGGTTGTAAATGTTGAGTTAAGAATTTATTAAAATTTTTAATTAATTAAGAATGTTTTTAAAATCTTAATTAACATTTTAATTAAGTAGTTAATTTAAAATGAATGATTAAATTTAGTAACATTAAAGCTTTTAAGTTAATAATAATTTGATTTCAAAGTTAAATTAAATAAGTGAATGATAATAAATTGTTTGATTTAAAATTTAAGTGATAATTAATTTATATAATATTTATTCAAGGTCCGAATCCTGATGGAAACAAGCTGGTTTGTAGTGGATTGTAAAAATCAAAGGTGAGTAAATTTCACTCTACTGGATTTATACTTAAATTTAAATTGAAATTTAAATATTTAATTGAATGATTGAATTGATTTGATATGCTCTGTGAACGATGATCTGGTGATTGTGATTTTGGATGGTTCTCGAGTTAATGGTTGCTTGACTCGAAGTATTGGGAATTTTAAGTTGTTTTAAATTTAAATCAATAAATAAGAAAATGTTTCCGTTTAAAAGTTATTAATGACTTAATGATTTGTGATACATTAAATTAGTAGGGATAATTAATTAATTCAATTAATTAATGATTTGGGTTATTTAATTTGGTAATGAAAGGTTTGAATAAATAATAAATTAAGTTGTAAGTTAATTAACTAAGTATAAGTGATTCAGAATAATCATTGGATGGTTTGGTAAATAATTACTTAATGAAATTAATGAAATATAATCATTTTTTGTAAATAATCAAGAGATTAATTAAGATTATTAATTAAGGAGAAATTTGATTTATTTAATAAAGTAAATAAATGGATAGTTAATTACAGGTTGAGATTAATCGAGAGTGATTAATATTGTGGATGAATTAAAGTAATTAATTCAGATTAGAACAAATTAAAATATAATTGGAAATAATTAATTAATATAATTAATGATGTATTTTAAGATTGATTAATTAAGATGAATTAATCAGAATAAGTGACTTATGAGAAGTTAATTAGTATGAGTAATCAAGAATTAATGTAAGTAAATAATTAATTAATTCATGAAGTAATTAAGATTGGTTAATGATCTTGGTTGAGACTAATTAATATTGTGAAGTTCATTAAAAATAATTACTTGAATGTACTTGACAGATAATTAATCCAATGTGAATAATTAAGCTGAATAATGAAGGATTGGTTAATTAATTGATTTGAAATTAATTAATATTAAATGAAGGAATCTAAGTGATTGAGGTTTGAAATTCAATTAGAATCAATTGAATTAATTTGTATGTGATTAAGCTTTGCTTATGGATGTTTGAAGGGTATTGGATGTTTTGAATGAGTTGATATCTCTGATATGAAATGTTGTGTATATCATTGAATAACTTGTGATAGGATTCGAAGAGACCGGGGTCGGGTATTGGGAAATACCCGAAACCACTTCAAATTTTTGTAAATTATTTTTGTGAAATCTATTGGCTGGAATGAAATGATTTAAGTGGATTGGATTATCTTATCTAAGTTTCGTACTTAGAAATCAACGTGTGAAATAAGTGTTGTCTATAGTAAATTGTGAATTTGTTAAATGGATATTAGTTACCCGGGTTTATTTAAGTTGTTTGCTTTGGTAATTCATGTTAGTTGGGTTTACTCACGTTGGTTTCCAGCCTGACCCGAGTGTTACTTGGTGTAATGCTCGGGTCAGACCGAGTATTACAGATTTTCCAAGTAGGTACGTTCTGGAGCTCAGGAGGCGAGCTGGATGGTAATAGCGTATAGAGTATCTCCGCTGTATTTATATTATTGTTAATCCGAGACATGATATATTCAGTGACTGTATACAATGTGAAACTTTGATGTATATTAAATGTAATCGACAGATATAATATTCTTTTGTAAACTGATATTATTTATTATTATATTTTATCCGCTGCGAATGTGAGATGTTGTTTTTGTTCTTCTTCTTCTTCTTCTTCTTCTATCTCTTCCTTCTTTTTCATAACTATCTGGAATTTTCGGCTTCGAAAATTTCGGATCGTTACATGTACAAACACATTAGTAAACTTATAACGATAAAATGTTGATAAAAGATGAACATTTGATAAAGTTAGTAGGCAACTAGATGATTATTCGCTTGATACTTGATTTCTAGTAGTTGATATGCGATTTATGGTAATGGAAAATAAAGTATAAGGCGCATTAGTCCATAGTTTAATGGAATGTATCCCTTGATAACTTAAGATAAATTAATAACATTCGTTAGAGTAGTAATCGAAGAAGAGATTTTTGTAATGTTAAGCTTTGAAGGGGTTTGTAGATGAGCATACCATTATAAAGTATGTGATTTTATGAAATAATGAGAAGAAGATAGGATTTTTGAAAGGGTGTTTGATTATAAAAAAGTGATCTCTAAAATTGTTATATAGTATTAATATTAAATGATAGGGTTATAAGTTGGATAGCGACATTTTAGTGGAGTTTATGCAAGATTTGACTTTATTAGTTTGATGTATCAGTTATTTGTCATGCCTTCAAGCATCGAACTATCTTGCTTTTGTGTATTGGTAATGCCTTCATGCAATCGTGTATATTTATCATTATACGTTATTATTTCCATTGTGAGCTATGCGTTAAGGTCATACCATAATCTAGAGTTTGTTTTTAAAAGAAATTTACCACATAGTATGCCACACTTGGTATTAGCGTATATTTAGGGCATCGTAAATAGCAGGTCTTTACAATTGGTATAAGAGCTTAGGTTATTCGATTAGGGAGAAGTGGACCATGCTACATTATCGAATGACCTAGGAGTCCTTGAGTGAACCAATACTGCCATGAGTACAAATGTATCAATAAAATGCACCATACGGATATTAGACAAAACATAGTACACATAGAGGGTAGGTCAGGTCACTTAGGAGATGGATACTCCATGATGGATGCAGTTGAAAGTGCGTACTTGTCTTTTTGATAATTGATATGTTTAATATGTAGCATACATCATCCAAGTCTTGATTTACTCTTTAGAGTCGGTACTCACCATTCTTTAGAAGTAGAGATATGGTGGGAACATTTCTATTGCAAAGAACATTGAAGATGGGTTACGACGGTTATAACTCTTTGTGACGACCCGCCTTTCTAACCCCAGAAAGACGTTCCATCATTAAGAAAGAAAGGATAGAAATAGAAAAGAATAGAAAGAAAGAATAACAACATTAGAATCTCACAGCGGAATGGAACAAAATATCATACATCAACATAACTATTACATAGTTAAACATACATCAGAGTCATACAATATCATATAACAGGACTGTCATATACATATATGTCCATACATACATCCAAAATACAGCATACACTAACTACACAGCGGAACTACATATATAGGTACATACGTCTGGTCTTCTTCCCAAAAGCTTCTCCAGAAAATCAACACTCCCAATACCTATCACTTGGCTACTTATAAAAATTGAGTACCCAAGAGTTTATGAAAAACAAAATATAAACCCCGGGTCAGACGTGGGTCTGGTATGAGTAAACAGGTTAAAATTGCTTAACTTTGAAAATCATTTGAAAATAAAGGTATCACGTAAGACTCCCCACAAATAAATACGGGTATGTTTTTACCTTACGCAAACCAAAATATTTTATAGGAAATTTAGTGATATTACAATAGTGTCAAGGGTTTTCAAGTAAATAGAAAACAGCCGAAATTATTACATTCATTAAATTCCAGCTACTAGCCACAAAAGTGGGTAATGCAAAACAATACCATAGGGTCTCGTAGGGAAAACGGGTTTCCAACAATGGCAGGGCTACTGGGGTACCACCCGTCACAGTACGGGGCCTAAATCACCGTACCGAGGATCACTCCCGACCCCCTACAACACAAGGCCGGAACCATTCCTTACTGAACAGTCCCGAATAAGATAACCCCGCAGTTGTGGCCAACAACTGCACACATAGCCGAAATAAAAAGGGACATCTAGACAGGGGAATATCTTGTCCTGCTTGGGCATGACCCACCTAACCTTGCTGCATCTCCCCTGTTTTAGCCATTCCCGGTTGATGAGGCTTGAGGCTGCGATTACCTTTATTGAACATATCTTAGAATGGTCATCGTCCGCCTGACGATGTGCAGAAAGCATTCAATCCATACAAGTTCATTCCGGGTTCGAACGAAACCGAAGGCATTATCTCGTTACACTCATTTTGGAATCACCCTAAGAGTTAACGATGATAACCCTTGCATTCTGAAACACCATCTCGATCACCAAATAATAAGTCATGACCTATCGTTAAATTTGGATCGATGTGGTTTACGAAGAATCAAAATTGATTCTTCCGATCCCGGTCTCATCGAAATCCAAACGCCATTTTAAGGGCCAAGTTGTCTATTTAACTTAACAGTTCAATTCAATAATAAGAATTCACATAACAGGTATAACAGATAAATCATACATAGTCATCACAGATATACCCAGAATATATTACAACATACCACAGTATATCATCAAGTTAATCAAAACAGAATTATCAATGCATACCAAAACAGTTTGGTTTACTAAACTTAATTAATTGCTTAAGAATAAACTACTTCATTCTGTTTAATTAATCACTGATTACCTAACTTATTAATGATCAATTAATTACTTAGTTAATCATTAATTATTAATTTATTAATCATCTAATCTTTAATTAATTATTTAATTAATTAACTCTTATCCATCAATTGTTACTTAATTACTCAGTTAATTAATTTATTTTTAATTGTTAATTAATATCTTACTTATTAAAAATGAATTACTTATTTAGTTACTTTAATTAATCAAATTTTATCAATTAAATTAATTATAATCCCTAATTAATCACTTAAGTTAATTACCATTAATTAACTTTTAAGTAATTAGCTAACGTTCTTAAGTTTTAAATTGATTTAACACATGATTTATTTTTAATTACAAAATTAATTTAAAGTTATCAATTTAATTTCATATATAAATTAATTTACATTCTAATTACTTTATATTAATCAACTATCTTTACATCACTTACCTTATTAAACCTTTAAAACAAATATTAACCTAAACTAACTAATTGCCTAGTTAACTTAGTTACAAAAATACTAAAAAAAATTATGTTCGTCCATAAGAAATTGACCCGAGACCGCATCATCCTTTACTCGTGAAAATCTCGAGTTTCCCTCGTTCCCTCCCCGCGTCTCATCCCCTCATTCCCCCTTCTTCTCTTTTTTTCCAGTTTCTTCCTTCTTCTCATTTTTTTAGTTTAAGTTAGATGAAACTGCATAAGCCACTCTCACGCATGCGACCCCGAAGTCAAGTTCGAAGCAACCACCCAAATGTCACGAAAACGAGCACGCGACCGCCAAGGCGACTCAACCGGTCATCTCATCGCCACCGTGCACATGCACGGTGGTTCGCCTCGCCTCCGGCGACTTGCGCTACCACCAACAAACCCCAAAACGTCTCGATTACCAAAATTAAAGTTAAAATCCCTTCGAAGATTATCAGATCAAAAAATGACCTAATGCTCGAACTGGCCGTACGTACATACTGGAATAAAAACGTCTCGGACCATCAACGGTGACCACCAGAGGCAATGGTACTTCACCCAAACTTCGACCACACTCATCCCTCACCCCTCCTAGAGTCGCGTTCAACTCGGTTACCTAATGGAGCCGAACAATATTTTTACAGACTATTGAAAATTGAAGAACTAAACCCTATCTTTGATCCAAATCCAAAATTTCTTCATTGAATAAACTTTTTAGCATTTTTCTTGTGTTAAATGGATTACAAGCTTGCTTCATATCAATTTACAACAATTAAAATTTACCAATCATCCAGAATTGACAAAAACCCATTTTATTTTTATTTTAAAACTGCTCTTAATACCCTTGCTTAAAAATCATAATTTTTATGCTAAAAATCATAATTATGTGTATGAAATCTAAATATGTTATTGAATTTACAAATTTAAACATTCGAATTTTGATCCTTTGATTTCTTTACCTGTAACTTGAAATAAACAGTGTTTATATCTTACTGTTATACTTCAAATACATTCCTAAACTTTTGTTTTAAGTTAAACAATCTGAATTACATTTAAATAAATAAGTATTAATATCCTTTACTCCTTCTGCTCAGAAGCTTGAAACAAATCAGGGACAGAAAGCTTCCAGTGCATAAAATAAATACAGGTCCATTTATTATCAATATATATAGCAACACAAACATCAGAAGCTAATTATCATACTTAAAATCTAAGAAAAGTATGTTTACTCACAAGAATAAAACTTTGAACAGAAGGCAAGGTGTTGATTGAACTGCAGAAGAAATTTCCTGAAGCCTTTCTTTAGTTTCCTGTTTTGAATTAATTTTAAGTTTACAAAGCAACAAATGTTTATCTTCCCTCCTTCCTTGATTCTCAAGTTTGCTTTCTAAGTTTACTATCAAGTTTTGTGAACGAACATTATAACATCTTGTATACAAATAAAGGGACATGAACAACTGTAGGTAATACTGGACAGTTTTTACCTGTATTGATATTTTGTATTGTCATTTTTTTTAGTGGCTAAGTATTCTACACAGCAGAAGGAAATCATCACATAAAATTCGGCTGTAGTACTTGTTAAACAAGAAGTTGTGCTAATCTTAAATGCATGTTTTCATATTTGTTTACATCTAATTAATGCTTATGCTTCATTTATGCTAACATGTAATTAATGTTTCAGATTTTTTTGTTTATTTTGTACAAGACACAGAGCTGTTTTATTTTATATTGAAGTGAAAACTTTGTTTTCTTATGCACATAAATTTTCAGCAGCACATAAGTTTTTTTTGTCTTTATTTTACTTTCCTGGACAAAGACATTTTGAACATATGTATGTACAGATTATGCATAAAAATAATTTACATGTAATTTGTATACTTTTTCAACAGCAACTTGATATGATCATTATTAAAATTTATGTATTGTATAAATGGGTTTCACAAGTTAATGCTTAGGCTACTTACCTTATATATTTGAATAAACTTATTATAGTCATTGTTAGTTTTATTTTATCTGTATTGTTCATGTATGATTATTATGGTATAATCTCTAAACTTATCCTATTGGTAATTAAAAATTTCCAAACATTTATTTATGACATGCTTGTATTATTATGTTTTTATATTTCAATCTATAACTTATATTTTATATTCCTAGTTACAGTTTATATTCATAATTATATCTTATACTTATGTTATGAATGTTTATGTTTAATATTTCTATATTTTTCTTTTTTAAACATTATTATATTCAATCTCATTTTATAGGTATATTAGATTAAATATCAAAGATCTCGTCATTTTAAAAATTTAAAAGCTTGTATTTAATTTAAATTAGATTAAATATTTATTAAAATATGCTGTCAAAAATTCCGGGTTGTTACATTCCTCCCCTCTTAAAAGAATTTCGTCCCCGAAATTTAAAACAACAGTTAATTCAAAAGCTTTTATATTAACAATCCAAACATACATATCATTCATAAACTAACACAATCAAATAGTCTACTCTAACAAACATCGCTAGTTATCCGAACATAAATCCAGATAAGCATTCTTAAAACTATCGAGAGTTTCCCAGGTACAATCTCTAGGATCCTCACTCCATTGCACCTTGACGAGTTTTACCACCTTGTTCCTGAGTTGCTTCTCATCTTGATCCACAATTCGAACTGGATTTCTGACTACAGATAAATTGGGTTCAACTTCCAAATCTTCTTGAACTACTGGTTCTACAACCAGTGATGGATCATGAACAAATTTCCTCAAATGTGATACATGAAACACATTATGAATCCCAGACATCCGCTCTGGTAATTCAATCCTATAGGCTACAGCTCCAATTCTTTCCAACACCCGAAATGGTCCAATGTATCTCGGAGCAAGTTTTCCCCTCTTTTCAAATCTTATAGCACCTTTAATTAGGGAAACCTTGACAAAAACCAAGTCTCCGATCTCAAATTCCAATGGTCTACGTCTTCTATCAGCATATTTCTTCTGACGATCTTGAGCAGCTTTCATCCTTTTCTTGATAAGCTCAACCTTCGCAGAAGCTTTTCGAATAAGATCGGGTCCGAGCACAAGACGATCCTTCGATTCAATCCAACAAGGTGGGGATCTACAC
Organism: Allium cepa; assembly: GCA_030765085.1. NCBI lineage: Eukaryota > Viridiplantae > Streptophyta > Magnoliopsida > Asparagales > Amaryllidaceae > Allium > Allium cepa. The sequence continues at coordinate 769,957,375 of CM060939.1, read as the reverse complement.
GGTTTTTCGTATAAAGCTTCATAAGGAGCCATCTTAATACTTGCTTGATAATTGTTATTATAAGAGTATTCTACTAAATGAAGATGGTCCACCTAAGATCCTCCAAAATCTAAAACACAAGCCCATAGCATATCCTCAAGAACACGATTGAGCCTCTCCGTCTGTCCGTCCGTTTGAGGATGATAGGCTGTACTCAATCTCAAATTTGTTCCCATTGCTGATTGCAGAGCTTCCCAGAATTTGCTAGTGAAAATAGGATCACGGTCACTTACTATGCTGACTGGAACACCATGCAATCTTACTATCTCCTTCAAGAAAATTTCCGCCAGAGAAACTACAATACGGGTTGCTTTAACTGGTATAAAATGGGCACTCTTAGTTAAACGATCCACAATAACCCATATACCATCATTCCCTTTCCTGGTTCTAGGCAAACCATCAATAAAATCCATCGAAATCATTTCCCATTTCCAATTCGGAATTTCCAAAAGCTGCAATAATCCGGCAGATTTCTGTTAATCGCCTTTAACTTGTTGGCCAATGGCACAACTATTCACAAAAGCAGCTACATCTTCCTTCATGCCCTTCCACCAAATGACTCTCCTCATATCTTTGTACATCTTCGAAATTCCAGGATGAATATTCAATTTGGAGCGATGACTTTCAGACAACACTTCCTGCCTTAGATCCCTATCATTCGGAACACAGATTCTCCCGTTAATCCTTAGTGTTCCTTAACCATCAATTTCAAAGCTGGGACGCTGACCCTTCCTGACTCTTTTGATGATCCTCCTAAACATCTTATCAGATTCTTGCTTACTTGAGATCCTTTCAATAAGAGATGGAACCACTTCCAGAAGAGATAGAACTGCATTCCTACTGAGAGCATCAGCTACGACATTCGCTTTCCCTGGAGTGTACAGAATATCCAAATCATAGGATGCAAGAAATTCAACCCACCGCTGCTGTCTCAGATTAAGATCTTTTTGAGAGAAGAGATATTTCAATGGTTTGTGATCCGTGAACAATTTGAATTTCTCTCCCAAAACATAATGTCTCCAAATTTTCGAAGCAAAAACAATGGCTAGCAATTCAAGATCGTGCGTAGCGTATTTTTTCTCATGTGGCTTCAGTTGCCGACTAGCATACGCAATAATCCTTCCGTTCTGCATCAGAACTGCTCCCAAACCCACTATACAAGCATCAGTATAAATCTCGAATTTGCTCTTCCCATCCGGAATAGCAAGTACCGGTGCACTAGTTAACCTGGTCTTCAATTCCTGAAAAGCTTCTTCGCACTGGGGTGTCCACGTGAATTTCGCTCCTTTCCTGGTCAGCTTAGTCAGATGTGAAGAAATCTTGGAATAATCCCTGATAAATTTCTTGTAGTAGCCAGCCAATCCTAGAAAACTGCGAACTTCCGTCGGTGTCTCCGGCTGTTTCCATTCCAGAATAGTTTCAACTTTCGCTGGGTCTATAGAAATGCCTTCACCATAAACAATGTGCCCTAAAAATTTAACCTCCGATTTCAAGAAATGGCACATCGAAAACTTCGCCTTCAACACATGCTTCCTCAGAGTCTCCAATACAATCCTTAAATGCTCCCTGTGCTCTTCTTCAGATTTGGAATAGTCCAAGATATCATCAATGAATACCAGCACGAACTTATTCAACACATCCCTAAAGACTCGATTCATGAGGTCAACGAAGTAGGCAGGAGCGTTGGTTAATCCGAACGGCATAACCAACCACTCATAAAAACAATTCGGTCCCCTAAATGCAGTCAAGGGAATACTGTCTTCAGCTACCCTCAACTGGAGGAAACCTGAAGCTAGATCTAATTGAGAAAAGATAGAAGCACCATCCAACTGGTCAAAAAGATCATCGATGCGAGGAAGAGGATATTTATTACGGATAGTCACTTTGTTCAATTCTCTATAATCCACACAGAACCTCAGTGATCCATCCGATTTGGTCACAAACACTGCCGCCGAACCCCAAAAAGAAAAACTGGGTCTAATCAATCCATTCTCTAAAAGATCTTGAGTCTTCTTAATCAACTCTTCTCTTTCCCTAGGAGCCATTCTCCTACTGGGCTGAATCACCGGCACAGCTCCTGGAATCAAATCAATACGGAATTCTATTTCTCGATGTGGTGGCAGATACTTAACTTCTTCAAATACATCAGCAAAATCTTGAACCACATCGATGTCTTCAATCCTCTCTTCAGAAGTCTCAATTCCATGCAAAAGACCGCTCAAGTGAATTTCAGAATTATCAGATGACACTCTGGCAATTCTACCCAGATCAGTTTCCAACGAAACTGTTCTCTCTTCACAATTCAAAACTACTCTATACTTATCCAGCCAATCCATTCCCAAACTAAGATCAAATCCCTTAAAATTCAACACATACGGGTCACAAGAAAAAGTGTGAGATAGATAGGAGATCTTCAAGTCCTTACAGATAGTGTCTAATTTGGTCACCCCTCCTATAGGATTAGATACCAAGATAGGACTGTCTGCAGAACTAGGGGTAAGAGAGAACTTTTCAACAGAGTCCAGAGAAATAAAACTCAAGGAAGCACCCGAATCAAACATACTTTAATATATTTTCCCTCTAAAAGTAAAGTACCTTCTAATACTCCTTTGCCCATCGAAGAAGAAGATGGTCCAGTTTCCAAAGCAAAAACTTTATTCTGAGGTGCCTTCTGCAGAAGTGGACAATTCTTGATCATGTGTCCTGGTTGATGACAATTAAAGCACAATGATTTCTGAACCATAGCTAATCATGGGCCACTCTGATGCGGTTGTTGTTGTTGCTGCTGGAACCCCTTTCTAGGACATTTATTTGCCAAGTGTCCCTCCTGTTGACAAATGTAGCACTTGCGAGGTCCGTTGTTATTCCCAGGTTTCTTCTTATTCGGCTTTCTCCATTTAGGATCGAACTTTCGCTTATTCGAATTAGTGAAATTCTCACCTGAAGCTGCAACTGGAGCCACCGGCTTCTTACTCATCAAACTTTCATATTTCAACGCCATATCAATCAAATCAACAAAAGATCCCTTCAAAAGCACCGTCAATTTTCCATGGAATTCAGGCCTCAATCCTTGCACAAATTTTTCATTCTTTTTAAGAGGAGTATCAATGAGTCATGCACCATAACAAGAGAGTTCGTTGAATCTGGTTTCATACTCCGAAATAGACATACTACCCTACTTCAAATATAGAAAATCCTGATACAATTGGGTTCTCCCTGCCGTTGGCATAAACTTTTCTTCAAATAATTTCTTAAATCTGTCCCATGAAATGTCATCCTCAGAAATATTTGCAATTGTTGAATCCCATCATGCTGCTGCACCCCTTGCAATTTCCATGATGCCATATGCCTCTTACGCTCATCAGACAATTTCATGTTCTTGAAAATGCGCTCACAAGAGCGTAGCCAGTCTTGAACTTCAATTATTGACTCTGAACCTTTGAATGGTTGGCCACCAATTTTTTTGAAATCCTTGCATAAAGCTGTGAAACTAACTTGAGGCGGTACTGGATTGACAGCCTCACTAGCATTTTGACTCTGTCCATTATCTGTTGAAGTACTGGCCCTAACTCTACCTCTTCTTCCGGAACTCATGTCGGTCACCTGAACAGGTAACTCAACCAATTTATATAGATACATATAATTATATGAAAATACAAATATGCACTCTCAAGATAAGTATAATACAAGAGCCTAGGTACTCGCTCGACCTAGTGCTCTGATACCAACTGTGACGACCCGCCTTTCTAACTTTAGAAAGACGTTCCATCATTAAGAAAGAAAGGGATAGAAATAGAAAAGAATAGAAAGAAAGAATAACAACATCAGAATCGCACAGCGGAATGGAACAAAATATAATACATCAACATAACTATTACATAGTTATACATGCATCAGAGTCATACAATATCATATAACAGGACTGTCATATACATATATGTCCATACATACATCCAAAATACAGCATACACTAACTACACAACGGAACTACATATATAGGTACATACGTCTGGTCTTCTTCCCAAAAGCTTCTCCAGAAAATCAACACTCCCAATTCCTATCACTTGCCTACTCATAAAAATTTGAGTACCCAAGAGTTTATGAAAAACAAAATATAAACCCCGGGTTAGACATGGGTCTGGTATGAGTAAACAGGTTAAAATTGCTTAACTTTGAAAATCATTTGAAAATAAAGGTATCACGTAAGACTCCCCACAAATAAATACGGGTAAGTTTTTACCTTAAGCTAACCAAAACATTTTATAGAAAATTCAGAGATATTATAATAGTGTCTAGGGTTTTCAAGTAAATAGAAAATAGCCGTAATTGTTACATTCATTAAATTCCAGCTACTAGCCACGAAAGTGGGTAATACAAAACAAAACCGTAGGGTCTCGTAGGGAAAATGGGTTTCCAACAATGGCAGGTCTACTGGGGTACCGCCCGTCATATTACGGGGCCTAGATCACCGTACCAAGGATCACTCCCGGCCCCCTACAACACAAGGCCAGAACCATTCCTTACTGAATAGTCTCGAACAAGATAACCCCGTAGTTGTGGCCAACGACTGCATACACAACCGAAATAAAAATGGACATCTAGATAGGGGAATATCTTGTCCTGCTTGGGCATGACCCACCTAACCTTGCTGCATCTCCCCTGTTTTAGCCACTCCTGGTTGATGAGGCTTGAGGCTGTGATTACCTTTATTAAACATATCTTAGAATGCTCATCGTCCGCCTGACGATGTGCTGAAAGCATTCAATCCATACAAGTTCTTTCCGGGTTCGAACGAAACCGAAGGCATTATCTCGTTACACTCATTTTGGAATCACCCTCAGAGTTAACGACGATAACCCTTGCATTCTGAAACACGATCTCGATCACCAAATGATAACTCACGACCTGTCGTTAAATTTGGATCGATGTGGTTTTCGGAGAATCAAAATTGATTCTTCCGATCCCGGTCTCATCGAAATCCAAACGCTATTTTAAGCGCCAAGTTGTCTATTTAACTTAACAGTTCAATTCAATATTAAGAACTCACATAACAGGTATAATAGATAAATCATACTGTCATCATAGATATATCCAGAATATATTATAACATACCATAGAATTTCATCAAGTTAATCAAAACAGAATTATCAATGCAAACCAAAACAGTTTGGTTTACTTAACTTAATTAATTGCTTAAGAATAAACTACTTCATTCTGTTTAATTAATCACTGATTACTTAACTTTTTAATGATCAATTAATTACTTAGTTAATCATTAATTATTAATTTATTAATCATCTAATCTTTAATTAATTATTTATTTAATTATTTAATTAATTAACTCTTATCCATCAATTGTTACTTAATTACTCAGTTAATTAATTTATTTTTAATTGTTAATTGATAACTTACTTATTAAAAATGAATTACTTATTTAATTACTTTAATTAATCAATTTTTATCAATTAAATTAATTATAATCCCTAATTAATCACTTAAGTTAATTACCATTAATTAAATTTTAAGTAATTAGCTAACGTTCTTGAGTTTTAAATTGATTTAACACATGATTTATTTTTAATTACAAAATTAATTTAAAGTTATCAATTTAATTTCAAATATAAATTAATTTACATTCTAATTACTTTATATTAATCAACTATCTTTACATCACTTACCTTATTAAACCTTTAAAACAAATATTAACCTAAACTAACTAATTGCCTAGTTAACTTAGTTATAAAAATATTAAAACAAAATTATGTTCGTCCATAAGAAATGGACCCGAGACCGCATCGTCCTTTACTTGAGAAAATCTCGAGTTTCCCTCGTGCCCTCCCCGCGTCTCATCTCCCCATTCCTCCTTCTTCTCTTTTTTCCAGTTTCTTCCTTCTTCTCATTATATTTTTTCTAGTTTAAGTTAGATGAAACTGCAGAAGCCACTCTCACGCATGCGACCCCGAAGTCAAGTTCGAAGCAACCACCCAAATGTCACGAGAATGTGCACGCGACCGCCAAGGCGACTCAACCGGTCATCTCATCGCCACCGTGCACGTGCACGGTGGTTCGCCTCGCCTCCGGCGACTTGCGCTACCACCAACAAACCCCAAAACGTCTCGATTACCAAAATTAAAATTCAAATCCCTTTGAAGATTATCAGATCAAAAAATGACCTGATGCTCGAACTGGCCGTACGTACATACTGGAAAAAAAACGTCTCAGCCCATCAACGGTGACCACCAGAGGCGATGGTGCTTCACCCAAACTTCGACCACACTCACCCCTCACCCTTCTTGGAGTCGCGTTCAACTCGGTTACCTAATGGAGCCGAACAATTTTTTTACAGAGCATTGAAAATTGAGGAACTAAACCCTATCTTCGATCCAAATCCAAAATTTCTTCATTGAATAAACTTTTTAGCATTTTTCTTGTGTTAAATGGATTACAAGCTTGCTTCATATCAATTTACAACAATTAAAATTACCCAATCATCCAGAATTGACAAAAACCCATTTTAGTTTCATTTTAAAACTGCTCTTAATACACTTGCTTAAAAATCATAATTTTTATGCTAAAAATCATAATTATGTGTATGAAATCTAAATATGTTACTGAATTTACAAATTTAAACATTTGAATTTTGATCCTTTGATTTTTTTACCTGTAACTTGAAATAAACAGTGTTTATATCTTACTGTTATACTTCAAATACATTCCCAAGCTTTTGTTTTAAGTTAAACAATCTGAATTACATTTAAATAAATAAGTATTAATATCCTTTACTCCTTTTGCTCAGAAGCTTGAAACAAATCAGGGACAGAAAGCTTCCAGTGCATAAAATAAATACAGTCCATTTATTATCAATATATATAGCAACACAAACATCAGAAGCTAATTATCATACTTAAAATCTAAGAAAAGTATGTTTACTCACAACAATAAAACTTTGAACAGAAGGCAAGGTGTTGATGGAACTGCAGAAGAAATTTCCCGAAGCCTTTCTTTAGTTTCCTGTTTTGAATTAATTTTAAGTTTACAAAGCAATAAATGTTTATCTTCCCTCTTCCTTGGTTCTCAGGTTCGCTTTCTAAGTTTACTATTAAGTTTTGTGAACGAACACTATAACATCACGTATATAAATAAAGGGACTTGAACAGCTGTAGGTAATACTGAACTGTTTTTACCTGTATTGATATTTTGTATTGTTATTTTTTTATTGGCTAAGTATTCTACACAGTAGAAGGAAATCATCACATAAAATTCGGCTGCAGTACTTGTTAAACAAGAAGTTGTGCTAATCTTAAATGCATGTTTTCATATTTGTTTACATCTAATTAATGCTTATGCTTCATTTATGCTAACATGTAATTAATGTTTCAGATTTTTTTCTTTATTTTGTATAAGACACAGAGCTGTTTTATTTTATATTGAAGTGAAAACTTTGCTTTCTTATGCACATAAATTTTCAGCAGCACATAAGTTTTTTTTTGTCTTTATTTTACTTTCCTGGACAAAGACATTTTGAACATATGTATGTACAGATTATGCATAAAAATAATTTACATGTAATTTGTATACTTGTTCAACAGCAACTTGATATGATCATTATTAAAATTTATGTATTGTATAAATGGGTTTCACAAGTTAATGCTTAGGCTACTTACCTTATATATTTGAATAAACTTATTATAGTCATTGTTAGTTTTATTTTATGTGTATTGTTCATGTATGATTATTATGGTTATAATCTCTAAATTTATCCTATTGGTAATTAAAAATTTCCAAACATTTATTTATGACATACTTGTATTATTATGTTTTTATATTTCAATCTATAACTTATATTTTATATTCCTAGTTACAGTTTATATTCATAATTATATCTTATACTTATGTTATGAATGTTTATGTTTAATATTGCTATATTTGTCTTTTATAAACATTATTATATTCAATTTCATTTTATAGGTATATTAGATTAAATATCAAAGGTCTCATCATTTTAAAAATTTAAAAGCTTGTATTTAATTTAAATTAGATTAAATGTTTATTAAAATATGCTGTCAAAAATTCCGGGTTGTTACACTCTTCCTCTAAGAGAAGACTTGTTGACATCCAAGCATTAATTGATCAACTTTCAAGCTAAAACTCCACTATAGATGTTCTAAGTGACACAAGAAAGAAATGGTAGCTTGTTGAGGACCCAGACCAAGAGCCAATTTTACAGAGTCATGTGAAGACATTCCAAATCTTATGGAAAGTCCTATAGCAAAACAAAGTGTTATATGTATACTTAGTATTACGTGGGAATATAAGATCTTGAAAAGACAGCGTGGATCATGCAATATGAAATTATACTATACTAGTGCGGAAATAAACTAATGTGACGGCCCGGAATCTTCAAGCAGCTAAAATGGGAATATTTAATTGATTTTAATTATTCAATAGAGCAATTTTAACTTGAATTACGAATATCACAATTTATTCGATAATTTAATTATTGAATTAAATAATTTGAAGTTGGGAAAATTTTTGAATCTAGAATTTTAAGCCGATTAAAAATAATTAGAAGACTTATAAAATTTATATTGATAATATTGAAGATAATAGAAGTTTTAAAATTAAATTTAATAGTGATTTATTCAGTTTTGAAATTTCATCGTTTAAATTGAATTTAAAAATAGCCTTCCGAGGTGCAGTCTCGGAATTCGGCGAAACCAATTCCATTGGGTCCGTAATATTGAATTATTATCGGATTTCAAATTTCGTTTTGATCGGAGTTAGTGTGTGAGTGTATGAAATATAAACGTGCGGGAAATTTAAATTGATAAATAATCTGATGAAATTTAATTTAAAAAGTTAAGCCTTCTTGTATACGCCTCCTTACTTTATTTCTAATCACATTGCCCCTTCTTTCTTTTTAGCCGAAACATTTTGAAAAAAAATATAGTAAATATCTACAAACGAAATGGCGACAACTTTCCCCTTTACTCCCTCTTAAATTGAAATCGAATTCGATCTTAAAAAAAAAAGAGCAACCCGAATCGCGCGAGTACGAGCGAGCTTAGGGTTTCACGTTTTCGATTCAAGGCCGGGCTAGTCGCATTCGATTCAGGTGGAGGGGATCGCAGATTTGCGGTCGAGCTCGATTAGGGTTAGGGTTCGCGTGCCTTGTGGGGATGGAGGCGATGGCGTTGTTGCAGCATGGGCATGGTGGCGTGCGAGAGGGGGATGGATGGAGATGGTTCGACTCTGATCGTCAGCGTGGATTCTAGCTTTGTGAGTCTCCGTGTTTTCAAGGGCGGGCAGAGGTAGTCATTTTTAATTTTTTTTCTAGTTAAATCTAATTTAAATTCATATGTTGGATGATGTAAAAAGAAAAAAAAAATATGCAGATAGGTTACAGTAAAATATTAAGCAATTGTGTTTTTATCTTATATAATAAATACAGACAATATTATTTTATATATGAATGCAATTTTAATTTCTATGTATATACAGGAAGCTGAAGAAAATTTGTAATAACAACATAAGTAGACATACTCACATTTTAAATTTGCTTGTCTATTTTAAAATAAATTATTAAGGTGGTAAATTTGTCCTATTAGCATAATTAAATTATTTTAGTTTCTAAAACTAATTTATTAAATGAAAATTTGGTTAGATAAAATAATTTGTTAATTAAATTAAATTCAGCAAATGGAATTTAGTTAAAATCGATTTATTAGTTTAAAACCAAATGTTTAGTTTAAATTTAACTATTGGCCAATTTAAGTATTAAATAGCAAATCATTGGTTAATTAAATTTACAAAAATGGAAATAAATGGTTCAAGTTATTTCAAAGTGATATTAAATCGTATGATTGTTATACAAGGTCAAAATCTGATGGAAGCAAGCCGGGTTGGATTGGATTGCAAAACAAAATCCAAAGGTGTGTTAATCTCACTCAGTTAAATTTAAATTTAAAAGATTAAATTTAAATAATTGTTTGAATGGTTGAATTGATTGATGTGCTATAGTATGGTATATTTTAGGATTGGTATTTTATATTTCGCTAACGCCTGTGGATGCAGGGAAAACAGGTTGGAGGGATCCAACTTGGCCCCTCAACTTTTATTTAAATTATTTAATATTCTCTGTTGTGAGTATTTGATATTTTATGATGAGTCATATTGGAATATTGAATGTTATGGTTTGATTGGATATATTTGAGTATAATGAATTACCAAAAATATATAAATTGTAAGCGAGATAATTATAGAAAATTTAACAAATTAAGAATTAATTGAAAAAGGAATGGAAGTGAATACTAATAAATAACTTCGAGTACGGAAGAAAAGAATTTGAATAAACAATAATTAATGAATTGTAAAATCAAGTGATATTATTTTAAAAGAATAAAGAACTATTTTAAATTTCAAAGTTTAAATTTATTTAAAGAATTAAGAAGTAATGTGAGAAATCAAAAAATTGGTATTCTCGGTTAAAAATATTTAAATCATAATTAAGGAATAAAATCTGAAATTAATATATTTTGAAATAAAGGGAGTAAAATGGAGATCAATTTGGAAATGGATTCAGGTGTTTGGAATTGGAAATTTCAAGAAGAATGTGAAGAGAAGTATATTTCTCTGGATAGCCAAGTACGTTTTCAAAGTAAGCTTTTAAAATAAAATAAGGGTTTTAATGTTGTTTAAAAAAAAGTATGTTTAGGAATTTATTATTTCTAAATATCAAAATTTTAAAGTAAATATTTTTCAAATCTACTAGTGTAGTAATTATTTATAAGAAGTGACTTAGTATTTTGTTTTGAAAGTGAAAACCTGATTTTATATTTTGTAAAGTAACCTTATTTTTAAATATTCATATAGTATATATTTTTAGCCAATTATTGAAGTAGTCTTGAATTAAATGTTCTGAAGTAAATTCCAAAATAAGTATTTTATTTTAATCTATTATCGTAATAATTAATTAAAGAATGATTTGGTATTTTAAAGAAGAAAATCCAATGTATAGTTATAAGGTAACCTTATTTTAGTTATTTCTAGAGTATTATTTTAAATTAAGTATTAAAGTAATTCTTCTAAATTAAATGTTAAATATATTTTATAATAAAGTATTTTTAAATTATTTTAAAAATCTAAAATTTTGTGCTTGGTGATTCCAGTGGAAATCGAAATACTTGGAATTTATTCTGAGAAAGGAAGATTGTTTTGAAAACACTTTTCAAAGGGGTTTGAAAATGAAAATATATCTTGTGAAGATATTTGAGGTTAATAAATAATTTGTGAAATTATTTATTGGTTGATGGTTGTTTGTGAACATTAATTGATAGTTAAATCACCGACTATCAATATTGAACAAAATGCGTTGTTCATTTCGAAAAGACCGGGATCGATATTAATTTCTCGGAAACCACTTCGATCCGGTTTGTATGTTTTCATGAAAAACGAGTTTGGATTCGAATAAGGAGCAGTGAAGTGCAAGGGCTAGTCGCTACTAATCCTGAGAATATTTCCAAAATGGATGCAGTAGGAACAGTGCCTTCGGTTCCGTTCGAACCTGGGATGGACTTGTATGGATGAATGCTTGCGAAACATCGTTAGGTGGACGATGGGCATTCTAAGCGATATGTTCTAAAAAGGTAACGCTTAGCCTCAAGCCTTATCAAATGGGAATGATTGAAAATCAAGGGTTATGCAGCAAGGCTAGGTGGGTAGCACTCAAGCAGGGTGAGGTCATTCCTGCCTAGATGTCCCTTTTTATTTCGGCTTAGTGGGCGGTTGCTGATCCCAACCGCGGGTTGATCTCACTCGGGATTATCCAGTAAGGGGTAGCCCTGGTCTTGTGTTGCAGGGGAGCGGGCGTACTCCTTGGTACGGTGATCTAGGCCCCGTACTGTGACAGGTGGTACCCCAGTGCCTAGTCATTAGTTGGAAATCCATTCTACCTACGAGCCTTGTACGACTTTTGTTTGTATTACCAACTCTGTGGCTAGTAGCTGGAATTTGATAATGTAACAATTTCGGCTATTTTATAAGTATTTGTATATAGAACCTATTATAATATCAAAGGATTTCTATAAAAACTGTTTTAGCTATCGTAAGGTAAAAACCCGACATGTTTATTTGTGGCGTGGTCTTATGAGATGCTTTGTTTTCAAAAGACTTTTGAAACTTTAATAATCCATTGGGTGTGATTTTCTCACGCTGGTATTCCAGACTGACTCGGGTTTTATTTAACTATAATGCTCGGGTCAAGCCGGACATTATAGGATACATGATATGATGTTGTGGAGCTCAGGAGACGAGCAGGATGATGATACGTACTCCCGTACTTGTTTATATATGTATATTCCGTTGTGTTGAGTTATTGTGTATCCATTTTATGATGTTGATGTTGAGCTGTGCTTGATGTACTCTAATGATGTAATATATAAGCAGATATATTTGATTTTGAGTAAAGATCATTTATTTTCTATTATATTTTATTCCGCCGTGATGGTTAGATTCTGTTGTTGATTTCTATTTTATTCTTCTACCTCTTCTTCTTTAACCCAAATGGTTCGTATTTCTGTACAACTTAAGTTGATATAGGTAGAATAGTGTTGACTCAGGGAGTATAGATTTGCGGGCTGTTACAGTTGGTATCAGAGCATAGGTTGGTGATAACCTTGGCTCTGGTGGGAATTGCTCATTTAAATTAGAGTCCGTAGTACTCTATAATGAGTTTGAGCGTAGTGATAGATACGAGCGCGTATTTGTTAATGAATGTAAATTGTTTTAATATTGCGTTGATTGATTTATTGAGTGGCATTCGTCAGCACAGTCTGCACAACTGTATTGTAGGGGTTTCTAAACACTTGAATAAAACAATTGACACGGTATTGTTTTAAATGTGGGTGAATGAAATAATTTTACCCAAAAATATTTTGATATAAAGAAAGTTTTTGTAAACTATTTTAGTTAATATATGGTTGTGTGGATGTTAGGAAGAATAATATAAAAGTATTATCATTGTTAAGTGAAATTTTTAACTAGAATTGAAAATATAACCGAAGTTTAAGGGAATAAACTTATTATAAAATGAAATTTATAAATATGAATTATAAATGTAAATTATAAATTGAAATATAATCAAATGAGAATTTGTATGAGCATAAGCTGTGCAAATGAATTATAGTTAAAATTAATTTAAGCAGGATTTGGAAATTTAAATCCCGGAGATTTTGGAAGTGTTTTGGAGATAAATAATAGCCTTATTGTTTTGGAGGTATTTCGGAAAGGAAATTTGTTTTAAATGGATTTTGAAATGAAATAGCATTGAAATCAATTGGATTATTGGAAAATAATTCTGATGATGACGGCCGCATCATCAGTATTCATTTTCGAATTTCTAAGTGACAGATTGCTGCCAAAAATAAATTTGTTTAGAAAAGCTAGTTGTTTTTGAAAATCTTAAAGGAAATTTGTTGGGGATAAACCAGGAATGGTATGACTTTTGAGAAATGTAATTTGAGATGTTGGAAATTTCAAAATGATTTGAAACCAAAGCCGGGGGTTTAAAAATCCTGATGAGATAGTTGTAAGCTTATAAATTGAGATGACTTTTAAATCAGGAAGAAATTTAAGCTTTGAATTAGGGAATGCAAATTTAAAGTGAAAAGTTAAAATGAAATTAACTTGGATTGGGAAATAAAAATTTAACTGGATTGGATAAATTGAATAGGCTGGAAATAATATCCAGTGTATTCGAATTAAGTTGAAGTCGAATTGAGTTAAATAAATCTTAGTTAAAATAAAATTGAATTGGAATAAGAATTCAATTGAATTATTGAATGGAACTTAAACTAAGATTAATGTTATTGGGTTGGTTTTAAATCAAGTAAAAATAAATTGAATCGAAATAGAATTTGGTGGGTTACAAATAATATTTAAGGAAATGAAAATTCATAATGGATTGAGTGGATAAACCAATTATATTGAATAAATAAATGGATGGGGTAAATAAGTATCAAACGAAAGTGAACTAAGGTTTGAAGTGGAGTAAATTGAGTAAATGAACTTATGTTGAGAATAACTAGAAGCTCGACTAAGAGTCAAAATGGAAGACCATTGAATTAAAGCTTGGTTTGACTTAATTCGGAAATGGTTAGTAATGTGCAAGCGTGGAATGGGTCGAGCAAAATAAATGGTCGTGAATGAATTAAAATAAAAAGGAAATTTAATTGGTAATGAAGATGAACCTAAATTGTTAATGGTTATGAATGAACTAGTTTGGTTGATAAAATGAAATACAAGCAAATGGATTCAAATTTGAAATGCAATGAAAATGAGAATATATGAATTGTGAATAAATTTAAAAATGGAATAAAATTAAGTATAAATTGAGTTGAAATCCATTTAAAATGGTTATAAAACATAAATACTTATTTATTCACATAGATCTCGTCAAATTGCATAGAATAAATTGTCATTTGATGTAAATGGAAGTAATTAAGATGCTATGAATTGATAAAAGTGAAATAGAATTGATTTTGAAATCAATTGAATTAAATATGAGCTTGTTTGGGGTTAAAATAAATTGAAGGTAAGAAATGGTATTGTAAACCATTAAAATTAAATGAAATGGCGTATGGATTGGTTGAAACAAATGCGTAAGTGTTAAAAACCATAAGTTGCTTATAAACATTGTTTAGTTACATTGCTTTTAATATTCATGTGTTGTAGTTGTTTAAAAATAGTGAAATGTTAATAAACTTCATATATATATGGTACTTACATGTTTAAATTGAGTAAGTACAGGTACCTAGAAGCCGTGTGGCTGGATTTGGGTTGCATTAACTACTAAATAAATAAGCTGTCTGCTTAAAAAAATGCTAAATAAGGTATGCCTACGCAATAAGAATAGGCAATATGAACTGTTTTTGGTTTTTTCCGACCGTGTGGGTCGATGTATATATTTTTATATCTTTTGTCAAATTGCAAAAGCTCCTCCGTACAAAGGAGACTGGCAAAAAATTTCAGAAATTTTGGGAGTTAGAAATTTTTTGAAATTTTTGGAGAATTTTATTAACGACAAAACGATTTCAAATTGGAAATTGAAATAAGTTAGTAAATGAAACTAATTAAAATAATGACATGAATTAGTATTAAATGACAAATAAAATTTAAATATTCAGAGTTGAAAATAAAATTGAATTCATATGGAAATGAAAGAATCAATTTGAATAGAAATAGATTTAAACTAAAGTGGTGAAGTGAAAATAAATAAAGAAGCATATAAAATGCTTATACTAAACTTAAGTAAGGAATGGTGAATTCTCAATTGGAAATTGATATTACAAATATAATCCAATTTAATATTTGGATGGATAGATATTGTCATTGGTAAGGAAGTCAATAAAATGTTTATGGAATATTGTGATTGGATACTAGTACCAAGCAGGATATGCAGGTATTATAAAGGGAAAAGAGAATTGATTTAGATTTCAGAGGATAAATTTGAAATGCTCGACAAAAAGGTATGTGTTTAAGTTTCTATATGAAATTTGATTGGGATTTTGGATTGAGCCACTTGGCGTTTTGCTTTCTTTTGGATTTGGGAGCCCGTAGAGGCCTTTTGTAGTTGTACCGAGCTAGTCGTGCAAAGGAGACGCTGGCGAAATTTTTCGAAAATTTAAAGAGTTTGAAAAATTTTGATAATTCAAAATTGATTTTAAGATTAAAACATGAATGATTAGGCAAATATGATTGTTGCAAATTATGGGAGAGTTTGGGAAGTTAATAAGAAAGGTAATGTGTCTTTTATTAAAAAGATAGTTGGTAGGATGCTTAATTGTTGGTTTTGGAAAAATAGTAACGGGTATTAGACCATTCTTCCCAACTAGTAATATCTGGGACGAAATTCTTTTAAGGGCTGAGGAATGCGACGACCCGGAATCTTCAAGCAATTAAAATCGGAATGTTTAATTGATTTTAAGTATTTAATAGAGCAATTTTAACTTGAATTACGACTATCACAATTTATTCGATAATTTAATTATTGAATTAAATAATATGAAGTTGGGAAAATTTTTGAATCTAGAATTTTAAGCCGATTAAAAATAATTAGAAGACTTATAAAATTTATATTGATAATATTGAAGATAATAGAAGTTTTAAAATTAAATTTAATAGTGATTTATTCAATTTTGAAATTTCATCGTTTAAATTGAATTTAAAAATAGCCTTCCGAGGCGCAGTCTCGGAATTTGACCAAACTAGTTCCATTGGTCTGTAATATTGAATTATTATCGGATTTCAAATTTCGTTTTGATCGGAGTTATTGTGTGAGTGTACGAAATATAAACATGATGGAAATTTAAATTGATAAATAATCTGATGAAATTTAATTTAAAAAGTTGAGCCTTCTTATATACGCCTCCTTACTTTATTACTAATCACGTTGCCCCTTCTTTCTTTTCAGCCGAAACATTTTGAAAAAAAAAAATATAATAAATATCTACATACGAAATGGCGACAGCTTTCCCCTTTCCTCCCTCTTAAATCAATATCGAATTTGATCTTTAAAAAAAAAAGAGCGATCGAAATTGCGCGAGCACGAGCGAGCTTAGGGTTTCGCGTTTTCTATTCAAGGCCGGGCTAGTCCCGTTCGATTCAGGTGGAGGGATCGCAGATTTGGGGTCGAGCTCGATTAGGGTTAGGGTTCGTGTGCCTTGTTGGGATGGAGGCGACGGCGTTGTCGCAGCATGGGCAAGGTGGCGTGGAGAGGGCGATGAATGGAGATGGTTCGACTCTGATTGTCGTCGTGGATTCGAGCTATGTGAGTCTCCGTGTTTTCAGGGGCGGGCAAAGGTAGTCCTTTTTAATTTATTTTCTAGCTAAATCTAATTTAAATTCATATGCTGGATGATGTAAAAAGGAAAAAAATATGCAGATAGGTTACAGTAAAATATTAAGCAAGTGTGTTTTTATCTTATATAATAAATACAGACAACATTATTTTATATATGAATGCAATTTTAATTTATATGTATATACAGGAAGCTGAAGAAAATGTGTAATAATAACATAACTAGACATACTCACATTTTAAATTTACTGGTCTATTTTAAAATAAATTATTAAGGTGGTAAATTTATCCTATTAGCATAATTAAATTATTTTAGTTTCTAACACTTATTTATTAAATGAAAATTTGGTTAAATAAAATAATTTGTTAATTAAATTAAATTCAGCAAATGGAATTTAGTTAAAATCGATTTATTAGTTTAAAACCAAATGTTTAGTTTAAATTTAATTGTTAGCCAATTTAAGTATTAAATAGCAAATCATTGGTTAATTAAATTTATAAAAATGGAAATAAATGGTTCAAGTTATTTCAAAGTGATAATAAATCGTATGATTCTTATACAAGGTCAAAATCTGATGGAAGCAAGCCGAGTTGGTCGGATTGCAAAACAAAAATCAAAGGTGAGTTAATCTCACTCAGTTAAATTTAAATTTAAATGATTAAATTTAAATAATTGTTTGAATGGTTGAATTGATTGATGTGCTATAGTGTGGTATATTTTGGGATTGGTATTTTATATTGTGCTAACGTCTGTGGATGCAGGGAAAACGGGCTGGTGGGATCCAACTAGACCCCTCAACTTTTATTTAAATTATTTAATATTCTCTGTTATGAGTATTTGATATTTTATGATGAGTCATATTGGAATATTAAATGTTATGGTTTGATTGGATATATTTGAGTATAATGAATTACCAAAAATATATAAATTGTAAGCGAGATAATTATAGAAAATTTAATAAATTAAGAATTAATTGAAAAAGGAATGGAAGTGATGCTAATACTAATAAATAACTTCGAGTATGGAAGAAAAGAATTTGAATAAACAATAATTAATGAATTGTAAAATCAAGTGATATTATTTTAAAAGAATAAGGAACTATTTTAAATTTCAAAGTTCAAATTTATTTAAAGAATTAAGAAGTAATGTGAGAAATCAAAAAATTGGTATTCTCAGTTAAAAATATTTTAAATCATAATTAGGGAATAAAATCTGAAATTAATATATTTTGAAATAAAGGGAGTAGATTGGAAATCAATTTGGAAATGGATTCAGGTGTTTGGAATCGGAAATTTCAAGAAGAATGTGAAGAGAAGTATATTTCTCTGGATAGCCAAGTACGTTTTCAAAGTAAGCTTTTAAAATAAAATAAGGGTTTTAATGTTGTTTAAAAAAAGTATGTTTAGGAATTTATTATTTCTAAATATCAAAATTTTAAAGTAAATATTTTTCAAATCTATTACCGTAGTAATTATTTATAAGAAGTGACTTAGTATTTTGTTTTGAAAGTGAAAACCTGATTTTATATTTTATAAAGTAACCTTATTTTTAAATATTCATATAGTATATATTTTTAGCCAATTATTGAAGTAGTCTTGACTTAAATGTTCTGAAATAAATTCCGAAGTAAGTATTTTATTTTAATCTATTATTGTAATAATTAATTAAAGAATGATTTGGTATTTTGAAGAGGAAAATCCAATGTATAGTTATAAGGTAACCTTATTTTAGTTATTTCTAGAGTATTATTTTAAATTAAGTATTAAAGTAATTTTTCTAAATTAAATGTTAAATATATTTTTCAATAAAGTGTTTTTAAATTATTTTAAAAATCTAAAGTTTTGTGCTTGGTGATTCTAGTGGAAATAGAAATACGTGGAATTTATTCTGAGAAAGGAAGATTGCTTTGAAAACACTTTTCAATGGGGTTTGAAAATGAAAATATATCTTGTGAAGATAATTGAGGTTAATAAATAATTTGGGAAATTATTTATTGGTTGATGGTTGTTTGTGAATATTAATTGATAGTTAAATCACCGACTATCAATATTGGACAAAATGTGTTGATCGTTTCGAAGAGACCGTGATCGAGATTAATTTCTCGGAAACCACTTCGATCTGGTTTGTACGTTTTCATGAAAAACGAGTTTGGATTCGAAGATGGAGCAGTGAAGTGCAAGGGCTAGTCGCTACTAATCCTGAGGATATTTCCAAAATGGATGTAGTAGGAATAGTGCCTTCGGTTTCGTTCGAACCCGGGACGGACTTGTATGGATGAATGCTTGCGAAACATCGTTAGGTGGACGATGGGTATTCTAAGGGATATGTTCTAAAAAGGTAACGCTTAGCCTCAAGCCTCATCAACTGGGAATGACTGAAAATCAGGGGTTATGCAACAAGGCTAGGTGGGTAGCACCCAAGCAGGGTGAGGTCATTCCTGCCTAGATGTCCCTTTTTATTTCGACTTAGTGGGCGGTTGCTGTCCCAACCGCGGGGTGATCTCACTCGAGATTATCCAGTAAGGGGTAGTCCCAGTCTTGTGTTGCGGGGGAGCGGGCGTACTCCTCAGTACGGTGATCTAGGCCCCGTACTGTGACAGGTGGTACCCCAGTGCCTAGTCATTAGTTGGAAATCCATTCTCCCTACGAGCCCTGTACGAGTTTCGTTTGTGTTACCCACTCTTTGGCTAGTAACTGGAATTTAATAATGTAACAATTTCGGCTATTTTATAAGTATTTGTATATAGATCCTATTATCATATCAAAGGATTTCTATAAAAACTGTTTTAGCTATTGCAAGGTGAAAACCCGACATGTTTATTTGTGGCGTGGTCTTACGAGATGCTTTGTTTTCAAAAGATTTTTGAAACTTTAATAATCCATTGGGTGTGATTTTCTCACGTTGGTATTCCAGACTGACTCGGGTGTTATTTAACTATAATGCTCGGGTCAGACCGAGTATTATACGATATAGGATATGATGCTGTGGAGCTCAGGAGACGAGCAGGATGACGATACGTACTCCCATACTTGTTTATATATGTATATTCCGCTGTGTTGAGTTATTGTGTATCCATTGTATGATGTTGATGTTGAGCTGTGATTGATGTACTCTGATGATGTAATATATAAGCAGATATATTTGATTTTGAGTAAAGATCATTTATTTTCTATTATATTTTATTCCGCTGCAATGGTTAGATTCTGTTGTTGATTTCTATTTTCTTCTTCTACCTCTTCTTCTTTAACCCAAATGGTTCGTATTTCTGTACAATTTGAGTTGATATAGGTAGAATAGTGTTGATTCAGGGGGTATGGATTTGCGGGCTGTTACAACTAAGATACTATAGCAATGTGAATAAGTAAAATAAAAAAGCATGCCAGGAATTTTTATACTGGTTCGAACTTGTCGTTCTACGTCTAATCCTAGACTTCTTTTGGAATTTCACTAAAAAAAACCATCAATTAACCTGGATTAATAGGCCTATACAACCCCTGAGCAGCCAAACAGGGACCTGAGCAGTAGAATAGGATTTCGCCTCAGCAGTCGAAGAGGACTTCACACGCCTGAGCAATAGAATATGATTTTTACAAATAAAGTTTTCTTGACTCTATGTGTTCTTTAATAACACGAATTTGTCAATTATATTACACCCGTCCTATAATCTTCTCCTTTATGATGCATATATGAATACGTAAAGAATAAAAGGAAGTAATAGAATGAATTTGTATGAAATTGAATGCACAAGATTATTAGAATCAAAGAATATGAGAGTAGAGTAAGAATATATTGAATTAAGTTGTGGAAAACATGATACTAATGTGTTTATATAGATTATAAATAGGTGCATATGTTCATGAAGAGTTATCAAGAAGAGATATAGTCATATCTATTGAAATGAAGAATGCATCTCTTCAAGAATGGAAGTGCCTATTTGAAAATATAGCCATTATAGATATTCAGATTTCTGAAATTGCACGAGCTCAAACCAGAAAGGAAATTGGCTAAAAATTACCATTTTCAGACGTCTGAAATGAACAAGTCAGACGTATAAATATTGTACTAAATAATATTCATTTTTCCAGATTCAAACGTCTGATTTGGTACATTCAGACGTCTGAATGTAGATTAAAAAATGAGAATATGCAAAACTTAATGAAATGAAAAAATGTTGAGATATATATCATATAGGAGACATTTTAACATGAATAAACTCTAGAAACCGACTCGATACATACTTATATAAGAGTTGAAGCTCATTTGAATCCGATCTTGATTAATTCCTGCAAAAACAAGTTAGTCTATACTAATGACTTGTAAAGTCGTCATAGTCAAAATAACGTAATTATGAAATATCGTAAATACGAAGTTTCAATAATCTTCTCCATTTTGAAGATGACAACAATATAAGTATATACATAATATGAACATATATAAACAGGAAATAGAATTATATGCAATCCCCCTTACTATAAGCTCCCCCTATCGATGATAGTTTTTAAACTCCTTCTCCCCCTTTGACATCGACAAAAAAGAAACATAATATACATGAACTATTCACATGCCAGTGAGCAAGAATTGCATAGATAATGTAGAATATACTACACCATTCCAAAAGAGACATATAAGTTTAATTTTACAAACCAACATGGCAAGTACGAGATCACCACATAGATACATACACAACAAAAAGCATATAACTACGAATGCTTTGAGATAAGAAAAACAACCATACCACTACCTTAAAACCTTGTGCTTGACTCATCATCGCTTTCTTCTTCATCGTTATCATCATCATCATTGGTGCCAGAGTTAGAGGACCATTGAAAAGGAGCTAGATATCGGTAGAAGTCGAGGAAGAGAAACCAATACGTTCTCATATTTTATTTAGAAAACCACGAATGGAGTTGAACCTTTGATTGGTTTGCCTCTCGAACTTATCCACTTTAGTATTAAGCTTAGCTTGATATTGTGAAAGAGTAACCAAAGCTTGTCGTGGGGTAGAGTCAAGATTTAAAACTTCTATTTCATCATCATCTTCCTCTTGTACTTGTGTAGGAACAGGGTGATGATGTTGAGGAGGTTGAGGACGATTTTGATCACGGTTGGCAGTCCATTCTTGGAATGACATAAAAGCTAGACTTTGTGGATGTTCCGATAAGTTCACAAGTCCCAAGATTTTGGATCCAATCTCTTTAATTGTTGAAAATTCGGATTCAGGAAAAGAAATACCATAGTTTTGGAGAATTTTCATTATATAAGCACCATAGTGAAAAGTTTTATAACGACGATGGCGATTCACATCCATAAACTCTTCCATAATAACACGGCCCAATCCACTGCTTGTCCGAAGTATATAGCATAGAGAGCTTGAATGTTGCGCTTATTAACAACTTCATAGCTACCAATTCGAGGTAAAACAGAGGGAACAAAGCTCTATGAATGATATGGGCTTGTGGTCGAAGTTCAATAGAAGTGAGTTTAGTAATATCATCAGAAAGAAAGTGGTGATAAACTTCATCTCTTTCATCCAATGATGGAGAGACCTCAATATCATCTAAATCAGTTCCGGTTGAAGGACATTGAAGGATTTCTCCAAGACGAATAAGTGGAAGGTTAATTTTAGTACCACAAACTATAGTCCAAATACAATCTTCACGATTATGAGGATGGTTCCAAATAAATGTTTGCATAAAAAAGCTTGACCAATAGATGATTAATCTTTACATTATTGGAAGTAAATGAAAGAAGAGATACTAACCCATTAGAGCGAGCTATTTGTCGAATTTGATAAGGCTCAAATTCTTCAAATTTAATGAAGGCGTCAGGAAAGAAGTTGGATCTATCCGTTTGAGAAAAACGTCGTTTTACCTTGTTATTCCAAAGCCATTGATCATTGTTAGGAGTGGATGAGGAAGTTGAAGCCCTAGATCTCTTTGGTCTTGGAGCCATTTGTGAAGATTTGATGATAAAGATGGAGTTTTTAAGAAGAAAAATGGGTTATGGTGAAATAAAAAGTACTGGTTTGCTAGAAAAGGTGTTAAAGAGGAGGATTCTAACATTTTTAAGATGGTAGGGGGAGAAAAAATGTTGAAAAGCCTTTAAATTTTGAATCGACAGAACAATTTAGACGTATGGATTTGGATTTCAGACGTCTGAAATCAAAAAAAATTAAATAGAACGCAAATAGTTCATTTTTAGGCTAATTAGATGTCTGTTTTGGGTGTTTCAGACGTCTGAATCTGAAGTCAAAAATATTTATTTGACAATATTCAGATGTCTGTTTTAACCGTTTCAGACGTTATTTCAGGAAAAATGTATTCCTGAGAATAAACATATTTATTAAAACAACAAGAAATATAGAAGTTGTTTATTAAACAAAATACAATTATAAACACAAAAACAACATGTAAAGTCAATTGACGATTTTGAGTCTACGATGAGGAAGATGATTTTCTAGGATTCTTAGGCTCTTCTGGTTCTATCATCATTTTCCCTTAAATGATCCCAAAGAATTCCAGTTACTACCACGATCCCATGAATTCAGTGATACATGAGGACGTTGCGGTGTCTGGTTCCATGAATTGTGATGGGAAGATGTAGGTTGATGAACATTGGACGTAGATGAACAGCAGATTCTCCAACCAAGATTCTTCAGAAAGTTAAGATGTTGTGAATTAAATTTTTGCTCGTAGTACATTTCTCGTTGAAGTCCTAACGATTCCCATTGATAATTATAAGTATCATTGATATTTTGTTTAGTTTGCAGAGAACCGAAGAACAAGAAACGACGAGCTTTCTTCTTTTCTAGAGTATGACCGGTAAGATTATTCGGAGATACATGCTGGGCAGGTTCATAGCAGGGAGTTGGTGTTGGTAAATCGGAAGAATAAGCTGATGTTGGTGTAGAAAAATGTATATAAGAAGATTCTTCTAAAGTAGAGTCATTCAACGCCATAGAATAAAAGAAAATTGCGAGTAAGTTGGAAAGAAACATGGTTTAGTTAACAGTTGAGGATAGAATTATAAAAACAGGGAAGCTAATATGGGAAAATATAGTAAAAGGAGAATTTTATAGGTGAGAGGAAAAGTTATAATGGAAAGTAAAATGGTGGATGAGAATCAATTATAAATAAGCTCTAAAGATTTAAAAATAGCAACCAAAAAAAATGCGGACAATTTCTTTGCGGGAATTGAATGGTAAAAAATATGAAAAGCAATTCATAATGTGATTTATAAAGTTAGAACATAAATAACACTAAACTTGTACTTAAGATTATGTAGAAAAAGAATAATATGCTAGAAATAGTATATGTCGAAAAATTAAGTTTTTAAATGAGACGATTCCGGGTACTCGTCTTAGTTTTATAAAAATATTTTCAAGAATTGGTTTCGTAAAAATATCAGCCAAAATTGATTTTCGAACAAAAAAAATCTAAATTTATTATTCCTTTTTCAATACAATCATGAAGAAAATATCAATATGTTTCGTTTGTGAACGATCGACTGGAGTTTTTGATAAATTAATAGCACTCGAATTATCACAATATATTGTTGAATTTGTTAAATTTATATCAAAATCT
This sequence comes from Allium cepa, assembly GCA_030765085.1. NCBI lineage: Eukaryota > Viridiplantae > Streptophyta > Magnoliopsida > Asparagales > Amaryllidaceae > Allium > Allium cepa. Next base: position 769,932,897 of record CM060939.1, on the reverse strand, counting down.
CTAAATGTCTGTTGCATGTAGACAACTTGAGCACAAGCCAATGCACCAGAGATATATTTTTCTTCACATGTAGAAAGTGAAATGCATTTTTGTTTCTCTAAACCAAGAAACTAATGATTTTCCAATAAAATGGCATGTACTGCTGATACTTTTTTTATCTGTCTGAGATCCATCGAAATCAGCATCAATGTATGATACTAATTCGAAAGGACACGCTTTTGGATAGAAAAGTCCAAAATCCTTGGTATTACTAAGATAACATATATAATTGACTACTCTTAAATGTGACTCCCTGGGATTGGCTTGAAATCTAGCACATAAACAAACACCCATCATTATGTCAGGAAACGACTGGCTGTTAAATATAGTAATGAACCAATCATACTTCGTTATAATTTTCGTTCAATACTTTTACCATTTTCATCTCTATCGAGATGTGTGGTTGTACTCATAGGAGTCTGTTTGGCATAAGTATTTTCCATTCCGAAGCATTTGATTAAATTATTACAATATTTCTCTTGATTGATAAAATTACCATTTTGCAACTGTTTGATCTGTAAAGCAAGAAAATATGATAATTCTCCCATGTGGGACATTTTAAATTCTTTGGTCATAATATCGGAGAAGTCCTGGCATAATTTTTCATTGGTAGAACCAAAAATGATGTCATCAACATAAATTTGAACAATTAAAATATCCCTTTTTAATGTTTAATAAAAAGTGTTTGATCAACCTTTCTAATTTGAAAAACAGATGATAGTAAATAGTTCTTAAGCCATTCGTACCAAGCACGTGGTTCTTGTTTCAAACCGTATAGAGCTTTCTTAAGGTTATAACATGGTCTGGATATTTCTTATGGATAAATAAAGAAGGTTGTTCAACGTACACGTTTTCTTTTATATAACCATTCAGAAAAGCACTTTTTAATGTCCATTTGATAAAGTTTGAAATTATGAAAACATGCATAGGGGAATAAGATACGTATTGCTTCTAATCTAGCGACAGGAGCAAAAGTTTCTTCATAGTCAATTCCTTCCTCTTGATTATAACCTTGAGAAACTAACCTTGCTTTATTTCTGATGAACAATGTTACCTTGTTCGTCCGTCTTATTTTTATAGACATATTTTGTACCAATAACAGTTTGATCGCTTGGTCTAGGAATTAACTCCCAAACTTCATTGCGTTCAAACAGATTTAGCTCTTCTTTTATTGCAATAATCGAGTAGTCATCGATGGATGCTTCTTTAGGGATTTTAGGTTCGATATTTGATAGAAATGTTACGTAGCCTATTTGATTTAATTGACGTCTATTTCGAATGTTTGAATTAATTTCTTTAATAACATTTTGAACGGGATGGTCCCGTAATATATTTGGTGGAGATCATAACTCATTATTATTATGAATAATGTTTCATCTTCTCTAGAATTATTAATTATGTTTTCATTATTTTCAAAATTTATATTTTCAATATTTAGGATATTATCTGGAAGTTCTTCATCATCTCTTGTACTTGGTTTTTGTAGAAAATTTTCATCAAAAGATACATGAAGAGTTTCCTCAACAGTATTAGTTCTTTTATTAAACACCCGTTAAGCTTTACTTCGATCTAAATATCCTAAAAAGATACCGTTGTCGGATTTCGCATCAAATTCTCCAAGCTGATCTTTGGTATTTAATATAAAACATTTTGATCCAAAACCTTTAAAATAGGAAATATTTGGTTTTCTTCCATGAAAAAGTTTGTATGATGTATTTTTGGTAAGAGGTCGTATAGAAACACGATTCAAAACATAACAAGAAATTGCTACAACTTCTGCCCAGAAATGTTTTGTAACTGTACTTCCATTTAATAAAGTTCTTGCACATTCCTGTAATGTTCTAATTTTCCGTTCTACAACTCGATTTTGTTGTGGAGTCCTAGGAAATGAGAAATTGTGAAAATTTTCTTTTTTTACAGAAATGTTCAAAAGCTTCATTTTCGAACACTCCTCCATGATCACTTCTAATGTTCTTTATTTTTAATCCTTTTAAATTTTGGATTATTTTGACAAAAACTTTAAAATGGTCAGAATTATCACTTTTATTCTTCATAAATATGGTCCAAGTATATCTAAAAAAGTCATCTACAATTACAAACATATATCTATTGTGATTTATGGATTGTACTTGAGTAGATCCAAAAAAATCCATGTGTAGTAATTCAAGTGGTTGTAATATAGAAATAACTTTCTTAGATTTAAAAGATGATTTAGTTAACTTTCCTAATTGGCATGTATCACAAATGTGATCAACTTTAAAGTTTATTTTTGGTAATCCTTTTACTAAATCATTTTTAGAAAGTTCGTTTATAGCTTTGAAGTTTATATGACGGAATCTCTTGTGCCATAACCAAGAATCATTTTCTTTGGATATTGAGCACATATCTCAATTATGATTAATTTTCATATTCAAAACATATATATTTCTATCTCTATTACCTTCAAAGATAAGATTTTCATTTTGATCATAAATACTACGCTTATCCTTAGAAAATGAGATTTTGAATCCTTTGTCATACAATGGCTAATACTTAACAAATTATGCTTCAAGTTTTTGATAAGTAAAACATTGGAAATGAGAGGTAAATTAGATATACCACAATTGCTCACATCGCCATTACCGATGATAAACCTTTGGAATTGTCTCCAAATGTGACAGAACCTCCATCTGAATATGTGATATTTGCTAACATATTTTCCTCTCCTGTCATGTGTTTTGAGCAACCACTGTCGAGTATCCATTTTTCTCTTTTCTTAAGTGGGACCTGCAAAAAATAAAAGAATAACATTGGTAACTAATTTTTAATAGGGTCCTAAGAGTTAGGTCTTAGGAAACAAAACCCGAGAGGGTTCAGTATTCCCTTTATATAAATAATTTTTATTTTTATGAACATTTTTCAAAAAGGACTCAATATATTTATTCCTAATCAAACTATTGTTTGTTTTAGGAACCCATATTTTTATGGTTTTTGATTTTTTTTCCTTTTTGGTTGAACTATGGTAGACTTAGGCTTAGAAATATTTCTCTTATTCTGCTTAATTTTTAGTGGAGCTACTGATTTCTTAGTATAACCTTGTTCTTTCTTATTTGAGACAGACCGAGAAGTTTCAATAATTTTAGATAAGTTTTCTCTACCTTTATTAAAGTTAGACACATTTTTAGTAATGCTTCCTAACTTTGTTTTATGGCTAGTATTGTCTAGTTCAATCGTTTTGGTCTTGGTTTTTAGCTCATGATTTTCAGAAACAAGAGCATTATTCTTTTTCTTTTGAATTTCAATGTCTTGACTCAATATGGTAGGTTGAGAGTTATCATTGGAAAAAGTATTTTGAAGTTTTCCAAGTTACTCTTCTAATATCTGCTTTTCGTCATTATGCATATCTCTCTCGAATTATGCTTTTCTCTGATTTTCTAGAGCCTCTTTATATTTTCTTTTGAGACTTTTTAAAGTATCTATTTGTTTGCGCCAAAATTGGTCACAAACACCCAATAGTTGATAATTCACAATCACAAATCTCAGATGAATAACACGTATGGAAATCACTCAGAAAATTCAAAAGAAAGCAGTAAACAACACAGAATTTATAGTGGTTCGGCGATCTGGCCTACAACCACTTTGAAGTTTATGACTTTATTGATTCACTTGATGATTTCAATCTATTACAGCAGGTTACGGTAGATTATAGCTATGAAGGTCGAATACAACGGTGATGGTAAGATGTAGAATTGAACCCGATAGAGTCTGGACGTCGAATAGCCAAAAAGATCCCTTCTCTGTAGGTTTCAGGTGGCTATTCATAGGCATAGGATGCTGATATCGCGCTCAAACTTCAAGTGACTTCTTATGGCACGTGAGTGGGCCCACGCGACCGACCCCACCAAGTTTCGACTCGATCTGTGATCGATACAAATCAATTTCGTATCGATCAGAAAATGATCCAATCGAGCTGAAAATTGGCAGTATTGTTCTTTAGCTTGTATGTAAGCTCCTGTGAAAATTTTGTTGCATTTGGACCTATGGTTTGTGAAATATGATCGATGCAAGATTATGATTTTCGGAATGCTGTCCAGTTCAAATCCATGGTCTTGAATCGATGCTCTTCGAATCGATGGAGCACGTGACAGCGCGGCGACGTGGCGCGCACTCCTCACATCGATCCGCCTTTTGCTTCGAGTTGACCGTGTCACATCCATGAACTTCGCCTCTTTTGTATCGATGACCGCTGCCTTGTTCAATTCGATAGGTATTCCCAATTCGTGTTGATGGAAGTGGGTTTGTCTGTATCGATGTTTGGGGTGTTATTTCGTATCGATCACTAAAGGGAGTACTGCTTGTATCGATTGAAGTAGTGAAGTTCGTATCGACAGTTCTGTTCGCATCCACTAGCTCGACCCTTGTTCGTACCGATGGGTGGGTACGAACAAAAGAGGTCTCGATGGGTTTGAATAGGAGCATGATGGATATGAAAGCAGAAACATTGAAGGGTTCGAAGGAATCCCTCCAGAATGGGTACGAACAAGTCCTCTGTGTTGGATACGAACCAATATTCCCCATGGATACAAAGTTGGCATGGGTCGATCGATACGAAATGTACCGCCTGTTGATGGATGCAAAAATGACCGATGCGAAACGATGGATGCGACATTGATGAATTCGAACCATGGTTCCTCGATGGATACAAAAATGTGGATTTTTCCTTCAACTTGCATCGATCATAACTTGAGCATACGAACTCGAATTGACTTGAAATTTGGAATGCTGGCTTTTATTGCTTTGCTTGTCATGTCTGGTCAATTATGGCTCGATCCAAACTCGGACAAAATTCATCGATGTCCATTGCGAAGCAGTGTATAACCGATCTTCGGGACGAACTGTCTTTGATTTTTGATCAATCTTTTGGTATCATGGCCTTGCCAAAAGGCGGGATAACACTAATTATTCAGAATTTATTTCAATCATGTCGTCAAAAGTAAGATCATTTACCACATTCTCTGTAGCCATGAAGCAGACATTTGCTTGTTCATTTTCACTATCACTGCTACTTTCAGAAGACGAAGACTCTGAGTCATCCCATGTCACTGAAAATGCCTCCTTTTTGAATTTATCCTTTCTACGTTTATTTTGTTTTCCCTTCCTATGTTCTGGACAATCTTTTTGCATATAGCCCTTCTTATGGCAATCATAACATTCTAATACTGAGAATGATGGCTTATTGTTGAAGTTTCTATTACCATTATTTTGATTTCCTTTTCTATACTTCAAAATTTTCTTAATTTTTTTAGCTATGAAAGCTAAATCTTCATCCTCCGAATCTGATTCTTCTTTTTCTACATGAAATGCCATATTTTTCTTGTCTCGTGCTTGAACTCTTTTAGCCTGCAAATTCACTTCGTAGGACATTAGATTTCCTATTAACTCTTCTGGCTTCATAGTAAAAAGATCATTTGCTTCTTCAATGGCTAAGACCTTTCTTTCCCATTCATCTATTAAAGAGTTAAGGATTTTTGATACAATATCAAAATCAGTAAATTTTTTCTCCAAGTCCTAATGGAGAGTGATAAATATCTTGAAATCTAGAGTACATATCATTAATAAACACATCTGTTTCATTCTAAAGATTTGAAATTAACTTTTCAATATAGAAATTTTGTATTGTTTAACCTTGTTAGTCCCTTCGTGTGTAACTTTTAGTGTTCTCCATATTTGATAAGCAGTTTTACGCATACTAACTCCGTTAAATTCATTTTTATCTAATGCATAAAACAACTTATTCATTGCTTTAGCATTAGAAGTAGCATCTTGTTTTGTGCAGCTGTCCATATAGAATATTCAGTAGTAGGTGCAGTATATTCTGCTTGTGTAACATTCCATGCATTAAAACTATTGGCTTGCATGTAAATTCACATGCGTGTTCCCTAATAGTTGTAATTCATGCCATTGAATAGTGGAGGTCATGCAGTAGATTGACCTTCAATAAAACTATTGTTAGTGACAATGCTTGTGTTGATATTGTTTTCCATATTAGAAAAATATCAAATAACTGTGTAACGATTATAAGAAACCTTGCTCTGATACCAAATGAAAAGACAGTGTGGATCGTGAAATATGAAATTATAATATACTAGTGCGGAAATAAACTAAGATACTATAGCAATGTGAATAAGTAAAATAAAACAAGCACATCAGGAATTTTTATACTGCTTCAAACTTCCCATTCTACGTCCAGTCCCAGACTCCTTCTCGAATTTCACTAAAACAACAACCCTCACTTAACTCGGAGGAACAGGTTTATACAATCCCAGAATAGATAAACAGGGACCTGAGTAGTAGAACAGGATTTTGCCTCAACAGCCAAAGAGGACTTCACACACTTAAGCAGCAGAATATGACTTTTACAAATAAAGTTTTCTTGACTCTATGTGTTCTTTAATAACACGAATTTGTCAATTACAGTACACCCTTCCTATAAACTTCTCCTTTATGATGTATATATGAATATGTGAAGAATAAGGAAGTAATAGAATGAATTTGTACGAAATTGAATGCATAAGAGTATTAGAATCAAAGAATATGAGAGTAGAGTAAGAATAGATTGAATTATGTTGTGGAAAACATGATTCTAATGTGTTTATATAGATTATAAATAGGTGCATATGTTCTTGAAGAGTAATCATAAAAAGATATGGTCATATCTATTGAAATGAAGAATGCATCTCTTCATGAATGGAAGTGCCTATTTGAAAATATAGCCATTATAGATATTCAGACTTCTGAATTGAATAATTCAAACTTCTGAAATTGCACAAGCTCAAACCAAAAAGGAAATAGGCTAAAAATTACCATTTTTAGATGTCTGAAATGAATAACTCAGATGTCTGAATATTGTACTAAACAATATTCATTTTTCCAGATTCAGACGTCTGATTTGGTACATTCAGACGTCTGAATGTAGACTAAAAAGTGAGAATATGATAAGCTTAATGAAATGAAAAAATGTTGAGATATATATCATATAGGAGAGATTTTAACATGAACAAACTCTAGACACAGACTCGATACATACTAATATAAGATTTGAAGCTAATTTGAATCCGATCTTGATTAATTCCTGTAAAAACAGGTTAGTATATAATAATGACTTGTAAAGTTTTCATAGTCAAAATATCATAAATACAAAGTTTCAACAGATCTTACTATTCGATATATGGATTTAGACAAAATGTAGAATGGGGATTGCATTGAGATGACTTTGGCGGAGCTTGAGTGAATGGGTTTGTTATTACATAGAGAAACCCTTAGTGTGTCAAGTCCTTTGAAGGATTGACAATTAATATGGTCCAATCTTAGGTGAAGTCAATCAGTATTAACTTAGAGTATCCAAATGTTATTCCATGGTTTCTTATTCACCTCCTTCTCATGGGATTGATTTTTATGTTAGTTTCGGATAAGGATGCAAGCCCATAGTTAGGTGTATAGGAATAGATTAAGTGAATTGATAGCTAAAGGATTAAAGGTGAGTCGAAGATATGTATATGGAAAGTTCCATCAGGGATGCATACTTCAAAGCAAGACAAACCTGTTATTGCCGCTGCAAAAGCAGTTAGGTAGAAGACTTCTGTAACGACCCTATTTTTGAGTAACATTATTTAGAACATTTAATTGGATAAATTAAATAAAAATAAAGTTAATAATTAAGGGATAAAAAACTATTAATTAATAAGGGGACGTGCCTTAATGAATGTATAAGCAAAAAAAAATTGAAAATAAGCAAGTAGGAGGAATATGGTAAGGGTAAAATGGGAACATCCTTCATTTCAATACCCTAAACCTTTTATTCTTCGGTCCTTATTCATTTTAACATTTATAAACAAAACTAAAACCATATTGAGCTGGGCCGGCCACCATTAAGAAGATTCGAGGAGAAGAAAAGCTAAGATTCAAGTAGAATGCTTAAGCGAATCAACTAATGGAAAATCTCAACTTGCTTAACACCAAGCCAAGGTGAATAATCTGATTTACATCTCACTTTTGATAATAATCTCGGCTTCAAGGTTTGATTCGAATTATTTTGCAAGTAATTATATTTGTTAAAATGGATATATATGTTTGTTGATGATTTATATGATTTCATATGGATTTATGACATGTTTAAATTAGAGAATCTATTAAATGACATCCAAATAAGTTGCTTTTGTGATATATGATCCAAAACATTATTTTAGAAGTGTGTTTCAAGTTTCATAATTTTCTAAGTAATTGTGGATTTATTATGAATTTTCTATGAGAGAAAATAGTTAATATTATGTTTAGATTATTTAAGGCAATTTCATAATAATTTCGGGTTTGAAATTTATATATGTTAGGAAACATAATAAAAGTGAATTATTGTGATGTTTGGGGAATTTTTCTAAGTATTTTACCATGGTTATAAAATTATTTAAGTTAAGGGACTTAAATGGTTTACATGTTTTGTTAAGGAGGAGGGCTTATTTGTTAAAACGATTTCAATTATTAATTACTGAATTCAACAGCCCTTTTAGAAAAGAATTTCGATATAGGATAGGCAACTAATTATATTTTTACAAATTCGACAATTTAGGTAAAAAGGAATTACTTTGAATGGCAATAAACCAGTTTTGTTTCGAATTTCAACTTCGCCACTACCTTAGCTTGCTTCCATCACCATGCCCAGTTAGACCTTTCGCACCTATTCGAAACTAGTCCACATGATATCAAGCAATTGTTATGTAGTGTATTGGAGAAAGGCAGAAGGAATGATGGTTTCAAAGATATGCTTCCGAAGGGGTCGAAGCCACTCTAATTAGTTTTCCAATAAATCAACTTACTTTTGTTTTAAAAGATGCTTTCGAACAAGTTTCCACTTGCCTTTGTTTTTAGAAGGGGGCTTTTGAAAGAGTTGCCACTTACTTTTTTTAAAAAAAGCTTTTGAAAGGATAGCCGCTTTTGAATCTATTCGATACCCATGTTACCGAATTCATACCTTTTGAATTTTTTAAGGCTATTATAGCCATAAGCCAATGTATTTCAAAGGATAATCATTTGTAAAGATCGTTTATAAGGAAATGAAATCTGAATAAGGTAGTTTACCCTAAGTATATGACTCAGATATTAGAAGACTAGATGGGACTGTTATGGGGTCGCGTCCTACACTTTAGTTATTAGCCCCTTGCTAAAATAAGTTCAAAATTCCAGTGTGTAGGGCTTTATCATAGGTATGACTAAGATGATTCAACACACAGAAGGGAATATACAGAATAATGATAGGTTATTGGTGAGCTCGAAAAACTATTAGGATTAGTTGACCTTAAAAGAAGATAATTATTAGGAGATAGTCTGGTATTGTGCCTAACAGAAGTTGGAATGCTTATAATGTCTAGTAGGCCTGAGTCAGCCAGTGGTTAATAATTAGCCAGAAAAAACTATAGTGTGGATAGATAGTCCATTGATTACCTGATTATATGTATATGTGCTATTGTTATTATTGTTATAATTAGTTTGATTGCAGGTTTGTAATTTGCAAAATAAATTCTTATAAAAGGATATTAGTAAGGGGAAATCCGTTTCACTAAGCAGCATGGTCTCATTTAATATCAAAAAATCGAGATGTAATAGAAGTATCCACATCATGCATTATGTTTGACTCAAAGTTTATGTTTTTCCCTTAAACTCTCAGGTGCTCAAAATGAAATTTGAGTAGGTTGAGAGTTAAGGACATTTCAAGTTTAGTAGGTTGGAGAATAAGCTTCTGAAGACATGTAAGAGGCAAAAGCTAGCAATGTAGGAGCTATTTTGTATTATTTCCATTGTGATGTATTTATGATTGATATGTTTGTTTAGTACTTTGATCATCCAAGAGACATCTTCATATATCACTATTTTCATAATTTGTAATAATTATATTTGAGCAAAACCAGGGAATCATTTTAGGATTATGTAATTAAATACAAAATATTGATTTTAAATGTAATCAGAAAGTCTATTTTTTTAATCTGTGTTTATTTTATTTCATATTCATGTGCTTCTAATATTATGGATACCATTAACATTATAGTATTTTATCACCAGAAGTTAATACTATAGATGACTGTAGCATTTGTAGAGCTTAGCTTCGAGCCTCAAAATGGGGGATGTTACAACTTGGCATCAGAGCATAAGTTTATGAAAACTTAGAAGAAATTTTAAACTTAAAATGATTTAAAAAATAACATAATCCTAAGGAATTAGAGAAAAGATTAGGGTATGGGATAATACTATAGTAATATACTTGTATGTGCTATATATAAGTATACGCTTTATCTTTATTCTCCGATCTCTATTAAGGCTATTCTTCTGTATCTTACAAATGCTTGAGTGCGTATTTTAAGGAAGTAAGATAGGAATGGAAGAGATAACATTGGTGGAGGAAGCACCACAACTAGTGGAATTGCCATACCGAACACTAGAAGGAATCAGGGTCGAGCACAAACTGCTAATGTGGGTGCTGGAGCGCCACAACTTGATATTGTAGCTATATACCAGTTCTTCATCAACATTATGAAAGCTAGATCTGCTGCGGGGTTGTTTGGAGGAAATGTCAGAGAAGGAAATCAGGGAGCTCCGATGGTCAATAACTATGCAATACTAAGCATAGATTATGCTAGGCATAGAGAAAAGCCTTTTATCAGGACTGAGGACGCAATTGAAGTGGAGAATTGGTTGCTTCATTGCAAAATGATTTTTGCTGATTTAGGACTCAATGACGAGTACAAAAGAAGATTGACGTCCAGATAGTTGCAAGGAGCAGTATTGTATTTGTGGAACGGTGATACCGTGGCAGTAAATGAAAAGACCATAACTTGGGCGGAATTTAAATGAGATTTAAGGAAAGATTCATGTCGAAAATCGCCAAGTCAACTCTGCTCAGGAAGTTTGCTGAGTTGGTGCAGGGAGACATGACAGTGATGGAGTATGCTACTGGATTTCAGGAGCTATCAAGATATGGATAAGCTATGGTTGATACGGTTATCAAAAGGATTGAGATGTTCATCCATGGATTGAGACCCGAGCTTCCTAAAGCAAGTTTACCACATATTAATAATCTATGCGATGTAGTTGTTGAGACAGATTTGAGGCATGAGGAGATGCTTGCTTTCTTTAATGATAATAAAGTAGTGGAAACCCAAGGTGGGAAGAACCAAAAGATAATGTTTTTCCATAAGAAAGGCACTCAGAAAGGAGAAGCAGCCAAGAAAGGGAAGCTAATTTAGCCTGCTACCAGTGTGATAAGAAGGAACACTATGCTCATGAGTGTTGGACAGGTAAAGCAAAGAAGGCTGCCAACAAGAAAGAAGTGAGGTATTTCAATTATGATCGGACTGGACATTACAAGAACCAGTGCAAGGAACCAGCCAAGAATGGAAAAGCCAAAATATGTGCATTGGAGCCAGCTACCTCAACACCAACAATAGAGGAGAAAGGAAAAGCTATATTGGGAGGTATGCTTTTGATTCATGGCGTATCGGTTAGAGTTCTATTTGATATTGTTGCATCGCATTCTTTTATATCTCACTATTTGGTAGATAATCTTAACATAGAATCCTCATACTTAGTTACTTCCTTAAGGATTGCGAAACCGATAGGAGGTTATGCGACTCTTGGGATGAGAAGTGACCACTTAGAGTTTGAGTTGTTAGGTCGTATATTTTCTTGCAATTTGCATGTAATTGATTTTGTAGGTTTGGTATTATTTTGGGTATGGATTGATTAAGTAAATATGATGATAGGATATTTTGCCATGATAAGAAAATATCACTTAGATACCTTAGTTGTAGTGATCGGATTCTATACCTCGTAGAAAACCCAAGTTTTCAGGTTAATGCTTGGTTGGGTGTTATAGAGACAGAAAATGAGTTGAACCGAGTTTTCATTACTAGAGAATTCGCAGATGTCTTTGAGCCCGTAATAGGACTACCATAGAAATAAGCCACTGAGTTTCAGATAGATTTAGTAGCAGGAGCAGAATCTGTGAGTAGAATGCCAAGTAGAACGACACCTACCGAGATGAAGGAGTTAAAGGTGTAGTTAGTGGCTCTAGAAGGTAAGAATTTTATCAAACCAAGCAGTTTGCAACAGGGAGTATCCGTAGTATTTGTTAAGAAATTGGACTGGTCATTGAGGTTGTGTATCGATCATCGTAAGCTGAATGATAAGACGATAAAGAACCTATATCTGTTACCTAGAGTTGATGATTTGTTCGATAAGTTGAGTGGAGCCAAAGTATTTTCCCTATTGGATTTGGAAACATGGTTCCATCAGCTTAGAGTAGTAGAGCCAAATATTCCTTTGATGGCGTTTAGCACTAGATATGGATCGTACGATTGGTTAGTGATGCGTTCGTGTTAACTAACGCGTCAGCATTCTTCTTAGACTTGATGAACATAATCTTTCGAGAACATTTGGACAAATTCATGTGAGTGTTTATAGATGACATTTTGATATACTCTAAGGATGAAAGAAGCATGAAGTTTATCTTAGAGCGATGCTTGAGACGTTGAGGCAGCATCAACTGAAAATGAAATATTCAAAGTGTCATTTTTGGAAGAAGGAACAAAGGTTTCTTGCTCACGTAGTCTCAGAGAAGGGGTTGTCAGTAGATTCGGCTAAGATCGAGATCTTGAATAGTTAGAAGAGACCCGAGATAGTGACTGAAATAAAGAGTTTTCTTGGATTAGCTGGTTATTATCAGAGATTCATTAAGGATTTTTCATGGATAGTTACACCAATGACTAAACTAACTCGAAAAGATGTAAAGTTTGTCTGAGCTGGTAAGTGTGAGGAGGCATTTCAGAAACTAAAAAATTTATTGGCTATGCACTTATATTAGTTGTTCCAATAGGGAATCAGGACTTGGTGGTATACACGGACGCATGTGGAACATGGTTAGGAGTTATGTTAACGTGGAGGGGTAAAGTGATTGCTTATGCTTCTCGATAGCTCAAACCGTATGAAGTTAGATATCTAACTCGTGATTTGGAATTAGCTGTGGTAATTTTCGCATTGAAGGTGTGGAGACATTACCTTTTGGGAGAAGATTCGAGTTGTATATGGATCATAAGCCACTAAGGTATTTATTCTCTCAGAAAGGGTTGAATATGAGACAACGGATGTGGTTATAGTTTTTAGCCGCTTATGAATTTGGTATTAAGTATACACTGGGAAAAGACAATAAGGTTGCAGATGCATTTACCAAAAAATATCAGAATGTGGTATTGGCAATGATAGCTGAGTGGAAAGACTTAGAAGCATTAACTGCATGCGAAGTACAATGGAGATCTAAGGCTAGTTCTAGTTGAGAAACTGCCATGTTATCTCTTTTAGAAGTTTGACCGATGATGATCGAAAATATTGCTTCTAAACAAGGGGAGAATCTATTATTAGCTGAACGGATCAAAAAGTTAAGGAATGGAATAGAGGGTGATGACTTGAAAGATTTCAGTCTTGACCCATGTGGATGATTGAGGAAGATAGGAAGACTATGTGTTCTAAATATGAGAAACATTAGGAAGGAAGTTCTTAGAGAATGCCATCATTTGAAGTTCACTTTTCATTCAGGAGAAACTAAGATGTACCTGGATATGAAAAGAAGTTTCTTCCTGGAGGGTATGAAGAGAGATGTAGATTTATGTGTGAGGCAGTGTTTGAACTATCAATAAGTAACAGATGAACATCGAAAATCGAGTGGGTTACTTCAGCTTTTGGATGTTCCATTGTAGAAATGGGGACCTATCTTAATTGATTTCATAGATGGGTTTCCATCGAATAGAGGAAATGAGAGCATATGGTTTATAGTGGATAGATTGACTAAGAGTGCATACTTTATACACATTAAGTCAACCAGGACAACACCGGATTTAGCTAAGTTATTCATGAGGAATATAGTTAGACTGCATGGAATTCCTAATAGTATAGTAAGTGATAGAGATTCCTTATTTACTAGTGAGTTCTGGAAGAGTCTACAGGAGAATTTGGATACCAAGCTCAAGATGTGTACTGCCTACCATCCGTAGATAGATGGACAAACGGAGAGAGTTAACAAAGTCTTAGAGGACTTGTTAAGAGTTGTGCACTAGGGTTTGGAGGATCGTGTGCAGACCACCTACATTTAATCCAGTTTTTGTACAACAACAGTTATCAGACTAGTATAGGGATGACACCCTTTGAAGCTTTATATGGAAGGTCATGCAAATCTCTTGTTTTTTCGTTAGAGACGGGGAATAGATTAATTCTTGGTCCATATTTGATTAGAGAAGTCACAGAGAAGATTGAGATAATTCGAGCTAGGATGAAGGAAGCTCACTAGGCAGAAGAGTTATGTTAATAAAAAAAGAAAAGTTTTAGAATTTTTGGTTGGAGATCATGTTTTATTTAAGGTGTCACCGATGAAAGGTGTAATCAGATTTGGAAAATCGGGAAAATTGGCACCAACAATTGTTGGACCATTTTCTATTATAGAAAGGAACGAGAAACTTGCGTATAAGATGGAGTTATCGAATAGTTGGCAGGAGTCCACAATAATTTCCATATTTCTCATCTAAGTGTATTCGAGATCCAGAGTGTGATTACCCGGAATTTTGGCAATATTGATATAATAGTCTAGATATTTAATTTGGCAAAATTTATCTTTTCCAAAAAAATGTTTCCTAATTATAATGTACATTTATATACACTGTGAATAGGAGTTTTGGTTTGAATTTAATATAAAAAATTCAAAGATTATTTAAAGTTAAATTGTGCATTTTTAAAACACTTAAGATAAATATTCATTTATTTAAAAGTATAATAACTTGAGTTTAAGATTTAAATAAGATTTAATAAAAGGATTAATATTCTTTCTTTTAAATTTCACATGAACTAAGTTTGTATATATAGTATAAATATAAAAAAGAAACATAAAACATAATTTATAAAACATAAAACATATATAATAATAAAAACATAAGAAAATATTTTAAATACATGCATTGACATTTTTAAGATAATAAAAAAACATGCATTAACATATGTAAGCTTAGTATAATTTGTAATTACAAGTGGCATACTTCTTTTTCTTTAAAATTTAATTATAAATAATGTAGTTTAGAGGAAACCAGGCTTCATTTCTTCACTTCTCAATCTTCTCTATTTCTTTCATTCATTTTCTAAACTGAAAACTAAAACAAAAAGAAAATCAAAAACTAAAAACAAATAGTTTCTACTGTTTCAACCTGATCAAGCAAACATTGACGATTAAAGATCAACTCAATATACATCAAGCAAGATTCAACTCAAAACATTTCCAGATCAAAGCTTACAAGCCTGCTTCTCTATTTTCTAACCAGTCAGTAAACACTTTTTAAAAACTAAATATATGTTTATTCTTTGATGCATGTGCTAGATTCATAAAGTAATGTTGTAATTATGATGTGCATGAATGTTTTTAATCGGAATAAAGTTTGAACTACCCTGTATATTGGTGTGCAAGCCTGCATATATGTATATATATATATAAGATTCTATTGTAAACAGACTCAAGAAACTCTCAAATTAATTCATATCTTCTTATCTAAACGAATTCAAGCTTTGATTTCTGAAAAGAAGATGATGGTAACAATGTAATTTTTTTAATAAAATGATTTCAAGAGGAAATTTTTAATAAATATTTCAAAAATAAGAAATAATAGCAATAATCTACCATAAGTCAAAAATCAATCATCTTAATTTCAAATTTTGATTATATGACCAGATTCGTATTGCAAAATAATGATTTTTGATAATCGTTTCATGATTTTTAAGTGTGTAATTGTTGAGATATTTCAAGTTGGTCGAAAGTGGGTTTTCTATCGATTTTCGACGATCGACGAGGCATTGTTGGACGTGCTTGGTGCTGGTGCGACGGTTGGGGATCGGGTGAAAAATGGTGAAAGGATTTATTGGCGGATGTGGTAGCCGGGCGACGTCGAATTAGGGTTATCGGCCAGTTTATGTCGACATTGTTCTAAGGGCTCGTGCGACGTCGAGGGTGCACCAGAGGCGATCAGACGGGGGGGGGGGGGGGGGGGGATCGGAGCGTTGTGTTGTGACACAGCTTTGGACATGGCGGCGTGAACTCTGGTGATTACGATTGACGATGCAGGATGATTTAGTCGATGGTTTGGGTTTCTGGTTGTGATCGTGTTTCTCGAATTCGATTGCCAGGCGTGTTCGTCGCGCTGGATGGTCAGATCGGTTGTGGAGGGGATCGTCGATGTGTGGGTGATCGCGGCGTTGGCCGGAGGTGGTCGGGTCGGCGTGCAATGTGCACATGTGCACGTTCACGTTAGATGATTGCTGGATTGATCAGGGGCATCGGGGAAGTTAGATAGTGGCTCGAAGTCGTGCTCGGGATTTGCTCGAGAGTGGAGAGTTGAGCGTTAGTGAATTGATGTTGGCTCGGGATTTTGTATTTCTAGGCCCGAGTACTTTGTAAGTATATTAACCAGATTTTAAAAGGTAAAGTAAAAGCACTAACAAGTTTTAAAGTTATTAAAATGATTAAGTTTTCAAAAGAAAGGAAAGAGTCCAAAGTAAAGTTTTTAACAAGTTTCCAAGTGAAGTTTCAAAGATTTAAATTTTAAAGTTAAATGTTTTTAAAATTGTTTTAGTTTATTAAATATTGGGTTAATTATCTTATTAAATCTCTGATTGTTTTCAAAAATGTAATGTTGTAATTAAGAAGTGATTAAGGTAACTAAATCAAACTTTAATTAATAAAGAGATCTCAAATGATTTTGTATAATAATTTCAAGCATTTAATTTAGTAAGATCTAAATGGTAATTAAGTAAGATAAAGGGGTTTATCTTTAATTAATCAAGATCTTGATTTATTAAAGGATAATTAATTAGTAAATAAAGGATAATTACTTAATGTAAGTAATTAAGGATAATTACTTAATGAGAGTAATTAAAGGATAATTACTGAATATAATTACTTATAGGATAGTTAATTACTTAATGCAATTAATTAAAGGTTAATTAATGTAAGTAATTAAAGGATAGTTAATTACTTAATATAATTAATTAAAGGTTAATTAGTTAATGAAAGTAATTATAGAATAATTAATTAATTAAGGATCATTGATTAATGTAATTAATTAAGGATCATTAATTATTGTAATTAATTTTAGAATAATTAATTAATGTAGTTAATTAAGGGTCATTAACTAATGTAATTAATTATAGTATAATTGATTAATGTGAGTAATTAAGGGTAAATTAATTAATGTGAATGGTTAAAGGATGATTAATTAGTTTCATTATTTAACTAAAGTAATAATAGTGGGTTGTAACTAATTAATGTGAAGTAAGCAGGATTCAAAAGTAATTAAAGTAATTAATTTAATTTACTTGATGATTAAATTAAATTAAATTAATTAGGAATTGTACAACTTATTTATTTTTTATTATGGATGATTGAATTATGTTGAATGCCTTAAATTGTTTGACATCTCTGTTATATGATGTTCTGTGATATGAGATGCTGTGGTTGAACTGTAATAATACAGATTATCTATATATGATGAATTGCTGTGCAAATTCTGAATATAAATTGAATTGTTTAAACTTAAACAACTTGGACTTTAAGACGGTGTTTGGATTTCGATGAGGTCGTGATCGGATTCTAAATTGGATATTCAAAAACCACATTGATTCAAATTAAATGATAGGTCATGTAATCTCAAGTGAAGATCAAGATGAAGATTCAAAGTGCAAGGGCTATTTGTCGTTAACTCTAAGGGTGATTCCAAAACGAGTGTAACGGAGATAGTTCCTTCGATCAAGATGAAGATTCAAAGTGCAAGGGCTATTTTTCATTAACTCTGATGGTGATTCCAAAATGAGTGTAATGGAGATAGTGCCTTCGGTTTCGTTCGAACCCGTAACAGAGTTGTATGGATGAATGCTTTCAGACCATCGTCATTGGTGGACGGTGAGCATTCCAAGATATGTGTTCCATAAAGGTAATCGTAGCCTCAAGTCTCATCAACCGAGAATGGATAAAACAAGGGAGGTGCAGCAAGGCTAAGTGGGTAGCACCCAAGTATGATAAGATTTTCCCTGTCTAGAGGTCCCTTTTTCGGCTTAGTGGTCGGTTGGTCGCGCCAACTATGGGGTTGTCTTAATTGGGATTATCCGGTAAGGGGTAGTTCCGGTCTTGTGTTGCAAGGGATTAGGGTGGATCCTCGGTACTCTGATCTAGACCAGGTACTATGACGGGCGGTACCCTGATAGCCCTGCAATTGTATGGAATCCAATCTCCAATAAGTGCCCTCGAGTTTGTTTGTATACATATGTATGCTAGAATTTAATAATGCAATAATTTAGGCTATGTGACTAATTTACTTGAAAACCCTAGACACTATTATAATATCACTGGATTTCCTATCAAATGTTTTGGTTATCATAAGGTAAAAATCCGACATGTTTACTTGTGGCGTGGTCTTACGCGATACCTTTGTTTTCAAATGATTTTCAAAGTTAAACAACTTAAACCGCTTACTCACACCAGACCCATGTCTGATCCAGTGTTGATTTTATGTTCTTCTTAAACTCTTGGATAATCTAATTTTTATGAGTAGCCAAGGGATTCAGGTTAGCTTTGACGAATTATGGAGGAGACTTGGAGCAAGAGGCTTCAGCGTATATAGATATTGTGGTTCCACTGTGCTAGTGTTTTGTTTGATGTTTTGAGTTGTATGATAGATAGGTCTTCATGACTGTCTAATATGTGATGTATAAAGCCGTTTAACTCTGGTATCTGATGTCTATTATGTAGTACTTATGTGATGTAATATAATTTATTCGTTCCGCTGTGAGATTCTGATATTGTTTAGTTCTTTCCTTTTTATCTATTCACTTTTCTACCTACTTCTTTCTTAATGATGATGCGTCTTTCTGTGGAAAGAAAGGCGGATCATCACACAGAGACTACTATACACCACTGTGTTAGATGATCTTATAGTGGAACTGGATATGACTATAGTTAGAATATCAGTTCGTATAGTTGCGAGAGATGAGAAGTGACTATGAAATATGACAGTCAAATTAGTCAAAGTCCAATGGAGTGACGATGAGAGAGACTGTACTTAGGAAACCGAGGCAGGATTAGGGATACTTATCTTGACTTGTTTCATGGTATGTTTTACCTTTATGTTTGATTGTATTGAGTACCTTATTGTAATTTCGAGGACGAAATTCTTCAAGAAGGGGAGTCTGTAACGTCCTTAATTTTGAGTAATATTATTTAGAACATTTAATTGGATAAATTAAATAGAAATAATGTTAATATAAAGGATTGAGTTTGTTAGTTGGTTAGAGGTCGTGCCTTAATGAATGTATAAGCAAAAGAAAATTGAAAATGAGTAAGTAGGAGAAATATGGTAAGGGTAAGATGGGAACATCCTTTATTCTAATACCCTAAACCCTTTTATTCTTCATTCCTTATTCATTTTAAAATTCACAAACAAAACTGAAACCCTATTGAGCTCAGCCAGCCACCATTTTAAGGAAAAGGAAAGCTAGGATTCAAGTAGAAAGGTTAAGCAAATCAATCTAAAGGCAAACCTCAACCTCCTTAACAACAAGCCAAGGTAAATAATTAAATTTACATCTCACTTTTGATAAAATCTTGGTTTGAAGGTTTGATCCACGTTATTTTGCAATTAATATGCCATGATATGTTTGTTTAAATGGATATATTTGCTTATTGATGACTAATATGATTTCGTATGCATTTATGACATGTTTAAATTAGAAAATCTATTAAATGACATCCAAATGAGTTGCGTTTTGATATATGATCAAAACTATTATTTTAGAAGTGGGTTTTATGTTTCATAATTTTCTAAGTAATTGTGGATTTATTATGAATTTTCTGTGAGAGAAAATAGTTAATATCGGGTTTAAATTATTTAAGGCAATTATATAATGATTTTGGTTTTGAAATTTATATATGTTAGAAAACATAGTAAAAGTGAATTATTATGATTTTTGTGGAATTTTCCTAAGTATTTTACCATGGTTATAGAATTATTTAAGTTAAGGGACTTAAATGTTTTACATGTTTTGTTAAGGGGGAGGGCTTATTTGTTAAAATAATTTAATTATTAATTATTGAATTCGGCAGCCTTTGTAGAAAAGAATTTTGATAAAGAGTAGGCAACCAATCATATTTTGACAAACTGAGCAAGTTAGGTCAAAAGGAATTGCTTTGATAGGTAATAAATCAATTATGTTTCAAACTACAACTTCGCCGTTACCATAGCTTGCTTCCATCACCATGCCCAGTTAGACTTTTCGCACCTATTCAAAACCAATGCACATTATGTCAAGCAATTTTTATGTGGTGTATTGGAGAAAGGCCGAAGGAATGATGGTGTCAAAGGCATGTTTCCGAAGGGGTTAAAGTCACCCTAAGTTGCTTTTGAATCAATCAACTTACCTTTGCTTCAAAAGAGGCTTTCGAACAAGTTATCGCTTGCCTTTGTTTTCAGAAAGGAGCTTTTGAAAGAGTGGCCACTTACTTTGTTTTAAAAGAAACTTTCAAAAGGATAACCGCTTTTGAATCTATTTGATATCCATGTTTTTGCATTCTTACCTTTTGAATTAGTTAAGTTCGTTATAGCCATAAAATGTATTCGAAAGGGCGCTTTCGACTTTTAACTTTGAAGCCGCCTTCTCAATTCTTTAAAAAGGTTCGTATAGCCGCTTTCAATTGGCTTCGGAGGCAATGGTTTCGAAAGATTGGGTTCCAAAACTATCCTCTATTTTTTATCTTAGGATTAATGTTTTTCAAAGTAATGCTTTCGCCTCTGTTCTTTATGACTCTTTAGTTCTATTAAAGGTTAAACCCAAATGGTTTTGAAATGAATAATTTTAAATGGTTTTGGAGCAATGTCTCCACAAACCCTTACTTGAACCTAATGCTTTCAAAGGTATATTTTAGGTGGTCCGAAAGGTTTTTTTTTAAGTGTTTTGAAAGTAAGGTTTCAATGCTTTTGAAAAAAAGTTTGAATGGTTTCGAAAGAGGATATCTTTTACATAATGGTTTCAAAAGGGATGCTTTCAATTATCTTGAATGGGATTGATTAAGGTTTTGAACAAGGTTTTGAAGGTATGGCTTTGGCTTTAAGGCCTGAATTTCCTGAGTTAGAAAGGGGTTTTAACTTTTTCTAACGAGATAGAAAATCCCTTTGATTTAGGTTTCATCAACATTGTTTTGTGTAAATTATATGTCATGGCATAAGTATTTTAAGTAAAGTAAAGAGTATGATTTTCTTGTTTTATAAAGATACGATTTCAAGGGAAAATTATTTGTAAAGATTGTTTAAAAGGAAATGAAATTTAAATAGTGCCCCATTTTTCCACAATGAAAACACAACATAGGCTTTCGGCTAACACATGCGAAATGGCCAAGCAGCTCACAACAAAAACATCCTCCTTCAACAATTATCTTTGGCACCTAGCAGTAGACCTTCGAAGCCTTTATGGGAAATGCCTGGTTTGAATTTGAAATTAAACACGAGGCCTGACAGGAACTATGGGAGCAGATGGAGCAAGAGATTTTATCATGTCGGTGTAGGATCGTCTGAATACCGAAGGTCCGATAGATAAATTTGATTCAATAGTCCCAGGATCGGGGAAGACCTTTGCATCTAGAGCTAACTTGCGGTTCTGCCAGAAGAATGGAGGCGGGGCTTCTTTGGATTGAGATAGGGCTTGATAAAGAGGAAGAATGAAAATTTGGAGATGGAATAGAGACATGGAGGCAAAAGACATGTTAAATAAAACCTTTTTCGAAAAGATTCTATTCTTTCTTTGTATGATACTGAATTATCAAAGTGTTAAAAAAATATGGTGATAATAAATAGTTTTGTGCAGTTAATATGCATTTAATGCGAATAATATAAACTTCTAATGTAATCAAACAATTAACTCATACTTTAAACTATAATTTTGAAAAATATCAGATGTATAATTTTCGAATGTGGATGTCTTCGTATTCACATCCGCATCCCTTTTTTTAAATATTGGATATTTATCTGCTTTTTGGTTACGGATACAGATGGATTTTGGATTTTAGGAGTATCCATTGACAGCCTTGCTATTAATAACTAGTCATCCCAATTATAACTAATACAAATATTGTCGTATATTATGTTATATATATTTATATTTTCAATCGGTAGGCACGGTTATATACATATACATATACATATACATATATATATATATATATGTGTATATTTCTTACTCATTAATTCCTATGCTTAGGAATTCCGAAAATATTAATCTCTACATTTTGTAAGGAGCATTTATTTTCACATTTTAATACATTAGAGTTATCCTTCCCATAAAGGATTAGCGTTAATACTTTTCATAAATTACCCAAAAACGAGACTTTTATTCTGTTTGAAATTAGATGAAATTATCTTTCTTTTTATTGAAGTAGACAGTGCAAACTATGGAGAAGAACCTCCTTACTTTACACGTCTCTTTCTATTTTGGAATATTTCTTGTTAATTCAAACGATACACTTTTTATACTTGTAGAATTGGATAATTTATGAAAATCACATAGAAATAGATACAAGTGTACCCACAATGCTTTTAATAAATTAAAACATTGAAATTCATATTTCCGGTCAAATTAGAACAATCTAAATTTATACTAATAATTTATAGCCTATTAATCGTAAATCTAGAATAAATATTGCAATCTTTGCAATCTTATCAACATTCCACTTTAACAAATTTAGGGACTAATTTTCAGATTTCCAAACTAGGGTGTAAATATCATTCCTATTCTAACTGCCTAATTTACAGAGATGAAATTTCAATAAAATACATTCTTCCTAAGCCTACACCTCCATGGATCTTGCATAGACATCATAATTAAATTAAACTCAATGATATAAATTCAATGTCATATATAAATCCTAAAATATTCCACTCATCTTTTAAGGTTTCCAAATCTCCCAAATCCGAATCCATCCCTTTAATTGACTTATTTTTCTTTCCAATCCAAAAATATGTATAATAAGATACATAAATATCCATTAGAATTATAGATCTAAGAGGAGATTGGAATTAAGTGGAACATAGATTTATAAGTACGAAATTTACCCTTTTTCCATAGCATCGATTCATTCCTTCTCTTCTATTCTTTTATTTTCTACCCTACTCCGATTTATGTATATAATATAATATTTTACAATTAATAGACATGGCGGAATAGGGAAAAGTGACATAGCTTTGCTACTTTGGTTAGAAAATATAAAAAGAAAAGCGAGGGGCTAGGTCTGTATTTATGGGCGTTCGAACCAATCGTATCTGTTAGAATAAAAATAGTAAAATTTAGGTCATTCGACAAAGGTTTAACTGTAGCAGCCATGCTCTCAACCAGTCAACCACTCCTCTATCGGCGGTCGACCATTAACTAGTCATAAGCCCAAGGAGGGGATCTATTGGTGTGGTCGATGCAATTATTATTATCTATTCCTTTTTAATTATTTTCGTTTCGAAAACTTTAAATGCTAATAACTTCTTCGTTTAAACTCCCATTGCAAAACTCCAAATATGAAAGTTGCTCAAAAAATTGTCATAAACACAATGGTGCAAGTTACGTGACCAAATTTTAACATTTCCTCAAATTATTTTTTGAGCTTTAATAATTTTTTATTAATTACCATTAATTTTATGGGGCGTTACAGCTTTAGAGCTAGGCTTTTCCACTAAGCTAAAAGGAAGGAAGGAACAATAATCCAAGGTGGAACAATTAATAACACATGTCAGTACTAGTTGATATGAGGCAGCTTCAATTTTAAATGACTTTTATGCATACACATATACTCTTGTTTATTTATGGTCAAAAATCATTTATTTTTGAATATATATATATATATCTGTGTGTGTGTGTGTGTGCATGCATGCATGTATATATGTTTGTATGTATATGTGTATGATTCGTATTAAAAAACCATTTTTTTTTGGACCAAGCAAGTTGAATTATATAAGTCGTCTTAGCTCAGCTGGTATAGCGCATGGTTGTAATTTTTTATGCAATATTGTGTATTTCTTGTATCCTTTTGACCATCCCTTGTTTTTCTTGCTTTTGTACTATTACCTTATGCCAAAAAGCTCATTTTTCATTACTAAAGTTTTCCATAAAAAATTATTAAAATAATGTATTATTCTTTAATATGTATAGTTATATATATATAATGCTTTCGACTTAATTAAATAAATTGAACGAAACTCCTTTTTGATTTTATAAGAAAAACATCGTTTTTGGGTTTTATATAAAAAAAACTATACGTACATGCATATTTTATGAAGAAAACATAAACACACACACATGTATATAGAAAATTTATTTGAAAATAGTGGATCAAAATATTTGAAATCTAAATGTGTATATATCATTATTTAATAAAAAATTATTTAAGATACTTTTGCTAAAATTTTAATTTTAAAACACTCTTTCATATAACCAAAAGAAATTTATTTTATATGCATTGTCCAACACACACATATGTATGTATGTATGCATGCATATGTGTGTATTTGTATAACTTCATGAACATGCAGAAATATATTAAGGAGATATTACTGATATTACATGCTCATTTTATGATCAAAAATCATAATTGTCACACCGACAAACATACACACGCATACACATACATATATACATATGTTCTATGTTGTTGGTTCCATAAATGTCTTAGGTTAGCTAACACCACATACGATATTCACCATGTGAACTTGAATTTGCATTAAATAAAATATAACAAACTAAATCATAAATTAAAAGTAAATGGATCTAAAGGTTTTTAAGTTCTAACAAATAAATATAAACCAAAATAAAATGAAATTCATATCAAATAATAAACTTCTTTTTTAGCAAATATTCACTAGGGATGATTTAGTTCAAAAAAATTATTCATACGAGCATTATGGCATGTACTTCATGCGTAATGATGACACACAATTCGCGCGTAATTTTTTTTTTACAAATTGTGTATTTTTAACTCATTCAAAATAAATATGTTTTGCATAAATATTTAGCAATATTTTTGTGCTGAAATGATATGCAATTAGTTTTAATTTTTCTTTTTAAATTGCAACATCTAATTTTTTATTAGTTTGAATTTTTATTTCTATTATTAATCAATAAAGAATGAATTTAATTTTTTTATTGGCTTGATTTTTTATTTCTGCTATTAAATATAGTAAAGAATGACTTTATGAAGAAAACTTGTATGTTAGATCCTACTTTTAATTTATAATAAGATTTTGATAATATTTGTAGAGGAGCGTTGTGAATTGGTAAGGAAAACTTATCTGATCCTATTTTTAAGTGATATTAATATTTACTAATATTTGCGGATGGATGTTTTTGGTGGTTCACGTTGAAGTGGGACATCAAAGGTATTACAACTATTAATGAAGAAGAAATATATTTTAGGGCAATTTAAAACTTCGTGATCGGACCAAAAGATTGCGCTTCCAAGCCAACTATTAATAAAAATAACTATAAAATAAAGACCTAGTGCAAATTTAATAAAAGAAAGTTTTCTAAAGTTCTACCATTTTACACCATCACGAATGCACCTAATCCAACACTTGCAAGTTACTTATCATACCAAGATATTGTGGTTCATCGACACGGGGGTTGTGGTGAGCAACCTTCTTACCCTCGTATTATTTCCTCTATTGGATCTCATTAGGATTTTGAATGGAAAAGGAAGTTTTACCACCAGAATATATAGTAATAGGAATTAAAAATTCGTAACCAAGTTCTCAAAATTTCACTTACAAATATAATCTATTGAATGTTGAAAAAAACAATTTGGTTTAGAAAGTTCAAACTATTGAAGCTGATAACAGTGAGTTTTCATGGAAGAATTTCACTTCTAAAATATTTAACAAAAAATTTGATCATAGTCTACCTCATCAAATCAATGTTAGTGATCTCCACTATATCCTTAGAAAGACAAAGAAGAAACTTAAGCATTGTTTGCAACTTGCCAATAAACGTCTTACTAATTCTCCCGAGGTTAGTAAATTACTGGAGCTAAAAATCAATTAGATGAAAAGTAACCAAAGCTTATGCAATTATGGATTGCTAGAGTATCACAATTTGATGCAATGGTTACCTAACTTATCGAATTTATTATTTCTTTTTATTCTAAAAGTTGATTTCTAGTTTCTTGGGTCAAAGTAGAATAAGCACCATTGGAAGGATATAATTACAAGCTACAAAAAGCTTGAACATTTCTTTATGTATGGGTGTGTTGATAATTCCCAAGTCATTTAGAGCCCCCCTATTTTATATAAGGAAGTGGTCTCATCAAGTAATCCCCATCCTTGTACCTTTGATGTTTTGAGCAATGGGAAGACCCATTGTAACATTCTTGTAACCTTTTTTTGTAATTTTAGTGAATAAGCATCCTTTTGTTCTATCTGTCATTATATGTGTTAATTTTTCTTTTACATTCTTATATTGGTTTGTAATTCTTTTCTATTATGAAACACGATGTAGAATTTCATTTTTCCTAAAATCTTTCATGGGTTAAGGAAGTCCCATGACGTATCAACATAACTATTATGATAGATTTGAGCTAAGATGATTTGATGTTAAAATACTCTTGATACACTATTGTAATCCAAAACCTTTGATAAAGTTCCTTGAAATTTGAAAGCAACTTTTGGCTTCCTTCCTTGGAAGATCCTTTTGAAATTTTAAAGCACCCTTTGACATATTCCTTTTGATGGTAATAGTATGATCTTGAATCGTTCTCTTTTGAACAATCGACTTATTAGAACAAAATTAATCAGTATAGGACATTAATTTGATTTATGATTGCTAGATCAATCATACTCTCTCTTTCGATTGATTGCTTATACCAAAAGCGAGACGCGGGATTGAATGCTTGGTTGGATCGTTCCGTCAATCTTTTTAATATTTAAACAGTTGCTTTAGAATTTAAGATATAGCCACAACCTTTTGGTTTATAAAGAATGAGTTAACTAAAACCATCATTTATATAAAAAATTAAAATGCATAATCTTTATAGTTAAAACTTCAAAAAATTGTTCATTTAAGAAAAATACACCGATAATATTTTTATGATTTAAGATACAGTAAAATTGTTTATATACAATATAATATCTGAAGATTACTATAAAAGACAAATTAGTTGGTATAATACTATCTTTACAATTTATTTATTATTTATTTTTTTAGCGATAAGTAATTTTGTCATATTTGAAATGCATTGATGTCTTTCTGTGTTTCAGGATAAAGTAATAGGAGATAAATGGAATTCGACGGTAAACGTTATATATATTTTAAATTAAAAATGATAACTATTTATCTTTTTATATACAACGGAAAATTAATTGATCTTAATAGTATTATGTCCAATGATAATATGATAGTTTCTTTTATCGTTTCAAATACAATTGCAAAATGATAAAATAATAAACTCTTTTATCATATCTAATAAAACGACAAATTACAAACACTTCACATTTAATGATAAATGATAAATTCTTGTATTTATTAGGTAAAATGATCAACGTTAATATATATGTTTCTAAATAAAATTGGTATTTTATTGCTAAAATTTACACGCATGTGAAACCCTATTTTCTTTTTAAATGGATTTCTTTTCGGGGTTTTGGACCAAAGATCTCTATTCTTAAAGTCCATGTAGAAAATGTACTTATTCATAAACTTATGTAAATTAAGTCGGTGTTTTGTTGATTTTTACCAAATTACCTTCTTCCAAAAAAATGGGTTAAAATAGGAACCTAGGAGATCCTCTTATATTCGTATTTTCCCACACCGCTTCACATACAGCTTGGAAAAAATGGCAATCTTTGAAAAACCAAAACAAATCGTTCCACATCATTTTCCATCAACTTCCTAGCTGCCTTGTAGATTTCTTCTTACTAAATCTAATCAAGCCATCCGATGAAGTTTTAGAGAGAGATTGATGCAGTACTCTCAGAAACTACCAGAATGCATTACCTACCAGAAGATCCAACTCCAGTAGATATGATGAAGTAGGAGCTTTCACAAAACATTGTAGATCTAGATGCAACTGACAAAGGAAGCTCACATACATGTAGAGATGAGTGAACTGCATACTATCTAAGACCACTGTTCTCAGATAAGTTTGAAATTTCTACAAAACCAACCTCCTTGGCTACATGCTTCTATATAGAATTTGGATTTGGAAATAATCATTTTACAATCATTTATTATTAGATCCGTTCTGATTAGTTATGGTAAGTGTTTATTTTGAAAAATTCTCTGATTACGTTCAACCCAAATATGTCATACTGTTGTACTAACTGCAGCATCTGGTAGATTAAATAGAAAACCGTTCGGTAATTAAGAATTTACCAAATATTCATTAGACTGCAAGTCTGCAACTGTTTTGATGCTACTTGCCTGTAACATTTATTTCCGCTTTATTATGTACGAAATCTATTCGAAATACTCACATTCAAAAAATAAATGCTCACTTGTTTCCTCCTCCTTGTTACATAAATACGTTTGGCAGTCTGAATGTTAAACCAATTTTTATTTATGTCCAAAGTATTTTGTCTATTTACTGAGGCTAAGTACAGACACATCGACTTTTTTAGGGCATTTTTTGGATCCTGTATATGATGATATTGGCATCGGGTCGGTTCTCAAACTCCAATGTAGTTCCCTTGCTAATTTTAAACTAAATTGACTATGAGGTTGGGTTTCCCTCACCAAATTCATTTTTCATATTCTTGTGAATGTGTGCTTCTTCCACTAGATTACAAATACCAAGGGGTAAATTGGAGCTGTTGACGCACTGTTCTCCATTTACATTGTGAGTTGGCACTTCTTTATTAGTGCCCCAAAATTGTTACTGGGAGATTTTGAACTTCAACAATAGTTATTTCTTATATTCTTTACTTTAGCTGAACACCTTTGCTGAAGAAAAGCTTTGATTTTCGTTGATTCAATGCTAGACCAGCATGCTTTTCTGGATTTTGCATTATAATTTTAACTATAGCAACATTTTCCGTAGATGCTTTAGCAAAGACCAAAAGATCATCTGTGTACAGTAAGTGGTTGGTGACTAGATCATTTTTGTATGTCGGAGTTAACTTGCCTTTCAAATACTCTAAGTCAAACATAATGAATTGTACTCTGTAATGTTAAATTTTGGTGATACAAAATCACAAATAGAGGGAAATAAATATGCAAAAGAAAGAAAGAAAAGATTTTGTTTCCTCTAATTAATAGGCATATTTGAGTATGTTTATTTCTATCTCTAATTGGCTAATCAAATTAATTTTTGCCATCAAATGTTAACTTGGGCATTAAGTGATTGATTATATAAATAGAGACTCGAAAAGAGGGTAAAAGTAGTGGTGGAAAATCTATTTGCTAATTTTCTCTTCTACATCTTTGTTCTTTTTCTCCAACAACTTTAGCCATATAGATATTTGCTAACTTTCTCAATTTGATTATTGATTCAATGGTATTTTGTTTACTTGTTTACTTTAGCTTTGTTTTATTAATTGTAAATAAAATTTTGGTGAATCAGTAAAGTGGATGGTTGGGTGGAATATTTTGTGTTATTGTGTTTTGATTTCAGTTTCGTCTTGTTTTCAATCCAAATTATCTCCTTGTGATTTGGGCGACAAATATCAGTGGATAAAAGCTTCCGCAAAACAATACAATTTTCTTTACAGTTTAGTATCGGAGCCTAGATCATCGCAAAGCTTTGAGTAATTTTGGTTTTAAAAATTATTGATGTCGGATATGATTTTGTTTTCAAAGATGGCTATCTTGGATGGGAAAAATTAGGGTATTCGAAAGCCTAAGATGGAGGATGTTCAGTACCTCATGATCTTCATAATTCGATTGATGGAGATGGAAAGAAGCCCTCTGATGTAGATGAAGGAAAATGAAAGAAGATGGATAAGAAGACGATTTCTTTGATTCACCAGTATCTAGATGATTCAGTTTTCCATCATGTTCCTAGTTGTGAATCCGCGAAGGCTTTGTGGGAAAAGTTGGTATCTTTGTACGAGTTAAAGAGTGCTACTAGTAAGGCTTTTCTGGTTCGAAAGTTGGTATAACTGAGATTAGATGAAGAGAAGTTTGTTGCAGATCATTTGAATGAATTTTAAGATGTAATAAATCAATTGGCAAATATGAAGGTTAATTTTGATGATGCGTTGCAGGCTCTTTTATTATTGAGTTCGCTTTCAGAAAGTTGGAAAACTTAGGTTGTTTCATTGAGTAATTCTAATGCTAATGGAATCATCTCTCCGGAAACTGTTCGAAGCAGTCTTTTGAATGAGGAGATTAAAAGAAAAGGGTCAGGTATGAAATCAATTCAAAGTGAGGCTATGGTGGCAAGGGACTCTAAGAAAGATACAATTTGGAAGAATGACGCTAATCGTAAAGGTGATATCACTTGTCATTATTGTAATAAGAAAGGTCACATATGTAGCAACTGTTATACTTATAAAATAGATCACAAAAAGGGTGCGCATGGTGATACTGGTAGTGATGCACATGCGGGTTTTGTTGAAGGTACTGATAGTGATGTTTCTTGTGTTGTCCTTTTTAGTGAAAATAAGCATTGGAAGATAGATTCTGGAGCCAGTTTTCACATTTGCGGAGAAGTGAATTGTTTTTCTTCTTATGAGAAGAGTGTTGGCATGATTAGAACAGCCAATGGAGAAGAGCTACCGATCTGTAGTATTGAATCTATCCGATTTCGTATGCATGATGCTGTGGTTAGAGAAGTCTCTGGAGTGAGACATGTACCCACTTGTTCGCATAATCTTATTTCTCTCGGTCATTTGGATCGCCGTGGTTGCACTTATGAGACTCAAGGTGGAGTTTTGAGAGTGAAGAAAGGTGGTCATGTTAGGATAAGAGGAGTATTAGAAGAAGGAAACATTCATAGCTTGGTTGGTTCTGTAGTCGACAATGGAAAGCGAGTGACGGTTGAGGGACCTAGTCCACAGCAAGGTGGAGAGGCTAATGTGGTCACTGCTTATGACTCTAGCATTGAGGAACATATTTAAGACATGAGCCTTCATGTTGATGATGCTCGAGGGATCGATAGTGATAAGATAATAAGCTCAGATCGAGTGATAGATGGGTGTCGAATTGCAAAATCCACAAAGACAAGACGAAGATCTTTGTGGTGTTACAAACGTTTTTAGACCGGATTTGTGTGGTGCACCTCATGTGGGAGATGCATCACTTGCAGACGGTGGTTGAGATATGTAATTTAGTGTGGTTAAGATATGAGGATTTGTGATAGATCTAGATATGACATGCTTGATATGTTGGAGAAAGGTGATTTTGCATCAAGGTGGAGTGTTAAATTTTGGTGATACAAAATCACAAATAGAGGGAAATAAATATGCCAAAAAAAGAAAGAGATGATTTTGTTTCCTCTAATTAATAGGCATATTTGAGTATGATTATTTCTCTCTCTAATTGTCTAATCAAATTATATTTTTCCATCTAATGTTAACTTGGGCATTAAGGAATTGATTATATAAATAGAGACTAGAAGAGAGGTTAAAAGTGATGGTGGAATATCTATTTTCTAATTTTCTCTTCTTCATCTTTATTATTTTTCTCCAACAATTTTAACCATATAAATATTTGTTCTCTTTCTCAATTTGATTATTGATTCAATGCTATTTTTCTTTAGCTTTGTTCTATTAATTGTAAACGAAATTTTGGTGAATCAATAAAGTGTTGCATTTTGATTTCAATTCCATCTTGTTTTCAATTCAAGTAATCTCTTGGTGATTTGGGTGATAAAGATCCGTTGATAAAAGCTTCCGCAAAGCCTACTAGTTTCATAACACATAGCTATTGCAAATGAATATGGGAAAAGAGGATCACCCTGTTTGAGACTTCTGTTGCAATTAATGAACCCACATAGAGACCCATTGACCGGTGCAGAATCGGTAATTGATGAGATACATATATAAATCAAATTTTTTTTCAAAAATCTATCAATGTTAGCTTGTGATAGAGCTAACATTACCATATTCTTTATGCAAATCCACTTTGAGGCATAGATTGTTAGAACCTTTCCCAGTGAAAGTTCTAACCATTTTGTAAAGTAGAAAATTTTGCACTTATGTTTCTTCTTGGAATGCATTTTGATTATGAGAAACCAACTCATTCAAATACTCTTTAATTCTATTGCAAATGACATTTGAAATTATTTTATAAATTACGTTGCAATATGAAATAGGCCTATAATCTTATATGGATCGAGAATTTTCTTTTTTTGGCACAAGAGTACTGAAAGTATTATTTATTTCATTAGTAGACTGACAATTACAAAACATGCCTTTGAACACTGTTGTCAACTCTCCTTTTATCTTGTCCCATGTGTTTTTATAGAATTTTGCCCCAAATCAATCAGGCCCTAGACTACTATTTTGATAAATCTGGAATATTATTGCTTTAGTTTCTTTATCGGTAATACCAACCTCCAATTTAACTCTTGCTTGGTCAATTAGACTTTTTTGTGCAAAATTTATGGAAAGTTCAAATTAATGCTTTAAGAATTGTATAAATTAGCAAATAGTCCACTGCACTACCTTGAAGTTGATTGTTATTGGTTAAGAGATTACCAATTTACCATGATTCTATAATAGCTGCTTATATCTTTTTTTTTATTTTTGTAGCAGTCATATGTGAATAGAAAATTTTAGAGCATCGATTACTGTTAAACCGCCTTTTGGCAAGGTCGTAGATAGAAGGATTTAACTAAATTGGCTACTCGTTCGTCGAGACTAGAATATGCTGGGTTTGAGTCAACTGGATGGATAGACGATCGGTCCTTAATAGTTTGGTGCATATGGCTTGGCCTAGGTGGCACGGCAGGTGCCGCTCGGCCAAGGGTGAAAGGTCGTCCATGGCTCGGCCTAGATGGGACCGCGAAGATAGTTCGATTGGGCCTAGTTCGGCTTTGGTGGTTCGGCCTGGATGGGATCGGTAATGGAATGGATTGGTCATATAAGGTCGGTCCAAGGTAGTAGGTCGACATCATCACAAGATTGAGTCAGCAGTATGAGTGGTTCGACATCATGAGTGGGTCAACATTTCGAGTGGACCAACATATTGAAGTGGCTCGGCAGGATTGTGTGGCCCGGCAGGATGGGCAGGATGGTGTTGCTCGGCAGGATGGGGTGGATCGACGTGTTTACTGCTTCGAGTCCCAGCTTCATTTTGGAGTGGACTTAGGCAGAAGTTAGCCGAAACATTATAAATCCTGTGTTATTACTGCTTTCTTTCTAATTTTTATTATTCTTCACATTCATACTCTTTACATACAGTCTATCTGTGATCTGTGGCAGTGGTTTGGTGCTTTCATCTGGATATGGGTGTTAGTGACCAATTTTGGCACCGACAATTACCTTGAATTAACCATTTAACTTTTGATTTTTGTTGATTTTAATGGCATGACCGTGCATTAATGTTTTCAAAATTTAAAAGGCTATCTTTGTACTCATTGACAAATTAGAGTCTGAAGGGTTTATTTTCCTCCCTTATCTTTTCAATTAGGCGCTATAGTCTAACTCTACCTTTACTCTACTCTTTTAAGTCCTTTTCAACTTGTTTTGATTTGCTCAAAAATTTAAAAAGTAGATTACTAGTTATAGGATATAGGCATGCATTAGATATGACATTCTGCTTTTATTTTCATTTTCACTATTGCATAATAACTGCCAGTCAAATCTAAAGCACTTTACAACTACTTTTGCACGTTCTGAATTAAGTTTATGCTCAAATAATACAATGGCAGAAGATTTTAGACTGTTTTTTGTTTTATTTAACTACATATTTACTTGTTGAAGTGTTTAATCTCCTAATGTTGAAGAGTACCCTCATTTTCTAAGCTAACAATGGTAGACCCGACTTACTCTTTTTCGACTTTCTTGCGTTAGTTTTGATTTGAGTCACTAAGTTAAACCTGTGGGATTTTCAATTACTTCATATGGCACCATAGACTTGAATTCAAATGGGGTTTCATCCACGGTATTAGGTTCCAGTCGGAACCACGAGATTCCAACCATCTCGACTCTGTTTGGCCGGAGACAGGACAGTTAGGTAAAAATTTCGTCCTGTTGCTCGTCGAAAAAAATAAAATAATTTCAATTTTTTTGCAATTGCTGCCTTAATTATAAAAAAAGGGTAAATAACACCAAAAGTCAAAGGAGAATCGAATTTAATAAAAAAATGACCTTAGAATCGAATTCAACTTCGACCGTTCAGGCATCTTCCCAAGCTTCGACTTCGACTACATGCGATGAGAAGTTTGCCTTTGACCTTAAACTTCGAGCTCGATATTTTTTTCTTTCTTTTTTTCCATCTTCTCATGATTTTTTCTTTCGCTGAGATAATTTGACTGATCGATCGGGATAGAGTTAGTATTGGTTAGGGTTTAGATGAGATGAATGATAATGAGCTTAGGGATTTTAATTTAGGCCTTTATATTTAAAAGAAAATGGTAACTAACAATGTGCTAGCTAATTTATATTAGGATGAACTTATTTTTAATTTAGGGTCATTTAGGAAAAATTAAATGTTTACCCATGCTTATTTAATAGCGCTGTATATTATATTATTATATTTGCAATTTTTTATCATTACTTTATCATTAATATACAAAATATGATATCGGGACCGAAACCGAAACAAAAACGTAAATTTTCGAAATTAGTCGAACCTTATAAAATTTCAAATGACCGAAACTGGATTCTCGAACCTTGGTTTCATTTATTATCGATCGTCTTCTGATCCTAACTGATGTGGCGGCAACATTTTTATCAAATTTTCCTTCATCTTGTACATTTTTCATGCTTTCTGCATTGTTGTTAACAACAGTGTTTATTATATAATCATTCATCAGCGTGTCATTGTCTGCAGGTGTAGAAATTTGAGCATGTTGGATGTTTACGCTGTCTGGAGTTTCGGTTGTAGAAACTTGTCTTAGAGATTTTGAAAAACAGTCGCACAGAGAACCCTTCTACGGCTTCCATTTATATACTATTGCTTTCCAAATAATAGCATCATTTTGATCTAATATTGGTACTATCTTCGGAAAAATAAAAATTCGACTCCACTTCTCAATTAAAATTCACGCATACTTAATTCTTTTCATTCCAATGGTGGCGAAATTCTTATCATTCCGTGAGTAATTTGGTCAAGTTTAATTGGCTTCCCACTTAGCAACGCTTTCCTTCCTATCCCCTTATCCGTCTAAAGTTCTATGTCAAAATTGTAAAATCGTGTGCATAAAGGAGTAGATTAAAGATAATATTTGGTCAGTCTCATCCAAGGCACCATTTGTTCCATGATCAACTTCTTATCACAAAAGTAAGTTTCATTTGCTAGAATCCTATCACAATCGTCTTGCTTATCGAACTTCAAGATATAAAAACCATTGCTTTTTTAATAAATTTTGAATTTTGCTTTGGTTTCAACACGTTATTAGCGTAAGTTTTGAAATAGTGATAATATGGTTTAGAATCCATAACATAAAACAGTTGAATGCCTAGGTAGTGTTTGGTTTAAAAACGAATTTTGTGTTTTCGATTTTCAATACGTATGTCAAACATGAGAAGAGTAGAGGAATAACAGAGGGGATGAAAGAAAGATGGAGGGGAGGATGAAAGGGATAGAAACATAATGGAAAAATGGATTGTTTCTTGTGCTTGTGTTATTTTTCAAAACAAGGAAATAAAAAAAGTTGTTTTCTAGTTTATATGTTAACTCTGTTTTCTAAATTGCCTATTTTCGACAATATACATGCACGGTGTGCGTTTTTGTATGGAAGAAAACTCAAAACTAAAAATAACAATCCAAACACTACTTTACATTTTTCTCCATTTGAGTCATAAATTTGAGAAGGCATTTTAGCAAATCTCAAGTTATTGATTTCATGAGGAGATAGTAGGAATGGGTGTACAAGTAGAAATCTCACTCTTTGCCACTATATTGCTCCAAGTTTTAAGGTTTTTTTACGTCGACTCTGTTGAAGACATCAAATCTTCTTTGAGGGCGAGAAGTTTTCTGTTCATGTAACGACCCAGAATTTTTATTAATTTAAATTTGTATATTTAATTAATTTTAAATATTAATAAGTGAAATTTATAAGTAGAATAAATTTTATTTCGAATAATTGGATAATTAAATCGATGGTTTAATATGTGAAAATACAGAAATAATTGAAAATTTAGTAAAATATGATTGAAAATAATTTGTAAAATTTTATTATATCATATTGAAGTTAGAATGATGCTATAGAACTTTTAAAATTGAATTTAGAGTTAATTTGTGAAAATTGAATATTTTAATATTTAATCGACTAGTGAAATTAGCCATTTTTCGAACAGTCTCAGAATTGGACGAAACTGGTTCCATTGGATCCGTAATAGTTTGTTATTACCGGATTTTAATTTTCGTAGCAATCGGAATTATCGTTTGACCATGGCAGCTCGAAAC
Source organism: Allium cepa (assembly GCA_030765085.1). NCBI lineage: Eukaryota > Viridiplantae > Streptophyta > Magnoliopsida > Asparagales > Amaryllidaceae > Allium > Allium cepa. Next base: position 769,896,222 of record CM060939.1, on the reverse strand, counting down.
GCGTCGAAATTGTTTTTAATATTAATTTGGTGAGTTAAAATAGTTATTTTTCAAACAATCTCGGATTTCGACGAAACCAGTTTCGTCGGATCCGTAATGTGATATTATTGTATGGTTTAAAATTTCGTGTCAATCGGATTTATCGTTTGTCCGGTGCAAGCTAAAACGCCTAGAAAATCGTTTAATCGGTTTAATTTAAAATCGAACGTTTATTGCCATAACTCGCACAGATGACTGAATTAGCTCTCGAAACACGTTCCATTGTGTTCGAAACGCGGGGTAAACCTTAGAAACGCCAACCGGCACGCTTCGTTTGGAGTTCGGAAAATTCGAGATGAATAGTGTCGCGTGAATTTTCTATAGAAGCCCCCACTTATTCATTTTTTCACAAAATACCAAACCCTAGGGTTTCCAAAACCTGCAGCCGCCTCCACAACTTCAATGGCCGAAATTTAGTTTCCTTTCTCCCTCAAAATATTCAAATCCATACACTAATTCGATAAACTTTCTACATGAAACTTGTAGAGCACCTCACGAACTACAAGATTAACGGTGGAGATCGCGAATGGTGCTACGGGTTGGTGGGAAATTGGCCGTGTTCGTTCAACACTGGGGCGCGTTTTTCGAGCAGGAGGCGAGGCCGAGCTCTAGGCTGTTCACGGCGTTGATGGTGGTGGCCAAGGGCTACAAATTGGAGGTAGTTGATCGTGTTTTAGTCAAGCGTGGTGATGGTGGCTTGGAACCCTAGTTTGGAGTAATGGGTTTGGTTACGTGATTTGTTACTGGGAGTTAACGTGCGTGGGGAAGAGGAGAGAAGGGTAGGGGCGGCCAAGATCTATGCAGTGAAATCCAACGGCCTAGGTTAAAAATTTAAAATAAAAGGTTGTAAATTTAGTTTATATAAAATCGTGTAAAATTGTAAAATTCATATCTTTTTCATACTAGGTCGAAAACGCGCGAAACCAGTTGCGTTGGAATCGTATGGACGAGCACTACACTATGAAATTAGATTGGAGTCATTTGGAGTTAGTGAGAATTTCGGGTAAAATTAAACACGCGTTTAATTTTATTCGAAATAAATTGCTAAAACGAAATTGAAATCAAGGTGAGAACTTCTCACTCAATCGAATCGGTTTCGAATTTTTAATTTTAAAATAGTTATATTTAAAATTCTTGAATGTATGTTTGAATGATGATTGCTATCTATTGACTGTTAAAATAGACATTATGCGCCGTTAGTAAGCGGATGTTATTTACTAAAAACATATACCGCGAATATTTCATAAACAGTGAATTTGGTATTATTTATGTACTTGGATTTGATTTTCCCACAGTATATAGCGGATGAGACCCTATTGCGCCGCCTATCAAGTGGATAATATTTTAAATCCCATATACCGCGATAATTTCGTACTTGAATGGAATTGGTATTGTGCTAACATCTTTGGATGCAGGAAAACAGGTTGGAGGGATCCAACTAGATTCCTCAATAGTATTTATTTGATTATGGATATTTTGATATTCGTTGATTATCATATACGATATATGATGTCGTCGTTGTCGTGATTGACTATTTGGTGTGTAGCATCATTGGGCCAAATTTTGGAATTTTAAAAGGATTTTTAAAGTGATTTTTGAAAGAATACGTTTATAAAATAATTTTGGAATTGATTCGTTTTAAATAAATAAACGTATAATTTTAATGTTATAAAAATTATGATTTTCTGAGAAATATAGTTAAAAGTTGATTTTTGAAAATATGAGATTAATGGTTTTATAAAATAGTTTAAATCGGGATTTTTGAATTTATTATAAAAGTTTAAAAATAGGATTTATAAAATTTGATTATTTTATAAATGAAAATGGTGAAATTATAAAGGAGATTAAAGATGTTTTAAAATAATAGTATAAATTGATTTATATAAGAGATTTATAAATTGATATTTATAAATTAAAAATATTTGGAATTATAAAACGAGTTTTATAAGTGTTAGAATGAATTGTGAATGAATTTCATAAATGAATGAAATTTATAGAATTATAAATGGTGAAGTTATAAATGGAATTTTATAAGCAGTAGGTTTATAAAATTCGTAAAGTTATAAAAAAAGGAATAGATTTGGGTAAATAAATGAATCTTATAAGTTATACGATTTATAAATTGGGAAGTTTAAAGGAACGATTTTGCAAACAAATAAATTATAAGCATTTAACTTATAATATGGACTTTTGGTTTATAATTGATTTATAAATTGAATAGATTAATAAAGGAATTTATAAATGAAAGTTGTTATAAATAAATAGAAATGGAATTTATAAACATGGTTTTATAAATTCGCAACGACTTATTTTGATAAGTAAATTTTTATAACTTATTTATGGAGTTATATTCACATTTTAAATAGTGAATAATCCTTTGAAACAAAATGAATAGAAATGATGAAATTGGTTAACGTAGTATATTCACGTTTTTGAATAGTGAATAATATGTTAAAGAAAATGTTTTTGGATGTGATATTTTAAATAGAATTAAAACGATCTAACGATGTTTTAAATGTGTTAAGATTCGAAACCATGGATTTCAACATTCATTTTCGAAATAGACGTTTACGAGAAATAGAAGGAATGGTGGACTATAACACTGTTGTTATAGTAAATAATTTCCAAAAGGAAATGTTTTGTATAGTATTGGGATTTATATATCTATTTTAATTTCGAATCCCTATACTAGTGATTTTGGGACGTCGTAACGATGTTTTACGCAACATTCGTTTTGACCCAAATAAATATGGTTAAGAGAATGATTTCCTTAAAGAATGAAATATATACTTAATTTCGATTTAAGTATATTGAATATTTTCCAAGTGTAGAAAATAAAAAGATTTGTGAATTACTTAATAAATAAGTATGGAAATGTTTTCCAATATAAAGTGAATATTTTGAGAATTTATCTTTTTGAAGATAAATTGAAAATGAATATTTGAAACCTATTGAAAATCGTATATCAGTAGATGTTGTGAAATATAAATTCACTATGGAATTTATAAAAGAAAGTGGAATTTGTTTAAAAATAAATATTGATTTATTTTTGACATATTGAAATTATATATCTTGTAAAGATATTTTTGGGAAATAAATAATTTGGGAAAATTATTTGGAATCTGGTGATGTTGTGCATATCCATTGATAGTTCAATAACCGACTATCAATATTTACCTTTGAATGGGTATTTGTTGTGATTTGTTTGAATTTGAATGCCACACTTATTTTTGAATAAGCGCTCCCTATTCGGGTTAGCGGGGAAAGGACCTTGGGGTCGTATAACCCATTCCGAGTATGTGATACGTCGTTATGGATTGCATTTGAAGACTGGTGTTGAAGACCGGATATTTGCGAGAGCGATAGGATGACCTGTCGATTGACTCTGCACCGAGTTGCTCCGGTATAGAGTTCTCTATATGTGATGGGGAATCCGATCAGGATTGTGGATATCCGGATTGCAAGGACTTCTTTGTAAGTGCCTTCGGTTCTGTTCAAGCCCGGAACGGACTTGTATGGATAGTATGTCTGACATTACAAATTGAGATATAAATCCGATTTCTTTCAAATATATTTCTGTTGGTGGCGGAGAATTTATTCTCTTAGCTTAACACCCTTCTCTGAGACTTAGAGCTCAGAGGCTATGTAGTTGATGGTTATTAGCGATATATTCCCAATTTGGTAATGTGACATGCTGAGTGTTGCTGTGAAATGATCATTGTTTGATCATTTGTGATATGATCATTTGTTTGATCATTTATCTTTGTGATCATTTCTATGATCATTTGTTGACCCAAAGCATGGCTTTTGTATAAAGCGTGGCTTTGTGGACGAGATTTCGTCGAGCCTCACACCCCGGAATGGTTAAAACAGGAAAGGTGCGGCAAGGTTATGAGGGGTAGCTCCCTTTAGGGTATGTGCATTTCCTTCTGGAAAAGGGTGGTATCATGGTATGGAGACCAGATACTTACTCATGTTGAAACACTTATTATTTGGTGTGATGTTGATTACGAGCGCTCGGTTAAAGGTCCCAAAGGACCGGGGGATGGCATACTCGTGTCAGTAGTTACCCAGTTAGGGGTAACCCGACCTTGTGTTGGCAGAGATCCGGTTTGGTTCTCGGGGACGTCCTTCCAGAGGCGTTCTCATGTGGCAATGGGAAGTTCCTTGGCCTGACCATTAGTTGGAAATCAAAAGAAACAATACGATCTTGTACGGTATTAGTTATAGAACCTGCCATGGAATATGGCGGTAACCTGCTATTGAACATGGTAGCTATAGTAGGCATACGATAATGGTCGTATGTTGGCTAAGATTTATATCTTTATTTTTGAAATGAATTTTTCCTACACTATGCACTAGTAATAATAACAAATGTTCTTTTTAATGCGTATCAAGCATCTTTGACTATCATAAGGAGAAATCTCCTCCGATTCTGCGTTTGCATTGTGTGTGTGTGCGGGAGGCCTTATGGTAGTCCCATTTTTAAAAGCATTGCAAATTGACTATAAAAATATTCCTCTATTTTGATTTTAAAGATAAATAAACTGTTTTGAGTTCTCACACCATTCACATGACTGACTCGGAGTTTATTGTTTTCCTTCCTGAACTCTGGGTTCCCACCAATTTCCACACGGGCAGTCAAGAATTAAGGTTTATCAGGATATTCTGGGATTCAGGAGTTGCTGGAGGCAAGCTGGATGGCATGGCGTATTACTAGTATATAGTATTTCTTTTCCGCTGTTTGTTGCTGTTGTTGTACACTCTGATGATATGATGTAATGAAATGTGATGTAATGTAATAACTGATATATAGTTCTTTGTTTAAAAATTATCCATTTATCTATTATATGTTGTTCCGCTGCGAATTGTGAGATTCTGATGTTGTTCTGTTGTTTTCTTTCCGTTCTGTTTTCTATCTTTTCTCTCTTCTTCTGTCTTTTTCTTTCTTAAACATTGAGAATTCTTATTTCTGTTCATCTTGAGTTAATCTATGGAGATTAGTGTATATTCAAGGAGTACGGATTTGCGGGTGCTCACAGTTCAGGATTCAGGTTTGGAAAATTTCATTTAAGAGTTACATCACGACACTCGTTGTTTTACCTTCTAGAATGAGGTGCGCATTTTTTTCACGACCGTGGGACCTTTTGCTTTGAAGAGTAGATAAAATAGTATAACTGCACAATGGTGAGGAAACCGACAAATGATTATAAAATTTGAAAGATAAAATATTTGTTATAACTTTTCGTTAACTTAAAACAAAATCCAAAATGATAGTATGTTGAATAAAAATGTCACTTGTATTGTTTGAAACAAAATAAAATAAAAATACTAGATGATAACCATGCAACGAAACATTATTATGCAAATAAATACACATTTTCTTCGAAATACACCTCTACGGGGGCACTTGATGTCAACTCCTGCTACACACATTGCATTGGTAATGCAATATTTTTGTGGACTTATAAATAAAATGACTATAACATCATTATTGTTCATTTAGAAAGCCCATTATGTGTAATATTACATATATTCCGCACATTTATATTCATAAAAAAATATATTAGTGTACATGAAAGCAAAAGATAATTTATATGCAAGTTTCAACAACTACTGAATGCTAACAACTAAAGAATAACATAAGAACTTTTTGGTTGTATATACATAATAAATACAAAAATATCACAAATTTATATTTTTTTACTGTGCATTTACCTGGGTAACATTCTATCCAGCAATTCTCCACCTTCGCACATTATAAGTACGGTAAGAAGAGCTACAAAATAAAGGGAAAGAACACTTTGTATGAAATAAATCAACAGTAATTAGCAGTCAGTATCTAATGCAAGCTAATTTAATAACATTAACAGTAAGCAAGCTGTTGATGTTCGTATGAGTATTGGTTCCATTAAACAGAATAATAGATTAATAGAAAGGATCCAAATGAATAGATGGCATTGACCATAAAGATGAACACATTCTCCATAATTTTATAGACATTTATAGAATCCACACGTACATCATAAAATTTGACTAAGCTTTTATGCCCAGAGAGAGCTTTTAAAATTTTGACCTCCCTGCGAGCGTCCTCTATTGCTAGAAATTTCAGCTAATCAATGTTTATCTTTAAAAGCAGTTTGGTTATTTATTTATAAAAGATGGTGGTGAATATATCAACGATAATACCTGTTATAGCTGACCATGTATGCACATAAAATTATGGCCCAGTAAGTTTGTCCATGTAAATTTTGACGGTAAAGTAACATAATAAGCTTTCATCTTAGAGCAGCTGCTTATTCCATAACCCATGTTTCTACATTACACGATTTGCAGCATTTGGGTATGTTGCATGATGATGATTTTTTCTTTTTCTGTTCATATTTGTTGTAAGCTAGACTAGTAATTAATATGCATTGTTGATGCGCCCAATCAAGTTTAGTCAAGCCAAATTATATCGCTAGTTGTGTGAGAAATGCGGATTACTGATCTTAAGGCTAGGATTAACACTAGAGGATGGGGTGAATAGTGTTAATAAAGAATTACTAAATCTTTTTGACTTTATGTTAATTTAGACACCGATGTATGCAATATACAGACACAGATATGATCACAGAAACAAACACAGATGCAGAAATAAAATAAAAGCAGTAAAGGAAAGAACACACCGGATTTTCTACTGGTTCGGAGTTATCCTACATTCAGTCCCGCAACACAAGTACGGATTTCCTTTCAAAAGCAATTGTACAATTACACCCTCGGTTTCAAGGCTACGAGGTACACCCTCTAGAATTTCTATCCTCTGGGTAGAGATACTTGATTTCCGGGCCACGAGTTTACCCAATTGATTTACCAAGGCTACAATCACAACTTTTCTCTCTTGATTGATTTCCAAGGCTACAATCACACCTTTTCTCGCTTAATAAATTACAAAGAAGTCTATAACTCCGAATAGCACTGAGAACCTTGTAGAGATAGTGATAGAGAATCAAATTAGAAGTAATCGAGTTTGATTCAACGTTGATTTCGGCACAGTAATGGTAAGAATATGTGTTAAGAAATGTGGGAGAAGAAGAGGAGTGAAAAACCAGAAAATTTGATAGAAAATTCATTGAAATAACCCTTATTTATAGAAGAACAACAACCATGTCCATTCATGAATAGTTATGGCGAATTGACTCTTCTTTCAAAATTTAAATTTTGAACTCAACTGACACCATGTCGACATGGGGTACTTGAGAATGTCGACATCCCAAAGGATTTTTTGCTGTTTTGATTTTCTTTGAAAATAACTTTTATTTTATATTAAAACTATTATAAACTTTATAAATATACTTGACTATAGTTAAAATTCATAAGTAAATATAGATAATATTATATATAAAATTTAACTATAATTTTATATTTAAATCTAAGCATAAATATTTAAAAGTTAATATATTATATTAAAAGATAGTTTAAAATCAGGAGTAATTTTACTTTGAAATTAAAGATAATTTTGAGGCTAAAATTATTTAAAATCAGGATAAAGGGTTTTAATGTTTTTAAAGGGAAAGTTTTGAAATCATTTTGAAAATAAGATAATTTTGTAAAATAATTTGAATTAAAATTAGTGGATACAAAACAATGTTCCACTGGATTTTCGTAGGTTCCATCCCACTTAAGGTTCCATCCCTTTAACAGGCTCTGTAGTGGATTCCATTCCATGAATAAATTGGATTTTAAGATGCCGGTGCTTTTCTACGAGTTTTAACAAAAATTCCTAATAAAAATACCTATGCTTGAAATCTTGAACTCTTGATAATCTTGATACTCAAGAGTCTTCTATCTCGATATCTTGAATCTATATACTGTACAGTCTTCATTCTTGGTACCTGCATGGTTAAATCCTGCATAGACATATATATCTAAACTTATAATGTCAGTATTTATATTTTATAATCTATTCTAAGGTTGTTGTCATCAAAACCATCATCTCACGGACAAACAATCTCCCTCTTTTTGATGATGACAACCTTTGTTTATAAAATATTTATTTCTATCTTAATAACTCCCCCTAAAACTAATAACTCCCCCTTAATTATGCCTAATTACCCTATTTTATATTTCTTCCCCTTTGTCATCAACAAAAACTAACTCCCCCTCATTCTTGGACTAGAGTACCTGCATTAATAAACTATACAATGGAATATATAACAGATGGATTAAGAAATAATTATCCTTATGAACATGATAATTAATCAAGGATTATATACATTTCAATGCATATATATATATACATGTTTTATGTAGCAACCATCAAACCAATTAAAGAAATCAAACCACACCGAGTATCAATCCAAACCAAATCAAATTAATTCAAACAAACAATTTAAACAAAGCAAAGAAATAAAAATCAAATGTTACGTGGAACTTCCACCCATCCTTCTTCTCCAAATATAGGGTCTGCTTTAATTGCATCCCAATTTTCATTGTCGTTGGTGAGAGAGACAGGAGGATGTGCTTCATTATCATCCTTGTGCAGAGAGGAGATCATCAATCGTATCACATCGAAGTGCCTTTCTTGTTCCTTGATCATCTGCATTTGACTTAATTCTAAGCGACGCTGGTTACGTAGAATAAAGGAGAGAATATTCTTGAACGAATTAAGGGTTTCTTCAAGATTTTCGGATAGATTGTGAATAGGATTAGCCATAGTTGAATTTGTGAAAGAAATAAAGGATATAGATGATAAGAAATAAATTTCAGTGAAGAATTCTGGAAGAAATAGGTATTTATAGGTGTAGAAATTCATTTGAAATGAATAGACATTCGATAGTTATTCAAATTTCAAATTCAAAACCAATTGTCATTTCTGACCAGTACATGTCGACATGGTCATATAGGGGATGTCGCCATGGGTTAGTGAAAACTTATGACTAATTTGATTTTGTGAATTATGTGTGTGTATATATATATATAATGTACTAACATTTATTCTAGAGATAAAATAAGGTAGATAACAGAAAGGAAATTTCATTTCATTGCATACTATGATAATACAACGATTAAGCACACAACAAACTATATGAATATTCGAAATAAAGCAAACTAAAACAAATACAACACGATACGAAAAGATAAAACTAGTTAGAGGATGAAGATGATGAAGATAGTCCAAGTTTCTTGCTGACTTTTGAAATGAACTTGTTCATCTTCGAAGAAATATTATCCAACTTTTTACTAACGAATCGTTTAAGAATCCGCTGATTCTCAACAATAGTCTTTTGATTTTTGAGAAGGGTTTTGGTGGACGGATTTGGAGGATAGTCAATTCTTTCCAAAGAGGTTTCACCTTCTTCTTCTTCTTCAATTTCCATTTCATCCCCTTCTTCTTCTTCTTCCTCTTCTTCCATTTCCTCATGAGCCAAACGCTCTTCCTTTTCGGTAAGGGTCTCATAAGGTTGAAAAACAAATGGAATTTTCATAAGAGAAATGTTGGAATGATTGAAAACCTTTTTAGTTCTTTGCCTTTGAAATCCACTCCAAAATAGTTAAAAATCCGAGTGAGATAAATTCCATGGTATAAAGTATTCTCACCCATTTCAAGATTTTTTGGACAAAATTCATCCAAAATAACTTGCGCCTAATTTATGTCATATTTTCCAAAAATATCAAAAAGAGCTTTGCAAACTTTTGAAGTAGGATTGTTAAAATTCCCCGATCTTGGGGTCAAAGTATGTTGCAAAAGAAGATTGACAATTCTTGCTTTAGTCAAAAATTTCTATTTTTAAATTCAAAATCATCATCTCTTTCTAAAAAGTGATGAAATGTCTCATGATCATGTTCATCGATTTTAAAGTTAGAAAGATCCATTCCCGAATTCTTACAATTGAGAATAATACCCAGAAGATCACAGTTCAAAACAATTCTAGTGCCTTTGACACTACTCCAAATTTCATTCTCATTACTATCATAAAATCCGCGATTTAAATTCGCATAGAAAATTTTGACAAGATTAGGATAGCAAACAAAATCATTTTGAGAAGCATCAATAAGACTAAGAATCCGTTGTTTGTAAAAAGAGAATCGATTTCATAAGAAGAAAAATCTTGAAAAATAGCAAATTTTCCGAGATGGACTTTGGCATAGTTAGTATAATTGATGTATGCTTTTATTGCCTCCGGATCATTAAATAATTGCTCTTTGATTTTTATGGAAATTCTCATGGTGGATGGGTTGCTTGAAGAAGCCATTAAAGTAGAGAGCTTGAAGTTATGAAGAGAGAGTTTGAATTTGAGAATGAGAGTGAAAAGACATGATAAAAGATAGTGAATAAATAAATTCTCAAAGGATATTCTCTGGTCAAAAGGTAGCTTTTCAGAGAATTGAATGAAGTGAAAAGGTGGAGGGAAATTCAAACATTTGAATTCAAAATTTGAAATTCTAATTCAGGTACCCATGTCGACATCATGGTAGGGACCATGTCGACATGTGCCTTTGAATTTTCATGAATTGATTTTTCCTAAGTTCTCTAATATATATATATATATATATATTATTTTTAATGCCCATATATATACCTGAAATATTATTAAACTTCAAGTATATTTCAAAAAATATTATTATAATATTAAAAAATAATAAAAATATTAATAAAATAATGAAATAATAATAAAAAATAGAAAACAAATTTTAAAATTCAAACAACACACCAATTAAAAATCAATCAAGCAACTAATTCTAAGCAAGCAATTTCAACCAATTGTATTGTAAACGTGTACCTTTTTCTGAGTCCGTTTCTTTGAATTCGATGGAGTCATGAACAGCTGTGAAATACAAATTCGAATTATCTGTCTTCTGATCATCATCACTTGATGACGAGTGTGAGTCATCTAGAGTAGCAGTAAATGCACACTTCCATTTCTTTGCTGGATCATTGTTCATAGGATAATTTTTCCTATCTGGATACGGACAGTCTCTTTTGAAATGGCCTGGTTTATCACAGTTGTAACATTTGTCATTATTTGGCACTATATTGTGATTTCTAGAATTCTTACAGTTGTTTCTCTTGAGATTATTCATCTTTCTGTATTTCAGGAATTTCCTAAAATTTCTGGTCATAAAGGCTATCTCTTCATCATTATCGCTGTAGTCTGATCCATCAGTCAATGCATTGAATGCCATTGATTTCTTTTCATATGCTTTACTTTCTCTTCTCCCGATCATTTGAACTTCATACAACATTAGATTTCCAATTAATTCTTCTACCTTTAAAGTACTGATGTCATTTGCCTCTTCAATCGCAAGTGTCTTTTGATCCCATTCTGAAGTTAGAGAATTTAAAATCTTTCTGACTTGATCTTCATCAGAAAATTCCTTTCCCAAAGATATTAGAGAATGCACAATATCCTGAAATCTACTATACATATCTGAAATAGACTCATTAGGATTCATTTTAAATAATTGAAACAGATTTGTGAGCATGGAAATTTTGGTCTGTTTAACTTTGCTTGTTCCTTCGTGAGTAACTTGCAAAGTTTTTCAGATTTCATATGCAGACTTACAAACTGACACTATTGAATTCATTTCTATCTAGTGAACAAAACAAAATATTCATTCCCTTAGAATTATTTTGTGCAACAGTCTTTTGCTCAGTAGTCCACTGTGCAAAATTAGTTGTGGGTTCAGAATATTCAGTTTGTGTGATATTCCAAGTGTCTATTACTATAGATTGTAAATATATTTTCATCCTACATGCCCAATATGCATAGTTACTGCCATTAAAAAGTGGTGGTCTGACAGTAGACCGACCCTCTACAAATGAACTTGTGACAGGTGTCACGACCCAAAATTCATCATCCAAAAATCGACATCAAATACCTCACTTGTATTCGACTGTCGGAGATTCGAACGTCAAATTTCAGTTTGGATGGAGCTTATAACAACAATAGATGAATATAAAACAGCGGAAAAAAATGAATGTCATATAACAACACAGATACACATGATACAATATCCAATACAACATCGATCTCAAATATCAGAGTGATACATATGATACAACAATAATACGATAACAGAAACTTCAACAAGTTCCCAACATAATTCAAAAGATTCCCTAATCCAAAGCCTCCAGAAGACTTCAAATCCAAACTAGCTCCAAAATGTGATAAACCTGCTACTGGGCTTCCCGAGTAAAAATTATGGGCACCCAGAGTTTAGAAAAGAAACAATAAACGTCAGATCAGTCATGGGACTGGTATGAGTAAACAAAAACAATTTCTTTTAAAGAACTAGATTTATGAAAGAATTTTCGGTATGCTTTTAAAAATGGAACTACCATAAGACCTCCCGCCACACACACAATGCAAACGCAAAATTGGAGGAGATTTCTTCTTATGATAGTCAAATATGCTTGGTACGGGGAAAATTTCTTTGATATTAATACTAAAGCATAGTGTAGAAAGCATTTCGAAAATAGAATATTAATCTTAGCCAGCATAGACATTCCGAACTATGCCTACTATAGCTAACATGTTTTGTGGCTAGTTACCGCCACGCTGCATGCCAGGTTATACAACTAAATCCGTACAGGGCTCGTATTATTTCTTTGGATTTCCAACAATGGTCAGGCTAAGGAACTTCCTGGGCCACATGGGTACGCCTCGGGAGGGACGACCCGAGAACCTAACCGGATCTCTGCCAACACAAGGCCGGGTTAACCCTAACTGGGTAACTACTGACACGAGTATGCCATCCCCCGGTTGTAATCAACCTTTATCCGGGGCCCCAACAACAAATCACAAAGTAATATATATATATATATATATATATATATATATATATATATATATATATCTGCGATATCCACATAAGTTAAGTACCTGGGCTCCATACCATGATATCACTTCTATCCAGAAGTAAATGCACATACCCTAAGGGGTGCTACCCCCGATAACCTTATTGCATCTTTCATGTTTCGACCATTCCGGGGTGTGAGGTTCAACGAAGTTTCGTCCATAAAGCTATGCTTTTCACAGAGCCATGCTTTGATCAACAAATGATCAGTAACACTCAGCATGCCAGATTACCAAGTTGGGAATATATCACCGATAACCTTCAACTACATAATCTCTGAGCTCATATGTCTCAGAGAAGGGTGTTAAGCTAAGAGAATATATTCTCCCCCACCAACAGAAATGTATTTGAAAGAAATCTTCTTTATATCTCAATTGTAACGTCAGACATACAATCCATACAATTTTGTTCTGGGTTCGAACAGAACCGAAGGCCTTTCCAAAGAAGTCCTTGCAATCCGGGCGTCCACAATCCCGGTCGGATTCCCCATCACATATGTAGAACTCTATACCGGAGCAACTCAGTGCAGAGTCATTAGATAGGTTAACCTATCGTTCTCGAAGACACCCGGTCTTCACCACCGGTCTTCAAATGCTATCCATAACATCGTATCACTCATTCGGAATGGTTTATATGACATAAAGGTCCTCTACCGGCTAAATCGAATAGTGAGCGTCAATTTAAAACATGTGGATATGTCGTTCACAAAAATTCACTGGTTCGATGTGGGTTTTGGATAACCAACTGAAATCCGATTTCCTGTCACATCGAAGTTTAAATGTCATTTTACGGGCAAACAGGGTTTTCACATTAATACAGAACAAACCACAATCACAGTGCAGTACATGGCAATTTACATCACACAGTATCACAAACAGAAGAGAAATATCAATTCAATAGACAAAATCTGATGATAGTCAATCATTTTCAATTTAAGGTAAAGGTGATTAAAAAGAATTTACCACATAACTATTTTTATTGATTTATCTAAATCAATGATTAACTATTCTTAATAATAAATTTATTAAATCTTTAGTTAATTATTCCTTAATTAATTATCTAAGTTAACTACAAATTATTAACTTTAATTATTTAATTAACAATCTGTAATCACGAATTAGTTAAACACTTAAATATTAACTAACCAATCTTTAGTTTCAAATTAATCAATCTCTGATCTTTTAGTTAACTACAATTTTACAATTAATTGACTATTCTTAATTACCCCTTTCTTTTTAAACAATTAATAACAATTATTTATCTTAATTAACATTTAGAAATCTTCTTTAATTATTTCGAAATCAATTTATTATTATTACAAAAAGCTTTAATGTTAATTAGCTCTAAATTTATTTTAAATTAATTATTAAATTAAAGTATTAATTAGATTTCAAAATGCTGTTACTATTTGCTTGGTTAATTTACTTTTAATTTCTAACTTATTAACATTTAATTATTAATAACATTTTTAGATTTCAATTTTCATTTGGTCTTAAAAATTCAAAATTTAAATCATCCTTCATATTCTTAATTACCTAGTCATTGATTTGAGTCAAGACTTTTCAATGTTTAACAAAATCTGTTTCTATTATATATTTAAACACAAACTTGAATTCTACAAAAAACCGAGCTAAACTTCAGGTTACTCGGGTTGGACCCGCGCTCTTCCTCAGTTTTCCCGAGTCCCCTGCAACATCACGTACGTTGCTTCTTCTTCTTCTTTTTCTTCTTCTTAAGTATAAACTGCTGAAACAACGCGAGCACCCCCTTGACACGAGACCTTCCCCGTGCACTTCCCAAACCATCCCCGAGTCTCTCCTGTACCCTTTTCTTCTTCATTCTTTTTCTCATTTTTTTAGTTTAAAAACCTAAACTAAGATAGCCCAGCCCAGTATACTCGCGTACGCGAGTTTCATCCCGAAGCAATATACGCTTCTTCTCGAGTTTCAACTCGAGCTTCGAATTAGCAACTTGCTGATACTAGAAACACGTCGTGCACGTGCACGACGTGGCGCCGCGATTTCGATGATCATCGCGATCATCGGCAAGTCGAAAACGTCATGCCAACGCAAAATTCAACTTCAATTCCTCACAGAAAATTCGAAATCAAATTTTAGCCATCTCGTCGAACTGCAACTAGAAATCGATCAGCATATATGCCTCGTTCTCCTCGCCTAGATCACCCGAAAATTCACGATTTCGGCCATAGCACGTCAACACCCCAAGCCATCATCCCCTTGAATAACGCACAGCTAGATCATCACGTGGAGGCGAAATCATACATTTACTGAACCTTTCAAAAACCCAGAGTTAAACCCTAAATCGAACTCGCGCTCCTAATTCACGCAATGGAAAAAAATTTCAACATTTTCCCCAGGATCTATAAGGATCAAGCAAGCTTCAAGCACAATTTCAAGGTTCAAAGATCCTTCGATTATCAGGAATCGATTAAAAAGCGAAAATTGTTCAAGTATGAACTACACCTAAGATACTAAATTAAAAATCATCATCTTTAGTTTAAAAATCATATTTTTGTATACTTATTCGAATTATATAATCAAATCAACGATATACCATACTCGAATTTATCATAATTTTTATTTCACTGTAAAGTTTGAGGTTGCACAGATAAACCTCTCATGAAAAAGCTTAAAACAAATCTTTAATTATGATTCAAGTTAAAACGAACTTGTGTTATGTTAAAACAAAGTTTAAAAATAATCAGATGAAGAGAAATTAAATTAGTTTGCTAGTTTTCAAACTTTTAAACAATGACAGATGATTTCCAGAGCATTAAGCAGGTAGACACCATATTTCATAGAATTTTCATAAATATATATATATATATATATATATACACATACAAATAACATACTTATTCCAGATATAAGAAACATAAGTAAGTATACTTAAGTAAATTTTAAATTTAAGTTACTCACATGAATATGGATGAACAGAGAGCACTTTTATGTGTTTAGAAAATCTGCAGATTGAATCTTCTTTTCTTTTTCTTTTTTCCCTTCAGTAAATTGCTTTTAACTTGAATATAAAGTATTGTTCTTCTTTTCTTTTTAATTCGTGTTCTTTGCTAAGTTGTTGAATGAAAAATAGAACAGAGACTATTGATGTATAAATAAAAGATGGTGTGTAAACTAAGGTATGGGCAAGTACATATTTAAGGTATATAAAAGAAAACCAAACCATGCTTTACTCACTGATATGATTTTTTTTTCATACTGGACAGTAATATCATTTAATGAAAGCATGTATTTACAGCTGATATCTTGCTTGATGTTATTAGAGTAAATGGCATTAAATGCAAGCATGCCATGCTTATGCTTTGTATTTTTGTTTACAGCATATGCTGTTAGCTTTTTTTCTAATAAGTGCTGTTTTTTTTACTTATTTTACAGTTTATTTTCTCTCTTTGATTATGGGATGAATACTACCTTCTTTCTTGTGATGTGGATGAAGTTCTATTGTAATATGTTGTTTGTAGTTTTTATAAATACTAAGTTTGTTTTACAATTCTTTTTGTTTTCTTGTTTATATATATTTCATGCAAGTTCATGTGTATGTCATATGTCATTTTATAACTATACAAATTTTATTAAAAACATACATTTTCTTAATTTTTTTTATTTTAATTTAAGGTTTAGTTATTAACATGTAATTTATCACATATATTTATTTTATTGTTTTAAAACAATTTTCTTGCTTGTTATATGTTCTTTTCTTTATTATTATTAATAATTATTTAAGCCTAACTCCCAATATTTATTTAATTCCATATGACTTTATAGTATTCGTATTAGCAATATTTTATTTTTCTTGAAATTTCACAATTTAAATTTAAAAGTTCAAATAATTTACCGGATTTTAAATTCAAAACTTTGGGATGTTACAATATCCCCTCCTTAAGAAAATTTCGTCCTCGAAATTGAAAGAGAGAGAAACGCAAACAAAGAATATACGAATTCAGAAAAATAAAGAAATGACTTACAGTTTATGCCGAGATGTCTACTCTGCAGTTGGGATATGGTTTCTTCATATTATCTTCGGTTTCCCAAGTATAGTCCTTTGGATCGCCATTCCATTGAACTTTGACCAATTTCACAACTTTGTTCCTTAATCGCTTCTCATCACGATCTATAATTTTTATCGGCTCACTTTTAACTTCCAAGTTAGGAGTGAACTCTAGATCCTGCTGAGCAGCTTCTTCAATAATACTACCTGGGTCATGCACATACTTCCGAAGATTAGAAATGTGGAACACATCATGCACTCCAGACAACCAGCTGAGCAACTGCACTCGATATGCTAGAGGACCAATCCTTTCCAGGATAGGAAAAGGGCCATATAACATGGTGCTAGCTTTCCAGTTTTTCCGAATCTTAATACACCCCGCATCAGAGACACTTTCAGAAATACAGAATCCCCAACTTGAAATTCCAAATATCTTCTTCGGTAGTCATAATAGTTCTTCTGACGACTTTGAGCAGTTATTAATTTCTTTCGAATAAAATCAACCTTCTCCGTGGCTTCTTTAATCATGTCTGGTCTAAGGACGAGTCTATCACCTGATTCGATCCAACATGTAGGTGATCGACATGGACGACCATATAAAGCTTTGAAAGGAGCCATTTCTATACTGGCCTGATAGCTGTTATTATATGACAATTCAACTAGGTGTAAATGGTCCTCCCAAGAACCACCAAAATGGAGAATGTAAGTACGCAAAAGATCTTCTAGAATTCGGTTAACCCTCTCAGTATGTCCATCAGATTGTGGGTGATAAGTAGTACTGAAATTTAGTTTCGTTCCCAAAGCGTCTTGGAATGCCTCCTAAAATCTACTAGTGAAGATCGGGTCACGATCACTCATTATGCTGCTGGGAATACCATGAAGACAAACAATTTCCTTTATATATATACCTGCCAAGCTTGCTGCAGTCCGAGTGGATTTCACTGGAATAAAGCGAGCAACTTTGGTTAGACGGTCCACTATAACCCAAATTGCTTCATTTCCCTTCTTGGTTGGCGGCAATCCGTCGATGAAATCCATCGATACCTGA
Source organism: Allium cepa (assembly GCA_030765085.1). Lineage (NCBI taxonomy): Eukaryota > Viridiplantae > Streptophyta > Magnoliopsida > Asparagales > Amaryllidaceae > Allium > Allium cepa. The sequence continues at coordinate 769,878,269 of CM060939.1, read as the reverse complement.
TCCCATTTCCACTTCGGTACTTCCAAAGGCTGAAGTAAACTTGCCACTTTCTTCTGATCGCTTTTGATTTGCTGACAAGTAGTACAGTGACTCACATAAATAGATATGACTCTTTTCATTGTCTTCCACTAGAAAGTTCTTTTAATATCTCGATACATTTTGTTGACTCCTGGATGGATACTGAGTTTTGACCTGTGGCATTCATCTAGAACTTCATCTTTAAGATCAGGGAAGCCTGGAACACAAATCCTTCCTTTTAATCTTATTACTCCTCTATCATCCATCTCAAACTAGTGTCTTCACCTTGGCAAATTCATTTATAAATTCCCCGAAGAAACTCATCTTCATATTGCTTGCTCACAATCTTGTAACAACCCGCATATTTATCGATTTTATATTTAAATATTTTATTTAAATATTCTGTCGTTAATCGGATATTGGTCCGAAAAGCTACTTTTTGCAAACAGTCAAATTAGGACCCGTGACCACTTCCATTGAGTTCGAAATGCCGTTTACAATCTTTTTAAGTACAAACTTTGATATATTTAGGGTTAGTGGAATTTCACTAACTTTTCCCGCTTTGGACTTTGGGTTAGTTTAGCCTATTAAACCTAAGTTCCAACCCCTTCTCCTCATCTCTTCATAAATTCCTACCTAACTCTAATTTTAGCATTAATGGTGAGTGGAAAGGGAAATTAAAATTCCAAGCCCAAGTTCATTAGCAAATTCAACATCCAACTCCAAAATCAAAGTAAAGACATTGGATTCAAGCTTGTAGTTGCTTCTCTATTGACTTCAAGTTTCTTCTTCATTGAATTTGTGCAAAGGTGAGATTTTTACCTCACAATTCTAGTCTATAACTATATTGGACTGTTGGGAATGATTCCGCATCACTTTAGCATGTACATTTGCATTTGGTTTGGATTGGATTGGTGAAAAACCCTATTTTTAGGTGTTTTAGGCGAAAAACTGCAGTTAGGTCGTTCTGCCTATGCTAGGTCGTTCGCATGGAAAAGTCTCGGCCTGCATATTTCGTTCGCCCTTAAGTCGTAGGTCGCTCGGAATTAGGTCGTAGGTCGTGGGCCGCTTGCTCATAGGTCATTAGGACTCAGGTCGTTAGGTCGCTCCCTCTGTTGGAAACATTACCTCGGTCTTAGGTCGCTTGGATCTAGGTCGCTTGGCCTTATAGCATTAGGTCACACGGCCTTGTTAAGATGTTAGTCGCTTGCCTTTTTATCCCTTAGGTCGTTCGGCTCGTTCACACGTTAGGTCGCTCGGCCTTTTTCACCATTAGGTCGTTAGGTCGCGAGCTTCGCTAGGTCGCTCAACCGTCTACCTTTATAAGTCGTAGGTCGTCTCCGACCTTAAACCACTCGGTCGCATTAGGTCGCATACATTTTAGGTTGCGTGTTTCACTAGGCCATTAGGCCTTTACCTCGTCAGGTCGTAGGTCGCTCGACCTTATTACCTTGTTAGGTCGCGAGTCCCTTAGGTCGCTCGCCTCTGTTAGGTCGCTCGCTTCTGCTAACTCGCGAACACCTCTAGGTCGCAACCACTAGGTCGCTTGACCCCTTAGACCCCTAGGTTGCTCAATCCTATCCACCCTTAGGTTGTCACTAGGTCATACCGTTTTGGATGGGGCGCTGCCCCTTGGACCCCCACGACCTGACCGGGCAGGTCGAACCCCGTAGCGGGGGTGTTGCCCCCGCACCCCCACCTTGGGGGGTTGCCACCCCCATGGACCCCCCCTCCGTAGCGGATCTTATCTAAAAAAACATTCAACAGAACTTGCTTTGTTGACATGCTGAGTTGACCATTCTTCGAGACAAACTATCTTTGGCTTCTCGGTCGATTTTATGGTATCACAACCTTGCTAAAAAGGCGGGATAACAACTTTAGAAATATAAAGGTCTCAATACTCGTAGTAAATGTCAAAACTCTTTCAACAAAATGATTTCAACTCTATTTTCAATAACAAAGCTCTTTTCTTAAACCGTTTTCCAATCTACTAGTATATACAAACCTTTACCTAACTCGGATGAGAAATCTAATTAAACGGCTTAGTAAAACAAGTGGTATGAAACGCTTGCGTTCACTTCGTCGGTTAATTCTTGGACTTGTTCGATTGAACCTCTTGTGACAATTTTCTAGTGAAGATTTACAGTTTGTTCGTAAATATTTAAGTTAAGCAAGTGGTTATGGGACACAAAGATAAACTTTTATATTTACTAGCTTAGTGTAATTGACACTTCTCGTTGATCATGACGATCATTTTATGATTTAGACTAGCAATTGTGCGATGTCTCTTTGTTTGCAAGGTTAGACTAGACCTCATGGGTGTGATTCCGACTCACATATATCTCTTTGTCCGCAAGGTTAGTCTAGACACCATTTGTGTGATTCCACTCACACATACCTTTTTGTTGCGAGGTTAGGCTAGACACCATTTGTGTGATTCCAGTCACACATACCTTTTTGCTTTTTGGTTAGCCTAGACCTCATCTGGGTGATTCCGACTCACCCATATGGGGTAGCTCCCCATGGTCTTCGGACCGTCATGTGATAGGCCTCTTTCCCTTTTTCTGTGATTTCTGTATTTCTTGTGTTGTTTTCTGGAATTTATGCCATTGACTTGTTATGAGTACAAGTTTAGGGTATGATGCCCTCTTTGGATCTTTGAGAAGATTCTTGTGATATTGATTTATCTCTTATTGATTGATCTTCTGTTGATCATCATTTGCATACTTATAGTAGTATGTCAGTATGGATATTTTATGTTTATGCCATATCTTTTATTTTATACCATGTCGTCAGATATTTATAGCTAGACTGCTCCGTTTATTATTTTCTTAAATAATACTTGGGTCAGACCGAGATGTTACAGGTGCTTCTGCTTGACTTCTTCCCGGGATTTGCTACTCTGACTTTTGGCTAACTATTTAGATTAGCAGTTTTTTTTGTATACACTTGAGATATAGACTCATAGTTGTATTCTTTTGTATAGCACGAGTTGCTATTCTTTTGTATTATTGTGGATCTTTTTGACCACTACTTTGATGTACACTTTCATGTGCTAGGTATATATTCATATCTTCTTCCGCCTTTGTGATATGGATGTCGGTGACTGATTTGTGTTATGCTTATTTCTATGTTTGTTTACGAAGATTTTTTATAGCCACCGTGTGAGAAGCAATCACATGGATGGTCACTCCTCAACAGCCTTATTCTCCGTGCTAGTTGACAGCACTACACCGTAGTGTTCTTGGGTAGCGTCGGTATAGAGGTGGGGCGTCACAAATCTTCTCAAGGAGAGTAGGAGTGATAACAAGATATGCAAGAACAGCATGTCTCCTACTTAAAGCATCGACAACTACATTGGCTTTTCCGGGCGTATATCAAATATCTAAGTCATAAGATGCCAGAAATTCCAAAAAACGTTGTTGTCGTAGATTCAGATCTTTTTGGGTAAAGAGATATTTCAAGGACTTATGGTCGGTGAATAATTCAACATTTTCACCTAAAACAAAGAGAGTTCTTTAAGTATATTGTTTAAGTTAAGTTAATTTCATAAATTGTTAAGAAAGCTGAAAAGAGTCTTACCCAAAAGATAGTGTCGCCTGATTTTTAAAGTGAAAACAGTAGCCAAAAGCTCCAAATCATGTATTGGGTAGTTTCTCTCGTGTGGACATAATTTTCTACTCGCGTAGGCAACTACCTTCCTGTAACGACCCGGAAATTTCGATCCCGAAATTTCCAGATAGTTAGTGAAAAGAAGAAAGAGATAGAAGAAGAATAGAAAAGAAACACACAATCTCACATTCGCAGCGGATAAAATATAATATCAATAATAATAGTTATACTAATAAAACAGTATCTATCAATTTACATCGATAAATCAGAGTTACAACAATTTTATACAACATTGGACAGATACAATTTAACATGTCCCAGATAAATACAGCAAAACACCTCATACGTTCCTTCCATCCAGCTCGTCTCCTGAGCTCCAGAACGTCCTTACTGAAAATCTGTAATACTCGGTCTAACCCGACCTAGCAAATGTAATGACCTAGAAATTTCGATCTCGAAAATTCCAGATAGTTAGAAAGAAGAAAAAAAGAAAGAAGAAGAAACAAGAACAAGACACAGAAAACTCACATTCGCAGCGGATCAAAATATAATATCATATAATAATAACAGTTATACAAAAGAAATCTGTATCTGTCGATTTTTATTTATATGCATCAGAGATACAACATATATACATATAGTGGACATATACAATCAATATGTCCTAGATATGCAGCAATAAATCCAGCGGCAATACTCCAACATTCCTACCATCTAGCTCGTTCCTGAGCTCCACAACGTCCTTACCTGAAAACTTGTAATACTCGGTCTGACCCGAGTCAGAAAACACAATTTATAGTTTAAGATTATAGGGGCAGTTCACTTTTATCTGGAAAATGTGAATTTGTAAAATTCCGTTGATTTTGGAAATTTGGGAGTTTGAAGTTTCTTATGAATGAAGATCAGTGATCAGGCTCATCATAAAAATTATCAACCTGATGAATTGATTTTTGGATTAGCAGTGGTGAGGTTTTTTGTTCTGTAACCCTAGTTTATGAGCAAGTTAAGAAATTGGTTCGATTCTGTCTCAAAGTTTGATCGAGTGTTGAGCGGTTTTGGGGAAGTGTAGCTGGGACTATGACCGAATTTCTGTGTGAATAAGGATGGACTGGTTGAAACATCGAGTTATAAAAAGTATTTTTATAAAACTATATTTTCAATAAAATTATTCTGCATTAATACTGCACCTACCCCATCACCACACGCGTCAGTATAGCCAGATAACCCTTGGTTCCCATTAATAATAGCGAGAACAGGAGCAGGAGTCAATCTCTTTTTCAGTTCCTGGAAAGCTTCATCACATCTTGGAGTCCAAACGAATTTAGCATTCTTCATTGTTAGCTTGGTCAATGGACTGGCCAACTTAGAAAAATCATGTACAAACTTTCTATAATATCCCACTAAACCCAGAAAACTTCGAACTTCTCTAGGAGTAGTAGGTTGCTTCCAGTCCATAATTGTAGAAATCTTGCTTGGATCAACAGAAATTCCTTCTTCATTAACAATATGACCGAGAAATCTAACTTCTTTGACCCAAAAGTGAAACTTAGAGAATTTAGCGAATAAGATATTCGTCCTCAATATCTCCAAAACAATTCAGAGATGTTCAGCATGCTCCTCTTCAGTTTTGGAATAAATCAAGATATCATCAATAAATACATGGACAAATTTGTTCAATACTTCTCGAAACACTCGGATCATTAAATCTACGAAGTACACGGGAGCGTTGGTTAGTCCGAAGGGCATAACTAACCACTCGTAGAACATGTCGGGACCCCGAAAGGCAGTTAAATGAATACAATCCTCGGCTATACGCAGCTGATGGAATCCCTAAGCTAAATCCATCTTAGAAAAGAATCGTGCACCATGAAGTTGATCGAATAAATCGCCGATCCTGGGTAAAGGGAATTTGTTTTTGAGAGTTTGTTTATTGAGATCGCGGTAGTCAACACACAATCTCAAATATCCATCCGATTTAGCCACAAATACAACGGCTGAACCCCATTCAGAAACAATAGAGCGAATAAATCCTTTCTTTAGCAGATCTCGAGTTTGATCGACGAATTCAATTTTTTCCCTAGGTGTCATCCTGCGACTTGCGTAAACAATAGGACGGGCATTCGGAATTAAGTCAATTCTGAAATATATTTCTCTGTGCGGAGGTAAGGATTTTACTTCTTCAAATACGTCAGAAAATTCCCGAACAACAGGTATAGACTGCAAACTGGGTTCAGGATATCCCAAAGTATACACCAATCTATCTCTCCTTGGACTCGGATCCTCACAAAAGATTTCAATAAAATTTCCAAGGTTTGTTTTGACTAAAACTGTCCGATCTTTACAATACAATTTAGCTTCATATTTCGATAACCAGTTCATTTCGAGTAAGATTTCAAATTCATTAAATTCAAGGACATAAAGGTTGATAGGAAATTGATAGCAAGCATAAGAAATAGGAACTCTCTTACAATACAAACAAAGATTTGCGGGACCTCCAACTGGAATTTCACGCAAATAGGACTGTCAACAAATTTAGTTTTACGTTCTAATTCATTTACGGTTTGTTGAGAGATAAAGCTATGTGAAGCTCCCGTGTCAAATAAAACTCTAACAGTTCTATCATAAATAGTAAGGTTACCTTCCAGAACACCTTTTCCTTTATCTGCTTTTGAAGTTGAAGGGTCTTTCTTTATCGCATAAACATTTGCCACCTGTGCTTGCTTCATTACCGGGCAATCTTTAATAAAATGTCCAGGCTTATGACAATTATAGCATTCTTTAGCTCCTTGATCCTTCTTCACAGGTTGTTCCCTCTTGACATGCTTCTTCGGTTTTGTGCAGCTGTTTGAATAATGGCCCTTCTCTTAGCAATTGTAACAAGTTATGTTCCTAGCCGAATTTTCTTGACTACTCTTTTTATCTTTGTTTTGTTGTGGTCCCTTACCCGCAAACTTCCTTTTCTTCCAATTCTGATTATTTGAAGTTCCTCCTTCCCTCGGAATCTCCTGTATATCCAGTGTGGCATACCTATATCACATATCAATAAGATCAGAAAAAGATTCTTTGACGCGTGTTGTCATCCTTTCGTGATACTTCTGGTTCATTCCACGGATAAACCTTTCATTTTTCTTAAGAGGCGTATTTAACAACTCTGGACCAAAACGAGATAGTTCGTTGAACTTGTTTAAGTACTCTTCAAATGACAAGCTTTCTTGTTTCAACTCCAGAAATTCTTGATACATTTTGGAAATTCCCGTCGACGGCATATAACGCTTTTCAAACACCTCCTTAAAACGATCCCAAGTAAACTCTTCCTCTGGTTCATCTATAATGACGGTTTCCCACCAAGCTGAGGGTTCTTCTTGGAGTTGCCAAAATGCTATAAGTCCCTTCTACTCGTCCTGCAACTTTAGCCCTTTAAAAAATTTCTCATATGATCTTACCCATGCTTGAGCCTCAACAATTGACTCTTTCCCGGTGAACGGTTTGCCACCAAGCTTTGAGAAATTTTTATACAAATCAGCCAGATTCGGCTGCTGCCGGATATCTATTACTGCTTCTGCTACTGGAGGAATTTGATTAGGTACTGCATTTCCTCGACCCCTAGCTCTTCCTCTGTGCCCGCTCATTCTTACTATCTGAAATTAGTAAGAAAATTGATTTAGGTATACGGACGAGATATCTTAAGGAATATCAGCAGTAAAAAGAAATAGACTAAGAAAATTTAGAGTTTTCAGTCTCGGTTATACTCATTCTACGGTATACTTCACCCTATCTCTAATGAGCCATCTAATGTGTTATACTCCGTAGCTAAAGTTCTTACTCAACCAGAAGCTCTGATACCAATTTGTCATGACCCAAAATTCATCGTCCAAAAATCGACATCAAATACCTCACTTGTATTCGACTGTCGGAGATTCGAACGTCAAATTTCAGTTCGGATGGAGCTTATAACAACAATAGATGAATATAAAACAGTGGAAAAAAATTGAATGTCATATAACAACACAGATACACATGATACAATATCCAATACAACATAGATCTCAAATATCAGAGTGATACATATGATACAACAATAATACGATAACAGAAACTTCAACAAGTTCTCAACATACTTCAAAAGATTCCCTAATCCAAAGCTTCCAGAAGACTTCAAATCCAAGCTAGCTCCAAAATACGAAAAACCTGCTACTATGCTACTCGAGTAAAAATAATGGGCACCCAGAGTTTAGGAAAGAAACAATAAACTCCAGGTCAGTCATGGGACTGGTATGAGTAAAAAAAAACAATTGCTTTTAAAGAACTAGATTTATTAAAGAATTTTAGGTATTCTTTTAAAAATGGAACTACCATAAGACCTTCCGCCGCACACACAATGCAAACGTAGAATTGGAGGAGATTTTTTCTTATGATAGTCCAATATGCTTGGTACGGGGAAAATTTCTTTGATATTATTACTAGTTCATAGTGTAGAAAGCATTTCGAAAATAGAATATTAATCTTAGCCAGCATAGACATTACGAACTATGCCTACTATAGCTACCATGTATTGTGGCAGGTTACAGCCACGCTGCATGGCAGGTTATCCAACTAAATCCGTACAGGGCTCGTATTGTTTCTTTGGATTTCCAATAAATGGTCAGGCTAAGGAACTTCCTGGGCCACATGGGTACGCCTCTGGAGGGATGACCCGAGAAACTAACCGGACTCTGCCAACACAAGGCCGGGTTAACCCTAACTGGGTAACTATTAACACGAGTATGCCATCCCCCGGTTGTAACCAACCTTTATCCGGGGCCCCAGCAACAAATCACAAAGTAATATATATATATATATATATATATATATATATATATATATATCTGCGATATTTACATAAGTTAAGTATCTGGGCTCCATACCATGATACCACTTCTATTCAAAAGGAAATGCACATACCCTAAGAGGCGCTACCCCCAATAACCTTTCTGCGTCTTTCCTGTTTCGGCCATTCCGGGGTGTGAGGTTGGACGAAGTTTCGTCCACAAAGCTACGTTTTCACAGAGCCGTGCTTTGATCAACAAATGATCAGCAACACTCAGCATGCCACATTACCAAGTTGGGCATATATCACCGATAACCTTCAACTACATAACCTCGTAGCTCGTACGTCTCAGAGAAGGGTGTTAAGCTAAGAGAATAAATTCTTCGCCACCAATAGAAATGTATTTGAAAGAAATCTGCTTTATATCTCAATTGTAACATCGACATACAATGCATACAAGTCTGTTCTGGGTTCGAACAGAACCGAAGGCACTTCCAAAGAAGTCCTTGCAATCCGGGCATCCACAATCCCGATCGGATTCCCCATCACATATGGAGAACTTTATACCGGATCAACTCAGTGCAGAGTCATTCGATAGGTTATCCTATCGTTCTCGAAGACACCCGGTCTTCACCACCGGTCTTCAAATGCTATCCATAACGTCGTATCACTCATTCGGAATGGTTTATATGACACAAAGGTCCTCTACCGGCTAAACCGAATTGTGAGCTTCAATTTAAAACATGTGGAAGTGTCGTTCACAAAAATTCACTGGTTCGATGTGGGTTTCAGATAACCAACTGAAATCCGATTCCCTGTCGCATAGAAGTTTAAATGCCGTTTTACGGGCAAACAGGGTTTCACATTAATACAGAACAAACCACAATCACAGTGCAGTACATGGCAATTTACATCACACAGTATCACAAAAAGAACGGAAATATCAATTCAATAAACAACATCTGATGATAGTCAATCATTTTCAATTTAAGGTAAAGGTGATTTAAAAGAATTTACCACATAACTATTTTTTTTGATTTATCTAAATCAATGACTAACTATTCTTAATAATAAATTATTAAATCTTTAATTAATTATTCCTTAATTAATTATCTAAATTAACTACAAAATATTAACTTTAATTATTTAATCAAAAATCTGTAATTATGAATTAGTCAAACACTTAAATATTAACTAACCAACCTTTAGTTTCAAATCAATCAATCTCTGATCTTTTAGTTAATTACAATTTTACAATTAATTGACTATTCTTAATTACCCCTTTCTTTTTAAACAATTAATAACAATTATTTGTCTTAATTAACATTTAGAAATCTTCTTTAATTATTTCAAAATTAATTTATTATTATTACAAAAAGCTTTAATGTTAATTAACTTTAACACTGATTTTAAATTAATTATTAAATTAAAGTATTAATTAGATTTCAAAACGTTGTTACTATTTGCTTGGTTAATTTACTTTTAATTTCTAACTTATTAACATTTAATTATTAATAACATTTTTAAATTTCAATTTTCATTTGGTCTTGAAAATTCAAATTTTAAATCATCCTTCATATTCTTAATTACCTTGTCATTGATTTGAGTCAAGACTTTTCAATGTTTAACAAAATCTGTATATATTATATATTTAAACACAAACTTGAATTCTACAGAAAACCAAGCTAAACTTCAGGTTACTCGGGTTGGACCCGAGCTCTTCCTCAACTTCCCCGAGTCCCCTGCAACATCACATACGTTGCTTCTTCTTCTTCTTCTTCTTCTTTTTTTTCCTTAAGTATAAACTGCTGAAACAACATAATTTAAAACGCAAGCACCCCACCAACACGGGACCGTCCCCGTGCACTTCCCAAACCTTCCCCGAGTCTCTCATGTACCTCTTTCTTCTTCATTCTTTTTCTCTTTTTTTTAGTTCAAAAACATAAACTAAGATAGCCCAGCTCGGTATACTCACGTACGCGAGTTTCGTCCCGAGGCAATATACGCTTCTTCTCGAGTTTCAACTCGAGCTTCGAATCAGCAACTTGCTGATACTAGAAACACGTCGTGCACGTGCACGACGTGGCGCCGCGATTTCGATGATCATCGCGATCATCGGCAAGTCGAAAACTTCATGCCAACGCAAAATTCAACTTCAATTCCTCACAGAAAATTCGAAATCAAATTTTCGCCATCTCGTCGAACTGTAACTCGAAATCGATCAGCATACACGCCCCGTTCCCCTCGCCTAGATCACCAGAAAATTCGCGACTTCGGCCATAGCACGTCAACACCCCAAGCCATTATCCCCTTGAATAACGCACAGCTCGATCATAACGTGGCGGCGAAATCACCACATTTACCGACCTTTCAAAAATCCAGGGTTAAACCCTAAATCGAACTCGCGCTCCTAATTCATGCAATGGAAAAAAAATTCAACATTTTTCCCAGGATCTATCCGGATCAAGCAAGCTTCAAGCACAATTTCAAGGTTCAAAGATCCTTCGATTATCAGGAATCGATTAAGAAGCGAAAATTGTTCAAGTATGAACTGCACCTAAGATACCAAATTAAAAATCATCATATTTAGTTTAAAAAACCTATTTTTGTATACTTATTCGAATTATATAATCAAATCAATTATATAACATACTCGAATTTATCATAATTTTTGTTTTACTGTAAAGTTTGAGGTTGCACAGATAAACCTCTCATGACAAAGCTTAAAACAAATCTTTAATTGTGATTCAAGTAAAAACAAACTTGTTTTATGTTAAACTCAAAGTTTAAAAATAATCAGATGAAGAGAAATTAAATTAGTTTGCTAGTTTTCAAACCTGTAAAAAATGACAAATGATTTCCAGAGCATTAAGCAGGCAGACACCATATTTCATAGAATTTTCATAAATATATATATGTGTATATATGTATATATATAAATAACATACTTATTCCAGACATAAGAAATATTAGTAAGTATACTTAAGTAAAATTTTAAATTTAAGTTACTCACATGAATATGGATGAACAGAGAGCACTTTTATGTGTTTAGAAAATCTGCATATTGAATCTTCTTTTCCCTTTTCCTTTTTTCTCTTCAGTAAATTGCTTTTAACTTGAATATAAAGTATTGTTCTTCTTTTCTTTTTAATTCCTGTTCTTTGTTAAGTTGTTTGAACGAAAGATAGAACAGAGACTATTGATGTATATATAAAAGATGGTGTGTAAACTAAGGTATGGGCAAGTACAGATTTAAGTTATATAAAAGAAAACCAAACCATGCTTTATTCACTGATATGATTTTTGTTCATACTGGACAGTAATAGCATTTAATGAAAGCATGTATTTACAGCTGATATCTTGCTTGATGTTACTAGAGTAAATGGCATTAAATGAAAGCATGCCATGCTCATGCTTTGTATTTTTGTTTACAGCATATGCTGTTAGCTTTTACTTTTTTTTAATAAGTGTTGTTTCGTTTTACTTATTTTACAGTTTATTTTCTTTCTTTGTTTATGGGCTGAATACTATCTACTTTCTTGTGACGTGGATGAAGTTCTATTGTAATATGTTGCTTGTAGTTTTTATAAGTACTAAGTTTATTTTACAATTCTTTTTTTTCTTGTTTATATTTATTTCATGCAAGTTCATGTGTATGTCATATGTCATTTTATAACTATACAAATTTTATTAAAAATGTAAATTTTCTTAATTTTTTTATTTTAATTTAAGGTTTAGCTATTAACATGTAATTTATCACATATATTTATTTTATTGTTTTAAAACAATTTTCTTGCTTGTTATATGTTCTTTTATTTATTATTGTTAATAATTATTTAAGCTTAATTCCCAATATTTATTTAATTCAATATAACTTTATAGTATTCATATTAGCAATATTCTATTTTTCTTGAAATTTCACAATTTAAATTTAAAAGTTCAAATCATTTACCGAATTTTAAATTCAAAACTTTGGGATGTTACAACAGGGATACTAGTGTTAGTACCAGTATTGGTAGCTATTTTGAAAACTTTTCAAAAATCAGATTATGAAACTTTGAAAACCTCGCTCTGATACCAATTGTGAGAAATGCGGATTACGGATCTTAAGGCTAGCATTAACACTAGAGGGTGGGTAAATAGTATAAATAAAGAATTACTAGATCTTTTTGACTTTATGTTAATTTAGACACCGATGTATGAAATATACAGACACAGATATGATCACAGAAACAAACACAGATGTAGAAATAAAATAAAAGCAGCAAGGGAAAGAACACATCGGATTTTATACTGGTTCGGAGTTACCCTGCATCCAGTCCTGCAATACAAGTACGGATTTCCTTTAAAAAGCAATTGTACAATTACACCCTCGGTTTCAAGGCTACGAGGTACACCCTCCAGAATTTCTAACCTCTGGGTAGAGATACTTGATTTCCGTGCTACAAGTTTACCCAATTGATTTACCAAGGCTACAATTACACCTTTTCTCTCTTGATTGATTTCCAAGGCGACAATCACTCCTTTTGTAACGATCCGGAATTTTGGGCAATATCAATTTAATAATCTGAGTTAATAATTAAATCGATTTGATAATTTTTCCTCATAATTTTAATTAAAAATTGGTAAATTTAATCTTTTAAAGGATAATAAATATTTAATCTGATGATTGTGATCAATATCTTTCTAATAATTTGAAATGGATAAGAAATGATTTTCAAAGCTAATCAAATTTTATTCTGTTTATAATATATACATTGATATATATTGTGAATAGAAGATCTTTTGTTTTAAATAAAGGTTGAATTTTCAAATTGTAATATATATGTTTGTATATGTTATAATTTGAGTTATTTTGAAATTTAATTTAATCAACAGATAATTTATAATGTATAAATATTGTAGATTGAAGCTTTGTTTTAAAATCAATGTTTTCAAAAGTTAATTTAAAGATTAATTCATTTGTTTTAAAATATAAAGATTTGTTATTTATCTCCAAATATGATAGTTTAAAAAAAATTAAACAAGCTTTGTTTTGTTTTCTTTTAATTTCTTAATTTAAAATGTAATAAGTTTATAAAATTTCTAGATTTTAAAATACGTGTATAAGATTTATTTTTATTATAATTAGTTTTATAATATTTTCTTTAAAGGGTAAATTTATGAATACTTATGTAAATATTTATAAATTAAGTAACTTAAATAAGAAAGCATGTATTATCTTTTAAATTAAATAAAAATCTATTAAATATACTTAAAGACATGTGTAAACATGTTAATTACCTTAATATAAGTAGTTAAGTGAATTTAACGACAAATGTAAACATATTAACTTGTTTGTGACTTATGTAAAGCAATTAAGCCAATTTAATAACATGTGTTGATAAATTAAGCCATATAGTGACAAGTGTCTTTATTTTGAAATTTAATTTCTTTAATTTTTATTAACATAATAGAGAAAATTGTTTTTCCTTTTTCAATTTCCAAACCTTCACCCTCTTCTCATTTCTATTCTTTTCCCTTTCTTCATTCTTTTAAAAAAAATGGCAGACCAAAAACCATTTTTCAAAAACCTAAAATTATTCTCAAACCCTGAAAACTAAAATCAAACCCGCAATCAAGTTTTTACTAGCAACTTAACCTACTGCCAATTCAACTTGCAACATCAATAAATCCTGCAATTATCAAAACTGCAAATTTAAATGAAGTTCAATTTCAATCTGCATTTCTAAGGAATGTTCAACAACATGCATACGGATTCAGTTCATCAGCAAGTTTTTAAGCATCAGATTGAGGGCATGCATTCAAGTTTTCAGATTTTATAAGCAAGGCCTGAAAATAAACCTGCTCTGCAATTTTATAATAGGTGAGCAAATTATATTTTAAAAACCGTTTTGATTTAATTTTTAATTGAATTTTGCATGCAAATGTATTTGATTTAGATGATGTATACTTGTTTACGTGCATGTAAGTCATAAAATAAAAGAAAAAAATTAATAAAAAATATATTGAATGCATGTATATGTATACTGTTGTATACAGGTTTGTTTATTTTTCTTTTTAAAATCAGTAACATGATTTTGAATACAAATTGGACTGTAATTTGTAAATGAAAATTGTTTGTAATCAAATGATTTATCATCTAAAAATGGTTATAGGGTTTTAAATGAAATAGATATTCATATTTCTTTCATATTTACAGTAAACTTAAACTTTGGTCAAAAATTAACCGCTTTAAATCCAAATTTTGATTGCATGTATGGAATGGTGATGAAAAATCATGATTTTAGATGATACTATCATAATTTTTAATTGTGTAATTATGATGAATTTGGGGTTTATACGAAATTGGGGATTTTTTAGATTGCTGATTATTTGTACATTAATTTGGTTCGAGATTTGGATCATAGCTTGAGTATAGATTGCTGGTTATTGGAAAAATACGATTGAATTTTCTATTGAGTAGATCGGTCGATTTTGAAGAAATTAGGGTTCTAGCTTACAGTTGGTTTTCGGCTTGAATGGCGTGGAAGTGCGTCGAGTATGATGAATCGAGCTCGTTCATTTTTGGGGTGGATGTTGTGCTTGGGTGTGGCGACTTGGTAGTATGGTCGGCGAAGGTAATCGTTGCCGAGATGGTCAACGGCGGTGGAGTTTTGGGCTCGTGTTGTTTCTGCAGTTTTTGGTTCGATCGATCAAAATTTGATTCGATTGCTAATTCTTCGATCTGGGTTTGGATTTTGGTTCGCGTGTCAATTTGTGGTTGTAGGGGATCATCGCGACGACCAAGTATGGCCGTAGGAGGTGGCGCATGTGCACCGTGCACATTTGTGTGCACTGGTGTATTTCTTTTGGGAAAGACGAATAGGCTCGAGTAGGCTTTCGCGTTGTTCTTGGGACCGACTCGAAGACATAGGAGGCTGGGAATCTTCGAGGAGCACGCGTGATGTTACTGTATTCGACTCGAGGATTTGGGTTTGCTTCGGTGATGTATCGGGTGGATTCCTTGTTGCCTCGGGTTTGTGTTTGCTGTTTTGGTAGTTGGGTATAACACTAAGTTGTAATATAAACTTGAGTTGATTAAATTAAAAATCAAGCATTTTAGTATGAACAAGTTTTATAAAGGAATCAAAATGCAAAGTATAAAATTTGTTGTTTAAAATTAAATGTTAATCAAACCTTTAAAGTATAAATTGAAATAATTTATTTTATTTTACTTTAATTTTATTTTAAGTGTTTTCATTTTGAAAGTAATTTAATTACATCTTGGAGTTCAATTTAAAAGAAAATTTTGATTTTAAATATTAAATCAAAGTTTAAGTTTAAATGTTAAGTAATGATTCAAATCTAAGATTTCAAATTTATATTTGAAATAAATAAGATTAATTTAGATGTTTTAAAGTATTCTAAATTTTAAAATTTATTTCTAAATTCCTATTTTCAAATAAGATTATCATTATGATTTTGAAAACCAAATAGGATAATTTGTTTAAGTTTTTAAAATTTGATTTATTCAAATAATTCATTACAAGATAATTAAGGTTAATTTATCTTTGATTTGAATATAAAATATTAAATTTGATTTGTTTAATTAAGATTAATGTTCTCTTAATTAATTAAGGATTTTGAAATTATAAGAAGTTAATTAATTAACTATTTAATTTATTTTAGATATTTAGTTAATTGTTTATTTAATTTTAAATAATCACTTAATTATGGATTAATTAAGTGTAATTACTTAATGAAGTAATCAATGGTAAAATTTTGAATGTATTAGAATGGTAATTACTTATGAAAGTAATTAGAGAAATTACTCATAGGAGTAATTAAATGGAAGTGGATTATGGATAATCACTTAATGTTATTAATTAAGGAATTGATTAAGTTAATTGTTTGAAGTTAATTAATTATGGAACAAATAATTATTTAAAGAATTAAGAATTATTTAATGATGGGATTAATTACTTGTTAAGGTAATTAGTTAAGAGAGTAATCATTTAATGAAGTAATTAGAGATAATTACTTGTTAAGTAATTAAGATTTAATTACTCAATTATTTAGTTAATTAATTAATGAGATTAATTAATTAATGAATTATGTTTAATTAAAGATTAATCACTAAATGTAATTAATTAAAATGTAATTAATTAATAAAGTAATTAATTAGGGATTTATTTATCAATTTAATTGTTTAATAATTACTTAATGAAGTAATTAAAGATTAATTAATTGGATTAATTAATCAAGGATTAATATAATTAATTCAGAAGTTAATTAATTAAGAGGTTAATTAATTAAGATAAGTAATTACAAATTGTTAATTATTGATTATGATTAATAGAATGATTAATTATAAGTTAATTATTTAATTAATTAAAGTAATTATTAATTAATAAGGATCATTAATTAATGTGATTAATGATATTAATCAAGGTTGATTGATATAAGTGATTTATTTAAGAGTGATTAATTAATTGTAATTAATTAAGGTTCAGTATAATTAATTATAGTTAATTAATTAATGAAGTAAATGTAGGATCATTAATTATTGTAATTAATGATAGAAATTTAAGGTTAATTACTGTATATGGTTAAGGATAATTACTTGAATGTAATTAAAAGATAATTAATCAAGGAAGATTAATTGAGGAAGATCATTAGGGATGATTAATCTTTTTATTTGAAATAAATAAATGAAGAAGGATTTAAGTAATCCAATTGATTAAGAGTTAATCAAATTCTGTTTTTGGATGATTGGTTTAGATTGGTTGATTGATTACTATTGGATGATCAACATTGAGTGATTGATTGGTTGATGTTGGATGATTTGGATATCTATGATATGTGATATGTTGCTTTGTGAGATAAATGATTGTTATAAATTATTTATTGTGATATATGATTCTTCTATCTGTTTATATATCATCATGAATATAAGTTTAACTGTTTAAAATCCTTAAGTACAACTTGGACATTAAAATGGCGTTTGGTTTCGGTGAGACCGGGATCGGGTTTCCATATTCGGATATCCGAAAACCACATCGATTCCAATTAAACGTTAGGTCGTGAATCCAAGTGGAGCAAATGAAGACTCGAGGTGTAAGAACTATACGTCAGTATAACTCTGTGGATGATTCCGTAATGAGTTTGACGGAATAGTACTTATAGATTTTAGATGGTGATTTAGAGTGCAAGGGCTATGGTCGTTGACTCTAAGGGTGATTCCAAAACGAGTGCAACGAGATAGTGCCTTCGGTTTCGTTCGAACCCGGAACGAACTTGTATGGATTGAATGCTTTCAGAGCATCGTCAGGTGGACGATGAGCATTCTAAGATAAATGTGTTCTATAAAGGTAATCGCAGCCTCTAGCCTCATCAACCGGAAATGGATAAAACAGGGGAGGTGCAGCAAGGCTTCGTGGGTAGCACCCACTGGAGAGCGAGATTTACCCCTGTCTGGAGTCCCTTTCTATTTCGTCTTAGTGTGTGGTTGGTCGCGCCAACTACGGGGTGGTCTTGTTCGGGACTGTCCAGTAAGGGATGGTTCCGGCCTTGTGTTGTAGGGGAGTGGGCGTACTCCTCGGTACTGTGATCTAGGCCACGTATTGTGACGGGCGGTACCCCAGTAGCACCGCCATTGATGGAATCCAAAATCCAATAAGTGCCTGTACGGTTTTGATTGTGCCCAACTATGTTGGAACGTGAGATGTAAGCATTCCAGCTATTTCTGTATTTTATTTTGAAAACCCTAGACACTATTATAATATCACTGGATTTCCTATCAAATGTTTTGGTTAGCGTAAGGTTAAAACTTTTCCTTGTTTATGTGTGGGAAGTCTTATGTGATACCTTTTCTTTTCAAAGGTTTTTCTAAAGTTAAGAAATTTTTAACCGTTTACTCACACCAGATCCCTGTCTGACCCAAGTGTTTATTTTCTATTTTATTAAACTCTTGGGTACTCATATTATGTATGAGTAGTCAAGTGATTCAGATTTGCTTGACGAACTCTGGAGGAGATATGGAGCAGGAGGCTTCGACGTGTAGATATATTGTTTCCGTTGTGTTTGATTGTATATGTATCTGTTGTACCTGAGTTGTATAGTTAGACAGATGTTGATAACTGTCTAATATCCGTTGTTAAAGTTGTGTACTGTGATGTAATATGATACTATGTAATATTTTATGTGATATATTATATTTCATTCATTCCGTTGTGAGTTCTCTGATGTTGTTGTCTTTCTTCTTTCTATTTCTTTTCTTCTTCTATCCCTTTCTTTCTTGAAGATGATGCGATTTCTTGGTCTAGGAAGTCGGGTCGTGTCAGTTGGTATCAGAGCATTAAGTTGAGTAAATACCTAAGCTCCGGAGTGGTGCCTTTCTTGAAAGAGTGTATTTGTAATTTTTATATATAACTATATATATATGTATATATCTTCCTAATAGGTTGGGTTATCTGTTCTGATTTTCCAACATAAGTTATAGAGGTAGATGGAGTAGTGGTGTGTGTAACACGACTACCACTAATGGAAGAGGTCCGTATGTTTGAGGTTGGAAGTAATTTTGGCGAGACTGTAGACCTAATACCGTCTCGAGTGAGATTTGTAGTTTGGAGTAAAGATTTCTCTGAATTTCGAAGGAAATCTTTAAAAAATATTCGGAGTTTATCTTTGGAGTATAAGTTTGAATTTCGCTCGGGTGCGCGAATTATTCTTGAGTTTGGATTTGTTGGAAGTGTGGAAATAAGTGATGATATCCTGATAACTGCATGATGAGATGCAGTATCCTTGGACATTTTTTGAAGGTGTTTTCTCTGGAAGCAGTTTTAGAAGTGGTTGAGGAGCAGTCTGTACCGGCCAAAGAGAAGATCCGTCTGTATAGAAGTTGTCTGGATCTTTAGCATGGAGATTGGCTATTCTGGAATATAAGACTATGGTGTATAAGTTGTTTTGCTTTAGCATAGTCTCATTATCATTCCTTAAGGAAAGCGAGATGTTGATGCTTGGTTTGGAGTCCGAGTTTCTTGAGAGATTGTCTGCATCTCGGAGGTCCGTTGTGTGGCTTATTTCTCCGATGGTTCAGGAATCTTGTGGTTCTCTTTCAGCAGTCCGGTCAGTTGGTGGATGTTTTCTTGAAGGTTAACTTTGTTTGGAAGAGCTTAAAGCTGTTCTAATTAGTAAAGAGAGGACAGTTTATTTGGAATCCGAACTTGATAGGATTGCAAAAGTGACTTGCGATTAGTTTGGGATTTTTCTTGAGCTATCTTTTGTTTGAGACTGAGAGTTCTCATAGGAAATAGGAGCTACTGAGGTAATAAGAAGTTTGTCTGCATATGGAAGTTGAGTTCCATATTTGTTTGGATTCCAAAAGCCATTTTGGTAGTTAGCCTGATAGTAGAATGGTTTTTGGAGAAGAAGAGTTGGTATAACAACTCAGAATTTTTGGGATTTGGATTTGGTCAGATCTTGTTTTGAGTGGGATGGTGTGACTGAGTCAGATGAGTCACTCAGATTTTATGGATTTGATGAACAAGTTCCCGGATATATTGGATAAGTTTGCATTCATGTTCATCAACACTATTCTTTTCTATTTCAGAATCAGAGTTGTGTAGCGGAAGCAAGGTAGCAGCTGTGCAAGAAAGGAAGCAAGTTCAGTTTTCTTTTTCCTGAGTACTAGAGTTTGTATTCTGGATTTCGACGGGTTTTGGAAGACTTTTCAGTTGAATAGGATCTAGGAACTGTTTGCTTTGGTCTAGTTGTTTCTGGAAGTATTAGCATAGGTTGAGCTGATCAAGAAGAGATTGGCAGTCTAGGATTGTCTGTTGAGTTATGCTGATATGAGATAAGGAGTTTGGAATTTGAAGTTAGAGACTTCATTGTTGATAAGATTTCTCTGGTTAAGAGAACAGATATTAGATAAGTTCGATGGCTAGTGCTGTGGCATTTGAGATTTTCTTATCTATGTCTTGATAGGATAAGATTGAATTTCCAGTTTGGACAGCTGGAATTTATTGTATATCACGTATCTCTGAGGGGGAACGTGTATGATCCATTATTGGTTGTTGAATCTGTAGTTCAGTTGGATTTTGGAAGTTGTGCAAGACTTGAGTACAGTCTGATGTTCTGTTCAGATTTATGGATCTGGAGATGAGAGGAGCTATGGATTTTGGTGGTGTGGTTAGTTTGTTGAGCTTTCTGTAGAGCGAGTCTCGTGGTGTTTTATCCTTGGAAAACTCAAGATAGTATTAGAGATTTATTCTGATTTGCGTCAGGATAATTAGTTAGGATTGTTCGTTTGATTGATAACTATGGTTCTTAGTTACTGGTTGATAGGTATGCTTTGCTGATTTAAATTAAAATCTGTGCTGGGTTATTAAATTTCCTTTGCTTTTAAATTTGGGGACGAAATTCTTTTAAGGGGGGAGGATTGTAACGACCCAAAATTAAATTCTTTTAAGGGGGAAGGATTGTAACGACCCAAAATTTTGGGCAATATCAATTTAATAATCTGAGTTAATAATTAAATTGATTTGATAATTTTTCCTTATAATTTTAGTTTAAAATTAGTAAATTTAATCTTTTAAAGGATAATAAATATATAATCTGATGATTGTGATCAATATCTTTCTAATAATTTGAAATGGATAAGAATTGATTTTCAAAGCAAATCAAAATTTATTTTGTTTATAATATGTACATTGATATATATTGTGAATAGAAGTTCTTTTGTTTTAAATAAAGGTTGAATTTTCAAATTGTAATATATATGTTTGTATATGTTATAATTTGAGTTATTTTGAAATTTAATTTAACCAATTGATAATTTATTGTATAAATATTGTAGATTGAAGCTTTGTTTTAGAATCAATGTTTTCAAAAGTTAATTTAAAGATTAATTCATTTGTTTTAAAATATAAAGATTTGTTATATATCTCCAAATATGATTTTTTAAAAACAAACTAAATAAGCTTTTTTTTGTTTTCTTTTAAATTTCTTAATTTAAAATGTTATAAGTTTATAAAATTTCTAGATTTTAAAATACGTGTATAAGATTTATTTTTATTATAATTAGTTTTATAATATTTTCTTTAAAGGGTAAATTTATGAATACTTATGTAAATATTTATAAATTAAGTAACTTAAATAAGAAAGCCTGTATTATCTTTTAAATTAAATAAAAATCTATTAAATATACTTAAAGACATGTGTAAACGTGTTAATTACCTTAATATAACACATGTAAAGTAGTTAAGTGAATTTAACGACAAATGTAAACATATTAACTTGTTTGTGACTTATGTAAAGCAATTAAGCCAATTTAATAACATGTGTTGATAAATTAAGCCATATAGTGACAAGTGTCTTTATTTTGATATTTAATTTCTTTAATTTTTATTAACATAATAGAGAAAAATTGTTTTTCCTTTTTCAATTTCCAAACCTTCACCCTCTTCTCATTTCTATTCTTTTCCCTTTCTTCATTCTTTTTTTAAAAAAAAGGGCAGACCAAAAACCATTTTTCAAAAACCTAAAATTATTCTCAAACCCTGAAAACTAAAATCAAACCTACAATCAAGTTTTTACTAGCAACTTAACCTACTGCCAATTCAACCTACAACATCAATTAAATCCTGCAATTATCAAAACTGCAAATTTAAATGAAGTTCAATTTCAATCTGCATTTCTAAATAATGTTCAACAACATGCATAAGGATTCAGTTCATCAGCAAGTTTTTAAGCATCAGATTGAAGGCATGCATTCAAGTTTTCAAATTTTATAAGCAAGGCCTGAAAATAAACCTGCTCTGCAATTTTATAATAGGTGAGTAAATTATATTTTAAAAACAGTTTTGATTTAATTTTTAATTGAATGTTGCATGCAAATGTATTTGATTTAGATGATGTATATTTGTTTACCTGCATGAAAGATATAAAATAAAAGAAAAAAAATAAAAAATATATTGAGTGCCTGTATATGTATACTGTTGTATACAGGTTTGTTTATTTTTCTTTTTAAAATCAATAACTTGATTTTGAATACAAATTGGACTGTAATTTGTAAATGAAAATTGTTTGTAATCAAGTGATTTATCATCTAAAAATGGTTATAGGTTTTTAAATGAATTAGATATTCATATTTCTTTCAAATTTACAGTAAACTTAAATTTTGGTCAAAAATTAACTACTTTAAATTCAAATTTTGATTGCATGTATGGAATGGTGATGAAAAATCATGATTTTAGATGATACTATCATAATTTTTAATTGTGTAATTATGATGAATTTGGGGTTTATACGAAATTGGGGATTTTGTAGATTGCTGATTATCTGTACATTAATTTGGTTCGAGATTCGGATCATAGCTTGAGTATAGATTGCTGGTTATAGGAAAAATACAATTAATTTTTTCTATCGAGTGGATCATTCGATTTTGAAGAAATTAGTGTTTTAGGTTACAGTTGGTTTTCGGCTTGAATGGCGTGGCAGTGCGTCGAGTATGATGAATCGAGCTCGTTCGTTTTTGGGGTGGATGTTGGGCTTGGGTGTGGCGACTTGGTAGTATGGTAGGCGAAGGTAATCGTTGCCGAGATGGTCAATGGCGGTGGAGTTTTGGACTCGTGTTGTTTCTATAGTTTTTAGTTCGATCGATCAAAATTTGATTTGATTGCTAATTCTTCGATCTGGGTTTGGATTTTGGTTCGCATGTCAATTTATGGTTGTAGGGGATCATCGCGACGACCAAGTATGGTCGTAGGAGGTGGCGCATGTGCGCCGTGCACATTCATGTGCACTGGTATATTTCGTTTGGGAAAGACGAATAGGCTCGAGTAGGCTTTCGCGTTGTTCTCGGGACCAACTCGAAGACATATGAGGCTGGGAATCTTCGAGGAGCACGCGTGATGTTACTGTATTCGACTCGAGGATTCGGGTTTGCTTCGGTGATGTATCGGGTGGATTCCTTGTTGCCTCGAGTTTGTGTTTACTGTTTTGGTAGTTGGGTATAACACTAAGTTGCAATATAAACTTGAGTTGATTAAATTAAAAATCAAGCATTTTATTATAAACAAGTTTTATAAAGGAATCAAAATGCAAAGTATAAAATCTGTTGTTTAAATTAAATGTTAATCAAACTTTTAAAGTATAAATTGAAATTATTTATTTTATTTTACTTTAAATTTATTTTAAGTGTTTTCATTTTGAAAGTAGTTTAATTACATCTTGGAGTTCAATTTAAAAGAATATTTTGATTTTAAATATTAAATCAAAGTTTAAGTTTAAATGTTAAGTAAAGATTCAAATCTAAGTTTTCAAATTTATATTTGAAATAAATAAGATTAATTTAGATGTTTTAAAGTATTCTAAATTTTGAAATTTGTTTCTAAATTTCCTATTTTCAAATAAGATTATCATTATGATTTTGAAAACCAAATAGGATAATTTGTTTAAGTTGTTAAAATTTGATTTATTCAAATAATTCATTACAAGATAATTAAGGTTAATTTATCTTTGATTGAATATAAAATATTAAATTTGATTTGTTTAATTAAGATTAATGTTCTCTTAATTAATTAAGGATTTTGAAATTATAAGAAGTTAATTAATTAACTATTTAATTTATTTTAGATAATTAGTTAATTGTTTATTTAATTTTAAATAATGACTTAATTATGGATTAATTAAGTGTAATTACTTAATGAAGTAATCAATGGTAAATTTTTGAATGTAGTAGAATGGTAATTACTTATGAAAGTAATTAGAGAAATTACTCATGGGAGTAATTAAATGGAAGTGGATTATGGATGATCACTTAATGTTATTAATTAAGGAATTGATTAAGTTAATTGTTTAAAGTTAATCAATTATGGAATAATTAATTAATTAAAGAATTAAGAATTATTTAATGATGGATTAATTACTTGTTAAGGTAATTAGTTAAGAGAGTAATCATTTAATGAAGTAATTAGGGAAAATTACTTGTTAAGTAATTAAGAGTTAACTACTCGGTTTTTTAGTTAATCAATTAATGAGATTAATTAATTAATGAATTATGTTTAATTAAATATTAATCACTAAATGTAATTAATTAAAATGTAATTAATTAATAAAGTAACTAATTAAGGATTTATTTATAAATTTAATTGTTTAATAATTACTTAATGAAGTAATTATAGATTAATTAATTGGATTAATTAATCAAGGATTAATATAATTAATTAAGAAGTTAATTAATTAAGATAAGTAATTACAAATTGTTAATTACTGATTATGATTAATAGAATGATTAATTATAAGTTTATTATTTTATTAATTAAAGTAATTATTAATTAATAAGGATCATTAATTAATGTGATTAATGATATAATCAAGGTTGATAAATATAAGTGACTTATTTAAGAGTGATTAATTAATTGTAATTAATTGAGGTTCAATATAATTAATTAATAGTTAATTAATTAATGAAGTAAATGTAGGATCATTGATTATTGTAATTAATGATAGAAATTTAAGGTTAATTACTGTATATGGTTAAGGATAATTACTTAAATGTAATTAAAAGATAATTAATCAAGGAAGATTAATTGAGGAAGATCATTAGGGATGATTAATCTTTTTATTTGAAATAAATAAATGAAGAAGGATTTAAGTAATCCAGTTGATTAAGAGTTAATCAAATTCTGTTTATGCATGATTGGTTTAGATTGGTTGATTGATTAATATTGGATGATCAACATTGAGTGATTGATATTGGGTGTTTGATATTGGTTGATGCTGGATGATATGGATATCTACGATATATGATATGTTACTTTGTGAGATAAATGATTGTTATAAATTATCTACTGTGATAATATGATTCATCTATCTGTTTATATATCATCCTGAATATAAGTTTAACTGTTTAAAATCCTTAAGTACAACTTGGATATTAAAATGGCGTTTGGTTTCGGTGAGACCGGGATCGGGTTTCCATATTTGGATATCCGAAAACCACATCGATTCCAATTAAACGTTAGGTCGTGATCCAAGTGGAGCAAGTGAAGACTCGAGGTGTAAGAACTATACGTCAGTATAACTCTGTGGGTGTTTCCGTAATGAGTTTGACGGAATAGTACTTATAGATTCGAGATGGTGATTTAGAGTGCAAGGGCTATGGTCGCTGACCCTGAGGGTGATTCCAAAACGAGTGCAACGAGATAGTGCTTCGGTTTCGTTCGAACCCGGAACGAACTTGTATGGATTGAATGCTTTCAGAGCATCGTCAGGTGGACTATGAGCATTCTAAGATAGATGTGTTCTATAAAGGTAATCGCAGCCTCAAGCCTCATCAACTGGGAATGGCTAAAACAGGGGAGGTGCAGCAAGGCTTCGTAGGTAGCTCCCACTGGAGAGCGAGATTTACCCCTGTCTAGAGGTCCCTTTCTGTTTCGGCTTAGTGTGTGGTTGGTCGCGCCAACTACGGGGTGGTCTTGTTCGGGACTGTCCAATAAGGGATGGTTCCGGCCTTGTGTTGCAGGGGAGTGTGCGTACTCCTCGGTACTGTGATCTAGGCAACGTACTGTGACGGACAGTACCCCAGTAGCCCTGCCATTGATGGAATCCAAAATCCAATAAGTGCCTGTACGGTTTTGATTGTGCCCAACTATGTTGGAACGTGAGATGTAAGCATTCCAGCTATTTCTGTATTTTATTTTGAAAACCCTAGACACTATTACAATATCACTGGATTTCCTATCAAATGTTTTGGTTAGCTTAAGGTAAAAACTTTTCTATGTTTATGTGTGGGAAGTCTTACGTGATACCTTTTCTTTTCAAAGGTTTTTCTAAAGTTAAGCAATTTTTAACCGTTTACTCACACTAGATCCCTTTCTGACCCAAGTGTTTATTTTCTGTTTTATTAAACTCTTGGGTACTCATATTATGTATGAGTAGTCAAGTGATTCAGGTTTGCTTGACGAATTCTGAAGGAGATATGGAGCAGGAGGCTTCGACGTGTAGATATATTTTTTCTGCTGTGTTTGATTGTATCAGTATCTGTTGTACTTGAGTTGTATAGCTAGACAGATGTTAATAACTGTCTAATATATGTTGTTTAAGTTGTGTACTCTGATGTAATATGATACTATGTAATATTTTATGTGATATATTATATTTCATTCGTTCCGCTGTGAGTTATCGGATGTTGTTGTCTTTCTTCTTTCTCTTTCTTTTCTTCTTCTATCCCTTTCTTTCTTCAAGATGATGCGATTTCTTGTTCTAGGAAGTCGGGTCGTCTCACCTTTTCTCGCTTAATAGATTACAAAGAAGTCTATAACTCTGTATAGCACTTAGAACCTTGTAGAGATAGTGATAGAGAATCAAACTAAAAGTAATCGAGTTCGATTCAATGTTGATTTCGGCAGAGTAATAGTAAGAATATGTATTAAGAAATGTGGAAGAAGAAGAGGAGTGAAAATCTAGAAAATCTGATATGAAATTCGTTGAAACTAACCATTATTTATAGAAGAACAACAGCCATGTCCATTCATGAAGAGTTATGGTGAATAGACACTTCTTCTGAAATTTAAATTTTGAACTCAACTTACACCATGTCGACATGGGGTACTTGGGCATGTCGACATCCCAAATGATTTTTTGGTGTTTTGATTTTCTTTGAAAATAACTTTTATTTTATATTAAAACTGTTTTAAACTTTATAAATATACTTGACTATAGTAAAAATTCATAAGTAAATATAGAGAATAATATATATAGATTTAACTATAATTTTATATTTAAATCTAAGTATATATATTTAAAAGTTAAATATATTATATTAAAACATAGTTTAA
Source organism: Allium cepa (assembly GCA_030765085.1). NCBI lineage: Eukaryota > Viridiplantae > Streptophyta > Magnoliopsida > Asparagales > Amaryllidaceae > Allium > Allium cepa. Next base: position 769,851,005 of record CM060939.1, on the reverse strand, counting down.
AATCAGGAGTAATTTGACTTTGAAATTAAAGATAATTTTGAGGCTAAAATTATTTAAAATCAGGATAGAGGGTTTTGATGTTTTTAAAAGGAAAGTTTTGAATCATTTTGAAAATAAGATAATTTTGTAAAATAATTTGAATTAAAATTAGTGGATACAAAACAATGTTCCACTAGATTTTTGTTGGTTCATCCTACTTAAGGTTCCATCCCTTTAACAGGCTCGAAGTGCATTCCATTCCATGAATAAATTGGATTTTAAGACGCCAGTGCTTTTCTACGAGTTTTAACAAAAATTCCTAATAAAAATACTTATGCTTGAAATCTTGAACTCTTGATAATCTTGATACTCATGAGTCTTCTATCTCGATATCTTGAATCTCTATACTGTACAGTCTTCATTCTTGGTACCTGCATGGTTAAATCCTGCATATACATATATATATATCTAAACTTATAATGTTAGTATTTATATTTTATAATCTATTCTAAGGTTGTTGTCATCAAAACCATCATCTCACGGACTAACAAGTTGTACAGTAATTACAGTTACAAACGATTTCGTGTGAAATGTAATGGTGTGTTTAAAAGGAACCATGAGTACTTGCTACGGGAGCATATGTGGACGATATTTCTACTTTCAAGTAGGCTCTGCTTATTTTCCAGTAACAACTCATAATTGGAGTTGAGGAAAACAGTACAGGCTCTATGGATCAGATTCTTTGATTCAATATTTTCCATCAAATGACCTATCAAATTATTGAAAGAGCGCATAGATAAATTTAAAAAGGAAAAAAAGAAGCATCATTTTAAAAAAGGTAGACAATAAACATGTTGGACATTTAAATAATTTTATCAAAGTCATGTCCAATATTGTACAAAATATTATATAATCATGTACAACAGAAGTGATTTTTGTTTTGCTTTTTGCATATAATATGAAAAAAAACAAGAGATTTTAAGCATTCATTCAACTCATTAGGAGAAATAAGGGAAAATTATGTTGTGGATATAAACGTCAAATTGGGGCAAATAGCCGATTACATTGTCAAAATCACATTTTTTTTTTCTCTCGTTAATGCTCCATAGACCCAAATCATCGGTAAGCATAATTTATGAAATTAAAAGATTAGCAATAATGGCTCAGGAAATTTATGTCATCGCAAGAAGATGTTTCAAATGCAAAACTACATCTTTCGTGTGCAGTTTTCTATGTGAACTATCATAGAAATTTAAAGTGTGATTCAATATTTACAGTTAGAATACACCCGTAATTCGAAATGAATCCAAAATTATGTCGCGAAGTCTACTAATTATACTTGAACATTAATTAAGTAAAGCTTTGTGCAATGTTATAAGGTATAATGTTGGAGACTTCACATCATGGTTTGAAATTCTGACAGAATTCCGGTTATTCCGGTGATTCCGTTCCGATTCCGTTCATCGCTAGAACGGAATCTGATCAAAATTCCGGTTCCGATCTAAATTCTGGATTCCTTTTCATATATTGAAAAAACTTATAAAAAATTAAAAAATACGACAAATATATAAAAAATTTAAAAAAGAAAATAAATTAATCGGGACAATAAATAAATGGAGAAGAAATCGTGTAGTTTTATAGAAAATGTTGTTATACCTTTGTTAATTTTCATCGAATCATAACAAAAAATTCAGAATTTTCAAAATTGATCGAAGTTTTAAAATCTCACATGAATAATACAGAATCTTACACATTGGATTTTTAATTAAAATATGTATTTTATATGTAATGTAAAATATGTACAGTAAATTTACGACAGTATTAGATATTTATTAGCGTATATAGCAAATTAAAGCAAAAAAGTACTGGAATTAAAAAACCGGAGTTAAAGCGGAACTTCCGGAATTCTCGGAAGGGATCTGAAGTTCTACTATTACCAATGGCCTGTACGGAAACAAAAAACGGAATTTCGAACCTTGCTTCACATACAAAAAGATTATATGTTGTACAAGCAAAGGCAGCCAACATAATATTCTGAAAAATAAAAAAAGTCACTCTCATAATATTCATCGTGGTCTCATCGTAGAAACTTGTTACACATTTAGGCCAAAACAAACTCATAAAATTATTACCTAGAAGGTTAAACTTACTACACATTTTATTAGTTGAAAATAATAACAGTAATCAGAGGAAAGCCTAAAAGCCTGCTTTCCTACAAAGCTAACTTCTACAAAGCAAACTTACTACACATTTTGAGTGATATATTAGGAGTTGATGGATAAATGACCTAAAAAGCTAACTTTTGCAGACGAGTTGAGTTAGGCCATGAGACTGTCATTGCATTTAGAATACCATTTAGGAGTCTTTTTAATAAAACATCGAGGTGTTTAGAGTTATAGACTTTGAGTTGTAAAGAAGACGAGTTTGTTAATTACTAGAGAGGATGATTTTGGACCCAAGGCACATTAGCCTTGCATATAAACAGTCACAACCTTTGACTCTCCCCCTCGTCTTTTCATATTCACATTGCCTTTTCTCTTACGCTCTCTTCCAAAAACCTAAAGCTACAAGCCCTTAATCCAATCAAAAACCATGAAATAATTTCCATAAAATCAAATTAAAATCACCAAAATTCTTCTCATGCCGTCCTGTACAATTTCTATTAGTATTGGAGCATTTGGAGGTGATTTGATTTTCGAACATGAAGAGGAAGGGGCATAAAGAATATGTTCTTGTTGCTTTGGGGTTGCTAATTGTAACAACCCTAGATATTTGCATATAATTTAAATTTGACTTTATTTTATTTTGAAATTATTTTAAACCTTTTTTATTTCAAACAATTCATTTTTAAATTTATATTTTGATTATTATATGAATTGTAATTTCAAACGGGTATAAATTGAATATTTTCCTAAAAAATGGATTTGTAGTCAAAACTGATCAAACTTTGAGTTTTAAATTTTAAATTTAAATCTTTTAATTCTTGAATTTTATCTTTTTTTATTAAAATAGATTTAATATCATGAATACTGCTTTTCGTTTCATTGAAATTGGATTTAAATTGTGAAAGTTATACCCTTTACAATATTGTGTGTATGTAGGGTTATTTAACAATATTCTTTGTTTTAATTTATATAAATGATATTTTTACTTGATATGTATTATTCTAATTTGTATACTTATGTTATATTATGTATATTTTGACTTTTAAATATTTTTAAAGTGATGTTTTAATTTTTCCAAAGCTTATAGAATTTATTTTCTATTTTAAAGCCTAGTTTCTCTTTTCTTTGCTATTTTCTTCATTTAAATTATATTTAATTAAAATTTATATATTTGTTTTGTGAATGCATTTTTATTTTTATGTTATTATCTTTTTTATAAATATTTTTAAAGGTCCATATAAATTTTCTAAAGTTCATTCTGTTTATTTTCCATTTTTCTAGATCAGTTTTCAATTTTGTGCTATTTTCTTATTTTAACCTTATATAATTAATAAATATTTATATATATTTTATATTTGGTTATATTTTCGAATTTGTAACTGAAATTATTATTATTTTCAATAATATAAACTTATATAAATAAATTAAAGGTAATTTGAAAAGATTTTAACTTTTGGTTTGCAATGGCTCTTTATTTTCCAACCTTTCATATTTGTAACTTACCTGTTCATTAATTAGCCATTAATTCCACATCTTTCAGCCGACTACCCTCATTCATCATTCACGTACATTTATTTTTCTCAAACTGAGAAAAAAATTTCATCCATAGCCTTGAGAAGTTTGGGTAAAAAATTCTTTTTCCTTTTCTTTGTTTAATTTTATTCTTATTATTGTCGACATTGGTTTGCACTTGATCTCTTCTCTCATAGGATCGGGCACCTCCTCTCCAGGCCCTGCTTCCTCCACCATCACCTGAGAACACCACCATCATCACCTCTTCTCTGACCAAACCCCAAGTCGTGTCTCCTTGTGGATTGATCTATCACCAAAATCCAACAAAACTCCATAAACTTGCCTAGGCCGAGCACAATCATCTACATCCACCACTTCCACCACCCATGGCCGCCACTATCATCACCTCCACCACCTCCACCACCACCTAGACTCTTGGCCACACCATCCCCTTGTACCCGACAGTGCAGGCCGTGACCCTAGTGCCTTGACCGAGCCTTGTTTTGGCCTTGAATCATGTGATATTGCCTTGTTGTGTTGTTTTCACCACCACCCACCTTTGCACCATCAACAACCAAGTGTACGCCGACCGTACCCAACCAAAACCTGATCCAAATCTTGCCTTAGACTTGTAGTACACCTTATGGCTGAACCTGAAGGTTGTTGGAAGCAAGTGCAAAGCAATTCTGCTTTGATTCGTGTAGTTGAATCTATCTTATTCTATCGTATTTTGCATTCGAAAACTTATGTTATTATAATTGTTTTGTGTGACTTGTATTCAAGGGATTTGATACTTTGTCTCTTCCACTCATCTCTGTGTCGTGTTATTGTGCTTGTGTGGATTCCTTTTGTGCATTCGTAGTTGTGTCTCCAGCTCAAACAAGTGAGTAATTCTCACCAGACAATTTGTACTTATATAACTAGTAAACTGACCCATTTTGAATCTGTAAAATGCATTATCATGTTACACCTGCTATATTATGATCATATGATGTTCACCCATGCTTAAACACCTGTTATATCATCTGTTACTGTTATATTATGCTATTTTGTTATTTATATCAGTTTATCACACTGCAAGTTCCCTTTAGATTAGAATCACTATGGGTTAAAATGATACATACCCGAACGGACTTTAGAATAAGGGAAAATCATTATGGGCTGAAATGATAGGCCTGAATGATTTTCAGTTATTTTCATTTACTTGGGACTGCGGGTTTGAAATGATAAAACCCGGATATTCTTTGCAAATTACGGGTTGAAATGATATATTACCCGTATCACTTTACCTAGGCTAGAAAATTATATACAGGCCCGTAGTTAAAATATATTTTTCTAAAATTTTAAAAATATGTATGAAATGTAAATATTATAATATTTTGATTTAAAATTAATTAAAAATATTTTTTGTAAAGTATTATTGATTTTCTGGAAATTTATAAGTTAAATAAATTATGGAAAAGTTAGAAAATCTGAATGTAAGTTATTTAGGAAATTTTGATTTAATTATAATTTGAAATTAGTTTGAATATGAAATTATGATAAATTTATGATAATTTGAATTTAAAATGAATTTAAAGTGATTTTATAATATATTAATGATTTTTGAATAAAGTTAAAATGTGGAATGAATGATTATTTAAGTTGAAATTTTGAAATATAACCAAAATGGGAATTTGTGAATTTGGCTTAAAAGTGAATTTTAAGTTAAATAAGTAAAACTGAAATTAAGTTATATTTTGAAAATTTAAAATTAAGTGTTAAGTTGATATTTAATTCAATGAATTTAAAATTTAATGTTGAAATTTAATAAGTGAATTATTATTAAATCTTGATTTTTGGATGGAAATCTAACTTTATAAAATCATGAACTTAAGGAAAATTAAATGATGTTTATAAATGTGAAAATGTATGATTTTATAATTTAAATTTTTTTAAATAAAATATAATTGGTTTTGAAATTATATTGAATATTTGAAGTTAGTTAACCGCATTTTTGAAATGCTATTAATTGCAATGTAAATGATATTACAGCATTTGTAAATGCTATAGTTAATGATAATGAACTAAAAAGCTAAATTGAATTAAAGGCTATTATAGCAATTTATGTAAGAACTATAATTGTTGAATTTAACTAAGTTTATTTGAAATTTAAGTAAACCCTATTACAGCATCTTAAAATGCTGTCTTTTGTTAAATTGAACTGTTTTGAATGTAACTTTCCGTAGTGTTTTCTAAATGTTGCAAAAAGTGAATTTTCACTGGTTTTGATAAACTCAAGTGAATAAATGAACTTTGAAAGTTGAAAATTTTGAAAATTTAATAATTTAATTATTAGATATAATAACTTCATTTTTTTATGATTTAAAATGAAGTAATTTGTTTTGACATATAAACTATTTTAAAATGTGTGTTGAAATGGTAATTTAAATAAAATGAATGTGGTTTTGAAAAGATATGATATTTGATATATTAAATTGATTTGAAATGCGGTTTTGAAAAGATATGATATTTTGATATATTAAAATGATTTGAAATGTGGTTTTGAAAAGATATGATACTTTGATATATTAAAATGATTTAAAATGTGGTTTTTAAAAGATATGATATTTTTGATATAAATGATTGGAAATGTGGGTTTGAAAAGATATGATATTTTGATATATTAAAATGATTGGAAATGAAGTTTTGTAAAAATATGATATTTTGATGTATTGAAATGATTTGACAGGAAGTTTTGGAAAGATATGATGTTTCTGAGATGGTTTGGAATTAATTTAATCTTTATTTTAATAAAGATTTGGATTTGAAATGATACTCTATTTTGAAGTATAAATATTATTTTAAAAGTTATAACAGCTGATTATAATAAAGATTAGTTGGCAAAGAGACTGGGATCGGATATCTGGCATACTCTCTGCCGATACCGAAAACCACTTTGACAACCGTGTATGCGGTGGAGATTCTAGAATGAAGTAGGATGGTGGCGACGTTCTTGAGGTACATTACGTGGACCCAACTCCCGTGGGTTGGCATAAGGTGGCTAAAACAAGAGCGATCTCGGGCGAAAAGGGGTAGCTCCTCTGGTCGGACACATTTCTTCGATACTATACTCTTACTTGTGGTTGATTTGATGACCATCCTTCGATTTTGATATGGGAGTGTGTTTCAAGGTGGGCGTATATGGCTGCTGCATTACCACCAGCCCATGTGCGTAATTGGTATATCTACCCTGGCATTGCATTGTGTGCCGTATCACCTAGCATATCGAGCCTATACTACGAGTTTGGTTTTCTCACGTAGCCCATGTGTATCTTCTCGTAGTCTCTCGATCAGGAGATATGCAGATATTGGATGGACTACAGGGACTATTATGTGTGAAGGGTGATATGGGTAGCCCGGAACGCTATTTAAAAGTAAGTTTATTTTACTGTAGACATTATTATAATAGTGAAATATTACTACATAGTAAATAGTTTAACGGATCCTTAGAGGATGGGCGGTCCCATGCATCCTTTAAGTTACTTGTACCTTATTACAGTTCACTTGAGTTGGTTTACATTATATAGTATATATTATCCTGACTCGAATGTTTGTATTTTTATTACGCTCGGGTCAGCCTGAGTTATTCACAGATTTGGATTCCACTTTATGGAGATTGGAAACGCTGGAGATTATCGGCTTATCTAGTTTTGTCTATTCCAGTTCTGTTGTTCTATTCAGCTTGTACTTGGTTATCATCTTGAGACTTCTGTTGTACTTTATTTATTCTGTTGTATTTTATTAAACTCTGATATATTTACATAGTATAGCTTCATGAACTACTATCTCTTTTACTTCCGCTGCTTTTCTTACTCTGCGTCTGTGTTCTGTGATTAATATTTACTGTATGTTCTGAGATTTGCCAAATTTTATTCACAACATGGTATTCTGAGCAATTCAAGTCCGACATGTGCGGATGCGAATGGTTGAAAATATCGGGCCGTCACACTAATGGTTGCTAGTGCAGATATAAACTTTGTAGCTTGTAGAGATACAAAGATGCATACTTTACTATGAAATATGAAATGAATGCTTGATGATGGGTTTCACTGAAGTATAGCTTGATTTGGTACAGTTCGAAGATTTCATGCAAGATGAAATGATTTCGTGCAATATAAATGACAACAATGTTGTTTTTACAAAATTTAGTAAGCTGTCAGGGGCTTCTAGTTTAATTTCTTATGGGATGGTAGAAGTTGCTTATGGGATGGTAGAGGCTATCACGTACAAACACATTCGTAAAGTTAAAATGAATAAATATTGATAAAAGATGATCATTTGATAAAGTTAGTAGGAACCTAGATAATTGTTCGCTTGATACTTGATTTCTAGTAGTTGGTATGTGATTTACGTTAATGGAAAATAATGTACAAGATGCATAGTCCATAGTTGAACGGAATGTATCCCTTGATAACTCAAGATAAATTAATGACATTCGTTAGGGTAGTAATCTGTAACGAGACGAATTTTGCCCGCTCAAAAATCGACATTCATACTTTAAATCGTATTCGAATACCGTAGATTCGAACGTTCAAATCCGATTCGTCGGAGCTTATAACAACATTAGGTAAATAACACAGCGGAATAAAAGAATAATGCATTGATATACAACACCGATACAATATCTGGTACAACAGAATGATACAATGAATATCAATATACATCAGAGATACAAGAAAATAGCAGCGGAAAGAAATATAGATAATGCTAGCAGCGTATCAAATAACTCTAAGATAGCCTTCAAGAAAGAACTCCAAAAACTGCAACTCCATCTCCAAGAACCAATCCAGCAATAGCTCGAACTCCCCATAACAATGCACCAAGCTAGGCAAGACTGGTGCGAACTAAAGACTGAACTAACTCCAGATAATCCACTGGACCTAACTATCTGAAAAACCAAGCTCTAGACTGCTTGTGTGGAAATTAGTCAGCAGCTAGAGTTTTGGAAAGGAACAATAAACTCCAGGTCAGTCATGGGACTGGTGTGAGCAACGAAAACAGTTTATCTTTAAAAACAATCAACAAGAGAATTTTAAAGTAAATTCGCAATGCTTTTTTGAAAATGAAACTACCATAAGACCTCCCACCACACACACAATGCAAACGCAGGCTTGGAGGAGATTTCTTCTTATGATAGTCAAACATGCTTAATACGCAGAAAATTTCTTTGATATTATTATTATAAGTGCACGGTGCAGAAAAGCATTTCGAAAGTAGAATATTAATCTTAGCCAGCATAGGCATTCCGCACTTATGCCTACTATAGCTACTATGTTCAATAGCAGGTTACCGCCACATTCCATAGCAGGTAATACAACTAAAACCGTACAAGGCTCGTATTGTTTCTTTAGATTTCCAACAAATGGCCAGGCCAAGGAACTTCCCATTGCCACATGAGAACGCCTTTGGAAGGACATCCCCAAGAACCTAACCATGATACCACCCTTTTCCAGAAGGAAATGAACATACCCTAAAGGGGCGCTACCCCCTAATAACCTTGCCGCATCTTTCCTGTTTTGACCATTTCGGGATGTGCGGCTCGACGAAGTCTCGTCCACAAAGCCACGCTTTGGTACAAAGCCATGCTTTGGGTCAACAAATGATCAAAGTAATGATCGCAAAGATAAATGATCAAACAAATGATCATATCATAAATGATCAAACAATGATCATTTCACAGCAACACTTAGCATGTCACATTACCAAATTGGGAATGTATCGCTGATAACCTTCAACTACATAACCTTTGAGCTCGTACGTCTTAGAGAAGGGTGTTAAGCTAAAAGAATAAATTCTCCGCCACCAACAGAAATGTATTTGAAAGAAATCTGCTTTATATCTCAAAATGTAGTGTCAGACACACAATCCATACAAGTCTGTTCCGGGCTCGAACAGAACCGAAGGCACTTCTTACGAAGCCCTTGCAATCCGGGTATTCACAATCCCGATCGGACTTCCCATCACTTAGGAAATCTCTATACCGGAGCAACTCAGTGCAGAGACAATCGACAGGTCATCCTATCGTTCTCGCAAATACCCGGTCTTCACCACCGGTCTTCAAATGCTATCCATAACGACGTATCACATATTCGGAATGGGATATATGACATAAAGGTCCTCTCCCGGCTAAACCGAATAGTGAGCGCAACATTTAAAACATATGGATATGGGATTTCAATTAAGTCACAACTTAAAACCCAAAAACTTTCTTTCAATGGTTAAACAATTTACCATTTCAAATCTTTAGACAAAAAGATTTATTTCACAGAGATCAATTCATAGATTTTCAAAAAAAATTCATTTCTATTGTATTAACTCGTTAAATCTTTAAATCAAAGATTTAACTTATAGCTTTCAAACTGTTTCTATAACTTGGAAGTCATTTTCATTTTCAAACTTGAAATTCTTTTTCACACAAATTGGACGTTCATTTCTTATGTGAAAGCTTTTATTATGTGAAAACAAACAGTTTTCGTTTTTAGAAAAATCCAATTTCATTTACACGAGTTAAAGCCTTAATTTGTATTCATATTCCCAAATTAATACATTTAAAATAGTTTAACTCATATATAACTGGTACAACACCTTTTAATCCCTAGTTTCGAATTATAGAATTTAATTTCAAATCTTGTATTTAAGTTTAAATTAATTTTATTTAAACTTCAAACCTAATCAAGTTATTCAAAATAATTTCATCCTTGAAATTCCATTTACAAAAGTTTTTCACTTTAAAACCAATCTTATTTTCAAACCATTTGAATTTAAAAATTCGAATTTAAAACTATTTTCAAAAATCTGTGACTAAATCGATTTCCTCGTGAAATCCATATTTGTGTGTGTATAAGTGTGGTCCAGGGGTTTAACACAATAGTGCAATATCATTCAATCATCACAGATTAAAAACACAGAAATTGTAACGACCCAGAATTTTTATTAATTAAAATTTGAATATTTAATTAATTTTAAATATTAATAAGTGAATTTATTAGTCAAATAAATTTTTATTTGAATTATTGGATTTAATTGGATAATTAAATCGATAATTTAATACGTTAAATTATGGAAATAATTGAAAATATAGTTAAATATGATTGAAAATGATTTGTAAAATTTTATTTTATCATATGGGAGTTAGAATGATATTTTAGAACTTTTAAAATCGAATTAAAAGTTTATTTGTGAAAATTGAATATTTTAATATTAAAATCGACTAGTGAAAATAGTCAATTTTTGAACAGTCTCAGAATTGAACGTAAACAGTTCCATTGGATCCGTAATAGTTAGTTATTGCCGGATTTCAATTTTCGTGTCAATCGGAGTTATCGTTTGATCGTGGCAACTCGAAACGCATCGAATTGTTTTTAATTTAAATTTGGCGAGTGAAAATAGCCATTTTTCAAAAAGTCTCGGATTTCGACGAAACCAGTTTCATCGGATCCGTAATATGATATTATTGTAAGGTTTCAAATTTCGTGTCAATTGGATTTACCGTTTGTCCGGTACGAATTAAAACGCCTAGAAATCGATTTAAATCGGTTTAATTTAAATTGAGCGTTTGTAGCCATAACTAGCATAGATGTCCGAATTAGCTTTCGAAACGTGTTCCATTGTGTCCGGAACGCGGGATAAACCCTAGGAACGTCAGTTTCGGCGCGTAAATCGGAGTTCGGAATTTCCGGAATGAATAGTGTTTCGGTTTTCTCTATAAATACACACCCACACCCTTCATAAATAAATAAAAAAATATCAAAACCCTAATTTTAACGTAGCCGCCACTTATACAACCAAAGGCCAGAAATTCGCAACCTTTATCCCTCCAAATCTTCCAATCCGTGAAGTATTACAACAAACTTCCAACTAGGAAATGGTAGAGCACGACGAGAGCTTGGAGATCAACGGTTGAGATCGAGTTTGGAGCACCAGAGGAGGAGCTACAGGGGTGCGTTCTCCATTGCTTGCGCACGCATTTCCATGCATTTGGTGCAGCCGAGCTCCACGTGCATATGGCCGAAGGTAGAGGTCGTGTAGGGCTTCGCAACGGCGCGTCTTGATCGAATTTTCATCGTGTGATTGAGGAGTATTATCAAACCCTAATTCAAGAATTGGGTTCGGCGGCCTCGTGTATAACCTGGAGATGATGCGCGTGATGTAGGAGATGAGGCTGGAGCGTTGGATCTGAATCTCACGGCTAGGAATGATTGTAGGGTTTAATTATAAAATTTTGTTGTAAATTAGTTAATATAAAATCGTGTAACTTCAAAAATGTATAACTTTTTCATACGAGGTCGAAAACGCGCGAAACTAGTTGCGTTGGAATCGTATGGACGAGCACTACGCGATGAAATTGGTTTGGAGTCGATCGGAGTTAGTGAGAATTTTGGGTAAAATTAAACGTCCGTTTAATTTTATTCGAAATAAATCGCTAAAACGGAAATAAAATCAAGGTGAGAACTTCTCACTCAATCGAATCAGTTTCGATTTTATTTTAAATAGTTAGATTTAGAATATTTGAATGCATGTTTGAATGTTGATTGATATCTATTGATTGTTAAAATAGACATTATGCGCCGTTAGTAAGCGGATGTTATTTAATAAAAACATATACCGCGAATATTTCATAAACAGTGAAATTGGTATTATATATAATATCAATATATATATATTGGCATATGTATATATTGGAGTTATTGATTTCCCGAATTTTTGTTTAGCGGATGAGACCCTATTGCGCCGTTATTAAGCGGATAATATTTAAATCCCATATACCGCGATAATTTCGTACTGGAGCGAAATTGGTATTGTGCTAATGTTTTTGGATGCAGGAAAACAGGTTGGAGGGATCCAACTGGATTCCTCAACAGTATTTATTTGATTATGGATATTTTGATATTCATTGATTTTCATATCGATATATGATATCGTTGTAGTCGTGATTGACTAGTTGGTGTGTAGCATCATTGGACCCAGATTTTGGGATTTTAAAATGATTTTTAAAGTGATCTTTGAAAATATTAAATATTTTTGGAATTGATCCATTTCAAATAAATAAACGTTATAATTTTTAAAGTTATAAAAAATTATAATTTTTGAGAAATATAGTTAAAAATTGATTTTTGAAATTATGGAGTTAAAATTTTTATAAAATAGTTTAAATTGGGAAATTTGAATTTATTGTGAAAAGTTTAAATATAGGATTTATAAAATTTAATTATTTTATAAATCAAGAGAATGGTGAAATTATAAAGGAATTTGAAGATGTTTTAAAGAACAATATAAATTGATTTATATTGAGAGATTTATAAATGGATATTTATAAATTGAAATATTGAATTATAAAACGAGTTTTTATAAGTGTTTAAATGAAGTGAAAATGAATTTTGTAATTGAATGAAATTCATAGAATTATAAATGGTGAAGTTATAAATGAAATTTATAAATAGTAAGATTTATAAATTTTATAAAGTTATTAAAAGAATGGTTTTGAATAAATCATTGAATCTTATAAGTTATAGGATTTATAATTATGAAGTTCAAAGGAACGATTTTTGTAAACGAATAAATTATAAGTGTTTAACTTATAATATGAACTTTTGGTTTATAATTGAGATATGAAATTGAATAGGTTAATAAAGGAATTTATAAAGGGAATTGATATAAAATAAATAGAAATAGAATTTATAAATGTTGTTGTATAAATTCGCAAATGACTTATTTTGATAAGTAAATTGCTGAAACCTATTAATGGAGTTATATTCACATTTTTGACTGTGAATAATCCTTAGAAATAAAATGAATAAAAGGATGAAATTTGTTAACAAAGAATATTCACGTTTTTGAATAGTGAATAATATGTTAAAGAAAATGTTTAGAATGTGATATTCTAAATAGAATTAAAACGATCTAACGATGTTTTACGCAACATTCGTTTAGACCCAAATAAATATGTTAAAGAGAATGATTTCCTTAAGAAATGAAATATATACTTAATTTCGATTTAAGTATATTGAATATTTTCCAAGTGTTGAAAATAAAAAGATTTGTGAATTACTTATTTTAATAAGTATGGAAATGTTTTCCAATATGAAGTGAATATTTAGAATTTATCTTTTTTGAAGATAAATTGAAAATGGATAGTTGAAATCATATATGCATGAATATTTTGGAATATAAATTCATTATGGAATCTATAAATGAAAAATGGAATTTGTTAAAAATAAATATTGATTTATTTTTGAAGTGTTGAAATTATATATCTTGTAAAGATATTTTGGAAAGTAAATAATTTGGAAAATTATTTGGAATCTGGTGATGTGTGCATATTCATTGATAGTTCAATAGCCGACTATCAATATTTCCCTTTGAATGGGTAATTGATGTGATTTGTTTGAATGTGAATGCCACACTTATTTTGAATAAGCGCTCACTATTCGGGTTAACCGGGAAAGGACCATGGGCTCGTATAACCCATTCCGAATATGTGATACGTCGTTGTGAATTGCATTGAAGATCGGTGTTGAAGACGGAGTATTTGTGAAAGCGATAGGATGACCTATCGATTGTCTCTGCACTGGGTAGCTCCTGGTATAGAGATTCCTTAAGTGATGGGAAATTCGATCGGGATTGTGAATACCCGGATTTCAAGGGCTTCGTAAGAAGTGCCTTCGGTTTTGTTCGAGCCTGGAACAGACTTCTATGGATTGTATGTCTGACATTACAAGTTGAGATATAAAGCAGATTTCTTTCAAATATATTTCTATTGGTGGCGGAGAATTTATTCTTTTAGCTTAACACCCTTCTCTGAGACGTACGAGCTCAGAGGTTATGTAGTTGAATGTTATCAGTGATATATTCCCAATTTGGTAATGTGACATGCTGAGTGATGCTGAAATGATCATTGTGTTGATTATTTGTGATAGGATCGTTTATTTGATCGTCTATCCTTTTGATCATTGTGTTGATCATTTGTTGACCCAAAGCATGGCTTTTGTATAAAGTATGTTTTTGTGGACGTGAATTCGTCGAACCTCACACCCCGTGAATGGTCAAAACAGGAAAGATGCGGCAAGGTTATGAGGGGTAGCGCCCTTTAGGATGTGTCCATTTCCTTCTGGAAAAGGGTGGTATCATGGTATGGAGCCCAGATACTTACTCATGTTGAAAACACTTTGTTATGATTGTGTGAATTGATTACGAGCGCTCGGTGAAAGGTCCCAAAGGAACGGGGGATGGCATATTCGGTCAGTTGTTACTTAGTTAGGGGTAACCCGGCCTTGTGTTGGTAGAGATCCGGTTTGGTTCTCGGGGATGTCCATCCAGAGGCATTCTCATGTGGCAATGGGAAGTTCCTTGGCCTGATCATTCGTTGGAAATCCAAAGAAACAATACGTGACTTGTACGGTTTTAGTTGTATAACCTGCTATGGAATGTGGCGGTAACCTGCTATTGAACATAGTTAGCTATAGTAGGCATAGTTCGAAATGTCTATGCTGGCTAAGATTTATATTCTACTTTCGAAATGAATTTTTCTCTACACTATGCACTAGTAATAATATCAAATGTTATTTTTAAATGCGTATCAAGCATCTTTGACTATCATAAGGAGAAATCTCCTCCGATTCTACGTTTGCATGTGTGTGTGTGCGGGAGGCCTTATGGTAGTCTCATTTTTAAAAGCATTGCGAATTGAATTTAAAAAAAATATTCCTCTATTTTGATTTTAAAGATAAATAAACTGTTTTGAGTTCTCACACCAGTCACATGACCGACTCGGAGTTTATTGTTTTCCTTCCTAAACTCTGGGTGCCCACCAATTTTCCACACGGGCAGTTAAGAGTTAAGGTTTATCAGGATATTCTGGATATTCTGGAGTTGCTGGAGGCAAGCTGGATGGCATGGCGTATTACTAGTTTATATAGTATTTCTTTTTCCGCTGCACTGTTTGTTGTTGTATGTTGTTGTACACTCTGATGATATGATGTGATGCAATATATAAAATGTAATAACTAATATAGTTCTTTGTTTAAAGATTATTCATTTATTATTATATGTTGTTCCGCTGCGAATTGTGAGATTCTGTTATTGTTCTGTTGTTTTCTTTCTTTCCGTTCTATTCTCCATTTTTCTATATTTTCAAATTTTCTATTCTCTTTCCTCTCTCTCTTCTATCTTTTTCCTCTTCTATTTTCTATTTTCTTTTCTCTCTATTTTCTATCTTCTCTCTTCTTCTCTTCTCTTTTCATAAATTCTTTTTAAAAACCCTAACATTCCGTGTTTCCGGCCTTCGATTTCTCGGCAGTCGATATAGTGAGTATCGATGTTGAATTTTCGGAAGTCGAAAAATCTCATACGTTACATTTGGTATCAGAGCATATGGTTAAGCGACAACCATGGTTCTGTTGGGTATTACTCATTAGAGATAGAGTCAGCAGTACTCTAGAATGAGTTTGAGTGTAATAATAGCTATGAGAGCGTATTTGTTAGTGAATATAAAATTGTTTTATATTGTGATGATTGGTTTGTTGAGTGGTATATGAACCTTCGTCAGCGTGGTCTCGACAACTATGCCGAAGGGGTTTCTAAACACTTGAATAGAACAATTCGGCACAATATTTGTTTTAAATTAGGTAAATGAAATAATTTTACCTTGATTATATTTTTATATATAAAGGAATAATTTTTCAGAATTATTAAAGTGTATGTAAGTTGATTGTTTAGTTGTTTGAATAATCTAAATAAAGGAATAATTGTATAAGCAAATGAATTATAAGAATTGAATTATAATTAAAGTGATTTACAATTGTGAAATAAACTTATATATATATAAGAAATGAAACTATATGAATATAAGTTGTAAATAAAAAATGAATTTAAAGTAAAATGAAATATAACTTAAGAGATATTGAATGAAATTGAATTGAATTAATGGATTAAATGTTAATCAATTAAATGTGAACTTGAGTTATATGAAATGAAATTCAACTTTAGTAATTGGATTGAATGAATGGATTGAATGTAAATCAACTGAATGTGAATTAAGTTGATATGGAATAAAGGATATAAGTGTTAATTCATTAAAATCTAATGTTATTGGAAAGTTGAATAATTGAATGAAACCAAATATAAGCAAAGGAATTTGGTTGTAATTAATATACATTGGTTGTTACTTGATTATTGATTGATTGTATATAATTCATTAAGTGTTAATGAAATTGGAAGCTAAGGTAATTGAAATTCAATTGGAAGTTAAATGAATCTTAAATAGAATTGAATTTGATTTGGAAGTGAACCAACTTGAATATGGATTAGTCAATATAAACTAATTGAAAATGAATGTTAATAAACATCCACTGTTAATGAATCGAATGTGATTAAATGGAAAACCTATTTCATTGAATATTAATGAGAATATAAATGAATATTGATTAGGTTATGGATGATAGTTGGTTGATGTTTGCATTTGTTGCTTTAGTTGCATTTGCTATGTTAGCATATATAGTTATTATGTTGTTATATGTTGTATATCGATACTATTATCTATATGCATGTTCTCATGTTGTTTGCCGAGTGTTTAGTAGGTGCGGATCGCGTTTGCTTCGCATTGGGAGCTCGCTTTCGCGCTATATTAGCTGTATATGCTTGCTAATAAAATATAAGGTACATATCTCGGATTAAATATCGTACTTTTACAAATTTTTTCCCTGCGGGATGCCTCATTACTTGATGAGATGTATATTTGTGATATATATACTGTCATTTTTTTTTTCGGATCGAGCCGCGCAAAGGAGACTATGGCGAATTTTTCCGGAAATTTAAGGCGTTAGAAAATTTTTGAGAAAATTGGAAAATTTTGAAAACTTAAACTTTGATTTGGAATTCAAAGTTAAACAATAGTAATTGTTTTTGAAAAGATAACTAAGTATGATTGGAAACTTAGTAAAGATTTGTAAGAAGTTTAACTATGAATTTTGGGAAAATTAATAGATTCTGTAACTTTTCTTACTTGATAATTTCGAGGACGAAATTCTTTTAAGTGGGGAAGATTGTAACGACCCAGAATTTTTATTAATTAAAATTTGAATATTTAATTAATTTTAAATATTAATAAGTGAATTTATTAGTCAAATAAATTTTTATTTGAATTATTGGATTTAATTGGATAATTAAATCGATAATTTAATACGTTAAATTATGGAAATAATTGAAAATATAGTTAAATATGATTGAAAATGATTTGTAAAATTTTATTTTATCATATGGGAGTTAGAATGATATTTTAGAACTTTTAAAATCGAATTAAAAGTTTATTTGTGAAAATTGAATATTTTAATATTAAAATCGACTAGTGAAAATAGTCAATTTTTGAACAGTCTCAGAATTGAACGAAAACAGTTCCATTGGATCCGTAATAGTTAGTTATTGCCGGATTTCAATTTTCGTGTCAATCGGAGTTATCGTTTGATCGTGGCAGCTCGAAACGCATCGAATTGTTTTTAATTTAAATTTGGCGAGTGAAAATAGCCATTTTTCAAAAAGTCTCGGATTTCGACGAAACCAGTTTCATCGGATCCGTAATGTGATATTATTGTAAGGTTTCAAATTTCGTGTCAATTGGATTTACCGTTTGTCCGGTACGAATTAAAACGCCTAGAAATCGATTTAAATCGGTTTAATTTAAATTGAGCGTTTGTAGCCATAACTAGCATAGATGTCCGAATTAGCTTTCAAAACGTGTTCCATTGTGTCCGGAACGCGGGATAAACCCTAGGAACGTCAGTTTCGGCGCGTAAATCGGAGTTCGGAATTTCCGGAATGAATAGTGTTTCGGTTTTCTCTATAAATACACACCCACACACCCTTCATAAATAAATAAAAAATATCAAAACCCTAATTTTAACGTAGCCGCCACTTATACAACCAAAGGCCAGAAATTCGCAACCTTTATCCCTCCAAATCTTCCAATCCGTGAAGTATTACAACAAACTTCCAACTAGGAAATGGTAGAGCACGACGAGAGCTTGGAGATCAACGGTTGAGATCGAGTTTGGAGCACCAGAGGAGGAGCTACAGGGGTGCGTTCTCCATTGCTTGCGCACGCATTTCCATGCATTTGGTGCAGCCGAGCTCCACGTGCATATGGCCGAAGGTAGAGGTCGTGTAGGGCTTCGCAACGGCGCGTCTTGATCGAATTTTCATCGTGTGATTGAGGAGTATTATCAAACCCTAATTCAAGAATTGGGTTCGGCGGCCTCGTGTATAACCTGGAGATGATGCGCGTGATGTAGGAGATGAGGCTGGAGCGTTGGATCTGAATCTCACGGCTAGGAATGATTGTAGGGTTTAATTATAAAATTTTGTTGTAAATTAGTTAATATAAAGTCGTGTAACTTCAAAAATGTATAACTTTTTCATACGAGGTCGAAAACGCGCGAAACAAGTTGCGTTGGAATCGTATGGACGAGCACTACGCGATGAAATTGGTTTGGAGTCGATCGGAGTTAGTGAGAATTTTGGGTAAAATTAAACGTCCGTTTAATTTTATTCGAAATAAATCGCTAAAACGGAAATAAAATCAAGGTGAGAACTTCTCACTCAATCGAATCAGTTTCGATTTTATTTTAAATAGTTAGATTTAAAATATTTGAATGCATGTTTGAATGTTGATTGATATCTATTGATTGTTAAAATAGACATTATGCGCCGTTAGTAAGCGGATGTTATTTAATAAAAACATATACCGCGAATATTTCATAAACAGTGAAATTGGTATTATATATAATATCAATATATATATTGGCATATGTATATATTGGAGTTATTGATTTCCCGCATTTTTGTTTAGCGGATGAGACCCTATTGCGCCGTTATTAAGCGGATAATATTTAAATCCCATATACCGCGATAATTTCGTATTGGAGCGAAATTGGTATTGTGCTAATGTTTTTGGATGCAGGAAAACAGGTTGGAGGGATCCAACTGGATTCCTCAACAGTATTTATTTGATTATGGATATTTTGATATTCATTGATTTTCATATCGATATATGATATCGTTGTAGTCGTGATTGACTAGTTGGTGTGTAGCATCATTGGACCCAGATTTTGGGATTTTAAAATGATTTTTAAAGTGATCTTTGAAAATATTAAATATTTTTGGAATTGATCCATTTCAAATAAATAAACGTTATAATTTTTAAAGTTATAAAAAATTATAATTTTTGAGAAATATAGTTAAAAATTGATTTTTGAAATTATGGAGTTAAAATTTTTATAAAATAGTTTAAATTGGGAAATTTGAATTTATTGTGAAAAGTTTAAATATAGGATTTATAAAATTTAATTATTTTATAAATCAAGAGAATGGTGAAATTATAAAGGAATTTGAAGATGTTTTAAAGAACAATATAAATTGATTTATATTGAGAGATTTATAAATGGATATTTATAAATTGAAATATTGAATTATAAAACGAGTTTTTATAAGTGTTTAAATGAAGTGAAAATGAATTTTGTAATTGAATGAAATTCATAGAATTATAAATGGTGAAGTTATAAATGAAATTTATAAATAGTAAGATTTATAAATTTTATAAAGTTATTAAAAGAATGGTTTTGAATAAATCATTGAATCTTATAAGTTATAGGATTTATAATTATGAAGTTCAAAGGAACGATTTTTGTAAACGAATAAATTATAAGTGTTTAACTTATAATATGAACTTTTGGTTTATAATTGAGATATGAAATTGAATAGGTTAATAAAGGAATTTATAAAGGGAATTGATATAAAATAAATAGAAATAGAATTTATAAATGTTGTTGTATAAATTCGCAAATGACTTATTTTGATAAGTAAATTGCTGAAACCTATTAATGGAGTTATATTCACATTTTTGACTGTGAATAATCCTTAGAAATAAAATGAATAAAAGGATGAAATTTGTTAACAAAGAATATTCACGTTTTTGAATAGTGAATAATATGTTAAAGAAAATGTTTAGAATGTGATATTCTAAATAGAATTAAAACGATCTAACGATGTTTTACGCAACATTCGTTTAGACCCAAATAAATATGTTAAAGAGAATGATTTCCTTAAGAAATGAAATATATACTTAATTTCGATTTAAGTATATTGAATATTTTCCAAGTGTTGAAAATAAAAAGATTTGTGAATTACTTATTTTAATAAGTATGGAAATGTTTTCCAATATGAAGTGAATATTTAGAATTTATCTTTTTTGAAGATAAACTGAAAATGGATAGTTGAAATCATATATGCATGAATATTTTGGAATATAAATTCATTATGGAATCTATAAATGAAAAATGGAATTTGTTAAAAATAAATATTGATTTATTTTTGAAGTGTTGAAATTATATATCTTGTAAAGATATTTTGGAAAGTAAATAATTTGGAAAATTATTTGGAATCTGGTGATGTGTGCATATTCATTGATAGTTCAATAGCCGACTATCAATATTTCCCTTTGAATGGGTAATTGATGTGATTTGTTTGAATGTGAATGCCACACTTATTTTGAATAAGCGCTCACTATTCGGGTTAACCGGGAAAGGACCATGGGCTCGTATAACCCATTCCGAATATGTGATACGTCGTTGTGAATTGCATTGAAGATCGGTGTTGAAGACCGAGTATTTGTGAAAGCGATAGGATGACCTATCGATTGTCTCTGCACTGGGTAGCTCCTGGTATAGAGATTCCTTAAGTGATGGGAAATTCGATCGGGATTGTGAATACCCGGATTTCAAGGGCTTCGTAAGAAGTGCCTTCGGTTTTGTTCGAGCCCGGAACAGACTTGTATGGATTGTATGTCTGACATTACAAGTTGAGATATAAAGCAGATTTCTTTCAAATATATTTCTGTTGGTGGCGGAGAATTTATTCTTTTAGCTTAACACCCTTCTCTGAGACGTACGAGCTCAGAGGTTATGTAGTTGAATGTTATCAGTGATATATTCCCAATTTGGTAATGTGACATGCTAAGTGATGCTGAAATGATCATTGTGTTGATTATTTGTGATAGTATCGTTTATTTGATCGTCTATCCTTGTGATCATTGTGTTGATCATTTGTTGACCCAAAGCATGGCTTTTGTATAAAGTATGTTTTTGTGGACGTGAATTCGTCGAACCTCACACCCCGTGAATGGTCAAAACAGGAAAGATGCGGCAAGGTTATGAGGGGTAGCGCCCTTTAGGATGTGTCCATTTCCTTCTGGAAAAGGGTGGTATCATGGTATGTAGCCCAGATACTTACTCATGTTGAAAACACTTTGTTATGATTGTGTGAATTGATTACGAGCGCTCGGTGAAAGGTCCCAAAGGACCGGGGGATGGCATATTCGGTTAGTTGTTACTCAGTTAGGGGTAACCCGGCCTTGTGTTGGTAGAGATCCGGTTTGGTTCTCGGGGATGTCCATCCAGAGGCATTCTTATGTGGCAATGGGAAGTTCCTTGGCCTGATCATTCGTTGGAAATCCAAAGAAACAGTACGTGACTTGTACGGTTTTAGTTGTATAACCTGCTATGGAATGTGGCGGTAACCTGCTATTGAACATAGTTAGCTATAGTAGGCATAGTTCGAAATGTCTATGCTGGCTAAGATTTATATTCTACTTTCGAAATGAATTTTTCTCTACACTATGCACTAGTAATAATATCAAATGTTATTTTTAAATGCGTATCAAGCATCTTTGACTATCATAAGGAGAAATCTCCTCCGATTCTGCGTTTGCATGTGTGTGTGTGCGGGAGGCCTTATGGTAGTCTCATTTTTAAAAGCATTGCGAATTGAATTTAAAAAAAAATATTCCTCTATTTTGATTTTAAAGATAAATAAACTGTTTTGAGTTCTCACACCAGTCACATGACTGACTCGGAGTTTATTGTTTTCCTACCTAAACTCTGGGTGCCCACCAATTTTCCACACGGGCAGTTAAGAGTTAAGGTTTATCAGGATATTCTGGATATTCTGGAGTTGCTGGAGGCAAGCTGGATGGCATGGCGTATTACTAGTTTATATAGTATTTCTTTTTCCGCTGCACTGTTTGTTGTTGTATGTTGTTGTACACTCTGATGATATGATGTGATGTAATATATAAAATGTAATAACTAATATAGTTCTTTGTTTAAAGATTATTCATTTATTATTATATGTTGTTCCGCTGCGAATTGTGAGATTCTGTTATTGTTCTGTTGTTTTCTTTCTTTCCGTTCTATTCTCCATTTTTCTATATTTTCAAATTTTCTATTCTCTTTCCTCTCTCTCTTCTATCTTTTCCCTCTTCTATTTTCAATTTTCTTTTCTCTCTATTTTCTATCTTCTCTCTTCTTCTCTTCTCTTTTCATAAATTCTTTTTAAAAACCCTAACATTCCGTGTTTCCGGCCTTCGATTTCTCGGCAGTCGATATAGTGAGTATCGATGTTGAATTTTCGGAAGTCGAAAAATCTCATACGTTACAGAAATATAGTTGATAAGCGATATAAACTATAACGCCCATCGCCCATTCACAGATTCACAGATAATATACAGATGCAAATAAATATACACAGCTCAATCTACAGAACAAAATATCACAAATCAGATAGGATAATCAATTCAAGGCATCACATATAATATGATCATTCATAAGTAATTCAAGCATCCAATAATCATTTATAAACAGGATTTATTTATCGTTTAATCCTATGTAATTCAATTTATCTCCAATTAAATTAATTACTTATGAATTTATTATCCAATTCTGATTAGATTATTTTCATTAAGTAATTACATTTAAATCATTTATAATTGATTATCTAATTTATTTAATCCAATAAATCATTAATATTAATCACTTTAAATCAATTACTTAATAATCCTTAGTTAATTATCCTTATTAACTAATAATATTTCTTAATCACTTTCTTAAGAAATTATCTTAGATTAATTCATTATTAATCATTTCTAATTATAAATTAATCTAAATTATTTATTTACAAATTAAAGAAATCATTCTTTAATTACCATATTAATTAAATCATTTGTATTACCTTAATTATCTCTAAGATAATTAATTTCTTTATTAATGATTTCATTAATATTTAAGTGTATTTCTATCGTTATACTTTAAATCTTAAATTCAAATTAATTTAAAAATACACTTAATCATTCATGTTATTTAGAACAATTTAAATTTCAAAAAAAAACTTTTTTTATTACAAAACTAAGATTCAAATTTAGATTGAATTCCAGATTTAAACTTGGATTAAATCTTTGTTAGAATTCATTTCTTTATAATTTTCAAATTCCATTTTAAATTCAAATTCTTTAAAACATACTTTAATTGCTTAAACTCCTTTATTTAAAACAATTTAAAATTTATTTTTTTTAAACTAAGTTTCAAACCTTAACTTGAATTTATTCTTTAAACTTTGCTTTAAATCTTGTTTCAAAATTTTAAATTAAACTTAAATCTGAAACAAATCAGGTTTCTAAAACCTGGTACCACTCAAGTAAAATAACCCGAGCTCCCACTATACTGCTTCGAGCCAACTCCATGTTACTTCGAGTAACGTGCGATGCAAAACGAGAGAACACCCGAGCTCCACTTCGAGTCACTCACGCTAAAACTCGAGCAACGTCCCGAGTTCCTTCTTCTTCCCCAAAAACGCAACCCACAGCCAAAACCCAAACGTGCACGAGTTACTTACGAGCTAGAATGACTACGAGATCAACAGTTCCTTCTTCAACAAAACAGAACAACCCAGGTACACGTGACGTCACCGTGCACGTGCACCGCCCCACGACGAACTTCTGGCGATCGACGATCCCTCCAGCAAGTCGTGTTCGACTACGTCAACAACCTCAGATCGAATCATAACCCATATCTGCTCTTGATCGAATTCGAGCATAGCTTGAAAACCTCGAACCCAGACACCCACCACAAACTCGCCTCGCCATCGCAACACCCATCACCTGTCGCCGCGAGCTTCCAGCCATGGCTTCCCTACTCACCATACCTCCTTCACCCAAAATTTCATACAGCTCGGTCAACCCACGGGGATGGAATCAACGAACATACAGACCCCTAAAAAAAACTCGAACCAAACCATATTCTTGATTCGCCCCAACATTTCTTGCATTCGAAATTTTTTTCAACATTTTTCCTAAATTCCTGAATCAACAATCTATCTCCACAACCAATTTCAACCTCAATCATTTGTTGAATCATCAGATATTCACAAAAACGTATTCTCAGTTCCTTTACGAATTGCACTCTGAATACTTACCTAAAATTTATCATTTTTGTTTTAAAAATCCTACCTTTATATGTTTATTTAAAATATAAAATCAAATCAATGATTTAAAAATAGTTTATTTTTTTCACAAATTTTGTTTTTACTGTAAAACTAATGTTTACAGGGTCTAACTCTTTATAAACTAACTTAAAACCAAATTTAATTCATAGATGATGCTTAACTAACCTATTTGTTGAAGATTGAAACCTACCTGAGATCACAGGTGAAAGAAGTGAAGTTTGGATTTAAATTAATCTCTGTGATAAAAAAAAACAGAGATGAACATCTTACCAAATCATCCAAACATTCATATGTATACTCAGAAAAAGTATGCATATATGTGTAACCAAAATTCACATACTTAAATTTTTTAAGTGCTACTCACTTGGAAGCATGAAGAACAGAAGACCCTACTTGAAATAGGCTTTGAATACAAGCTGGAATCCCACTTGTTTACTTGCTTGCATAATTGAAAAACAGTGGCAGGCTTGAATCAGGTTGATTCTTCTCCTGGGCTTTAAAGTATTGAATTCATTCCTAGTTTGTAATTTGTATTTTTACTGGCTTTGCTATGCTTAATTTTTTTTGAACGAACAAGACAGGATAGATATATATGTAAGAGAGATAGTGTTTACTGGTGTAGCTTGTTTTCTTTTGTGCAGGGTATTATATTATATTGCTTTGTATAAAGTGATTTTCAGTTTGCTTGTGCTAGCATTAAATGCAAGAGTACACGGTGCTTTATTTTACTTTGTTTTATAGATTTACTTACCTGCATACATGTTCTACTTGATGGCTAACAGTGTTGATGTGGTGGCTACATTTATGTTTTGGTGGAACGAGTTGAAATGAAGAGGAAGGTTGACATATAGGAGATATGTATAGGGTGATATTCTTGTACAACAGGTACAAGATTTTTATTTTTTTATTTTTTTTATTATATGCTCTGAGATTTCGCATTTCAAAGTGTTGCTACAAGGATATGTTGAGGCTTGCATTTCTTCTAACTCAGCTGATATAATGTGTTGTGCACCTAGATATCTTGCTTGTACTTGTTTTATACGTATTTTTATTTTTATTTGTTTGTTCTTTTACTTGCACTTCTATTTTATTCTTGCTTTGTTCCTTCTTGTCTCGGCTGCATATTTTTTTTCTTTGTTTGTTTCCTTGCATTTATTAGCTTGTTTTTAAATATTTTTCTTGCCTGCATTTTGGCTGCATTTTAATCTATAACTTATATTTTATTTTAAACATTTTTATTAAAAATTCAATTCAACTGAAATTATTTAACTTTGAGTTTCAAATTCAGTTTATCAATAAATCTCACCATTTAAAATCAAAAATAAATTTAATTATCAATTTAACAGTAATTAAATTCAGGATCGTTACAGACTTCCCCCCTTAAAAAGAATTTCGTCCTCGAAATTCGCCAGAGAGAGATAACTAAGATAGATGAAAGATAGAGGAACAATTTCAATATATTTTTTTCAGTTTAAAACTAAAGTATATCTATCAACCATATCAACCAAAGCAACCAATTCATCCAAACAAACAATTTTGGCCAAATTGGAGTTTATGTCCCATATTAATATATCGAATTTCTTTTCTGGATCTACCACGAACTATCAAAGAATTGAAAAGAGACGCTGAACAAAAGAGATTGATAGAGAA
Source organism: Allium cepa (assembly GCA_030765085.1). Classification (NCBI taxonomy): domain Eukaryota; kingdom Viridiplantae; phylum Streptophyta; class Magnoliopsida; order Asparagales; family Amaryllidaceae; genus Allium; species Allium cepa. The sequence continues at coordinate 769,824,336 of CM060939.1, read as the reverse complement.
AAGATTGTCTCCACTGTTGCAGGAAATTGACCATTTATAGTGATACTTCCCTGTCTCTTATCTCGTTCTCTTCTCGCACCCATACTCACTATCAGTGGATGGTAAGAGAATTTACTGAGGCATTCAAACGGATATCTTAGGGATATACTCATTCTAGGGATACTTCACCCTATCTCTAATGAGCTGCTTAATGTGTTATACTCCTGAGCTACAGTTCAACCTTAGCTCTGATACCAAATGTAACGAGACGAATTTTGCCCGCTCAAAAATCGACATCCATACTTCATATCGTATTCGAATGCCGTAGATTCGAACGTTCAAATCCGATTCGCCAGAGCTTATAACAACATTAAGTAAATAACACAGCGGAATAAAAGAATAATGCATTGATATACAACACTGATACAATATCTGGTACAACAGAATGATACAATGAATATCAATATACATCAGAGATACAAGAAAATAGCAGCGGAAAGAAATATAGATAATGCAAGCAACGGAACAAATAACTCTAAGATATCCTTCAAGAAAGAACTCCAAAAACTGCAACTCCATCTCCAAGAACCAATCCAGCAATAGCTCGTACTCCCCATAACAATACACCAAGCTAGACAAGACTGGTGCGAACCAAAGACTGAACTAACTCTAGATAATCCACTGAACCTAACTATCTGAAAAACCAAACTCTAGACTGCTCGTGTGGAAATTAGTGAGCAGCCAGAGTTTAGGAAAGGAACAATAAACTCCAGGTCAGTCATGGGACTGGTGTGAGCAACGAAAACAGTTTATCTTTAAAAACAATCAACAAGAGAATTTTAAAGTAAATTCGCAATGCTTTTTTGAAAATGAAACTACCATAAGACCTCCCGCCACACACACAATGCAAACGCAGACTTGGAGGAGATTTCTTCTTATGATAGTCAAACATGCTTAATACGCAGAAAATTTCTTTGATATTATTATTATAAGTGCACGGTGTAGAAAAGCATTTCGAAAGTAGAATATTAATCTTAGCCAGCATAGGCATTCCGCACTTATGCCTACTATAGCTACTATGTTCAATAGCAGGTTACCGCCACATTCCATAGCAGGTAATACAACTAAAACCGTACAAGGCTCGTATTGTTTCTTTGGATTTCCAACAAATGGTCAGGCCAAGGAACTTCCCATTGCCACATGAGAACGCCTCTGGAAGGACGTCCCTGAGAACCTAACCGGATCTCTGCCAACACAAGGCCGGGTTACCCCTAACTGGGTAACAACTGACACGAGTATGCCATCCCCCGGTCCTTTAGGACCTTTAACCGAGCGCTCGATAACCAACATCACACCATAATAAATAGAGTGTTTTCCACATTAGTAAGTATCTGGGCTCCATACCATGATACCACCCTTTTCCAGAAGGAAATGAACATACCCTAAAGGGGCGCTACCCCCTAATAACCTTGTCGCATCTTTCCTGTTTTGACCATTCCGGGGTGTGAGGCTCGACGAAGTCTCGCCCACAAAGCCACGCTTTGGTACAAAGCCATGCTTTGGGTCAACAAATGATCAAAGTAATGATCGCAAAGATAAATGATCAAACAAATGATCATATCATAAATGATCAAACAATGATCATTTCACAGCAACACTTAACATGTCACATTACCAAATTGGGAATGTATCGCTGAAAACCTTCAACAACATAACCTTTGAGCTCATACGTCTCAGAGAAGGGTGTTAAGCTAAAAGAATAAATTCTCCGCCACCAACAGAAATGTATTTGAAAGAAATCTGCTTTATATCTCAAAATGTAGTGTCAGACACACAATCCATACAAGTCTGTTCCGGGCTCGAACAGAACCGAAGGCACTTCTTACGAAGCCTATGCAATCCGGGTATTCACAATCCCGATCGGACTTCCCATCACTTAGGAAATCTCTATACCGGAGCAACTCAGTGCAGAGACAATCGACAGGTCATCCTATCGTTCTCGCAAATACCCGGTCTTCACCACCGGTCTTCAAATGCTATCCATAACGACGTATCACATATTCGGAATGGGATATATGACATAAAGGTCCTCTCCCGGCTAAACCGAATAGTGAGCGCAACATTTAAAACATATGGATATGGGATTTCAATTAAGTCACAACTTAAAACCCAAAAACTTTCTTTCAATGGTTAAACAATTTACCATTTCAAATCTTTAGACAAAAAGATTTATTTCACAGAGATCAATTCATAGATTTTCAAAAAAATTTCATTTCTATTGTATTAACTCGTTAAATCTTTAAATCAAAGATTTAACTTATAGCTTTCAAACTGTTTCTATAACTTGGAAGTCATTTTCATTTTCAAACTTGAAATTCTTTTTCACACAAATTGGACGTTCATTTCTTATGTGAAAGCTTTTATTATGTGAAAACAAACAGTTTTCGTTTTTAGAAAAATCCAATTTCATTTACACGAGTTAAAGCCTTAATTTGTATTCATATTCCAAAATTAATACATTTAAAATAGTTTAACTCATATATAACTGGTACAACACCTTTTAATCCCTAGTTTCGAATTATAGAATTTAATTTCAAAACTTGTATTTAAGTTTAAATTAATTTTATTTAAACTTCAAACCTAATCAAGTTATTCAAAATAATTTCATCCTTGAAATTCCATTTACAAAAGTTTTTCACTTTAAACCCAATCTTATTATCAAACCATTTGAATTTAAAAATTCGAATTTAAAACTATTTTCAAAAATCTGTGACTAAATCGATTTCCTCGTGAAATCCATATTTGTGTGTGTATAAGTGTGGTCCAGGGGTTTAACACAATAGTGCAATATCATTCAATCATCACAGATTAAAAACACAGAAATATAGTTGATAAGCGATATAAACTATAACGCCCATCGCCCATTCACAGATTCACAGATAATATACAGATGCAAATAAATATACACAGCTCAATCTACAGAACAAAATATCACAAATCTGATAGGATAATCAATTCAAGGCATCACATATAATACGATCATTCATAAGTAATTCAAGCATCCAATAATCATTTATAAACAGGATTTATTTATCGTTTAATCCTATGTAATTCAATTTATCTCCAATTAAATTAATTACTTATGAATTTATTATCCAATTCTGATTAGATTATTTTCATTAGGTAATTACATTTAAATCATTTATAATTGATTATCTAATTTATTTAATCCAATAAATCATTAATATTAATCACTTTAAATCAGTTACTTAATAATCCTTAGTTAATTATCCTTATTAACTAATAATATTTCTTAATCACTTTCTTAAGAAATTATCTTAGATTAATTCATTATTAATCATTTCTAATTATAAATTAATCTAAATTATTTATTTATAAATTAAAGAAATCATTCTTTAATTACCATATTAATTAAATCATTTTATTACCTTAATTATCTCTAAGATAATTAATTTCTTTATTAATGATTTCATTAATATTTAAGTGTATTTCTACCGTTATACTTTAAATCTTTAATTCAAATTAATTTAAAAATACACTTAATCATTCATGTTATTTAGAACAATTTAAATTTCAAAAAAAAACTTTTTTTATTACAAAACTAAGATTCAAATTTAGATTGAATTCCAGATTTAAACTTGGATTAAATCTTTGTTAGAATTCATTTCTTTATAATTTTCAAATTCCATTTTAAATTCAAATTCTTTAAAACATACTTTAATTGCTTAAACTCTTTTATTTAAAATAATTTAAAATTTAAATTTTTTAAACTAAGTTTCAAACCTTAACTTGAATTTATTCTTTAAACTTTGCTTTAAATCTTGTTTCAAATTTTTAAATTAAACTTAAATCTGAAGCAAATCAGGTTTCTAAAACCTGGTACCACTCAAGTAAAATAACCCGAGCTCCCACTATACTGCTTCGAGCCAACTCCACGTTACTTCGAGTAACGCGCGATGCAAAACGAGAGAAAACCCGAGCTCCACTTCGAGTCACTCACGCTAAAACTCGAGCAACGTCCCGAGTTCCTTCTTCTTCCCCAAAAACGCATCCCACAGCCAAAACCTAAATGTGCACGAGTTACTTATGAGCTAGAATGACTACGAGATCAATAGTTCCTTCTTCAACAAAACAGAACAACCCAGGTACACGCGACGTCACCGTGCACGTGCACCGCCCCACGACGAACTTCTGGCGATCGACGATCCCTCCAGCAAGTCGTGTTCGACTACGTCAACAACCTCAGATCGAATCATAACCCATATCTGCACTTGATCGAATTCGAGCATACTTCGAAAACCTCGAACCCAGACACCCACCACAAACTCGCCTCGCCATCGCAACACCCATCACCTGTCGCCGCGAGCTTCCAGCCATGGCTTCCCTACTCACCATACCTCCATCACCCAAAATTTCATACAGCCCGGTCAACCTACGGGGATGGAATCAACGAACATACAGACCCCTAAAAAAAACTCGAACCAAACCCTATTCTTGATTCGCCCCAACATTTCTTGCATTCGAATTTTTTTTCAACATTTTTCCTAAATTCCTGAATCAACAATCTATCTCCACAACCAATTTCAACCTCAATCATTTGTTGAATCATCAGATATTCACAAAAACATATTCTCAGTTCCTTTACGAATTGCACTCTGAATACTTACCTAAAATTTATCATTTTTTTTAAAAAAATCCTACCTTTATATGCTTATTTAAAATATAAAATCAAATCAATGATTTAAAAATAGTTTATTTTTTTCACAAATTTTGTTTTTACTGTAAAACTAATGTTTACAGGGTCTAACTCTTTATAAACTAACTTAAAACCAAATTTAATTCATAGATGATGCTTAACTAACCTATTTGTTGAAGATTGAAACCTACCTGAGATCACAGGTGAAAGAAGTGAAGTTTGGATTTAAATTAATCTCTATGATAAAAAAAACAGAGATGAACATCTTACCAAATCATCCAAACATTCATATGTATACTCAGAAAAAGTATGCATATATGTGTAAAGCATATCATTCCAGATTCTATCATGCAACCAAAATTCACATACTTAAAATTTTAAAGTGTTACTCACTTGGAAGCATGAAAAACAGAAGACCCTACTTGAAATAGGCTTTGAATACAAGCTGGAATCCCACTTGTTTACTTGCTTGCATAATTGAAAAACAGTGGCAGGCTTGAATCAGGTTGATTCTTCTCTCAGGCTTTAAAGTATTGAATTCATTCCTAGTTTGTAATTTGTATTTTTACTGGCTTTGCTATGCTTAATTTTTTTTGAACAAACAAGACAGGATAGATATATATGTAAGAGAGATAGTGTTTACTGGTGTAGCTTGTTTTCTTTTGTGCAGGGTATTATATTATATTGCTTTGTATAAAGTGATTTTCAGTTTGCTTGTGCTAGCATTAAATGCAAGAGTACACAGTGCTTTATTTTACTTTGTTTTATAGATTTCCTTACCTGCATACATGTTCTACTTGATGGCTAACAGTGTTGATGTGGTGGCTGCATTTATGTTTTGGTGGAACGAGTTGAAATGAAGAGGAAGGTTGACATATAGAAGATATGTATAGGGTGATATTCTTGTACAACAGGTACAAGATTCTTTTTTTTTATATGCTCTGAGATTTCCCATTTCAAAGTGTTGCTACAAAGATATGTTGAGGCTTGCATTTCTTTTAACTCAGCTGATGTGATGTGTTGTGCACCTAGATATCTTGCTTGTACTTGTTTTATACGTATTTTTATTTTTCTTTGTTTGTTCTTTTACTTGCACTTCTATTTTATTCTTGCTTTGTTCCTTCTTGTCTCGGCTGCATATTTTTTTCTTTGTTTGTTTCCTTGCATTTATTAGCTTGTTTTTAAATATTTTTCTTGCCTTCATTTCGGCTGCATTTTAATCTATAACTTATATTTTATTTTAAACATTTTTATTAAAAATTCAATTCAACTGAAATTATTTAACTTTGAGTTTCAAATTCAATTTATCAATAAATCTCACCATTTAAAATCAAAAATAAATTTAATTATCAATTTAACAGTAATTAAATTCGGGATCGTTACATAATCAAAGTAGAGATTTTTGTAATGTTAAGCTTCGAAAGGGTTTGTAGATGAGCATACCATTTATAAAGTTTAAGTCTTTATGATATAATGAGAAGAAAATAGGAATTTTGAAAGGAGGGTTTGATTATAAAAAAGTGATCTCTAAAATTTATATATAGTTTTAATATGAAATTACTTGGTTATAAGTTGGATAGCAACATTTTAGTGGAGTTTATGTAGTCTGATTTTTATTATGACTTTATCAGTTTGATATATCAGTTATTTGTCATGCCTTTGGGCTTTGAACTACCGTGCTTTTGGCATTGATAATGCCTGTATGCACCAGTATATATTTATCATTATACATTATTCTTTCCATTGTGAGCTACGCGTTGAGGTCATACCGAAACCTAGATTTTTTTTATTAAATTTACCACATAGTATGTTATACTTGGTATTAGCATATATTCAGGGCATCGTAAATGGAAGGTCGTTACACTTGGTATCAAAGCATAGGTTATCCGATTAGAGAGAAGTGGACCATGCTATATTGTCGAATGACTTAGGAGTACTTGAGTGAACCAATACTGCAATGAGTACGAATGTATCAATAAAATGAACCATCTGGACATTAGGAAAAAAAATACACATAGAGGGCTAGGTCAATTAAGAGATGGATAATCCATGATGGATGCAACGTTGAGGGTGTGTACTTGTCTTTTTGATAATTGATATTTTTAATGTGTAGCATTCATCACTGTAACATCATTATTGTTCATTTAGAAAGCCCATTATGTGTAATACATATATTCCGCACATTTATATTCTTTAGAAATATATTGGTGTACATGAAAGCAAAAGGTTATTCATATGCAAGTTTCAGCAAATGCTGAATGCTAACAACTAAAGAAAATAAAAACTAATGTAAGAACTTTCTGATTGAATTACTGTATACATAATAAATACAAAAATATCACAAATTTCTATTTGTTACTGTGCATTTACCTGGGTAAAATTCTATCCAACAATTCTCCAACTTCGCACATTATAAGTACGGTAAGAAGAGCTACAAAATTAAGGGAAAGAAAACTTTAACAGTAATTAGCGGTCAGTATCTAATGCAAGCTAATTGAATAACATTAACAGTAACTGTTGTTGCTTGTATGAGTATCGGTTCCATTAAACAGAACAATAGATTAATAGAAAGAATCTAAATGAAAAGATGGCAGTGACCATAAAGATGAACACATACTCCATAATTTTGTAGACCTTTATAGAATCCACGCGTACATCATAAAATTTGACTAAGATTTTATGCCCAGAGAGAGCTTTTAAGATTTTGACCTCCCTGCGAGCGTCCTCTATTGCTAGCAATTTCAGCTAATCAATGTTTATCTTTAAAAGCAGTTTGGTTATTTATTTATAAAAGATAGTGGTGAAATATCAACGATAATACCTGTTATAGCTGACCATACATGCAAATAATAAGTTTGTCCATGTAATTTTTGATAGTAAAGTAACCTATAAGCTTTCAACATAGAGCAACTACTTATTCCATAACCAATGTTTCTGCATTACACGATTTGTAGCTATTTGGGTATGTTATATGATGATGATTTTTTCTTTTTCTGTTCATTTTTGTTGTAAGCTAGACTAGTAATTAATATGCACTGGTGATGCCTCCATGCAAGTTTAGTCAAGCCAAATTATATCATTAGTTGTACAGTAATTACAGTTACAAACGATTTCATGTGAAATGTAATGGTGTGTTTAGTAGGAACCACGAGTACTTACTACGGGAGCATATGTGGATGATATTTCAACTTTCATGTAGACTCTGCTTATTTTCCAGTGACAAGGCAAGTTCAGTGAAATTTTTAACATGAGATGGGCATACCTGAAGTAGCAACTCACTATACATGCACATTAATTTTTAACATGAGATGGGCATACCTGAAGTAGCAACTCACTATACATGCATATTAATTTTTAACATGAGATGGCCAGTAAATAATGAATCACAAATTATGTCGCGAAGTCTACGAACTATACTTGCACATTAATTAAGTAAAGCTTTGTGCAACGTTATAAGATATGATGTTGGAGACTTCACATACGAAAAGATTATATGTTGCGCAACCAAAGACAGCCAACATAGATATTTTGAAAAACAAAAAAGTTACTCTCGTGATATTCACTATGGACTCATCGCAGAAACTTGTTACACATTTAGGCAAAAATGAACTCATAAAATGATTAGCTAGAAGGTTAAACTTACTACACATTTTGTTAGTTGAAAATAATAACAATAATAAGGAGAAAGCAAAACTACACATCAGCACTTTATCAAAAAATTGCACTGAATGCATAATCAACATGTACCAACTAAATTTTTAGCATAGGGATGCATGAAAAATAGTCAATTCTTGGTAAAGCACAATAAGAAAGTCTCTAAATATTCTACAATCACAAAATTCATATGGAGTTACTGTTTGAGTTGTTACCATAAATTGGCTGAAAGGCATTTTCTTCTGAGCTCTAAAACTGTGAACTTTGTTATGGTTAGCTAAATCAAAATATACCTCATGCCCTATTTGTTCGACTAAATCTACATCTTGAGCAAGCTTGAAGAATTTACCCTAAAAAATGGAAGAAACGTTGGTTGTTCATTCAATTGAAGACGAAGATCGAAGATGGAGACGAGTATTGAAGATGAAGACGAAGGTGAGGAGGTAGCTGCGATTTCTCTAACGCTGCTGCGACATGAGGAACTAAAGACGCTGATTGTCGAAGATGAACACGGGTATCATTAAGTTTGTCAGTTGATTGTTTTAGAAGAGTAAGATATGACAAAATTTGTATATTTAGGGAATTAAAAGTTGCATCAAACATGATACAATTTTTTTTGGCTTCAGACAATTTGATAAGGTTCCTATAGTAGTCAAATCTCTCTAGTGGTCGAATTGATTATAGACAAGTCTCTATCTTTGGGCTTTACAACCGATAAGCCATCATTCCTTCCATGGTCAGATGGGTTGGTTGAGAAGTTTCCGTTGTAATTGGCGCGTTGCTAAAGCTATATTCTATTCGTCGGCTGCTGTTATTAGGGTATACGTGTTGTTTGCAAAAAATGCGAAATAAATTTATCTTCTAACACAAAGCAAAAAATTTAATTACCTAATTGTCACATACATGGTTCTAGATATATTATTTAAGTACTTCAAAATGACCGAATTAACTTTAAAGAAAATGTAATTTCAGTTCACATATAAAGGCAATAGTGATAAACTAGCAAGAAATTCATTTGCTCATTCTTGTTTGATTTAATCATAATAATAACTAAGTTTATCATTATGTATACCTATTAAGGTTCTAAACTAAAATGTCATATTAAGTTTTAAGCGCAACATGATAGACAATTAGAATCAATTCACGCATTATCATTGGATTAAAGAATAGAAAGCAATTGGAATAGTGAGCAGGTGGTAATTATGGTAATGGAAAAATTATCGTTAACATGTAATTAGTAATTAAATATTGAACTACATCAATGTACTACTATTATTTGTATGGTACCAATAAATTTACTAGTATTAACTATAAATCTAATGGTAAAGAAATGCCCAAAACTTTTAATAATCCTTTTTTTGAACGCTTTGTCATTTAAATGATTTCTTTGAATGATAGAATTCAATTTAATCGATGCCTAAAAGGTTAAATTGGGGACACAATGAAATCTGGATATGAGACAGCTTTCATTGTTTTGATAGCGTCATTTCCTTGCATTTTTAGTATAACATCAGGGATAGAGGATTTTAAGTGATATATTAGGAGTTGATGGATAAATGACCCCAAAATCTAACTTTTGCAAACGAGTTGAATTAGGCCATGAGACTGCCATTGCATTTAGAATACTATTTAGGAGTCATTTTAATTAAACATCGAGCTGTTTAGGGTTATAGACTTTGAGTTGTAATGAAGATGAGTTGGTTAATTACTAGAGAGGATGGTTTTGGACCCAACGCACATTAGCATTGCATATAAATAGTTACAACCTTTGGCTCTCCCCCTTGTCTTTTCATATTTACATTGCCTTTTCTCTTACGCTCTCGTTCAAAAACCTAAAGCTACAAGCCCATAATCCAATCAAAGACCATGAAATAATTTCCATAAAATCAAATCAAAATCTCCAAAATCCCTCTCATGCCGTCCTATACAATTTCTATTAGTATTGGAGAATTTGGTGGTGATTTGATTTTCGAACATAAAGAGGAAGGGGCATAAAGAATATGTTCTTGTTGCTTTGGGGTTGCTAATGGTAGCTATTGCAGATATAAATATTGTAGCTTGTAAAGATACAAAGATGCATACTTTACTATGAAACATGAAATGAATGCTTGATTATGAGTTTCACTGAAGTATAGCTTGATTTGGTACATTTCGGAGATATCAAGCAAGATGAAATGATTTCGTGCAATATAAATGACAATAATGTTGTTTTTACCAATTTAGTAAGCTATCAGGAGCTTCTAGTTTAATTGGTTAGGGGATGGTAGATTTTTCTTATGGGATGATAGAAGATGATCATTTGATAAAGTTAGTAAGAAACTAGATAATTTTTTGCTTGATACTTGATTTCTAGTAGTTGGTATGTGATTTATGGTAATGGAAAATAATGTGCAGGATGCATAGTCCATAGTTGAACGGAATGTATCCCTTGATAACTTAAGAAAAATTAAGTACATTCGTTAGAGTAGTAATCAAAGAAGAGATTTTTATAATGTTAAGCTTTGAAAGTGTTTATAGATGAGCATACCATTTTTAAAGTATGAGATTTTATGATATAATGTGAAGAAGATAGGATTTTTGAAAGGTGGGTTTGATTGTAAAAAAGTGATCTCTAAAATTATATATAGTATTAATATGAAATAACTGGGTTATAAGTTGGATAGCAACATTTTAGTAGAGTTTATGTAGTCAGATTTTTATTATGACTTTATTAGTTTAATATATCAGTTATTTGTCTTGCCTTCGAGCTTTGAACTACCATGCTTTTGTTCATTGATAATGCCTTTATGTACCAGTATATATTTATCATTATGCATTATTCTTTCCATTGTGAGCTATGCGTTGAGGTCATACCGAAATCTAGAGTCTTTTTTTAATTAAATTTACCATATAGTATGCTATACTTGGTATTAGCATATATTCAGGGGATCGTAAATGGAAGGTCGTTACACTTGGTATCAAAGCTTAGGTTATCCGATTAAAGAGAAGTGGACCATGCTATATTGCCGAATAATCTACGAGTACTTGAGTGAACCAATACTGCCATGAGTACAAATGTATCAATAAAATGCAACATATGGACAATAGAAAAAACAAAGTACACATAGAAGGCTTGGTCACTTATGAGATGGATACTCCATGATGGATGCAACGTTGAGGGTGCGTAATTGTCTTTTTGATAATTCATATTTGTAATGCGTAGCATACATCATCGAAGTCCGGATATGATCTTTAGAGTTGGTACTTGTAATTCTTGAGAAGTAGAGATATATTGAGAAATTTCTATTACAAGAACATTGAAGATGGGTTATGATGGTTATAACTCTTCCTCTAAGAGAAGACTCATCGACATCTAAGCATTTATTGACCGACATTCAAGGGAGTAATGCTAACACTCCACTATAGATGTTCTAGTTGACACAAGAAAGAAAGGGTGGCTTATTGAGGACCTAGGCTAGGACCCAATTTTACAGAGTCGTGTGAAGACATTCCAAATCTTATAGAAAGTCCTATAGCAAAACAAAGTCCTATGTGTATACTCAGTGTTACTTGGGAATATGAGATTGTACCATTCGACATATGGATTTAGACAAAATGTAGAATGGGGATTGCACTGAGATGACTTTGGCAAAGCTTGAATGAATGGGTTTGTTATTACATAGAAAGTCCCTTAGTATATCGAGTCCTATGAGGGATTGACTATTAATATGATCTAATCTTAAGTGAAGTCAATCAGTATTGACTTAGAGTATCCAAATATGTTTCCATGGTTTCTAATTCACCTCCTTCTCATGGGACTAAGTTTTATATTTATTTCGGATAAGGATGTAAGCCCATAGTTAGGTTTCTAGGAAAATATTCAGTAAAGTGACTGCTAAAGGATTAAAGGTAAGTCAAAGATATGTATACGGAAAGTTCCATGAGAGATGCATACTTCAAAGAAAGGCAAACCTATTGTAGCTGCTATAAAGGCAGTTAGCTATAAGACTTCTGTAACAACCCTAATTTTGGGTAATATTATTTAGAACATTTACTTGGATAAATTAAATAAAAATAATGTTAATAGTTAAGGGATCGAAATTTGTTAATTAATAAGGGGCCATGACTTAGTGAATGTATAAGCAAAAGAAAATTAATAATAAGTAAGTAGGAGGAATATGGTAAGGGTAAAATGGGAACATCGTTTGTTCTAATACGTATAGCCCTTTTATTCTTCATTCGTTATTCATTTTAACATTCACAAACAAATCTAAAACCCTATTGAGCTCGGCCGGCCACCGTTAGGAAGATTCAAGGAGAAGGAAAGCTAGGTTTCAAGTAGAAAGCTTAAGCAAATCAATCTAAGGGAAAATCTCGACCTCCTTAACACCAAGCCTAGGTGAATAATTTTATTTACATCTCACTTTTGATAATAATCTCGGTTTCAAGGTTTGATCCAAATTATTTTGTAAATAATATGCCATGTTGTGTTTGTTTAAATGGATATATATATATATATATATATATGGTTGTTGATGATTTATATGATTTCATATGGATTATGATATGTATAAATTAGAGAACCTATTAAATGACAGCCAAATGAGTTGCATTTTTTATATATGATCAAAAACATTATTTTAGAAGTGGGCTTCAAGTTTCATAATTTTCTAAGTAATTATGGATTTATTATAAATTTTCTATGAGAGAAAATAGTTAATATTGGGTTTAAATTATTTAAGCCGAGTATATAATGATTTTGGTTTGAAATTTATATATGTTAGGAAATACATTAAAGGTGAATTATTTAGATTTTTGGTAATTTTCCTATGTACTTTACTATGGTTACAAAATTATTTACATGTTTGTTAAGGAAGGTTTATTTGTTAAAATGATTTTAATTATTAATTAATAAATTCGACAGCCGGTTTAGGAAAGAATTTCGATAAAGAGTTGGCAACCAATCATATTTTGTTAAATTAGACAAGTTAGGTAAAAAGGAATCACTTTGAAAGGCAATAAACCATTTTTATTTAAATTACAACTTCAACACTACCTTAGCTTGCCTCAGTTACCATGCTCATCTAGACCTTCCACACCTATTCGAAACCAATGCACATGATATCAAGCAATTGGTATTTGGTATATTAGAGAAAGATGGAAGGAATGATGGTGCTGAAGGCATGCTTTTGAAGGGGTTGAAGCCACTTTAATTAGCTTTTGAATCAATCAACTTACCTTTGTTTAAAAAGAGGCTTTCAAACAAATTGCTGCTTGCTTTTGTTTTTAGAAAGGAGCTTTCAAAAGAGTTGTCGCTTACTTTTTTTTAAATAAAGCTATCGAATGGATGGCCGCTTTTGAATCTATTCGATACTCATGTTGTCACATTCATACCTTTCAAATTAGATAAGGCTGTTATAGCCATAAACCAATGTATTCAAAAATGGTGCTTTCGCCTTTTAAGCCGCCGTCTCAATTCTTTCGAAAGGGTCGTATAGCCGCTTTTAAATGGTTTAGGATACAATGGTTTCGAAAGAGTGGGTTTCGAAACTATCCTCTTTCTTTTACATAGGATTAATGCTTTTGGAAGTAATGATTTTGTCTTTGTTCTTTATGACCCTGTAGTTATATTAAAGGTTAAACCCAAATGGTTTCGAAAGGAATAATTTTAAATGGTTTCGAAGCAATGTTTCCCCAAATCCTTACTCGAACCCAATGCTTTCAAAAGGTATATTTTAAGTGTTCCGAGAGGTTTGATTTAAGTGTTTGAAATGAAGGTTTCCAATGCTTTTTTAAAACAAGTTTAAATGTTTTCGAAGGAAGGTGTCCAAGATTTTATATAGTGATTTCGAAAGGGATGCTTAATTATCATGGAAGGGATTGGTTAAAGTTTTAAACAAGAGTTTCGAAGTTATGGCTTTGACTTTAAGGCCTAAGTTTCCTACATTAGAAAGGGGTTTTAATATATTTTGACGAGATAGAAAATCCCTTTGATTTAGATTTCGTCAAGGTTATTTCGTGTAAAGCATATGTCATGGCATAAGTATTTTGAGTAAAGCAAAGAATATGATATCCTTGTTTTATAAAGGTATGATTTCAAGGGAAAATCATTTGTAAAGATTGTTTATAAGGAAAAGAAACTTGAATAGGGTAGTTAACCCTAAGTATATGATCCAGATATTATAGGACCGGATAAGACTGATATGGGATCGTGCCATATACTTTAGTTATTAGCCCCTAGCTAAAATAAGACCAAAATTTCTATATGTAGGGATTTGTCATAGGTAAGACTAAAATGGTATTACACACAGAAGGGAATATACGGAGTAAAATTATGTTATCGGTGAGCCTGCAAAACCATTAGGATCAGTTGACTCTAAAAGAAGACAGTTAAGGGAAGATAGTCCGGTATTGTATCTAATAGAAGTTAGAATGTTTATTATGTCATGTAGGCCTGAGTCAGCTAATGGTTATAGTTTGCCAGATAAAACTATGATGTGGACGGATAGTCCATTGATTACCTGATTTATATGTATATATGTTACTTCTATTATTATTATAATCCGTTTGATTACAGGTATTTGATTTGCAAAAGAAATGCTTTTAAATGGATATTAGTGAGGGGAAATTCGTTCCGCTAAGCGGCGTGGTCTCACTTAATATCAGAAAACTGAGATGTAATATAATTATTCACACTAGGCATTATGTATGACTCAAAGTTTATGTTTTTCCCTTAATATCTTGGGTGCTCAAAATTATTTTTGTGTAGATTGAGAGTTAAGGATGTTTTAGGTTTAGTAGGTTGGACGAATAAGCTTTCGAAGACGTGGAGGAGGAAAAAGATAACTATGTAGGATCTATTTAGTATTATTTTTGTTGTGATGTATTTATGACTTATATGTCTACCTAGTACTCTAATCATCTAAATGGGAATCTTCATATGTCAATCTTGGCATAATTTGTAATAATTATACTTGAGCAAAACCTGTGAATCGTTTTGGGATTTTGTAATTGAATATGAAATATTGATTTGAAATGTAATTAGAAAAGAAGTTTTTTTAATCTGTGCTGATTTTATTTCATATTCATTTTCTTCTAATATTATGGATACCATTAACATTGTCGTATTTTATCACCAGAAGTTAATACTATAGCTGACTGCATCAGCTGTAGCGTTTAGCTTCGGACCTCAAAATAAGGGATATTACAACTTGGTATCAGAGCATAGGTTTATGAAAACTTAAAAGAAATTTTAAACTTAAAATGATTTTAAAAAAATCATAATCCTAAAGAATTATAGAAAAGATTAGGATGTGGGATAATGCTATAGCAATGTACTTGTATTTGCTATATATAAGTATATGCTTTATCTTTATTTTTTCATCTATCTTAGGCAATTCTTTTGTATCTTAAAAGGCTTGAATGCAGATTCTAAGGAAGTAAGATATAGATGCTAGGAATGGAAGTGTTAACATTGGTGGAGGAAGCACCACAACCATTAGAAATGCCAGACCAGACACTAAAAGGAATTCGGGCTGGGTACAAACTGCAACTGTGGGTGCTGGAGCATTGCAAGTTGACATGGGTGCTATGTACCAGTTCTTCATCAACATGATGCAAGTTGAAGCTGCTGCGGGATTAGTTGACGAAATGCTAAAGAAGGAAATCATGGAGCTCTAATGGTCAATAACTATGCAGTACTAAGCAGAGATTACGCCAGGCTTAGAGGAAAGCCGTTTATCGGGAGTGAGGATGAAATTGAAGTGGAGAATTGGTTGCTTCATTGTGAAAGGATTTTTTCTGATGTGAGACTCAATGATGAGCAGAAAAAGATATTGGCAACCCGACAGTTGCAAAGAGCAGCACTATACTGGAGGAACAGTGTTCTGTAGGAGTAAATGTGGAGACCGTAACTTGGGTGAAATTCAGAAGGAGATTTGAGGGAAGATTCATGTCGGAAATCGCCATGTCAACTCTGCTCAGGAAGTTTGCTGAGTTTGTAACATTCCTGAAAATTAATCATGTTTAATTTGATAATTAATTTAATTTTGGAATTAAATTGTGAATTATTCATGAATTAATCAAAAAAATTCTAGAATAAATAAAATTTAGATTACATGTAGCAATTTGATTTGAAATAGTAAGAATGAGTATTTTATAAACAAATATTGAATTTAAAAATAAATGTATTGGAAATAAATAGAATTTAAAACCTTTAAAAAGTCAATGATAGTTTGTTTCTAAATATTTTTAACTATATTAATATATTTGGAAGGTGTATTGATTTTCAAAGAACTAATGTGCTAATTATCAAAATATTATTTTTTAACATTTAATCTTCTTATATATATATATGTATACATATATGAATGAAAGTGATCATTTGTTAATATGAAATCAAATTATTTAAATCATTCTTTTCTTTTTATAAAGCTGTACAAAAATAAATAATACAGAGTGTATGAATGTAGAATGTATAAAAATATATATGTGTATGCAAATATAGTGAGCTAAATTAAAGGTTGTAATGTGAAAAACAATGGAGGTGAAAAATTTATTAGCGTAAAGACGAATATAAAAGAAGATATAAAAATTTTTGAAATGGAGGCATATGATACGCATGGAATTACATTTACATAAAGGTTTAAAACAAAAATTTACAAAACAATTTGAATTAAGGGTATAAACACCATTTTCACTTCATGTAACAAGGGTAAACAAAAAAATAATAATAAACAAAAGAAAAATCATAGAAGCTTCTCCTATAAGCCTCATAGATTTTTGAAAGGAAAATAAAGTGATCTTGAACATCATAAAAATCAACAACAAAGGAGAACATAAAAAAAAAAGCTGGAAAAAAAATTCTAAAGCAAAACAACTTCGATTCAAATCAAAGGAAGGATTCAACTCAAAATATCAAAACAAGGAGCAAGTCTAACTTCAACATAACCAAGCATGTAAAGGAAAAAAATAGGTTTTCAAAGCATTTACAATTCTCTGTTCAAAGATTCAGGTGAGAAACTCTCTTTAAAAACCCAATCTTCTATCTTGATTGTGCTCAGTGATAATGAATGAGATGAATAATGTTGTAAATTGTTTGTATGTACACATATGTGTACATATATGTACAGATTTGATGATGCATGACTGTAAGTAGGTACGTATATACCTCTGTTAAAACCTACAGGCTATAAAATAACTTCAAAAATAAATTCTCATTCCTCTGATTCTTGTTAGGTCTAAGGATCTAACAAAATATACTTGTAAAATCAAGACTCAAGTAGGAAAAATATTTATAAGTAAAATATGTTAAATTATTTCCTGGAATTTAGAAAATACAGTGGGTTTTTAAGAATATCAAAATTTTGAATATCTTAATTTTAAGATCAGATTATACAACCAAGTTTGTATCATGAAATGATGATTTTTGATATGAGTCTCGTGATTTTTAAGCAAGTAGGTATAGTGAAATCGCGAGATGAATGGAAAATGCTTTTCTGTCAATTGTCGTCGATCGAGGTCAAGCTTGGCTTGGGATTTATTTAAGAGGAAGCTTATAGATCAAGGATGATGGGAAAAATACTAATTGAATTTATCAATAATTATGGTGGAGGAACGGCGAGGTTATAGGGTTTAGTGAGAATTTTGTACGAAATTGTAATCTTGGGTGTTGCGGCATCTATAAGGTATCGGGTTCCATCGCAAGCAGTGGAATGGAAAGGTGGAGCTTCAGCGAAGTTGAGGTCAGAGATCGATGATCTCTGGTGGTTGGGTTCGTCGTGGCGAGAAGGATATTGGTCGGGCTTTGATGCTCCAAATTCGATCATGTAACTCGATTTTGATTTCGAGTTCAATTCAATATTCTGGGCGATTGTGGTGATCGAGGGGATGGTTGTTGGCGCGTGGAAGGTGACGGCGTCGATCACTGTTGCTCTGATGTCTTGTAGATGTATATGCGCGTATCATTGTATCAGGTGGATTGCGTGTTTGGGGAAGAAAGGTGACACTCGAAGCACGTCTCGGGAAATTTACGTATTAACTCGAGTTCTTGTTCGAGCGTTCTATGCATTTTACTGGGTAGGGACTTAAACAAAATTTTAAGGTTTAAAACGAAGTTTTTGGGGAGCCACTGGGGTTATTGGGGGAAAAACTCGAAGTAGGGCTCGAGTTCTTCAGTGTTTATCTCGGGTTTGATTGGTGTTTTATGTTTCCAGTCTTAAACACTTTAACAAATTTGTTAAATAAATTTCTGAAATTATTTATTTTTATAAAATGATGATTTTATTATAAAATTAGAAAGTATAAGTTAAAGGTTTTGAAATAAAGGATCTTTAAAACAATTAAGTTTTAAACTTATATTTTTTGCAAGTTATTTTAAATAAAACTTAATAAAGTGATTTAGGAATAAATCAAAAGTTTTAAATTTTTAACTTAAAGGTAAGTTAATTTATATCGTTGATGATAATCAAGTAATTAGTAATTTATAATTAAGATTAATCTATTTACAATTTGTTAAGATTTGATTAATTAATAATTAAGGGTTTATTAATTTAAGTAATTAATTAAGGAATAATTTATTAAGATTTAATTAATTACAGTTAAGGATAAATTAATTTAGATAATTAATTAAGAAATGATTAATTTATGAAGGTGATTAAGACTTAATCAATTGTAGTTAATGATAATTAATCATTGATTAAAGATTACTAATGAAAGTAATTATGTGGTTGATAAATTAAAAACCACACAATTTATTCATCTTAATTGAAGATCTTGATTGTTATTGAATGCTATGTGATGGATTGATATATTTGATATGTGATGTGATGCTATGTAATGCTTTATGCTGAGCAGTTATATCTGTGATGAATATACTGTTGTATGAATATGAAAACCCCTTGGCCCGTGAAACGGCGTTTGAATTTCGATGCGACAGGGAGTCGGATTCCAGTTGGTTATCTGAAACCCACATCGAATCGTAATGATGAATCTTTGTGATTGATAAATTTATTTTATCTATGAATCTGTGAATGAAGATAAGCGTTATGGGTTATATCACTTATCGATATTGATATGATTGAATCTGTGATGATTGATGTTATGCACTATTGTGTTAAACCCCTTGGACCACACTATACACACACGAAAATGGATTTTACTAGAAATTGGTTAAGTCACAGGCTTTTTAAATAATTTTAAAATTGAATTTTTGAATCCAAATGGTTTTGGAAATTGATCGGATTTTAAGTGAAAAACTTTTGAAAAATAATTTCAAAGATAAAAGTTATTTTTGAATAACTTAATCTAGTTTTGAATTTGATTTAAATTTGAATTGAAAATTTGAAATTGAATTCTATGTTGAGAAATTATGATTTTAAAAAGGTTATACAAGTTTACATGAATTTAAACTATTTTAGAAGCATTGCTTTAGGAATTTGAATTAACCCAAGGTTTTAACTTGTATAAATGAAATCTGTTTTTTCTGAAATGAAAACTATTTGTTTTCAAATAATAAAAGCTTTCATATAGGAAATGAAATTCCAATTTGTATTTAAAGGAATCTCAAGTTTGAAATGAAAATGGTTTTCCAAGTTATGAATGAATCTTTGGAAATGGTTTTGGAAGCTTTATATTAAAAATTGTTTTGAAATCCGTGAATGGATCTTGGTGAAACTGGGTGAACTTTGTAAAATAAATATTTTTGTTTAAAGATTTGAAATGGTAATTTGTTCAAACCATTTGAAAGAAAGTTGTGAATTTTAAAGTTGTGACTTGATTGAAATCCCATACCCATATGTTTTTAAATTTTACTCTCATTATACGGCTTAGCCGAGAGAGGACCTTGTGTCATATAACCCATTCCAAATAATGATACGTCGTTATGGATGGCATTTGAAGATCGGTGGTGAAGATTGGGTATTTGGGAGAACGATAGGATGACTTATCGATTGTCACTGCATTGAGTAGCTACGGTATAGAGATTACCTACGTGATTGGAAGTTCGATCGAGATTGTGAATACCCGGGCTGCAAGGGCTTCTTCAGAAGTACCTTCGGTTCTGTTCGAACCCGGAACAGACTTGTATGGATGTGTGTCTGACGTTATGCTTTGAGATGTAAAGCTGGTTTCCATCAAATACATTTCTGCTTGGTGGCGGAGATTTATTCTCTTAGCTTATCACCCTTCTCTGAGACATACGAGCTCAGAGGTTATGTAGTTGATGGTTACTAGTAATACATTCCCAATTTGATAATGTGGCATACGAAGTGCTGCTGATCATTTGTTAATCAAAGCATGGCATTGTGAAAAAGCATAGCTTTGTGTACGAGACCTCATCGAGCCTCACACACCGCTAATGGTCGAAACAGGAAAGATGCGTCAAGGTTTCAAGGGTAGCTCCCCTAGGGTATGTCCATTCCTTCTGGAAAAAGGTGGTATCACGTATGGAGCCAAAATACTTACTCATGTGGACACTGTAGTATATTTATTATTATCTAATGCTGTTGGTGTAGAGGATCCTCGGATAAAGGTCGCAAACGACCGGGGATGGCATATCTTAGGTTCTACTTCTGGGAAGGGGGTAACCGGCCTTGTGTTGGCAGAGAGCCGGGTAGGTTCTCGGGGCGTCCCTCCAGAGGCATTCCCATGTGGCAATAGGAAGTTCCTTAGCCTGACCATTTGTTGGAAATGCAATCATCCAATATGAGCCCTTTACGATTGCAGTTGTATTACCTGCCACTTCAGGTGGTAGCTATAGTAGGCATAGTATAATGGTACCTATGCTAGCTGAGATTAATATTATACTTTTGAAATGTTTTCCACTATGCACTAATAATAATATCAAAAAGGATTTTTGTGTAGTAAGCATGTTTGACTATCATAAGGAGAAATCTCCCCCAAGTGTGCGATTGCATAGTGTATGTGCTGGGAGGCCTTATGGCAGTTTCATTTTTCAAAAAGCATTGTGGATTTCAAATTTTTAATTCTTTTGTTGTTTTAAAAGATAAAACTATTTTTGTTTACTCACACCAGTCCCTTGACTGACCTGGAGTTTATTGTTTTGTTCCTAAACTCTGGATGCCCACAATTTTCCACACGGGCAGTCTAGAGTTTGATTTTTCAGATAGTGCGGTAGTAGATATCATTTTGGTAACCTTCAGCTTTCTGTTTGATATATTTTGGAGTCTTTGGAGTCCACAGACTGCACTTGCTTAGCTTTGTGCAACCTTGATGGAAATTAGAGCTTAGAGTTTTAGAGCTTTGTCTTTGGAGTTTGGATTGGAGTTGCAGTATTTGATTCTATTGAAGACTCATCTCATATTGTGTCATGTACCGCTGTATTTTGTGTTGCATATATCCTCTGATGTAGATGATTATCATTGTATCAAATTGATGTATCAGATATTGAATTCATGTTGTATCAGTGATATCATCTTTTGTTTCCGCTGTGTTATTTATCATCTCATGTTGTTGCAAGTTCCGGCGATACGAATTTAATGTTGTATGTCGGGCATCGAGTTCGGGTCGTCACAGAGTTGGTGTAAGGAGACATGAAAATGTTGGAGTATGCTACCAAATTTGAGGATCAATCAAGATACGAACACGCTACGGTTGATATGGTTATCAAAAGGAATGAGAAGTTCATCTGTAGATTGAGACCCAAGCTTGCTAAAGCAACTTTGCCACTATTAGGGATCTATGCGATGTAGTTGTTGAGATGGCTTAAAGGCATAAGGAGATGCTTGCTCTCTTTAAGATAACAAAGTAAGGGAAACCCAAGGTGGGAAGAACTAGAAGAGAATGTTTCTCCATAAGAAAGGCGTTTAGAAAGGAGGAGCAACCAAGAAAGGAAAGGCCAGTGTAGTCTGCTGCAAGTGTCATAAGAAGGGACACTATGCTCACGGGTGTCGAACAGGAAAAGCAAAGAAGGCTACTGATAAGAAAGAAATGAGGTGCTTCAACTATGATCGGATTGGAAATTATAAGAACCAATGTAAGGAGCCAGCCAAGAATGGAAAAGTCAAAATATTTGCATTGGGACCAGCTACCTTAAGGCCAACAACAGAGGAGAAATGAAAGTCGTGTTAGGAGGCACGTCTTTGATTCATGGTGTATCAGTTAGAGTTCTATTTGATACTGGTGCATCACATTCTTTTATATCTCATTGTTTGGTTGATAAGCTTAACCTAGAACCCACATACTTAGTTACTTCCTTAAAGGTTGCGAATCCGATAGGACGATATGCGACTCTTGGAATGGGATGTGACTGCTTGGAGTTTGAGTTATTAGATCATATATTTTCTTACAATTTGCATGTAATTGATTTTGTAGGGTTCGTAATTATTTCGGGTATGGATTGGTTAAGTAAGTATGATGCTAGGAATTTTGCCCTGATAGGAAAATGATACTTAGTTACAATAGTTGTAGGTGTTCAGGTTCTATACCTCGTAGAAAACCCATTGAGGTTAATGATTGGTTGAGTGTTATGGAGATAGAAGATGAGTTGAATCAAATTTTCATAGTTAGAGAATTTGTAGATATCTTTGATCCCTTGATAGGACTATCACCAAAACGAGCCATTAAGTTTCGGCTAGATTTTGTACCTGGAGCTGAACTTGTGAGTAAACCACCAAGTAGAATGACGCCTACTGAGATGGAGTTAAAGGTGTAGTTGATGGATCTAGATGGTAATAATTTTATCAAACCATGCAGTTCACATAGTGGAGCGGCCGCAGTATTTGTTAGGAATCCGGATAGATCATTGAGGTTGTGTATTGATTATCTTAAGCTAAATGAGAAGATGATAAAGAATAGATATCCATTACCTAGGATTGACAATTTGTTCGATTAAAATTTGAGTGGATTCAAAGTATTTTTCCAGTTGGATTCAGCAATAAGGTTCCATCGGCAAACTGATTTTTCTCTAATTAATCTGATTTGTCTCTAATTAAACTTAGGTTATAGAGTGGAAAATGTAAACCGATTTTTCTCTAATTAGTCCAATGTTGATTATGTAAAAAAAATTGTAACTATTCGATTTTGTGTATATTTTCCATTATACATATTAATATTTACTTGCAAAAATATGTACCAATACACAATTGAAGTGTAGACTGATACATGCAAATTGATAAATTGTATACTATAGAAGGTCAAACAATAATTTCTGCTCATACTGAGACAATAGATGAATTCGGTAGTGGTTATGAACTGTGACTATCTGAAGGTTCTTTCTTGCTATCAGTCGGGAAGGGGAAGCACAAGTCAATGTGAAAATGATGTTAATATAATGTTTGATTTTATTCTTCCTCCCTTTTATTAAGTATGTGCATAGAATACCGTTTACTTTTGTACTTTTATATTGATACTTGAACAGTGTTTTCAATGGAGTGGTGCTACAAGGGACAGAGGAATGGTAGTTCTATTTTTTATTATCATATATTAGACTACTTAAAAATCCATAGCCGATTGATTTCCTCTTTGAATATTTAATAAAGTAACTTAATCTCATTCACATTTTGAAAAACGATTGATTTGTGCATGTACACGCATAAAAAATGCAACATTACGTCCATGTTAAAGTCATTTAGTAAGATCCAAAAAACTTTACAAACAATGTTTTCTTAATACCAATTCCTCCTACATACATGCATCGCACGTGCCAAAGAGTCGTATTTTTTTATGTATGTACGTATGTATATATATACGATTCATATTAAAAAATCAATTTTTTTGGACCAAGCAAATTGAATTGTATGAGCCATATTAGCTCAGCTGGTAGAGCGCATGGCTTTTAACCATGTGGTCGTGGGTTTGATTCCCACAGATGGTGCTTTGTGATTTTTTATGCAATATTGTGTATTTCTTATATCCTTTTGACCATCCCTTCTTTTTCTTGCTCTTTACTATTACCTTATGTCGAAAAGCTCATTTTTGAGTATTGATCTATTTTCCCTTGCAAAAGGTTCAAAAAAATATTTTATTCGTTAACACACATATATATATATAACACTTTTGATTTAATTAAATAAACTGAAAAAATCTCCTTTCATATTTTATAAAAAAAACATCCTTTTTAATTTTGACAAAAAAAACTATACATACATATTTTTTTCTGAAGAAAGCATACATACATACGTAGTTATATATATATATATATATATGGAAAAATTTAATTGAAAACAATGGATCAAAATATTTGAAATCTAAATGTGTGTTTATATCATTATTTAATAACTTTTTTATTTAAATACTTGTTGATGAAATTTTTATTAAAAAACACTTTTTCATTTAGCCAAAAGAAATTTAGTTTATATGCATTGTCGAACATACACAAACACACACATATGTATGTATGTATGTATGTATCCGTGTCTGTGTATTCTTATACTTCATGAACATGCACAAATATATTAAGGAGATATTACTGATATTACATGCTCATTTTATGATCTAAAATCATAGTTGTTACAAACATACACACATGTGCACATACATACATATATACATATGTTCTATGTTGTCGTTCAATAAATGTCTTAGGTTAGCCAATACCACATACGATATTCACTACATGAACTTGAATTTCCATTAAATAAAATATAACAAACTAAATAATAAATTAAAGGTGAATTAATATAAAGTTTTTTAAGTTGTAACGAATAAATATAAAACAAAATAAAATATAATTCATAATAAACTCCCTTTTTTTAGCAAATATTCACCAAGGATGATATAGTTAAAATAAATTATTCATATAACTACAACATAAAGACCTAGTGCAAATTTAATAAAAGAAAGTTTTCTAAAGTTCTCCCCTTTTACACCATCACAAATGCACCTAATCCAACACTTTGCAAGTCACTTAGCCAACCAAGATATTATGGTTCATCGACAAAGGGGTGGTAGTGAGCAACCTTCTTACTCTCAAATTATTTCCTATATTGGATCTCATTAGATTTTGAATGGAAAAGGAAGTTCTACCACTAGGATGTAAAGTAATGCATGAATTAAAATTCACAACCAAGTCCTCAAATTTTCACCTACAAATATAATCTATGGAATCTGGAAAAAAAACTGGTATAGAAAGTTCAAACCCTTGAAATTGATAATAATGAGTTTTCATGGAAGAATTTCTCTTCTAAAATATTTAACAAAAAACTTGATCACAGACTATCTCGTTAAAATGTTAGTGATCTCCAATATATCTTTGCAAAGATAAAGAAGAAACTTAAGCATTTTTTGCAACTTGCCAATAAATGTCTTACTAATTCTCCCGTGGTTAGTAAATTACTGGAGATAAAATTCAATAAGATGAAGAATAACCGGAGCTTATGCGATTTTGCGTTATTACAGTATCATAATTTGATGCAATAATTAACTAAATTATCAAATTTATTATTGCGTTTATTCTAAAAGTTGATTTCTCATTTCTTGGGTCAAAGTAGAACAAGCACCTTTGAAAGGATGTGACTACATGCTACAAAAGACTCAAACATTTCTTTCTGTATGGGTGTGTAGATAATCCCTAAGTCATTTGGGGCCTTCTTGTTTTGTATAAGGAAGAGGTGTCATCAAGCAATCCCCATCCTTGTACCTTTGATGCTTTAAGTAATGGAAAGACCCATTGTACCTTCTCGTAATATTTTTGTAATTTTAGTCAATAAATATCCTTTTGTTCTTTCTGCCATTATCTATGTTAATTTTCTTTTACATTCTTATGTTGCTTCGTATAATTCCTTTTTATTATGAAACACGATGTACAATTTCATTTTTCCTAAAATCTTTCATCGGTTATGCTTAAGACCCATTATGTACCAATAGACTATTATGATATATTTGAGCTATGATGATTTGATGTTAAAATACTATTGAAACGCTATTGTAAATTAAAACCTTAGATAAAGTTCCTTGAAATTTTAAAGCAACTTTTGGCTTCTTTCCTTGGAAGATCCTTTCAAAATTTTAAAGCACCCTTTGACATATTATTTTTGATAGTAACAGTATGTTCTTGAATCATTCTATTTTGAACAATCGCCTTATCCCAACACAATTAATCAGTATAAGACTTAATTTGATTTATGATTGCCAGACCAATCATATACTCTATTTCGATTGATTGCTTCTACAAAAACGAGACACGGGATTAAAGGCTTGCTTGGATTATTCGATCACTCTTTTTAATATTCAAAAAGTTGCTTTAGAATATAAGATATAACCACAACTTTTTGTTTTGGAACCATCATCTAAATAAAAAAATTAAATGCATAATCTTTATCGTGAAAACTTCAAAAAATTGTTCATTCAAGAAAATCAAAATGTTATTTTTTGAACAATTTTTACTTTTAAAATAAAATAATAGACTATGTTTTGTTTTATCATACAATGATGATATTTTTATCTTTCAAGATACAATAAAATTGTTTATATATAATATAATATCAAAAGACTTACTATAAGATAAATTAGTTCACATAATACTATCTTTTCTATTTAAAGTATTTCATTTTTTGAAATGATGAGTAATTTTATCATAATTGAAGTACACTAGTATCTTTCTGTGTTTTAGGATAAAGTAATAGGAAATAAAGGGAATTCGACGGTGAACATTATATATAGTTTTAACTAAAAATGATAACTATTTATCTTTTTATATAAAACGGAAAATTAATCGATCTTAATAATATTAAGACCAATGATAAAATGATTTTTTCATTTATCGTTTTAAATACAATGGCAAAATGATAAAATAATAAATTCTGTTATTATATGTAATAAAATGACAAATTACAAACACTTCACATTCAATGATAAATTATAAATTCTTTTATTTATTAGGTAAAATGATAAATGCTAATATTTATGTTTTAAAAAGATTGGTATTTTTTTGATAAAATTCTCATGCCTCCAGTATAAGCAATTTTCATAATGTCGTTTAAGCATTCACGTTAAAAAATATCAAATGGTAGAAACTCCTAGTTTTTCTTTTCCCTCATTACCAAATTGATGTTTCTGGAGTGGGGAAAGAATAGTACTTCATAGCTATTGCAAACAAATACGGGGAGAGAGGATCTCCCTATTTAACATCCCGGTTGCTAATAATGAACCCATATGGAGACCCATTGACCAGTGTAGAATCAGTAATTGATGAGATACACCTATAAATCAAAGAATTTTTTTTCGAAATCCTACCAAGGTTAGCCTGTGATAGATAAATTCTCTACAAATGTTAGCATATGCTTTTTGCAAAAAAACTTTAAGGCATAAGTTGTCAGAATGTTTCCCAATGAAAGTTCTTACCATTTCATAAAGAAATGGAGAATTTTGCACTTATGTTTCTTCCATTTTGATTATGAGAAACCAACTCATTCAAATACTCTTTAACTATGTTGCAAATGACATAAAAGTTATTTTATAAATTACTTTGCAATATGAAATAGGCCTATAATCTTATATGGACCAAGAATTTTCTTTTTTTTGCAAAAGTGGATTGAACTATTATTTATTTTATTGGTAGAATGATCACTGTAAAAGATGCCTTTGATTGTTGTGGTCAACTCTCCTTCATGCCCCAATGGTTTTTATCGAATTTTGCCCCAAATCAATCAGGCTCTAGACTACTATTTTGATAAATCTGGAGTGTTGCTGCTTTAATTTCTTCTCCAGCAATACCAACCTCCAATTTAACTCTTTCTTGGTCAATTAGATTTTTCTATGAAAAATTTGTGCAAAGTTAATTATTGCTTTCAAAATTGTATAAACTAGTAAAAGTCCATTGCACTACCTTGAAGTTGATTGTTTTGGTCAATCGATTGCCAATTTCCCATGACTGTGTAATAGCTGCTTATATCTTTTTTCACTTTTGTAGTAGTCATATGTGAATAGAAAATTTTAGAACATTGATCACTTTCATTTTACTATTTAACTTTCGATTTTTGTTGATTTACAATGGCATGACCATGCATTAATGTTCCAAGTTTAAAATCACTATCTTTGTACTCATTGACAAATTAGAGTCGGAAGGGTTTATTCTCCTCCCTTGTTGATAAATTATATACGACGTTCTTCTTTTATTTTCATTTTCAGTATTGCATAATAACCACCAGTCAAGTTTGAACACTATACAAATACTTTTGCAAGTTTTATAATGACCTTGAAACCTTATTACGTTCGTATAAAACAATTCTACCTATTGTTAACTTAGTCTCATTTCTTACTTCCCCCCATCAAATATAACTAGGGTTTCTTCTTCTTCTTTCCTAAAATTTCTGATGATCGTTCGATCTTTGGATCTGACAATATTCTTGTAAAATTTCTTTCTTGCTATTGATTTTTTATGAGCATTTGTTCTCTAATAGCTTGCCGATAGTTGATTTATGTAGTTTTTCTTCTCAAAATCCTAAGACTTTCATTATCTTTAGATCCGATGATATTCTTGTAAAATTACTCCCCTGCGAGTGGTTTTACATGAACATCTGTTTTCTAGTAGCTTGCTAATAAATGATTTATATTTTCTTTCTCAAACTCCTGAAACTTCTTTGATCTTCAGATCAGATTTTACTCTTGCAAAATTACTCTTTGAGAGTGGTTTTGTAAGAATATCTGCTTTCTGATGACTTGCTGGTAGATAATTTATGTCTAGTTTCCCTTTGATAACTTGTTCACGAAAGAAAAATAGATCGTTCTCTATGTGCTTAGTTCGTGAATGAAGAATGGGATTAGCTGAAAGAGAGACTGCACTCAAGTTATCGCATCAGATTACTTACTTTCTAGAGGTATGAACTCCAATTTCTTCGATGAGTGATTCGAGCCACATAATTTCGGCTGTTGCACCGGCCACACTGCGATATTCAGCTTCAGTACTCGAACAAGAAATAGTTGATTGCTTTTTGGAACACCAGAAGATTGGTTTATCTTCTAAATAGATGCAGTGACCTGTTGTGGATCTTCGACCGTTACAGTTCGATGCCCAGTCTGCATCTACGTATCCTTGAATGTTTAATGCTTTACATGCTTTTAAACGTATTCCTTGATTTATAGTGCCTTTTAGATATCTCAGAATTTGTTCCACCGCTTTCCAGTGATGATCTAAAAGTTTTTGCATATATTGAAAAACTTTATTTACACCATATGATATGTCTTGTCTGGTAATTGTAACATATCGTAAAGCATCTACTATACTGGTGTATTGTTTTACATTTTCTATAGGCTCACCTGTATACTTAAACAAATGTAGATTATTTACCATTAGTAATGTCATAGATTTAGCTTCACTCATATTTTCCTTGTCAAGAATTTCTGAAATATACATGCTTTGACATAAAATCAGTTCATTACCTGACTTTTTGAATACTTCAATTCCTAGGAAGTAGTTTAGATTTCCCAGATCCTTGATTGAGGATGCCTTGTTTAAATGGTAAATGACATTTCTGATTTCATCATTACTACTCCCTGTGATTATACAATCATGCACATATTCTAGTATATAAATTATAACATCATTATTCATTTTTATGTAAGGAGAATTATCAGACCTGGTTGGTTTATAACCTAAACTGACTCGAGTGATTTTAAAATTTTTATACCAGACCCTTGGTGCCTACTTGAGTCCATAGATTGCATTATGCAGTATGCATACCATTTTGTTATTATCATTTCTAATGTATCCTGGTAGTGCTGCATATATACTTCCTCCTGAAGTTCACCATTTATAAATGCATTATTGGCATCTAGTTGTCTGATATTCCATTTGTTATGTCGTGCACCTATAAGAATCACTCTGATTGTTTTTAGTTTGACTACTGAAGAAAATATTTCACTGAAATCAAATCCACATTGTTGTGAATATCCTTTTTCTACAACTCTTGCCTTATATTCCACTATTTTTCCATATGGCATTCTTTTGAGTTTGTATGTTTATTTATACCCTATAATATTTTTATCTTTTGGTGCTGGCACAATGCTCCAAGTTTTGTTTCTTATTAGAGCATTGTATTCTTCATCCATGGATGATTTACAATTATTATCCATGGCAGCTTCTTCATAGTTAACTGGTTCATCATGTTTAAGTATTGTAGTGTAGACTTTAGGCTTAAAGACTCCATGCTTGGATCTTGTAATCATATGATGACCTTCTCTTGCAGGTGGTTGGATTTAATTGGGACTTGATTAACTAAACTGATGTGGACCTGAAGAATGTTCCTTATCATGATTTGATGTTTCATTTCCTTGGCTATCTAGCCCATGACTGGATGAACTTTCAGATGTATCCTGACCTGATTGTTCATTAGACATAGTATGTTCACTTGATTGTCAATTTGAACCTTTTTTGCTTGCTCGCTTGAGTAAATTGGTATTGGATGAATATATACTTTGGCATTATAGACATTCTGAGTGGTCTTTATTTTAGTCCTTGCAAAAGGAAAAACATGCTTGTTAAAAGCAACATGCCTTGAAGCAATTACCTTCCCATCACTAGTTAGACACTTGTATCCTTTTTGGTTAGATGCACAACCAATAAATGTGCATGATAAGGAACTAAAACTTAACTTGTGAGTGTTATATGGCCTCAAGTATGGAAAATGCAGGCAACCAAATGCCTTGAGCATTGTATAGTCTGGTAATAGATTGAATAACTTTTGAATTGAAGCTTTGTTTTGCAGCACTTTAGTTGGTAATCTATTGATAAGATGATATTGTTAGGGGTATGCCCTAAGGGCAATTACGTAATTTGTTAACATATCAAACTAGTTGACCAATCTTGTTCGAAATAAAGGTTTTTTCCTTCTATTGTATACTTGATATAATGTGGTTATATTAATTAATCAATTTAATTAGAAGTATATATAATAGAAAATCCACAAATGGTATGTTTTGTGGTAGTAGTTGCACAATTTTATAACTGTGAGTAATTTATCGTAATGAAACAAATGTACCATTTTAAGTGTTCCTAGTCAAGATACATCGAGAATGGATATCGATGTATATGTTGAGACTAGAGTATTTAACTCTCTCCAAATGTTGGGCAGTGTACTACTTATGACTGTTGGGGGGTATCATGCGGTTATGTACTGATAGGTATTAGATGACTATGGAATGAGATACTATATAGTTTTCTATTGGTTAATATAACTAAGGTCAGTAGAGATCGATGTGACTAATTTACACACTTCGCTCAAATTGAGGATACTGTTGATCTTCATATCGAAGCTCCACTTTCATTATAGTTAAATCGTGGCATGGCGTCCATTGAACGACTATATTTGGGTCAAGTGGAAGCATTGGAAGCGAAACATTAGTCAAAAGAGGATTCATATTCTACATTATATGAGGTTAGTATCACGGTTAACTGAAGTTGACTCAAAGTCAATGTCTCTAGCTAGAGCATTTAGGATAATAATAATTGTTTTAATTGAACTAAAGACTTTGTGTTTGGACTATAAAGTCGAATTTGGATGATATTGGAATTTTAACCATTACCGAATTCTAGAAATCCAAAGTGATATAATTTTGGCGAATAGAATTGGTGTAAATAATTGTCACTAGTAGGACCCGCTTATAATAAGTAAAAATGGTTTTGTACCAAAATATGTAAGCGATGAGTTCAGCCCAAATGTGAAACCACCCGCTAAGCGACATGTGAATGTTAATATTTGAATTTTTTAATATTAATCGTTGACTGAATTTACACCTTTCGAAAAACCACATGATTTGATTAATTTATTGAAAGTTGTAAATCAATTAAATTAATTAGTATTTGAGAAATATTAAATAGAATTTATTTTATTTGATGTTTGGGAGTTATTTGTAATTATTTGAATGCATTTATAAAAGTTATATTTGCACGCATTGATATATGATGTCATTTTAATTAAATAAAAGATAATTACATGCGTTAATTTATGGAATCTTATGTCATTTGATGGCAGATAATTTTCAGCTAAACCATGTATAGAAATAGGAGTGAAAAGAGAAAGTTAATCAAGAGAATTTAATTAGAGAAGTTTTAATTAAAGAATAGAAAAATGTTTCCTTCTTTCAAATAAAACAAATTCTCTAATTCATTCCGTACGTACAATTGAGTTTCTCGTTTTTCATTCTTCTTTTTGTAACTTTTTTGATTCTCCCCTTCTCTAATGGATGAAAATATGTATGACGACCTGCAAATCCGTACCCTTTGAATCGATAATAAACCATACATGTCCGACCCAAAAAGCACAGACTGACGGAAATTCGAGATAAAGAAAAGAAGAGAGAAGAAGAGAAGAGATGAAAGAGAGAAGATAGAACAAAATAGAACGTTACAGAATCTCACATCGTAGCGGAAAACATATAATATCATATCTATGATCGTTATAAAATAGAAACTATATACATACATATATCAATCAGAGTTCAGCAATTGATCAATAATCATCAGCCTGGACAATTATAATAAACTGTCCTTACAATTGCCGATAATATACAATAACAATAACAATAAGTAACGGATAATCAAAGCTATGTGTATACAAAAATGAAGATCTCCTACTGTCCTGCTGAAGCATCAAGAGCACCAATCAGAACCTGTAAATATACTCGGTATGACCCAAGCATTAAAAGGAAAGAACGCCTGGATCAGTCTGGTAAACCAGCGTGAGAAACACACTCAACTGAATTTATTAAATTACCAAACTTTTCCTTTATCAAAATAAAAGTATCTCGTAAGACACATCCACACATAAACACGGACATGTTTTTACCTTACGATAACTAAAACATTTCATATCAAATCCTCCTATATTATATTAGTGTCTAGTATATACAAATAATATTAATCATAGTCGAAATGGTTACCCATATAGCATTTCAAGGCTATTCATTACGACTTTACAAAAAAACTGCAAGCTCGTAATGGGGTTTGGATTTCCATACAAATGGCCAGGTGAAGAGACTACCTACAATAGTACATCTCTAGAGGAATGTATCTAGGACCATCACAAAGGATCCTCTACCAACATAAGACCGACCCACCTCTATAACTAAATGGTACCGAATATGTAATCCTTCGGTCGTCACCGACCTTTTTCGAGGGCGCTCAAAGCATACAAAACACAATAATCAGATACACGACGTCATAGCGTGTAAAGATATATCTAGAAGAGGATGCCTACTTGGGAGCGACCTACTTATCCTTTCCGCATCTAACTCGGTTTTGGTAATTTTTGGTTGGTGAGGCCTGAGGTAATGATTACCTTTCACAAATCACATATCACATCACTTTGGATGCCATATGGCCATTTCCGTTGACTACTAATTGCCTTCCGCAAAAATACAACCCTTAAGCTCATACGTCTCAAGGAGGGTGTTAAGCTAAGTGAAGTTGCCTTCTCCGCCACCATTAATGTACGTTTGTAAAAACCAATGTACGTAATCTGTAGAAATGCATTTCAGACAAACGTCCATACAAGTTGTCCAGGATGAGGACAAACTGAAGGTACTTTCCTACAACATCCTGTCGAGAAATCCCTAGAAATAGTAGCGAATAGTCCTTGCATTATATATTTCATAATGAAGAGACCATTGCTACTACATGTCTATTGGGATTTTAACCCGAAAAGGTCAACAAGCAATCTTCCACTATGAAATCCTGAAAATCAATGTCATCACAATCTGCACAATCGAACGAATATATGTTGGTCCTAAGTGGTTTTTAGATAAATCTAATCCCGGTCTTTCCGCACCAACAACGCAAAAACGTTTCTCAACCTCACACAGAAACTAAGTCCCATAGACTTATCACGTCTCCAACTTTCAACTTGCTATCCTTCGGCCAAGATGGAAGCTCAATAGATTAGAGTAATACTCCACACTGCATGAATCAACATCCTCAACACAAACGATAATCAAGCCTACACAGAAGGCTACATACTAAGTGTATGACTAAATAGCTCTCACATCAAGTCGAGGAACTAAAAATGGCCAAATTTGATAGTTGGTTATTTAACTATCAACGCAAACAAACAAATATTTAGCACCATATACAATCACTAGGCCCTTTTAATAAATCTTTTATTAATTAAATCATTTGTCAAATATTCACTTCAAATTATCTTTAAAAAAGATATATTCTTAAAAACCATTTCAACTTTTATACTGGAGAACATTCTTATTTTATAATAAGTAATTCACAAATCAATTTATTTTCAACACTTAGGAAATATTAGATATATTTAAATCACGATTAAGTATATATTTTATTCTTTAAGGAGAAGATTCTTTTAAACACATTTATTCGGGTCATTCGTATAATTAGATAGATAAATAAATCCTATATACTATACAAAAACATTTTCTTTCGAAAATCGTCTACTATAACAACAGTGTTATAGTCCATCATTTCCTTATATTTTGAAACGTCTATTTCAACTATGAATGTTGCAATCTATGGTTTCGATACTTAATACATTTTAAAACATCTTCAAATTGTTAACTTCATTTGAAAATATAACTTCCCAAAACCTTCATTTAATTTAAAATATTATTCACTGTCCAAAATCGTTAATATTGTTCATTTACCAAATCCAATATTTCTATACACTTATTAAAGAATAATCCGTTTTCTAAAATCATGGATCTAATTCTCTAATCAAATTCATTACTTCTACATATTTATCAAAGGATTATCCACTGTCCAAAATCGTGGATATAGTACCTTTAATAAACTTCCATATTTTAACTTGTCAAATTCAATTGATTTTGGATTTATAAAACAATGTTTATAAATTCCATCTATACATTATAAAAACTTACATATATAAAATCAAATTCCATTTATTATTTTATAAGAACTTCAACTTATAACATCCCTAAATTAACAAATTCTATTTATATCTCATTTACATTCAAAAATCCAATTTATAAGTCAATTGCTTATAAATCATTTATTTACAAAATCCATTCATTTTATAACTTCACAATTCGTAAATCTTATTCACTTATAAAATCAATTTATAAATTTAATTCAAACGCTTATAAAACTAGATAATAATTCCATTATTTTTATTTATAAAAATTCAATTTTATAAATCTTATATACATACCATTTGATAATTCCAAAAATCCCAATTTACTAAATTTTACAAAATATTTGACTCCATAATTCAAAAATCACATTCTGATTACATTTCCTAAAAATCGTAATTTTTATACCATAAATATTATAACATTTATTTATTTAAAATAAATTCATTTCCTTTACTATTCAAAAATTCAATAAAACGTATATTTTCAAAATCACTTGAAAAATCCTTTTTAATTTCATATCACCACTTTAACAATTTTAATTTTTCAAAAATAGGCCCAATGCTGTAACAACACTAAATACATCAATCATGGCAACCAAAACATCAAATATCACATGATAACAGCATATATCACAATGTCTGTAAATAAAACCAATACTGATGAGGAATCCAGATGGATTCCTCCAACCTATCACATGCAATAAATATACATATTAGAAATATATGTACAATGTCCACTTCGAGGCATACACGCATACAAAGGGTCATCGCTCATACACGGGAACGTATATGGTCCCATCTGCTCCAAAAGGCAAGAATATATCCAAATACCAATCAATATATATATATATAATATATCATATATCATCCAAACAACCATCAATCATCATAAATAAATTTTATTCCCACTTATATAAAAATATTAGTGAGTCAGAAAGAGTGAGTTGTACTCACATTAATTCCAATAGCAGTTGCAGCGTTTTATTTCGAATAAAATTAAACGAGCGTTTAATTTTATTCAAAATTTACACTAGCTTCAATCAACTCTAAACCAGCTCTAAAATATAGTGCTCGTCCTTACAGACCCAACGTAATTCGTTTCATCAAAAACGGACCTCATATAAAGAAGTTTTACATTTTTAAAGTTTACATGGTTTATTATACAATTTTGCAAATTATTTTTATTTTTATTTAACCTTTTACCATGGCCGTTCAATTTCCAAAACCTAGATCTCAACTGTGATTTTTCTTCTTCTTCCCCGTCATCAGCAGCATCGGGATGTCGATACAGAGAAGAAAATAAGTGCTTCTAGTTGATGACATTGTAAGTGGGCGCTGGGCTCAGAGAGAGGTTTTGAAGTGATTGGGGAAAGCATCGAGGATCTCATCCTTGTCTGTAATCTAGTTGTTGTTACGGTGATGTTTGTAATATGGTTGGATCTTTATCTTTCGTTGGAAAATCCATGGAAGTAGGCTATATTCAGATCCCCTTCCTTAAGCCATTGGGATCTTGATCTTTGCATCCAAGCCAGCTCCTCTTGTCTTAGAATCCTTTCCAGCACAACTTCAGGCAACCTCAACTCTACTCTGTTAGAGGGAGCTAAAGGGGATCTCTCTTCCAATATATTAAATCCAAGGTCTTGTCCTAAAGACTCTCTTTCTTTTTTCTTAGGGAAACTTAGAGGCCAGTGGAATAAATCTTAGAGCTTTTAATAAGAGTCTAAGTTTAGTGACCAGGACCTTAATAGTAGGACTAAAAACTCTAAAAGATTGCCAAAGTCTCTCTACCATGTCGTCAAACCTAGGTTCAGGCATCCAGAAATTTCGAGTTTGAAGGGTAGGTGGTGGAGGAACTATTTCCAATGATAAGAAGCATGTGACAGTGATCTAAAATAAAAGAGAGGAAGCCAGATTCGGTGGAGAGAGGATGCATGGCTTCTCAAGATAAGTTTAGGAAGAATCTACCAAGTCTTGCAAGAGTTGGAGATGAATGCTTATCAGATCAAGTGAAAGCACGATTATTTATAGGAAAATCAATTAGGTCACATAAGGAGATAATTGAACCCATCCAAATCCGGGTCTAAACCCAAATTATTCCTTTTTGAGTGGAACATGTTATATCGAAGTCGTCACCTAAGATCTAAGGTTATTAGATTGGGACACAAAGTCAGAACAAGCGTCCTAAAGTTTCAAATGAATTGGCTGGGTGTGTGGCCCATAGACATTTGAGAAAGCGTAGATTAGCTCAGAAGGGATGTGTTGAAGAATTACGCATAGGATAGTAAAGGACTTGATCGATTGTAAAAGGCCCACCTAGACTCATCCCAAAGAGAATGACCCCCTTTGGACCCAATAACGTCCAAAGAGTTGCAACTAGTTAAAAAATAACCACCTAAGTGTCTAATTCTGCCATGGGTTAGATTATAAAGTTTTGACTCATGAAGAAAAAAAATTCAACTTCAAAGGTCTAATAAAATTCTTAATCAAGGTGCATTTAACCACACACCGTAAACCTATTAAAAACTAGGGTGGCTACAACACAATGTTGGATCTTAAGGCTATTCAGACAGAAGTGGTGAAATATGTATTATCTACTTACTTATCAATATAAAACAGTATTTACCTAAATTGCAAACAGAAAGAAGTAGTCAGAGAATAAGTAAGTAATAAAGTAAAATGCAGTAATGTAAATAACACCCGGATTTTTATACTGGTTCGGATTAACCAATCCTACATCCAGTTCTGCACTCTATCGTGCAGAATTCCACCATAATCGCTTGCTTTCTACGGGTAACACTTTTACAATCTTCGTTTTACGGACTATAAGACACACCCTCTTGATTTAACAGGCTACAAGAACACCTTCTCCTTATCACCAACAACAAACTATGGAAAGTAGTAGTATCTTTAATACAAATTCTTGCAGATTCGGTACAATGATCCTATAGACCTCCAATGGCAACATATCGTTGAATTCTTTGAGGAGTAGGATGAAATCAGGGAGACAATGATGTGAATTAAAGTACAACTCTCTGATATTGTGTGGTTTAAAAATCAGTGAAGAATTGGAGTTAAATAGTATTGATTTGCAAGGAGATTGAAAGAGTATGCAATGAATTTCTTTTGCAAATGTTTGAAGAAGAAGAAGTAAGAGAAAATATGAATTCTTGATGTTAAAATTCGTTTTCAGCGGCCTGTGGTTGAAGAGATGTGTCTTTTGGTGAAGAGGTGGATGGAAATGTCTCTTCATTTAAAATTTGAAATTCTGAAAAACGGGTACCTTGCCAACCACCCCCTACCCACCTTTTCGACAAGGGTGTGTTGCAAAATGAACAGCAACACTAATAAGTGTTTCAAATTTTAGGCATTTCAAATTACCTTATATTTATGGATTTTTGTGGTTCGGTTGAGATCAATGGTTGACGATCTTCAAGTATAATTGCCATGAGATCTTTAACAAGATATTCTAAGGTTCAATCAACTCTTCATCAATTCAAACACCTTTATCCTTTAGCATTCTTCTCTAATTGGGTTTTGTTCTTCAATTGCTCTGATATACCTTCTTCTATAATTCGTCTGCTTCCACTGTATTCTTGTTAATCTCTGTAAATGTCTCCATAATATATCTGATATGACTGCATAACTCGAAGATATGTTAGTAGTAATATTTATGTGGTTGTCGTCATTGTATTAACAATCTTCCCCTTTTTGATGATGACAACCATATAAATATTGGACAGATAAAATATAGTACTTTTATATTTGACTCCCCTAACTCTATGCACTCCCCCTATCATTTTGCCTAGTATATTTATACCATTTCTCCCCCCTTTGTCATCAACAAAAAAGACCAAAAAAGAGTCGCTTAAATCACTTCTAGACAATATGTAGAGTTTGTATATAGAGATAAATGCTTATAAACAAAACACTTGAGGGGAAACCTAATCAATTCAAAACATGAAATAAACTTATCAAATAATAAGATGAGTTTTCGAGTTACCGACTTTGCCGATGCCAATAATAAATCCTTTTCACATTTATCCAATGTTCAATAAATTTCTTGTCATATGCTTTGAGCATCTGCTATCTGATACACATTGTTTGGTACCTGAAAAATTATAAAATATGTACACCGGTACCCTTTTTATTCTGGGGTCTATGGGGTTAAGTTTTGGGATGCCAAACCCAAGAAGAGTTTGAATGTCCTTTCAAAGTATAATCATTAGATGAATGAACCTAATTAATAAAATTATCAATATATTTTTCTTTTTTAGTGTCATCCAACCTTTTTGGAACCCATAAATTAATGAATCTATTTGGAGGTTTTAACTTTAATTTCCTAGGTTTTGGTTTGAACTTGGTAGTCTTAACAAACTTAGTATTTTGAATACTATTTTTCTTTGATTTAGCCTTAGGGATGTATCCAAGTCCATGTTTATTCCTAGTATGTTTAAATATAGATAATAATTTTTCTATCCTTCTCTTTGTTAAATTTATCAACATCGGTTTTCATTTTGTTAAAATCCTTATTACGGTTAAGAATAACATTGTCCAGAGATGTTATTTTGTCATTCAGATCAGTGATCTGTGACTTCATTAAAGATTTTCTTATTTTAATGGTTCATTTTCACTTTTTAGTTTTTCAAAACTTCCAAGTGTCAAATCCTTTTCATCAATATACCCATTAAGTCTTTCAATTTCATCTTTTAGACATTGTTTTCCTTTAGTTAACCTTTCAATAAGTATTTTTAATCTATCTATCTCTGCCAAACTATTGTTGTACTCTTTTTTAAGTATTTTATATATCTGATTCATTTCATTCAAAACATTAGTAATTTCTTGATTAAAATTCCATACATGGTCATCCTTTTCCATGAAGCACATGTTGGCATTTTCTGTTTCTGAATCACTATCACTTGCTGATGTATCTGAATTATCCCATTTTGCATTGAATGCCTGTTTCCTCTCCTTATTGAAAGCGTTTGGCTTTGATTTCTTTAGTTTGGGAAAGTCTCTTTTCAAATGACCGGGTTTATCACATTCGAAACACTTAACAACATTTCCATTTCTAGAATTATTTTTGTTAGTTTTTCGAAGTTTGTTTGTTATCAATACTTCAAGAATTTCTTGAACTTCTTGGTCATAAACTCGATATCATCATTAATAGCATCACCATCTGGTTCATCTTTGTCAATCGTAGCATTGAGTGCTAGTGATTTCTTCTCATTTTCCTAATTCTCTTTTCTAATCTACAACTTTACTTCATAAGACATTAGGTTACCAATTAAATTTTCTATTTTCATAATACTAATATCATTGGCTTATTCAATTGCCAGAGTCTTCTGATCCCATTCACTAGGGAGTGAATTCAAGATCTTTCTGACTTGGTCTTCTTCGGTAATTTTCTTTCCTAATGATATTAAGGCATGTACTATATCTTGAAATCTTGAATACATATCAAAAGTAGACTCATTTGGTTTAATTTGAAAGAGTTGAAACTGGTTAGTTAGCATAGATATCATTGTTTGTTTTACTTTATTGGTGCCTTCATGTGTGACTTGCAGAGTTCTCCAAATTTCATATGCAGAATTACAAATAAACACTTGATTAAATTCATTTCTATCTAAGGAGCAAAATAAAATGTTCATGGCCTTAGAGTTATTAAGTGCTTGTGTCTTTTGGTCTAGTGTCCATTTTGAATATTCAGTTTGAGGCTCTATGTATTCTATTTGGGTAATGTTCCATATATCCAAACCATTAGACTGCAAATAACATTTCATCCTACAAGCCTAATATGCATGACTAGTGCCATCAAATAGAGGGGGTCTAATGGTAGATTGCCCTTCTAAAAAAGTGTTAAAAAATGTGTTAATAGTGTCATTAGCCATTTATACTTTTCAAAAACCAAGTTATGAAATTTTGAAAACCAATGCTCTGATACCAAACGTTAAAAACTGGAGTGGCTACAACACAATGTTGGATCTCAAGGCTATTCAGACACTAGAAGTAGTGAAATGTGTATTAACTACTTACTTATGAATATAAAACTGTATTTACTCAAATTGCAGACAGAAAGAAGTAATCAAGAATAAGTATGTAATAAAGTAAAATGCAGTAATGTAAATAACACCCGGATTTTTTTACTTGTTCGGATTAACCAATCCTACACTCTATTGTGCAGAATTCTACTATAATCGCTTGCTTTCCACGGGTGGCAAGAACACCTTTACAATCTTGGTTTCACGGGCTACAAGACACACCCTCTTGATTTCACAGGCTACAAGAATACCTTCTCCTTATCACCAACAACAAATTATGGCAAGTAGTAGTATTTTTAATACATGTTCTTGCAGATTCGATACAATGATCCTATAGACCTCCAATGGCAATATATCTTTGAATTCTTTGAGGAATATGATGAAATCAGAGAGAGAATTGTGTGAATTAAAGTACAACTCTCTGACATTGTGTGGTTTACAAATCAGTGAAGAATTAGAGTGAAACAGTATTTATTTGCAAGGAGATTGAAAGAGTATGCAATAGATTTCTTTGCAAATGTTTGGAGAAGAAGGAGTAAGAGAAAATAAGAATTCTTGATGTTAAAATTCATTTTCAGAGGCCTTTATATAGTGGTTAAAGAGACGTGTCTTTTGGTGAAGAAGTGAATGGAAATGTCTCTTCATTTAAAATTTGAAATTCTGAAAAACGGGTACCTTGTTGACAACACTCTACCCCCCTTGTCGACAAGGGTGTGTTGCAAAATGAACAG
Source organism: Allium cepa (assembly GCA_030765085.1). Taxonomy (NCBI): domain Eukaryota; kingdom Viridiplantae; phylum Streptophyta; class Magnoliopsida; order Asparagales; family Amaryllidaceae; genus Allium; species Allium cepa. The sequence continues at coordinate 769,782,455 of CM060939.1, read as the reverse complement.
CAACACTAATAAGTGTTTGCAAATTTTCAGCATTTTAAATTACCATATATTTATGGATTTTTGTGATTCGGTTGAGGTCAGTGGTTGATCATCTTCAAGTATAATTGCCATGATATCTATAACAAGATATTCTAAGGTTTAACCAACTCCTCATCACTTCAAACACCTTTATCCTTCAACATTCTTCTCTAATTGGGTTTTGTTCTTCAATTGTTCTGATTGACCTTCTTCTATAATTCATCTGCTTCCACTGTATTCTTGTTAATCTCTGTAAATTTCTCCATAATATATCTGATACGACCGCATAACACGAAGATACGTTAGTAGTAATATTTATGTGGTTGTTGTCATCAAAATCAATGCCTAGGGTATTAACAAAACCATGAAGCATTTTGACGTCCCACAGCTTTGGCAGATTGCTTTGCCCCGTTCATCTTCAGCGCAAGAGTGCTCGATCAGTAAGCTATCACGCACATTTTCAAGGGTGGCTGCTCTAGGAAAACGTCCTGGTTGTCTCTATGTTCTAGCATAATTATTCTAATGTAACTGGTTCTTCTACCATGGTAGAATCTACATTGGGGAATAGAAGCTCTTTCCTTTTCCAAATTCTTAATTACATAAACTAATTTTAGGGATGGACTAATACCAAACTTAGATGCAACCGACATAATTGCAGAATGATTAATTGAAGAAAGAATTTTAGGAATAAAAACACTACCGTCTAAGCTATGGCCTCCGCTCATGGGTCGTACGTAGACACTTCTTCAGACAGATGAAATCACTGGCGCGGTTAGGGACTGGGCAATTGTTGTAGTGGCCTAGCAAGTTGTTGAGGTATTGAACATTCTCAACTTAGTGTCGATTTCTTCTGCCTAGCCCGAGACATTATGCAAACAACCAAATTTACCATTGTAACGACCAGGTATTTTCAACCATTCGCATCCATTATAAGTGCATAGGTAGACACTCATGCCGGAATTGAATTGCTCAAAATACCACGTTGTAAATAAAAATTTGGGAAATCTCAGAATATACAGTAAATAAAAATCACAGATCACAGACACAGAGTAAATATAATGCAGTGGAAGTAAAAGAGATAGTAGTTCATGAAGCTACTATATAAATATATCAGAGTTACATAAGATACAACAGAAGAAATAAAGTACAAAAGAAGTCTCAACACATAGAAATCTACTAATACAATAGCTGGAAAGGAAAGGACCAACAAACGGAAGAGATAAAACAAGACAAGCAGATAATCTCCAGCGATTCCAAATCTCCAGAAAGTGGAAATCCAAATCTGTGAATACTCAGGCTGACCCGAGCGTAAATAAAAATACAAACACTCGAGTCAGGACATACATACTTATACAATGTAAACCAACTCAAGTGAACTGTAGTAAAGGTACAAGTAACTTCGAAGATGCTTGGGACCGCCCTTCCTCTAAGGATCCATTAAACTATTTACTATATAGTATATTTGCTCTATATACAGTAGTGTCTAATCAGTAAAGTATAATCATATAGAAAATAGCGTTAAGGGGACGGTGAATCTTAACGCGGTCGGATCTTTAAAACCAAAATCATAGTGGGCTCGATATAAGGAGATGACAAGGCACACGAGGCAATGCCAGGGTGGATACACCGTTTGCACTCCCGGACCGGAGGTGACGGTAAGCCAGCAGCTTTCGCCCACCTCGAACAATACTCCCGAATCAAAGTGGCGCCACATATCGAATCACAAAAGTAATAGAATGGTTTCCGATGGAGCATGCTCGATGAAAGGGTGCGACCCTTTGTGTAGCCCGGTATAGCTCCTGTTTTAGTCATTTATGCCAACTCACGGGAGTTGGGTCCACGTAATATACCTCGAGAACGTCGCCACCATCCTACTTCATTCTGCAATCGCCACCGCGTACGCAATTGTTAAAGTGGTTTTCGGTATTGGCCGGCTATAAGACAATATTTGATCCCGGTCTCTTTAACAATCAATCGTTATTATAACCCGTAGTTATAACTTTAAAACAATATTTAATACTTCAAAAATAAAATTTCATTTCAACCCAAATCTTTATCAAAATAAAGATTAAATCATTTCCAAACCATTTCAATATATCATCATACCATATCTTTCAATTCAAATATTCATCAAAATAAATATCAAGTCATTTCTAACCATTTCAATATTTTAAATTATCATATCCTTTAAAAACTTCCTTTCAGATCATTTTAATACATCAAAATATCATAACTTTCAAAGCTTCATTTTTCAAATCATTTAATATCAAAATATCATATGTTTCAAAACTTCGTTTCAAATCATTTTAATATATCAAAATATCACATCTTTTCGAAACCACATTTCAAATCATTTTAATATATCAAAATATCATATCTTTCCGAAACCACATTTCAAATCATTTTAATATATCAAAATATCATATCTTTTCGAAACCACATTTCAAATCATTATTCATTTTATTCAATTTAAAATACCATTTCAATTCATATTTCAAAACAGTTTATAATCCAAAAAAATCATTTTTAATCATAAAAATAAGTTATTATGTTAAAATTAAATTACTAAATTTCCAAAATTTTCAACTTTCAAAGTTCATTTATTCACTTACGTTTATCAAAACAGTGAAATTTCACTTTTCGCAGCATTTAGAAAACGCTACGGAAAGTTACATTCAAAACAGTTCAATTTAACAAAAGACAACATTTTAAAATGTTGTAATAGGGTTTACTTAAATTTCAAATAAACTTAGTTAAATTCAAAAATTATAGCACTTACAAAATTGCTATAATAGTTTTTAGTTCAATTTAGCTTTTTAGTTCATTATTATCAACTACAACATTTACAAGTACGGTAATATCATTTACATTGTAATTAATAGCATTTCAAAAATGCAGTCAATTAACTCCAAATATTCAATATAATTTCTCAACCAATTATATTTTTATTTAAAACATTTTTAACTCATAAAATCATACATTTTCACATTTATAAACATCATTTAATTTTCCTCAAGTTCATGATTTTATAAAGTTAAATTTCCATTCAAAAATCAAGATTTATTAATAATTCACTTATTAAATTGCAATGTTCAATTTTAAATTCCTTGCATTAAATTTCAACTTAACACTTAAGTTCAAATTAACAAATATAACTTAGTTTTATTTTTATTTGCTTAACTAAAAGTTCGCTTTTAAGTCAATTTCATAAATTTCCAATTTTAGTTATATTTCAAAATTTCAACTTAAATATTCATTCATTTCACATTCAACTTTATCAAAAATCATTAATATGATATAAAATCACATTAAATTAATTTAAATTTATCATATTTTCAAAGTTAATTAAAATTCCATTAAAAATTAAATCAAAATTTCCATAAAAACTTACATTCGTATTTTCTAACTTTTCCATAATTTATTTAACATATAGATTTCCAGAAAATAAATAATACTTTACAAAAGTTATATTTTTATTAAATTTCAAATCATATATTATAATAATTAAATTTCTAAAATATTTTAAAATTTTTGGACAAACATATTTTAACTACGGGCCTGTATATAATTTTCTACGCTAGGTAAAGTGATACGGGTAATATATCATTTCAACCCGTAATTTACGAAGAAAATCCAGGTTATATCATTTCAAACCCACAATCCCAAGTTAAAATAAATTAAACAAAAACCGTTCAAGCCTATCATTTCAGCCCATAACGATTTTTCCCTATTCTAAAGTCCGTTCGGGTATGTGTCATTTCAACCCATAGTGATTCTAATTTACAGGGAACTTGCAATGTGATAAACTGATAAAATATACAGAATAGCATAAAATAACAGTAACATATAATATAATAAGTGTAATAACAGGTGTAAACATCATATGATAATAATATAAGCATATATAACATGATAATATAGTTCTACAGATTCACAGGGTGTCAATTCACATTTGTATAAGTATAAACATCTGGTGGGATTTACTCACCTGTATTAGCTGGAGATGACAAACAACTACACACAACAAAGATCTTCGAAGGAACGAAAGCATGAATATGTTTTGAGAGTGGAGAGCCAAAGATTTTTAGCCTTGGATACATTCAAACAAAACAAATATATGAAACATAAGTTTCAAAAATAAGATATACTTAACAATGTTAGAAATAGATGTATAAAACAAAACCAAAGACTTTGCACTTGCTTCCTATGCTTGTTCGCATGGCATAGGGGATTAATAAGGTCAGGTTTAAGCATGGTTTGGATCAGGTATGGGTAGGAAAAGGCACGGTTACAAGGTGATGAAGTGGGTAGGAGTTTAAATGTAGATAATATAAAAGATTAAGGCATATATAAGAGTTTCGGTGAACTTTTTGGGCTTGGATAAGGCATGTTTGGGCTCAGCCTTTCATGTTTCAGATCTGGACAGTAGCCGAGGTGATGGGTGGTGGTAATATCAAGGTAGTGGTGGTGGTCTAAGGTGGTGGCCTTGGTGGTGGATGAAGGTAGTGAAGCAATTAGGCTAGACTAACATATTTTTAAGGAGTTTTCAAGGCTTTTGTGTGGAGTTTTGTCAAGGGGGAGGGTGCGGCCTGGTCAAGTCAAAGGAGGAGATGATGTTAAGTGGTGGATCGTGAAGGGGAGAAGGTGGTGGGGGTGATGGCCAAGGCTAGCTAGTGGTGGCCGAGCAAAACAACAAAGAAAACAAGGCAAAAGGGAAGGAGGTAGAAAAATATAGGGAAGCCATTACCAATTTTTCTCTAGCCGTGAAAATGAGATGAGGAAGATGTTTTCACGTGAAAATGAAGAAAAAGAAGTCAGCCGAAGATAGTATAAGGAATGGCCAAAAAAACTGATGTATTGATTGAAAAAGAAACGGTAAAAGAAACGGTGAAACGACTTTACGTTTCTTAGTTTTTGAAACCTTCCATACTTCCTTTTCTTTTAAATCAAATAAAAATAAATAAAATTCAGCAAGTACATATAAAAATCGAAACAAAGTGAAATAAAATAAAAATATATAATTAAATTTGAAGAAAATATAAAAAGAATTAAGGAAATTGCTTAAAAATTGAAAACAGGGTTCAAAAATTACAATTAAAACATCGATGGCTTTGGAAAAATATCTACTTCATTTTAAAAATATTCTAAAGAAAAATTTTGAAATAAAATAATTTATTTATCATTTCTAAAATAAAATAAATAATTAAAGTTTAATTAAATAGAATTTAAATTAAGAAAATGGCTTAAAATTGCGAAGTAGACTTTAAAATTAGAAATAAATTCAATGCACTTTGGAAAATTTTTATATACTTGAAAAATATTTATAAATAAAGATAAGTACACAAAATAAAAATTAATTCACAAAATAAATATATAAAATTAAATTTAAATATAATTTTGATGAAGAAAATAGCAGAAAATAAGAAAACAGCCTTAAAAAAAGAAACCAACACAGTAAACTTTGGAAAAATTATAACATCACTAAAAAAAAATTTGTTAAAAATAGAATATATATCTAACATGTCATATAACACATATTAGAACGTGATTTGACAATTAAAAATATAATTTATAAAATTTAACATAAAGAAAATTGTTAAATAATTCAATGTACACATAATATTGAAAACAGTATAACTTTCACAATTTAAATCCGTTTTCAACGAAACGAAAAGTGGTATTCATGTTATTAAATCTATTTTCGTAATAAAATATAAAATTTATAAAATTCAAACTTTTAAATTTTTAAGTTAAAAATCAAAATTGACTATTTTGACCAAAATCAACATTTCAGGAAAATATTCAACTTACGCAAGTTTGAAATTATAATACACATAATAATCAACATTTATATTTTTAAAATGTAATGTTTGAAATAAAACAAGTTTATAAATAAAGTCAAATTTAAATTATATGCAAAATCTAGGGTTGTTACACTCTCCCCCACTCAAAACTTTTCGTCCCCGAAAAGGAATGAAGTACGGGAATGGACACAAAAAGATAGAAGGAAATAGGATTAAGACAAGATGACAAGAAGATTGAAATTATACTTGATAACTGTTGTTATAGGTAAGTTTCGCAAGGTGCAGATTATCAAAGATTATAGAAAGATTTCTAAACAGAAAGATTATAGAAAGATGCATATACCGGTCTATAGCAAGATGAGGATGATAAGGACAACCAAAAGATAGTTAGAAAAACAAAATAAGGAAATAAATTTGAAAGTATGGAAATTTCAACTTAAATAGAGAATAAATCTTAACTATCTCAAATTTCATTATCTTATTGTCCAATCATCTTAAATTAACAATTTTTAAAACTATGGGTTTGAAAAATAATCATTTATTACACTCACAATGTACGTAATAAATTTTTATTCTTCTTTATTCATAATTAAAATTAGATTTATTCCTCTCAATATATTTATCACTTATGTTAAACATACTTACACTTACTATAACTACTTTCTTTTATTCTTAGTGCTTTTAACATTATTTTATTGTAAGTTATTCAATTACCCTTTATTATATTTACCTCTGTTAATCATTTTATAATTAAAATTTAAGTATATAACATTTATTATAACCACTTAATCTTTATTTATAAAATCTTTTTATATTGTATATTGCCCAATTACATTGTTAACTTCTGAAATTAAGGTAAGTTATATTTTAATGTAATTGTATTATACAAATAAAATTTTCCAATTCAATCATTTCAAGCTTGAATCATTTATTCAAAAATTTTGATTTTCTTTTTATAATTGAATTTAAGAATTAAATTTTTGATTTCTTCAAACCATTTAGAGATAACTAAATGTATGTACATAGTTTATCAAATCAAATTTAAATCGTATATCTATATATATTATAAATCAAGTCATATTTTAGAAATTCAAATCAAATTGATTTCCAAAACAAAGCTGTAGCAAGACTACAGAGCGGTCTCTTCACTTCGAAACTCGAAAATGAATGTCGATGATGCTGCAGTCATCACCGAAGTTATTTCCCAGCGACTATGAGACGAGCGCTAATTTTAAACTTAAAATTCTTTGGAAACATATTCTTATTTGAAAGTACTTTAAATAATATACTTTAAAACTTAAACACAAGGTTTGAAACCATCGAAAATTAAATTCTCAAATTTCTTGTTTTAAATTCATTTCAGTTCCCAAATAAATATATAAACAACTATCTATAAATTCATTTATAGAACAATAAATGATAAATCAAGTATTATCATTCAAATGATCAATTTTAAATCAATTTATTAAGTTCCATAAATTTACTTATATATCAAAATTTATTTCATTAACCAAATTTTAAAATAATATTGTGTCGGTTTGTTCTGCCAAAGTGTTTTAGAAATCCTATCGATAACGCTGGTCAGACGAATCGATCGGAAACCCAAATCAACATCAACAACTCAAACAACACAATATATAAAACAAAACATAGATATACAAGTACAATTCAAAATGTTTGGAAGAATAGATTGGAAACAAAAGACAAGATGATTAAATAACAGAGTAGAGAGGTGGATAAGCTTAAATAAATCACGGGCAACTTTTACTGCGTCAACCGTGACTTAAAGAATAAGATCAATGTGGATTTTTTGGGGCAAATCTACATTCGATCTCAATAGATAAAGTTTGGAATAACAAAAGATATTAGCATCTAAACCAAGGATAGATAAGAATCTCTGGTGAATCGATGCTAATTGTAAGGGAGTTTCCCCTTTTTTTCAATTCAATTTGAAATTGGCATGACCGCCGACTCACTAGAAAGATCATTCAAAGCGGAGTTATGGAATACTCCAGAATCAAAAGAAGATGAATAGTGAACAACACGAATGGATTTTGGAACCGCAGGGGACGTTCCAAAATTCAAAGGAATCGAGTCAAAAAGGAAGATTCAAACTCGAATGAAAGTGGTTCTGTAAATACATTCACTCCATGTGCTGAGTTTTGCCTAGAGCTACCAAAGCTCTGATACCAACTGTAACGACCAGGTATTTTCAACCATTCACATCCATTATAAGTGTATAGGTAGACACTCATGCCGGAATTGAATTGCTCAAAATACCGTGTTGTAAATAAAAATTTGGGAAATCTCAGAATATACAGTAAATAAAAATCACAGATCACAGACACAGAGTAAACATAATGCAGCGGAAGTAAAAGAGATAGTAGTTCATGAAGCTACTATATAAATATATCAGAGTTACATAAGATACAACAGAAGAAATAAAGTACAAAAGAAGTCTCAGTACATAGAAATCTACTAATACAATAGCTGGAAAGGAAAGGACCAACAGACGGAAGAGATAAAACTAGACAAGCAGATAATCTCCAGCGATTCCAAATCTCCAGAAAGTGGAAATCCAAATCTGTGAATACTCAGTCTGACCCAAGCGTAAACAAAATACAAACACTCGAGTCAGGACATACATACTTATACAATGTAAACCAACTCAAGTGAACTGTAGTAAAGGTACAAGTAACTTAGAAGATGCTTGGGACCGCCCATCCTCTAAGGATCCGTTAAACTATTTACTATATAGTATATTTGCGCTATATACAGTAGTGTCTAATCAGTAAAGTATAATCATATAGAAAATAGCGTTAAGGGGATGGTGAACCTTAATGCGGTCGGATCTTTAAAACCAAAATCGTAGTGGGCTCGATATAAGGAGATGACACGGCACGCGAGGCAATGCCAGGGTGGATACACCGTTTGCACTCCCGGACCGGTGGTGACGGCAAGCCAGCAGCTTCCGCCCACCTTGAACAATACCCCCGAATCAAAGTGGCGCCACATACCGAATCACAAAAGTAATAGAATGGTTTCCGATGGAGCATGCTCGATGAAAGGGTGCGACCCTCTGTGTAGCGCGGTATAGCTCCTGTTTTAGTCATTTATGCCAACTCACGGGAGTTGGGTCCACGTAATATACCTCGAGAACGTTGCCACCATCCTACTTCATTCTGGAATCGCCACCGCGTACGCAGTTGTTAAAGTGGTTTTCGTATTGGCCGGCTAAAAGACAATATCCGATCCCGGTCTCTTTAACAACCAATCGTTATTATAACCCGTAGTTATAATTTTAAAACAATATTTTATACTTCAAAAATAAAATGTCATTTCAACCCAAGTCTTTATCAAAATAAAGATTAAATCATTTCTGAACCATTTCAATATATCATCATACCATATCTTTCAATTCAAATATTTATCAAAATAAATATCAAGTCATTTTTAACCATTTCAATATTTTAAATTATCATATCCTTTAAAAACTTCCTTTCAAATCATTTTAATACATCAAAATATCATAACCTTTCAAAGCTTCATTTTCCAAATCATTTAATATCAAAATATCATATCTTTCAAAACTTCGTTTCAAATCATTTTAATATATCAAAATATCATATCTTTTCGAAACCACATTTCAAATCATTTTAATATATCAAAATATCATAACTTTTCGAAACCACATTTCAAATCATTTTAATATATAAAAATATCATATCTTTTCGAAACTACATTTCAAATCATTATTCATGTTATTCAATTTAAAATACCATTTCAATTCATATTTCAAAACAGTTTATATTCCAAAAAAATCATTTTTAATCATAAAAATGAAGTTATTATGTTAAAATTAAATTATTAAATTTTCAAAATTTTCAACTTTCAAAGTTCATTTATTCACTTACGTTTATCAAAACAGTGAAATTTCACTTTTCGCAGCATTTAGAAAACGCTACGGAAAGTTACATTCAAAACAGTTCAATTTAACAAAAGACAACAATTTAAAATGTTGTATAGGGTTTACTTAAATTCCAAATAAACTTAGTTAAATTCAAAAATTATAGCACTTACAAAATTGCTATAATATTTTTTAATTCAATTTAGCTTTTTAGTTCATTATCATCAACTACAGCATTTACAAATACTGTAATATCATTTACATTGTAATTAATAGCATTTCAAAAATGCAGTCAATTAACTCCAAATATTCAATATACTTTCTCAAACAATTATATTTTTGTTTAAAACATTTTTAACTCATAAAATCATACATTTTCACATTTATAAACATCATTTAATTTTCCTCAAGTTCATGATTTTATAAAGTTAAATTTCCATTCAAAATTCAAGATTTAATAATAATTCATTTATTAAATTGCAATGCTCAATTTTAAATTCCTTGCATTGAATTTCAACTTAACACTTAAGTTTAAATTCTCAAATATAACTTAGTTTTATTTTTATTTGCTTAACTAAAAGTTCACTTTTAAGTCAATTTCATAAATTTCCAATTTTAGTTATATTTCAAAATTTCAACTTAAATATTCATTCATTTCACATTCAACTTTATCAAAAATCATTAATATGATATAAAATCACTTTAAATTAATTTAAATTCAAAATATCATAAATTTATCATATTTTCAAAGTTAATTTAAATTCCATTAAAAATTAAATCAAAATTTTCAAAATAACTTACATTCATATTTTCTAAGTTTTCCATAATTTATTTAACTTATAGATTTCCAGAAAATAAATAATAATTTACAAAAGTTATATTTTTATTAAATTTCAAATCAAATATTATAATAATTAAATTTCTAAAATATTTTAAAATTTTTAGAAAAACATATTTTAACTACGGGCCTGTATATAATTTTCTACGCAAGGTAAAGTGATACGGGTAATATATCATTTCAACCCGTAATTTACAAAGAAAATCCGAGTTATATCATTTCAAACCCGCAATCCTAAGTTAAAATAAATTAAATAAAAACCGTTCAAGCCTATCATTTCAGCCCATAACGATTTTTCCCTATTCTAAAGTCCGTTCGGGTATGTGTCATTTCAACCCATAGTGATTCTAATTTACAGGGAACTTGTAGTGTGATAAACTGATAAAATATACAGAATAGCATAAAATAACAGTAACATAAAATATAATAAGTGTAATAACAGGTGTAAACATCATATGATAATAATATAAGCATATATAACATGATAATATAGTTCTACAGATTCACAGGGTGTCAATTCACATTTGTATAAGTATAAACATCTGGTGAGATTTACTCACCTGTATTAGCTGGAGATGACAAACAACTACACACAACAAAGATCTTCGAAGGTACGAAAGCATGAATATGATTTGAGAGTGGGGAGCCAAAGATTTATAGCCTTGGATACATTTAAACAAAACAAATATATGAAACATAAGTTTCAAAAACAAGATATACTTAACAATGTTAGAAATAGATGTATAAAACAAAACCAAAGACTTTGCACTTGCTTCCTATGCTTGTTTGCATGGCCTAGGGGATTAATAAGGTCAGGTTTGAGCATGGTTTGGATCAGGTATGGGTAGGAAAAGGCGCGGTTACAAGGCGATGAAGTGGGTAGGAGTTTAAATGTAGAGAATATAAAAGGTTAAGGCATATATAAGAGTTTTGGTGAAATTTTCGGGCTCGGCTAAGGCATGTTTGGGCTCAGCCTTTCAGGTTTCAGATCTGAACAGTAGCCTAGGTGATGGGTGGTGGTCATATCAAGGTGGTGGTGGTGGCCTAAGGTGGTGGCCTTGGTGGTGGATGAAGGTAGTGAAGCAACTAGGCTAGGCTAACATATTTTTAAGGAGTTTTCAAGGCTTTTGTGTGGAGTTTTGTCAAGGGGGAGGGTGCGGCCTGGTCAAGTCAGAGGAGGAGATGATGTTAAGTGGTGGATCGTGAAGGGGAGAAGGTGGTGGGGATGATGGCCAAGGCTAGCTAGTGGTGGCCGAGCAAAACAATAAAGAAAACAAGGCAAAAGGGAAGGAGAAAAAGTAGAAAAATATAGGGAAGCCATTACCAATTTTTCTCTAGCCGTAAAAATGAGATGAGGAAGATGTTTTCACGTGAAAATGAAGAAAAAGAAGTCAGCTGAAGATAGTATAAGGAATGGCCAAAATAACCGATGTATTGATTGAAAAAGAAACGGTAAAAGAAACGCTGAAACGACTTTACGTTTCTTAGCTTTTGAAACCTTCCATACTTCCTTTTCTTTTAAATCAAATAAAACAAAATAAAATTCAGCAAGTACATATAAAAACCTAAACAAAGTGAAATAAAATAAAAATATATAATTAAATTTAAAGAAAATATAAAAAGAATTAAGGAAATTGCTTAAAAATTGAAAACAGGGTTCAAAAATTATAATTAAAACATCGATGGCTTTGGAAAAATATCTACTTCATTTTAAAAATGTTCTAAAGAAAAATTTTGAAATAAAAGAATTTATTTATCATTTCTAAAATAAAATAAATAATTAAAGTTTAATTAAATAGAATTTAAATTAAGAAAATGGCTTAAAATTGCGAAGTAGACTTTAAAATTAGAAAAAAATTCAATGCACTTTGGAAAATTTTTATATACTTGAAAAATATTTATAAATAAAAATAAATACACAAAATAAAAATGAGTTTACAAAATAAATATATAAAATTAAATTAAAATATAATTTTGATGAAGAAAATAGCAGAAAATAAGAAAACAGCCTTAAAAAAAGAAACCAACACAGTAAACTTTGGAAAAATTATAACATCACTAAAAAAATGTTTTTAAAAATAGAATATTTATCTAAAATGTCATATAACACATATTAGAACATGATTTGACAATTGAAAATATAATTTATAAAATTTAACATAAAGAAAATTGTTAAATAATTCAATGTACACACAATATTGAAAACAGTATAAGTTTCACAATTTAAATCTGTTTTCAACGAAACGAAAAGTGGTATTCATGTTATTAAATCTATTTTCGTAATAAAATATAAAATTTATAAAATTCAAACTTTTAAATTTTTAAGTTAAAAATCAAAATTTGACTATTTTGACCAAAATCAACATTTCAGGAAAATATTCAACTTACACAAGTTTGAAATTATAATACACGTAATAATCAACATTATATTTTTAAAATGAAATGTTTGAAATAGAACAAGTTTAAAAATAATTTAAAATAAATAAAGTCAAATTTAAATTATATGCAAAATCTAGGGTTGTTACAACTATCATAACCAAGGTATATCTTGAACCAGGTAGCGGTCTCTCTCCATAGAAGTAATCTACTCAAATTTGGCAAAGTGAGTTGGCGGCCAAGCAAATGGTCTAAGAATGTCGGCTAAAGGAGCTTCATCATCTTTGGAGGATAATACAATTATCCTCTTCTTGAATGCAATCTCTTCTCTCTTGTCCTGCAACTCCGCCTCTTCTGAAAAAACATCATCATCAAACTAAGAGGAGGAAGGCCACCTATCCATGTCATCAATCCTTCATCATTGAATAAATATATCGGTTTCTCCATCTATAGCTTGTGGTAATCCGCTTCACTAATAATGATATACTCCGGCTCGGTAAGGGGATGACGGTGAATCCAGTGGTCAAAACTGAAACTGCAATAATGATTGAGTACTTTAACCACCAGGGATCTTGAAAGTGAGACTGATTTATCCAGCTTGAAGTTGACAAAGTTGAAGTGATTGTCTTGTGAAGCCATGAGCACTGGTCCACAATGAAGAACTCGCTTATCGCTCGATGCTACACACCTATTGACCACCGTTAATGAATGCAAAATTCCCGGCCTTACCGTATTCCGCTTTTCCGTAGAATCCCTTCTTCTGCCTCTGGATTTCCTAATAAATGGTGATCGAGGTGCTAAGCTTCTATCATACATTCTCCCTGATCCGAAAAGACACCTTGGGGAATCGACTAAGGTGGAAGCACCTAAGAAGGCTCGGGTAGCTGATTAATCGTCTATTGATAGAGCAAAGAGAATCAAGAGGCCTAAAGAAGCCGATGCGAATGCATCAACGTGCAAACATTAGTATAGTACTTCATACGGCTGTTCAGATCCATGAAGGAATGGTGGGTGGCCCTTGATTCGGATCCAGGATGGTTTGAAGAACTCAATGGTCGAGCATACACCTTTAAGGCTGTATTGTTTTGCGAAGACTGTTCCACAATCTTTATAGAAGAACCCATTCTTAATGGAAAATGAAATGAGATGGTGAATGGGGAATCTACAATAAATGAGTAGTTGTTGTAAAATGAGAACGTTCCAGCCACTTCGTCCAAAATGAAGCTCTAGGCAGCCCCACAGATCCACCATGGACTAAAGCCCAGTCACCACCGAGGAAATGACATACATTTGCACATCGAGGAGATTCGCCTTTGATGCATGCATGTTGGAAATGGTGGGGGAGAAAAAGGAAATAGGAATCTAGTTTGGAGATAATAAACTGGGAATCAACAGTATGTGGGCTGGTATCAAGAGATATTTGATCGACATAAGAATTAGAAGGAGATGACCCGTGTGAACCTTTCTTGAGTCATCATGTTAGCTTGCAAAGAATCAAATACCGCAGTGAATTTTAGCTCTTTTTTCCACATATTGCAGAATAGTTATCCATTTTCCTATAATGAAAACATAACATAGGCTTTCAGCAAACACGTGCGAATTGTGAAGCAGCCCATAGCAAAAACATCCGCCTTCAGCGATTATCCTTGACACATAGCAGTAGATGCTTCCATTCGAAGTCTTTGTGGGAAATTCCTGGTTTGAATTTGAAATTTCAGCATGAAGCCTGGCGGGAACTGTAGGTGCAGATGGAGTAGGAGATTTTAACACGTCGATATAGGATCGTCAGATTGCTGAAGGTTTGATGGACAAAGCTGACTTAATAGTTATAGGATCGGGGAAGAACCTCACCTTTGGATCTGGGTAGTGATTCGGCTAAAAGGATGAAAGCGGGGTTTCTTTGGATTGAGATGGGTCCTTGTCAGGAGGAAGCATGAAAAGTTAGAGCTGGAAGAGGGGCATGGAAGAAACAGACATGTGAAATAAAACCTTTTTTTGGAGAGATTATTCTTTTGATATGATGCTGGAGTATTAAAGTGTTAAAAATAAATAAATATGATGATCACAAATAGTTTGGCACAGTTAATATGCATTTAATGCGTATAATATGAACGTCTAACGTAATGAAACAAAAAATAGATAACTTTGATTGTACTGCAATACACATATTTAAACTAGAATCTTCAAAAATAACAGATGTATAATTTTCGAACGTGGATGTCTTCGTATTCACATCCACGTCCATTTTTCCAGATAGGGAATATCTATCCACCTTTTGGTTACGGATGCGGATAATTTTTGGATTTTTCGGGTATCCATTGACAGCCCTTGTAACGATCCGCCTTTTTGGACAGTTTAAACCAATGATCAAATACACATGTCGATTCCAAACCATTCAAAAGGGCAGATGGTTAGTGGGGTAAATAAGAAAAGAAGAGAAAAGAGAAATAAAAGAAAGGAAACAACACAGAATCTTGCAGCGGAACGATAAAATATAATAATCAAATAAACAGTTCATGAAGTTCAAAATAGCGTTAAGGCGTTACCATAATCCCCTTTAACACATTTTTATAATGCCATAGTCTATACAGCACCGTAAGCCCCACCGTAAACTGGTGGTTATCAGAGGGTACCCCATAGTTGCGTGATCCGGACTGATGTTGAGCATAGCCAGCAGCTACCCCAACACCGCGAAACAACACTCCCAAATCAAGGGGTGCACCCAAATCGAATCACAAATGTAATAGATATGGTATCGAAGAAGTGTATCCGCTAGAGATGGCGAACCTCAATTTCCTGGCGTGGATCCTGTTTTAGTCATGTCAGGGGTCATCCAATATCGTTCTCTTTCTTCAGTCAACGCGTTCACCAAACCATCCACTTCATTCTGGATCAACACTCCGCGTATAATAGTTATTAAAGTGGTTTTCGATATCGACAGAGAGTATGTCCATATCTGATCCCGGTCTCTTTAATAACTACGTATTATTACACCGTTGGCTCTTCTACATTTCAAATCGATTCATAATTGACATCAAAATATCATATTCGCTTCAAAAATCAAATCCATTTCAAATATCATCGTATCTATTCAAATGTAAGATTCCATTTCAAAAATCATTTTTCGCATCAATATCTCATTTCGATTTCAAAATCATTTCGAATTTCAATTTAGGTTGCAACTTCATTTAACCCAATTCGTATTTAAATTCAAGATTTAAACATAAACATTTCACCTTATTGACCAGTTTGGAATTTTAGAAAATAGTTTTAAGTAGTTTAAAAGTAGTTTTAAATAATTAAAGTAGTTAAAAATGCTTAAAATCTTAAAATGGATTTGAAATAGATAAATTAGTTTAAAATAATTTAAATTGGGTTAAATAGATTTAAAATAGATCAAAATAGTTTAAGTATTTTAAATGGTTTATATAACAGAGTAATTTGGAAAACAAAATAAAACAGCTTCAAAACCAAACCATTTCAATTATAACTTCCCAATTCAAAACAATTTCAATTTCCATTCTACCGATTCAATTTCGATTTCGATTCAATCAACGTCAACTTTGACATCAAATTTATTCAATTTTATATTCACTTTCAATTAATTCAATTTCAATTTATATCGATTTGGAGCTTGATTTTCAAAATATCAATTTATAACACTTAACAAAATTATCCTTCAATATTCAAATTTAAATCCAGATTTCAAATATGATTCAATTTCAAGCTCAATTTCAAAATATCATTTTTTATATCACTTTTACTTAGTAATATTCAAAGCTCGAATTAAGGTTAAATCTTTAAACAAATCAATTTTCGAAATTCAATCATATCCTGATTTTAAATTCCAAGGTTTCCACTTTAATTATTTAACAATTTGTTTTAACCAAAATTTATTTCAACATTCCAAACTAAAATTTTCGATAAATTCGATTTCTATAAATTGATTTCTATTTATAACTTTTGAATCAAAACATTTAAATCAATTTTAGATCAACGATTTTAAAATTTATTAATTTAGCCAATTCGGTGTCCGTATATAATTTTCTATCCTATAACCAAGTAATTATTTATTTAAATCAAATGTCAGGGATGAATATATATCACTTAAATCAATCATAGTGTCATTGTATGTATAACAGGTTATATATAAGCAAATAAACATCCAAACATTTAAATATCAACCAATAGCATCCATCGAAATACATCATACAATAGGCAATACAGTTCATGGCAATTTCATAGTTATCAATGTCAGGTAATTTAATCGTAATTCAATTTTAATTTCAATTTTAACTGTCAATTTAAATTTCAACGGTTAATTCAAATGACGATTTATATGACAATTAAATTTTATCAACCAATGACGAATAAAATCATAACACTTCATAATGCCAAATTTAACTAGCATAAAGATATTCAGTACGTTGTGAGCGTTATAAAACACCCACCTTGATTTCAATGTTGCTCCAGCGTTTTATTTCGAATAAAATTAAACGAGCGTTTAATTTTACCCGAAATTTTCACAAGCTCCAAACGACTCCAATCCAATTCCATAGCGTAGTTCTCGTCCATACGATCCCAACGCACTTCGTTTCGTCCAAAACGAACCTCGCATCAACAAGTTATAGCAGTTTAAAGATCATACAAATTATTATATACAAATATTCACAACTTTCTTTAATATTATCAACCTTCAGCAATCTGGGCCGTTGATTCTATCAAGCAAATCAAGGCCGTGCGCATCGTTCTTCCTCACGCGTTCATGCTCCAGGTTATTGCCGTGCCCAAGAACCCATAGCAAGTAACTAGGGTTTGAAATTTCCACCACCACGCACGATGAGAAGTTGATCAGCTAGCGCCAAATGGAAGCTCATCTCCCCCTCTACCTTCGGCCGCAACTATGGTGAACTCACCCCCCCCTCACTCTCTCAAAGCGTGCGCAACTTCGGCCGTTCAAGTGAGGATTGTCGTCGATTCGTAACACCATTCGCGATCTTGACCGTTGGATAGCTAGCTCTCGTCGTGCTCTACGTTATTGTAGTTGAAAATTTCTTGAATTGAATGAGGGATTTGAAGATAATGGAGGAGGAACGACGATGTTTTCTGGCCGTGGGTTCTGTTAGTGGCGGCCAGAAGCTTTGACTTCTAGGATTTTGCAAAATAGAGGAGAGTGGATCCTTTTATAGAAAATAACGAAAACACTATTCACTCAAAAATCCGGACTCCAAATCTCGCACGATGACTGGTGTTCCTAGGGTTTACCCCGCGTTCTGGACACAATGGAATAGGTTTTGGAAGCTAATTCGATCATCTGTGCGAGTTACGGCAATAAACGATCGATTTTAAATTAAATCGATTAAACGATTTTCTAGGCGTTTAGGCTTGCCCCGGACAAACGGTAAATCCAATTGACATGAAATTTGAAATCCTACAATAATATCACGTTACGGATCTGATGAAACTAGTTTCACCGAAATCCGAGACTGTTTGAAAAATGGCTATTTTAACTCGTCAATTAAATATTAAAATATTCAATTTTCACAAATTTACTTTTAATTCGATTTTAAAAGTTCTACAACATCATTCTAACTTTAATATGATAATTAAAAATCATTTTTAATCATATTATACCCGTTATTCAATTATCCAATAAATTCCAATTTTTAAAGCCTTATTAACTCTATTATAATCCCAATATAACTTACATTCACTTTGGAAACCAATTTGAATCATATTAAATCAAATTTCAATTATTCACTTTATTTTCATATATTAAATTTCAATATCAAATTAATCATATCAAATTCGGAATTTAATTATTCAAACATTTGTAATATTAAATTTAAACAAATTTTGATTATTCTTAAAACACTATCTTTTGAAATATTCAAAACGAACTTATATGATTTAACCTTTAAAACTAATTCAAATTATAGAACAACCATTTCCATTAATTAGTTATCCAATTTCCGTTATCAAATTATTCAATAAATTCCAAATATTAAATTTAAACAATTTCGATTATCCAATAATTCATTATCTTTTGAAATATTAAAATTGAACTTTTAAGATTCAACTTTTAAAACCAGTCCACAATTTAGAACACTATTTTCATTTTACAGTTATTCAATTATTCAATAAGTTTTAAATATTTAATTTAAACAATTTACCAGTTCAAAATTCGATATTTGATTTGAATAGATTTTACTTATCAATCAATTACTCTATTATACCCAATGAATTCAACATTTATTATTATTCCAAACGACTTACAAATTTTTTTCTAACATTAAATCACGAAATCTTATTAAATTAGCTATTTTAATTATCGAAAATTTACGGGTCGTTACACTCTCCCCCACTCAAAACTTTTCGTCCCCGAAAAGGAAAAAGAAGGGAAAAGGAACTAAGTATAGAATTCAACATTAGATATATTTTATTCAAAGTTACCAATTTATAAAACAATGAAATTCCACTTATAATGTCATAACTACGCTTCCACTAAGTTACTCCGAACGGCTTTCTAACTTTAAAAGTTAGTTATCAAAACAAGTTACAAAAAAAAATTAAAACTTGAAAAATTTTCTAACACCCGGATTTACGAAAATTTTCGGCAGAGTCTCCTTTGCGCGGCTCGATCGGAAAAAAAATGACAGTATATATATCACAAATATACATCTCATCAAGTGATGAGGCATCCCGTAGGGGAAAAAATGTAAAAGTACGGTATGTAATCCGAGATATGTACCTTATATAGTATTAGCAAGCATACATGGCTAATATAGCGTGAAAGCGAGCTCCAAATGCGAAGCAAGCGCAATCCGCACCTACTAAACACTCAACAAACCATGAGAAACATGCATATATGAAAATAATATCAATATGCATCATATAGCAACATAACAACTACATGTGCCAACATAGCAAATGCAACAAACAACGAATGCATCCACCAAATCAATTATCATCCAACTATCATCCAACGAATCCATAACCAATCAATATAAATTCACTTCTCATTAATATTTATTGACTTGGTTTCAATTTTAATCATAGTTGATTCATTAACGTTGGATTTTGCTAACATTCATTCTCAATTCAATTAGTTAACATTAACTAATTTATATTTACATTAGTTCACTTCCAATTTGAATCAAATTAAATTCTATTTAAATTCATTTAACTTCCAATTTGATTTCAATGACTTATAGCTTTCAATTTCATTAACACTTAATGAATTATATACAATCAACTAATAATCATATAACGACCAAATCATATAATTTTAAAAGAATCATTTTATATTTGGCATCATAAATTTCCAATATTAACTTTAATTAAGTCCGTAAGCCGTACATATATCATCCGTGAGCAATATCAATCTAATCGCTTATTCGATCACACAATTTCACTTCGAAACTAGTATCGTTCACACGACTCTCTAGTGCGGACTCAGATTTGGTTCCTTGACTGGAAACTGTTACTCTCCTTGCATAGCCATATACTATGATAGAGAATTCCAGAATCAAATTAAAAATCCATATCTAGGGTTCGCCGTCAAAAATCGAGTGAAAAATCCTAACTTGGATCGATATAAATCATCTAGAAATTTTGTGCTCGAATTTGGATCAAATCGTTATGCGAATAAAATAATATACGTACAATCTCACGTATTACCTTCCAATGGATTTCTATCCAATTTATCTATACTAAATTATTTTATCGACTTCTATTTTGTTTCACTTAATTACTCACAATCCATTATTCAGTTAGTATATTCATTTCTTTACATAGCATATTCTTTAACATTATCTTTTCTTAAAAATCAAATCAAAGAATTTGCTTACTCCAGTTCATTTTAAACATTCTATATAATTTAATTAAATTAAAATTCAATTTTCCAGTTGATTCTTAGCTATACCAAATTCTTTTGTTTACATTTACTTCAATTTCATAATTTTAGTTAATAACAAATTTATTTATGGAACATTTTATTAATCATCACTTTAGTTTATAGTCATTCCATAAATGTCTAACTTGTCATATATGACTTTTCTTAGTTTATAGTTATCTCAAAAGTTACAAATGTATCTTTACATATTTTTCCTTTTTTTTGTTGCAAATTTATATTTAATTTTGCAACCAGTTTACAAAGACATTGCTTGACTCAATGGCCTTTTCTTAAGTTCACTTACTTGTTCCATATATCCATTCATCATTTCATGCTATATTTAAGTATATAACATTTTTATCACAACCAAATTTTACATTTATATACATTTTAATTCCTTTTGAGTTTTCCTTACTTGTATATTTCAATTACTTTCAGGTTCTATTTATTTGTACAATATCTCATTACATATCCAAAACATCATTTTAACTTCTTTTTTTTATTTGGCAAGTCATATTATATGTTATTAGAATGCAAATTTGGTATTATACAAATTTATAGAATTTCATTTTACTTAATTAGAATGTTCACAAATTTAATTTGTTTAAATCCTCTTTACCTTTCAACTTTGAAGGTACACTACAACTCTAAAGTTTTCCCAAAACATAAGCTTAGATATCTTAATCCTCTTTTTTAGAATTCTGGTTATTCACATTTCATTTGAAAATTACTAATTTGCATAACTTAGAATTTTAAATGCCCGGTTCTTTTCAAATCATTTGAAATAAACATATACACTTATGTCTTTAATATATCAAATCATACCATTGGAGTTTAAACCAAAACTCATTTATCCAAAATAATTTCAAAGAAAAGCAAAGCTTTTTAGAAGTCTCCCCCACTTTGAGACTCGAAAATGATTGTCGATGATGCTGCGCAGTCATCACCGAAATTATTTTCCAGCGACATAAAAGAGGGGTACTGAATTCGTTCCTTCTTAAAAATCCTTTCAAAATATTTCCATAAACAATTCCTAACTAATATTACTATATATTTCTTCAAAACTTTGAGAACCATTTTTCAAATCTCCAGGTCTTAAATTCAATATTTCCAATTTAATCTATTTTAATTTATAAGTCACCTTTATAAAATATTCTTATAAGAATTTCTTTCTTAAAACATTCCACAAGTTTTTTTATTACTGTTCATTTTATAATTCACCTTATTTATTAAATTACAATATCAATTAATGATAATAACCAATATTTTCATTCCTAACAACCAGGTAAGCTAGATAAGTCACAATAATTTCTGAATTTTTTTCTTTATATACAAAATATAATTAGAGCAAAATTATTTCATTTACCCAATTTAAAACAATACTATGTCGAATTGTTCTGTTTTAAGTGTTTAGAGATCCCTATCAATAACGTTAATTACTCGTATTGACCAGAATCCATAAGCCACTCAGCAAATCAACCGACACAATATAAAACATTTTATATCACTAACAAATACGCTCTCTCATATATATACACTCAGTGACTCATCATAGGGTATTACTACCCTATTTATAAAGATTCAGACCCCACAAAGCTAAGGTTATCGCTAAACCAAAGCTCTGATACCAACTGTAACGACCAGCCTTTTTGAACAGTTTAAACCGACGGTCAAATACACATGTCGATTCCAAACCATTCAAAAGGGCATATGGTTATTGGGGTAAATAAGAAAAGAAGAGAAAAGAGAAATAAAAGAAAGGAAACAACACAGAATCTTGCAGCGGAACGATAAAATATAAAAATCAAATAAACAGTTCATGAAGTTGTTTACTATACTTTGATCATTATTTATACAACATTTATCAGAGTTATACATATTCAATAGAACAAATAAAATAATGCAGCAGACAGCATGATGCAAGGATAATAATAGTAATAGTGTACCAAATCTTCGTCTTCGTCCTCCAGAATAGATCTTCAAAAATCTGAAAACTCAAGACTGACCTGAGCGTAATGAAAAGACAAAACACTCGAGTCAGGACTAAAATATCCTTATGAAAGTTAAATCAATTGTAAATAAATATGAGTGTAACGGCGTCAGAGATGTTTACGGGGTTTGACATCTCATACACAGTGTCAACATGCGTGCAATAACTCAAGAGATGTTATGGATATTTCATTGCTTAAGGATCTGTTAAACTATCTACTATGTAGTAATGTACGCTAATTAGATAATGCCTATCAGTAATATAAAGTATCAAAATAGCGTTAAGGCGTTACCATAATTCCCCTTAACACATTTTTATAATGCCATAGTCTATACAGCACCGTAAGCCCCACCGTAAACTGGTTGTTATCAGAGGGTACCCCATAGGTATAACACAAAACATAACGTAGGGGTCGCGAATAGGATAATCAGTATGACAAGGCACCTGAGGCGATACCAACTAGGATACTAGTAGTTGCGTGACCTGGACTGATGTTGAGCATAGCCAGCAGCTACACCAACACCGTGAAACAACACTTCCAAATCAAGGGTTGCACCCAAATCGAATCACAAATGTAATAGGTATGGTATCGAAGAAGTGTGTCTGCTAGAGATGGCGAACCTCAATGGCCCGGTGCGGCTCCTGTTTTAGTCATGTCAGGGATCATCCAATATCGTTCTCTTTCTTCAGTCAACGCGTTCACCAAACCATCCACTTCATTCTGGATCAACACTCCACGTATAATAGTTATTAAAGTGGTTTTCGGTATCGACAGAGAGTATGTCCATATCCGATCTCGTTCTCTTTAATAACTACGTATTATTACACCGTTGGCTCTTTTACATTTCAAATCGATTCATAATTGATATCAAAATATCATATTCGCTTCAAAAATCAAATCCATTTCAAATATCATCGTATCTATTCAAATGTAAGATTCCATTTCAAAAATCATTTTTCGCATCAATATCTCATTTCGATTTCAAAATCATTTCGAATTTCAATTTAGGTTGCAGCTTCATTTAACCTAATTCGTATTTAAATTCAAGATTTAAACATAAACATTTCACCTTATTGACTAGTTTGGAATTTTAGAAAATAGTTTTAAGTAGTTTAAAAGTAGTTTTAAATAATTAAAGTAGTTAAAAATACTTAAAATCTTAAAATGGATTTGAAATAGATAAATTAGTTTAAAATAATTTAAATTGGGTTAAATAGATTTAAAATAGATTAAAATAGTTTAAGTATTTTAAATGGTTTATATAACAGAGTAATTTGGAAAACAAAATAAAACAGCTTCAAAACCAAACCATTTCAATTATAACTTCCCAATTCAAAACAATTTCAATTTCCATTCTACCGATTCAATTTCGATTTCGATTCAATCAACGTCAAATTTGACTTCAAATTTATTCAATTTTATATTCACTTTCAATTGACTCAATTTCAATTTATATCGATTTGGAGCTCGATTTTCAAAATATCAATTTATAACACTTAACAAAATTATCCTTCAATATTCAAATTTAAATCCAGATTTCAAATATGATTCAATTTCAAGCTCAATTTCAAAATATCATTTTTTATATCACTTTTACTTAGTAATATTCAAAGCTCGAATTAAGGTTAAATCTTTAAACAAATCAATTTTCGAAATTCAATCATATCCTGATTTTAAATTCCAAGGTTTCCACTTTAATTATTTAACAATTTCTTTTAACCAAAATTTATTTCAACATTCCAAACTCAATTTTTCGATAAATTCGATTTTTATAAATTGATTTCTATTTATAGCTTTTAAATCAAAACATTTAAATCAATTTTAAATCAATGATTTTAAAATTTATTAATTTAGCCAATTCGGTGTCCGTATATAATTTTCTATCCTATGGCCAAGTAATTATTTATTTAAATCAAATGTCAGGGATGAATATATATCACTTAAATCAATCATAGTGTCATTGTATGTATAACAGGTTATATATAAGCAAATAAACATCCAAACATTTAAATATCAACCAATAGCATCCATCGAAATACATCATACAATAGGCAATACAGTTCATGGCAATTTCATAGTTATCAATGTCAGGTAATTTAATCGTAATTCAATTTTAATTTCAGTTTTAACTGTCAATTTAAATTTCAACGGTTAATTCAAATTACAATTTATATGACAATTAAATTTTATCAACCAACGACGAATAAAATCATAACACTTCATAATGTCAAATTTAACTAGCATAAAGATATTCAGTACGTTGTGAGCGTTATAAAACACTCACCTTGATTTTAATGTAGCTCCAGCGTTTTATTTCGAATAAAATTAAACGAGCGTTTAATTTTACCCGAAATTTTCACAAGCTCCAAACGACTCCAATCCAATTCCATAGCGTAGTGCTCGTCCATACGATCCCAATGCACTTCGTTTCGTCCAAAACGGACCTCGCATCAACAAGTTATAGCAGTTTAAAGATCATACAAATTATTATATACAAATATTCACAACTTTCTTTAATATTATCAACCTTCAGCAATCTGGGTCGTTGATTCCATCAAGAAAATCAAGGCCGTGCGCATCGTTCTTCCTCACGCGTTCATGCTCCAGGTTATTGCCGTGCCCAAGAACCCATAGCAAGTAACTAGGGTTTGAAATTTCCACCACCACGCTCGATGAGAAGTTGATCAGCTAGCGCCAAATGGATGCTCATCTCCCCCTCTACCTTCTGCCGCAACTATGGTGAACTCGGCCCCCCTCTCTCTCGAAAAGCGTGCGCAACTTCGGCCGTTCAAGTGAGGATTGTCGTCGATTCGTAACACCATTCGCGATCTTGACCGTTGGATAGCTAGCTCTTGTCGTGCTCTACGTTATTGTAGTTGAACATTTGTTGAATTGACTGAGGGATTTGAAGATAACGGAGGAGGAACGACGATGTTTTCTGGCATTGGGTTATGTTAGTGGCGGCCAGAAGCTTTGTCTTCTAGGGTTTTGCAAAATAGAGGAGAGTGGATCATTTTATAGAAAATAACGAAAACACTATTCACTCCAAAATCCGGACTCCAAATCTCACGCGGTGACTGGCGTTCCTAGGGTTTACCCCGCGTTCCGAACATAGTGGAATAGGTTTCGGAAGCTAATTCGATCATCTGTGCGAGTTATGGCAATAAATGATCGATTTTAAATTAAATCGATTAAACGATTTTCTAGGCGTTTAGAATTGCCCTGGACAAACGGTAAATCCGATTGACATGAAATTTGAAATCATACAATAATATCACGTTACGGATCCTATGAAACTGGTTTCGTCGAAATCCGAGACTGTTTGAAAAATGGCTATTTTAACTCGTCAATTAAATATTAAAATATTCAATTTTCACAAATTTACTTTTAATTCGATTTTAAAAGTTCTACAACATCATTCTAACTTTAACATGATAAAATAAAATTTTACAAATCATTTTTAATCATATTATACTCGTTATTCAATTATCCAATAAATTCCAATTTTTAAAGCCTTATTAACTCTATTATAATCCCAATATAACTTACATTCACTTTGGAAACCAATTTGAATCATATTAAATCAAATTCAATTATTCACTTTATTTTCATATATTAAATTTCAATATCAAATTTGGAATTTAATTATTCAAACATTTGTAATATTAAATTTAAACAAATTTGATTATTCTTAAAACACTATCTTTTGAAATATTCAAAACGAACTTATAAGATTTAACCTTTAAAACTAATTCAAATTATAGAACAACCATTTCCATTAATCAGTTATCAATTTCCGTTATCAAATTATTCAATAAATTCCAAATATTAAATTTAAACAATTTCGATTATCCAATAATTCATTATCTTTTGAAATATTGAAATTGAACTTTTAAGATTCAACTTTTAAAACCAATCCACAATTTAGAACACTATTTTCATTTTACAGTTATTCAATTATTCAATAAGTTTTAAATATTTAATTTAAACAATTTACCAGTTCGATATTCGATATTTGATTTGAATAGATTTTATTTATCAATCAATTACTCTATTATACCCAATGAATTCAACATTTATTATTATTCCAAACGGCTTACAAATTTTTTTCTAACATTAAATCACGAAATCTTATTAAATTAGCTATTTTAGTTATCGAAAATTTACGAGTCGTTACAGCCCTACTATTATTGACTTGTCATCCCAATTATAACTAATACTAATATCATTGTGTATTATGCCATATATATCTATATTTTAATCGGTAGGCGGTTAAACACAAACGTCCCAATTTCTTACTCATTAATTCCTACGCTTAGCATTCTAGAACATAATAATATGTAAATTTTACAAGGAACTTTTATTTTCATATCTTAATATGTTAGAGTTATCCTTTTCAAAAAGGATTACCGTTACTACTTCTCATAAATTACCCAAAAATAAGACTTTTATTCCATTTGAGATTATAAGAAATTATCTATATTCTTTTATTGAAATAGACAGTGCAAACTATGGAGAAGAATTTCCATGCTTTACACATCTATTTCCTTTTTGATACGTTCCTTGTTAATTCAAATAATGCACTTTTATACGTGTGGAATTGGATAATTTATGGAAATTATGCATAAATAAATACAAGTGTACCCACAACGCTTTCAATAAATTAAAACATAGAAATTCATATGTTAGGTCAAGTAAGAACATTCTAAATTTATTAATAGTTTACAACCCATTAATCATAAATCTAGAATAAATCTTGTAATCTTATCAACATTCTACTTTAAAAAATTTCGGGACTGATTTTCAAATTTCCAAATGAGGGTGTAAATACATTCTTATTTTAATTACCTAATTTATAGAATATGTAAAAGAGATTTCAATAGAAAGCATTCTTCCTAAGCCTACACATCCATAAATCTTGCATAGACATCATAATCAAATAAAACTAAATGATAAAAAATTCAATGTTATATATGTCATATCATATCACACTCGCCTTTCAAGCTTTCCAAATCTCCCAAGTCCAAATCTATCACTTTAGTTGACTCGTTTTTCTTTCAAATCCAAAAGTATGTATAATAAGATACATATATATTCATTAGAATTACAGATCTAAAAGAAGATTTGAATTAAGTGGAACACAGATTTATAATTATGAAATTTAACTTTTTCCGCAACATCGATTCATTCCTTCTCTTTTTCTCTTTTATTTGTTACCCTTCTCCGATTTATATATATAATATAATTTTCTATAATTAATAGAAATAGTGGAGAAGAGAATATGGTAAAGCTCCGCTACTTTGATCAAAAAATATGAAAAGAAATGTGAGGGGCTAGGCCTGTATTTGTAGGCACTCGAACCAATCGTATCCGTTAGATTTAAAATAATAAAATCCAAGCCATTCGGCCAAGATTTAACTCTAGCCGCCATGCTCTCAACTGGACAACCACTCCTCTATAAGCAGTCAATTGGCCTAAGGAGGAGATCGATCGATGGGGTCCATGCAATTGTTATTATCTATTCCTTTTTAATTATTTTCGTTACGAAAATTTCAAACACTAATAACTTCTTCGTTTGAACTCTTATCGCAAAACTCTAAATATGAAAATTGCTAAGAAAGTCGTCACGAACGCAATGATGCAGGTTACATGGCTAAATTTTGACGTTTCCTAAATTCTATTTTTGAGCCTTAATAATTATTTATTAATTTCTATTAATTTTACAAGGTGTTACCGCTTTAAAGCTAGGCTTTTCCACCAGTCTAGAAGAAGGAAGGAATAATAGTCCAAGGTGGAACAGCTAATAACAGAACATGTCATAACTAGTAGATATAAGGTAGCTTCTATTTTAAATGACTTTATATACTTGCATATATAATCTTGTTTATTTATGGTCGAAAATCATTTATTTTTGAATATATATATGTGTAGGTATGTATGTATGTATAATTATATTAAAAAATCATTTGTTTCTTTCGGCCAAGCAAATTAAATAATATAAGCCGTTTTAGCTACTAGGTAGAGTGCATTGGATTTTAACCATATAGTCGTGGGTTCGATTTCCACAGACGACACTTTGCTATTTATTATGCAATATTTATATTTCTTATATCTTTTTGACTATCCTTTGAGTTCTTGCTTTTGCACTATTACCTTGCACTGAAAAGCTCATCTTTGAGCATTGATTTATTTGCCCTTAAAAAGGTATTAAAATAACATATTATTCTTTAATATATATATTAGTTATATATATAAATCTTTCGACTTAGTTAAATAAATTGAAAAAAAACTCCAATTGGAGTTTATAAAAAAACATTCTTTTTGCTTTTGGTAAATAACTATACATACATACATATATGTATTGAAGAACACATATATACATACATACATACACACACACACACGCGCGCGTATATATACACGTATTTGATCAAATTTAAGTCTTAGATTTTGAAATTCATAATGTGTGTGTGTGTGTATGGAAAAAAATTAATTGGAATGATGGATCAAAATATTTGAAATTTAAATGTGTGTGTATCAATATTTAATAATTTTTTTATTTAAAATACTTGTTGCTGAATTTTATTAAAAAACACTTTTTCATATAGCCAAAAGAAATTTGGTTTATATCCATTGCCGAATACACACACATATGTATTTACGCATGTGTGTATTCGTATAATTTCATAAACATGCACAAATATATTAAGGAGATATTACTGATATTACATGCTTGTTTTATGATCAAAATCATAATTTTCAGATATACAAACAGTCATACACAAACACATACATATGTTCTATGTTGTTGGTTCCATAAACGTCTTAGATTATGTAACAGCACATACGATATTCACTAGTGAACTTGAATTTCCATTAAATAAAATATAAAAAACTAAATCGTAAATTAAAGTAAATTAATATAAAGGTTATCAAGTTGTAAAAAACAAATATAAAATAAAATACAAAATAAAAAAAATCATCTCAAATAATAAAATCCATTTTTAGCAAATATCCACTAAGGATGATTTAGTTCAAACAAATTATTCATATAACTAT
Source organism: Allium cepa (assembly GCA_030765085.1). Lineage (NCBI taxonomy): Eukaryota > Viridiplantae > Streptophyta > Magnoliopsida > Asparagales > Amaryllidaceae > Allium > Allium cepa. The sequence continues at coordinate 769,752,568 of CM060939.1, read as the reverse complement.
AAAATAAAGACCTAGTGCAAATTCAATAAAAGAAAGTTTTCTAAAGTTCTTCCTTTTACACTATTACAAATGCACCTGATCCAGCACTTTGCAAGTTACTTATCCAACCAGGATGTTGTGTTTCATCGACATAGGGGTTGTGATGAGCAACCTTCTTAACCTCATATTATTTCCTCTATTGGATCTCGTTAGGTTTTTGAATGGAAAAAGTTCTACCACTAGGATGTAAAGTATTATAGGAATTAAATCACGACCAAGTTCTCAAATTTTCACCTATAAATAGAATCTATTGAATCTAGAAAAAACAATTTGGTTTAGAAAGTTCAAACCCTTGAAACTGATAACAATGAGTTTTCATGAAAGAATTTCACTTCTAACATATTTAAAAAAAACACTTGATCATAGTCCATGTCATCCAATCAATGTTAACAATCTCTACTGTATCTTTAGAAAGATGAAGAAAAAACTTAAGCATTGTTTGAAACTTGCCAATAAATGTCTTACTAATTCTCCCGAGGTTAGTAAATTACAAGAGATAGAAATCAATAAGATGAAGAGTGATCGGAGCATATGTGATTTTTCATTACTAGAGCATTACAACTTGATGCAATGGTTACCTAAATTATCGAATTTATTATTGCATTTGTTTTGAAAATTCATTTCTCATTTCTTGGGTCAAAGTAGAATGGCATAGCTCACCAAGCTCCCATAGCTGGTTTAGACTGACCTAACATAAGTCAAGGAAAATACCCATTCTTGTTGTCTATTACCTCTTGTTAGAATTAAAGCAGATCTCATTTTCCTATTGGGAACCATCATATGTTATTTAAGACTTCTAAAATAGGGAAGAGGCAAACCCAATGGCCATTTACCATCTTCCACCCTAAAGTAAACCCCTTGACATCCCTAAGGTACTAAGTCATTTAATACTTCAAATCCCAGGCGAACCCTCGATATATTTTCCCTTACCTATATTCAAAAGTATATCCCTTCTCCATGGATCTTATGTTTGGATATGTCCCACATTAGTAGTAGTTATGCATAATTGCTAGTAGCCTCTAAGTGAAGGCAGTTTTCTATTGTGTAACTCTATTAACCTCGCATCCCAAACCTTATTAAACCAAACCAATCATCGTAAACCAAAATATTGGGCTAGGCCCACTAATTCGTGCTCGTCCTAAACATATTATTATGGTTATATAGTTTCCTACTATGAAAATTATAGTGCATCTTAGCCTTTAACCTTATCTTAATGCCTATTATATTATGCTCTCTACTTCCCATTTACATCCCAAAAATGTCATTTGTTCGTAATAAAGGGTCATTATTAGTAAAATTGGATAATTACTAATGATATTTATTTATTCATTCTAATTCAACCTTTTTGTCCTATTTTATTTCCCCATAAATGCCATATTCAACACCTCAATTAGTCTCATTAAACACATTTATGTCCCCATTTAATTTCCAAAACTCCTTATTAACTGCTCATTTATTGCCCTACTAATTTTAAAGTTACTATCTCTTTTCAATCCACACTTCCTAGTCCTATATTTACTGTGTTATTAATTATGCCTATCAATGGACACTTTCAAGTGCGGATAGGGCTATATCCATATCCGCATCCAAAATCATTTTGGGATATTAGATATCGACATTTGTAGATACAGATGGATATCAGATAATTATCATATCCATTAAAGACCGACAAATTAAGAAACATAAATGAAAATTTTCAGTTTAACATAAATTTGTTTTTGATATAAGGTACTAGACTGCATAGCCGTACAATGCACATAGAAATTAAAATAGCCAGGGCAGGTCGGTGATAGTAGTAGTCTAATATGTACAGTCATCATAATGCGAACACATAAAATTTCAAATCACAACTGCAAAAAAACTTGCACATACATAGCATACATAGAATAATTTACATAAGCATAACTAAGCCTCCTAGAAATAGCAAAACACCCATTTGCTAGCCACCCCGATCGGTGCTTTCTGCTGAATCTGGCTAGGAAGGAAAAACTGCAGGTTCCCATGCGTAGCACCTATCCAGGTATTAAAAAACAGACTGTTTTGTAAGATATAGGTAGAAAAGAGTAATACTTAGAGTTAAAATAGCGGTCATTCCGCTCTATCCAAACTGCCCAAAGAAAAGCCAAGCCAAGTAATGCATCACTGGACATGGGCGAACAAGTCTTTAAACAATGTAGAATATTGCATTTAGATAGCGATGTTCAAATTATCAGGTTAGAGGCACATTGTCCAAACCTAGAAAGATATATCATAGTCATAGAACATGTGATTACAAGAGTTAGTGTTAGCTAAGCAACCGAAACAACATTGGGTAGATCCAAGGTTCATACTAGCAAGGTTTCTGTTGTGTTGAGCTTGTCCGGTAAAACAAGCTAAGCATGTATTTTAAATTTTAGAGGGGCCTTAATTTCCCATGAGTTGCCAAAGCTCAGAGTCATGCCAGAGTGGACATAAAAGGTGTACATTAATTTCACCATGAACCACCAAGAATTGTTGAGAGCCTAGGAATCCCGATCAATTCTGTCAGTAAGTGTAGTGTTAGAAGTGAGTTGTAAGAGGGAGCAAAGTGCTAATATGTTGTTGCCAGTGATATGCCTAGAAAAGTGAATGTTGCATGTCCCTTCACTAAATGCCTTGCTTACATATATTATTTGTTGGTTACTAGCAAGAAGAGAGAAGGGAACATTGAAGAGAGCGACATGTTATCCAACCATTGATCTATCCAAAAAGCAAATCGAGTACAATTACCAAAATGATGGATGTGTATATGTTTAGTAGATGGCAACAAGAAAGGATTCCCTTCTAGAAAGCCAAGGATGATGGGGTAGGGGCTGATCTAAGGTCCCCAAGGTTTCGATCACCATTGTAGTGGCATGTGCAATCCATTGAGTCCAAGGCTTAGAGCTTCCCAAAATTAAGCTCTAGCCCCATTTTGAAACTAAGGCTCTATTAAACCAAAAAAGATTGATGGTTCTTAAACCGCCATGAGACTTCGATCTATAAACTTTATCCCATGACGCCAGGTAGTTGGAAGGGTTGATAATGGTGGAGCCCTTCCAAAAGAAGGCATGTCTTAGAGAGTTAATTTTATCAATAACCTAAGTAGGAGATTTACAAAAGAAGAATCGGTATGTAGGAACGAGATAGAGAAGTTCCCTTCCATCCAGCTAGGTGGCTCGTCATTCTTTCAAGCAATGTGTTCCCATCATCATGCTTAAGTTATGAGGTTCTAAGTTTAAGACTAAGATAGGTAATTGGAAAGGTAGTAGTGGACAGTTTAGGCTTGAATCCACCAAATGGCCTAAGTAATCGGCATCATGGTCATTGTTATTGAACTTTTGGAAAAGTTTATCTTTACGCCTGATGCCAATTCAAATAGTAGAGCGGATCATTAAGTGTAGCAACAAACATCGGAGTTGGTAACGTTAGAAGTATAGTGTCAACAACAAATTGGAAAGAGCATAGGGCGGATGTGATTACCTCATTTCCAGGACAAGTCAAAAGGCTAGAAACATAGGGTACGTCGACCAAATGGGTGAATATATCGATGGCTAAATTAAAAAAAATAAGGGACAAGAGGTCCCCCGTCACGACCTCTAAGTTCACGAAGAGGTTTCCCTTTATTGCATTAATGCACACAGTGGAAGAGGAAGAAGTAAGAGATGTCTTACCTGAGTAATAAAACCATATGGGAAAAGCCTAGCCTTTAGAGGTCCAATACAAAGTCCCAAGAGATTGAATCGAAAGCCTTAGAGAAGTCAAGCTTGACTACCACATAGTTGATGTTGTTAACTACATAGCAGTTGATGACCTCCATGGACAGATGTGACAAGGAGATTCGCCTTTGTTGCATGCATGTTGGAAATGGTGGGGACGAAAATGGGATTAGGATTATAGCTATCTAGTTTGGAGATAATAAATTGTGAATAGACAATATGTGGGCCAACAATACAAGATGTTTAATCGACACAAAAAGAATTGGATGGAGATAAGCGATTACCAACATAGACCTATCTTGAGTCGTCACGTCAGCATGCAAAGAATTAAATACCAAAGTCGAAATTGAGCTCTTTTTCCACGTTTTGCAAAATATTGCCCCATTTTTCCATAATGAAACCACAGCATAGGCTTTCAGCAAACACATGCTAAATGGCTAAGTAGCTCAGAGCGAACACATCTGCCTTCAGCAATTATCTTTGACACCTGGTAGTAGATGCTTCCCTTCGAAGCCTTTTTGGGAAATTCCTTGTTTGAATTTGAAATTCGAACACGAGGCATGCCATAAAGTGTAGGAAAAGATAGAGTAGGAGATTTTATCATGTTGGTGCAGGACCGTCTGACCGCCGAGACAAAGCCAACTTAATAGTCATAGGATCGAGGAAGACCCTTGCCTCTAGAGCTAGATTGCAGTGCTAGAAGGATGGAGGCAGGGCTTCTTTGGATTGAGACAGGGCTTGGTCAGGAGGAAGCGTGAAAAGTTGGAGATGGAAGAGGGACATGGAGGAAACAGACATGGTAAATATATTTTTTGGAAAGATTGTATTCTTTCCTTTTACGATATCAGATTACTAAAGTGTTAAAAATAAACAAATACGATGATAATAAATAGGTTTGTGCAGTTATTTTGCATTTAACGCATATAATATAAACTTCTAACGTAATGAAATAATAAATAAATATCTTTCATTGTACTGATAATACACATACTTTAGACTATAATCTTGAAAAATAGCAGATGCATAATTTTCGAATGTCGATGTCTTCGTATTCACATCCGTATCCATTTTTTTCAAATATCGGATATTTATCCCCTTTTCGATTACAAATCCAGGCGGATTCTGGATTTTTCGGGTATCCATTGACTGCCCTACTATTAATAACTAGTCATTCCAATTATAACCAATACAAATTTCGTTGTATATTATGCTATATATATTTATAGTTTTAATCGGTAGGGGCGGTTTTGTATCTATATCCCTATTTCTTACTCATTAATTCCTATGCTTAGGAATTCTAGAATATACTAATATGTACATTTTGTAAGGAATATTTATTTTCACATTTTAATACATTAGGGTTGTCCTTCCCAAAAAGGATTACTTTTACTACATTTCATTAATTACCCAAAAATAAGACTTTAATTCCATTTGAAATTACAAGAAATTATCTTTTTCTTTTATTGAAGTAGACAATGTAAACTATGGAGAAGAACCTTTGCACTTTACACATTTCTTTCCTTTTGGAATATTCCTTGTTAATTCAATAGATGCACTTTTTATACTTGTGGAATACGATAATGTATGGAAATTACATGGAAATATATTCAAGTGTACCCAGAACGCTTTAAAATTATGGAAATTCATATTCCAGGTAAAATTAGAACAATCTAAATTTATCCAAATAATTTACAATCCATTAATCATAAAGCTAGAATAAGTATTGCAATATTATCCACATTCTACTTTAACAAATTTAGGAACAAATTTTCAAATTTCCAAACTAGGATGTAGATATCATTCCTATTCCAATTACCTAATTTACATAATATGTAAATGATATTTCAATAGAATACATTCTTCATAAGCCTACACCTCCACAGATCTTACATAGCCATCATAATTAAATAAAACTCAATGATATAAATTTCAATGTTATATATAAATCATATAATTTTCCGCTCACCTTCCAAACTTTCCAATTCTCCTAAATCTGAATCCATCCCTTTAGTCGACTCATTTTTCTTTCCAATTTAAAAATATGTATAATAAGATACATACATACCCACTAGAATATAGATCTAAGAGGAGATTTGAATTAAGTGGAACACATATTTATAAGTATGAAATTTACCTTTTTCCATAGCATCGATTCATTCCTTCTCTTCTTCTCTTTTATTTTCTACCCTACTCCGATTTATGTATGTAATATAATATTTGATAACTAATAGAAATAATGGAGAAGGAAAAATGGTAGGGCTTCGCTACTTTGATCAAAATATAAGAAAAGTAAGGGGTTGGGCCTGTATTTATAGGTACTCGAACCAACTGTATCTGTTAGATTTAAAATAATAAAATCCAAGTCGTCGGCCAAGGTTTAACCATAGCCGCCATACTCTCAACCGGTCGACATTTCCTCTATATGTGGTCAACCGTTAACAGGTCGACTAGCCCAAGGAGGGGATCGATTGGTGAGATCCATGCAGTTATTATTATCTATTCCTTTTTAATTATTTTCGTTGGAAAACTTCAAATCCTAATAGCTTCATAGTTTGAAATATGAAAGTCGCTCAAAAAATCATCATGAACGCAGTGGTGAAAGTTACTTGGTCAAATGTTTTCTCAAATTCTATTTTTGAGCTTTAATAATTATTTATTAATTACCGTTAATTTTACGAGACATTACAGCTTTAAAGCTAGGATTTTCCACTAGGCTAGAAGAAGGAAGGAACAATAGTCTAAGATAGAACAATTAATAACACAACATGTCAATAACTAGTAGATATGAGATAGCTTCTATCTTAAACGACTTATATACTTGCACATATACTCTTGTTTATTTAAGGTCGAAATTCAATTATTTTTGAATATATATATATAAGTAAGTATGTGTATATATATGTGTATGATTCATATTTAAAAAAATCATTTGTTTCTTTCAACCAAGCAAATTAAATAATATGAGCCATCTTAGCTCAACTTGTAGAGCGCATGGCTTTTAACCATGTGGTTGTGGGTTCGATTCCCACAGACGACGCTTTGCTATTTTTTACGTTATATTGTGTATTTCTTATATCCTTTTAACCATCCCTTGTTTTTCCTGCTTTTTTACTATTACCTTGCACCAAAAAACTCATTTTTGAGTATTTATCTATTTTCCCATAAAAAAGGTATTAAAATAATATATTATTCTTTAATATGTATAGTTTGATATATAGTACTTTCAACTTAATTATATAATTTGAAAAAAAAAACTACTTTTAGATTTTATAAAAAACATCCCTTTTGGTTTTGATAAAAAACTATACATACATACATTTTTATGAAAAAAACATACATACATACATATACATACACACATACATATGGAAAATTTTAATTGAAAATAATGGATCAAAATATTTGCTAAATGTATGTATATCATTATTTAATATATATTTTTATTTAAAATACTTGTTGGTGAAATTTTTATTAAAAATACTTTTTCATATAGCCAAAAGAAATTTAGTTTATATGCATTACTAAACACACATATGTATGTATGCATGTGTATGTGTGTTCGTACAACTTCATAAACATGCATAAAAATATTAAGGAGATATAACTGATATTACACGCTCAGTTTATGATCAAAAATCATAATTGTCACACAAACAAACGTACACACACACACATACATACATATGCTCTATGTTGTTGGTTCCATATGTCTTAGGTTAGCTAACACCACATACGATATTCACTCCGTGAACTTGAATTTCCACTAAACAAAATAAAACAAACTAAATCAAAAATTAAAGTCAAATTATCTAAAGGTTTTTAAGTTGTCACAAATAAATATAAAATAAATAAAATATAATTCATCTTAGATAATAAACTCCCTTTTTTAGCAAATATTCATTAAGGATCATTTAGTTCAAAAAAATTACTTACATAACTATAAAATAAAAGTCCTAGTGCAAATCTAGAAAAAGAAAGTTTTCTAAAGTTCTACCCTTTACACCATCACAAATGCACCTGATCCAACACTTTGCAAGTTACTTAGCAAACAAAGATAATGTGGTTCATCGACATAGTGGTTGTGATGAGCAACCTTCTCACCCTCATATTATTTCGTATGTCGGAATCATTAGGTTTTTTAATGGAAAAGAATGTTCTACCACCAGGATGTAAAGTAATACAGGAACTAAAAATTCATAATCATTTTCTTAAATTTTCACCTATAAATATATTTAATTGAATCTAGAAAAAAACAATTTGGCATAAAAGTTCAAACCCTTGAAACTGATAACAACGAGGTTTCACGGAAGAATTTCACTTTTCAAATATTTAACAAAACACTAGATCATAGTCTATCTCGTCAAATCAATGTTATTGATCTCCATTATATCCTTAGAAAGATAAAGAAGAAACATACGCATTGTTTGTAACTTGCCAATAAATGTCTTACTAATTCTCTCGAGGTTAGTAAATTACTAGAGATAAAAACCAATGAGATAAAGAGTAACCAAAGCTTATGCGATTTTGCATTACTAGAGTATCACAATTTGATGCAGTGTTACTTAATTTATCGAGTTTATTGTTGCTTTTATTCTAAAATTTGATTTCCCATTTCTTGGGTCAAAGCAGAACAAGCACCTTTGAAAGGATGCAACGACAAGCTACAAAAGGCTTGAACATTTCTTTCCGTATGGGTATGCAGATAATTCCTAAGTCATTTAGGTCCCTCCTATTTTATATAAGAAAGGGTTGTCATCAAATAATCCACATCCTTGTACCTTTGATGTTTTGAGCAATGGGAAGATCCATTGTAACCTTCTTGTAAAAAAAATTTTGTAATTTTAGTGAATATGTATCCTTTGTTATTTTTGTCATTATCTATGTTATTATTTCTTTTACATTCTTATATTATTTCGTATAATTCCTTTCTATTATGAAACACGATATAGAATTTCATTTTTCCTAAAATCTTTCGTAGGTTATGCTTAAGTCCCATGATGTATCCACTAGACTATTATGATAGATTTAACCTATGATGATTTGATGTTAAAATACTCTTGACACGCTATTGCAAACCAAAACCTTTAATAAAGTTCCTAGAAATTTGAAAACAACTTTTGGCTTCTTTCCTTAGAAGATACTTTTGAAATTTTAAAGCACCCTTTGACATATTCTTTTTGATGGTAATAGTATGATCTTGAATCATTCTCTTTTGAACGATCACCTCATCCCAACAAAATTTATCAGTATAAGACTTTAATTTGATTTATGATTATTGGACCAATCATACTCTCTCTTTCGATTGATTGCTTCTACCAAAGCGGGACGCGGGATTAAAGGCTTGCTTGGATCATTCTATCAGTCTTTTTAATATTCAAATAGTTGCTTTAGAATATAAGATATAGCCACTAATTTTTGGTTTATAAAGAATGAATTAGCTAAAACCATCATTTGTATAAAAAATTAAAATGCGTAGTCTTTATAGTGAAAACTTCAAAAATTTGTTCATTCAGGAAAATCAAACTGTTATTTTTTAAAAATTTTAACTTTTAAAATGCAATAATAGACTATGTTTTGTTTTATCACGCAGTGATAAAAAATTTATCAATTAAGATACAATAATTTTTTATATATATAATAAAATATCTAAAGATTTACTAAAAGATAAATTAGCCATTATAATACTGTCTTTTCTATTTAAATTATTTTATTTTTTTGAAATGGTAAGTAATTTTATCGTATCTGAAGTACACTGGTATCTTTTTGTGTTTTAGGATAAAATAATAGGAAATAAAGGGAATTCGACGGTAAACATTATATATATTTTTAATTAAAAATGAAAACTTTTATCTTTTATATACAATGGAAAATTAATTGATCTTAATAGTATTATGTCCAATGATAAAATGATAAAATAATAAACTCTTTTATCATATCTAATAAAATGACATATTGGAAATACTTCACATTCAATGACAAATGACAAATTCTTGTATTTCTTAGGCAAAATGCAAAATGCTAATAAATATGTTTTCAAAAAAATTTGGTATTTTACTGCTATAATTTGCACGCCTCCGGTATGAGCAGTTTTAAAAATACCTTATAAGGATTCACGTTCAAAAAATAAAATAGTAGAAACTTCCAGTTATTCTTCTCCCTTGCGGCTAAATCAATGCTTCTGGAGTGGGGGAAAGAATAGTACTTCATAGCTATTGCAAATAAATACGAAAGAGAGGATCTCCATGTTTGAGACCTCGGTTACTATTAATGAACCTATATGGAGACCCATTGACCAATGTTGTATCGGTGATTAATGAGATGCACCTATAAATCAAAGAATTTTTTCTTTTCGAAATCCCATCAATGTCAGCTTATGACAGATAAATTCTCCACTAACATTATCATATGCCTTTTGCAAATCCACTTTAAGGCATAGGTTGCTACAACCTTTCCTATTGAAACTTCTAACCATTTGGTAAAGAAGTAGAGAATTTTGTACTTATGTTTCTCCCTCGGATGCATTTTGATTATGAGAACTCAATTCATTTAAATGCTCTTTAATTCTATTGCAAACGACATTTGAAATTATTTTATAAATTACTTTGCAATATGTAATAGGCCTATAGTCTTATATGGATCGAGAATTTTCTTTTTTTGGCACAAGAGTGCTGAAAGTATTATTTATTTCCTTGGTAGACTGACCACTAAAAGATGCCTTTGATTGCTGTGGTCAACTCTCCTTTTATCATGTCCCAACGGTATTTATCGAATTTTGCCCCAAATCAATCAGGCCTTCAACTACTATTTCGATAAAGATGGAATGTTGTTGCTTTAATTTCTTCATCGGTAATACAGCCCTCTAATTTAACTCTTGCTTGGTCAATTAGATTTTGTGCACAAATTTGTGGAAAGTTAAAATTAATGCTTTTAGAATTGCATAAACTAGTAAATAGTCCACTGCACTACCTTGAAGTTGATTGTTATTGGTTAAGCGATTACCAATTTACCATGAATGGATAATAACTATATATATATATATATATATATATTTAGTTTTGTAGTACTCATATGTGAATAAAAAATTTTAGAGCATTGATTACCTTCATTTAACCATTTAACTTTTGATTTTTGCTGATTTTTAATGGCATGACCATGCATTAATGTTTCAAGTTTAAAAGGGCTATCTTTGTACTCGTTCATAGATTAGAGTCTGAAGGGTTTATTCTCCTTCCTTATCTTTTCAATTAGGCACTATAGACTATCTTTACATTTGTTCTGCTATTTAAAGTCCTTTTCAACTTGTTTTGGTTTGCCAAAAATTTAAAAAGTGGATTTCTAGCTGTAGGATGTAGCCATGCAATAGATATGACATTCTCGTATCCATTGAACTGATTCCATGAACTATTATGCCTGAATAGAATGTTATTTACTGATCTCTTATTGTTACAGAGATTAGTTATTATAGGGCAATAATCGTTGAATGATTCATAATTTTTGCATGAGAATTAGGAAATTCTACCTGAAATGTAGCATTATAAAATAATTTGTCGATTTTAAATTGTATTGAGGAATCTTTCCCACCTCTCCATGTGAATTTATTTCCAATATTACATTTCTTGAATACGTAAGGCGAAAATGAGAAATTTCGGCCATCTCGACTTGGTTCCGACCAGAGACAGGACGGAATTCGGTCAAAATCTCGTCTTGTTTCTCGTCGATAAAAAATTAATTTTTTTAAAATTGCTACCTTAATTATGAAAAAATAGTAAACAACACCAAAATCAAAGGAGAATCGAATTTAACCAAAATATTAACCTTAGAATGAACTTCGATTCCGCCCGTTCAAGCATCTTTTTGAGCTTTGACTTTGACTACGTCCGATGAGAAGTTCACCTCTGGCCTTTGATTTCGAGCTCAAGCTCGATATTGTTTTTCTTTCTTTCATTTTTTCCATCTTCTCATGATTTTTTTCTTTGGATGAGATAATTTGGCTGATTAATTGGGGTAGGCTAACATCGGTTAGGGTTTAGATGGGCTGAATGATAATGAGTTTGGGGATTTTAATTTAGTCCTTTATATTTAAAAGGAAATGATAATTGACAATGTGCTAGCTAATTTATATTAGGATTAACTTATTTTTCTTTTAGGGTTATTTAGGCAAAATTAAATATTCATTCATGTTTATTTAATAATGTTGCATATTTTATTATTATATTTGCAATTTTTATCATTACTTTTTCATTAATATAGAGAAATACGATATCAGGACCAAAGCCGAAACAAAAATCAAAAATTTCAAAATTGATCGAAATGTATAAAGTTTCAAATGATCGAAACCGGGTTCTTGAACCTTGGTTTCACATATCCTCGATCATCTTATGATCCCAACTGATGCGGCGACAAAATTTTAATCATCTTTTTCTTCATCCGGTACATTTTTCATGCTTTATGCATTGTAGTTAACATCAGTTTTCATTATATATTCATTCATCGGTGTGTCATTGTCAGCAGGTGCAAAAATTTGAGCATGTTTGGATGTTTGTTCTATTTGGAGTTTCAATTGTCGAAACTTATCTTAGAGAATCTAAAAAACAGTGGAACATAGAACCTTTCTGTGCCTTCCACTTATATGCTACTACTTTCCAAATAATATCATCATTTTCATCTAATATTGGTACTGTTATAGGGAAATAAAACTTCAACTCCACTTCCCAATTAAACTTCATGCATACCAAATGCTTTTCATTCCAATGGTGGCGAAATTCTTATCGTTTCATGGGTAATTTGGTCAGTCTCATCTAGTGCACCATTTCTTCCATGGTCAACTTCTTATCATAAAGTAAGGCTCATTTGCTAGAATCCTATAACAATCATCTTGCATATCGAACTTCATGATGTAAAAACCGTTTCTTTTCTAATAAATTTTAAATTCCCCTTTCGGTTTCCATACGTTATTGGTGTAAGTTTTGAAATAGTGATATTATGGTTTAGAATCCATAACATAGAACAATGGAATGCCTATATTTTTCTCCAGGTTAATTACAAATTTAAGAAGGCATTTTAGAAAATCTCAAGTTATTGATTTCACAAGGAGATAGTAGGGATGGGTGCACAAGTAGAAATCTCATTCTTTGCCATTATATTACTTCAAATTTTAAGGTTTTTTGCCTCAGCACTATTGAAGACATCGGATCTCCTTTGAGGGCCAGAAGTTTTATGTTCATAATTAAGGTTTGGAAAACTTGAATTACAAGTTACATCACGATACTCGTTATTGTACCTTCAAAAATGAGGTGTGCATTTAAAAGGTAAATTTCTTCACAGCTACAAGACCTTTTGTTTTGATAAGCAAATAAACTAGTATAACCATACTACGTGGGGAAATCAATCGATTGATTATAAACTTTGAAAAATAAATTATTTGTTATAATTTTTTGTTAGCTTAAAACAAAATACAAAATAATAGTACGTTGAATAAAAATGTTAATCGTTGAAGTTTCTTTTGCCGTTATTTCGATTTCCTTCTCTGTACTTCAAAAATTTCTTAAAATTTTTAGCTATGAAAGCTAAATCTGGTTCTTCTTTTTCTGCATGAAATGCCATATTTTTCTTGTCTTGTGCTTGAACTCTTTTAGCCTGCAAATTCACTTCGTAGGACATTAGGTTTCCTATTAACTCTTCTGGCTTCATAGTACAAAGATCATTTGCTTCTTCAATGGCTAAGATCTTTCTTTCCCATTCACCTATTAAAGAGTTTAGGATTTTTGATACAATATCAAAATCAGTAAATTTTTCTCTTAGTACTAATAGAGAGTGATAAATATCTTGAAAACTAGAGTACATATCATTAATAGACTCATCCTGTTTCATTCTAAAGTTCTGAAATTGACTTTTCAACATAGAAATTTTGTATTGTTTAACCTTGTTAGTCCCTTCATGTGTAAATTTTAGTGTTCCCCATATTTGATAAGTAGTTTTACACATACTAACTCGGTTAAATTCATTTTTATCTAATGCACAAAACAACATATTCATTACTTTAGCATTAGCAATAGCATCTTGTTTTTGTGCAGATGTCCATGTAGAATATTCAGTAGTAGGTGCAGTATATTCTTCTTGTATAACATTCTATGAATCAAAACTATTGGCTTGCATGTAAATGCGCATTCGTGTTCCCTAAGAGTTGTAATTCATGTCACTGAAAAGTGGAGGCCATGCAGTAGATTGACCTTCAATAAAACTATTGTTAGTGAAAGTGCTTGTGTTGGTGTTGTTTTCCATATTAGCAAAATATCAAATAACCGCGTAATGGTCATAAGAAACCTTGCTCTGATACCAAATGAAAAGATGGTGCGGATCGTGAAATATGGAATTATATTACACTAGTGCGGAAATAAACTAAGATACTATAGTAATATGAATAAGTAAAACAAAACAAGCACATCAGGAATTTTTATACCGGTTCAAACTTCCCATTCTACGTCCAGTCCCAAACTCCTTCTCGAATTTCATTAAAACAACAACCCTCACTTAACCCGAAGGAACAGGTCTATACAACCCCTAAACATCCAAATAGGGGCCTGAGCAGCAGAATAGGATTTCGCCTCTACAGCCGAACAGGACTTCACACACCTGAGCAGCAGAATAAGACTTTCACCAATAAAGTTTTCTTGACTCTATGCGTTCTTTAATAACATGAATTTGTCAATTATAGTACACCCATCCTATAATCTTCTCCTTTATGATGTATATATGAATACACGAAGAATAAGGAAGTAATAGAATGAATTTTTATGAAATTGAATGCACTAGAGTATTAGAATCAAAGAATATGAGAGTAGAGTATGAATAGATTGAATTAAGTTGTGGAAAACATGATTCTAATGTGTTCATATAGATTACAAATAGGTGCATATGTTCGTGAAGAGTTATCATAAAGAGATATGGTCATATCTATTGAAACGAAGAGTGCATTCTTCACGAATGGAAGTGCCTATTTGAAAATATAGCCGTTGTAGATATTCAGTCTTCTGAATTGAATAATTCAAACTTTTGAAATTGCACGAGCTCAAACAAGAAAGGAAATAGGGTAAAAATTACCATTTTCATATGTCTGAAATGAATAAGTCAGATGTCTGAATATTTTACTAAACAATATTCATTTTTCCAGATTCAGACGTCTAATTTGGTACATTCAGACGTCTGAATGTAGACTAAAAAGTGAGAATATGAAAAGCTTAATGAAATGAAAAAATGTTGAGATATATATCATATATGAGAGATTTTAACATGAATAAACTCTAGACACGGACTCGATACATACTTATATAAGATTTGAAGCTCATTTGAATCCGGTCTTGATTAATTCCTGTAAAAACAAGTTAGTATATAATAATGACTTGTAAAGCTGTCATAGTCAAAATATTGTAATTACGAAATATCGTAAATATGAAGTTTCAACTGATAAACCCTTAGTATGTCAAGTCCTATGAGGGATTGACAATTAATATGGTCCAATTTTAGGTGAAGTCAATCAGTATTAACTTAGAGCATCCAAATGTTATTTCATGGTTTCTGATTCACCTCCTTCTCCTGGGATTGAGTTTTATGTTAGTTTCGGATAAGGATGCAACCCCATAGTTAGATGTATAGGAAAAGATTCAGTGAATTGACTGCTAAAGGATTAAAGGTGAGTCAGAGATATGTATATGGAAAGTTCCATCAGGGATGCATACTTCAATGCAAGACAAACTTATTGTAGCCGCTGCAAAGGCAGTTAACTAGAAGACTTCTGTAACGACCCTAATTTTGAGTAACATTATTTAGAACATTTAATTGGATAAATTAAATAAAAATAATGTTAATAGTTAAGGGATAAAAAATTGTTAATCAATATCGGGACGTACCTTAGTGAATGTATAAGCAAAAGAAAATTGAAAATAAGCAAGTAAGAGGAATATGGTAAGGGTAAAATGGGAACACCCTTCATTTCAATACCCTAAACCTTTTTATTCTTGGGTCCTTATTCATTTTAACATTTACAAACAAAATTAAAACTGTGATGCCCCACCTCTATACTCACGCTAGCCAAGGACACTACGGAGTAATGCCATCAACTAGCATGAAGAATAAGGTTGTTGAGGAGCGACTATCCGTGTAATTGCTTTGTGCGAGCACCGATATGTCAGATAGTATAACATGCATTTCATTTCAAGAGGAAATCCGACATCCGATACAAACTCAAAGCAACTACATAGTGGATAAGTGGTCTTCGAAAACAAATTTAGAAATAAAGATAACATAAATCAATCATAGATATCCATATCACTAAGGTGAAAATAGATATGAATATAACACATAGAAGTGTACATCAAAGTAGTGGTCAAACAAGATCCACAATATCAAAAAAGAATAGATACAAGTGCTAGACAAAAGAATATATATACATCAAGGAGTCTCTATCTGAAATGTAGAACAACAAAAACTACCAATCTAATGTAGTTAGACAAAAGTCAGATGATGGTCCCTGATAAGGAGTCAAGCAGAAACACCTGTATCGTCTCGGTTTGACCCGAGTATTATTTAATAAGAAAATAATAAATGGATCAGTCTCGCTATAAATATCAGATAAAATGAGATAGAATAAGAGATATGACGAAAATGTATGAGAACAATAATGCCATACTATGAAAAGTATACATTTAACAACAACAAAAATCGTACAATATCTCAAAAATCTCATAACATAAAAAAGAATGCCATATTCTTTACCATATTCACCAAACCACAAATATTGGCTAACATATCAATGCCAATCATAAAAACTGGTGAAACACAAATTCTCGAAATCATCAATTAGAAATCCAAAAATCACAAAAAGAGGGAGGCTTATTGTAAACGGAAGCATGAAAACTGTCCAATACGTGCATCACAAGCAGGACGCTATCTCATGGTCGCTAACCATAGAGCCGATGCAATGACGTAGTACAACGGTACGCCAGAGGAACATGAAACTCGAATAATTCGAAACAATGACGTAGTACAACGGTACGCCCGATGAACCTGATAAGCCGGAACAATGACGTAGTACAACGGTACGTCCGATGAACCGAACTCCATAAAAGAACATGGTCGCTAGCCCACAAGAATGAATCAAAACTCCCAAGAATGCATAGGTCATTAGCCTATAAAAGAAATGAGACGAAACTCAATAAAACGAGTTATAGTCCCCTGCGTGGACAAAGAGACATCGCATATCGCAAGTCTAATCACAAAATGATCGTCAATGATCAATAAAAAGTGTGAATTACAGTAAGCTAGTAAATAAATGAGTTTAGCTTCATGTCCCATAACCACTGGCTTAACTTAAATATTCACCAACAAATTGTAGATCTCCACTCATAAATTGTCACAAGAGTTTCAACCACACAAGTCCAAAAATTGACCGACGAAGTAAACGCAAGCGTTTCATACCACTAGTTTTACTAAGCCGTTTAATTAAATTTCTCATACGAATGAGGTAAAGTTTTGTGTATACTAATAGATTGAAAAACGATTTTATAAACAGGCTTTGTATTAAAAATAAAGTTGAAATCAGCTTTGGGAAAGAGTTTGAATATTTACTTCCAGTATAGAAACCTTTGTATTTAAAAGTGACAAGTCACAGAAATGATTGTAGAAACAATCAATCGCCAAAACTTCACATACGAAGACGTGAATCAAATCCACAGAAATCTATTCCGAATCCATCAAAATGAATATTCTCAAAAATCCCGAAAAAGAAGTCATCAAAGTCGATAATAAATGATAAAAACAAGTCGGATCAACTAGAATCGATAAAAATTGGAATCTCAAGCAAAATAGGCAAGTTGGCTGAAGCAAGCAAGTCAGTTGATTGGACACTGAGTTCAATCGACTGGGCCAATGCCTGGAAAACTCTCGGGTTCCAGGTCAGTCGACTGGACTCAGAGAGCCAGTCGACTGGACCCTGTTACCCAGTATTTCCAACCTATCACAGTGAAGGGCAAACTCTCAACAATTTGCAATCGGACGAGCAATGGGCGCTGGGGGTTTATGCCAATCAACAACCCAGCCCTATAGGCTCTTCGATACACCACCAAAAGCATGTTCATACATCAAAGCTAGGATTTTTAAAAAATTTTACTTCAAAACACCAAAATATGAAATGTTCATCAAATCAATTTAAATCAAAAGCAAATGAACATGAATAGATTTTGGGAATTCATACCTAACAATAATGATAGTTATAGACATGGATGTGAGATAAAAAATCTCACGTTTTACATACAAACAAGGAAGGAGAAGCTTTAAAACAAAGAAGGATCAACTACTCTTCAATCCCAACTCTAAAAGCTCCAATCTAAGATCATAAGCCAAAGTTTGCCAAATTAGATTATGGGGAATTTCTGAAATTGGAGAGAGATTGAGATGGAAAAGAAGAAGGAGATGCTTACCTAAACTTCTCTCTGATTTTTGGAGCTAAAACTTGAATTTGCAAAGAAGCTAGGGCTTGGAAATTTTAATTTCCAATCTCTTCCCCCATTATTCCTAAGCTTGAAGTGTTAGGAAATAGAAATGAAATGGATGAAGAGGAGTAGGGGAGGAGCTTGAGTCTTAAGTTGGGGTTAATGGACTGAAACCCAAACCCAAAGCCCTAAGTGAAAAGGTCGAAATTCTAGATAATTCCAAGCATATTAATGTTTATACTGAAAAAGGTTGCAAACATCATTTTGAACTCAATGGAAATGGTCTCGAGTCCTAATTTGACTGTTTGCCAAACAATAGCTTTTCGGACTATAATCCGACTAATGATGCTATATTTAAATAAAATATTTAAATACACAAACGTAAAATATGCGGGTTGTTACAAAAACCCTATTGAGCAGGGTTGGCCACCATTAAGAAGATTCGAGGGGAAGAAAAGCTAGGATTCAAGTAGAATGCTAAGAAAATCGACTAAAGGAAATTCTCAACCTGCTTAACAGCAAGCCAAGGTGAATAATCTGACTTACATCTCACTTTTGATAATAATCTCGGTTTCTAGGTTTGATGTGAATTATTTTGCAAGTAATATGCCATGTTATATTTGTTAAAATGGACATATATGTTTGTTAATGATTTATATGATTTCATATGGATTTATGACATGATTAAATTAGAGAATCTATTAAATGAAATCCAAATAAGTTGCATTTTTGATATATGTTCAAAAACATTATTTTAGAAGTGTGTTTCAAGTTTCATAATTTTCTAAGTAATTGTGGATTCATTATATATTTTCTATGAGAGAAAATAGTTAATATTATGTTAGATTATTTAAGGCAATTTCATAATAATTTCGTGTTTGAAATTTATATATGTTAGGAAACATAACAAAAGCGAATTATTGTGATGTTTGGGGAATTTTTTTAAGTATTTACCATGGTTATAAAATTATTTAAGTTAAGGGACTTAAATGGTTTACATGTTCTGTTACGGAGGAGGGCTTATTTGTTAAAACGATTTCAACTATTAATTACTGAATTCAACAGCCTTTTTAGAAAATAATTTTGATATAGAATAGGCAACTAATTATATTTTTACAAATTGGACAAGTTAGGGAAAAAGGAATTACTTTGAATGGCAATAACCCAGTTTTGTTTCGAATTTCAACCTCGCCACTAACTTAGCTTGCTTCCGTCACCATGCCCAGTTAGACCTTTCACATCTATTCGAAACTAGCACACATGATATCAAGCAATTGTCATATAGTGCATTGGAGAAAGGCAGAAGGAATGATGGTTTCAAAGATATGCTTCCAAAGGGGTTGAAGCCACTCTAATTAGCTTTCCAATAAATTAACTTACTTTTGTTTAAAAAGATGCTTTCGAACAAGTTGCCGCTTGTCTTTGTTTTTAGAAGGGAGCTTTTGAAAGAGTTTCCACTTACTTTTAAAAAAAGCTTTCGAAAGGATAGCCGCCTTTGTATCTATTCGATACCCATGTTACCACATTCATACCTTTTGAATTTGTTATGGCTGTTATAGCTATAAACCAATATATTTCAAAGGATAATCATTTGTAAAGATTGTTTATAAGGAAATGAAATCTGAATTGGGTAGTTAACCCTAAGCATATGACTCAGATATTAGAAGACCAGATGGGACTGGTATGGGGTCGCGTCCTATACTTTAGCTATTAGCCTCTTACTAAAATAAGTCCAAAATTCCAGTGTGTAGGGCTTTGTCATAGGTATGACTAAGATGCTGTTACATACAGAAGGGAATATACATAATAATGATAGGTTATTGGTGAGCCCGCAAAACTATTAGGATTAGTTGACCCTAGAAGAAGATAGTTATGGGCAGATAGTCTGGTATTGTGCTTAACTGAAGTTAGAATGCTTATAATGTCTGGTAGGCCTGAGTCAGCCAGTGGTTAATAATTAGCCAGATAAAACTATAGTGTGGATAGATAGTCCATTGATTACCTAATTTATATGTATATGTGCTATTTCTATTATTGTTATAATCAGTTTGATTGCAGGTTTTTGATTTGCAAAAGAAATTCTTTTAAAAGGATATTAATGAGGGGAAATCCGTTTCACTAAGCGGCATGGTCTCATTTAATATTAGAAAATCGAGATGTAATAGAATTATTCACATCATGCATTATGTTTGGCTCAAAGTTTATGTTTTTCCCTTAAACTCTCGGGAATTCAAAATGAAATTTGAGTAGATTGAGAGTTAAGGACATTTCAAGTTTAGTAGATTGGGCGAATAAGCTTCTGAAGACATGTAGGAGGCAAAAGCTAGTAATGTAGGAGCTATTTAGTATTGTTGCCGATGTGATGTATTTATGACTGATATGTCTGTTCAGTTCTTTGATCATCCAAGAGGCATCTTCATATGTCACTATTTTCGTAATTTGTAATAATTATATTTGAGAAAAACCAGGGAATCGTTTTGGGATTATGTAATTAAGTACAAAATATTGATTTTAAATGTAATCAGAAAAGCTATTTTTTATAATCTGTGTTGATTTTATTTCATATTCATGTGCTTCTAATATTATGGATACCATTAACATTATAGTATTTTATCACCAGAAGTTAATACTATAGATGACTGCAGCATTTGTAGAGCTTAGCTTCGGGCCTCAAAATAGGGGATGTTACAACTTGGTATCAGAGCATAGGTTTATGAAAACTTAAAAGAAATTTTAAACTTAAAATGATTTAAAAAATAACATAATCCTAAGGAATTAGAGAAAAGATTAGGAGGTCTAGGATAACGCTATAGTAATGTACTTATATTTGCTATATATAAGTATACACTTTATCTTTATTCTCCGATATCTATTAAGGCTATTCTTCTGTACCTTACAAAGTCTTGACTGCATATTTTAAGGAAGTAAGATATGAATGATAGGAATGGAAGAGTTAACTTTGGTGGCGGAAGCACCACAACTAGTGGAAATGCCATACCGAACACTCGAAGGAATCCGGGTCGAGCACAAACTACTATTGTGGGTGCTGGAGTGCCACAACTTGATATTGGAGCTATATACCAGTTCTTCATCGACATAATGCAAGCTAGAGCAGTTGCGGGGTTATTTGGAGGAAATGCCAAAGAAGGAAATCAGGGAGCTTCGATGGTCAATAACTATGCATTACTAAGGAGAGATTATGCTAGGCATGGGGGAAAGCCGTTTATCGAGACTGAGGATACAATTGAAGTGGAGAATTGGTTGCTTCATTGCAAAAGGATTTTTGCTGATTTAGGACTCAATGAAGAGTAGAAAAGGAGATTGACGTCCAAATAGTTTCAAGGAGCAGTATTGTATTTGTGGAACGGTGATACTGTGGGAGTAAATGAAAATACCATAACTTGGGCGGAATTTAAATGAGATTTAAGGAAAGATTCATGTCGAAAATCGCCAAGTCAACTCTACTCAGGAAGTTTGCTGAGTTGGTGCAACGAGACATGACAGTGATGGAGTACGCTACCAGATTTGAGGAGCTATCAAGATATGGATAAGTTATGGTTGATACGGTTATCAAAAGGAATGAGAAGTTCATCCGTGGATTGAGACCCGAGTTTCTTAAAGCAACTTTACCACATATTAAGGATCTACGCGATGTAATTGTTGAGATGGATTTGAGGCATGAGGAGATGCTTGCTTTCTTTAATGATAACAAAGTAGTTGAAGCCCAAGGTGGGCAGAACCAAAAGAGAATGTATTTCCATAAGAAAGGCACTTAGAAAGGAGAAGCAGCCAAGAAAGGGAAGCTAATGTAGTCTGCTACAAGTGTGATAAGAAGGAACACTATGCTCATAAGCGTTGGACAGGTAAAGCAAAGAAGGCTGCCAAAAATAAAGAAGTGAGGTGTTTCAATTAGGATTGGATTGGACATTATAAGAACCAGTGCGAGGAACCTGCCAAGAACGGAAAAGGCAAAATATTTGCATTGGAACCAGCTACCTCAACACCAACAACAAAGGAGAAAGGAAAATCTATATTGGCGGGTATGCTTTTGATTCATGGTGTATCAGTTAGATTTCTATTTGATACTGGTGCATTACATTCTTTTATATCTCACTATTTGGTAGATAAGCTTAATCTAGAACCCTCATACTTAGTTACTTCCTTAAGGATTGTGAAATCAATAGGAGGGTATACGACTCTTGGGATGAGATGTGACCACTTAGAGTTTGAGTTGTTAGGTCATATATTTTCTTGCAATTTGCATGTAATTGATTTCGTAGGTTTGGTATTATTTTGGGTATGGATTGGTTAAGTAAATATGATGCTAGGATATTTTGCCATGATAAGAAAATATCACTTAGACACCTTAGTTGTAGTGATCGGATTCTATACCTCGTAGAAAACCCAAGTTTTGAGGTTAATGCTTGGTTAAGTGTTATGGAGACAGAAAACGAGTTGAACCGAGCTTTCATTATTAGAGAATTCGCAGATGTCTTTGAGCCCATGACAGGACTACCATAGAAATAAGCCACTGAGTGTCAGATAGATTTAGTAGCAGGAGTAGAATTTGTAGAATGCCAAGTAGAACGGCACCTACCGAGATGAAGGAGTTAAAGGTGCAGTTAGTGGCTTTGGAAGGTAAGGATTTTATCAAACCAAGCAGTTTGCAACAGGGAGTATCCATAGTATTTGTTATGAAATCGGACTGATAATTGAGGTTTTGTATCGATCATCGTAAGTTGAATGAGAAGACGATAAAGAACCAATATCTATTACCTGGAATTGACGATTTGTTCGATAAGTTAAGTGGAGCCAAAGTATTTTCCCTGTCGGATTTGGTAATAGGGTTCCATCAGCTTAGAGTAGCAGAGGCAAATATTCCTTTAATGGCATTTAGGACCAGATATGGATCATGTGATTGGTTAGTGATGCCGCTCGGGTTAACTAACGTGCCGGCATTCTTCGTGGACTTGATGAACATAATCTTTCGAGAACATTTGGATAGATTCGTGCTAGTGTTTATAGATGATATTTTTGATATACTCTAAGGATGAAAGAAAGCATGAAGTTTATCTTAGAGCGGTGCTTGAGATGCTGAGGCAACATCAACTGAAAGTGAAATATTCAAAGTGTCATTTTTGGAAGAAGGAACTAAAGTTTCTTGGTCACGTAGTCTCAGAGAAAGGTTTGTTAGTAGATTCGGCTAAAATTGAGGTAGTGAATAGTTAGAAGAGACCGAGATAGTGACTGAAATAAAGAGTTTTCTTGGGTTAGCGGGTTATTATCAGAGATTCATTAAGTATTTTTCACGGATAGCGACACCAATGACTAAACTAACTCGAAAAGATGTAAAGTTTGTCTGGACTGGTAAGTGTGAGGAGGCATTCCAGAAACTAGAGCATTTATTGGCTATGCACTTATATTAGTTGTTCTAATAGGGAATCAGGACTTGGTGGTGTACATGGACGCATGTGGAACATGGTTAGGAGTTATGTTAACATGGAGGGGTAAAGTGATTGTCTATGCTTCTCGACAGCTCAGACCGTATGAAGTTAGATATCTGACTCATGATTTGGAATTAGCTACGGTAATTTACGCATTGAAGGTGTGGAGACATTACCTTTTGGGAGAAGATTCTAGTTGTATATGGATCATAAGTCACTAATGTATTTATTCTCCCAGAAAGAGTTGAATATGAGACAACGTATGTGGTTAGAGTTTTTAGCCACTTATGAATTTGGTATTAAATATACACTGGGAAAAGGCAATAAGGTTGCAGATGCATTTATCAGAAAATATCAGAATATGGTATTGGCAATGATAACTGAGTGGAAAGACTTAGAAGCATTAACTACATGTGAAGTACAATGGAGATCCGAGGCTAGTTCTAGTTGAGGAACCGTCATGTTATGTTGTTTAGAAGTTTGACCAATGAAGATCGAAAATATTGCTTCTAAACAAGTGGAGAATCTATTATTAGCTGAACGGATCAGGAAGTTAAGGAATGTAATAGAGGGTGATGACTTGAAAGATTTCAGTCTTGACCCATGTGGATGGTTGAGGAAGATAGGAAGACTATGTGTTCTAAATATGAGAAACATTGGGAAGGAAGTTCATAGAGAATGCCATCATTTGAAGTTCACTTTTCATCCAGGAGAAACTAAGATGTACCAGGACATGAAAAGAAGTTTCTTCTAGGAGGGTATGAAGAGAGATGTAGACTTATGGATGAGGCGGTGTTTGAACTGTCAATAGGTAAAAGACGAACATCGAGTGGGTTACTTCAGCCTTTGGATGTTCCGTTCTAGAAATAGGAACCTATCTCAATTGATTTCATAGATAGGTTGCCATGGTCGAATAGAGGAAATGAGGGCATATGGTTTATAGTGGACAGATTGACTAAGAAAGCATACTTTATACCCATTAAGTCGACCAGGACATCATCGGATTTAGCTAAGTTATTCATGAGGAATATAGTTAGACCGCATGGAATTCCTAGTAGTATAGTAAGTGAGATTCCTTATTTACTGGTGAGTTCTGGAAGAGTCTACAGGAGAATTTGGATACCATGCTCAAGATGTGTACTGCCTACCGTCCATAGATAGACGGACAAGCGAAGAGAGTTAACAAAGTCTTAGAGGACTTGTTAAGAGTTTGTGTCCTAGATTTTAGAGGATCGTGTGAAGACCACCTACATTTAATCGAGTTTTTATATAACAACAATTATCAAACTAGTATAGGATGACACCCTTTGAATTTTTATTTGGAAGGCCATGCAAATCTCTCGTTTTTTCGTTAGAAACGGGGAATAGATTAATTCTTGGTCCATATTTGGTTATAGAAGGCACGGAGAAGATTGAGTTAATTCGAGCTAGGATGAAGGAAGCTCAGTCTAGGAAGAAGAATTATGTTAATAAAAGAAGAAAAGATTTAGAATTTTTGGTTGGAGATCATGTTTTATGCAAGGTGTCACCAATGAAGGGTGTAATCGGATTTGGAAAAACAGGAAAATTGGCACCAAGAATTGTTGGACCATTTTCTATTATAGAAAGGATCGAGAAACTTGCGTATAAGATGGAGTTATCGAATAGTTGGTAGGAGTCCACAGTATTTTCCATATTTCTCATCTAAGTGTATTCGAGATCCAAAGTGTGATAACCTGGAATTTTGGCAATATTGATATAATAGTCTAGATATTTAATTTGGCAAAATTTATCTTTTCAAAAAAAAAATGTTTCCTAATTATAATGCATGTGTATACACACACACACACACATTGTGAATAGGAGTTTTGGTTTGAATTTAATATAAAAAATTTCGAAGGTTATTTAAAGTTAAATTATGCATTTTTAAAACACTTAAGATAAATATTCATTTATTTAAAAGTATAATAACTTGAGTTTAAGATTTAAATAAGATTTAATAAAAGGATTAATATTCTTTCTTTTAAATTGCACATGAACTAAGTTTGTATATATAGTATAAATATAAAAAAGAAACATCAAACATAATTTATAAAACATAAAACATATATAATAATAAAAACATAAGAAAATATTTTAATTAAATGCATTGACATTTGTAAGATAATAAAAAAACATGCATTAACATATGAAGCTTAGTATAATTTGTTATTACAAGTGGCATACTTCTTTTTCTTTAAAATTTAATCATAAATAATGTAGTTTAGAGGAAACCAGGCTTCGTTTCTTCACTTCTCAGTCTTCTCTATTTCCATCATTCATTTTCTAAACTGGAAACTAAAACAAAAAGGAATCAAAAACTAAAAACAAACAGCTTCTACTATTTCAACCTGATCAAGCAAACATTGAAGATTAAAGATCAACTCAATATACCTCAAGCAAGATTCAACTCAAAACATTTCCAGATCAAAGATTAGAAGCCTGCTTCTCTGTTTCTAACCAGTGAGTGAATACTTTTTAAAAATTAAATATATGTTTATTTTTGATGCACGTGCTAGATTCATAAAGTAATGTTGTAATTATGATGTGCATGAATGTTTTTAACTAGAATAAAGTTTGAACTACCCTGTATATTGGTGTGCATGCCTGTGTATATATATATACAAGACTCTATTGTAAACAGACTCAACAAACTCTCAAATTAATTCATATCTTCTTATCTAAACGAATTCAAGCTTTGATTTCTTAAAAGAAGATGATGGTAACAATGTAATTTATTTTTTAAAAATAATTTCAAGAGGAAATTTTTATTAAATATTTCAAAAATAAGAAATAATAGTGATAATCTAACATAAGTCAAAAATCAATCATCTTAATTTCAAATTTTGATTATACGACCAGATTCGTATTGAAAAATAACGATTTTTGATCATCATTTCATGATTTTTAAGTGTGTAATTGTTGAGATACTTCGAGTTGGTCAAAAGTGGGGTTTTTGTCGATTTTTCGACGATCGGTGAGGTTTGTTGGACGTGCTTGGTGCTAGTGCGATGGCTGGGGAT
Source organism: Allium cepa (assembly GCA_030765085.1). Lineage (NCBI taxonomy): Eukaryota > Viridiplantae > Streptophyta > Magnoliopsida > Asparagales > Amaryllidaceae > Allium > Allium cepa. The sequence continues at coordinate 769,725,842 of CM060939.1, read as the reverse complement.
CGAAGGAAAAATGGTGAAAGGATTTATTGGTGGCTGTGGTGGCCGGGCGACGTCGAATTAGGGTTATCGGCCAATTTGGGTCGACGTTGTTCTAAGGGCTCATGCGACGTCGAGGGTGCACCGAAGGCGATCGGACAGGGGGGATCAGAGCGTCGTGTCGTGATGCAGCTTGGACACGACGACGTGAACTCTAGCGATCAGGATTGGTGATGCAGGATGATTTAGTCGATGGTTTGGGTTTTGGTTGTGATTGTGTTTCTCGAATTCGATTTCCAGGCGTGTTCGTTGCGCTAGATGGTCGGATAGGTTGTGGAGGCGATCATCGACGTATGGTTGATCGCGGAATTGGCCGAAGGTGGTCGGGTTGGCATGCAACGTGCACATATGCACGTTCGTGTTAGATGGTTGCTGGATTGATTAGGGGCATCGGGGAAGTTGGGTAGTGGTTCGAAGTCATGCTCGGGTTTTCTCGAGAGTGGAGAGTTGAGCGCGAGTTAGTTGATGTTGGCTCGGGATTTTATATTTCTGGGCCTACTTTGTAAGTATATTAACCAGATTTTAAAAGTAAAGTAAAAGCACTATCAAGTTTTTAAAGTAATTAAAATGATTAAGTTTTCAAAAGAAATTAAAGATTCCAAAGTAAAGTTTTTAACAAGTTTCCAAGTGAAGTTTCAAAGATTTAAGTGTTAAAGTTAAATGTTTTTAAATTGTTTTAGTTTATTAAATATTGGGTTAATTATCTTATTAAATCTGTAATTGTTTTCAAAAATATAATATTGTAATTAAGAAGTGATTAAGGTAAGTAAATCAAACTTTAATTAATAAAGAGATCTCAAATGATTTTTTATAATAATTTCAAGCATTTAATTTAATAAGATCTAAATGGTAATTAAGTAAGATAAAGGGGTTTATCTTTAATTAATTAAGGTTATTTATTAAAGGATCATTAATTAGTAAAAAAAATGATAATTACTTAATGGAAGTAAATAAGGATAATTACTTAATGAAAGTAATTAAAAGATAATTACTGAATGTAATTAATTATAGGATAGTTAATTGCTTAATGCAATAAATTAAAGGTTAATTAATGTTAGTAATTAAAGGATAGTCAATTACTTAATGTAATTAATTAAAGGTTAATTAGTTAATGAAAGTAATTATAGGATAATTAATTAATTAAGGATCATTGATTAATGTAATTAATTAAGGATCATTAATTAACGTAATTAATTTTAGGATAATTAATTAATGTAATTAATTAAGGATTACTAATTAATGTAATTAATTATAGTATAATTAAGTAATGTGAGTAATTAAGGGTAAATTAATTAATGTGAATGGTTAAAGGATGATTAATTAATTTCATTAATTAATTAAAGTAATAATAGTGGGTTGTAATTAATTAATGTGAAGTAAGCAAGATTTAAAAGTAATTAAAGTAATTAATTTAATTTACTTGATGATTAAATTAAATTAAATTAGGAATTGTACAACTAATTTATCTTGCTTATGGATGATTGAATTATGTTAAATGCCTTAAATTATTTGATATCTCTGATATGTGATGTTCTGTGATACGTATGCTGTGGTTGAACTGTGATAATACGGATTATCTATCTATGATGAATTGCTATGTAAATTCTGAATATAAATTGAATTATTTAAACTTAAACAACTTGGACTTTAAGATGGCGTTTGGATTTCGATGAGGTCGGGATTGGATTCCAAATTGGATATCCGAAAACCACATCGATCCAAATTAAACGATAGGTCGTGAAATCTCAAGTGAAGATCAAGATGAAGATTCAAAGTGCATGGGCTATTTGTCGTTAACTCTGAGGGTGATTCCAAAACAAGTGTAACGGAGATAGTTCCTACGATCAAGATGAAGATTCAAAGTGCAAGGGCTATTTTTCGTTAACTCTAATGGTGATTCCAAAATGAGTGTAACGGAGATATCGGTTTCGTTCGAACCCATAACGGACTTGTATGGACGAATGCTTTCAGACCATCATCATTGGTGGACGGCGAGGATTCCAAGACATGTGTTCCAAAAAGGTAATCGTAGCCTCAAGCCTCATCAACCCGGATGGCTAAAACAGGGGAGGTGCAGCAAGGCAAAGTGGGTAGCACCTAAGTAGGATAAGATTTTCCCCGTCTAGAGGTTCCTTTTTCGGCTTAGTAGGTAGTTGGTCGCACCAACTACAGGGTTGTCTTATTCGGGATTATCCAGTAAGGGGTAGTTCTGGTCTTATGTTGCAGGGGATCAGTGTGGATCCTCGATACTCTTATCTAGACCAGGTACTGTGACGGGCGGTACCCCAATAGTCCTTCCATTATATGGAATCCAATCTCCAATAAGTTCCCTTAATTTTGTTTGTATACCTTTGTATGCTGTAATTTAACAATGTAACAATTTCGGCTACGTGAACAATTTACTTGAAAACCCTTGACACTATTATAATATCACTGGATTTCCTATCAAATGTTTTGGTTATCGTAAGGTAAAAATCCAACATGTTTATTTGTGGCGTGATCTTACGAGATACCTTTGTTTTCAAATGATTTCCAAAGTAAAACAACTTAAACCGCTTACTCAAATCAGACCCATGTCTGACCCAGAGTATATTTTCTATTTTTCTTAAACTCTTGGATACTTAAATTTTTATGAGTAGCTAAGGGATTCAGGTTAGCTTTGACGAATTATGCAGGAGACTTGGAGCAGGAGGCTTCAGCGTATATAGATATTGTGGTTCCACTGTGCTAGTGTTTTGTTTGATGTTTTGAGTTGTATGATAGACAGGTCTTCACGACTGTCTAATATGTGATGTATAAAGCTGTGTAACTCTGATGTCTATTATGTAGTACTCTTGTGATGTAATATAATTTATTCGTTCCGCTGTGAGATTCTGATATTGTTTAGTTCTTTCTTTTTTATCTATTCACTTTTTTACCTACTTCTTACTTAATGATGATGCGTCTTTCTGTGGAAAGAAAGGCGGATCGTCACACAGAGACTACTATTACACCACTGTGTTAGATGATCTTATAGTGGAACTGGATATGACTATAGTTAGAATATCAGTTCGTATAGTTGCGAGAGATGAGAAGCGCCTACGGAATATGACAGTCGAATTAGTCAAAGTCCAGTTGAGTAACGATGAGAGAGACTGTACTTAGGAAACTGAGGCAGGATTAGAGATACTTATCCTGACTTGTTTCGTGGTATGTTTTACCTTTATGTTTGATTGTAGTGAGTACCTTATTGTAATTTCGAGGATGAAATTCTTCAAGAAGGGGAGTCTGTAACGACCTTAATTTTGAGTAATATTATTTAGAACATTTAATTGGATAAACTAAATAAAAATAATGTTAATAATTAAAGGATTGAGTTTGTTAATTAATTAGAGGTCGTGCCTTAATGAATGTATAAGCAAAAGAAAATTGAAAATGAGTAAGTAGGAGAAATATGGTAAGGGTAAGATGGGAACCTCCTTTATTCTAATACCCTAAACCCTTTTATTCTTCATTCCTTATTCATTTTAAAATTGACAAACAAAACTGAAACCCTATTGAGCTTAGCCAGCCGCCATTTTAAGGAAAAGAAAAACTAGGATTCAAGTAGAAAGGTTAAGCAAATCAATCTAAAGGGAAATCTCAACCTTCTTAACACCAAGCCAAGGTGAATAATTTGATTCACATCTCACTTTTGATAAAATTTTGGTTTGAAGGTTTGATCCACGTTATTTTGCAATTAATATGCCATGATATGTTTGTTTAAATGGATATATATGCATATTGATGACTAATATGATATCGTACGCATTTATGACATGTTTAAATTAGAAAATCTATTAAATGACATCCAAATGAGTAGCATTTTGATATATGATCAAAAATATTATTTTAGAAGTCGGTTTCAAGTTTCATAATTTTCTAAGTAATTGTGGATTTATTATGAATTTTCTATGAGAGAAAATAGTTAATATTGGGTTTAAATTATTTATGGCAATTATACAATGATTTCGGTTTTGAAATTTATATATGTTAGAAAACATAATAAAAGTGAATTATTATGATTTTTGAGGAATTTTCCTAAGCATTTTACTATGGTTATAAGATTATTTAACTTAAGGGACATAAATGTTTTACATGTTTTGTTAAGGAGGAGGGCTTATTTGTTAAAATGATTTCAATTATTAATTATTGAATTCTACGGCCATTTTAGAAAAGAATTTTGAAAAGAGTAGGCAACCAATCATATTTTGACAAACTGGGCAAGTTAGGTCAAAAGGAATTACTTTGATAGGTAATAAATCAGTTTTGTTTCAAATTACAACTTCACCACTACCTTAGCTTGCTTCCATCACCATGCCCAGTTAGACTTTTCACACCTATTCAAAACCAATGCATATGATATAAGCAATTGGTATGTGGTGTATTGGAGAAAGGCCGAAGGAATGATGGTGTCAAAGGCATGTTTCCAAAGGGGTTAAAGCCACTCTAAGTAGCTTTTGAATCAATCGACTTAGAACGAGGCTTTCGAACAAGTTGTCGCTTGCATTTGTTTTTAGAAAGGAGCTTTTGAAAGAGTGGTCGCTTACTTTTGTTTTAAAAGAAACTTTCAAAAGGATAACCGCTTTTGAATCTATTTGGTATCCATGTTGTTGCATTCTTACCTTTCGAATTAGTTAAGGTCGTTATAGCCATAAAATGTATTCGAAAGGGTGCTTTCACCTTTTAACTTTGAAGCCGCCTTCTCAATTCTTTAAAAACGGTGTTAAAGCCGCTTTCAAATGGCTTCGGAGGCAATGGTTTTGAAAGATTGGGTTCCAGAACTATCCTCTTTTTTTTTACTTAGGATTAATGTTTTTCAAAGTAATGCTTTCACCTCTGTTCTTTATGACTCTTTAGTTCTATTAAAGGTTAAACCGAAATGGTTCCGAAATAAATAATTTTAAATGGTTTTGAAGCATTGTTTCCACAAACCCTTACTTGAACCAATGCTTTCAAAGGTATATTTTATGTGTTCCGAAAGGTTTGTTTTAAGTGTTTTGAAAGTAAGGTTTCCAATGCTTTCAAAAAACAAGTTCAAATGGTTTCGAAAGAGTATGTCTAAGGTTTTACATAATGGTTTCGAATGGGATGCTTTCAATTATCTTAAAAGGGATTGTTTAAGGTTTTAAACAAGGTTTTGAAGGTACGGCTTTGGCTTTAAGGCCTGAATTTTCCTGAGTTAGAAAGGGGTTTTAACTTGTTTCCACGGGATAGAAAATCCCTATGATTTAAGTTTCATCAACATTGTTTTGTGTAAATTATATGTCATGGCATAAGTATTTTAAATAAAACAAAGAGTATGATTTTTTTGTTTTATAAAGATATGATTTCAAGGGAAAAATATTTATAATGATTATTTAAAAGGAAATGAAATTTGAATAATGCCCCATTTTTCTACAACGAAAACACAACATAGGCTTTTGGCTAACACATGCTAAATGGCCAAGCAGCTCACAACAAAAACATCCTCCTTCAACAATTATCTTTGGCACCTAGTAGTAGACCTTCAAAGCCTTTGTGGAAAATGCCTGGTTTGAATTTGAAATTTAACACGAGGCTGGCGGGAACAATGGGAGCAGATGGAGCAGGAGATTTTATCATGTCGGTGTAGGATCGTCGGACTACCGAAGGTCCGTCAGATAAAGTCGACTCAATAGTCACAGGATCAGGGAAGACCTTTGCATCAGAGCTGGGTTGCAATTCTGCCATAAGAATGGAAGCGGGGCTTCTTTGGATTGAGATAGGGCTTGATCAAGAGGAACGTGAAAAGTTGGAGATGGAATAGAGACATGGAGGCAAAAGACATGTCAAATAAAACCTTTTTTGAAAAGATTGAATTCTTTCTTTGTATGATACTGAATAATCAAAGTGTTAAAAAAATATTGTGATAATAAATAGTTTTGTAAAGTTAATATGCATTTAGTGCGTATAATGTAAACTTCTAAAGTAATGAAACAATTAACTCATACTTTAAACTATAATCTTGAAAAACATCAGATGTATAATTTTCAAATGTGGATGTTTTCGTATTCACATATGCATCCTTTTTTTAAATATCGAATATTTATCTGCTTTTCGGTTGCGGAGGCAGATGGATTTTGGATTTTTCGAGTATCCATTGACAGTCTCGCTATTAATAACTAGTCATCCCAATTATATCTAATACAAATATTGTCGTATATTATGTTATATATATTTATATTTTCAATCGGTAGGCACGGTTATGTACATATACATATACATATACATATACATATACATATGCATATGCATATACATATACATATATATGTCTATTTCTTACTCATTAATTCCTACGCTTAGGAATTCCAAAAATATTAATATCTACATTTTGTAAGGAACGTTTATGTTCACATTTTAATACATTAGAGTTATCCTTCCCATAAGGGATTAGAGTTAATACTTTTCATAAATTACCCAAAAATGAGACTTTATTCTGTTTGAAATTAGATGAAATTATCTTTTTTCTTTTATTGAAGTAGACAGCGCAAACTATAGAGAAGAACCTCCTTACTTTACACGTCTCTTTCTATTTTGGAATATTTATTGTTAATTCAAACGATGCACTTTTTATACTTGTAGAATTGGATAATTTATGAAAATTACATGGAAATAGATACAAGTGTACCCACAATGCTTTTAATAAATTAAAACATAGAAATTCATATTTCAGGTCAAATTAGAACAATCTAAATTTATATTAATAATTTACAACCTATTAATCATAAATCTAGAATAAATATTGTAATCTTTGCAATCTTATCAACATTCACTTTAACAAATTTAGGGACTAATTTTCAGATTTCCAAACTAGGGCGTAAATATCATTCCTATTCTAATTACCTAATTTACAAAGATGAGATTTCAATAAAATACACTCTTCCTAAGCCTACACCTCCATAGATCTTGCATAGACATCATAATTAAATAAAACTCAATGATATAAATTTCATTGTCATATATAAATCATAAAATATTCCACTCATCTTTCAAGGTTTCCAAATCTTCCAAATCCGAATCCATCCCTTTAGTTGACTTATTTTTCTTTCCAATCCAAAAATATTTATAATAAGATGCATACATATCCATTAGAATTATAGATCTAAGAGGAGATTCGAATTAAGTGGAACATAAATTTATAAGTATGAAATTTACCCTTTTCCATAGTATCGATTCATTCTTTCTCTTCTTCTTTTTTATTTTCTACCCTACTCCGATTTATGTATATAATATAATATTTTATAATTAATAGATATAGGGGAAAAGGGAAAAATGACATTGCTTTGCTACTTTGATCAGAAAATATAAAAGGAAAAGCGGGGGGCTAGGTCTGTATTTATGGACGTTCTAACCAATCGTATCTGTTAGAATTAAAATAATAAAATCTAGGTCGTTCGACCAAGGTTTAACCGTAGCAGCCATGCTCTCAATCAGTCAACCACTCCTCTATAGGCGGTTGACCATTAACGGGTCGCAAGCCCAAGGAGGGGATCGATTGGTGTGGTCCATGCAATTATTATTATCTATTTGTTTTTAATTATTTTCGTTCCGAAAACTTCAAACGCTAATAACTTCTTCGTTTGAACTCCTATTGCAAAACTCCAAATAAGAAAGTTGCTCAGAAAATCGTCACAAACACAATGGTGCAAGTTACGTGACCAAATTTTAACGTTTCCTCAAATTCTATTTTTGAACTTTAATAATTTTTTTATTAATTACCACTAATTTTATGGGGCGTTATAGCTTTAAAGGTAGGATTTTCCACTAGGCTAAAAGAAGGAAGGAACAATAGTTCAAGGTGGGACAATTAATAACACAACAAGTCAATAACTAGTTGATATGAGGTAGCTTCAATTTTAAATGACTTTATATGCTTACACATATACTCTTGTTTATTTATGGTCAAAAATCATTTATTTTTGAACATATATATATATATATATATATATATATATATATATATTTATATATATATATATATGTATGCATGTATGTATATATGTTTGTATGTATATATGTTTGTATGTATATATGTATGATTCATATTAAAAAATCATTTGTATTTGGACCAAGCAAATTGAGTTATATGAGCCATCTTAGCTCAGCTGGTAGAGCGCATGGTTTTTAACCATGTGGTCGTGGGTTCGATTCCCATAGACGGTGCTTTGCAATTTTTTATGAAATATTGTGTATTTCTCATATCCTTTGGACCATCCCTTGTTTTTCTTGCTTTTGTACTATTACCTTGTGCCACAATGCTCATTTTTGAGTATTAATCTATTTTCCCTTAAAAAAGGTATTAAAATAATATATTATTCTTTAATATATACAGTTGTATATATAATGCTTTCGACTTAATTAAATAAATTGAAAGAAACTCCTTTTAGATTTTATAAGAAAAAATCCATTTTGGGTTTTAAAAAAACTATACACACATGCATATTTTTTTGAAGAAAACACACACACACACACACACACACACATATATATAAAATTTATTTGAAAATAGTGGATCAAAATATTTGAAATCTAAATGTGTGTATATATCATTATTTAATAAAATTTTATTTAAGATACTTTTGCTGAAATTTTTATTTTAAAACACTCTTTCATATAACCAAAAGAAATTTATTTTATATGCATTGTCCAACACACACATATGTTTGTATGCATGTGTGTATTCGTATAACTTCATGAACATGCACAAATATATTGAGGAGATATTACTGATATTACATGCTCAATTTATGATCAAAAATCATAATTGTCACACCGACAAACATACACGCGCATACACATACATACATACATACATACATATGTTCTATGTTGTTGGTTCCATAAATTTCTTAGGTTAGCTAACACCACATACAATATTCACTATGTGAAATTGAATTTGCATTAAATAAAATATAACAAACTAAATCATAAATTAAAGGTAAATTAATCTAAAGGTTTTTAAGTTCTAACAAATAAATATAAACCAAAATAAAATGAAATTCATATCAAATAATAAACTTCTTTTTTAGCAAATATTCACTGAGGATGATTTAGTCCAAAAAAATTATTCATACGAGCGTTATGGCATGTACTTCGTGCGTAACAATGACACACACTTCGCGCGTAAATTGGTTTTTTTTAAAATTGTATATTTTTAACTCATTAAAAATAAATATGTTTTGCACAAATATTTAGCAATATTTTTGCGTTGAAATGATATGCAATTAGTTTTAATTTTTCTTTTTAAATTGCAACGTCTAATTTTTTATTAGTTTGAATTTTTATCTCTATTATCAATTAATAAAGGATGAATTTAATTTATTAGCTTGAATTTTTATTTCTGCTGTTAAATATAGTAAAGAATGACTTTGTGAAGAAAACTTATATATTAGATCCTACTTTTAATTTATAATAAGATTTTGATAATATTTGTAGAGGAGCGTTGTGAATTGGTAAGGAAAACTTATTCGATCCTATATTTAAATGATATTAATATTTACTAATATTTGCAGATGGACGTTTTTGATGGTTCACATTGAAGTGTGACATTAAAGGTATTACAACTATTAATGAAGAAGAAATAATTTTAAGGCAATTTAAAACTTCGTGGTCGGACCATAAGATTGTGCATCCAAGCCAACTATTAATAAAAATAACTATAAAATAAAGACCTAGTGCAAATTTAATAAAATAAAGTTTTCTAAAGTTCTCCCCTTTTACACCATCACAAATGCACCTGATCCAACACTTTGCAAGTTACTTATCAAACCAAGATATTGTGGTTCATCGACACGGGGGTTGTGATGAGCAACCTTCTTACCCTCGTATTATTTCCTCTATTGGATCTCATTAGGTTTTTGAATGGAAAAGGAAGTTTTACCAAAATATAAAGTAACAGGAATTAAAAATTCATAACCTAGTTCTCAAAATTTCACTCACAAATATAATCGATTGAATGTAGAAAAAACAATTTGGTTTAGAAAGTTAAAACCATTGAAGCTGATAGCAGTGAGTTTTCATGGAAGAATTTCACTTCTAAAATATTTAACAAAACACTTCATCATAGTCTACCTCATCAAATCAATGTTAATGATCTCCACTATATCCTTAGAAAGACAAAGAAGAAACTTAATCATTGTTTGCAACTTGCCAATAAACGTCTTACTAATTCTCCCGAGGTTAGTAAATTACTGGAGCTAAAAATCAATAAGATGTAGAGTAACTGAAGCTTATGCAATTTTGGATTGCTAGAGTATCACAATTTGATGCAGTGGTTACCTAACTTACCGAATTTATTATTGCTTTTTATTTTAAAAGTTGATTTCTCGTTTCTCGGGTCAAAGTAGAATAAGCACCATTGGAAGGATGTAATTACAAGCTACAAAAGGCTCGAAAATTTCTTTATGTATGGGTGTATTGATAATTCCCAAGTCATTTAGGGCCCTTCTATTTTATATAAGGAAGTGGTCTCATCAAGTAATCCTCATCCTTGTACCTTTGATGTTTTGAGCAATGGGAAGACCCATTGTAATATTCTTGTAACTTTTTTTGTAATTTTAGTGAATAAGTATCCTTTTGTTCTATCTGTCATTATCTGTGTTAATTTTTCTTTTACATTCTTATATTAGTTTGTAATTCTTTTCTATTACGAAACACGATGTAAAATTTCATTTTTCCTAAAATCCTTCATGGGTTAAGCTTAAGTCCTATGATGTATCAACATAACTATTATGATAGATTTGAGCTGCGATGATTTAATGTTAAAATACTCTTGAAACACTATTGTAAACCAAAACCTTTGATAAAGTTCCTTGAAATTTGAAAGCAACTTTTGGCTTCTTTCCTTGGAAGATCCTTTTGAAATTTTAAAGCGCCCTTTGACATATTCTTTTTGATGGTAATAGTATGATCTTGAATCGTTCTCTTTTGAAAAATCCCCTTATTAGAAAAAAATTAATCAATATAGGACTTTAATTTGATTTATGATTGCAAGATCAATCATACTGTCTCTTCCGATTGATTGCTTCTACCAAAAGCGAGACGCGGGATTGAAGGCTTGGTTGGATCGTTCCATCAGTCTTTTTAATATTTGAACAGTTGCTTTATAATTTAAGATATAGCCACAACCTTTTGGTTTATAAAGAACGAGTTAACTAAAACCATCATTTACATAAAAAATTAAAATGCATAATCTTTATAGTGAAAACTTCAAAAAATTGTTCATTCAAGAAAAATACACTGATAATATTTTTATCATATAAGATACAGTAAAATTGTTTATATACAATATAAAATCTAAAGATTTACTATAAAGGATAAATTAGTTGGTATAATACTTTCATTTCTGTTTTTATTTTTTTATTTTTTTAACGATAAGTAATTTTATCATATTTGAAATACATTGATATCTTTCTGTGTTTCAGGATAAAGTAATAGGTGATAAATGGAATTTGACGGTAAACGTTATATATATTTTAAATTAAAAATGACAACTATTTATCTTTTTATATACAATGGAAAATTAATTGTTCTTTTTAAATGGAATTTTTTTGGGGTTTTGAACCAAAGATCTCTATTCTCAAAGTCCATGTACAAAATGTACTTATTCATGTAAATTAAGTCCGTGTTTTGTTAATTTTTACCAAAATACCTTCTTCAGCAAAAATAGTTAAAATAGAAATTGCAGGAGATGCTCTTATCTTCCCATTTTCCCACGCCGCTTCACATACAGCTTGGAAAAAATGGCGATCTTTGCAAAACCAAAACAAATTGTTCCACTTCATTTTTCCTCAACTTCCTAGCTGCCTTGTAGATTTCTTCTTACTAAATCTAATCAAGCCATCCGATGAAGTTTTGGAGAGAGATTGTTGCAATACTCTTAGAAACTACCAGAATTCATTACCTACCAGCAGATCCAACTCCAGTAGATACGATGAAGTAGGAGCTTTCGCAAAACATTGCAGATCTGGATGCAGCTGACCAAGTAAGCTCACACACATGTAGAGATGAGTGAACTGCATACTATCTAAGACCGCTATTCCCAGATAAGTTCGAAATTTCTACAAAACCAACCTCCTTCACTACATGCTTCTATATAGAATTTGGATTTGGGAACAATCATTTTACAGTCATTTATTATTAGATCTGTTCTGATAGTTATGGCAAGTGTTTATTTTGAAAAGTTCTCTGATTACGTTCAACCCAAATATGTCATACTGTTGTACTAATTGCAGCATCTGGTAGATTGAATAGAAAACCCTTCGGTAATTAAGAATTTGCCAAATATTCATTGGACTGCAAGTCTGCAACTGTTATGATGCTACTTGATTGTAACATTAATTTCCGCTTTATTGTGTACCAAATCTGTTCAAAATACTCACAGTTAAAGAATAAATGCTCACTTGTTTCCTCCTCCTTGTTACATAAATACATTTGGCAGTCTGAATGTTAGACCAATTTTTATTCATGTCCAGAGTATTTTGTCTGTTTAATGCTGCTAAGTACAAACACATCGACATTTTAGGGCATTGTTTGAATCCCATATGTGATGATATTGGCTTGGAGTCAGTTCTCGAACTCCAATGCAGTTCCCTTGCTGATTTTAAACTAAATTGAGCATGAGATTGGGTTTCCCCCACCAAAATTCATTTTCATATTCCTGTGAATGTGTGCTTCGTCCACCTGATTACAAATACGAAGGGGTAAATTGGTGTTGTTGGCGCACCGTTCTCCATTTACAATGTGTGTAGACACTTCTTTAATTGTATTCCAAAACATATTACTGGCAGATTTTGAACTCCAGCTATAGTTATTTCTTATATTCTTTACTTTAGCTGAACACCTTTGCTGAAGTAAAGCTTCGATTTTCGTTGATTCAATGCTAGAACAACATGCTTTTCTGGATTTTGCATTATACTTTTAACTATAGTAACATTTTCAATAAATGCTTTAGCAAAGACCAAATGATCATATTTGTACAGTAAGTGGTTGGTGACTCGATCATTTTTGTATATTGGAGTTAATTGCCTTTCAAATACTCTAAGTCAAACATAATGAATGGTACTTCATAGCTATTGCAAATGAATATGGGAAGAGAGGATCTTCCTGTTTGAGACTTCTGTTGCAATTAATGAACCAACATAGAGACCCATTGACCGTTGTAGAATCGGTAATTGATGAGATACACATATAAATCAGAATTTTTCTTCTTCTTCAAAATCTATCAATGTTAGCTTGTGACAGATAAATTCTCTGCTAACATTACCATATGCTTTTTGCAAATCCACTTTGAGGCATAGGTTGTTAGTACCTTTCCCAATGAAAGTTCTAACCATTTTGTAAAGAAGTAGAGAATTTTGCACTTATGTTTCTTTCTGGAATGCATTTTATGGGGAACCAACTCATTCAAATACTCTTTAATTCTATTGCAAATGACATTTGAAATTATTTTATAAATTACGTCATAATATGAAATAGGCCTATAATCTTATATGGACCGAGAATTTTCTTTTTTTGGCACAAGAATACTGAAAGTATTATTTATTTCATTGGTACGCTAACCATTGTAAAACTGAAACATGCCTTCGATTACTATGGTCAACTCTCCTTTATCATGTCCCAATGGTTTTTATCGAATTCTGCCCCAAATCGATCTAGCCCTGGACTACTATTTTGATAAATCTGGAATGTTGTTGCTTTAATTTCTCCGTCGGTAATACCAACCTCTAATTTAACTCTTTCTTGGTCAATTAGATTTTCTGCGCAAAATTTGTAGAAAGTTAAAATTATTGCTTACAGAATTGTATAAATTAGCAAATAGTCCACTGCACTACCTTGAAGTTGATTGTCATTGGTTAAGCGATTACCAATTTACCATGACTGTATAATTGTTGTTATATCTTTTATTAGTTTTGTAATAGTCATATGCGAATAGAAAATTTTAGAGCATTGATTACCTTCATTTAACCATTTAACTTTTGATTTTTGTTTATTTTTAATGGCATGACCATGCATTAATGTTTTCAAATTTTAAAAGGCTATCATTGTACATATTGACAAATTAGGGTCTGAAAGGTTTATTCTCCTCCCTTATCTTTTCAATTAGGCACTGTAGACTATCTCTACGTCTACTCTACTCTTTTAATTGCTTTTCAACTTGTTTTGGTTTGCTCAAAAATTTAAAAAGTGGATTACCAGTTGTAGGATGTAGCATTGCATTAGATATGAGATTCTGCTTTTATTTTCATTTTCAGTATTGCATAATAACCGCTAGTCAAATCTGAAGCACTTTACAACTACTTTTTCATGTTCTGAATTAAGTTTACGCTCAAGTAATACAATGATAGAAGATTTTAGTCTGTTTTATGTTTTCTTTAACGTATAATCTCCTAATGTTCCATATAAGGAATGACATTTTTTGATTCTCATACGATGTACCCTCATTTTCAAAGCAAACAACGGTAAAGCTGATTTTCTTGCTTTAGTTTTGATTTGAGTCACTTAGTTAAACCATGTGGGATTTTCAATTACTTCATATGGCACTATGGACTTGAATTCAAACGGGGTTTCATCCACGGTATTAGGTTCCGGCCGGAACTCTGAGGTTTCGGCCATCTTGACTCGGTTCCGGCCAGAGACAGGACGAGTTAAGTCAAAATTCCGTCCCGTTGCTCGTTGATAAAAATATCAAAATAATTTCAATTTTTTTGCAATTGCTGCCTTAATTACAAAAAAAGGGTAAAACAATACCAAAAATCAAAATCAAACGAGAGTTGAATTTAACAAAAAAAACTTACATCAGAATCGAATTCGACTTCGACCATTCGAGCATCTTCCCGAGCGTCAACTTTGACTACGTGCGATGAGAAATTTTCCTCTGACCTTCGACTTTGAGCTCGAGCTCGATATTATTTTTCTTTCTTTCATTTTTTCCATCTTCTCATGATTTTTTTCTTTGGCTGAGATAATTTGACTGATCGGTTGGTGTAGGGTTAGTATTGGTTAGGATTTAGATGGGCTGAATGATAATGGGCCTAGAGATTTTAATTTAGTCCTTTATATATAAAAGAAAATGGTAACTGACAATGTGCTAGCTAATTTATATTAGGGTAAACTTAATTTAGGGTATTTAGGAAAAATTAAATGTTTACCCATGTTTATTTAATAGTGTTATGTATTATATTTGCAATTTTTATCATTACTTTTTCATTAATATACAAAAATACGATATCAGGACCAAAACCGAAACAAAAACGGAAATTTTCGAAAATGACCAAAACCGGGTTCTCGAACCTTGGTTTCATCTATTCTCGATCGTCTTGTGATCCTAACTGACGTGGTGGCAACATTTTTATAAAATTTTCCTTCATCTGGTACATTTTTCATGCTTTCTGTATTGTTGTTAACAACAGTGTTTATTATATATTCATTCGTTAGTGTGTCATTGTCTGTAGGTGCAGAAATTTGAGCATGTTGGATGTTCGCGTTGTCTGAGTTTCAGTTGTTGAAATTTGTCTTAGAGATTCTGAAAACGGTTGCACAGAGAACCCTTCTGCGGCTTCCACTTATACACTACTACTTTCCAACTAATAGCATCATTTTCATCTAATATTGGTACTATTTTGGGAAAATAAAAATTCGACTCCACTTCTCAATTAAAATTTACGCACACCAAATTCTTTTCATTCCAATGGTGCCGAAATCCTTATCATTCCATGAGTAATTTGGTCAAGTTTAATTGGCTTCCCACTTAGCGACGCTTTCCTTCCTATCCCCTCATCCGTCTAAAGTTCTATGTCCAATTGTAAAATCCTATGCATAAAGGAGTAGATTATGAAAAATCTTTGGTCAATCTCATCCAGGGCACCATTTGTTCCATGATCAACTTCTTATCACAAATGAATAGATGGCAGTGACCACAAAGATGAACACATGCTCCATAATTTTGTAGACATTTACAGAATCCACACGTATATGATAAAATTTGACTAAGCTTTTATGCCCAGATGGAGCTTTTAAGATTTGACCTCCCTGCGAACGTCCTCTATTGCTAGCTATTTCAACTAATCAATGTTTATCTTTAAAAGCAGTTTGGTTATTTATTTATAAAAGATAGTGGTGAATATATCAACGATAATACCTGTTATAGCTGACCATGTATGCACATAAAATTATGGCCCAGTAAGTTATCCATGTAATTTTTGATGGTAAAGTAACATAATAAGCTTTCAGCTGAGAGCAACTACTTATTCCATAGCCAATGTTTCTGTGTTACACGATTTGCAGCTATTTGGGTATCTTACAAGATGATGACTTTTTCTTTTTCTGTTGATTTTTGTTGTAAGGTAGACTAGTAATTAATATGCACTGTTGATGCCTCCATGCAAGTTTAATCATGCCAAATTATATCGCTAATTGTACAGTAACTACAGTTACAAACGATTTCATGTGAAATGTAATGGTGTGTTTAGTAGGAACCACGAGTACTTACTACGGGAGCATATGTGGATGATGTTTCAACTTTCAGGTACACTCTGTTTATTTTCCAGTGACAAGGCAAGTTCAATGAAATTTTTAACATGAGATGGGCAGTGATTAATGGCATGCCTGAAGTAGCAACTCATAGTTGGAGTTGAGGAAAATAGTACAGGCTCTATGGAGCAGATTCTCTGATTCAATTTTGTCCATCGAATGACCTATCAAATTATTAAAAGAGCCCATGGATAAATTTGAAAAGAAAAAAAAGCGGCGTCATTTTAAAAAAGGTAGATAATAAACATGTTGGACGTTTAAATAATTTTATCAAAGTTATATCCAATATTGTACAAAATACTATATAATAATGTACAACAGAAGTGATTTTTCTTTTTCTTTTCTCATATAATAAAAAAAACAAGTGATTTTAAGCATGCATTCAACTCATCAGGAGAAATAAGGGAAAATCATATTGTAGGTATAAACGTCAAAATGGGGCAAGTAGTTGATTACATTGTCAAAATTTGCAAAACTACCACATATAATTCATCACAAGAGAAATCACATTTTTTTCTCTCATTAATGCTTCATAGACCCAAATCATCGGTAAGCATAATTTATGAAATTAAAAGACTAGCAATAATGGCTCAGGAAATTTATGTCGTTACAAGTAGACGTTTCAAACACAACCACATCTTTTGTGTGCAGTTTTCTACGTGAACTATCAGAGAAATTTTGAGTGAAAGGTTAGGAGTTGATGGATAAATGACCAAAAAAGCCAACTTTTGCAAACGAGTTGAGTTAGGCCATGAGGCTGTCATTGCATTTAGAACGCCATTTAGGAGTCTTTTAATAAAATATCGAGGTGTTTAGGGTTATAGACTTTGAGTTGTAAAGAAGACGAGTTTGTTAATTACTAGAGAGGATGGTTTTGGACCCAAGGCACATTAGCCTTGCATATAAACAGTCATAGCCTTTGGCTCTCCCCCTCGTCTTTCCATATTCACATTGCCTTTTCTCTTACGCTCTCTTTCAAAAGCCTAAAGCTACAAGCCCTTAATCCAATCAAAAACCATGAAATAATTTTCATAAAATCAAATTAAAATCACCAAAATTTCTCTCATGCCTTCATGTACAATTTCTATTAGTATTGGTGCATTCGGAGGTGATTTGATTTTCAAACATGAAGAGGAAGGGGCATAAAGAATATGTTCGCTTTGGGGTTGCTAATGGTTGCTAGTGCAGATATAAACTTTGTAGCTTGTAGAGATACAAAGATGCATACTTTACTATGAAATATGAAATGAACGCTTGATGATGGGTTTCACTGAAGTATAGCTTGATTTGGTACAGTTCGGAGATATCAAGCAAGATGAAATGATTTCGTGCAATATAAATGACAACAATGTTGTTTTTACAAAATTTAGTAAGCTATCATGGGCTTATAGTTTATTTGGTTATGGGATGGTAGAAGTTGCTTATGGGATGGTAGAGGTTATCACGTACAAACACATTGGGTAAAGTGAAAATGAATAAATATTGATAAAAGACGATCAGTTGATAAAGTTGGTAGGAAAATAGACAATTGTTCGCTTGATACTTGATTTCTACTAGTTGGTATGTGATTTATGGTAATGGAAAATAATGTACAAGATGCATAGTCCATAGTTGAACGGAACTTATCCCTTGATAACTTAAGATAAATTAATGACATTCGTTAGAGTAGTAATTAAAGAAGAGATTTTTATAATGTTAAGCTTTGAAAGGGTTTGTAGATGAGCATACCACTTATAAAGTATGAGACTTTATAATATAATGAGAAGAAGATAGGATTTTTGAAGGAGGGTTTGATTACAAAAATGTGATCTCTAAAATTATATATAGTATTAATATGAAATAACTGGGCTATAAGTTGGATAGCAACATTTTAGTGGAGTTTATATAGTCTGATTTATTATGAATTTATTAGTTTGATATATCAGTTATTTGTCATGCCTTCAAGCTTTGAACTACCATGCTTTTGTGCATTGATAATGCCTTTATGCACCAGTATATATTTATCAATATACATTATTCTTTCCATTGTGAGCTATGTGTTGAGGTCATACCGAAATCTAGAGTTTTTTAATTAAATTTACTACATAGTATGCTATAGTTGGTATTGGCATATATTCAGGGCATCGTAAATGGAAGGTCGTTGCACTTTGTATCAAAGCTTAGGTTATCGATTAGAGAGAAGTGGACCATGCTATATTGCCTAATGACCTAGAAGTACTTGAATGAACCAATGCTGCCACGAGTACAAATGTATCAATAAAATGTATCATATGGACATTAGAAAAAACAAAGTACACATAGAGGGCTATGTCACTTATGAGATGGATACTCCATGATGGATGCAACATTGAGGGTGCGTAATTGTCTTTTTGATAATTGATATTTTTAATCTGTAGCATACATCACCGAAGTCCGGATTTACTCTTTAAAGTTGGTACTTGCCATTCTTGAGAAGTAGAGATATATCGAGAACATTTCTATTACAAGAACATTAAAGATGGGTTATAATGGTTATAACTCTTCCTCTAAGAGAAGACTCATCGACATCTAAGCATTAATTGACTGACTTTCGAGAGAGTAATGCTAATGCTCCACTATAGATGTTCCAGGTGATACAAGAAAGAAAGGGTGGCTTATTGAGGACCTAGGCCAGGACCTAATTTTATAGAGTCGTTTGAAGACATTCCAAATCTTATCGAAAATCCAATAGCAAAACAGAGTCCTATGTGTATACTCAGTGTTATCTGGGAATGTGAGATTGTACTATTCGACATATGGATTTAGACAAAATGTAGAATGGGGATTACACTGAGATGACTTTGGCAAAGCTTGAATGAATGGGTTTGTTATTACATAGAAAGACCCTTAGTATATCAAGTCCTGTGAGGGATTGATTATTAATATGGTCTAATCTTAAGTGAAGTCTATCAGTATTGACTTAGAGTATCCAAATATGTTTCCATGGTTTCTAATTCACCTCCTTCTCATGGGACTTAGTCTTATATTAGTTTGGGATAAGGATGTAAGCCCATAGTTAGGTTTCTAGGAAAATATTCAGTAAAGTGACTGCTAAAGGATTAAAGGTGAGTCAGAGATATGTATATGGAAAGTTCCATTCGAGATGCATACATCAAAGCAAGAAAAACCTATTGTAGTCGCTACAAAGGCAGTTAGCTATAAGACTTCTGTAACAACCCTAATTTTGGGTAATATTATTTAGAACATTTAATTGGATAAATTAAATAAAAATAATTTTAATGGTTAAGGGATTGCAATTTGTTAATTAATAAGGGGTCATGCTTTAATGAATGTATAAGCAAAAGACAATTAATAATAAGTAAGTAGGAGGAATATGGTAAGGGTAAAATGAGATCATCCTTCGTTCTAATACCTATAATAACCCTTTTATTCTTCATTCATTATTCATTTTAACATTCACAAACAAAGCTAAAACCCTGCCGAGCTCGGTCGGCCATCGTTAAGAAGATTCAAGGAGAAGGAAAGCTAGGTTTCAAGTAAAAATCTTAAGAAAATCAATCTAAGGGCAAATCCGGACCTCCTTAACACCAAGCCAAGGTGAATAATTTGATTTACATCTCACTTTTGATGATACTCTCGGTTTCAAGGTCTGATCCAAATTATTTGCAAATAATATGCCATGTTGTGTTTGTTTAAATGGATATATATGCTTGTTGATGATTTATATGATTTCATATGAATTATGATATATATAAATTAGAGAACCTATTAAATGACAGTCAAATGAGTTGCATTTTTGATATATGATCATAAACACTATTTTAGAAGTGGGCTTTGAGTTTCATAATTGTCTAAGTAATTATGGAATTATTATGAATTTTCTATGAGAGAAAATAGTTAATATTGGGTTTAAATTATTTAAGCCAATTATATAATGATTTTGGATTGAAATTTATATATGTTAGAAAATATATTAAAAGAGAATTATTTTAGATTTTTGGGAATTTCCTTAAGTACTTTACAATGGTTACAAAATTATTTACATGTATTGTTAAGGAGGGATTATTTGTTAAAATGGTTTAATTATTAATTATTAAATTTGACAGCCTATTTAGGAAAGAATTTCGATAAAGAGTTGGCAACCAATCATATTTTGATAAATTGGGCAAGTTAGGTAAAAATGAATTACTTTGAAAGGCAATAAACCAGTTTTGTTCCGAATTACAACTTCAACCTAGCTTAGCTTGCCTCAGTTACCATGCTCAGCTAGACCTTTCATACCTAATCGAAACTAATGCACATGATATCAAGCAATTGGTATTTGGTGTATTAGAGAAAGACGGAAGGAATGATGGTGTCGAAGGTATGCTTTCGGAAGGGTTGAAGCCACTTTAATTAGCTTTCGAATCAATCAACTTACCTTTGTTTAAAAAGTGGATTTCAACCAAATTGCCAATTGCTTTTGTTTTAAGAAAGGAGCTTTCAAAAGAGTTGTCGCTTACTTTTGTTTTAAAAGGAGCTTTCGAAAGGATGGCCGCTTTTGAATCTATTCGATACCTATGTTGTCGCATTCATACCTTCCGAATCAAATAAGGCTGTTGTAGCCATAAACCAATGTATTCGAAAGGGGTGCTTTCGCCTTTTAAGCCGGCCTTCTCAATTCTTTCGAAAGGGTCATATAGCCGCTTTCAAATGGTTTAGGAGGCAATGGTTTCAAAAGAGTGGGTTTCAAAACTATCCTTTTTCTTTTACATGTGATTAATTGTTTTGAAAGTAATGCTTTTGTCTCTGTTCTTTATGGCCCTTTAGTTATATTAAAGGTTAAGCCCAAATGGCTTCGAAAGGAACAATTTTAAATGGTTTTGAAGCAATGTTTCCACAACCCTTACTTGAACCCAATGCTTTCAAAAGGTATATTTTAAGTGTTCCGAGAGGCTTGTTTTAAGTGTTTTGAAATGAAGGTTTCCAATGCTTTTGTAAAACAAGTTTAAATGGTTTTGAAAGAAGATGTCTAAGATTTTATATAGTGATTTCAAAAAGGATGCTTTCAATTATCCTGAAAGGGATTGGTTAAAGTTTTAAACAAGGGTTTCGAAGGTATGGCTTTGGCTTTAAGGCCTAAGTTTCCTACATTAGAAAGGGGTTTTAACTTATTTTGACGGGATAGAAAATACCTTTGATTTAGATTTCGTCAACGTTATTCTATGTAAAGCATATGTCATGACATAAGTATTTTGAGTAAAGCAAATAATATGATATCCTTGTTTTATAAAGATAGGATTTCAAGTGAAAATAATTTGCAAAGATTGCTCATAAGGAAACTAAATTTGAATAGGGTAGTTAACCCTAAGTATATGATCCAGATATTAGAGGACCAGATAAGAGTGATATGGGATCGTTCCATATACTTTAGTTATTAGCTCCTAGCTAAAATAAGACCAAAATTCCTATATGTAGGGCTTTGTCATAGATAAGACTAAAATGGTGTTATACATAGAAGGGAATATACAAAGTAAAGATATGTTATTAGTGAGCCTGTAAAACCATTAGGATCAGTTGACTCTAAAAGAAGATAGTTAAAGGAAGATAGTCCGGTATTGTGTCTAATAGAAGTTAGAATGTTTATTATGTCGGTAGGCCTGAGTCAGCAAATGGTTATAGTTAGCCAGATAAAAATATGATGCGGATGGATAGTCCATTGATTACTCGATTTATATGTATGTATGTTATTGCTATTATTATTGTAATCCATTTGATTGCAGGTATTTGATTTGCAAAAGAAATGCTTTTAAAAGGATAATAGTGAAGGGAAATTCGTTCCACTAAGTGGCGTAGTCTCACTTAATATCAGAAAACCAAGATGTAATATAATTATTCACACTAGGCATTATGTATGACTCAAAGTTTATGTTTTCCCTTAAACTCTCGGGTGCTCAAAATTAATTTTGTGTAGATTGAGAGTTAAGGACTTTTTAGGTTTAGTAGGTTGGACGAATAAGCTTCCGAAGACGTGGAGGAGGAAAAAGATATCTATGTAGGAGCTATTTAGTATTATTTTCGTGGTGATATATTTATGGCTGATATGTCTACCTGTTACTCTAATTATCTAAAGGGTCATCTTCATATGTCACTCTTGACGTAATTTGTTATAATTATATTTGAGCCAAACCTGTGAATCGTTTTGATATTATGTAATTGAATATGAAATATTGATTGGAAATGTAATTAGAAAAGTAGTTTTTTTAATCTGTGTTGATTTTATTTCATATTTCTGTGCTTCTAATATTATGGATACCATTAATATTGCCGTATTTTATCAACAGAAGTTAATACTATAGATGAATGCAGCATCTGTAGCGCTTAGCTTCAGACCTCAAAATAAATGATGTTACAACTTGGTATCAAAGCAAAGGTTTATGAGAAATTAAAATAAATTTTAAACTTAAAATGATTTTGAAAAAATCATAATCCTAAAAAATTAGGGAAAAGATTGGAGTGTGGGATAACGTTATAGCAACGTACTTGTATTTGCTATGTATAAGTATATGCTTTATCTTTATTTTTTCATCTCTCTTAGGCAAGTCTTTTGTATCTTAAAAGGCTTGAATGCAGATTTTAAGGAAGTATGATATGGATGTTGGAAATGGAAGTGTCAATATCGGTGGAGGAAGCACCACAACCATTAGAAATGCCAGACCAGACACTAATACGAATTCGGGCCGGGCATAAACTGCTACTGTGGGTGCTGGAGCACCACAAGTTGACATGGGTGCTATGTACCGGTTCTTCATCAACATGATGCAAGTTGGTGCTGCTGTGGGATTAGTTGAGGAAATGCTGAAGAAGGAAATCAGGGAGCTCCAACGGTCAATAACTATGTACTAAGCAGAGATTATGTCAGGCTTGGGGGAAAGCCGTTTATCGGGAGTGGCGATGAAATTGAAGTTGAAAATTGGTTGCTTCACTGCAAAAGGATTTCTTTTTTATGATTTGAGACTAAACGACGAGCAGAAAAAGATATTGGCATCCGACAGTTGCAAAGAGCAGAACTGTACTGGTGGAATAGTGTTACTGTTGGAGTAAATGAGGAGATCATAACTTGGGTGAAATTCAGAAGGAGATTTGAGGGAACATTCATGTCGGAAATTGCCAAGTCAACTCTGCTTAGGAAGTTTGCTGAGTTGGTGTAAGGAGACATGACAATGTTGGAGTATGCTATTAGGTTTGAGGATCAATCAAAATACGAACACGCTACGGTTGATATGGTTATCAAAAGGAATAAGAAGTTCATCTACAGATTGAAACCCGAGCTTGCTAAAGCAACTTTACCAATATTAGGGATCTATGCGATGTAGTTGTTGAGATGGCTTACAGGCATGAGGAGATGCTTGCTCTCTTTAAGATACCAAAGTAGTGGAAATCTAAGGTGGGCAGAACTAGAAGAGAATGTTTTTCCATAAGAAAGGCGCTCAGAAAGGAGGAGCAGCCAAGAAAGGAAAGGCCAGTGTAGTCTGCTACAAGTGTCATAAGAAGGGACGCTATGCTCACGGGTGTCGGACAGGAAAAGCAAAGAAGGCCACTGATAAGAAAGAAGTGAGGTGCTTCAACTGTGATCGGATTGGAAATGATAAGAACCAATGTAAGGAGCCAGCCAAGAATGGAAAAGTCAAAATGTTTGCATTGGGACCAGCTACCTTAAGGCCAACAACATAGGAGAAATGAAAGCCCTGTTAGGAGGTACGTCTTTGATTCATGGTGTATCAGTTAGAGTTCTATTTGATACTGGTGTATCACATTCATTTATATCTCATTGTTTGGTTGATAAGCTTAACCTAGAACCCACATACTTAATTACTTTCTTAAGGGTTGCGAATCCGATAGGAGGGTATGCGATTCTTGAAATGAGACGTGACTACTTAGTGTTTGAGTTATTAGATCATATATTTTCTTACAGTTTGCATGTAATTGATTTCGTAGGGTTCGTAATTATTTTTTGTATGGATTGATTAAGTAAGTATCCTGCTAGGATATTTTGCCCTGATAGGAAAATGATACTTAGTCACCCTAGTTGTAGGTGATCAGATTCTATACCTCGTAGAAAACACATTGAGATTAATGCTTGGTCGAGCGTTATGGAGACAGAAGACGAGTTGAATCAAATTTTCATTGTTAGAGAAATTGTAGATGTATTTGAGTCCTCGATAGGGCTATCACCGAAACGAGCCATTGAGTTTCGGATAGATTTAGTACCAGGAGTAGAACTTGTGAGTAGACCGCCAAGTAAAATGACACCAACTGAGATGGAGTTAAAGGTGTAGTTGATGGATCTATAAGGTAAGAATTTTATCAAACTAAGCAGTTCACATTGAGGAGTAGCCGCAGTATTTGTTAAGAAACCGGATATATCATTGAGGTTGTGTATCTATTACCTTAAGTCGAATGAGAAGATGATAAAGAATCGATATCCATTACCTAGGATTGACAATTTGTTCGATCAGTTAAGTGGAGCCAAAGTATTTTTCCAGTTGGATTCGGCAATAAGTTTACATCGGCTAACTGATTTTTCTCTAATTAATCTGATTTGTCTCTAATTAAACTTAGGGTACAGAGTGGAAAATGTAAACGGACTTTTCTCTAATTAGTCCAACGTTGATTATGTGAAAAAAATTGTAACTATTCGATTTTGTGTATGTTTTCCATTATACATATCAATATTTACTTGCAAAAATATGTACCAATGCACAATTAGAAGTGTAGACTGATACGTGTAAATTGATAAATTGTATACTATGGAAGGTTAAATTGTAATTTCTGTTCATACTGAGACAACAGATGAATTCGGTAGTCATTATGAACTGTGACTATCGAAAGGTTCTTTGTTGCTATCGGTCGGGAAGGGGAAGCACAAGTCAATGTGAAAATGATGTTAGTATAATGTTTGATTTTATTATTCCTCCCTTCTATTGAGTATGTGCATAGAGTACCGTTTACTTTTGTACTTTTATATTGTTACTTGAACATTATGTTCAATGGAGTTGTGCTACAAGGGACAGAGGGATGGTAATTCCATTTTTTATTCTCATATATTAGACTACTTAAAAAATCCATAGCCGATTGATTTCCTCTTTGATTATTTAATAAAGTAACTTAGTCTCATTCACTTTT
This sequence comes from Allium cepa, assembly GCA_030765085.1. NCBI lineage: Eukaryota > Viridiplantae > Streptophyta > Magnoliopsida > Asparagales > Amaryllidaceae > Allium > Allium cepa. The sequence continues at coordinate 769,700,090 of CM060939.1, read as the reverse complement.
TGATAAACGATTGATTTGTGCATATACACGTATAAAAAATGCAACATTACATACATGTCATAGTCATTTAGTAAGATCCAAAAAACTTTACAAATAATGTTTTCTTAATACCAATTCCTCCTAGATACGTGCATCGCACGTTCCAAAGACTCGTATTTTTATATACATACGTATGATTCATATTAAAAAATATTTTTTTTTGGACCAAGCAAAATGAATTTTATGAGTCGTCTTAGCTCGACTGGTAGAGTGCATGGCTTTTAACCATGTGGTCGTGGGTTCGATTCCCACAAACGACGCTTTGTGATTTTTATGCAATATTGTTTATTTCTTATATCCTTTTGACCATCCCTTGTTTTTCTTGCTCTTTACTATTATTACCTTTCGTCGAAAAGCTTATTTTTGAGTATTTATCTATTTTCCCTTAAAAAAGGTTCAAAATATTATATTATTCTTTAATATATATATATATATATATATATATATATATATATATAGTTATATGTATTACACTTTCGCCTTAATTAAATAAACTGAAAAAACTCCTTTTAGATTTTACAAAAAAACATCCTCTTTAGTTTTGATTAAAAGACTATACATACGTATTTTTTTGAAGAAAGCTTACATACATAGATACGTAGTTATATATATATATATATATATGGAAAAAAATTAATTGAAAATAATGGATCAAAATATTTGAAATCTAAATGTGTGTTTATATCATTATTTATTAACTTTTTTTATTTAAAATACTCGTTGATTAAATTTTTATTAAAAGACACTTTCATTTTGCCAAAAGGTATTTAGTTATATGCAATGTCGAACATACATAGACACACACATATGTATATATGTATGTATGCGCGTCTGTGTATTCTTATAGTTCATAAACATACACAATATATTAAGGAGATATTACTGATATTGCATGCTCATTTTATGATCAAAAATCATAATTGTCACACATACACACACACATGCATATACATACATATACACATATGTTCTATGTTGTTGGTTCGATAAATGTCTTAGATTAGCTAATACCACATATGATATTCATTACATGAACTTGAATTTCCATTAAATAAAATATAACAAACTAAATAAATTAAAGATAAATTAATATAAAGGTTTTTAACTTGTAAAAATAAATATTAAAAAAATATATATATAATTCGTAATAAACTCCCTTTTTGTTGCAAATATTCACTAAGGATGATTTAGTTAAAACAAATTATCCATATAACTACAACATAAAGACCTAGTGCAAATTTAATAAAGAAAGTTCTAAAATTCTCCCCTTTTACACCATCACATATGCACCTAATCCAACACTTTGCAAGTTACTTAGCAAACCAAGATATTATGGTTCATCGACAAGGGGGTCGCAATGAGCAACCTTCTTACTCTTATATTATTTTCTCTACTGGATCTCATTATATTTTGAATGGAAAAGGAAGTTCTACCACCAGGATGTAAAGTAATACATGAACTAAAATTCACAACTAAGTCCTCAAATTTTCACCTACAAGTATAATCTATTAAATCCGGAAAAAAAATTGGTATAGAGAGTTCAAACCCTTGAAACTGATAACAATGAGTTTTCGTGGAAGAATTTCCCTTCTAAATATTTAACAAAAAACTTGATCACGGCCTATCTCGTTAAAATGTTAGTGATCTCCACTATACCTTTGCAATGATAAAGAAGAAACTTAAGCATTGTTTGCAACTTGCCAATAAACGTCTTGCTAATTCTCCCGAGGTTAGTAAATTGCTGGAGATAAGAATCAATAAGATGAAGAGTAACCGGAGCTTATGCGATTTTGCATTATTAGAGTATCATAATTTGATGCAATAATTACCTAACTTATCGAATTTATTATAGCGTTTATTCCAAAAGTTGATTTCTCATTTGTAGGTCAAAGTAGAACAAGCACCTTTGAAAGGATGTGATTACAAGCTACAAAAGGCTCGAACATTTCTTTCTGTATGGGTGTGCAGATAATCCCTAAGTCATTTGGGGCCTTCCTATTTTATATAAGGAAGAGGTGTCGGTAAGTAAACCCCATCCTCGTAACCTTGATGCTTTAAGCAATGGGAAGACCCGTTGTAACCTTCTTGTAACTTTTTTTTTGTAATTTTAGTGAATAAATATCCTTTTGTTCTTTATGTCATTGACTATATTAAATTTTCTTTTACATTCTTATATTGCTTCGTATATTTCCTTTTTATTAAGAAACACGATGTAGAATTTCATTTTCCCTAAAATCTTTCATGGGTTATGCTTAAGACCCATGATGTACCAATAGACTATTTTGATATATTTGAGCTATGATGATTTGATGTTGCAATATTACGAACACTATTGTAAATTAAAACCTTTGGTAAAGTTCCTTGAAATTTGAAAGCAACTTTTGGCTTCTTTCCTTGGAAGATCCTTTCAAAATTTTAAAGCATCCTTTGACATATTCTTTTTGATAGTAACAATATGATCTTGAATCGTTCTCTTTTGAACGATCGCCTTATCCCAACAAAATTAATCATTGTAAGACTTTAATTTGATTTATGATTGCAGGACCAATCATATACTCTCTTTCAATTGATTTCTTCTACCAAAGACGAGACACGAGATTAAAGGCTTGCTTGGATCATTCTATCACTCTTTTTAATATTCAAATAATTGCTTTAGAATATAAGATATAGCCACAACTTTTTGGTTTAAAACTGTCATCTATATAATAAAATTAAATGCATAATCTTTATAGTGAAAACTTCAAAAAATTGTTCATTCAAGAAAATCAAAATGTTATTTTTTTAATAATTTTAACTTTTAAAATACAATAGTAGACTATGCTTTGTTTTATTATACAGTGATAATATTTTTATCATTCAAGATACAAAAAATTGTTTATATATAATATAATATCAAAAGACTTACTAAAAGATAAATTAGTTCGCATAACACTATCTTTTCTGTTCAAATTATTTTATTTTTTGAAATGATGAGTAATTTTATCATAATTGAAGTACTCTAGTATCTTTCTGCGTTTTAGGATAAAGTAATAGGAAATAAAGGGAATTCGACGGTAAACATTATATATAGTTTTAAAAATGATAACTATTTACCTTTTTATATAAAATGGAAAATTAATCGATCTTAATAGTATTATGACCAATGATAAAATGATAATTTCTTTTATCGTTCAAATACAATCGCAAAATGATAAAATAATAAATTCTTTTATCATATGTAATAAAAAAAATACTTCATATTCAATGATAAATTATAAATTCTTGTATTTATTAGGTAAAATGATAAATGCTAATATTTATTTTTAAAAAAATTGGTATTTATTGCAAAAATTCGCATGCCACCGGTTTGAGCAATTTTCATAATGTCGTTTAAGAATTCATGTTAAAAAAATAAAATGGTAGAAAGTCCTAGTTTTTCTTCTCCCTCATTACCAAATTGATGCTTCTGGAGTGGGGGAAAGAATAGTACTTCATGGCTATTGCAAATAAATACGGGAAGAGAGGATCTCCTTCTCTGGGACCCCTGTTGCTTATAATGAACCCAAGGGAGATCCATTGACCAGTGTAGAATTGGTAATTGACGAGATAAACCAAGAAATCAAAGAATTTTTCTGAAATGCTACCGGTGTTAGCTTGTGATAGAATAATTCTCTGCTAACATTATCATATGTCTTTTTGCAAATACACTTTAAGGCATAAGTTGTCAAAACCTTTCCCAACGAAAGTTCTTACCATTTCGTAAAGAAGTGGAGAATTTTGCACTTATGTTTCTTCCATTTTGATTATCAGAAACCAACTCATTCAAACACTCCTTAATTCTGTTGCAAATGACAATTGAAATTATTTTATAAATTACTTTGCAATATGAAATAGGCCTATAATCTTATACGGACCGACACAAGTGGCTTGAAATATTATTTATTTTATTGGTAGAATGACCACTGTAAAGGACGCCTTTGATTGCTGTGGTCAACTCTCCTTCATGTCCCAATGGTTTTTATCGAATTTTGCCCTAAATCAATCAGGCTCTAGACTACTATTTTGATAAATCTGGAATGTTGTTGCTTTAATTTCTTAGTCAGCAATACCAACCTCCATTAACTCTTGCTCGGTAAATTAGATTTTTCTACGCAAAATTTGTGGAAAGTTAATTATTGCTTTTAGAATCGTGTAAACTAGTAAATAGTCTACTGCACTACCTTGAAGTTGATTGTTATTGGTTAAGCGATTACCAATTTTCCATTATTGTATAATAGCTGCTTATATCTTTTTTCAGCTTTGTAGTAGTCATATGTGAATAGAAAATTTTAGAGCATTGATTACCTTCATTTAACTATTTAACTTTTGATTTTTGTTGATTTATAATGGCATGACCATGCATTAATGTTCCAAGTTTAAAAACACTATCTTTGTAATTATTGACAAATTAGAGTCGGTAGGGTTTATTCTCCTCCCTTATTGATAAATTATATATGACATTCTGCTTTTATTTTCATTTTAAGTATTGCATAATAACCATCAGTCAAGTCTGAAGCACTTTACAAATACTTTTCCATGTTCTGTAATAGAATTCTTGTTTTATTAAAGTGGAAAAATGATTTAGTGATACATGATGTATCACATTATGTACATATTATACACAGTGGGCAAAATTACTATAATGACCCTGAAACCTTACTACATACGTATAAAACAATTCTACCTATTGTTAACTTAGTTTCATTTCTTATTTCCTCCCATCAAATATAACTAGGGTTTCTTCTTCTTCTTTCCTAAAAATTCGGATTATCGTTCGATCTTAGGATCTGATAATATTCTTGTAAAATTGCTTACTTGAAATTGATTTTGTATGAGCTTTTGTTCTTTAATATCTTGCTGATAGTTGATTTATGCAGTTTTGCTTCTCAAACTTCTAAGACTTTCGTTATCTTTAGATCTGATGATATTCTTGTAAAGTTACTCCCCTGCGAGTGGTTTTGCATGAATATCTATTCTCTAATAGCTTGCTAATAAATGATTTATAAAATTTTCTTTCTCAAACTCCTGAGACTTCTTTGATCTTCATATCAGATTTTAGTCTTTCAAAATTACTCTTTGAGAGTGGTTTTGTAAGAATATCTGCTCTCTGATGACTTGCTGGTGGATGATTTATGTCTAGTTTCCCTTTGATAACTTGTTCATGAATGAAAAACAGATAGCTCTCTATGTGCTTAGTTCGTGAATGAAGAATGGAATTAGCTGAAAGAGAGACTGCACTCAAGTTATCGCACCAGATTACTAACTTTCTGGAGGCATGAACTCTATTGATGAGTTATTCGAGCCATATAATTTCGGCTGTTGCACTGGCCACACTATGATATTCAGCTTCAGTACTCGAACAAGAAACAGTTGATTGCTTTTTGGAATACCAGGAGATTGGATTATCTTCTAAATAGATGTAGCGACCTGTTGTGGATCTTCGATCGTCATAGTCTGATGCCCAGTCTGCATCTGTGTATCCCTGATTGTTTAATGCTTTACATGCTTTTAAACATATTCCTTAATTTATAGTACCTTTGAGATATCTCAAAATTTGTTTCACTGCTTTAAAGTGATGATCTAAAGGTTTTTGCATATATTGAAAAACTTTATTTACACTATATCATATGTCTGGTCTGGTAAGTATAATATATCGTAAAGCACCAACTATACTCCTGTATTATTTTACATTTTCTATAGGCTCACCTCTATGCTTAGAAAAATGTAAATTATTTACCATTAGTGTTGTCACAGATTTAGCTTCACTTATTTTTTCCATGTCAAGAATTTCTAAAATATACTTGCTTTGACATAAAATCAGTTCATTACCTGACTTTCTGAATACTTCAATTCCTAGGAAGTAGTTTATATTTCCTAGATCCTTGATTGAGGATGCCTTGTTTAAACGGTAAATGACATTTCTGATTTCATCATTACTACTCCCTGTGATTATACAATCATCCACATATACTAATAAATAAATTATAACATTATTATTTATTTTATGTAAAGAGAATTATCAGACCTGATTGGTTTATAACCTAAACTGACTAGAGTGATGTTTAATTTTTTATACCAGACCCTTGGTGCCTGCTTGAATCTAGAGATTTCTTTATGTAGTCTGCATACCATTTCCTTATTGTCATTTCTAATGTATCCTGGTAGTGCTGCATATATACTTCCTCTCGAAGTTCACCATTTGGAAATGCATTATTGACATCCAGTTGTCTAATGCTCCATTTGTTATGCTTTGCAACTGTAAGAATCACTCCGATTGTTGTTAGTTTGACTACTGAAGAAAATATTTCACTAAAATCAAATCCACATTATTGTGAATATCATTTTGCTACAACTCTTGCCTTATACTCTGCTGTTTTGCAATATGGCATTCTTTTGAGTTTGTATGTTCATTTATACCCAATGATATTTTTATCTTTAGGTGCTGGCACAATGCTCCAAGTTTTGTTTCTTATTAGAACATTGTATTCTTCATCCATGGATGATTTCCAATTATTATCCCTCGCGGCTTCTTCATAGTTAACTGGTTCATCATGTTTAATTATTGCAGTATAGACTTTAGGCTTAAAGACTCCATGCTTGGATCTTGTAATCATATGATGATCTTCTCTTGTAGGTGGTTGGATTTGATTAGGACTTGATTGATTGAATTGATGTGGACTTGAAGAGTGTTCCTTATCATGATTTGATGTTTCATTTCCTTAGCTATCTCGCCCATGACAGGATGAACTTTCAGATGTATCCTAAAATGATTGTTCATTAGACATAGTATGTTCATTTGATTATCAATTTGAACCTTTTTTACTTGCTCACTTGAGTAAATTGATATTGGATGAATATATGCTTTGGCATTGTAGACATTCTGAGTGGTCTTTATTTCAGTCCTTGCAAAAGGAAAAACATGCTCGTTGAAAGCAACATGCCTTGAAGCAATTACCTTCCCATCACTAGACACATGTATCATTTTTAGTTAGATGCATAACCAATAAATGTGCGTGGTAAGGAACTAAAACTTAACTCATGAGTGTTATATGGCCTCAAGTATGGAAAATGCTGGCAACCAAATGCCTTGAGAATAGTATAGTCTGGTAATAGATTGAATAATTTTTGAATTGAAGCTTTGTTGCAGTACTTTAGTTGGTAATCTATTAATAAGATGATAGAGTTAGGAGTTTACCCTAGGGGCCATTATGTAATTTGTTAATATATCTAACTAGTTGACCAATCTTGTTCGAAATAAAGATATTTTCCTTCTATTATATACTTGATATAATGAGGTTATATTAATTAATCAGTTTAATTAAAAGTATATATAATAGAAAATCCACAAATGGGTATGTTTTGTAATAGTAGTTACAAAATGTTGTAATCGTGAGTAATTTATCATAATGAAACAAATATACCATTTTAAATGTTCCTAGTCAAGATACATCGAGACTGGATATCGATGTATATGTTGAGACTAAAGTATGTAACGCGCTTCAAATATTTGGCAGTGTATTGCTTATGACTGTTGGGGGCACCAAGGTTGTTATGTATTGATAGTTATTGGATAACTATGGAATGAGATACTATATAGTTTTCTGTTGGTTAATATAACTAAGGTCAAGTAGAGAATATCGATGTGACTAATTTACACACTTCGCTCAACTTGAGAATGCTTATGATCTTCAAAATGAAAGCTCCGCTTTGATTATAGTTAAATCATGGCATGGCGTCCATCGAACGACTATATTTGGGTCGAATGGAAGCATTGGAAGTGAAACACTATTCAAAAGAGGATTCGTCTTCTACGTTATATGAGGTTAGTATCACGGTCAAATGAAGTCAACTCAAAGTCAAAGTATCTGGCTAGAGCATTTCGAATAATAATAATTGTTATTATTGAACCAAAGACTTTGTGTTTGGACTATAAAGTTGAATGTGGATGATATTGGAATTTTGACCATTACCAAATTCCATAAATTCAAAGTAATATAATTTTGGCGAAGAGAATTGGTGTAAATAATTGTCACCATTAGGTACTGCTTATAATAAGTAAAAATGGATTTTACCAAGACGCGCAGGCGATGAATTCAGCCAAAATGTCACACCACTGGCTAAGTGACGTGTGAACGTTAATATTTGAATTGTTTAGTATTAATCATTGACTGAATTTACACCATTGAGCTGCACAACCATAATGATGAATTCTCCGAAAAGCCATATGAATTAATGTCACGACCCGAACTCGATGTCCAACAAACAACATCAAATTCGTTTCGCGGGAGCTTGCAACACCATTAAATGATAATAACACAGCGGAAATAAAAGATGATATCACTGATATAACATGAATACAATATCCGATACATCAATTTAATACAATGATAATCATCAACATCAGAGAATATACAACATAGAATACAGCGGAACATGATACAATATGAAATAAGTCTTCTCAGAATATAATACTGTAACTCTGATCCAAAAAGCTCCAAAACTCCTATCTCAGTAGTGTCTCCGACCACCAGAAATTGGTCAAAAACCCATTTTTGTTCAAAGACGAATTGCACTTAAACCCATTATCTAAAAATCATAATTTTTATTTCAAAAATCATACTTTAGCATAAGGATTCAGTTTGTAACCTTGGATTTATGAATTAAGAATTTCGAAATTTGACTATTTTAAAGTTCTTACTGTAAAACATTGATCTTTCCTTTATATGCATTTCTTTTTGTCTCCGAAATCATATTTAGATTTTAACTCGTACTTAACACAATTATTTTGTTTTAAAACCAAAGTATAACACTGATTAGAAAATGAGAAACTGGATTTTCTTTGGTTGTTCTGTACTCTGAGACTAAACAGACAAGTTACTATTTTCCTAATGCCTGTATGTATCAAATTTCAGAAATTTGCAAGCATAAAAAAAACAATATTGATCACAGCAAAATTATTCAAACTAATTTATACTTTACATTTTTGAAGTTGGAGTTACTCACATTAACTTGAAGAACAGAGGTGGTTTAAAACTTGAAATGACATGCACAAATAAGGGACAGCAAAGCATTTACAGCAACTCAAAGAATCTATAACATAAACCCATAAGGATGGAATTATCGTTCGGATTGCTGACCTCCGCACATGCAGTATGGAATCTCTCTAAATAGTGTCTGAGCGTTTCTCCAAGGGCTTGAGTGACGCTAGATAGAGTGTTGAATTTTTCGGCCTTGCGACGTGCATGCGGAATTGTTCAATGAATTTTGTGGCCAACTGGTCGAACGAAGAGATGGATCGAGGTGGCAATCGAGTGAACCATATGGTAGCGATGCCCCCCAAGGATATGGGGAAACTACGACACTTCACTGCATCGTCGGCTCTGGCAGCAGTCATCGAGCATTCATATTTCAGAATATGTTGGTTGGGGTCGGAGTTTCCCCCGTACATGGGTAGAGTTGGCATTCTGAATCGCCGTGGGGGTTCAGCAGTAAGAATATCGTCCGTAAAGGGAGTGTGACTTCGAGAAACTCCCTAGTCGTCATTCGCGAATCCCTGACTCTGACGGATCATCTGACGTATCATATTTGAAATATCCGGCATTCGCGCGTTTTGTGCGGCTCACATCGGAGTATGATTAAGTTCGATACTTTGGGGTTGGACCGGATGTTGTCGATGGTCCAAGTCTTGCCTTCTTGGCTCATAGTCTTCTGGGACGTATGGTTCAGGAGTACGTCCGCTATGACGACGGTCCAGGTTCGACTGATCTTGGACGTCGACCCTTGGTTCAGCCGCAACGTTTGTGGTACGGTATTCTACGGTGTGGTGAGGGAAGGCACCTCCTCGGGAGGAGGGTCCGGTTTGGAAACTGGATGATGGACCAACTCTCAATTGTCCAACAGTCAGTGCTGGTTGATTTCCAGCAGCTGGCATGTGACTCCCATCTAGCCGGGGTTGTGGAGAGTGATTATGGTAATCAGAAGAGGAAGAGCTTTCGCTGGATGAGCGATAAGCATGGTCTCTCCTGGATCTCTTTGCTTCCGGCGATCCAGTTGGTTGATCAGCTCGGCGTTAGCGCGTAGCTGTTCTGTCAATTGTTGCCGACTCTGGGTCAGCTCTTGGAGTAGCAACTACAACTCTCGTCGGGTAATTGGACCCGACGGTTCCAAGGATTCAGTAGCATCTTGATTAGATGGAGGTAGTGGAGCAGGATCCTGTCTATCCTGTTCTTCTTGATTGACAGCGTTAGAGGTGGTTCTTGTATTAACCATCCTGAAAGTTGAATTCCTTTCCTAGACTTTGTGCAAATCTGAATAGAAGGGAAGGAAGTTGGACTTGATGATCTGGATCTCTCTCTTAGATTTATTCAATCCGGTATCGATGACAGATCCAAAGAGCAGGAGAAAAGCTGGGTTCTCTCAGTGAATGCACCAAAGTGTTTGCACCGAAATTGGTCACAACACTCTTCAGGAGTCGTTGAAGAGATAATAATGAAGAATATAGATTCAAAACGAATATTATCTAACAAAAACTCCAATCAACATTAAAGTAAATGCGTAGATAAGCGATTTATAGTGGTTCGGCGTGTTACCTACGTCCATTATGAAGTTTTTTGCTATTTTATTGATTCTCTTTCAATGATTACAAATTGTTACAGCCGTCAACAGCAAGTTACAACTGGAAATTCGAAATCAACAGCAAATTTATGATGTATCATGATGGAGATCCCGATCCAGCAGAGTCTAGGCGCTTGAGAGTGAAAAGTCCCCTTTCTGTTGGCTCTAGGGCTCTATTTATAGGCGTAGGATGCTGATACTTCGTTGAAAACTCGGAAGACCTCTTCTGGTACGTGAGGGGGCCCACGCGCTCGGTCTCAGGAAATTTTGGCCCACTTTGGCATCGATTCGAACTCCATTCGAATCGATCATAAAATCATCCAATTGAGGTGAAATTTGGTGTGGACATTCTTCAGCATGTATGTAAGCTTCTGTGAAAATTTCGTGGCATTTGGATTAGTAAATTGAGAGGTATGATGGATACAAGATGGGATTCATTGCGTGGCTGTTTGGTTCGAAACCGTCCCTTCGAATCGATGGTTTCGAACTGATGGTGGCACGCGCCTTCGTGATGACGTGGAGCGCAAACCTCAAATCGATCCGGTCTTCACTCCGAGTTGACCGCTTCGACTCCATGTATCTCGGCGCATTCGAACCGATGGATCACACGTCATCATGGATGGTTGACTTGGTGGATTCGAACGAAGCTTCACTGAAGGGTTCGAACAAGGCTTTACTGATGGATTCGAACGAAGCTTCACTGAAGGGTTCGAACTGCCGATGCTTGATGGTACGAACTTGCGTTTCTCTGATGGATACGAGGTTCATCGATACGAACTCAATGGATTCGAAGTTGATGGAGTCGAATCCGAGGCACTTTGATGGATTCAAAGTTGATCGATACGAAGGTGATCGGTTCGAATCAGTGTTCGGTGATTGATTCGAAGATACCTACGACGATGGATTCGAAACCTGTGCTTTTCCCTTCAAATTGAATCGATCATAACATGAGCGTATGAACTCGGATTGACTTGAAATTTGAGATGCTGATTTCTATGATCATCCTTGTCATGTTCTATCAATTGTAGCTTAATCTGGACTCGGGCAAAATTCGACGATATCCATGGTGGAACGAAGTATGACCAATCTCTGAGACGAACTGTCCTTTGTCCTCGACCGATCTTTTGGTATCACGGCTTTGCCAAAAAGAGGGATAACACATAATTTATTTACGTTTATATTATATCTCATATTTATTTCCAATTGTATTTTAACTATAAATATTAAACTTAGATTCATGAGTTCACTTATTTATTTATATTTATATTTTTGACTTACATTAATATTTTATATTGAACATTATCATCTATTAATGTTTTATATTTTATATTTTTAGACTTTGATCTTATTTTAAACACTATCATTCATATGTATTTATTTATCAAATGTTAGCAATATAAAAAATTTAATTTAATTATATGAAGTAAATTTCATTAAAAATATTGTTAACAAACTTTATTTTAGAATTTTAAAACATTATTACCTATATGTATTATTTTATACTAAATATAAACAAAGTAAAGTATTTTAATTAATTATATAAGATAGATTTTTATTGTGAATATTATTGAGATACTTATTTCGAATTTCCGAATCAATCTCCTTTTTAAAATACAGTTTATATAAATAAATGGCAATATTTCCAAATCATATTCATTTCAATATGGTCAGTTTACTTTTCATCTAATCAGATTAAATATTTATTAAAATAACCAGGGCCAAATTCCAAGGTCGTTACATTCCTCCCCCCTTAAAAGAATTTCGTCCCCGAAATTTAAATCAAAGGTGACTTAAAATCTGTTATGCCAATCATTCAAACATAGATATCATTCATATATTAACAAACAATCAAACAGTCTATCCTAACAAACAACACTAGCTATCTGAACACGAATCTGGATAAGTTTTTCCAAAACTATCCAGAGTTGTCTTTCGATGATCAACAATCCGAACCGGATTCCTGACCACAGTCAAATTTGATTCGACTTCCAAACCCTGAACTACCGGTTTTACAACAAATGATGGATCATTAATAAATTTCCTTAGATGGAATATATGGAAGTCACAATGAGTTCCAGACATCCGTTCAAGCAATCCAATCCTGAAAGCTACAGTACCAACTCTTCCTAATTTTATTGACTTGTTTACAGAATTTCAATTTCTATTCAATCAAGCTCGTACGATGTACATATACCATTCGTAGGCAATATCAAATCTGATCGCTCGCACTATCACACAATTTCACTTCCGAACTAGTATCGTCCACCCGACTTCCTAGTGCGGACTCAGATCTGGTTTCTTGATCAAAACTATCATTCTCCATGCATAGTCACACTATGATAGAGAATTTCCAGCATCGATCAAAATCCATATCCATGGTTCGTCGTCGAAAATCGAGTGAAAAATCCCGACCCGGATCGATATATAACTATCTCGAAATTCTGTGCTCGAATCTGGATCAAATTGTCATGCGAATAAAATAATATACGTAAATCCTACGTATTTATATCCATCAATTGTCAACTATATAAATTTTCTTTTATTCACATTATTTTGATTTCTATTCACTTGGAATAATTCTCTCAATATCAAATTTACTTAAGAATTTCATCACTCATTTCTTAAGTTTAATATAAGCATTATACATATTCTTATATTATTACTCTACCACTTTAGCCTTTATATATTTTATTTTAAATCTAAATTTCCAATTTTGTGAATTCAATTTATCTTTAACTCTGAATATTTAATTTTATTGGCTATCTTCCATTTATAACCGATTCCTATCATTATTAGTTTCATCCACTAATTTATTTCAATCTTCAATTTGAAATCGTTTTGTTGCTAATTTTTTTTCTTCTGGTTCCCAATTTTTTTGAAAAGTTTTGGCAGAGTCTCCATTGTTTTGCATTACATATTTTCATAAGCACATATGTATAATTTCAACACTTATTACAATTGCTTCCATCCAATTCTCAAATCATTCCCTTAAGTTTAAGTGATTTACAACTTACTTGCTTATATATATAATCCATTTGAGCAAAACAAACTCATATTCATTCTAATTGATTTCAAAATCATCCTATTTCGCTTTTAATAATTCATAAAATTTTATCTAATCTCGTTTACTTCAAACGACCCATTTTCTTATGCAATTCAACAATATTATTGTGAATAAATAATTATTTAAGCTTTATAACAAGTTTTAAATTGATTCCAACTCAATTTACACTTGATTCCATCCCAATTAATTTATTCACAAACTTTTTATTGCATTTTCTTTCATTTTAAACGGTTTGATTTCAAACCATTTTATTAAACTTGACAACCAATATTTTAAATAACCATCTCACAATTTACTCAAGTCATTTATTTTCTTCAAACTATTTCACCCAATAACTTAAGTTTATTCTATTCCACCAACTTCCATGAAAATCTTTGATTTGATTTTCCTTTAATCAAATCCCAACTATTTACTAATTTATTCGATTAGTTTATTCTTTATCCATTCTTAAATTTTAATTTACATTAACAATTCATTATTGAATTCATTCATAATAAGGTTATTCAATTTATGCTTGAATTAGATTTGTTTATAACTCACACTAATTCTACTTTAATTCAATTCAATTCTTATTTATTTACTTAAGAATTTTATTTCATTCAATATTATCTATAACTCAATTGAATTCATTCAAATTCAGTTTTATTCCAACTCAATTTCAATTAAATTTAGCTAGTTACTATTCTTTTAAATTTATTACTCAATATATGAGCTCAAAACTTATTTATTTACTTAAAAGTTTATATTGCTCATTTGAGTCATTTCATCTTATAACCACAATTCCAGATTATATATAACACTTACTATCTTAAGCTATAAATTTTCATTTCGTAATTACAATCATTTTACCTTCCAATTTAGTTCAATTTAATCCAATTTAATTCAAATTCAACTTCAATTTTATCTAACTTATCTCAGGTTGAATTCAAATATATTTTCTTCACTTTCATTTACTTAAGTTAAATTTTAATTCCCGGATTAAAATTCCAATTTCTTCTTATTAATATCAACCTTACTTTATAAGTTCAATAGTTGATTCATTTAAACTTTTCACATTATTTAAATAGAATTTCTTAGAATTCAATTGCCCGGTTTTCATTCCAAAACCATTTTGAAATGATAACTACACATATCCACTTGGTATGTCAAATCAAATTTTCAAATTCCAATTACTTGTTTTCACCAAAACATATTTTCCCTTTTTAATTTTTTTAAAACAACTTGTATACCCAACAAGCCCAAACAATATCATGACCAACTGTCCTGGCAGCAATCCATCACTTTAGAAACTCGAAAATGAATACTGATGATGTGGCCATCATCATCAGGACTATTTTCCAGCGACTAAAGTGAGTTCAGTGCTTCCTTACTTCCACAAATTTATCCCAAAACAATTTCCATTTAACAATTTTTTCCAAAATAGTACTCCATTATTACCTTCAAATCTTTGGAAAAACATTTCAAACATTCCCAAGATTTTTAAATTCCCAAATTCCTTTTGTTTAAATTCATTTAAACACCTTTTAAATTCATTTAAACATCTTTCAAATTCCCGGGACTTAAATTCCGGTTTAATCTAATTTTAATTATATTCCTTTTTATTCAAAATCACACTTAAACAATTTTATTTGGTTATGAACCACTCAAATTTTAAATTTTTATTCAATTATAGTATTAACAACCAAACATCCAAATAATTTCAAAAAAATATTTCTTTTATGACAAAATATAATTTTGGGTAGAATTATTTCATTTACCCTACTTTAAATCAATACTGTGTTGGTCTACCTTGTTTAAGAGTTTAGAAATCCCTATCGATGAAATGGCGTCCCACACATCGACCATAATTCATAAACACTCAACAGATAAGTCAACACAATATAAAAACAATTTTATATTCACTAACAAACACACGCTCATATCTATTAATACACTCAGACTCATTTTAGAGTTCTACAGACTCTATTCTATGAGTAATTCCTACCAGAGCCAAGGTTATTACCAACCTAAGCTCTGATACCAACTGTGACGACCCGCCCTTCTACTACCAGAAAGACGTATCATCATTAAGAATGAAAGGGATAGAAATAGAAAAGAAAAAGAAAGAAGAAAAACAATATCAGAATCTCACAGCGGAACGGAAACAAATATAATATATCACATAAATATTACAAAGTTTTATATATATCAGAGTTGTACAATAGCAATACACATGACAATCATACATACAACTATCACTATATACATCAGAGATACAGTACACATCAACTAACACAGCGGAACTAGATAGACAGTTACATATGTCTGGAAACTCCTGCTCCAAGCTCCTCCAGAAATCAAGGTCTAACACCTATCACTTGGCTACTCATAAAAATTTGAGTACCCAAGAGTTTACGAAAAAATATAAACTCCGGGTCAGACATGGGTCTGGTATGAGTAAACGGTTTAAATTGTTTAACTTTGAAAAACATTTGAAAATAAAGGTATCACGTAAGACTCCCCACAAATAAATACGGGTAAGTTTTTACCTTACGCTAACCAAAACATTTCATAGGAAATCCAGTGATATTATAATAGTGTCTAGGGTTTTCAAGTAAATAGAAAATAGCCGAAATTGTTATATGATTAAATTCCAACTACTAGCCACAAAAGTGGGTAATACAAATCAAAACCGTAGGGTCTCGTAGGAAAAATGGATTTCCAACAATGGCAGGGCTACTGGGGTACCGCCCATCACAGTACGGGGCCTAGATCGCCATATCGAGGATCACTCCCGACCCCCTACAACACAAGGCCAGAACCGTTCCTTACTGAACAATCCCGAACAAGATAAACCCCGCGGTTGTAGCTAGCAACCGCCCACACAGCCGAAATAAAAAGGGACATCTAGACAGGGCAAATATCTTGTCCTGCTTGGGCATGACCCACCTAACCTTGCTGCATCTTCCTTGTCTTAGCCATTCCCGGTTGATGAGGCTTGAGGCTGCGATTACCTTTAAAGAACATATCACTTAGAATGCTTATCGTCTGTCTGACGATGTGCTGAAAGCAATCAATCCATTCAAGTTCGTTCCGGGTTCGAACGAAACCGAAGGCATTATCCCGTTACACTCATTTTGGAATCACCCTCAGAGTCAACGACGATAACCCTTGCATTCTTAATACACCATCTCGATCTTCATTTCAGAATTCATGACCTAACATTTAAATTGGATCGATGTGGTTTTCGGAATATCAATTGGACACCCGATCCCGGTCTCATCGAAATCCAAACGCCATTTTAAGGGCCAAGTTGTCTAATAAACTTAAACAGTTTAAATAATTTAAATTCAATGATTGGTTTAACATAGCATTATCACAGATGAATCATACACAATCATCATAGATATAACTCAGCATATCACAGAGTATCATAGAATATCAAATAAATATCACAAATCAGATATTCTACACACAATCCATAAGCAGTCATCTCTAATTTTTATTTGTAATTAATTTAATTTAGAATTAATTACCTGAGAGTTAACCACTTAACTCTGTTTAATTAATTATTAATTAACAAATAATTACTTATTTCATTTCAAATTGTTTACTTAATGATTCCTTAATTAATTATGAAGTTTAATTACATAATTATTTTATTTCACACTATTAGTTAATTACTTCCTTAATCTTTAATTACTTAATTAACTGTTCCCTGATCATTAATTAATGTCCTTAATTATTTATCAATAAAACTTAATTATCCAATTATTATCTGTTAATTACTTAATTAATCAGTAGTTAATTCTTAATCAAGTTACTTAATTAATTGACTGTTAATTCACAATTAAATTACTTGATTAATTAACTATTAATTCATTCATTAATTATCTTAAGTAATTGATTTCAATGATTAATTTATAATCCATCACTGATTATACTTAATTATTCTTAATTACTTAACTACTGGTCATTTATCTATTTATTCAAGTAGTCAATTACTATTACGTAATTCTAATTAAAATTTAAAATGTTAATCATTCTTAATTACTTCCAAAAATAGTTTATTGGTATTAATCATTCAACTTAATTAACATTTTAAGAGTCTTCTTCTTTTTTTTTTTTTTGAAAATCAATTATAGTATTAACTACAAACTTTAATTATTAGTTAACTTATACTTAATTTAAATTAATTTCTTAATTAAAATGATTTAAGTGTATAAGAACATCGTTAAGCTTTCGACCAAATAATTAAAATTTGAACAAAATCTTAGCTTAACCCTTTTTTAACATTTTCTAAGCTAAAAACGTTAAAACAAATTTGTAAAAACAAATTTGCACAACTTTACATTACTGAAATTCTACAGTTGACCAAAAACCCGAGACCTCCCATGATTTTATCGACATACGCTTCGGGTTCCCCTCTATATCACCCGAGCCCCTACCTGAAACACCTTCTTCTTCTCCCTTTTTTTTTTCTGTAGTTAGTTTAAGTTAGCTATGATATAAATTAAAATACCAGTAAACATTTTCACGCACTCGATTAACATACGAACCCGAACGAAATCACTATAAAACTCGAGCAAGACTCAAGACGATACGCGACCCAAGGATTTCACGACGACACAGATGCCGCTCGCCGTGCCGTACACGTGCACGGCGGCGCGGCTCGTCACCAGCGAACGCCGACCATCCTAGCAAGTCGCAAATCCTCCCAAGATCAAATTCCAAACTCAAAATCGTCCATAAGAATTCGAATTCAAAAAAGAGCCTTCAGCACGAAAACTGAAAACCCACCTCTTCGACAAAAAGTCACGCCGCCGCTGCTCCAGCCACCTGTAGCACCCTAACGCTTGCCCTCACGACGCCAACTCGATAATCCACCAATGACCATCGATTCGTACAGCTCGGTCGCATATAGATGACGCACTCGACACCTCACTGCAGCGTTCAAAAACCTGATACAAAACCCTACATTGAATTCGTTTGTTTAATTCTTGAATTAGGAAAATTATACAACATTTTTCCCAACCTCACAGACATACAAATTTGCTTCAACTCAAGTTTCAATAATTTTAAATGATTCAATTGAGAGAAATTGGCAAAAATTCAATTTTATTTCAAACGCAATCTGCTCTTATATCCCATACTAAAAATCCTTGTTGTAGTTTTAAAAATCATAAATTCCAGTATGCATTCCAGTTATAAACTTGGATTAGCTTTTAAGATAATTGAATTTATTAGTTTCTTGCTTGGTTTCCTGTAAACATAACCTTCAGTAAAATATTTTCATTAATCTTGTTTTAATATGTTTTGAAAATCTTGTTTGATGTTCTCAACATCTTGTTTATTGAGAAAACATACCTAACAAAGATTTAAATAAGAATAACTTGAGTGTTTTAAACAAGCTATGTGATCTGCATCCATCACAGAGACGCAACTGAGCATAACCCCAAATATTCACGGATTCCTATTCACCAATCAAACTGATTCCATTCCATAAAATAAATGAATCATCTTTATTGAATTTAAATAAACTAAAAATTTAAATCTCGATGTTTACTCACCTATCATAATTCCTGTAAACAAAAGCATTGATGTAGATTATCTGAAACTTGAAACTGTCTTGAGATTGACTGTCTTTAGCTCTTTTCTTTTTTTCCAGGTTTGCTAATTATTTTCTTGCTGAACGAACTAAATAAGAATATGTACACTCATATATACAGAAGAAAATAGGTGTATATGGGTAGGTTGTAACTAGACTGTTGTTGTCTAAATTTTTTCTGTTTTAACCAGACAGATTTGGTGTTCGAATGTATAGATTTGTAAATACTTTCATAGACCAAACAGTAGGCTGAGAAGATAGCAAATTAAATGCTTTGCTTCATAATATGGTTACATAATTATTATTATGTTTATACTGTATAGAATATTGTATGAAAGTGTACAACTTGCAAGTCAAAGTTTGGCTTGTGTGAGAAGCTTTGTTTATGAAGATAATTTGTTTTGTATTAAAAATCTTGTCTTGTATCTTAAGTAGTTGTATACTTATAAAAATGTTACCGTGTATTGTTATTTTTAGTTTGAATCTGTAGGCAAACATTTGGGCTTTGTGAGTGAAGATATTATGTGTATTAAAATGTTGTAGTTACATTTGTATTTGTACTTCAGCTATAAATATTTAAATTGGGTCCATATAATTTATTTACATTTATATTTATATCTCATATTTATTTCCAATTGTATTTTAATTATAAATATTAAACTTAGATTCATGAGTTCACTTATTTATTTATATTTATATTTTTGACTTACATTAATATTTTATATTGAACATTATCATCTATTAATGTTTTATATTTTTAGACTTTGACCTTATTTTAAACACTATCATCCATATGTATTTATTTATCAAATGTTAGCAATATAAAACAATTTAATTTAATTATATAAAGTAAATTTTATTAAAAACATTGTTAACAAACTTTATTTTAGAATTTTCAAACATTATTACCTATATGTATTATTTTATACTAAATACAAACAAAGTAAAGTATTTTAATTAATTATATAAGATATATTTTTATTGTGAATATTATTGAGATACTTATTTCAAATTTCCGAATCAATCTCCTTTTTAAAATATGGTTTATATAAATAAATGGCAATATTTCCAAATCATATTCATTTCATTATGGTCAGTTTACTTTTCATCTAATCAGATTAAATATTTATTAAATAACCGGGGCCAAAATCCAGGGTCGTTACATTCTTACTCATTAATTCCTACGCTTAGGATTCTAGAACATACTAATATGTACATTTTACAAGGAACTTTTATTTTCACATCTTAATATGTTAGAGTTATCCTTTTCAAAGAGGATTATCGTTACTGCTTTTCATAAATTACCCAATAATAAGACTTTTATTACATTTGAAATTACAAGAAATTATCTTTATTCTTTTATTGAAATAGACATTGCAAACTATATATAAGAATTGTCATGCTTTACACATCCATTTCCTTTTTGATACGTTCCTTGTTAGTTCAAACAATGCACCTTTATATGTGTGGAATTGGATGATTTATGGAAATTACACATAAATAAATACTAGTGTACCCACAACGCTTTCGATAAATTAAAATATTAAAATTTATACTTCAGGTCAAATAAGAACATTCTAAATTTATTAATAGTTTACAACCCATTAATCATAAATGTAGACTAAATCTTGTAATCTTATTAACATTCTACATAATAAATTTTGGGACTGATTTTCAAATTTCCAAACTAGGGTGTAAATACCATTCCTATTCTAATTACCTAATTTATAGAATATGTAGAAGAGATGTCAATAGAAAGCATTCTTCCTAAGAGTACACCTCCATAAATCTTGCATAGACATCAAATTAAATGAAACTCAATGATGAAAATGTCAATGTTATTTATAATTCATATAATTTCACACTCACCTTTCAAGCTTTCCAAATCTACCAAATCCGAATCTATCACTTTAATTGACTCATTTTTCTTTCAAATCCAAAAGTATATATAACAAGATACATACATATTCATTAGAATTACAGATCTAAAAGAAGATTTGAATTAAGTGGGACATAGATTTATAATTATTTATTATTTTATAAGAACTTCAACTTATAAAATCCCTTAATTAAAAAATTCTATTTATATCTCATTTACATTCAAAAACCAATTTATAAGTTAATTGATTATAAATCATTTATTTACAAAATCCATTCATTTTATAACTTCAAAATTCGTAAATCTTATTCACTTATAAAATCCATTTATCATTTTATTTTAAACACTTACAAAACTCGTTAATAATTCCATTATTTTTATTTATAAAAATTCAATTTTATAAATCTTATATACATACTATTTGATAATTCCAAAAATCCTAATTTGCTAAATTTTACAAAATATTTGACTCCATATTTAAAAAATCACATTCTGATTACATTCCCTAAAAATCATAATTTTTATACCATAAAAATTATAATATTTATTTATTTAAAATAAATTAATTTTCTTAACCATTCAAAAATTCAATAAAACGTATATTTTTAAAATTACTTGAAAAATCCTTTTTAATTTGAAATCACCACTATAATAATTTTAAATTTCCAAAAATAGGCCCAATTTGGCAACAACACTAAATACATCAACCATGGCAACCAAAACATCAAATATTACATGATAACAACATATATCACAATATCTGTAAATAAACCCAATACTAGTGAGGAATCCAGTTGGATCCCTCCAACCTATCACCTGCAACAAATATACATATTAGAAATATATGTACAATGCCCACTTCGAGGCAGACGCACGTACAAAGGGTCATCCGCTCATGCACGGGAACATGTAGCGTCCCATCTGCTCCAAAAGGCAGGAATATATCCAAATACCAATCAATATATATAATATATCATCCAAATAACCATCAATCATCATAAATAAATTTTATTCCCACTTTCATAAAAATATCAGTGAGTTAGAAAGAGTGAGTTATACTCACATTGATTCCAATAGCAGTGGAAGTATTTTATTCCGAATAAAATTAAACGAGCGTTTAATTTTATCTAAAATTTACATTAGCTCCAATCAACTCTGAACTAGCTCTAAAATATAGTGTTCGCAAATAGAGACCTAACGCAATTTGTTTCATCAAAAAGGGACCTCGTATAAAGAAGTTACACATTTTTAAAGATTACACGATTTATTATACAATAGTTTACAAATTTTTTTTATCTAACCTTTTATCGTGGCCGTTCAATTTCCCAAACCTAAATCTTAACTGTGATTTTTCTTCTTCTTTTCCTTCATCAGCAGCATTAGGTTGTCGAGACGGAGAAGGAAATAACTACTTCCAGTTTATGGTATTGTAAGTGGGCGTTGGGTCTCAGAGAGGTTTTGAAGTGATTAGGGAAAGCATCGAGGATCTCATCCTTGTCTGTAATCTAGTTGCTGTTACGGTGATGCTTGTAATGTGGTTGGATCTTTAACTTTCGTTGGAAAATCCATGGAAGTAGGTTGTATTCAGATCCCATTCCTTAAGCTATTAGGATCTAGATCTTTGCTTCCAAGCCAGCTCCTTTTGTCTTGGAATCCTTTCCAGCACAACTTCAAGGAACCTCAACTCCACTCTGTTAGAGGGAGGTAAAGGGGATCTCTCTTCCAATATGTTAAATCCAAGGTCTTGTCCTAAAGACTCTCTTTTTTTTTCTTAGGGAAACCCAGAGGCCAGTGGAATAAATCTTTAGAGCTTTTAATAAGAGTCTAAGTTTAGTGACCAGGACCTTAATAGTAGGACTCAAGACTCTAAAAGATTGCCAAAGTCTCTCTACCATGTCGTCAAACCTAGGTTCAAGCATCCAGAAATTTCAAGTTTGAAGGGCGGGTGATGGAGGAACTGTTTCCTATGATGAGAAGCATGTGACAGTGATCTAAAATAAAAGAGAGGAGGCCAGATTCGATGGAGAGAGGATGCCTAGCTTCTCAAGATAGGTTTAGAAAGAATCTATCAAATTTTGCAAGAGTTGAAGATGAATGCTTATTAGATCAAGTGAAAGCACGATTATTTATAGGCAAATCAATTAGGTCACATGAGGAGATAAAGTCATTGAACCCATCCATATCCAGGTCTAAATCCAAATTATTCTTTTTGAGTGGAAGCGTGTTATATTGAAGTCGTCACTTAAGATCCAAGGGTATTAGATTGGGACAAAAAGTCAGAACAAGCGTCCTAAAGGTTCAAATGAAGTGGTTGGGTGTGTGGACCGTAGACATTTGAGAAAGCATAGATCACCTCAAAAGGGATGTGTTGAAGAATTACGCATAGGACAGTAGAGGACTTGATCAATTGTAAAGGGTCCACCTAGACTCATCCTAAAGAGCGATGATCCCTTTTGGACCCAATAGCGTCCAAAGAGTTCCAGCTAGTCAAAAAATAACCTCCTAATTGTCTAATTCTACCATGTTTCAGATTACGAAGTTTTGACTCATGTAGGAAAAATAATTCAGCTTCAAAGGTCAAAAAAAATTCTTAATCAAGGTGTATTTAACCACACACTGTAAACCATGAAGCATTTTGACATCCTACGGCTTTTGCAAATTGCTTATCCCCATACATCTTCGATGCAAGAGCGCTCGATCAGTGAGGTATTACACACTATTTCATGGGTTGTTGCTTCTAGGAAAACCTCCTAGCAATCTCTAAGTTCTAGCATAATTATTCTAATGTAACTGGCTCTTTTACCATGGTAGAATTTTCATTGGGGAATAGAAAGCTCTTTCCTTTTCCAAATTCTTAATTACATAAACTAATTTCAAGGACGAACTAATACCAAACTTAGATGCAACCGACATAATTTCAGAATGACTAATTGAAGAAAGAATTTGGGAATAAAACCACTACCCTCTAAGCTATGGCATCTGCTCATGGATCATAAGTAGACACTTCTTCAGACATATGTATTCACTGGTGGGGTTAGGGACTGGGCAATTGATGTAGTGGCCTGGCAAGTTGGCGAGGTATTGAACATTCTCAACTTAGTGTCGATTTTTGCTGTCCAGCCCGAGACATTATGCAAACAACCAAGTTTCCTATCATAATCAAGACATATCTTGATCCAGGTAGTAGTCTCTCTTTGCTGAAGTAATCTATTCAAATTGGGCAATCTGAGTTGGCGGCCAATCAAATGGTCCAAGAATGTCGGCTAAAGGAGTTTCATTGTCTTTGGAGGATAATACAATTACCCTCTTCTTGAATGCAATCTCTTCTCTCTTGTCTTGCAACTCCGCCTCTTCTGTCAAAACATCATCAGCAAACTAAGAGGGGGAAGGCACACCAATCCATGTCATCAATCCTTCATCACTGAACAAATAGATCGGTTTCTCCACCTATAGCTTATGGTAATCTGCTTCGCTAATAATGATATACTCCAGCCCGGTAAGGGGATGACGGTGAATCCAGTGGTCAAAACTGAAACTGTGATCATGATTGAATGCTTTAGCCACCAGGGATCTTGAAAATGAGACTGATTTATCCAGCTTGATGTTGACAAAGGTGAAGCGATTGTCTTGTGAATCCCATGAGCACTATTCCACAATGATGAACTCGCCTATCGCTTGATGCTACACATCTATTGGCCACCGTTAATGAATGCGCTCTCCGATCCGAAAAGACATCTTAGAGAATCGAATAAGTTGGAAGCACCTAAGAAAGCTCGGGTAGCTGATCAATCGTCTCTTGAAATAGCAAAGAGAGTCAATGGGCCTAAAGAAGCTAATGCGAATGCATCTAAGTGCAAACATTAGTATAGTACTTCGCACGGATGTTCAGTTCCATGAAAGAGTGGTGGAAGGCCCTTGATTCGGATCCAGGATTGTTTGAAGAACTCAATAGTCAAGCATTCACCTCTAAGGCTCTATTGTTTTGCGAAGACTGTTCCGCAATCTTTATAGGAGAACCCTTTCTTAATGGCAAATGAAATGAGATATCGATTGGGGAATCTAACAATAAATGAGTAGTTGTTATAAAACGAAAATGTTCTAGCCACTTTCTCCAAAATGAAGCTCTAGGTAGCCCTACAAATCCACCGTAGACTAAAGCCCGGTCAGAACCGAGAAAATGACATGCATTTGCGCGTCGAGGAGATTCATCTTTGATGCATGCATGTTGGAAATGGTGGGGACAAAAAAGGGACTAGGATTAGAGTTATCTACTTGGGAGATAATAAACTGGGAATCAACAGTATGTGGGCTAGTATCAAGAGATTTTTGATCGACAAAAGAATTAGAAAGAGATAACCCTTGTGGGCCTATCTTGAGTCATCATGTCAGCTTGCAAAGAATTAAATACCGTTGCGAAATTTAGCTCTTTTTTTCCACATTTTGCAGAATAGTTCCATGTTTTCCCACAATGAAAACATAGCATAGGCTTTCGACAAACACGTGCGAATTGGACAAGCAGTCCACAGCGAAAACATCGACCTTCAGCTATTATCTTTGACACCTAATACTAGATGCTTCCCTTCGAAGTCTTTGTGGAAAATACCTGGTTTTAGTTTGAAATTTAAGCATGAAGCCTAGAGGGAATTGTAGAAGCGGATGAAGCAGGAGATTTTAACACGTCGATAGCAGTCGGATGCGCTCGAGTAACGGTTGTCGACATAGGATCGCCGGACTGCTGAAAGTTCGATAGACAAAGTTGACTTAATAGTCATAGGATTGGGGAAGACCCTCACCTTTGGAGCTGGATTGTGACTCTGCCAAAATGTTGGAAGCGGGGATTCTTTGGATCGAGATGGGCCCTTGTCAGAAGGAAGCGTGAAAAGTTGGAGTTGGAAGAGGGGGCATGGAAGAAATAGACATGTTAAATAAAACCTTTTTTTTGGAAAGATTGTATTCTTTTTTATATGATACTAGAGTATTAAAGTGTTAAAAATAAATAAATACGATAATCATAAATAGTTTGGTGCAATTAATATGCATTTAATGCATATAATATGAACTTCTAACGTAATGAAATAATAAAAAAATATCTTTCATTGTACTTAAATGCACATACTTTAAACTAGAATCTTGAAAAATACCAGACGTATAATTTTCTAATGCGGATGTCATCGTATTCGCATCCGCGTCCATTTTTCCATATATAGAATATTTATCCCTTTTGGTTACGGATGCGGATAATTTTTGGATTTTTCAGGTATCCATTAACAACCCTACTATTATTGACTAGTCATCCCAAATATAACTAATACTAATATCATCGTATATTATGCTATATATATTTATATTTTTAATTGATAGGCGGTTACACACACACATTCCAATTTCTTACTCATTAATTCCTACGCTTAGGATTTTAGAACATACTAATATGTACATTTTGCATGGAACTTTTACTTTCACATCCTAATATGTTAGAGTTATCCTTTTCAAAAAGGATTACTGTTACTACTTTTCATAAATTACCCAAAAATAAGTCTTTTATTCCATTTGAAATTACAAGAAATTATCTTTATTCTTTTATTGAAATAGACAGTGCAAACTATGGAAAAGAATCACCATGCCTTACACATCTATTTCCTTTTCGTTATGTTCCTTGTTAATTCAAACAATGCACTTTTATACATGTGGAATTGGATAATTTATGAAAATTATGCATAAATAAATACAAGTGTACCCACAACGCTTTCAATAAATTAAAACATTGAAATTCATATTTCAGGTCAAATAAGAACAATCTAAATTTATTAATAGTTTACAACTCATTGATCATAAATTTAGAATAAACCTTGTAATCTTATCAACATTCTACTTTAACAAATTTCGGGACTGATTTTCCTATTTTTAAACTAGGGTGTTGTGATGACCCGCCCTTCTCACTACCAGAAAGACGCATCATCATTAAGAAAGAAAGGGGTAGAAATATAAAAGAATAGAAAAGAAAGAACAAAAATATCAGAATCTCACAGCGGAACGGAACAAAATATAATATATCACATATCTATTACATAGATTTACATATATCAGAGTTATATAATATCAATATACATGACAATCATACATACATCTGTCACTATATACATCAGAGATACAGTATACATCCACTAACACAGCGAAACTAGATAGATATCTACAACGCTGAAGCCTCCTGCTCCATTTCTCCTCCAGAATTAAAATCCAAACCTGAATCCCTTGGCTACCTGTAAAAATTTGGGTACCCGAGAGTTTATGAAAAACAAAATATAAATTCCGGGTCAGACATGGGTCTGGTATGAGTAAACGGTTTAAATTGTTTAAATTTTGAAAACCTTTTAAAACAAAAGTATCACGTAAGACTCCCCACAAATAAATATGGGTAAGTTTTTACCTTACGCTAACCAAAACATTTTATAGGAAATCCAGTGATATTATAATAGTGTCTAGGGTTTTAAAGTAAAATACAGAAATAGCTGAAATGCTTACATCTCACATTCCAACGTAGTTGGGCACAATCAAAACGTACGACGCTTATTGGAAATTGGATCCCATACAATGGCAGGGCTACTGGGGTACCGCCCGTCATAGTACGTGGTCTAGATCACTGTACTGAGGAGCCACCCTAACTCCCATGCAACACAAGGCCGGAACCATTCCTTACTGAACAGTCCCGAACAAGATAATCCCGCCGTTGGTGCGCATTTCCAACCGCCCACACATCCGAAATAAAGGGACATCTAGACAGGGGTATATCTCGTCCTGCTTGGGCATGACCCACCTAACCTTGCTGCACCTCCCCTATTTTAGCCATTCCCGGTTGATGAGGCTTGAGGCTGCGATTACCTTTACAGGACAAATTTCTTAGAATGCTCATCATCCGCCTGACGATGTGTTGAAAGCATTCAATCCATACAAGTTCGTTCCGGGTTCGAACGTAACCGAAGGCATTATCTCGTCACGCTCATTTTGGAATCACCCTCAGAGTCAACGACGATAACCCTTGCATTCTGAAAGCAACATCTTGATCTCCACTTAAGAATTCACGACCTAACGTTTAACTTGGATCGATGTGGTTTTCGGAATATCAATTGGATACCCGATCCCGGTCTCATCGAAATCCAAACGCCATTTTAAAGGCCAAGTTGTCTAATTAACTTAACAGTTTAATTCAATGATTAAATTCATATAACATTTACCACAGATAAATCATACACAATTGCCATGGATATATTACAGCTTATCAGTGAGCATCACAGAATATCATCAATAAACATCACAAACAAATATACAACATATACAACATCCATAAGCAATCATCTTAAGTTCACAATTTAATCAATTCAATTAAACCAATTACTTGAGGATTAACCTCTTAAACCTGCTAGATTAATCATTAGTTAATAACTCATTACTTATTCCATTTCAAATTATTTAATTAATAATCAACTCTTAATTAATAATTATATCCTAATTACTTAGTTAATTACTCCTAATTATTAATTAATAACTTTAATTATTAACTTATAGAACTTAATTATCCATCAGTTACTTAATAACTTGAGAGTTAATCTCTTAACTCTGTTTAATCACTTATTTCCCTTCAAATTGTTCAATCAACAAATCATTTCTTAATTAATGTTTATGTCTTAATTGCTTAATTACTTAATTACTTTATTCACATTATTTACTTAATTACTTCCTTAATTAAGTTATCTAACTTTAATTACTTAAGTAATTATTTCTTAATCACTATTCTTCGACCTAAATAGAACTTAATTATCTGTTTATTTATTGCTAATTGCTTCATTAATCATTTTTTTATTTCTTAATTAAATCACTTGATTAATTACTATGACTCGTTTATTAATTAATTAAGTGGTTAATTACAATTTCACTTATTTTGTTTATATAATACATTACTAATTAAAATTACAAAGTAATTACTCTTAATTACTTTTGAATTCAATCAATCACTATTGATTATTTACTTAATTAACTTTCAAGTCTTCTTAAACTTTGATATCAATTATATCACTAACTGAAAAATTATTTGTTAATTCACTTAATTTATTTCTTAACATTACCAAGATTTTAAAAACATGGTTAAGCTTAAACAAAATAATTTGTTAATTTAAATAGTTAATCACGAGTTAACCTGTTAATAAACCTTAATGATGATAATCAAGCTTGAATTAAATTGTTCCTTAAACCTTGAACAATATTTACTTTATTATGAAACTTAACTGAAACCTATATTTACTAACGATGTTTATAAAATCCTACACTCAGATATAAAAGACCCGAGGTCTCCCACCCAGATACGCGACTTTATCTTCTTCTCTTCCTTTATTTTATTTTATTTTTTTAGTTCTACAGCAAGTTTCATATAAACGTAAGTAAAAGATAAAAAAACAGAAGATCTCGCACCCAAACTCAAAAAAACCGAAGCGAACCACCAATATTTCTCGAGAATGACTCGAGACGGCATTTCCCCCTGCAAACGCTGATACGCCACCGTGCCGTACACGTGCACGGTGGTACGACCTGACTTCAACGATCATCAATCCTTCCAGCATACCACAAATCCCATGCAAACTCGTAAATCAAACACGACTTGCAACAAAGAAATTCAAATCGAAAGAAGGCCTCCAGCTCAAAAAATCAGAAACGCGGCCATCTACCAAATCGTTTCGCCACCCACACACGGTTCACCAGAGGCGATGCCATCTCGACCACACCTTTTCAGCGTCACCAGAAACCTTCCAACCAAGCCTCGATTCACTCGGTCATAGGTACGAGTCTAATTTCAAATTTTATAGGCATGAACATAAACCTGCAGTAAAACCCTATGTCGATCTCGTACCCCAAATCTATGCAATGGAAAAATTAATGAATATTTTTCCTAAAATCACTAACCCCCATACTTGCTTCGGTAAGAATTTCAGCATTTTACATTGAGTAATTTTCGAGAATTTGATAAAACTTCAATTTTCATTCAACATCAAACTGCTCGTGAAATACTTAAGTAAAAGACTTCATTTTGTTTCAAAAATCATGAATTCCAGTAATATTTCAAATTATAAACAAGAATTAACTTATTTAATCAGTTGAACTTATCACATTTTTATTTCATTTCCTGTAATCATGGTTTCCAGAGATGTTGTTCTTGTAGTATGTTTAAAACAGTGTTAAGAATCTTAATCTAGAGTTTAATTTTCTTGTATATTTTGTAACTCTAACATTAAACATGATTAGATGCAATAATTTCTTAAGTTTTTGAAAATAAATTTCAACTGTTACCATCACAGTGCACAGAGCAACATATAATTATACAAAATAAGGCATATTCCAAATCATAGGATCATTGAATCATAAACTGATTTAAATTGAACTTGAACTTCAAATTTAATGTTTACTCACCTCAAATAATTGTTGAATAGAAAACCCCTTTTATATCTTGAAAGCTGCAGTTTAAAAACTGTCTGATGCTAGTTCATGAATCTGCCTTTTTGAAAATGTTTCATTCTCTTATTTAAGTTTCCTCTGGTTTCACTTTTTTTTCTTTCTTTTTGTTTCACGAACTTGCAGTAGCATGATAGATACATATAAGTAAAGAACAGAAAAGGGAAGGCTTCATCTGGACATAAACTTCTTAATTGAACAGGTTTATAAATATCTTGGCTTGATAAAATGGAGGCTGAGATATTAGCATTAAATGTTTGCTTCCTAAATAGGTTTACACACTCATTATGTTTGGCCGTATGAAGATACTTTGTATATAATTATTGTACTATGCATAAAGATATTGGTTTGCTCCTCTTCAATTTGCAGGATAACAAAGCTTGCACAAGAAGCTATTCATTATTCATACTTGCTTTGTACCCTAATTAGTTTGCATAATTATTAAAATATTTACATAGTTATCATGCTTTGTTATGTAAAAGAACTTTATATGACTGTAAATACTTGCATGTAGGTTTGTGGCTTGTGAGAGAGGATGTGTTTATATGTATTTGTTTTATTATTTCCAGTTCGAACTTCGATATACAAATATGTTTGTGTAAATATATTTGCCTTCTTTCTTGATTCATATACACTAGTTTGACTTAGAATTCTAACTTAATAATTCATATGTTTATGTCAGGCTTACTTTCTTTGGACTTGTAAGTGAAAATAAGTTGTTTTGTTATTTTTGTTTGTGCATAATATTTGCAGATATATATATATGTATATATATGTATTTGAAGTTAATTTGTTTTATTATTTTATACGTTATGCTTATTTTATTTTACGCTCTCAAATTAAAAGTTTACGTTGTATGCTTGTTTATTTATGTTATTTTATTTTATACTTTTTACTCTATACTTTATTCTTAATTTAGTTATATTCATGTGTTATAGTTAATATTCTTATATTTATAATTTAACTGTCCATATTTAAATTAGATTCGTGAGTTTATTCCTTCTTTATATTTATTTTATTTGTATTTAACTATAAATATTTAAATTATGAATGATATGATTTATTTACATTTATACTTACTTTTATATTTATTTCCACTTGTATTTTTTTAAATTATAAGCATAAGTTAACTTATATTTCATATTTATATTTTATATTGATTAACTTTGATTCTATTTCAAACATCATCATTCATATGTATACTTACTAAATATAAACAAAGTAAGATATTTTAATTCAATCATTAAAGACAAATTTTATTATGAACATTATTGAGAAAATTTATTAAACTTCCAAATCAATTTCCTTTTTAAAAATTCCATTTATATAAACAATGGCAATTATTTCAAAATTATATCTGTTTCAAATGAATAAGTATACATTTTATTTAAATTGATTTGAATATTTATTAAAATAAATAGGGCCAAAGTCCAGGGTCGTTACATTCCTTCCCCCTTAAAAGAATTTCGTACTCGAAATTTAAAACAAAGATAATTTAAAAGTTGTCATATCAACCATTCGAACATACATATCATTCATATATTTACAAACAACCAACATCTATCCTAACAAACATCGCTAGCCATCCAGACACAAATCCAGATAAGCTTTCTAAAACTATCCATAGTTTCCTGGGTGAAAACTCCGAAATCCTCGCTCCATTATACTATGACAAGCTACACTACTATACTCCTAAGTTGCCTCTCACCTTAACTAACAATCCGAACTGAATTTCTATCCACAGTCACATTCGGCTCATCTTTCAAGTCTTCCTGTACTATTGATTCTACAACTAATACTGAATCAAGAACAAATTTCTTTAGATGGGTCACACAGAATACATTATGAATTCCAGACATCTTTTCTGACAATTCGACTCTACAAGCTACAGTTCCAATCTTTTCAATATCCGAAATGGTCCAATATAACTCAGGTCAAGTTTTCCCGCCTTTCGAATCTAATAGTTCCTTTTTAATCGGGAAACTTTGGCCAAAACAAAATTTACCAATATCAAATTCCAATTATCTCCTTCTTATCTGCGTACTTCTTCCTCTGACGGTCTTGAGAAGTTCTTATCTTATCCTTTGATAAACCTAATCTTAGCAGAATCTTCACAAAACAAAACTGGTCCGAACACAAGATAGTCTTTCCACAATTCACCAAAATCCAAAACTCAAACTTGCCGCATATCCTCTAAAATACGGTTCAGTCTCTCTGTTCGTCCAAGGATAATAGGCTATACTAAATTTCAAACTCGATCCCAAAGTCAATTGTAGAACCTTCCGGAATTTTGCT
This sequence comes from Allium cepa, assembly GCA_030765085.1. NCBI lineage: Eukaryota > Viridiplantae > Streptophyta > Magnoliopsida > Asparagales > Amaryllidaceae > Allium > Allium cepa. Next base: position 769,667,096 of record CM060939.1, on the reverse strand, counting down.
GATGAAAAATAGGGTCACAATTACTTATTATGCTAACAGGAACACCAAGCAATCTTACTATTTTCTCAAGAAAATTTTGGCCAGAAACTATAGTCCGAGTTATCTAACTAGTATAGAATGAGCATTCTTAGTTAATCGATCCACAATAATCCATATATCATCGCTTCTTCTTGTTTCTTGGCAAACCATCGATGAAATCCATCAAAATCATCGCCCACTTCCATCTGAGATTTCTAAAGATTGCAATAATCCTGGACAACTTCTATTGATCACCTTAACTTGCTGATAGAAAGTACAACTATAAACGAAAGCAACTACGACCCTCTTCATGCTCGGTCTCCAGAAAATTCTTCTCATATCTTTATACATCTTTAAGGATTCCTGGTGAATATTCAGTCTGGAGTGATGTCATTTAGCTAAAACTTATTGCCTCAATTTATCTATATCAAGCACACAAACGGCCACTAATCCTTTAAGCACCTTGATCACCTACCTTACAATCTGAACACCTTCCATCCTTAGTTTAAGAATCAATTCCTCAAAAGATCTATCCTCCCTTTGCTTACTTATAATTCTGCCCTGGAGAGAAGAAACAACTTCTAAAAGAACAAAACTGCATTCCTACTAAGAGCATCAACCACAACATTCGCTTATCCTGGGTATACAGCATATCCATAACATATGAGGCCAGAAATTCGACTCGCCACGGCTGCCTCAAATTAAAATCCCCTTAGAGAAAAAGAATATTTCAATGGTTTGTGATCCGTTAATAACCCAACTTCTCTCCCAACAGTTAGTGACTCCTAAACTTTCAAAACAACTCAAGATCATGCGTAGCGTAGATCCCTTCATGTTGCTTTAATTACTGACACGCATACGCAGTTACTCTCCACTCTTGCATCAACACTGCTTCCCAAACCAATTATACAAGCATCCGTATAAATTCCAAAGCTGCCCTTTCCTTTCGGAATAACAATCACTGGAGCTCTGGTAAGCCTCGTCTTCCATTCTTAGAATTGATTCTTCCCTCGCTGGGTCCACAGAGATATCTTCACCCATAATAATGTGCCTCAAAAATAACTTCCGATTTCCAAAAATGGCACTTAAAGTACTCGCCTTCAAAACATGCCTCTCCAGTGTCTCCAACACTATCTTCAAATGTAGCTTGAGCTCTTCTTCAAACTTAGAATATACATAAACAACCTTATTCATACTCTTATCGATCCTAAATCTGCTCAACTAACTCTTCTTCCTTTCTCAGAACCATCCTCCAACTAGACTGAATCACTAGCACTACCCTGAAATCAAATCAACCCGAAACCCTATCTCTTGATGGGAAGACAAACAATTTGGATCACATCAATAACTTAAAACTTCTCTTGAGAAGTCCTAACTCCAATAAAAGATTACACAAATGAATTCCAGAATTGTCGTACAACTCCTCGGTAATTCTACCCAAACAAGTTTGTTCTCCCTTCACAATCCAAAATAGTCATATACTGTTCGGTAATGAATCCACTCTGCTACTTTTGAAATCACCTCAAGAAAACTGCTAATCATCAAACCTTCTCGACAGCACACAGAACACTTCAAGCTATATGGCTAACCTCGATGTCCAAAGACTTCTATTCAAAGCTCTTCGAGAAACTCGGGCCTCACCTAAACAAAAGTATACCCTACTGAATTTAGTCACAATTTCAAAACGGACATACTTCCTTAACTTGTTCCAAAGAAACATCTTCGGAGACATCCAAACTCACTGTGTCTCATTACGCAGCTACTACAATCTGAGATATCAAGATAACATGACTTGGTCATGTCCATCCGATAGATCCTTACTCACGTTCATCCAAAATTACATTCCAACAATGAAATCCTCACATCACCCAAAGCTTACTCAAGACGGTAATAGATCTACAGTCTCAACAGATACACTCCAACTACAAATATTCAAAACTCCAACCATCGGTAGTCGTGTTTCACACACCACTATCTTATCTACCTTTATAACTTATATTGGAAAACCCGAATAGGTAACCCAATAAATAGGTAGAAATAAATATATATATATATATATCAAAATTACAAATACACTCTATCAAGAAAGAAATCACTCAAGAGCCTAGGTATCCACTCAACCTAGCACTCTGATACCAAGTGTGATGACCCGCCCTTCTCACTACCAGAAAGACGCATCATCATTAAGAAAGAAACGGGTAGAAATAGAAAAGAATAGAAAAGAAAGAACAAAAACATCAGAGTCTCACAGCGGAACGGAACAAAATATAATATATCACATATCTATTACATAGATTTACATATATCAGAGTTATATAATATCAATATACATGACAATCATACATACATCTGTCACTATATACATCAGAGATACAGTATACATCCACTAACACAGCGGAACTAGATAGATATCTACAACGCTAAAGCCTCCTGCTCCATTGCTCCTCCAGAATTAAAATCCAAACCTGAATCCCTTGGCTACCCGTAAAAATTTGGGTACCCGATAGTTTATGAAAAACAATATATAAACTCCGGGTCAGACATGGGTCTGGTATGAGTAAACGGTTTAAATTGTTTAAATTTTGAAAACCTATTAAAACAAAAGTATCACGTAAGACTCCCCACAAATAAATATGGGTAAGTTTTTACCTTATGCTAACCAAAACATTTTATAGGAAATCCAGTGATATTATAATAGTGTCTAGGGTTTTCAAGTAAAATTCAGAAACAGCTGAAATGCTTACATCTCACATTCCAACGTAGTTGGGCACAATCAAAACGTACGGCGCTTATTGGAAATTGGATCCCATACAATGGCAGGGCTACTGGGGTACCGCCCGTCACAGTACGTGGTCTAGATCACTGTACCAAGGAGCCACCCTAACTCCCTTGCAACACAACGCCGGAACCATTCCTTACTGAACAGTCCCGAACAAGATAACCCCGCAGTTGGTGCGCATTTCCAACCGCCCACACAACCGAAATAAAGGGACATTTAGACAGGGGTATATCTCGTCCTGCTTGGGCATGACCCACCTAACCTTGCTGCACCTCCCCTGTTTTAGCCATTCCCGGTTGATGAGGCTTGAGGCTGCGATTACCTTTATAGGACAAATTTCTTAGAATGCTCATCGTCCGCCTGACGATGTGTTGAAAGCATTCAATCCATACAAGTTCGTTCCGGGTTCGAACGAAACCGAAGGCATTATCTCATCACACTCATTTTGGAATCACCCTCAGAGTCAACGACGATAACCCTTGCATTCTGAAAGCACCATCTTGATCTCCACTTAAGAATTCACGACCTAACGTTTAATTTGGATCGATGTGGTTTTCGGAATATCAATTGGATACCCGATCCCGGTCTCATCGAAATCCAAATGCCATTTTAAAGGCCAAGTTGTCTAATTGACTTAACAGTTTAATTCAATGATTAAATTCATATAACATTTAACACAGATAAATCATACACAATTGCCATGGATATATTACAGCATATCAGTGAGCATCACAGAATATCATCAATAAACATCACAAACAAATATACAACATATACAACATCCATAAGCAATCATCCTAAGTTCTCAATTTAATCAATTCAATTAAACCAATTACTTGAGGATTAACCTCTTAAACCTGCTAGATTAATCATTAGTTAATAACTCATTACTTATTCCATTTCAAATTATTTAATTAATAATCAACTCTTAATTAATAATTATATCTTAATTACTTAGTTAATTACTCCTAATTATTAATTAATAACTTTAATTATTAATTAATAACTTTAATTATTAACTTTAATTATTAACTTTTAGAACTTAATTATCCATCGGTTACTTAATTACTTGAGAGTTAATCTCTTAACTCTGTTTAATCACTTATTTCCCTTCAAATTTTTTCAATCAACAAATCATTTCTTAATTAATGTTTATGTCTTAATTGCTTAATTACTTAATTACTTTATTCACGTTATTTACTTAATTACTTCCTTAATTAAGTTATCTAACTTTAGTTACTTAAGTAATTATTTCGTAATCACTATTCTTCGACCTAAACAGAACTTAATTATCTGTTTATTTATTGCTAATTGCTTCATTAATCATTTTCTTTATTCCTTAATTAAATCACTTGATTAATTACTATGACTCGTTTATTAATTAATTAAGTGGTTAATTACAATTTCACTTATTTTGTTTTTATAATACATTACTAATTAAAATTACAAAGTAATTACTCTTAATTAATTTTGAATTCAATCAATCACTATTGATTATTTACTTAATTAACATTCAAGTCTTCTTAAACTTTGATATCAATTATATCACAAACTGAAACATTATTTGTTAATTTACTTAATTTATTACTTAACATTACCAAGATTTTAAAAACATGGTTAAGCTTAAACAAAATAATTTGTTAATTTAAATAGTTAATCACGAGTTAACCTGTTAATAAACCTTAATGATGATAATCAAGCTTGAATTAAATTGTTCCTTAAATCTTGAACAGTATTTACTTTATTATGAAACTTAACTGAAACCTATATTTACTAACGATGTTTATAAAATCCTATACTCAGATATAAAAGACCCGAGGTCTCCCACCCAGACACGTGACTTTATCTTCTTCTCTTCCTTTATTTTATTTTATTTTTTTAGTTCTACAGCAAGTTTCATATAAACGTAAGTAAAAGATAAAACAACAGAAGATCTCCCACCCAAACTCAAAAAAAACCGAAGCGAACCACCAATATTTCTCGAGAATGACTCGAGATGGCATTTCCCCCCTGCAAACGCTGATACGCCACCGTGCCGTACACATGCACGGTGGTATGACCTGACTTCAACGATCATCAATCCTCCCAGCATACCACAAATCCCACGCAAACTCGTAAATCAAACACGACTTGCAACAAAGAAATACAAATAGAAAAAAAGGCCTCCAGCTCAAAAAAACAGAAACGCGGCCATCCACCAAATCGTTTCGCCACCCACGCACGGTTCACCAGAGGCGATGCCATCTCGACCACACCTTGTCAACGTCACCAGAAACCTTCCAACCAAGCCTCGATTCACTCGGTCATAGGTACGAGTCGAATTTCAAATTTTACAGGCATGAACATAAACCTGCAGTAAAACCCTATGTCGATCTCGTACCCCAAATCTATGCAATGGAAAAATTAATGAATATTTTTCCTAAAATCACTAACCCCCATACTTGCTTCGATAAGAATTTCAGCATTTTACATTGAGTAATTTTCGAGAATTTGATAAAACTCCAATTTTCATTCAACATCAAACTGCTCGTGAAATACTTAAGTAAAAGACTTCGTTTTTGTTTCAAAAATCATGAATTCCAATATTTCAAATTATAAACAAGAATTAACTTATTTCATCAGTTGAACTTATCACATTTTTATTTCATTTCCTGTAATCATGGTTTCCAGAGATGCTGTTCTTGTAATATGTTTAAAACAGTGTTAAGAATCTTAATCTAGAGTTTAATTTTCTTGTATATTTTGTAACTCTAACATTAAACATGATTAGATGCAATATTTTCTTAAGTTTTTGAAAATAAATTTCAACTGTTACCATCACAGTGCACAGAGCAACATATAATTATACAAAATAAGGCATATTCCAAATCATAGGATCATTGAATCATAAACTGATTTAAATTGAACTTGAACTTCAAATTTAATGTTTACTCACCACAAATAATTGTTGAATAGAAAACCCCTTTTATATTTTGAAAGCTGCAGTTTAAAAACTGTCTGATGCTAGTTCATGAATCTGCCTTTTTGATAATGTTTCATTCTCTTATTTAAGTTTCCTTTGGTTTCACTTTTTTTTTCTTTCTTTTTGTTTCACGAACTTGCAGTAGCATGATAGATACATATAAGTAAAGAACATAAAAAGGAAGGCTTCATCTGGATAGAAACTTCTTAATTGAACAGGTTTATAAATATCTTGGCTTGACAAAATGGAGGCTGAGATATTAGCATTAAATGTTTGCTTCCTAAATAGGTTTACACACTCATTATGTTTGGCCGTATGAAGATATTTTGTATATAATTATTGTACTATGCATAAAGATATTGGTTTGCTCCTCTTCAATTTGCAGGCTAACAAAGCTTGCACAAGAAGCTATTCATTATTCATACTTGTTTTGTACCTTAATTAGTTTGTATAATTATTAAAATATTTACATAGTTATCATGTTTTGTTATGTAAAAGAACTTTGTATGACTGTAAATACTTGCAGGTAGGTTTGTGGCTTGTGAGAGAGGATGTGTTTATATGTATTTGTTTTATTATTTCCAATTTGAACTTCAATATACAAATATGTTTGTGTAAATATATTTGTCTTCTTTCTTGATTCATATACACTAGTTTGACTTAGAATTCTAACTTAATAATTCATATGTTTATGTCAGGCTTAGTTTCTTTGGACTTGTAAGTGAATATAAGTTGTTTTGTTATTTTTGTTTGTGCATAACATTTGCAGATATATATATATATATGTATGTGTGTGTGTATTTGAAGTTAATTTGTTTTATTATTTTATACGTTATGCTTATTTTATTTTACGCTCTCAAATTAAAAGTTTAGGTTGTATGCTTGTTTATTTATGTTATTTATTTTATACTTTTTACTCTATACTTTATTCTTAATTTAGTTATATTCATGTGTTATAGTTAATATTCTTATATTTATAATTTAACTGTCCATATTTAAATTAGATTCATGAGTTTATTCCTTCTTTATATTTATTTTATTTGTATTTAACAATAAATATTTAAATTATGAATGATATGATTCATTTACATTTATACTTATTTTTATATTTATTTCCACTTGTATTTTATTTAAATTCTAAGCATAAGTTAACTTATATTTCACATTTATATTTTATATTGATTAACTTTGATTCTATTTCAAACATCATCATTCATATGTATACTTACTAAATATAAACAAAGTAAGATATTTTAATTCAATCATTAAAGACAAATTTTATTATGAACATTATTGAGAAAATTTATTAAACTTCCAAATCAATTTCCTTTTTAAAAATACCATTTATATAAACAATGGCAATTATTTCAAAATTATATCTGTTTCAAATGAATAAGTATACATTTTATTTAAATTAATTTGAATATTTATTAAAATAAATAGGGCCAAAATCTAGGGGCGTTACAGGTGTAAATACCATTCCTATACCTAATTTACAGAATATGTAGAAGATATTTCAATAGAAAGCACTCTTCCTAAGCCTACACCTCCATAGATCTTGCATAGACATCATAATTAAATAAAAAAATCAATGACAAAAATTTCAATGTTATATATAAGTCATATCATTTCACACTCACCTTTCAAGCTTTCCAAATCTCCCAAATCCAAATCTATCGCTTTACTTGACTCATATTTCTTTCAAATCCAAAAGTATGTATAATAAGATACATACATATTCATTAGAATTACAGATCGAAAAGAAAATTGAATTAAGTGGAACACAAATTTATAATTATGAAATTTACCTTTTTCTGCCGCATCAATTCATTCCTTCTCCTTTTCTCTTTTATTTTTTTTATCCTTCTCCGATTTATATATATAATATAATATTTTATAATTAATAGAAGTAGTTGAAAAGAGAATATGGTAGAGCTCTGCTACTTCGATCAAAAAATATGAAAAGAAATGTAAGGGGCTAGGCCTGTATTTATAGGCACTTGAATCAATCATATCCATTAGATTTAAAATAATAAAATCAAAGCTATTCGGCCAATGTTTAGCTCTAGCTGCCATGTTCTCAACCGGTTGACCACTCCTTTATAGGCGATCAACTGGCCTAAGGAAGGGACAATCGATGGGGTCCATGTAATTTGTTATTATCTATTCCCTTTTAATTATTTTCATTTCGAAAACTTCAAACACTAATAGCTTCTTCGTTTGAGCTCTTATCGCAAAACTCTAAATATGAAAGTTGTTAAGAAAATCGTCATGAACGCAATGGTGTAGGTTACATGGCTAAATTTTGACATTTCCTCAAATTCTATTTTTGAGCCTTAATAATTATTTATTAATTACTATTAATTTTACAAGGTGTTACATCTTTAAAGCTAGGCTTTTCCACCAGGCTAGAAGAAGGAACAATAGTTCAAGGTGGAACAGCTAATAACACATGTCAATAACTAGTAGATATAAGGTAGCTTCTATTTTAAATGACTTTATATACTTGCACATATACTCTTGTTTATTTATGGTCAAAAATAATTTATTTTTGAATAAATATATATAGGTATGTATGTATAATTCATATTAAAAAATCATTTGTTTCTTTTGACCAAGCAAATTAAATAATATAAGACGTTTTAGCTCAACTGATAGAGTGCATGGCTTTTAACCATATGGTCATGGGTTTGAATCCCACAGATAGCGCTTTACTATTTTTTATGAAATATTCATATTTCTTATATCTTTTTGACTATCCCTTGTGTTCTAGGTTTTGTACTATTACCTTTCACTGGTACGCTCATTTTTGAGTATTAATCTATTTTCCCTTAAAAAAGGTATTAAAATAATATATTATTCTTTAATATATATAGTTATATATATATATAATGCTTTCGACTTAATTTAATAAATTGATAAAAAAACTCCAATTGGAATTTATAAAGAAAACATTCTTTTTGCTTTTGGTAAAAAACTATACATACATACATACATGTATGTATGTATTGAAGAAAACAGTATACATACATACACACACACTAATATATATATGCACATATTTGATCAAATTTAAGTCTTAAATTTTAAAATTCACAATATATATATGGAAAAAAATTAATTAGAATGATGGACCAAAATATTTGAAATTTGTATGTGTGTGTATCATTATTTAATAAATTTTTTATTTAAAATACTAGTTGCTGAATTTTTATTAAAAAACACTTTTTCATATAGCCAAAAGAAATTTTGTTTATATCCATTGCCGAACACACACACATGTATGTATTTATGCATGTGTGTATTCGTATAACTTCATAAACATGCAGTTGTATATTAAGGAGATATTACTGATATTACATGCTCATTTTATTATCAAAAATCATAATTGTCACATAGACAGACAGACACACACAAACACATACATATGTTCCATGTTGTTGGTTCCATAAACATCTTAGATTAGGTAACAACACATACGATATTCACTAATGAACTTGAATTTCCATTACATAAATTATAAAAAAACTAAATCGTAAATTAAAGAAAATTAATCTAAAGTTTTTCGAGTTGTAACAAATAAATATAAAATAAAACAAAATAAAATTCATCTCAAGTAATAAACTCCCTTTTTTAGCAAATATCCACTAAGGATGATTTAGTTCAAACTATTTATTCACATAACTATAGAATAAAGACCGAGTGCAAATTTAATAAAAGAAAGTTTTCTGAAGTTCTCCCTTTTACAGCATCACAAACGCACCTGATCCAACACTTTGCAAGTTACTTGTCAAACTAGGATGTTGTGGTTCATCAGCATATGGGTTGTGATGAGCAACCTTCTTAACCTCGTATTATTTCCTCTATTGGATCTCATTAGGTTTTTGAATGGAAAAAGAAGTTCTACTACCACGATGTAAAGTAATATAGGAATTAAAATTCACAACCAAGTTCTCAAATTTTCACCTACAAATAGAATCTATTAAATCTAGAAAAAACAATTTGGTTTAGAAACCCTTGAAACTGATAACAATGAGTTTTCATGGAAGAATTTCACTTCTAAAATATTTAAAAAAACACTTGATCATAGTCCATGTCGTCCAATCAATGTTAACAATCTCCATTATATCTTTAGGAAGATGAAGAAAGAACTTACGCATTGTTTGCAGCTTGCCAATAAATGTCTTACTAATTCTCCCGAGGTTAGTAAATTACTGGAGATAAAAATCAATAAGATTAAGAGTAACCGAAGCATATGTGATTTTGCATTACTAGAGCATTACAACTTGATGCAATGGTTACCTAACTTATCGAATTTATTACGGATTTTATTTTGAAAATTCATTTCTCATTTCTTGGGTCAAAGTAGAACATGTAATGCAACATAGCTCACCAAGCACCCATAGCTGAAATCCTGTTTAGACAGACCTAATGTAAGTCAAGGAAAATGCCCATTCTAGTTATTTATTACCTCTTGTTAGAATTAAAGCAGACCTCATTTTCCTATTGGAAAGCGTCATATGTTATTTAAGACTTCTAAAATAGGGACGAGGCAAATTCAATGGCCATTTATCATTTTCCATCCTGAAGTAAACCCCTTGACATCCCTAAGGTACTGAGTTATTTAATACTTCAAATCCAAGGTGAGCCCTTGATATATTTTCCCTTACCTATACTCAAAGGTACATCCCTTCTCCATGGCTCTTATGGTTGGAGATGTCCTACATCAATAGTAATTATACACAATCGCTAGTACCCTCTAAGTGAAGGCAGACTTCTATTGTGTAACTCTATTAACCTCGCATCCCAAACCTTATTAAACCAAACCAATCATCATAAGCCAAAATATTAGGCTACGCCCACTAATTCATGCTCGTCCTAAACATATTATTAAGACTGTATAATTTCCTATCATGAAAATTATACTGCATCTTAGCATTTAATCTTATCTTAATGCTTATTACATTACGTTTTCTACTTCCCACTTATGTCCCAAAAATGTTAGTTGTCGGTAATAAAGGGCCATTGTTAATAAAATTGGATAATTACTAATGATATTTATTTTTTCATTCTAATTCAACCTTTTTGTCCTATTTTATTTCCCCATAAATGCCATATTCATACCTTAATTAGTCTCATTAAACACATTTATGTCCCCATTTAATTCCCATACCTCCTTATTAATTGCTCATTTATTGCCCTACTAATTTTGGAGTTACTATCTCTTTTCAATCCATACCTTCTAGTCCTATATTTACTGTGCTATTAATTATGTCTGTCAATGGATACTTTCAAATGCGGATAGGGCCATATCTGTATCCGCATCCAAAATCATTTTGGGATATTAGATATCGGCATTCGTAGATACAGACATATATCAGATTATTATCCTATCGATTAACGACTGATAAATTAAGAAACATAAATGAAAACTTTCAGTTTAACATAAACTTATTTTTGATATAAGGTATTAGATTGCAAAGCCGTACAATGCATATAGAAATTAAAATAGCCTGGGCAGGTCGGTGATAATAGTAGTCTAATATGTAAAGTCATCATAATGTGAACACATAAAATTTCAAATCACAACTGCAAAAAACTTACACATACGTAGCGTACATAGAATAATTTACATAAGCATAACTAAGCCTCCCATAAATAGCTAAACACCGTCTACCAGCCACCCTGATCGGTGCTTTCCACTGAATTTGGCTAGGAAGGAAAAAGTATAGGTTCCCATGCGTAGCACGTATAGGTATTAAACAAAAAACTATGTTGTAAGATATAGGTAGAAAAGTGTGATGCTTAGAGTTGAAATAGCCATCATTCCACTCCTTCCAAACCGCCTAAAGAAAAGCCAGGGGAAGTAATGCATCACTGGACATGGGCAAACAAGTCTTTAAACAACGTAGAATATTGCACTTAGATAGTCGTGCTCAAATTATCAGGTTAGAGGCACGTTGTCCAAACCTGGAAAGACATCGTAATCATAGAACATGTGATTACAAGAGTCAGTGTTAGCTAAGAAAACAAAATGACATTGGGTAGATCCAAGGTTCTTCCTAGCAAGATTTCTGTTGTGTTGAGCTTGTCCGGTAAAACAAGCTAAGCATGTATTTTATATTTTAGAGGGGCCATGATTGCACATAAGTTGCCAAAGTTCGGAGTCAAACCAGAGTGGACATAAAAAGTGTACATTAATTTCACCGTGAACCATATAGAATTGTTGAGATCCCAAGAATACCGATCAATTCTCTCCGTAAATATAGTGTTAGAAGTGAGTTGTAAGAGGAAGCAAAGTGCCAATATGTTGTTGCCAGTGATATGTGTAACAACTCTGTATTCCGTACCGATTAATTATCGTCTTTGGACGATAACTTTTCCTAATTAATTGCCTATTGAAGTTTTTAAATTTGAATTAAAATTCTTTTATAAATGGTTAAAAGGAATTGTGGGCTTTGAAAAATCAAATAGTGGCCCATGATTTAATTTTGGCCGTGAAATTTACAAAGGCAAATTGTCGTTCCTCTTTTATTTTATGTAACCCGTCCCCTTTTCTTATTTTCATTCATTCGAACCCGACCCACTTTTATTCTCTTTGAGAAAATGATGGCGGCCTCTCTCGTTCTCCCCCTTTTGAAGCTAGGGCATTGAAATCGAAGACGAATGATGGCGCTCGCTCGTTCGATTCTCGTCTCCGTTCGTCTACTTGCTTGGGCCTTGGCCGCTTCGAACTAGGTGAGTAATCTTTATTACTCACATCTATGACGACTCAGTATTATGCTTTGCGTATGAATTGGTTTTGTTATGGATGCTTTCTCTGATTTCTGTCAAATTTGTAATTTCGTGATACTTGGTTAACCCGGCTTTGCTTTTGGGTTGTTTAATATTTCGTGACCGTCACGAATTCGATTTTCTTTGTTAACTTCTGTCACTTTGATTTTAAACCTCTTGCTGTGTCTTACTTGAATTTGTCGCGTGTTTATGACCTGAGCTTTGAGTCCTTTTGTGACTTTGGTATTGACTTTTGCTAAACACTGGAGTATTACCACTACAGATGTTCTTGGACTTGATTTATTACCTTGGCCACTGCCTCGGTCATGTCCCCTGTGAACTTGATGTGGCACGTGTCTTTGGGTTTTACACTTCGATGTTTGACACTGTCAAACTCGGCTCTGACTTGGTAACGTTTTCGATTTTTTTTATTGCTCGGGCTTGTAATTGTCTGGAGCTTCACTGTTGAAATACTTACATGCTTGGAGTCATTGTGTAATTGTCTGCAGCATGTGCATTGCTTGTGGTCTTGCCTCTGTTATACTTTGTATATACTGGCTGTTGTTGGGTTTAGTATTATACTACCTACTGTTTACTGGCATGCCTGCCACTGATCATATGTTGAAGTCATTTATGTGCTTGACTTTGACTATTTATTACAATGAACTTGGTGGTATTTGTTGCACTGCTTCATGTCATACTTGTTGATGTCTATGTAGTCTGTTACCAGTCAGCACTTCACTGCCTTTATGTCATTCATGTTGCATTGTCTCTGTAGTACACTTGACTTGTTTGTGCAATTTGTCACTACCTGTTTCTATTTGCACATGGTCTTTGAGTTGTAGCCCTTTTCCCTGTTGCATTATGTTGCCACTCTGTTGTGTTGAGCCTGGCCTTAGTTTCTTATTCATCTGATGGAAAATTGGTCTAGATTTGTGTTCCTATGTACATGTTCACATGAGTTTACTTTGTGTTGCATGGTGCTGCATATTTACCACTGTCTTAACTGTATTTGACTCACTGCTTTGAGTCACTTGCTCATTGCTCCATTCATTTTCCATACTAGGTTGTTCATGTTTGTGACATTGAACCATACTGTTACTTGTGACATTCATGTTTTTTTACTGTGTACCTGGTCTACACACATGTGCTTTGATGGTTCAGTGGTGTTTTCTGAAATTTGCAGTAGTCTTTATTGCAGTATTTGCCATTGTTCACCTTGACTTGTTCCTATACACTTTGTTGCAACTTGTTTTGCTGGTGCACTCGTTGCCTGCATCACTTGTTTACTACATTTGCTACTTACTGAATGTTGCAGTGTTGTTTTATTCACTTGGTGGCATTTTGTTTGCTCACCATTTACACTGTGCAGTACCCCTGCTGCATTCGTTTGATTGTTGTAATTGGGTTTTCGGCTGCAGTTTGTTGTCATCTTTTCTTGACCGCTTTCGCATTTGTCTCTGCAATTTAATCGACACTTGGCCTTATGACATTCACAACGATGCTTGTGAATTTTTATTGGGTACATCATTACTGTTGTGGCAAGGAAGTGCACGCAAGCGTGAACTGCAGCCACACGGTATTCATTGGGTACATCATCACTGTTGTGGCAAGGCAGTGCATGCAAGCGTGAACTGCAGCCACACGGTATCGATTTTATTGGTATTTCTTTTGTTTTTGATGCGTTGATCTTTTGTGAAACGCGTGTTGTAGTGGCGAGGCATTACACGCTTGCGTATACTGCAGCCCTACTCGAGTTGACATTTTAATTGTTTTTCCAATTGTTTGAATTGGTTCGCATTATATTTACCGTTATCCGATTTCTTATTTAAGAATCGGATAGGTAAATTTATTTCTGTGACTGTCATCTATTCTTTATTTAATTAGTATTGCTTCTGTGCATTAATAACTGAGTTTGAATTAGACTGACCCGTGTATTATTTTCTTTTGAATTTAATACTCGGGTCAGACCGAGTATTTACAGGTTGTTGATATCTTACTTTGGGTTGCTGCTAGAGCTATGAAGCCTTTTCATATTTTTTGAAGTAGTCATTGTCTTAGTATAGGATGTTGTATATTCATGTATATTATTCACGATAATGTACTTGTATATGTAACATTCAGAGTCCACAGTTGTAGTTGTATCATATGTATTGTATCACATGTATATAAACTGACATCAGTTATATTTATATGAGACTTTCTGTTATATCTATGTTCCGCATTTACATTATCTGTGTTATTATTATATATATTGTCCTAAACAATTATGAACCATCGTAGTTCGTTTTATACTAGAATTGGGTATGTCGATGGGAGTAAATAAACATGAGATGAAAAAGAAAAATATATACCACTCCTATCGAGGTAACCAATACTGGTGTAAGGCCTAACTACGGATGGCCGCTCCTATCCAGCCTTATTCTTCATGATAATAGACAGTATTTCTTTTAATACTCTTTGTTATTGCGAGCATAGAGGTGGGGCGTCACAGTTGGTATCAGAGCTTGGGGTTTATGGACATAATATAAAACATAACTTAGATGGAACATGTGTTACAACTAATTGTCGATGTTTTATATGTGCTTTGAGTCAAAACTAAAGTTTTGAAATTATGATGAAATTTTTTAAATAGCTTTATTTAAAAATAAAAGTGAAATTGTACTTTGATGATTCGATTGATTTGTGTTCTGCTATCAGAGTGCGTAGCGGAAATAGTAAGACTGCTTCGCTGAGTACAGCTGATAATTATTTTGATTTAAAAATCAAAATATGAAAATGAATTTAATTTATTATGTTGTTTAACCAGTGGTTTTGATTTGTTGAAAATTTATACTGGTTTTCTTTAATACTAATCCCATGCTGATTAGATTTTTGCTGTTTTAAATTATCTTCATTGAAGATATATTTGAGTAATTTCTTTGTTTATTTAGTAGTGTGCGTGCAAACATGAGTTGCACATTACTACACTAATTTTACATTGAACCGATGCTTGGTTATGAAACGTATTTGGTTGCCGTTATTTGTATAACGGGATTTTCACACTAGTGCTACGTTTTGAAGTACGGTGTTTTGTTGACATTTTAATGAATGAAAATTCACTGAAATTATATTTTGATGCAAATTATTTAGATGAGAATTTGACGTTTAAAAATTACTGACGCTTTGACTTCAGTATCCGTCATATTTTAAAGTGGATTTTCAAGCGGTTATCCCGCAATGCTAATTTTGAGATCCATCTCTACGGTGTTTTGAGAAGTACAATTTTCTTATTGAAATTGTCACTAATGTTGCTGTTTTATCACGGATTTGCAAATTGTTTTAAAAATAAAATTTGTTTTTCAAAATTTTTATAGTTTGCGCTTTCAAAAGAATGAGGAAGCGATTTAAACGATTCAGCAAAATCGAGGACTATGAACCCTTTCTTTTATTGATTCGCTTAATTCTGGACTTGTTCGTTTGAGAATGTAAATTATTACTTTTATAAAATAAATAAAATTGTTTTCAGAATTTTTACAGTTGCGTTTTCAAAAGAATGAGAAAGTGATTTAAACGTTTCAGCAAAATCAAGGATTATGACCCCTTTTTTTTACTGATTCGCTTAATTCCGGACTTGTCCGTTTGAGAATGTGAAATGTTATTTTTGGAATACACAATTTTGCACTTTCAAGGAAACGATGAAGAGATTTAAACAATTTAGTAAAACACGTGGTTATGGGACATGTTCGTTTGCTATTTTGGTTAATTCCGGACTCGTTAATTGAAACATTTGTTGTTTGATGATTTTGATGATTTTACACGTTCAAGAAAACGATGAAGAGAATCAAACGGTTTAGTAAAACACGTGGTATGGGACATGTGCGTTTGCTATTTTGGTTAATTTCGGAATCGTTAATTGAATATATGATGATTTTCGTTTGCTTTCGAGCCACTATGACGACCTTCGGGTCTTATGATGGACCTTCGGGTCAAATACCAGTACCAGACCTTCGGGTCATATGTTGGACCTTCGGGTCATACGATGGGCGCCAAAATTATGATGGGTACTTGGTAGGCTTCGGCCATATGAGATGCACGTGCGGCGTAGCAAAAACTCGCCATCTGATGGGATCGATCCATTTATGTTGATTTTCTAGAGTATCTTAATTGATTTCTAGATAATTGTTGAATCTAATTATCTGCAGGTAATTAGATATTTGATGTTATGAGTTCTGATTATCGTTTTGATAATCGGATATTTGTTGATTTGATTATCGATTTTGATAATCCAATATTTGTTGATTTGTTGAGTTCTAATTATCGTTTTTGATAATTAGATATTTGAGATTTGATTATCGCCTGAGATAATCAAATATTTGTTGATATGAGTTCTAATTATCGTTTTTGATAATTAGATATTTGAGATTTGATTATCGCCTGAGATAATCAAATATTTGTTGATATGAGTTCTAATTATCGTTTTTGATAATTAGATATTTGAGATTTGATTGATTATTGCCTGAGATAATCAAATATTTGTTGATATGAGTTCTAATTATCGTTTTTGATAATTAGATATTTGAGATTTGATTATCGCCTGAGATAATCAAATATTTGTTGATATGAGTTCTAATTATCGTTTCAGGTAATTAGATATTTGAGATAATCAAATATTTGCTGATTTGAAATTTGATTATCGACTGAGATAATCAAATATTTGCTGATTTGAAATTTGATTATCGCCTTTGATAATTAGGCCTTTGCTGTTTTCTGATTATCTACTTGATAATTAAATTTTTGTTGAAAATTTGTGAATTTCTTTTATGAGATTAAAAGATGATTTTGTGATTGTATTGCCCATTGAGTGCTTTAAGAATTCTGGTCGATGCGCTTGATCAACGTTATCGATAGGAATCTCCTAGACGCTTTGATGAGACAATGAGACAATTAGACCGAGTATTTACAGGTTGTTGATATCTTACTTTGGGTTGCTGCTAGAGCTATGAAGCCTTTTCATATTTTTTGGAGTAGTCATTGTCTTAGTATAGGATGTTGTATATTCATGTATATTATTCACGATAATGTACTTGTATATGTAACATTCAGAGTCGACAGTTGTAGTTGTATCATATGTATTGTATCACATGTATATAAACTGACATCAGTTATATATATATGAGACTTTCTGTTATATCTGTGTTCCTCATTTACATTATCTGTGTTATTATTATATATATTGTCCTAAACTATTATAAACCATCGTAGTTCGTTTTATACTAGAATTGGGTATGTCGATGGGAGTAAATAAACATGAGATGAAAAAGAAAAATATATACCACTCCTATCGAGGTAACCAATATTGGTGTAAGGCCTAACTACGGATGGCCGCTCCTATCCAGCCTTATTCTTCGTGATAACAGACAGTATTTCTTTTAATACTCTTTGTTATTGCGAGCATAGAGGTGGGGCGTCACAATATGCTTAGAAAAGTGAACGTTGCATGTCCCTTCACTAAATTCTTTGTTTACAGATATGTATTTGTTGGTTGCTAGCAAGAAGAGAGAAGGGAATATTGAAAAGAGCGCCATGTTATCCAACCATTGATCCATCCAAAATGCAATTCAAGTACAATTACCCATGATGATGGATGTGCATATGTTTAGTAGACGACAACAAGAAAGGATTCCCTTCTAGAAAGCCAAGGATGATGGGGGAGGGACTGAGCTAAGGTCCCCAAGGTTGAGATTACCATTGTAGTGGCAATGTACAATCCATTGAGCCCAAGGCTTAGAGCTTCCTCAAATTAAGTTCCAGCCCCGGTTTGAGTGTAAGGCTCTATTAAACCAAGAAAGATTGATGATTCTTAAGTCGCCATGAGACTTCGATCTACAAACTCTACCCCATGACACCAGGTAGTTGGAAGGGTTGATAATGGTGGATCCCTTTCAAAATAAGGCATGTCTCAAAGAGTTAATTTTATTAATAACCTAAGTAGGAGATTTGTGAAAGGAGAACCGGTATGTAGGAACGAGATAGAGAAGTTCCCTTCCATCCGGCCAGGTGCCTCGTCATTCTTTCGAGTAGTGTGTTCAAGCAGTGTGTTCCTATCATCGTGCTTAAGCTTTGAGGTTCTAAGTTTAAGACCAAGATTGGTAATTGGGAAAGGTTACAGTGGACATTTTAGGCTTGAAGGCACCAAATGGCCTAAGTAATCAGCATTGTAGTCATTGTTATTAAACTTTTGGAAAAGTTTATCTTTAGGCATGATGCCAATTCAAACAGTAGAGCGGATCTTTAAGTGTAGCAACAAATATCGGGATTGGTAATGTTAAAATTATAGTGTCATCAGCAAATTGGAAAGAGCTTAGGGCGGATGGGATTACCACATTTCCAGGACAAGTTAGAAGGCCAGAAACATAAGGTACGTCGACCAAATGGGTGAATACATCGACGGCTAAA
Source organism: Allium cepa (assembly GCA_030765085.1). Classification (NCBI taxonomy): domain Eukaryota; kingdom Viridiplantae; phylum Streptophyta; class Magnoliopsida; order Asparagales; family Amaryllidaceae; genus Allium; species Allium cepa. The sequence goes on along the minus strand of CM060939.1, from coordinate 769,648,125 downwards.
TTAAATAGAATAAGGGACAAGAGGTCCCCCTGTCTCAACCTCTAAGTTCACGAAGAGGTTTCCCTTTATTGCATTAATGCACACAGTAGAAGAGGAAGTGGTTAGGAGATGTCTTACCCAGGTAATAAAATCGTATGGGAAAAGCCTAGCCTTTAGAGATCCAATACATAGTCCTTAGAGATTGAATTGAAAGCCTTAGAGAAGTCAAGCTTAACTACCACATAGTTGACGTTGTTAACTACATAGCAGTTGATGTCCTCCATGGAGACATGTAAAAAGGAGATTCGCCTTTGTTGCATGCATGATGGAAATGGTGGGGATGAAAATGGGATTAGGATTATAGTTATCTAGTTTAGAGATAATAAACTATGAATTGATAGTATGTGGGCCAACATCACGTGATGTTTGATCGACACAAGAAGAATTGGAAGGATACAAAGCGATTTCCAACGTTGATAATCTTGAGTCCTCACATCAACATGCAAAGAATTAAATACCACAATCGAAATTGAGCTCTTTTTTCCACGTTTTGCAAAGTAATGCCCCATTTTTCCACAATTAAAACACAATATAGGCTTTCGTCAAACACATACAAAATGGCCAAGCGGCCCACCGTGAAAACATCTGCCTCAAGCAATTATCATTGATAGCTGGCAGTAGATGCTTCCTTTCGAAGCCTCTGTGGGATATTCCTAGTTTGAATTTGAAATTTGAACATGAGGCATGCCAGAAACCGTGGGAACAGATAGAGTAGGAGATTTTATCATGTTGGTGTAGGATCATCGTCTTTTTGATTTTTCATAGTTTATTTTACACTTTCTTTTCAAAACTCCAAACTTTTTTTAAAGCATTTTGATTTATTTTTAAAGAAACACTATAGGATAAATATATGGTTTTGGCTTATTAAATTAAATTTTTTGGAAGTTTATCCATCTTAACAAAAATAAAACTTAAGTTTGATTACAAATAACAATGGTTTAACTAGTATATAGGAAGATTCATGCGTGTTAATTATGAATTACATCCTAATTAAAAATCTTTGTTTTAAAAGTGTTAATTTAAAGTAAAGATATAACATTTTCTTGTCTCCTAAGTTAAATGGTGCTAAGATGATTTTGCAAAACTCTCTATCTTAAAAAAAATATAACAATAATGACATCCAAAGTATTCACTCTCATTTAAAAGTCCTCACGGTTATGCATGAGTGAATTACTTGGAATCTTTGATTATGTACTTTCATACTCATTTAAAATTCCTCACAGTTATGCACGTAAGGAACACATGTGAAAAAGACTTAATAAAAACCACCTACGGTCGATAGGTGTATGCACGAAAGTGTGTGCACTTGCCATGCTCTGTACTTCCCTCACATAAGCCCGAAAGGCAGTGCATGGATGGTATATCTGGCCTCAGTTTACCTGGGTTAGATGTGTAATTTTTCTTGCAAATAATGAGAGAGTAAGCAATTGAAATCCTAGCACTATTTTTACTTATTTGATTTGATTTTTTATTTTCATACCACTTTGATAAACTTTGATGATCAATTAATGTTGAATTTCATAGTTATACTGTGTTATTAACCAAAATAACGAGTTAAACTATAGTCTTTTTTTTATGATAACTTGATTTTATTGGAAATTTTGATGAGTAAATGACTTAAATCTCAAGATAATGACCAAAACCTATATTTAGCTTATTTGTGTCAATTTAAAAGTAAATCTTTCATTTGTAAATATTTTCAAAAAATTGGCAATCATCTCTTTGTAAATAAATCTTGCATTTTGTAAGTATTTTATCCTGCATTTGGATTCTGTGGGTAGTATCTGCTGAGAACCCTCATGAGATAACATTCGTCCTACTAGGGACACCTAGAGGTTTAACGGCGTGTTGCATATGCTCAACTCAATCATGCTCCCTACGAAAACGGATTTATCTTAGTTTTTCTTTATTCGAGGATGAATAAAAAGATAAGTTTGCGGGTAATTGATATGTATGTAAATGTGCATATTTTTACCACTATGTTTAATCTATTTAAATTGAATAAATGATCATATTGGGTATTTTAACTTGTTTTAACCAAAATCCATTTTAATTCCAAATTGTCACATATCCATCTTCATATAGGGGCAAAACGATCATTGATGTGTATACAATTCTTTGATTAAAATTAATTGGAAATTTTTATATATTTTTGTATGAATTTGATCTTAAATAGAAGTGGTTTTATGAACACATATGTATGCACAAAGAAGAGAGATGCAAATATACGAGTTAAATGACAATTTAGAGAATAAATCGACTCTCTAGATCATGTAGTTCAACACATATGAAATCATGATCTCTCTTTTATGGTCATTAGTGCTTTAATTGATGTGCGTATCATAAGTATGGCATATTTTTGCTATTGATTAGCCAACATAAGCCATCAAACTATAACACATCCTTTAAAGCACTTACTAACTTTTATGAAACTTGACAAAGAAAATGAAATTGAAATCTATTTTAAGTATGGCTTATTAACTATTGAATAGAAATGTAGGCATCAAATTGTAATTTCAAATCACTTTCTTATGCCATAAGCATAGTTTGATGAAGAGGCATTTGTGTTACTGATTGTTTAAGCATAACCTATTTGGTGTCAACAATACATGCTATCAAATTCAAAGCGAGAACAAAAAATAAAACACTTCATTGATCACCATTAAGCACAAAAAGAGGGCATGAATTAACAAATAGTTGAAGCTACATAATTAGAGAGCTTCATTACCCCTAAGTTGAAGGGGTTTAGCCTCTCATATTTTTTATTTGATTAACAAATGTAAATAGCAATATGAAAGCAAAAAGAAAGGAAAATTAAAAGCTAATGGAAAAGAGAAGCTAATTAACAAAAATTAAAACTAATCTACTTTGCATAAATGTAAACTACACTACTAACGTAATAATAAGAAGAAGCATGTAAATAAAAGAGAATTAACATTGCATAAAAAAGAAAAATTATATGAAATAAAATGGCTAAGTAGCCATGGAAAAAGAAGAGAGAAGAACCTTTTTATTTTGAGCCTAAACTAAAACTAAGAGAGATTAAGTAAGAAGAGGATTACATGAAACATAAGAGGTATATATACATGTGTTAAACCCTAATTCATATTTTTATGGAATTCCCAAAATACCCTTGAGAAAATGTGGAGGCCAAGTAATCATTAGCTTCTACTAATCATCATTTAAGTGTACATGAAGCCATTAATTCCATAAGCATGTGCATTAGCCTCTAATTTGTAGATTAAAGTGGTGGGTAGGTGGGTTCCTTCATGTTCTTCACTTTGAATTATTTCCATCTTCATTCTTTTATATCTTCTTTGTGCAAGCATATGTCTTCATAAAACCACTTCTATTTGAGATCAAATTCCTACACAAATATATATAAATTTCCAATTAATTTTTCTAAAAGAATTATATGCACACAAATTACCGTTTTGCCTGCATATGAAGATGCATATGTGACAATTTGGAATTAGTATGGATTTTGGTTAAAACAAGTTAAAATACCCAATATGATCATTTATTCAATTTAAATAGATTAAAGATGGTGGTAAAAATATGCACATTTACGTGCACATCATCGGTGTAGGATCATCTGACCACCGAGACAAAGCCAACTTAATAGTCATAGGATCGTGGAAGACCCTTTCCTCTAGAGCTGGATTACAGTGCCAGAAGGATGGAGGTGGGGCTTCTTTAGATTGAGATAAGGCTTGGTCAGGAGGAAGAGTGAAAAGTTGGAGATGGAAGAGGGACATGGAGGAAATAGACATGGTAAATAAAAGATTTTTTCGAAAAGATTGTATTCTTTCCTTGTATGATATCGGATTACTAAAGTGTTAAAAATAAACAAATAGGATCATAATAAATAGGTTTGTGCAGTTATTATGCATTTAATGTGTATAATATAAACTTCTAACGTAATGAAATAATAAATAAATATCATTCATTGCACTGAAATACACATACTTTAAACTATAATCTTGGAAAATACCATATGTGTAATTTTCGAATGTCAATGTCTTTGTATTCACATCCGCATCAGTTTTTTCAAATATCGGATATTTATCCACTTTTTGGTTGTAGATGCACACGGATTTTGGATATTTCGGGTATCCATTGACAGCCCTACTATTAATAACTAGTCATTCCAATTACAATGCAAATATCATCGTATATTATGCTATATATATATATATATATATATATATTTCTAATCGGTAGGCGCGGTTTTATATATATATATCCCTATTTCTTACTCATTAATTCCTATGCTTAGGAATTCCAGAATATACTAATATGTACATTTTGTAAAGAATATTTATTTTCACATTTTAATACATTAGAGTTATCCTTCCCAAAAAGGATTACTTTTACTACTTTTCATTAATTACCCAAAAATAAGACTTCTATTCCGTTTGAAATTACAAGAAATTATCTTTTTTCTTTTATTGAAATAAACAGTGTAAACTATCCATTATTGAAATAAACACGGAAATATATACAAGTGTACCCATAAAGCTTTAATAAAATTAAAACATAAAAATTCACATTCTAGGTAAAATTAGAACAATCTAATTTATCCTGATAATTTACAATCCATTAATCATTAATCCAGAATAAATATTGCAATCTTATCCACATTCTACTTTAACAAATTTAGGGAATGATTTTCAAATTTCCAAACTAGGGTGTAAATATCATTTCTATTCCAATTACCTAATTTACAGAATATGTAGATGATATTTCAATAGAATACATTCTTCACAAGCCTGCATCTCCACGGATTTTACATAGACATCATAATTAAATAAAACTCAATGATACAAATTTCAATGTTATATATAAATCATATAATTTTCCACTCAAATTTCAAGCTTTCCAAATCACCTAATTTTGAATTCATCCCTTTAGTTGACTCATTTTTCTTTCCAATCCAAAAATGTGTATAACAAGATACATACATACCCACTAGAATACAGATCTAAGAGGAGATTTGAATTAAGTGGAACACGGATTTATAAGTATGAAATTTGCCTCTTTCCATAGCATCGATTCATTCCTTCTCTTCTTCTCTTTTATTTTCTACCCTACTTTGATTTATGTGTATAATATAATATTTGATAACTAATAGAAATGGTGGAGAAGGGAAAATGGTAGAGCTTCGCTACTTTGATCATAAAAATATGAAAAGAAATACCAGGGGCTGAGCCTGTAATTATAGATGCTCGAACCAATTGTATCTGTTAGATTTAAAATAATAAAATCCAAGCCGTCGGCCAAGTTTTAACCATAGCGGCCATGCTCTCAATCGGTCAACAACTCCTCTATAGGCAGTCGACCTTTAATAGGTTGACTAGCCCAAGGAGGGGATCGATTGGTATGGTCCATTTAGTTATTATTATCATTCCTTTTTAATTATTTTCGTTTGAAAACTTCAAATCCTAATAGCTTCTTCGTTTGAACACCTATTGCAATCCTTTAAATATGAAAGTCGCTCAGAAAATCATCATGAACATAATGGTGAAAGTTACTTGGTCAATTGTTTTCTCAAATTCTATTTTTGAGCTTTAATAATTATTTATTAATTACCGTTAATTTTACGAGACATTACAACATCAAAGCTAGGATTTTCCACTAGGCTAGAAGAAGAAAGGAACAATAGTCTAAGATAGAAAAATTAATAACACAACATGTCAATAACTAGTACATATGAGATAGCTTCTATTTTAAATGACTTATATACTTGCACATATACTCTTGTTTATTTATGATCGAAATTCATTTATTTTTGAATATATATATATATGTATGCATATATGTAAGTATGTATATGTATATATGTATGATTTATATTAAAAAAATCATTTGTTTCTTTCAACTAAGAAAATTAAATAATATGAGCCATCTTAGCTCAGTTGGAAGAGTGCATGGCTTTTAACCATGTGGTCGTGGGTTCAATTCCCATAGACGGCGCTTTGCTTTTTTTTAATGCAATATTGTGTATTTCTTATATCCTTTTGACTATCCCAAGTTTCCTGCTTTTGTACTATTACCTTGCACCGAAAAGCTCATTTTTGAGTATTTATCTATTTTCCCTTAAAAAAAGGCATTAAAATAATATATATTATTCTTTTGTATGTAGAGTTTGACATATAAAACTTTCGATTTAATTAAATAAATTGAAAAAAACTCCTTTTAGATTTTATAAAAAACGACCTTTTTGGTTTTGATAAAAAACTATACATACATACATTTTTGTGAAGAAAACATACGTACATGCATATATATATATATATATACACACATACATACATATATACATATATATGGAAAAATTTAATTGAAAATAATGGATCAAAATATTTGCTAAATGTGTATATAACATTATTTAATATATTTTTTTATTTGAAATACTTGTTGTAGAAATTTTTATTAAAAACAGTTTTCATATGGCCAAAGAAATTTAGTTTGTATGCATTACTGAACACACATATGTATGTATGCATGTGTATGTGTATTCGTATAACTTCATAAACATGCATAAATATATTAAGGAGATATTACTGATATTACATGCTCATTTTATGATCAAAAATCATAATTGTCACACACACAAACATACACATACATACACGTACATACATATGTTCTATGTTGTTGGTTCCATATGTCTTAGGTTAGCTAACACCACATACGATATTCACTACGTGAACTTGAATTTCCATTAAACAAAATATAACAAACTAAATCAATTAAAGGTAAATTATCTAAAGGTTTTTAAGTTGTGACAAATAAATATAAAATAAATAATATATAATTCTTCTTGAATAATAAACTCCCTTTTTAGGAAATATTTATTAAGGATCATTTAGTTCAAAAAAACTTACTCACATAACTATAAAATAAAGTCCTAGTGCAAATTTTGAAAAAGAAGGTTTTCTAAAGTTCTCCCATTTTACACCATCACAAATGCACCTGATCCAACACTTTGCAAGTTACGTAGCAAACAAAGATATTGTGGTTCATAGACATGGTGATTGTGATGAGTAATCTTCTTACCCTTTTATTATTTCCTAAGTCGGAATCTGTAACGACCCACAAATCCGTACCCCTTGAGTCAACACTATTCTTCAACAATCAACTCAAGTTGTACAGAAATACAAACCATTTGGGTTTAAGAAGAAGAGGAAGAAGAAGAGAAAAAAAAATCAACATCAGAATCTAACCATCGCAGCGGAACAAAATATAATAGATAGTAAATAATCTTTACTCAAAATCAAATATATCTGTTTACATATATTACATCATCAGAGTACATCACTCACAGCTCACATCAATAACATACAATGGATACACAACAACTCCAACAGCGGAACATATATCAATATATAACAAGTACGAATGTACATATCGTCATCCAGCTCATCGCCTGAGCTCCACAGCATCATATCCTGTATTCTATAATACTCGGTCTGACCCGAGCATTACAGTTAAATAATACCCGAGTCAGTCTGGAATACCAACGTGAGAAAATCACACCCAATTGATTATTAAAGTTTCAAAAATCCTTTGAAAACAAAAGCATCTCGTAAGACCATGCCACAAATAAACATGTCGGGTTTTTACCTTATGATAGCTAAAACAATTTTTACAGAAATCCTCTGATATTATAATAGGGTCTATATACAAATACTTATAAAATAGCCGAAATTGTTACATCTATTAAATTCCAGCTACTAGCCACAGAGTGGGTAATACAAACAAAACTCGTACAAGGCTCGTAGGGAGAATGAATTTCCAACTAATGACTAGGCATTGGGGTACCACCTATCATAGTACGGGGCCTAGATCACCGTACCGAGGAGTACGCCCGCTCCCCTGCAACACAAGGCCGGGACTACCCCTTACTGGATAATCCCGAGTGAGATCACCCCGCGGTTGGGATCAGCAACCGCCCACTAAGCTGAAATAAAAAGGGACATCTAGACTGAAATGACCTCCCCCTGCTTGGGTGCTACCCACCTAGCCTTGCTGCATAACCCCTGATTTTCAGTCATTCCCATTTGATGAGGCTTGAGGCTAAGGATTACCTTTTCAGAATATATCCCTTAGAATGCCCATCGTCCACCTGATGATGTTTCGCAAGCATTCATCCATACAAGTCCGTCCCGGGTTCGAACGGAACCGAAGGCACTATTCCTACTACATCCAGTTTGGAAATATCCTCAAGATTAGTAGCGACTAGCCCTTGCACTTCACTGCTCCATCTTCGAATCCAAAATCGTTTTCACGAAAACGTACAAACCGGATCGAAGTGGTTTTCGAGAAATAAATCTCGATCCTGGTCTCTTCGAAACGATCAGCGCATTTGGCCAATATTGATAGTCGGTTATTTAACTATCAATTAACATTCACAACCATCCATCAAACAATAAATAATTTCCCAAATTATTTATTTATCTCAAAATATCCTCAAAGATATATTTCTATTTTCAATCCTTTGAAAACAGTTTCAAAACCATCTTTCTTTCCAGAATAAACTTTCCCAAATATTTTCTATCTCCTCTGAAATCACCAAGCACAAAACTAGATTTCTAAAATAATTTAAAACATTTTACTTAGAAATATACTTTATAACATTTAAGTTAAAACTACTTCAATTATTTGTTAAAAATACATACTATATGAATATTTGAATATAATGTTACTAAATAAAATATAAAACTAGATTTCACTTTTAAAAAATAAAATACCAAGTCACTCTTAAAATAATTATTGCTATAATAGATTAAAATAATTATTGCTATAATAGATTAAAAGGAAATACTTACTTTAGAATTTAAATATTTAGAAATAGTAAATTTTTCAACACATACTTCTTACAACAACTTTAAACTTTTAATTTATATTTAAAAATTTACTTTGAAAACGTACTTGGTTATTCAGAGAGAAATTTCCAATCTCAATCACTTAAATCAATTTTCCAAATTGATTCCCAATTTACTCCATTTGAGATAAATTTCATTACTTACTAAATTCATTTCAAAATTCATTAATTATGGACTTATTATTATTGTTATTATTTCCGTTTGATTTTAAATCTCTTACCTGAAATATACAAATTCAGGTCTTCCCCAATTCTTCTTTATTCCTTTCCCTAATTTAAATCTTAAATTTTAAATAAATGTTTGTTCTCTTAAATAATGACACTACAGTTTAAAATTCATTAATTTCCTTTCTATACTCTAGTTTTATTTATTAAAATTTTAAATTCACTTTATTTCTTTCAAAAATCCAATTTATATATTTTTGGTAATTCATTATACCAAATTATATCCAATCAGACCATAGCATTCAACATTCCAATATGATTCATCATAGAATATCAAATAATCTCAACAGAGGGTATTAAATAATTTAAATAAATGTTGAGGGATCCAGTTGGATCCCTCCAACCTGTTTTCCCTGCATCCACAGGCGTTAGCACAATATTAAATTGTCAATCCCAAAATATACTATACTATGGCACACCAATAAATTCAACCATTCAACAATTTTTTTTTTAAAATTTCTCAATTTAAATTTAACTTCAACTGAGTGAGATTAACTCACCTTTTCCTTTTCGTTTGGCAATCCAATTCCATCTCATCTATTATCTCCCAATTTTGGACCTTGTATAAATGTTTATAAAATATTATTAATATTTGAACTAATCGAATAATTAATTTCAAATTTAATAATATTTTTGATCCTTGATTTATTTCAACTTACAGTTTAAATAAAATATTTTTTAGCACAAAAAAACTTCAATAGGTTCATTAAACAAATCCATGCCAAAAATAAAGTTTCCATTTAATACATTACTTAGTGGCAGGGATAATTTATTTTAACCAATAATTTAATTCGAACAAATAATTAAGTTTTAAACTGGTTTTCTACTTAAAATCTTTTAGTAACAAAAGTATTAAATAAGTTAATCAGACAAATTAGTTACCTTACTAAATTATTTTTAGAATCTAAACCAGTGGTTTAAAATATGTATCATTAATTTATTATCCCCTTTTAAAACTGTTTACAAAAATAATCAATACCCCTTTTTAAATGAAATAAGATTATGTTTATATTTTTAAATAGAAATCTATATATATAATGGAAACATAAATTTTTGTAACAGCTAACATAAAAATTCAATTCAACAGAAGAGAATCGAGAGTACTCACTGCTCGGCCTGCAATCGTTTTGAACAAATGAATGTCCAAGCACCTCCAGCTGCTGTCTCGAGCACGCGAATGCCAACATCCCTTCACTGCCGTGACCTCCTAGCAAATCGCCATCCCCTTTATTCCATCGCGAGCTTCCAGATCTACGACCCCTGACGCCCTCGAAAACGCGGCCCCCCAATCATCTCGACTCCCCTAACCACGACGACAAGGAAGCCTTCCCCTTCCCACCGAGACGCCGACCCTCCTTCCTACGCCTTGGCCATGAACGTCAAACCCTACCCCAAATCGATTTCGATCGAGCTCCCTATTTTCGCGTGCTCCGCCTTAAAATCGAGCGCACAAGGATCGGCTCAAGTTTTCGTTACATTCGATTCTTCTTTTTTTTTAGCTAGCGATTCGCGAATTACTGAGAGGATGAGGGAGGAGCTCGGTTTTGTTGATCGGCCATCCTGATTATTATTTTGAGGTTTTAGTTTAGCTCTGCCATTTGATTTTCTTCCCTTTTTTTTTTGATTCTGCTGTTCTGTGAAGCGGGGAAAGAAAAAAAATAAAAAAATAAAAGGGAGGGTACGAAAGAGGCAAATAGGCGGCCCGTTTGTACAAAATGTCGGATCAAAGAAAAGTGAATATATTGCATTTAAATTTAATTTCGTCTCAGAAAGTTTCCATGCGTTTATATACCGTATGCTTACTCCACAATTTCAATCACTACGAAATTTGAAATCCGATAGTAATTCAATACTACGGATCCAATGAAACTGGTTTCGTCGAATTCCGAGACTGTCCCCCGGAAGGCTATTTTTAAATTTAATTTTAAACGATATGAATTTTAAAACTGAACAAACCACTGTTAATTTCAATTTTACAACTTTTATTATCTTCAGTATTATCAATATAACTTTTACAAGCCTTCAACTTATTTTAACAGGCTTAACATTCCAGATTCAATAATTTACCCAACTTTAAATTATTCAATTCAATACCTAAATTATCAAATAAATTGTGATATTTGTAATTCAAGCTAAAATTGCTCTATTGAATAATTAAAATCAATTAAATATTCCGATTTTAAATGCTCGAAAATTCCGGGTCATCACATTCCTTCCCTCTTAATAGAATTTCGTCCCCGAAATTACTAATTAGGAAGAATGTTCCAATACCCGTTTATTATTTCCCTAAACCAAACAGTTTCTAACAATTCAACATCGCACCAACTATCTTCTTATAAAAGACTCATTATTATTCTCATTAACCTTTCAAACTTCTCCACAGTTTCAAACCATACTATTGGTTTAACCATTCAAGTTTCAATTTAAAACCAAATTTTGAATTATCAAAAAATTTCTCAAATTTTTTTTTAACTCCCTAAATTCCCAAAAATTTTTGCCAGCGTCTCCTTTGCGCGGCTGACTCGGTACAACTACAAAATGGCTCTACGGCCTCCCAAATCCAAAAAGAAAAGAAAACGCCAAGTGGCTCAATCCAAAAATCCCAATCAAATTTCACACCAAATTTAAATACATAACTTTTTGTCGAGCATTTCAAATTTATCTTCTGAAATCAAAATCAATTCTCCTTTCCCTTTATATAATACCTGCATATCCTGCTTAGCACTAATATCCAATCACAATATTCCCAAAAACATTTTATCGACTTCCTTACCCAATGTCACTATTCATCCAAATATCAACTTAGAATATATTTGCAATATTCAACTTCCAACTAAGAATTGACCATTCCTTACTTAAGTTAACATAAGCACTTTATATGTTTCTTATATTTATTTTCGCTTTACCCCTTTAATTTATCCATTACTATTCAAGTGGATTCTTTCATTTCCATATGAATTCAATTTATCTCTGCATATATAAATTTTATTTGTCATTTATTACTAATTCATGCCATTACTTTAAATTGGTTTCATTTACTAACTTATTTCAATTTCTAGTTTGAAATTGTTTTGTCGTTAATAAATTTTCCAAAAATTTTTAAAATTTTTCTAACTCTCTAAATTTACGGAAAATTTTGGCAGAGTCTCCTTTGTACGGGGGAGCTTTTCCAATTTGACAAAAGAGATAAATATATATACATCGACCCACACGGTCGGAAAAACCAAAAACAGTTCATATTTCCTATTTTAATTGTGTAGGCGCACCTTATTTAGCATTTTAAGCAAGCGGCTTATAATTTTTAGCAATTAGCGCAACCAAATCCAGCACACGGCTTCCAGGTACCTGTACTTACTCAATTTAAACATATAAGTGCCAAATATATGCAGTTTAACTATATTTCACTTAGTTACAATAGTTAAAACATCTGAATTCTAAAAGAAATGCACATCAAACATTTTCCTTAAGCAACTGATACAATTCCCATACTAATTCAACTATTTCACTTAATTTACAAACCATTTTCATTCAAGTTAAATGGTTTAAAACTCAATCACTTACATTAATTTATTTTTAAGCAAACTGAACTCATATTTAGTTCAATTTCTCTCAAAATCAATTTATTTTACTTCTATCACCTCATAGAATTTTAATCACTTCCATTTACATCAAATGACAATTTATTCCATGCAATTTGACGAGATCTATGTGAATAAATAAGCACTTGAGTTTTATAATCAATTTAAATTGACTCTGACTCAACTTACACTTAATTCTATTCCATTTCGGATTTATTCACAATCCATATATTCTCAGTTTCATTGCATTTCAATTTTATTAACCAAACTAGTCCATTCAAAACCATTAACAACTTAGGTTCCATCTCCATTACCAATTGATTCCCTTTTTATTTTAATTCATTCACAACCATTTATTTAGCTCGACCCATTCCATTTAAATTTCATTTACCATCCATTTATTTGCATTTCATTCCATATTTGTTTATTCTAAACTATTTTATTTAGCTCGAAGACAATCCAAGCTATTTCATTCAATAACCATTTCTCAACTTATTTAAACCACATTTCATTTGATACTTATTTATTCCATCATTTATTTATTCAACATAATTAGTTTATCCACACAATCCATTAGGAATTTTCATTTCCTTAAATATTATTTATGGCCCACCAAATTCTATTTCGATTCCAATTTATGTTTACCTGATTTTAAATTCAATCCAATATCATTAAACTTAATTTTAAGTTAACTTTAATTCAACTCTCCTTCATCCATTAGCTTAAATCAAATTTTATACTTAAGCTCATTTTAATTGATTACAAGGCCATCTCTAATTTATTTCCACTTAGTTGGATTTTATTTGCAATTCATACCATTACTATTTTACTCCAATCACATTTTTATTCTATATATTCCCAATCTATTTAATTTGTTAACACTTGAAGTTAAATTATAATCTATAACTCAAGTTCTGGATCCACTATCCATTTTCAATTTACCACCCAATTCATTTACCACAATTCAATTACATTTACTTTACCATCGATCCAGGTCGAATTCAATTTATAACTTGAGTTTATTTCCAAACTTCATCATAAACTCACAATTCAACTTTATTTAACTACATTGGGTTCTCATTACATATTGAATTATCTAATTATCGTCTAAATAGTCTTTCCCCAATTTATAATCGAAAACTAGATTTTTAATTCCAAACATCACTTCATTTAATTTTTCTTAGTTCAATTTATTTTATAATTCAAGTTTTGATCTTCATGTTATTTTTTTCAATTCATCCAACAATACTTATTTTGGGTTTCTATCCCACTTTATCAAATTTTATAAGCCACAACTTATTTTTTACATAATTCCATCCATTCTAAGCTTGAATATATTCTTCTTTTATTTTTAACTCAAGATTTACGCTTATTTATAACTCAAGCATATTTTTATTCCATGCATTTTTAATTCTAATATAAGTTATTATGATTTATTTATTTCAATCCAATTCTTAACCAATTTATTTTCCATTTGTTCAGGCAAAAATTTAATTTCATTCATTAATTCAATTGAATTCTCATTCCAATTCAATTTTACTTTAACTCGGATTTATTCAACTCAATTCAATTCCAACTTGATTCGAATACAACTGGATATTATTTCCAGCCTATCCAATTTATTTTAATCCAGTTAAATTTTTATTCTCTCAATCTAAGCTTATTCCATTTTTACTTTTCACTTACGATTAAATTCCTAACATTCAAAGCTTATATTTCTTTCCTAATTTAAAAATCATCTTAATTTATAAGCTTACAACCTATCTCATCAAGATTTTCAAACACCCGGTTATTGGTTTCAAAACATTTTGAAATCTTCAACATCTCAAATCTCATTTCTAAAAAATTAAACCAATCCTGGTTTTATTCCCAACAAATTTCCTTTGAAACTTCAAAAACAACTAGCTTTTCTGAGCAAATAAATTTTTGGCAGCAATCCGTCACTTAAAAATTAAAAAATGAATACTGATGATGCGGCCGTCATCATCGGAATTATTTTCCAATAATCCAAGTGATTTCAATGCTATTTCACCTTCAAAATTCATTTAAACAATTTCCTTTCAGAAATACCTCCAAAACAACAATACTATCATTTATCTTCAAGTACTTCCAAATCTCCGGGATTTTAAATTTCCAAATCCTGCGTAAATCAAATTTAGCTATAATTCATTTGCCTAGCTTCCCATTTGATTGTAATTCAATTCATAAATTACATTTATAATTTATATTTATAAATTTCATTTTATAATGAATTTATTCCCTTAACTTTAGTTATATTTTCAATTTCTAGTTAAATTTTCACTTAACAATGATATTGCTTTAATATTATCATTTCTAACATTCAAGCAACCATATATTAGCTAAATAGTTTTCAAAAACTATTCTTCATGTCAAAATATACTTTTGGGTAAAATTGTTTCATTTACCCATATTTAAAACAATACTGTGTCGACTGTTCTATTTAAGTGTTTAGAAACCCCTTCAATACAGTTGCGCAGACTGTGTCGACGAAGGTTCATATGCCACTCAATAAATCAATCAACACAATATTAAAACAATTTATATTCACTAACAAATACGCGCTCATATCTATTAATACGCTCAAACTCATTCTAGAGTACTATAGACTCTATTTATGAGTAATTCCCACCAGAGCCAAGGTTATCACCAACCCATGCTCTGATACCAACTGCAACGACCCGCAAATCCGTACCCCTTGAGTCAACACTATTCTTCAACAATAAACTCAAGTTGTATAGAAATACGAACCATTTGGGTTTAAGAAGAAGAGGTAGAAGAAGTGAAAACAAAATCAACATCAGAATCTAACCATCGCAGCGGAACAAAATATAATAGATAGTAAATAATCTTTACTCAAAATCAAATATATTTGTTTACATATATTACATCATCAGAGTACATCACTCACAGCTCACATCAATAACATACAATGGATACACAACAACTCCAACAGCGAAACATATATCAATATATAACAAGTACGAATGTACGTATCGTCATCCAGCTCGCCTCCTGAGCTCCACAGCATCATATCCTGTATTCTATAATACTCGGTCTGACCCGAGCATTACAGTTAAATAATACCCGAGTTAGTCTGGAATACCAGCGTCAGAAAATCACACTCAATTGATTATTAAAGTTTCAAAAATCCTTTGAAAACAAAAGCATCTCGTAAGACCACGCCACAAATAAACATGTCGAGTTTTTACCTTACGATAGCTAAAACAATTTTTATAGAAATCCTCTGATATTATAATAGGGTCTATATACAAATACTTATAAAATAGCCGAAATTGTTACATCTATTAAATTCCAGCTACTAGTCACAGAGTGGGTAATACAAACAAAACTCGTACAAGGCTCGTAGGGAGAATGGATTTCCAACTAATGACTAGGCACTGGGGTACCACCTGTCACAATACGGGGCCTAAATCACCGTACCGAGGAGTACGCCCGCTCCCCTGCAACACAAGGCTGGGACTACCCCTTACTGGATAATCCCGAGTGAGATCACCCTGCGGTTGGGATCAGCAACCGCCCACTAAGCCGAAATAAAAAGGGACATCTATACTGAAATGACCTCACCCTGCTTTGGTGCTACCCACCTAACCTTGCTACATAGCCCCTGATTTTCAGTCATTCCCATTTGATGAGGCTTGAGGCTAAGCGTTACCTTTTTAGAATATATCCCTTAGAATGTCCATCGTCCACCTGACGATGTTTCGCAAGCATTCATCCATACAAGTCAGTCCCGGGTTCGAACGAAACCGAAGGCACTATTCCTACTACATCCATTTTGGAAATATCCTCAGGATTAGTAGCGACTAGCCCTTGCACTTCACTGCTCCATCTTCGAATCCAAAATCGTTTTCACGAAAATGTACAAACCAGATCGAAGTGGTTTTCGAGAAATAAATCTCGATCCCGGTCTCTTCGAAACGATCAGCGCATTTGGCCAATATTGATAGTCGGTTATTTAACTATCAATTAACATTCACAACCATCCATCAAACAATAAATAATTTCCCAAATTATTTATTTATCTCAAAATATCCTCAAAGATATATTTCTATTTTAAATCCTTTGAAAACAGTTTCAAAACCATCTTTCTTTCCAAAATAAACTTTCCCAAATATTTTCTATCTCCTCTAAAATCACCAAGCACAAAACTAGATTTTTAAAATAATTTAAAACATTTTACTTAGAAATATACTTTATAACATTTAAGTTAAAACTACTTCAATGATTTGTTAAAAATACATACTATATGAATATTTGAATATAATGTTACTAAATAAAATATAAAACTAGATTTCACTCTTAAAAAATAAAATACTAAGTCACTCTTAAAATAATTATTGCTATAATAGATTAAAATAACTATTGCTATAATAGATTAAAAGGAAATACTTACTTTAGAATTTAAATATTTAGAAATAGTAAATTTTTCAACACATACTTCTTACAACAACTTTAAACTTTTAATTTATATTTAGAAATTTACTTTGAAAACGTACTTGGTTATTCCGAGAGAAATTTCCAATCTCAATCACTTAAATCAATTTTCCAAATTGATTCCCAATTTACTCCATTTGAGATAAATTTCATTACTTACTCAATTCATTTCAAAATTCATTAATTATGGACTTATTATTATTGTTATTTATTCCTTTTGATTTTAAATCTCTTACCTGAAATATACAAATTCAGGTCTTCCCCAATTCTTCTTTATTCCTTTCCATAATATAAATCTTAAATTTTAAATAAATGTTTGTTCTCTTAAATAATGACACTACAGTTTAAAATTCATTAATTTCCTTTCTATACTCTAGTTTTATTTATTAAAATTTTAAATTCACTTTATTTCTTTCAAAAATCCAATTTATATATTTTTGGTAATTCATTATACCAAATTATATCCAATCAGACCATAGCATTCAACATTCCAATATGATTCATCATAGAATATCAAATAATCTCAACAGAGGGTATTAAATAATTTAAATAAATGTTGAGGGATCCAGTTGGATCCCTCCAACCTATTTTCCCTGCATCCACAGGCGTTAGCACAATATTAAATTGTCAATCCCAAAATATACTATACTATGGCACACCAATAAATTCAACCATTCAACAATTTTTTTTTAAAATTTCTCAATTTAAATTTAACTTCAACTGAGTGAGATTAACTCACCTTTTCCTTTTCGTTTGGCAATCCAATTCCATCTCATCTATTATCTCCCAATTTTGGACCTTGTATAAATGTTTATAAAATATTATTAATATTTGAACTAATCGAATAATTAATTTCAAATTTAATAATATTTTTGATCCTTGATTTATTTCAACTTACAGTTTAAATAAAATATTTTTTAGCACAAAAAAACTTCAATAGGTTCATTAAACAAATCCATGCCAAAAATAAAGTTTCCATTTAATAAATTACTTAGTGGCAGGGATAATTTATTTTAACCAATAATTTAATTCGAACAAATAATTAAGTTTTAAACTGGTTTTCTTCTTAAAATCTTTTAGTAACTAAAGTATTAAATAAGTTAATCAGACAAATTAGTTACCTTACTAAATTATTTTTAGAATCTAAACCAGTGGTTTAAAATATGTATCATTAATTTATTATCCCCTTTTAAAACTGTTTACAAAAATAATCAATACCCCTTTTTAAATGAAATAAGATTATGTTTATATTTTTAAATAGAAATCTATATATATAATGGAAACATAAATTTTTGTAACAGCTAACATAAAAATTCAATTCAACAGAAGAGAATCGAGAGTACTCACTACTCGGCCTGCAATCATTTTGAACAAACGAATGTCCAAGCACCTCCAGCTGTTGTCTCGAGCACTTGAATGCCAACATCTCTTCACTGCCATAACCTCCTAGCAAATCGCCATCCCCTTTATTCCATCGCGAGCTTCCAGATCTGCGACCCCTGACGCCCTCGAAAACGTAGCCCCCCAATCATCTCAACTCCCCAAACCACGACGACAAGAAAGCCTTCCCTTTCCCACCGAGACGCCGACCCTCCTTCCTACGCCTTGGCCACGAACGTCAAACCCTACCCCAAATCGATTTCGGCCGAGCTCCCTATTTTCGCGTGCTTCGCCTCAAACTCGAGCGCACAAGGATCGGCTCAAGTTTTGGTTACATTCGATTCTTCTTATTATTTTTTTAGCTAGCGATTCGCGAATTACTGAGAGGGTGAGGGAGGAGCTTGGTTTTGTTGATCGGCCATCTTGATTATTATTTTGAGGTTTTAGTTTAGCTCTGCCATTTGATTTTCTTCCCTTTTTTTTGATTCTGCTGTTCTGTGAAGAGGGGAAAGAAAAAAAATAAAAAAAATAAAAGGGAGGGTACCAAAGAGGCAAATAGGCGGCCCGTTTGTACAAAATGTCGGATCAAAGAAAAGTGAATATATTGCATTTAAATTTAATTTCGTCTCAGAAAGTTTCCATGCGTTCATATACCGTATGCTTACTCCGCTACTTCAATCACTAAGAAATTTGAAATCCGATAGTAATTCAATACTACGGATCCGATGGAACTGGTTTCGTCGAATTCCGAGACTGTCCCCCGGAAGGCTAATTTTAAATTCAATTTTAAACGATATGAATTTTAAAACTGAACAAACCACTGTTAATTTCAATTTTACGACTTTTATTATCTTCAGTATTATCAATATAACTTTTACAAGCCTTCAACTTATTTTAACAGGCTTAACATTCCAGATTCAATAATTTACCCAACTTTAAATTATTCAATTCAATACCTAAACTATCAAATAAATTGTGATATTTGTAATTCAAGTTAAAATTGCTCTATTGAATACTTAAAATAAATTAAATATTCGGATTTTAAATGCTCGAAAATTCCGGGTCATCACAGAATCATCAGGTTTTTGAATGGAAAAGGAAGTTCTACCACAAGGATGTAAAGTAATATAGGAACTAAAAATTCACAATCGAGTTCTCAAATTTTCACCTAGAAATATAATCTATTGAATCTAGAAAAAAATAATTTGGTATAAAAGTTTAAACCCTTGAAACAGATAACAACGAGGTTTCATAGAAGAATTTCACTTTTCAAATATTTAACAAAACACTTGATTATAGTCTATCTTGTCAAATCTACGTTAGTGATCTCCACTATATCCTTAGAAAGAAGAAGAAACTTAAGCATTGTTTGCAACTTGCTGATAAATATCTTACTAATTCTCTCGAGGTTAGTAAATTACTAGAGATAAAAATCAATAAGGTAAAGAGTAACTAAAGTTTATGCGATTTTGCATTACTAGAGTATCATAATTTGATGAAATGTTACCTAGTCTATCGAATTTGTTGTTGCTTTTATTCTAAAATTTGATTTCTCATTTCTTGGGTCAAAGTAGAACAAGAACCTTTGAAAGGATGTAACTACAAGCTACAAAAGGCTTGAAAACTTCTTTCCACATGGGTGTAAAGATAATTCCTAAGTCATTTGGGGCCCTCTTATTTTATATAAGAAAGAGGTGTCATCAAGTAATCCACATCCTTGTACCTTTGATGTTTTGAGCAATGGGAAGACCCATTGTAACCTTCTTGTAACTTTTTTTTTAATTTTAGTGAATAAGTATCCTTGGTTCTTTTTGTCATTATCTATGTTAATTTTTCTTTTAAATTCTTATATTGCTTCGTATAATTCCTTTCTATTATGAAACACGATATAGAATTTCATTTTTCCTAAAATCTTTCATTGGTTATGCTTAAGTCCCAAGATGTATCCACTAGACTATTATGATAGATTTGAGCTATGTTGATTTAATGTTAAAATACTCTTGAAATGCTATTGTAAATCAAAACCTTTGATAAAGTTCCTTGAAATTTGAAAACAACTTTTGGCTTCTTTCCTTGAAAGATCCTTTTGAAATTCTAAAGCACCCATTGACATATTCTTTTTGATGGTAATAGTATGATCTTGAATCATTCTCTTTGAACGATCACCTTATCCCAACAAAATTAATCAGTATAAGACTTTAATTTGATTTATGATTGTTGGACTAATCACACTCTCTCTTTCGATTGATTGCTTCTACCAAAGCGGGATGCGGGATTAAAGGCTTGCTTAGATCATTCTATCAATCCTTTTAATATTCAAATAGTTGCTTTAGAATATAAGATATAGCTACTACTTTTTGGTTTATAAAAATGAATTAGCTAAAACCATCATTTATATAAAAATTTGAAAATGCATAGTCTTTATTGTGAAAACTTCAAAAATTTGTCTGTTCAAGAAAATCAAGCTGTTATTTTTAAACAATTTTAACTTTTAAAATGCAATAATAGACCATGTTTTGTTTTATCATATAGTGATAATATTTTTATCATTTAAGATACAATAATTTTTTTATATGTAATATAATATATAAAGATTTACTAAAAGATAAATTAGCTGTTATAATACTGTCTTTTCTATTTAAATTATTTTATTTTTTTTGAAATGGTAAGTAATTTTATCGTATTTGAAGTACACCGGTATCCTTTTGTGTTTTAGGGTAAAATAATAGGAAATAAAGGGAACTCGACAGTAAACATTATATATATTTTTAATTAAAAATGATAACTTTTATCTTTTTATATTCAATGGAAAATTAATTGATCTTAATAGTATAATGTCTAATGATAAAATGATAATTCCTTTTATCGTTTCAAATACAATCGCAAAATGATAAAATAATAAATTCTTTTATCATATCTAATAAAATGACAAATAACAAATACTTCACATTCAATGATAAATGATAAATTCTTGTATTTATTAGGCAAAATGAAAAATGCTGATATATATGTTTTTAAAAAAAAATGGTATTTTACTGCTAAAATTCGCATGCCTCCGGTATGAGCAGTTTTAAGAATGCCGTTTAAGGATTCAAGTTCAAAAAATAAAATAGTACAAATTTCCAGTTATTCTTCTCTCTTACGGCCAAATCAATGCTTCTAGAGTGGGTGAAAGAATAGTACTCCACAGCTATTGCAAATAAATACGAAAGAGAGGATCTCCCTGTTTGAGCCCTCGGTTACTATTATTGAACCCATATGGAGACCTATTGACCAATATAGTATCGGTAATTAATGAGATACACTTATAAATCAAAGAATTTTTTTCTTTTCTAAATCCCATCAATGTTAGCTTATGACAGATAAATTCTCCACTAACATTATCATATGCTTTTTGCAAATCCTCTTTGAGGCATAGGTTGCTATAACCTTTCCTATAGAAACTTCTAACCATTTTGTAAAGAAGTAGAGAATTTTGTACTTATATTTTTTATGTTTCTTCCTGGAATGCATTTTGATTATGAGAAATCAATTCATTCAAATGCTCTTTAATTCTATTGCAAATGACATTTGAAATTATTTTACAAATTACTTTGCAATATGTAATAGGCCTATAATATTATATGGATCGAGAATTTTGTTTTTTTGCACAAGAGCTGAAAGCCTTACTTATCTCATTGGTAGACTGGCCACTATAAAAGATGCCTTTGGTTGCTATGGTCAACTCTCCTTTTATCATGTCCCAACAGTATTTATCAAATTTTGCCCCAAATCAATCAGGCCTTCGACTACTATTTTGATAAAGATGGAATGTTGTTTCTTTAATTTCTTCATCGGTATTACAACCCTCTAATTTAACTCTTGCTTGGTCAATTAGATTTTTCTATGCAAATTTGTGGAAAGTTAAAATTAATGCTTTTTGAATTGTATAAACTAGTAAATAGTCAACTGCACTACCTTGAAGTTGATTGTTATTAGTTAAGCGATTATCAATTTACCATGACTAGATAATAATTGCTTTTATACACACACACACACACACATACATACATTCATACATACATACATACATACATACATACATACATACATACATATGTATTTTTTTTAGTTTTGTAGTAGTCATACGTGAATAGAAAATTTTAGAGCATTGATTACCTTCATTTAACCATTTAACTTTTGATTTTGCTGATTTTTAGTGGCATGACCATGCATTAATGTTTTAAGTTTAGAATTCTATCTTTGTACTCGTTGACAGATTAGAGTCTGAAAGGTTAATTCTCCTCCTTTATCTTTTCAATTAGGCACGGTAGACTACCTCTACGTTTGTTCTGCTATTTAAAGTCTTTTTCAACTTGTTTCGGTTTGCCAAAAATTTAAAAAGTGGATTGCCAATAGTAGGATATAGCCATGTATTAGATATGACATTCTCGTATCCATTGAACCGAGTCCATGAACTATTATACCTAAATGGAATGTTATTTGTTGATCTCTTATTGCTACAGAGATTAGTTTTTATAGAGCAATAATTGTTGAATGATTCATAATTTTTGCATGAGAAGTAGGAAATTCTACCTAAAATGTAACATTATAGAACACTTTGTCGATTTTAAATTGTGCTGAGGAATCTTTCCCGCCTCTCCATGTGAATTTATTTCCAATATTGCATTTCCTGAACACGTAAGGCCAAAATGAGAGATTCCGTCCATCTCGACTTGACTCCGATTGGAGGCAGGACGGAATTAGGTCAAAATCTCGTCATGTTGCTCGTCGATAGAAATATTAATTTTTTTTAAAATTGCTGCCTTAATTATAAAAAAATAGTAAACAAAACCAAAAATCAAAGGACAATCGAATTTAACCAAAAAACTGACCGTAGAATTAACTTCAGTTCCAACTGTTCAAGCATCTCTTCGAGCTTCGACTTCGATTACGTGTGATGAGAAGTTTGCCTCTGGCCTTTGATTTCGAGCTCGAGCTCGATATTGTTTTTCTTTCTTTCATTTTTTTCCATCTTCTCATGATTTTTTTCTTTGGCTGAGATAATTTGACCGATTAATTAGGACAGGGTTATTATCGGATAGGTTTAGATGGGCTGAATGATAATGAGCTTGGGGATTTTAATTTAGGCCTTTATATTTAAAAGAAAATGATAACTAAAAATATGCTAGCAAATTTTATTAGGATTAAATTCTTTTTCTTTTAGGATTATTTAGGAAAAATTAAATATTAATCCATGTTTATCAAATATTGTTGTATATTTTATTATAATATTTGCAATTTTTAACATTACTTTTTCATTAGTATACAGAAATACGATATCGGGAAACAAAAATCGAAATTTTCGAAATTGATCGAAGCATATAAAATTTCAAACGATCGAAACCAGTTCCCAAACCTTGGTTTCATCTATTCTCGATCATCTTGTGATCCTAACTGATGTGGCGGCAACATTTTTATCAATTTTTCCTTCATCTGGTACATTTTTCATGCTTTATTGTTGCTAACATCAGTGTTCATTATATATTCATTCATCAGTGTGTCATTGTCTGTAGGTGTAGAAATTTGAGCATGTTAGATGTTTTTGCTGTTTGGAATTTCAATCGCTGAAACTTGTCTTAGTGAAACTGAAAAACAGTTGCATAGAGAACCTTTCTGTGGCTTCCACTTATGTGCTACTACTTTCCGAATAATGTCATCATTTTCATCTAATATTGGTACTATTTTAGGGAAATGAAAATTCGATTTGTCAATTAAAATTCGCACACAACAAATTCTTTTCATTCCAATGGTGGCGAAATTCTTATCATTCGAAGAGTAATTTGGTCAGTCTCATCCAGTGCACCATTTCTTCCACGATCAACTTCTTATCACAAAAGTAAGGCTCATTTGCTAAAATCCTATCACAATCATCTTTCTTATCGAACTTCATGATATAAAAACTGTTGCTTTTCTAATAAATTTTAAATTCCCCTTACGGTTTCCATATGTTATTGGTGTAAGTTTTGAAACAGTGCTAATATGGTTTAGATTCCATAACATAGAACAATGGAATGCTTATATTTTTCTCTAGTTGAATTACAAATTTGAGAAGGTATTTTAGCAAATCTCAAGTTATTGATTTCACGAGGAGATAGTAGGGATGGGTGTATAAGTAGAAATCTCATTCTTTGCCATTATATTGCTTCAAGTTTTAAGGTTTTTTACCTCAGCACTGTTGAAGACATTAGATCTCCTTTGACGGCCACAAGTTTTATGTTCATAATTCAGGTTTGGAAAATTTTAATTACAAGTTACATCACCATACTCGTTATTGTACCATCCAGAATGAGATATGCATTTAAAAGACAATTTTTTTTCACGACTACAGGACCTTTTGTTTTGACGAGGAAATAAACTAGTGTAACTGTACTACGGTGTGGAAACCAACCGTTTGATTATAAATTTTGAAAAATAAAATATTTGTTAGAATTTTTTGTTAGCTTAAAACAAAATTCAAAATGATAATATGTTGAATAAAATGTTAATTGTATTATTTGAAACAAAATAAAATAAAAATATTAAATGACAATGATGCAACAAAACATTATTATGCAAGTAAATACAAGTTTTCTTCAAAATATACTTCTACTGGAGAACTTGATGTGAACTAACGCTATACACAGGTTGTATTGGTAGTGCAATATTTTTGTGAACATCTCTACTATTAATAGTAAGAATTCGGTGAACTATTTTCAGCCATTTCTTTTGGGATTTCCCAAAATACCCTTTTCCCTAATCTCCCAAAATGCACGCATCAATACATGCAAAGCTAAAATGCAGCGATGTAAAAATATGTTAGCATGTGATCACTAAAATTTATAGTGCCAGTTCAAGAAATAAATTCAAAGCGAAGAAAAAAAATGCATCCGAATGAAATATATACATATATACGTGCACAGGTTAAAAGGAAAATATATCTCATAGAACATAGATTCATGCAAATTCACTAAGGCTAAGGCACAAAATAGCAAAAGAATAAAGTGGGATACGGTTTACTATGCAAATGCAAGAGGAAGCTGACTAAATTAATAAAGCATTCACAATGTATATAACCAATTAAATACAAAATTTATATGCATTTTCACGTTGGATATAACACACTGAAGACAAAATAACATGCGTGCAAGGCTTGAGTAAAATATATACGGACAAGCGTCGGCCTAAGGATCGCTAGCGATGGTAATATTCATTATAGGCTCACAAAGGCATTATTTCAAGATGACTCATGAAGGTATTATTTCGCAATGACCTTAATCCGCGACGACTTTAAATAGGCGATGACTTCTATTTTTATGCGATGACTATGAGACTGTTAATATGCAACATGTTTTGGCTAAATTGCACAATGATGTCCATTTTTAACGCGTGGTGATTAAGTAAAATTTTAAGGCATGATGGTCTATACCTAACCCCCGAACGTAAATAAATTTTTAAGACGCGACGACCTATATTTTAACATGTGAAAATAAGTGAATTTTAAAGGGGCGATAGCCTTTGATTTTAAAAAGTGGGAGATAGCTGTTTTATTAACACTTGGAAGATTTTCACCTTATTTTCATGCTAATTTTTACTTGAAAAAAAGATGATTTTGTAAAGTATTTTTATGAGTTCAATAGAGAAGAAAAACATATTAGCACATTTTTGAAAGAGTTTTAAGGAGAAATTGTCACGATACAAATCACAGCATTCGAATATCGACATCCGTACTCCACTTGTACTCGAATGCTGTCGATCCAAACATTGAAATTCGAGTCATGCCGGAGCTTATAACACATTAAGTATAACAATGCAGCGGAAGAAAAGAATGAATATCAATATAAACAACATTGATACAATATCCAGATATACAACAATGGTATCAATATCAAAGATACAAGAATATCAGAGACAACAAATAACAGTGGAAAACGAATAGCAAAAAGAGATAACTCCAATCCAATGCTCAAAGCCAAAACTCCAAACCACAAGCTCGAACCACCATCACATTTCACCAAGCTAAGCAAGTCTCGTCCATGAATCCAAAGATTCCAATATCTAAGATCTCCAAAGAATACCAAAGAGAAAGCTAAAAGCTACCCAATCGATATCTATATCTACTATCTGAAAAACCCAACTCTAGACTGCCCGTGTGGAAAATTGTGGGCACCCAGAGTTTAGGAAGGGAAAATAAACTCTAGGTCAGTCATGGGACTTGTGTGAGAAAACAAAACAATTTTATCTTTTAAAACAAACAAAAGAATTTAAATTTTGAAATCCGCAATGCTTTTTGAAAAATGAAACTACCACAAGGCCTCCCGCCACACACACCATGCAAGCGCACAATTGGAGGAGATTTCTCCTTATGATAGTAAAAATTGCTTGATATGTTAAAACCATTTTGATATTATTATTATTAGTGCATAGTGTAAAACATTTCGAAAGCATAATATTAATCTTAGCCAGCATACAACATTTCGTCGTATGCCTACTATAGCTACAATGTTCAATAGCAGGTTACCGCCACATTCCATGGCAGGTTATACAACTAAAACTGTACGGGGCGCGTATTGCTTGTTTGAATTTTCCAACAAATGGTCAGGCCAAGGAACTTTCCATTGTCACATGGGTACGCCTCTGCAAAGACGTCCCGAGAACCTACCCGGCTCTCTGCTAACACAAGGCCGGCTACCCCCTTCCCGGGGTTAAGATATGCCACCCCCGGTCCTTTGGGACCTTTATCCGAGGGCCCTCCAACAACATCACACAGTAATAAATATACTACAATGTCCATATGAGTAAGTATCTGGGCTCCATACCATGATACTACCCTTTTCCAGAAGGAATGGTCATACCATAGGGGTGCTACCCCTGAAATCTTGCTCCATTCTTCCTGTTTCGACCATTCCGGGATGTGAGGCTCGACAAAGTCTCATCCACAAAGCTACACTTTTCACAAAAGCCATGCTTCGATCAAAAAATGGTCAGCAGCACTTCGTATGCCACATTACCAAATTGGGAATGTATCACTAGTAACCATCAAGTACATAACCTCTGAGCTCGTACATCTCAGAGAAGGGCGTTAAGCTAAGAGAATAAATCTCCGCCACTAAACAAAAATGTATCTGATAGAAACTAGCTTTACATCTCAAAGTGTAACGTCAGACACACATCCATACAAGTCTGATCCGAGTTCGAACAGAACTGAAGGCACTTCCGAAGAAGCCCTTGCATATCTGGATAATTCCTAATCACGTCCGGACTTCCCATCACAATGGGTGCTCAAATCTCTATACCAGGGATTAGCCGATGTAGAGACATTCGACAAGAAATCCTTTCGTTTTCGAAAATATCCGGTCTTCACCACCGGTCTTCAACTGCTATCCATAACGTCGTATCATTATTCGGAATGGGTTATACGACACAAAGGTCCTCTCCCGGGTAGACCGAATAATGAGCGCGATATTTAAAAACATATGGATATGGGATTTTAGTTAAGTCACAACTTTAGAATCCAAAATTTTTCTTCCAAATGATTTAAACAAATTACCATTTACAAATCTTTTAAACGAAAAGATTTTCTTCCAGAAACCTTTCAATGGTTTAAACAATTTCCACACTTAAATCTTTTAAACAAAAGATTTATCTTAAAATCCCTTTTCATTTTAAAACAAGGATCACCAATGTTTAATAAATATTTTTTTATAGCCTTTCAAAACAATTCCATTTCAAGTTCGATTAACTCGTCCGGTCTTTAAATCAAATACTCATTTCATAGCTTTCAAAACAATTTTCAAAGATTCATTCATACCGCTCAAAACAATTCTCGTTTTCAAATCTTTTATATATAAAAGATACACTATTTAAAAATCCTCTTAAATTTCAAAATATTAAATTCAAATATCTGTGACTTAACCGATTTCCTCGTGAAATCCATATTGGTGTGTGTATCGTGTGGTCCAGGGTTTTACATAATAATAGTGCAATAACATCAACCACTACAGATGCAAACACAGAAATATCGATAAGTGGTATAATCTATAATGCTTATCTTCATTTATAGATCACAGATATATATCATAGATAATAAATCACATTACAGTTCATCACAGAATAAATTACATCACAGTTCATAAAACACGATAATTCATATCACACATTATCACAAATCAGGGACATCAATCAATTCAAAGCACTCCATAGAATCCTAACATCCATGAGTGAGATCAATTAATTATCTGATTTATTTAAATCAGATAAATTACTTATGAATAAATTTCTAATCCTGGTTAATTAATTATTAATTAATTACCAATCATTTTGATTAATTATTCTTTAATCATTTATTAATTTACAATTAATAATAAGTTAATTAAGCTAAAATTATTAGTTAAACAACCACTAATCATTGAATGATTATACTTTAATTAATTTATTATTCTTCAATTAATTATTCTTAATTAACTCCATTAATTAATTACTCCTTAATTAATTTTCATTTCTTAATCACCTTTACTAATTAATTAACCTTTAATTCATTATCCTTAATTAATTTCGATAAGTAATTAGCATTTATTTAATTACTCAAAGTAATTATCCTCAATTTACTTCGATCAATAAATTTATCTCTAAATTAATTATCCTTTATTAATCTCAAATTAATTGCATTAAGTAATTAACCCTTAATTATTAATTAATTAGCTCTTAATTAGTTTTATTAATTAATTATTCCTTAATTAATTACTCTAATTAATAAACCCTAATTATTAATTAAATCTTAATTATAATTAATTATCCTTAATTGATTAATTAAATTTATTATTCCTTAATTAAATTAACTTAACTTAAAATAAACAAATTTAAACTTGTGATCACCAATTTAATTTAAGCAACATTAGTTAACCGTAATAATTTGAATTACAAATCAATAAGTTTTATTAACTTTAAAGGAAACTTATTAATGATTTAACTTGTTTTCTTACAATTTCAAACCCCATTTTAAATTCAAATTCCTTTTTACTTCACTTACTTACCTAAATACTTTTATTAAAACAATTTGAATTTAAACTTTATTCATTTCCAAACCAAGATTCAAAACTGACTTGAATTCACTATTAACCTATAATTTAAAAACTCATTTTACACTTTGCTTTGTTTACCCGAGTCACACCCAAAACTACTTCGAGCAAAAACCCGATCAACATTGAGTTGTAACCCGAGCAACGCCCATTTCTTATTCTTCTCTTTTCTTTTTAAATCACAATTTGCTGTTAAGATTCAAATTTTTTTAAAATCATTGGTGTCCCTCCTTCCTCAAAACGCTTCAAGTCGTATATGAGAAAAATCAAGGAAAACCCCGAGCCACATCTTCGTTCAGAACTTCACCTGACACAGGACATGCACGTGCACTTGCACGGTCACCCAATGCCGCTTCGACCATCCTCCAACCTGCGACCACGTTACCAACGACTTTGATGACCCAATGAAAAAAACCAGCAAACTAATAAAACTATGAATCGTAATCGAGCAGGTTAGTCCAACCTGGAAACAAACTATTATGACTGCAACCATACGCCCACGACGAACAAGACCACCGAAGCTCATGTCGATCAACCCAAAACTCTTCCATGAACCCTACTTCATATCCACCATCACTAACCCCTTCCGAAACTTCGACGTAGGCGCGGCAGCACGATTAGCTGCTCCGACCAAAACCCATCTAAATATCCTATTTTGGCAATTTTGTCAAGCCATGATGATCTGAAAACCCTACGAACATTTTTCCTAAGCTTTCCTACTCTCACACTATCTCCAGTAGCGATTTCGAGATTTCAAGACTTGCCGATCATCAGAAAAGCCTCCCAACGCCAAACCCGTTCAACCCTAAAAAACTCTCAGCATATAAGCTTAAAAATGCCGATTTCAATTTTAAAAATCATAGTTTTTAAATACGAATCGGTTAATATAAACAAAAACCAAAATTTAAACAAATAAATTTTCTGACTTGATTGAATTCCCACTGTTCTTCTTCCCTTTCATTAAGGCTACCTTCATATTCTTTCTAAAAAATATTTTTAAAATTTATATCTTGTTGCTTCTAATAGATCTTGTTTACACATCAAGGTGTAAAGAAAAACAGGGAAAGAGGAATTGAAATTTGGATCTAAATCAAGCCTGGGAATTTTCTAACAGAGTCCAAGTGCCTGATTATTTTGGATTGTTACTGTTATTTATAAATTTTACAATAAATATTCAACATAAACTCTTGAATTCCAGTTTTCCACCCAAACAGATTCTAATTTTTATATTCCTTTAAATTCCTTATTTATAAATTTTCTTAAATTCTTTTGAAAATCCAATTTAATTTCTTTAAAACTCCTGGGCTTATAGTTTATCCCACAATATCACAATGAAATTAAATTCCAAATTTATCAATCACAATATATAAACAGGCATCATCATCAACTATAAAAATATTACTACATTGTGAGGAATCCAGTTGGATCCCTCCAACATGTTTTCCCTGCATCCACAAATATTAGCATACCACATAAATAAATATCAATCCAGACTGATAATAACAATAATATGCAACCAATCACACAGATATTTAAATATTTATTATTTAAATCAGCCAATATGCAGATGTGAGTGAGAATAACTCACCTTGAGTTCGGCGAGCGTTCGAAATTTAAATTAAACCGAACGATGTTCGATTTAACTCAAATTTCTACTTGCCCGGAATGACTCCGGATCTGCACCATCTCGTAGTACGCGTCGCTACAAGTCCAACGTTTCCAGTTTCATCTAAATCTGACAACGTATGGAATAGATATGAATTTTCAAAGTTTAAATAACATTTTAAACAAATTTCTTCTATTTTATTCACCATATGAAATCCTGGCCGCTAAATCTATACCAAAATCAAGGCCGCGTATCTCTTCTTCCACACGCACGTTCCAGGAACGAAGAACCCATCGCACGCGACTTAGGTTTAGATGCCGCTCCACACACGAACTCCGAGAGAAAGATCAAGCACCACCACGCGGAAGCTCGTCTCGACCTCCACCTTTAGCCGGAGCAAGGCCAAGCTCGGTTGAGCCACCCTCTCGAAAAACGCGCCCGTTCCATACACGGTTGCGATCGAAATTCTTCCCCCACACGACGTGAAATCCAATCTCCTCCGTTGGATCTTAAGCTCCCGACGAACTCTTCGACTTTGCAGTTGGAGATTTTCGAAACCGTAGCTTAGATTGAGAGATTTTTGAGGGGAAACGAAAGTGATTCACGGCCATTGAAAAGTTGGATGCGGCTGGGAACGAAATAACTAGGGTTTAGTGGAATTTAATGAATATATAATATAATTTAATATTATTTTAATAACATTCTTCTCAATTTAACATCGTATGCAAACGAACTCCTAATCTCACATTCCGACCGGCGTTCCTAGGGTTTTTCCACGTCCCAGACACAATGGAACAAGTTTCGTAAGCTAATTCGGTCGTATGTGCGAGTTACGAGATTAAACGATCAATTTAAAATTAAACCGATTAAAACGATTTCGATGCGTTTCGAGCTGCCGGGGTCAAACGACAACTCCGATTGCTACGAAAATTGAAATCCGATAATAACTAACTATTACGGATCCAATGGAACTGGTTTCGTCGAATTCCGAAACTGTGCCCCGGAAGGCTATTTTAACTCGTCTATTAAATAGGGCGATTATCCAAATTGTCGAAAACGCTTAAAATTTTACTTTTAAAATTTTTATTAACTTTACAATAAATCATATAACATTTATAAACACATTAACAATCATTTTGACTCATTTTGAATCAAAATCCGATTAATTGCATTTTTATATTATTAAATCCTATTATTAAATTAATATAAAATCCCAAATTCAATCTATTAACTTTTAATTTCTTCCAGTGGTCCAATATTAAAACTCAAACCCAATTAGACCTAAATTAAATTTTAGAATCTAATTTTATCTCCATTTACAATCGAAATTACCAATTACCCAATTCTAATATTGAATTCGTATTATCAGTTACCAATTAAATTCCAGATTCAATATTTAATTATTGTTCTCAATTATTTGAAATTGAATAGAATTACTATAACTAAAAGTTATAGCTTATTTTATTTCAAGATTCAATTTATAATCCATATTCAACATTTAAAATGAATTAAATGTTCAAATTCAATGGCTCAAAAATACGGGATGTTACATTCCTCCCCCCTTGTAAAAATTTCGTCCCCGAAATTTGCTAGGGTAGAAAATACCCTTCAACCCATTTACTTACCCAATTTGCTTAGTTAAAAGCTTATATTTACTTTCCCAAAATTCTTTAGTTAAGTCCCCAAACTCATTTGCTGTACTTATTCTAAAGCTTTAATTTTAACTTGTAAGTTTCCAAGATAATTACAAATTTTCCCAAAATCCCAAAAATTTTCTAACTCCCCAAATTTCCGGAAAAATTTGGCAGAGTCTCCCCTGTACGGAGGAGCTTTCGCGATATCGCGATACAAACAAATATATATACATCGACCCACACGGTCGGAAACCAAAATATATCACAATATATATATCATTTCCCAATTATATTTGCGTAGGCGTACCTTTTTAGCAAATTTTAATAGCGAGCGGCTAATATTACGCTTATACGCGCTCCAACTCGCTCGAATGCCTTCTATACTTGTACTATACTCAACAAACACATTAGTTTTCAAATATTTGAACATTATAACAACATTTCCAATATAATGTAAGTCAACATATCAATTTCATCATCCATTCAACAACTTTGTATGATCTCATGAGTAAATCATATTTTATAACATGCACAAGGATCATTTCTAATGCCAAACTCCATTCCATTTCACACAAATGATTTTCATACAAGTTTACCATTCTCAATTTGTAATTACTACCACCAAACCATATTCACTTCAATATTATATATATGTGCCTTTAATCCATTTACTTTTCTTTTAATTAGCCTGCATTTACAAACAAACACACTAAATAGGTTCCAAACCATTTATTAAGATTTTAGCCCATTCTATTTTCATCCAAACTGACTTCATTTTACTTCACTTGAAGGATTTACATTCAAGTTCACTATATAATATTAATTACAACCAATTCATTTCTATTTCAATATGATTAATATATGCCTTACTTATATTTCCTTATTTTAACTTATATTCCCAATTTGATTTACAATCAAATTTCATTTTAAACTTGAATCATTTGCATTTCTTTTATGATTCATTTCCATTCATATGCAAACATCAGTTAATAACATGTCAATCCTTTCCAATTAATTCAAGAACCAATTATTTGCTTACTTTAAAATATTAATCTTCATTTACCACAATTCGACAAATTTACAATGCAAATTTGCATGTTATTCATGGAATAACCCATTACTTAAGCTTATAATAGTTTTAAAATTAATTCCCACTTAGATTCATATTAATTTATCAAATTCTGCATGATTCACAATCCAAGCATTCTTATTCCATTTCAATTATTAAATCAATCCTTATTCTCACTTTTCAAATTTATTAATCATCTTAAGTTTATTTTTATTATTATTATATTATTATTATTACTATTATTATATTTTTTTTATTTTTTTTCAAAGTTATATAAGTCATTCCATTCTTATTTACAACTCATATATTCTTTCTTCATCACAATAATTATCTTAAAAGTCATTTGCTTGCATTCAAAATTTTATTGTCCAAACTAATTTCATTTAAAGCTATTTCATAAGCCTAAAAATAACTATCTCATCATCTTCTTAAATGATTTCAGTTCCATACTATCTCAATTTATTTCCATTTTAATTGATTCTTACCAAATCAAACCATTTACAAATTTTAATCCCACTAGCTTAAACATTCAGCTTAACCACAATTATTTAATTTGCTTAAGCTTTCTTTACAATATCTCCATTATCTTCTTATAAATCAAATTTCATCCAAATCAATTCCAATCCATTTACAACTTTATTTTATTAACAAAGAGACATTTAAATTATTTCACTCCTTGGAACCTACTTACAATTCAAACCATCATTATTATAATTCAATTCCATTTTCATTCACACTTCAATATTCGTTACCACAATTAAATCCCAATCCAAATCAGGATTCTTATTTACCTTCAAATTTTGACTAACTATCAAATTCTATCCATTACAATACAAATGCCAATTAATTATAATTCAATTTAGTCACTAACCTAATCCGTATTAGGTTTTAATTCACTTCCTCAATTCCCTCTGAATTCATTTATAATATCACCATTTTCCGATTATTCTTTTAACAAGATTTACATTTTCTACCTTTCCCTTTCATTCCTTTAAATAGAATCTAAATTTCATTCAACATCATTTGTTACACAACTGAAATTTAGTTTCAGTTTCATTATCAAAACAAATTCCATTTTCCCCATACATAATTTTAAAACTCATTTGCTCACTTAAGAATATTCACCTTTATATTTTCACTTGCTTCATTACACTTTACATTTCATTTACGGTTAAGTTTTGAATTTTCCACACCATTCAACTCTTTCCATTAATAAATTACAATTTCACCTCTATTCAAGAGTTTAGATTGTTTATTTAAGTCCATTTCTATTTTATGATCACAAGTTCAAATTATAACACTTAATAACTTAAGAATATGAATTTCTTTATGCAATAATAAACAATTTACACTTCACCTTTATATCCAATTCAATTTAATTTTAATTCATTTAGATTTAATCAAATTTCGAATTCTCAATTTTAATTTTCCATATACAAGTTCAAAACTTGTTTACTAATTTAAGTTCATTCATTTCCAATTACTCAAATTAAGTTTTAATTCCAAGATTAAAATTTTCATTTCATCTTTCTTACTTAATACCAACTCCAATTCTTTTTAAATCGACTTTATTTACAAGTTATATAGTTGATTCATTTTAACTTTCACATTTTTCTTCTAAACAGAATCTCCAGAATTCAATTTATCCGGATTTATTTCAAAACCATTTTAAAACAAAATCAACACATTCCTATTTGATATTCAAATCAAATCTCCAGATCTCCAAAACAGTTTATTTATACCAAAAATAGATTCCCCATTTTGAAATGTCCAAAACAACTGTTATACCCAACCAGTCCAAACAATACCATAACCAAATATTAGGGAAATAATCCATCACATTAGAAACTCGAAAATGAATTCTAATGATGTGGCCAGCATCATCAGGATTATTTTCCAACGACTGAAGTGAGTTCAATGCCTTCTTACTTTCCCAAATTCATTTCAAAATAGTCCCATTCAAAAATACTTTCCAAATCAATATTCCAACATTGCCTTCAAACACCTTCAAACCTCAACAAACATTTCAAACTTTCCCAGGATTTTAAATTTCCAAATTTTTATTTTTATTACATTTAAAATTCTTTCCAAGACTTCCGGAATTTAATATCCGGTT
Source organism: Allium cepa (assembly GCA_030765085.1). NCBI lineage: Eukaryota > Viridiplantae > Streptophyta > Magnoliopsida > Asparagales > Amaryllidaceae > Allium > Allium cepa. The sequence continues at coordinate 769,612,016 of CM060939.1, read as the reverse complement.
TAATTCTAATTTAGTTATCTTTTTTTTGTATAATTTATACTTATAGAACTTATTTGGTTATAACCATTTCAAAATTTAGATTAGATTTTAGATTCCTATTTAATTATAGATATCCACATCTAAACAAACAAATATATATAATAATATCAGAAAATTTATTCTTTTTATATCAAAATATAATTTTGGGTAAAATTATTTCATTTACCCACTTTTAAAACGTTACTATGTCGGTTTATCTTGTTTAAGAGTTTAGAAACCCCTATCGATACGGTTGTACTTCCCGCACCGACCAGAATTCATAAACACTCAACCGATAAGTCAACACAGTATGAAAACAATTTTATATTCACTAACAAGTACGCTCTCATAGATATTATTACTCTCAACTCATTATAGAGTACTATTGACTCTGTTTAATGAGTAATTACCCCACCAAAGCCTAGGTTGTCGCCAACCTAAGCTCTGATACCAAGTGTAACAGCCCGCAAATCTGTACCCCTTGAATCAACACTATTCTACCTCTATTAACTCAAAAGGCACAGAAATACGAACCATTCAGGTTAAAGAAGAAGAGATAGAAGAAGAAGAAACTAAACAATATCAGAATCTCACAGTTGCAGCGGAATAAAATATAATAGTAAATATAGAACTTTACACAAAATGAAATCTATAACTGGTTTATACATCACATCATCAGAGTATCTCATACATCAACAATTACCAATCAGACATACCATACAATCATAGCAGCGGAATACACATATATATAGGTACATATAATACGTCTCGGACTCCAGCTCCTCTCCTGCTCCATAGCATCCTGCCCTGAACATATAATACTCGGTCTGACCGGAGCATTATAATGAAATAACACCCGAGTCAGTCTGGAATACCAGCAGATAATAATGCATCCAAATTGATTATTAAAGTTTCAAAAATATCCTTTGAAAACAAAAGCATCTCGTAAGACCACGCCACAAATAAACATGTCGGGTTTTTACCTTACTATAGCTAAAATACTTTTTATAGAAATCCTCTGATATTATAATAGGCACTGGGATACTTATAAAATAGCCGAAATTGTTACATGATTAAATTCCAGTTACTAGCCACAAAAGTGGGTAATACAAACAAAACTCGTAGGAAAATGGATTTCCAACAATGACTAGGCACTGGGGTACCACCTGTCACAGTACGGGGCCTAGATCACCGTACCGAGGATTACTCCCTTCATCCCCTACAACACAAGGCCGGAACCATTCCTTACTGAACAGTCCCGAACAAGATAAACCCCGTGGTTGACGCGACCAACCACCCACTAAGCCGAAATACATAAAAAGGGACATCTAGATAGGGGAAATATCTTGTCCTGCTTGGGCATGGCCCACCTAACCTTGCTGCATATCCCCTGATTTTCAGTCATTCCCGGTCGATGAGGCTTGAGGCTAAGCGTTACCTTTAGAACGTTTTCACTTAGAATGCCCATCGTCCACCTGACGATGTTTCGCAAGCATTCGTCCATACAAGTCCGTCCTGGGTTCGGACGGAACCGAAGGCACTATTCCTACTACATCCATTTTGGAAATATCCTCAGGATTAGTAGCGACTAACCCTTGCACTTCACTGCTCCATCTTCGACTCCGAACACGTTTTCGCACGAAACGTACAAACCGGATCGAAGTGGTTTTCGAGAAATAAATCTCGATTCCCGGTCTCTTCGAAACGATCAACGCATTGTTCAATATTGATAGTCGGTGTTTTAACTATCAATTTATATTCATAAACATCCATAAACATCCATCACACCATAAATAATTCCCATATTATTTATTTACCCAAATATCTTTACAAGATATATTTCCAAAGTTTCAAACTCATTTGAAAACAATTTCCCAAAACTCTTCCTTTACAAGGTAAATCCTTTACCATATATTTCCATTGGAAATAACCAAGTTCAAAACAACTTAGTTTGAAAACAGTTAAAAACATTTTATATTGAAATATACTTTTAAATACGTAAATTCACTTCTAGTTACTTACCCAAAATATAATTTCAAAATATGTACAGTAAAACCATTTATTAAGATATAAACATTGATTTTAAATAAGGTTTTTAATAAACTAAAATTTAAAAGTAGTGTTTTTAAATAAGATAAATACTCATTTCAAATGACTTAAGTCCAAAACTAGTCTTTTAAACAAATCCATCTGTAAAAATAATTATTAAGGTATTTATAAAATTTACTATTGCTAATTATTAATAATTATTTTTAAAATAATAATTTCCAAACACACCTTTAAACAAGTTTGAATTTTTAAAACTTTCTTTTTTATAAAATCAGTTTAAACTCGAACTTGGTTATCCCAAGGAATCTCATTTCCACTTAAACATCACAGAAATCCTTCTCACGATTTCTGTCGATTTATTTCAATTTAGTTTTATGGTTTAATAACATAAATTTATTTTCACATTTATCAATTGATAACATTTCTCTTTGTTTATCATTCCAGATTTTACAAATTTCCAACTTCCATTCTAAATAAATTTCAAATTTTAATTCTTTAAAATTCATTATTTAACAATATCTTTTATTTCTTTAGAATTTAATTCCTCCATTTATAATTAATTATGGATTTATAATTTACTCAGCAATATTCAAATACAAATTTCATTCCAGTTTTCCACCCAAACAGATTCTAATTTTTATATTCCTTTAAATTCCTTATTTATAAATTTTCTTAAATTCTTTTGAAAATCCAATTTAATTTCTTTAAAACTCCTGGGCTTATAGTTTATCCCACAATATCACAATGAAATTAAATTCCAAAATTATCAATCACAATATATAAACAGGCATCATCATCAACTATAAAAATATTACTACATTGTGAGGAATCCAGTTGGATCCCTCCAACCTGTTTTCCCTGCATCCACAAATATTAGCACATCACATAAATAAATATCAATCCAGACTGATAATAACAATAATATGCAACCAATCACACAGATATTTAAATATTTATTATTTAAATCAGCCAATATCCAGATGTGAGTGAGAATAACTCACCTTGAGTTCGGCGAGCGTTCGAAATTTAAATTAAACCGAACGACGTTCGATTTAACTCAAATTTCTACTTGCCCGGAATGACTCCGGATCTGCACCACCTCGTAGTACGCGTCGCTACGAGTCCAACGTTTCCAGTTTCGTCTAAATTTGACAAAGTATGGAATAGATATGAATTTTCAAAGTTTAAATAACATTTTAAACAAATTTCTTATATTTTATTCACCATATGAAATCCTGGCCGCTAGATCTATACCAAAATCAAGGTCGCGTATCTCTTCTTCCACACGCACGTTCCAGGAACGAAGAACCCATCGCACGCGACTTAGGTTTAGATGCCGCTCCACACACGAACTCCGAGAGAACGATCAAGCACCACCACGCGGAAGCTCGTCTCGACCTCCACCTTTAGCCGGAGCAAGGCCAAGCTCGGTTGAGCCACCCTCTCGAAAAACGCACCCGTTCCATACACGATTGCGATAGAAATTCTTCCCCCACACGGCGTGAAATCCAATCTCCTCCGTTGGATCTGAAGCTCCCGACGAACTCTTCGACTTTGCAGTTGGAGATTTTCGAAACCGTAGCTTAGATTGAGAGATTTTTGAGGGGAAACGAAAGTGATTCACGGCCATTGAAAAGTTGGATGCGGCTGGGAACGAAATAACTAGGGTTTAGTGGAATTTAATGAATATATAATATAATTTAATATTATTTTAATAATATTCTTCTCAATTTAACATCGTATGCAAACGAACTCCTAATCTCACATTCCGACCGGCGTTCCTAGGGTTTTTCCGCGTCTCGGACACAATGGAACAGGTTTCGTAAGCTAATTCGGTCGTATGTGCGAGTTACGAGATTAAACGATCAATTTAAAATTAAACCGATTAAAACGATTTCTATGCGTTTCGAGCTGCCGGGGTCAAACGACAACTTCGATTGCTACGAAAATTGAAATCCGATAATACTAAGTATTACGGATCCAATGGAACTGGTTTCGTCGAATTCCGAGACTGTGCCCCGGAAGGCTATTTTAACTCGTCTATTAAATAGGGCGATTATCCAAATTGTCGAAAACGCTTAAAATTTTACTTTTAAAATTTTTATTAACTTTACAATAAATCATATAACATTTATAAACACATTAACAATCATTTTGACTCATTTCGAATCAAAATCCGATTAATTGCATTTTTATATTATTAAATCCTATTATTAAATTAATGTAAAATTCCAAATTCAATCTATTAACTTTTAATTTCTTCCAATGGTCCAATATTAAAACTCAAACCCAATTAGACCTAAATTAAATTTTAGAATCTAATTTTATCTCCATTTACACTCTAAATTACCAATTACCCCAATTCTAATATTGAATTCGTATTATTCAGTTACCAATTAAATTCCAGATTCAATATTTAATTATTGTTCTCAATTATTTGAAATTGAATAGAATTACTATAACTAAAAATTATAGCTTATTTTATTTCAAGATTCAATTTATAATCCATATTCAACATTTAAAATGAATTAAATGTTCAAATTCAACGGCTTAAAAATACGGGATGTTACATTCCTCCCCCCTTATAAAATTTCGTCCCCGAAATTTGCTAGGGTAGAAAATACCCTTCAACCCATTTACTTACCCAATTTGCTTAGTTAAAAGCTTATATTTACTTTCCCAAAATTCTTTAGTTAAGTCCCCAAACTCATTTGGTGTACTTGTTCTAAAGCTTTAATTTTAACTTGTAAGTTTCCAAGATAATTACAAATTTTCCCAAAATCCCAAAAATTTTCTAACTCCCCAAATTTCCGGAAAAATTTGGCAGAGTCTCCCCTGTACGGAGGAGCTTTTGCGATATCGCGATACAAATAAATATATATACATCGACCCACACGGTCGGAAACCAAAACATATCACAATATATATATCATTTCCCAATTATATTTGCGTAGGCGTACCTTTTTAGCAAATTTTAATAGCGAGCGGCTAATATTACGCTTATACGTGCTCCAACTCTCTCGAATGCCTTCTATACCTGTACTATACTCAACAAACACATTAGTTTTCAAAGATTTGAACATTATAACAACATTTCCAATATAATGTAAGTCAACATATCAATTTCATCATCCATTCAAAAACTTTGTATGATCTCATGAGTAAATCATATTTTATAACATGCACAAGGTTCATTTCTAATGCCAAACTCCATTCCATTTCACACAAATGATTTTCATACAAGTTTATCATTCTCAATTTGTAATTACTACCACCAAACCATATTCACTTCAATATTATATATGTGTGCCTTTAATCCATTTCCTTTTCTTTTTAATTAGCCTGCATTTACAAACAAACACACTAAATAGGTTCCAAACCATTTATTAAGATTTTAGCCCATTCTATTTTCATCCAATCTGACTTCATTTTACTTCACTTGAAGGATTTACATTCAAGTTCACTATATAATATTAATTACAACCAATTCATTTCTATTTCAATATGATTAATATATGCCTTACTTATATTTCCTTATTTTAACTTATATTCCCAATTTGATTTACAATCAAATTTCATTCTAAACTTGAATCATTTGCATTTCTTTTATGATTCATTTCCATTCATATGCAAACATCAGTTAATAACATGTCAATCCTTTCCAATTAATTCAAGAACCAATTATTTGCTTACTTTAAAATATTTATCTTCATTTACCACAATTCGACAAATTTACAATGCAAATTTGCATGTTATTCATGGAATAACCCATTACTTAAGCTTATAATAGTTTTAAAATTAATTCCCACTTATATTCATATTAATTTATCAAATTCTGCATGATTCACAATCCAAGCATTCTTATTCCATTTCAATTATCAAATCAATCCTTATTCTCACTTTTCAAATTTATTAATCATCTTAAGTTTATTTTTATTATATTATTATTATTATTACTATTATTATATATATTTTTTATTTTTTTTCATAGTTATATAAGTCATTCCATTCTTATTTACAACTCATATATTCTTTCTTCATCACAATAATTATCTTAAAAGTCATTTGCTTGCATTCAAAATTTTATTGTCCAAACAAATTTCATTTAAAGCTATTCCATAAGCCTAAAAATAACCATCTCATCATCTTCTTAAATGATTTCAATTCCATACTATCTCAATTTATTTCCATTTTAATTGATTCTTACCAAATCAAACCATTTACAAATTTTAATCCCACTAGCTTAAACATTCAGCTTAACCACAATTATTTAATTTGCTTAAGCTTTCTTTACAATATCTCCATTATCTTCTTATAAATCAAATTTTCATCCAAATCAATTCCAATCCATTTACAACTTTATTTTATTAACAAAGAGACATTTAAATTATTTCACTTCTTGGAACCTACTTACAATTCAAACCATCATTATTATAATTCAATTCCATTTTCATTCACACTTCAATATTTGTTACCACAATTATATCCCAATCCAAATCAGGATTCTTATTTACCTTCAAATTTTGACTAACTATCAAATTCTATCCATTACAATACAAATCCCAATTAATTATAATTCAATTTGGTCACTAACCTAATCCGTATTAGGTTTTAATTCCCTTCCTCAATTCCCTCTGAATTCATTTATAATATCACCATTTTCCGATTATTCTTTTAACAAGATTTACATTTTCTACCTTTCCCTTTCATTCCTTTAAATAGAATCTAAATTTCATTCAACATCATTTGTTACACAACTGAAATTTAGTTTCAGTTTCATTATCAAAACAAATTCCATTTTCCCCATACATAATTTTAAAACTCATTTGCTCACTTAAGAATATTCACCTTTATATTTTCACTTTCTTCATTACACTTTACATTTCATTTACGGTTAAGTTTTGAATTTTCCACACTATTCAACTCTTTCCATTAATAAATTACAATTCACTTCTATTCAGGAGTTTAGATTGTTTATTTAAGTCCATTTCTATTTTATGATCACAAGTTCAAATTATAACACTTAATAACTTAAGAATATGAATTTCTTTATGCAATTATAAACAATTTACATTTCACCTTTATATCCAATTCAATTTAATTTTAATTCATTTAGATTTAATCCAATTTCAAATTCTCAATTTTAATTTTCCATATACAAGTTCAAAACTTGTTTACTAATTTAAGTTCATTCATTTCCAATTACTCAAATTAAGTTTTAATTCCAAGATTAAAATTTTCATTTCTTCTTTCTTACTTAATACCAACTCCAATTCTTTTTAAATCGACTTTATTTACAAGTTATATAGTTGATTCATTTTAACTTTCACATTTTTATTCTAAGCAGAATCTCCAGAATTCAATTTACCCGGATTTGTTTCAAAACCATTTTAAAAAAAAATCAACACATTCCTATTTGATATTCAAATCAAATCTCCAGATCTCCAAAACAGTTTATTTATACCAAAAAAAGATTCCCCATTTTGAAATGTCCAAAACAACTGTTATACCCAACCAGTCCAAACAAATTAGGGAAACAACCCATCACTTTAGAAACTCGAAAATGAATTCTAATGATGTGGCCAACATCATCAGGATTATTTTCCAACGACTGAAGTGAGTTCAATGCCTTCTTACTTTCCCAAATACATTTCAAAACAGTTCCCATTCAAAAATACTTTCCAAATCAATATTCCAACATTGACTTCAAACACCTTCAAATCTCAACAAACATTTCAAACTTTCCCAGGATTTTAAATTTCCAAACTTTTATTTTTATTACATTTAAAATTCTTTCCAAGACTTCCGGAATTTAAATTCTGGTTTAATTGTAATTTAGTTATCTTTTTTTTTTGTACAATTTATACTTATAGAATTTATTTGGTTACAACCATTTCAAAATTTAGATTAGATTTTAGATTCCTATTTAATTATAGATATCCACATCTAAACAAACAAACATATATAATAATATCAGAAAATTTATTCTTTTTATATCAAAATATAATTTTGGGTAAAATTATTTCATTTACCCACTTTTAAAACGTTACTATGTCGGTTTATCTTGTTTAAGAGTTTAGAAACCCCTATCGATACGGTTGTACTTCCCGCACCGGCCAGAATTCATAAACACTCAACCGATCAGTCAACACAGTATGAAAACAATTTTATATTCACTAACAAGTATGCTCTCATAGATATTATTACTCTCAAGTCATTATAGAGTACTATTGACTCTGTTTAATGAGTAATTACCCCACCAAAGCCTAGGTTGTCGCCAACCTAAGCTCTGATACCAAGTGTAACAGCCCGCAAATCTGTACCCCTTGAATCAACACTATTCTACCTCTATTAACTCAAAAGGCACAGAAATACGAACCATTCGGGTTAAAGAAGAAGAGATTGAAGAAGAAGAAACTAAACAATATCAGAATCTCACAGTCGCAGCGGAATAAAATATAATAGTAAATATAGAACTTTACACAAAATGAAATCTATAACTTGTTTATACATCACATCATCAGAGTATCTCATACATCAACAATTACCAATCAGACACCATACAATCGTAGCAGCGGAATACACATATATATAGTTACATATAATACTTCTCGGACTCCAGCTCCTCTCCTGCTCCATAGCATCCTGCCCTGAACATATAATACTCGGTCTGACCCGAGCATTATAATGAAATAACACCTGAGTCAGTCTGGAATGCCAGTAGATAATAATGCATCCAAATTGATTATTAAAGTTTCAAAAAAAATCCTTTGAAAACAAAAGCATCTCGTAAGACCACGCCACAAATAAACATGTCGGGTTTTTACCTTACGATAGCTAAAACACTTTTTATAGAAATCCTCTGATATTATAATAGGGTCTATTCACAAATACTTATAAAATAGCCGAAATTGTTACATGATTAAATTCCATCTACTAGCCACAAAAGTGGGTAATACAGAAAAACTCGTACAAGGCTCGTAGGGAAAATGGATTTCCAACAATGACTAAGCACTGGGGTACCACCTGTCACAGTACGGGGCCTAGATCACCGTACCGAGGATTACTCCCTTCATCCCCTACAACACAAGGCCGGAACCATTCCTTACTGAACAGTCCCGAACAAGATAAACCCCGTGGTTGACGCGACCAACCACCCACTAAGCCGAAATATATAAAAAGGGACATCTGGACAGGGGAAATATCTTGTCCTGCTTGGGCATGACCTACCTAACCTTGCTGCATATCCCCTGATTTTCAGTCATTCCCGGTTGATGAGGCTTGTGGCTAAGCGTTACCTTTAGAACGTTTTCACTTAGAATGCCCATCGTCCACCTGACGATGTTTCACAAGCATTCGTCCATACAAGTCCGTCCCGGGTTCGGACGGAACACCGAAGGCACTATTCCTACTACATCCATTTTGGAAATATCCTCAAGATTAGTAGCGACTAGCCCTTGCACTTCACTGCTCCATCTTCGACTCCGAACACGTTTTCGCACGAAACGTACAAACCGGATCGAAGTGGTTTTCGAGAAATAAATCTCGATTCCCGTTCTCTTCGAAACGATCAACGCATTGTTCAATATTGATAGTCGGTGATTTAACTATCAATTTATATTCATAAACATCCATAAACATCCATCACACCATAAATAATTCCCATATTATTTATTTACCCAAATATCTTTACAAGATATATTTCCAAAGTTTCAAACTCATTTGAAAACAATTTCCCAAAACTCTTCCTTTACAAGGTAAATCCTTTACCATATATTTCCATTGGAAATAACCAAGTTCAAAATAACTTAGTTTGAAAACAGTTAAAAACATTTTATATTGAAATATACTTTTAAATACGTAAATTCACTTCTAGTTAGTTACCCAAAATATAATTTCAAAATATGTACAGTAAAACCATTTATTAAGATATAAACTTTGATTTTAAATAAGGTTTTTAATAAACTAAAATTTAAAAGTAGTGTTTTTAAATAAGATAAATACTCATTTCAAATGACTTAAGTCCAAAACTAGTCTTTTAAACAAATCCATCTGTAAAAATAATTATTAAGGTATTTATAAAATTTACTATTGCTAATTATTAATAATTATTTTTAAAATAATAATTTCCAAACACACCTTTAAACAAGTTTGAATTTTTAAAACTTTCTTTTTTATAAAATCAGTTTAAACTCGAACTTGGTTATCCCAAGGAATCTCATTTCCACTTAAACATCACAGAAATCCTTCTCACGATTTCTGTCGATTTATTTCAATTTAGTTTTATGGTTTAATAACATAAATTTATTTTCACATTTATCAATTGATAACATTTCTCTTTGTTTATCATTCCAGATTTTACAAATTTCCAACTTCCATTCTAAATAAATTTCAAATTTTAATTCTTTAAAATTCATTATTTAACAATATCTTTTATTTCTTTAGAATTTAATTCCTCCATTTATAATTAATTATGGATTTATAATTTACTCAGCAATATTCAAATATAAATTTCATTCCAGTTTTCCACCCAAACAGATTCTAATTTTTATATTCCTTTAAATTCCTTATTTATAAATTTTCTTAAATTCTTTTGAAAATCCAATTTAATTTGTTTAAAACTCCTGGGCTTATAGTTTATCCCACAATATCACAATGAAATTAAATTCCAAATTTATCAATCACAATATATAAACAGGCATCATCATCAACTATAAAAATATTACTACATTGTGAGGAATCCAGTTGGATCCCTCCAACCTGTTTTCCCTGCATCCACAAATATTAGCACATCACATAAATAAATATCAATCCATACTGATAATAACAATAATATGCAACCAATCACACAGGTATTTAAATATTTATTATTTAAATCAGCCAATATCCAGATGTGAGTGAGAATAACTCACCTTGAGTTCGGCGAGCGTTCGAAATTTAAATTAAACCGAACGATGTTCGATTTAACTCAAATTTCTACTTGCCCGGAATGACTTCGGATCTGCACCATCTCGTAGTACGCGTCGCTACAAGTCCAACGTTTCCAGTTTCGTCTAAATCTGATAACGTATGGAATAGATATGAATTTTCAAGGTTTAAATAACATTTTAAACAAATTTCTTCTATTTTATTCACCATATGAAATCCTAGCCGCTAGATCTATACCAAAATCAAGGCCGCGTATCTCTTCTTCCACACGCACGTTCCAGGAACGAAGAACCCATCGCACGCGACTTAGGTTTAGATGCCGCTCCACACACGAACTCCGAGATAACGATCAAGCACCACCACGCGGAAGCTCGTATCGACCTCCACCTTTAGCCGGAGCAAGGCCAAGCTCGGTTGAGCCACCCTCTCGAAAAACGCGCCCGTTCCATGCACGGTTGCGATCGAACTTCCCCCACACGACGTGAAATCCAATCTCCTCTGTTGGATCTGAAGCTCCCGACGAACTCTTCGACTTTGCAATTGGAGATATTCGAAATTGTAGCTTAGATTGAGAGATTTTTGAGGGGAAACGAAAGTGATTCACGGCCATTGAAAAGTTGGATGCGGCTGGGAACAAAATAACTAGGGTTTAGTGGAATTTAATGAATATATAATATAATTTAATATTATTTTAATAATACTCTTCTCAATTTAACATCGTATGCAAACGAACTCCTAATCTCACATTCCGACCGGCGTTCCTAGGGTTTTTTCGCGTCCCGGACACAATGGAACAGGTTTCGTAAGCTAATTCGGTCGTATGTGCGAGTTACGAGATTAAACGATCAATTTAAAATTAAACCGATTAAAACGATTTCGATGCGTTTCGAGCTGCCGGGGTCAAACGAAAACTCCGATTGCTACGAAAATTGAAATCCGATAATAACTAACTATTACGGATCCAATGGAACTAGTTTCGTCGAATTTCATGAATGTGCCCCGGAAGGCTATTTTAACTCGTCTATTAAATAGGGCGATTATCCAAATTGTCGAAAACGCTTAAAATTTTACTTTTAAAATTTTTACTAACTTTACAATAAATCATATAACATTTATAAACACATTAACAATCATTTTGACTCATTTCGAATCAAAATCCGATTAATTGCATTTTTATATTATTAAATCCTATTATTAAATTAATATAAAATCCCAAATTCAATCTATTAACTTTTAATTTCTTCCAATGGTCCAATATTAAAACTCAAACCCAATTAGACCTAAATTAAATTTTAGAATCTAATTTTATCTCCATTTACACTCGAAATTACCAATTACCCCAATTCTAATATTGAATTCGTATTATTCAGTTACCAATTAAATTCCAGATTCAATATTTAATTATTGTTCTCAATTATTTGAAATTGAATAGAATTACTATAACTAAAAATTATAGCTTATTTTATTTCAAGATTCAATTTATAATCCATATCCAATATTTAAAATGAATTAAATGTTCAAATTCAATGACTTAAAAATACGGAATGTTACATTATATATAATAGAAAATCCATAAATGGTATGCTTTGTGATAGTAGTTACAAAATGTTGTAATTGTAAGTAATTTATCATACTGAAACAAATATACCATTTTAAATGTTCCTAGTCTAGATACATTAAGACTGGATATCGATGTATATGTTGAGACTAGAGTACGTAACGCGCTTCAAATATTTGGCAGTGTATTGCTTATGGCTGTTGGGGGCATCAAGGTTTTTATGTACTGATAGTTATTGGATAACTATGGAATGAGATACCATATAGTTTTCTGTTGGTTAATATAATTATGGTCAAGCAAAGAATATCGATGTGACTAATTTACACAGTTCTCTCAACTTGAGAATACCGTTGATCTTTAATATAGAAGCTTTGCTTTGATTATAATTAAATCATGGCATGGCGTCCATCGAACAACTATATTTGAGTCGAATGGAAGAATTGAAAGTGAAACACTATTCGAAAGAGGATTCATCTTCTACGTTATATGAGGTTAGTATCACGGTCAACAGAAGTCGACGCAAAGTCAAAGTCCCTAGCTAGAGCATTTCGGATGGTAATAATTGTTATTATTGAACCAAAGGCTTAGTGTTTGGACTATAAAGAATGTGGATGATATTGGAATTTTGACCATTACCAAATTCCATAAATCCAAAGTGATATAATTTTGGCGAAGAGAATTGGTGTAAATAATTATCACTATAAGGTACCACTTATAATAAGTAAAAATGGATTTTACCAAGATGTGTAAGCGATGAATTCAGCCAAAATGTCACATCACCCTCTAAGTGACGTATGAACGGTAATATTTCAATTGTTTAATATTAATCGCCGACTGAATTTACAACTTTGAACTGCACAACCATAATGATGAATTCTCCGAAAAACCATATGATTTAATTAATTTATAGAAAGTTGTAAATCAATTATATTAACTAGTATTTGAGAAATATTAAATAGTATTTATTTTACTTGATGTTTGGGAGTTATTTGTAATTATTTGAATGCATTTACAAAAGTTATATTTGCATGCATTGATATACGATATCATGGTAATTAAATAAAAGATAATTACATGCGTCAATTTATGGAATCTTACATCATTTGATGGCATGTAATTTTCAGCTAAACCATGTAAAGAAATAGGAGTGAAAAGAGAAAGTTAATTGAGAGAATTTAATTAGAGAAGTTTTAATAAAAGAATGGGAAAGGTTTCCTTCTTTCAAATAAAAAATATTCTCTAATTCATTAGGTACGTACAATTAAGTCTCATTTTAAACTTCTTTTTGTAACTTTTTCGATTCTACCCTTCTCTAATGGATGAAAATATGTGTGACGACCTGTAAATCCGTACACTTTGAATCGACAATAAAGCACACATGTCCGACCTAAAAAGTACAGATAGACTGAAAGTCAGGAGAAATAAAAGAAGAGAGGAGATGAAAGAGAGAAGATAGAGCAAAACAGAAAAATATAGAATCTCACATCACAGCAGAAAACATATAATATCATATCAATGATCTTTACAAAACAAAAACTGTATATATACATACATCAATCAGATTTCAACAATCAATCAATAATCATCAACCTGGACAATTACAATAACTTGTCCTTACAATTGTCGGTAATATACAACAACAATAATACGCAGCGGATAATCAAAACAGATATGTGTATATGAAAATGAAGATCTCCAGCTCTCCTGCTGAAGCATCAAGAGCATCAATCTAAACTTGCCAATATGCTCGTTCTGACCTAAGCATTGAAAGGAAAGAACGCCTGAATCAGTCGGGTAAACCAGTGTGAGAAATACACTCAACTGAATTTATTAAATTACCAAACTTTTCCTTTATCAAAACAAAAGTATTTCATAAGACACGTCCACACAAAACGCGGACATGTTTTTACCTTACGATAGCTAAAACATTTCATATCAAATCCTCTTATATTATACTAGTGTCTAGTATATACAAAGAATATTAATCATAGTCGAAATGGTTACCCATATAGCATTTTGAGGCTATTCATTACACCTTTACAAACAAAACCACAAGCTCATAGTGGGGTATGGATTTCCATATAAATAACTAGGTGAATGGACTATCTTCCCATAGTACATCTTTAGAGGAATGTGCCAAGGACCAACAAAAGGGATCCTCTAGTAACACATAATCGACCCATCTCTATAACTAGATGGTACCGAATATGTCATCGTCCGTTCGTTATCGACCTTTTTCGAGGGCCCTCAAAGCATAAAACCACAATAATCAGATACATGACTTCATATCATGTGAAGATATATCTAGAAGAGGATGATCATATCCTACTTGGAAGCGACCCACTTATTCTGCCCTACCTAGCGCTGTTTTGGTAATTTCCTGTTGATGAGGCCTAAGGTAATGATCAACTTTCACAAATCACGTATCACATCAATTTGAATGCCATACGGCCATTTCCATTGACTACTAATTGCCTTTCGTAAAAATACAACCCTTGAGCTCATACGTCTCAAGGAGGGTGTTAAGCTAAGTGAAGTTGCCTTCTCCGCCATCATTGATGTACTTTTGTAAAAACCAATGTACGCAATCTGTAGAAATGCAATGTCAGACAAACATCCATACAAGTTGTCCAGGAAAAGGGAAAACCGAAGGAACTTTCCTACCACATCTTGTCTGGAAATCCCTAGAATTAGTAGCGAATAGTCCTTGCATTGGACCATTGCTACTATATGTATATTGGAATTTTAACCTCAAAAGATCAACAAGCAGTCTTCCACTATGAAAATCCTGAAAACCAATATCATGACAATCTGCACAATCAAACGAATATACGTTGGTCTGAAGTGGTTTTCAAATAAATCTGATCCCCGTCTTTTCGCACCAACAACTCAAAAGCATTTCTCAACCTCACACAGAAACTAAGTCTCATAGACTTATCACGTCTCTAACTTTCAACTTGCTACCCTTCGGCCAAGAAGGAAGCTCGATAGATTGGAGTAATACTCCACACTACACGAATCAACATCCTCAACACAAACGATAATCAAGCCTACACAGAAGGCTACGTACTAAGTGTACGACTAAATAGTTCCCACATCAAGTCAAGGAACTATGAATGGCCAAATCTGATAGTCGGTTATTTAACTATGAAAGCAAACAAACAAATATTTAGCACCATATACAATCACTAGGCCCTTTTAATAATTCTTTTATTAATTCAATAATTTGCCAAATATTCACTTCAAATTATCTTTAAAAAGATATATTCTCAAAATCCATTTCAAATTTTATATTGGAAAACATTTCCATATACTTATTTTATAATAAGTAATTCACAAACCAATTTATTTTCAACACTTAGGAAATATTACATATATTTAAATTACGATTAAGTATATATTTTATTCTTTAAGGAAAAGATTCTTTTAAACACATTTATTCGGGTCAAAATGAATGTTGTGTAAAACATCGTTATGACAACCTAAAATCATTAGTATAGGGATTCGATAATTAGATAGATATATAAATCCCATATACTATACCAAAACATTTTCTTTCGAAAATCATTTACTATAACAACAGTGTTATAGTCCATCATTTCCTTATTTCTCGAAACGTCCATTTCAACAATGAATGTTGAAATCTATGGTTTTGATACTTAACACACTTTAAAACATCTTCAAATCGTTTAACTCAATCTAAAAATATAACTTCCCAAAACATTCATTTAATTTAAAATATTATTCACTGCCCAAAATCGTGAATATAGTTTATTTACCAAATCCAATATTTATACACATTTATTAAAGGATAATCCATTGTCCAAAATCATGGATTTAATTCTTTAACCAAATTCAAAACTTCTACATATTTATTAATGGATAATCCACTGTCTAAAATCGTGGATATAATACCTTTAATAAACTTATATTTAAACTTATCAAATTTAATTGATTTTGGATTTATAAAACAATGTTTATAAATTCCATTTATATATTATAAAAACTTTCATATATAAAATCAAATTCCATTTATTATTTTATAAGAATTTCAACGTATAAAATTCCTTAATTAAAAAATTCTATTTAGATCTCATTTACACTCAAAAATCCAATTTATAAGTTAATTGCTTATAAATCATTTATATAAAAAATCCATTCATTTTATAACTTCACAATTCGTAAATCTTATTCACTTATAAAATCCATTTATAAATTTATTTTAAACACTTATTAAACTCATTAATAATTCAATTATTTTTATTTATAAAAATTCCATTTTATAAATCTTATATACATACCATTTGATAATTCCAAAAATCCCAATTTACTAAATTTTACAAAATATTTAACTCCATATTTCAAAAATCACATTCTGATTACATTTCCTAAAAATCGTAATTTTTGTACTATAAAAATTATAACATTTATATATTTAAAATAAATTCATTTCCTTAACCATTCGAAAATTCAATAAAACGTATATTTCCAAAATCACTTGAAAAATCCTTTTTAGTTTGAAATCACCACTTGAACAATTTTAATTTTCCAAAAATAGGCACAACGCTGCAACAACACTAAATACATCATTTATGGGAACTAAAACATCAAATATCACATAATAATCGCATATATCACAATATCTATAAATAAAACCAATACTAGGGAGGAATCTAGTTGGATCCCTCCAACCTATCACTTGAACCAAATTACATATTAGAAATATATGTACGAATGTCCGCTTCGAGGCAGACGCGCATGCAAAGGGTCATCCGCTCATACATGGAAATGTATAGGGCCTCATCTACTCCAATAGGTAGGAATATGTCCAAATACCAATCAATATATATATATATATATATATATATAATATATCATATATCACCCAAATATCCATCAATCATCATAAATAAATTTTATTCTCACTTATATAAAATATCAATGGGTCAGAAAGAGTGAGTGGTACTCACATTGATTTCAATAGCAGTTGTAGTTTTTATTCCGAATAAAATTAAATGAGCGTTTAATTTTATCCAAAATTTACATTAGCTCCAATCAACTCTAAACCAACTTTAAAAATATAATGCTCTTTAATAAAGACCCAACGCAATTCATTTCGTTAAAACCGGACCTCGTATGAAGAAGTTATACTTTTTTAAAGTTTACATGATTTATTATACAATAATTTAATAATTATTTTTATTTTTATTTAACCTTTTACCGTGGTCGTTCAATTTCCAAAACCTATATCTTAGTTGTGATTTTTCTTCTTCTTCCCCTTCGTCGGCAGCATTGGGATGTCGAGATAGAGAAGGAAATAACTGCTTCGAGTTGATGATATTGTAAGTGGGCACTGGGTCTCAGAGAGGTTTTAAAGTGGTTAGGGAAAGCATCGAGGATCTCATCCTCGTCTGCAATCTGGTTGCTGTTACGGTGATGCTTGTAATGTGGTTGGATCTTTATCTTTCATTGGCAAATCCATGGAAGTAGGCTGTATTCAAATCCCTTTCCTTAAGCCATTGGGATCTAGATCTTTGCTTCCATGCTAGCTCCTCTTGTCTTAGAATCCTTTCCAGCACAACTTCAAGCAACCTCAACTCCACTCTGTTAGAGGAAGCTAAAAAGGTGCTCTCTTCCAATATGTTAAATCCGAGGTCTTGTCGTGAAGACTCTTTCTTTTTGCTTGGGGACACTTAGAGGCCAGTGGAATAAATCTTTGGAACTTTTAATAAGAGTCTAAATTTAGTGACCAGGACCTTAATAGTTGGACTAAAAACTATAATAGATTTCCAAAGCCTCTCTACCATGTCTTCAAACCTAGGTTCAAGCATCCAAAAATTTCTAGTTTGAAGTGCGGGCGGTGGATGAACTGTTTCCAGTGATAAGAAGCACCTTACAGTGATCTAAAATAAAAGAGAGGAGGCTAAATTCAGTGGAGAGAGGATGCGTGGCTTCTCAAGATAAGTTCAGAAAGAATCAATCAAGTTTTGCAAGAGTTGGAGATGAATACTTATTGGATCAAGTGAAAGCATGATTATTTATATGCAAATCAATTAGGTCACAAAGGGAGATAAAGTCGTTGAACCCATCCATATCTGAGTCGGAACCCAAATGATTCCTTTTAGTGGAATCATGTTATATTGGAGTCGTCACCTAAGATCGAAGGGTACTTGATTGGGACACAAATTCGGAACAAGCATCCTAAAGTTTCAAATGATGTGGCTAGATGTGTGGCCCGTAGACATTTTAGAAAGCGTAGGTTACCTCAAAAGGGATGTGTTAAAGAATTACGCATAGGATAGTAGAAGACTTGATCGATTGTAAAGGGTCCACCTAGACTCATCCCAAAGAGCAACGATCCCTCTCGGACCCAATAGCATCCAAAGAGTTCCAACTAGTCAAAATATAACCACCTAAGTGTCTAATTCTACCATGGGTCTGATTACAAAGTTTTGACTCTTGAAGAAAAAAATTCAGCTTCGAAGGTCTCATAAAATTCTTAATCAAGGTGCATTTAACCACATACCATAAATTATGAACATTCCATGGTAGAATCTTCATTGGGGAACAGAAACTTTATCCTTTTCCAAATTCTTAATTACATAAACTAAATTTAAGGACGGACTAATACCAAACTTAGATGCAACTGACATAATTGCAGAATGATTAAATGAAGAAAGAATTTTGAGAATAAAAACACTACCGTCTAAGCTGTGGCCTATGCTCATGGATCGTAAGTAGACACTTCTTCAGACAGATGGAATCACTGGTGGGGGTAAGGACTGGGCAATTGATGTAGCGGCCTGGCAAGTTGGTGAGGTATTGAACATTCTCAAGTGTCGATTTCTACTGCCTAGCCCAAGACATTATGCAAACAAGCAAGTTTCCTATCATAATCAAGATATATCTTGAACCAGGTAACGGTCTCTCTCTGCAAAAGTAATCTACACAAATTGGGAAAACTGAGTTGGCGGCCAAGCAAATGGTCCAAGAATGTCGAAAAGGAGCTTCATCGTATTTGGAGGATAATACAATTACCCTCTTCTTGAATGCAATCTCTTCTCTCCTGTCCTGCAACTCCGCCTCTTCTGAAAAAACATAATCAGCAAACTAAGAGGGGAAAGACCTATCCATGTCAGCAATCCTTCATCACTAAATAAATAGATCGGTTCCTCCGTCTATAGCTTATGGTAGTCCGCTTCGCTAATAATGATATATTCCAGCTTGATAAGGGGATAACGGCGAATCCGGTGGTCAAAATTGAAACTGCAATCATGATTGAATGCTTTAGCTACTAGGGATTTTGAAATTGTGAATGATTTATCCAGCTTGATAGTGACAAAGGTGAAGCGATTGTCTTGTGAAGCCCATGAGCACTGGCCCACAATGATGAACTCGCCCATCGCTTGATGCTACACACCTATTGACCACCGTTAATGAATGTGAATTCCCGGCCTTACCATATTCCTTTTTCCTTTAGAATCCCTTCTTCCACCTCTGGATTTCCTACCAAATGGAGGTCGTGGTGCTAAGTTTCTATTATACATTCTCCCCGATCTAAAAAGACATCTTGGAGAATCAAATAAGGTGGAAGCACCAAAGAAGGCTTGGATAGCTGATCAATCATCTATTGATAGAGCAAAGAGAGTCAATGTGCCTAAAGAAGCCGATGTAAATGCATCTAAGTGCCAACATTATTATAGTACTTCGCATGGCCGTTCAGATCCATAGAGGAATGGTGGGAGGCCCTTGATTCGGATCCTAGATGGCTTAAAGAACTCAATGGTCGAGCATTCACCTTTAAGGCTATTGTTTTGCGAAGACTGTTCAACAATCTTTATAGAATAACCCTTTATTAACGGCAAATGAAATGAGATGGGGATTGGGGAATCTAACAATAAATGAGTAGTTGTTGTAAAACGAAAATGTTCCAGCCACTTTGTCCAAAATGAAGCTCCAGGCAGCCGCACAGATCCACCGTAGACTAAAGTCCAGTCACCATCGAGAAAATGACATGCATTTGCACATCGAGGAGATTCTCCTTTGATGCATGCATGTTGGAAATGGTGGGGACTAAAAAGGAAATACGATTAAATTTATCTAGTTTGGAGATAATCAATTAGGAATCAACATTATGTGGGATAGTATTAAGAGATATTTGATCGACCAAGAATTAGGAGATAACCCGTGTGGGCCTATCTTGAGTCATCGCATCAGCTTGCAAAGAATTAAACACCGCAGCGAAATTTAGCTCTTTTTTTCACATTTTGCATAATAGTTCCCCATTTTCCCATAATGAAAACATAACATTGGCTTTCGGCAAACACGTGCGAATTGGCCAAGCAGCCCACAACGAAAACATCGGCCTTCAGCGATTATCTTTGACACCTAATACTAGATGCTTCCCTTCGAAGTCTTTATAGGAAATTCCTGGTTTGAATTTGAAATTTACGCATGAAGCCTAGTGGGAACTGTAGGAGCGGATGGAGCAGGAGATTTTAACACGTCAACATAGGATCGTCGGATTGCTGAAGGTTCGATAGACAAAGTTGACATAATAGTCATAGGATCGGGGAAGACCCTCACCTTTGGAGCTGGATTTTGATTCTACCAAAATGTTAGAAGCGGGGCTTCTTTGGATTGAGATGGGCCCTTGTCAGGAGGAAGCGTGAAAATTTGGAGTTGGAAGAGGGGGCATGAAAGAAACAGACATGTTAAATAAAACCTTTTTTTTTGGAAAGGCTGTATTCTTTTTTATATGATACTGGAGTATTAAAGTGTTCAAAATAAATAAATACGATGATTATAAATAGTTTTGTCCAGTTAATATGCATTTAATGCATATAATATGAACTGCTAACGTAATGAAATAATAAATAAATATCTTTCATTGTACCGAAATGCACATACTTTAAACTAGAATCTTGAAAAATACCATACGTATAATTTTCGAATGTGGATTTCATCGTATTCACATCCGTATCCATTTTTCTAGATATAGAATATTTATCCCCTTTTGGTTACGGATGCGGTAATTTTTGGATTTTTCAGGTATCCATTGACAGCCCTACTATTATCAACTAGTCATCCCAAATATAACCAATACTTATATCATCGTATATTGTGCTATATATACTTATATTTTTAATCGGCAGGCGGTTACACACACACATCCCAATTTCATACTCATTAATTCCTACGCTTAGGATTCTAGAACATACCAATATGTACATTTTCATGGAACTTTTACTTTCACATCCTAATATGTTATCCTAATACGTTAGAGTTATCCTTTTCAAAAAGGATTAATACCGTTACTACTTTTCATAAATTACCCAAAAATAAGACTTTTATTCCATTTGAAATTACAAGAAATTATCTTTATTCTTTTATTGAAATAGACAGTGCAAACTATAGAGAAGAATCGCCATGCCTTACAAATCTATTTCCTTTTTGTTATGTTCCTTGTTATTTCAAACAATGCACTTTTATACATGTGGAATTGGATAATTTACGGAAATTATGCATAAATAAATACAAGTGTACCCACAACGCTTTCAATAAATTAAAACATTGAAATTCACATTTCAGGTTAAATAAGAACAATCAAAATTTATTAATAGTTTACAACCCATTAGTCATAAATCTAGAATAAATCTTGTAATCTTATCAACATTCTACTTTAACAAATTTCGGAATTGATTTTCTATTTTCCAAACTAGGGTTTAAATTCTGTTCCTATTCTAATTACCTAATTTACAGAATATGTAGAAGAGATTTCAATAGAAAGCATTTGCATAGACATCATAATTAAATAAAAATCAATGATAAAAATTTCAATGTTATATATGTCATATCATTTCACACTCACCTTTCAAACTTTCCAAATCTCCCAGATCCGAATCTATCACTTTAGTTGACTCATTCTTTTTTCAAATCCAAAAGTATGCATAACAAGATAAATAAATATTCATTAGAATTACAGTTCTAAAAGAAGATTTGAATTAAGTAGAACACAGATTTATAATTATGAAACTTACCGTTTTCCGCAGCATCGATTCATTCCTTCTCTTTTTCTCATTTATTTTTATCTTTCTCCGATTTATATATATAATATAATATTTTATAATTAATAGAAATAACAGAGAAGCGAATTTGTAGAGCTCCTCTACTTTGATAAAAAAATATGAAAAAAAATGTAAGGGGCTAGGTGTAACAACCCGGATATTTTAACGATTTTTATTAATTTAATTAACCGGTTTGGTGTGAAATTTAATAATAAGTATATATATAAATAAAATAAAATTTTGAAATATAAATATGATATTTGGAATGCGTCTAATTAAAAATAGCAATAGGTAAATTTTCGTCCGAAAATATGAAAGTTTATTTCGTGCGCAAATTCACTTCAATTTAATCAGTTAAAAAGCGATGAAAATAGAATGTTTTCGGAACCTAAATATTTTTACATAGAAAAATTCTAAACCATCTTCTGAGCAAATGCTATTTTTCGTTTTTCCAAATTCGGACATCTTTAGCTCCGTCGATCTTATTTTTCTGTGTTTTTCACGCATTTTCCGCTAGTAGGAAAATTCGAATTTTTATAATTCAAATCGTACCACTGGTATTTGCATACCGTTTGATCGTCTCGTCGTGCTAATCTCTACAGTATATCCAATTATGTGTTTCGGTGTCCGATACATGACGAAACCTGTGAAACAGTGACGTATATCGGTACGGTTCAAGTTCATTTGTTTTTCGTGACCATCCAGTTTCCTACCGAGAACGTCAATAGCCAACAGTGTTTATTATTCTTAGAATTTAGCATGTGACTTTCACTATTCTCCATTCCCATTTAGTATCTGTTGGTTCCCAACATATCCAACTATTCGTTTTCTATGCTCTATCTCTCTGGGTTCTTCCATTCTAAAAGAAATATGAATAATATAGTAAGGAGTAAACTTATATTTCTATATCATGTTTCCTTCCCGATGCCTTGCTTACCCAAATTTCTGTTCTCCGCCTACCCTTATCACAGTTGTCTTTCTTTTATCACGTCCTCCATCTCCTTTTGTAATTGCCGACCCACCTCTTGGCATCAAATCCCGCCCAGTACTTTGATGTTGCCTATGACAACATGTAACAGCCCGCAAATCCGTACCCCTTTAGTCAACACTATTCTACAACAATCAACTCAAGTTGCACAGAAATACGAACCATTTGGGTTTAAGAAGAAGAGGTAGAAGAAGAAAATAGGAAAACAACAACAGAATCTAACCATCGCAGCGGAATAAAATATAATAAATAATAAATAATCTTTACTCAAAATCAACTATATCTGTTTACATATATTACATCATCAGAGTACATCAATCACAGCTCACATCAATAACATACAATGGATACATAACAACTTAAACAGCGGAAAATATATATATAAACAAGTACGAGAGTACGTATCGATATCCATCTCGTCTCCTGAGCCCCACAGCATCAAATCCTGTATCCTATAATACTCGGTCTGACCCAAGCATTACAGCTAAATAACACCCGAGTCAGTCTGGAATACCAGCGTGAGAAAATCACACCCAATTGATTATTAAAGTTCAAAAATCCTTTGAAAACAAAAGCATCTCGTAAGACCACGCCACAAATAAACATGTGGGGTTTTTACCTTACGATAGCTAAATCAATTTTTATAGAAATCCTCTGATATTATAATAGGGTCTATATACAAATACTTATAAAATAGCCGAAATTGTTACATTCATTAAATTCCAGCTACTAGTCACAAAAGTGGGTAATACAAACAAAACTCGTACAAGGCTCGTAGGGAGAATGGATTTCCAACAATGACTAGGCACTGGGGTACCACCTGTCACAGTACGGGGCCTAGATCACCGTACCGAGGATTACACACTTCATCCTCTGCAACACAAGGCCGGAACCATTCCTTACTGAACAGTCCCGAACAAGATAAACCCCGTGGTTAGCGCGACCAACCACCCACTAAGCCGAAATATATAAAAAGGGACATCTAGATAGGGGAAATATCTTGTCCTGCTTGGGCATGACCCACCTAACCTTGCTGCATATCCCCTGATTTTCAGTCATTCCCGGTTGATGAGGCTTGAGGCTAAGTGTTACCTTTTGAGAACGTTTCACTTAGAATGCCCATCGTCCACCTGACGATGTTTCGCAAGCATTCGTCCATACAAGTTCGTCCCGGGTTCGAACGGAACCGAAAGCACTATTCCTACTACATCCATTTTGGAAATATCATCAGGATTAGTAGCGACTAGCCCTTGCACTTCACTGCTCCATCTTCGAATCCAAAATCGTCTACACGAAACGTACATACCAGATCGAAGTGGTTTTCGAGAAATAAATCTCGATCCCGGTCTCTTCGAAATGATTAACGCATTTGGCCAATATTGATAGTCGGTTATTTAACTATCAATTAACATTCACAAACAACCATCAACCAATAAATAATTTTCCAAATTATTTATAAATCTCAAAAATATCTTCACAAGATATATTTCTATTTTCAATCCTTTGAAAACAGTTTCAAAACCCTCTTCCTTTTCAGAATAAACTTTCTCAATATTTTCTATTTCCTCTGAAATCACCAAGCAAAAAACTAGATTGTTAAAATAATTTAAAACACTTTACTTTAAAAATATACTTTTAAACATTTAAGTTAAATTACTTCAATATTTGTAAAAATACATACTATATGAGTATTTGAAAATAAGGTTACTTAATAGAATATGAAACTAGAAATTTCACTTTTGAAAACAAATACTAGGTCCCGTTTTAAGTAATTATTACTATAATAGATTTGTGAAAATACTTACTTTTGGATTTAAATATTAGAAATAATAAATTTTCTAAAACTTGCTTTTTACAACAACTTAAAAATCTTTAAATTTATTCAAAATTTTTCTTTAAACATGTACTTGGTTGTCCAGAGAAAAATCCCAGCTTCAATAGCTTAAATCAATTTCGCAAATTGATTTCCAATTTATTTTATTTGAAATAAATTCTTTTACTTATCAGCTCATTTCCAAATTCAGTAGTGATGGACTTTATTATTATTATTATTATTATTATTATTATTATTATTATTATTATTTTATTTCTTCTTTACTTTTTCAATAATCCAAATCTTAAATTCTAAATAAATGTTTGTTCTTTTTAATTAATAATACTATATTTTAAAATTCATTAACTTTCTGTTTATTCAAATTTTCCTTTCCATTCTCAGGATTCATTTATTAGAATTTTAAAGTCACTTTATTTCTTTTCCAAGTTATTCTTAAATTTATTCTATAATTATTTTACTTGCAATTTCACTTCTTTTATTTTCATTTCAAAAATCAAATTTATAATTTTGATAATTCATCATACCCATTATATCAACCAAGCCATAGCATTCAATACATCCACATAATTCATTATAGAATATCAAACAATCAGAACAGAGAATATAAAATAATTTAAATAAAAGTTGAGGGGTTCAGTTGGATCCCTCCAACCTGTTTACCCTGCATCCACAGACGTTAGCACAATATAATATGCCAATTCCAAAATATCATACCATATCACATCAATCAATTCAATTATTCAAACAATTATTTAAATTTAATCATTTAAATTTAAGTAACTGAGTGAGATTAACTCACCTTTTGTTTTTGTTAATTTGCAATCCACTCCATCTCGACTTGGTTCCTTGATTTTAGACCTTGTACAACAATTCACGATTCATTACTATTTGAATTAACCAAACAGTTAATCACTATTTAATAAATTTGACTAAAACTAAAGACTTAATTTACAACTAATGATTTAATTTAAAAATTAAATTTCCTTTGAATTAATTATTTCCAATAGTTGAAATAATTAGATAGGTAAATAAACGAATTAACCACCAAACTATTATTTAAAACAACTATATAGATAATTACATATATATAAATTTTCTTCCCTTTATTATTATAAATCAAGAATCCCATCTATTTATTTATGTTTATATACCTATTTATCACCTCCAAATTAAAACAGAAACCTTTCATTCTATTGTGAAAATAAATACTGTGTTATATTATTTATTAACAGAATTTCCCTTTTTAAACCCTACTGTAAATACATTTAAAATCTATACCAGTATTCAACTTTCCTTACTGTATGCTAATATACATATAAACCTTTAACTGATATAAATATTTGTTTTATTCCTTGCTGCAATTTTTTTTTTCTCAACTCAAAATTATATTTAAGCTTAAACAAGAAGGAGGAGGAGGACAGATACCTCACCGAGCAGATGCTAACCTAGACCTCACTGTCACCTAGAACGACAACGCTCGACGACCTCAGACGCGAATCCCAAACCACCATCAGCATCTCCAATCGAACCCAGATCTGAACGTGATTGGAACGACACTCCATTCCACCGAAGCATCTGCCTTATTGGTAATAGTATGATCTTGAATCGTTCTCTTTTGAACGATCACCTTATCCCAACAAAATTAATCAATGTAAGACTTTAATTTGATTTATGATTGTTGGACAAATCGTACTCTCTCTTTCGATTGATTGCTTCAACTAAAGCGGGATGTGGGATTAAAGGCTTGCTTGGATCATTCTATCGGTCTTTTTAATATTCAAATAGTTGCTTTAGCATATAAGATGTAACCACTACTTTTTGGTTTATAAAGAATAAATTAGCTAAAACCATCATTTATATAAAAAATTAAAATGCATAGTCTTTATAGTGAAAACTTCAAAAATTTGTTCATTCAAGAAAATCAAACAGTTATTTTTTAAACAATGTTAACTTTCAAAATTAATAATAGACTACATTTTGTTTTATCATAGAGTGATAATATTTTTATCATTTAAGATATAATAATTTTTTTACATATAATATAATATCTAAAGATTTACTAAAAGATAAATTAGTTGTTATAATATTTTCTTTTCTATTTAAATTATTTTATTTTTTTGAAATGGTAAATAATTTTATCGTATTTGAAGCACATTGGTATCTTTTTGTGTTTTAGGATAAAATAATAGGATAAAGGGAATTCGACGGTAAACACTGTATACATTTTTAATTAAGAATGATAACTTTTATCTTTTTATATACAATGGAAAATTAATTGATCTTAATAGTATTATGTCCAATGATAAAATGATAATTTCTTTTATCATTTCAAATACAATCACAAAATGATAAAATAATAAATTCTTTTATCATATCTAATAAAATAACTAACTACAAATACTTTACATTCAATGATAAATTCTTGTATTTATTAGGCAAAATGCAAAATGCTGATATATATGTTTTTAAAAAAAATGGGTACTTTACTGCTAAAATTCACACACCTCGATGAGCAGTTTTAAGAATACCATTTAAGTATTCATGTTCAAAAAATAAAATAGTAGAAACTTCCAATTATTCTTCTCCCTAGCGGGCAAATCAATGCTTCTGGAGTGGGGGAAAGAATAGTACTTCATAGCTATTGCAAATAAATACGAAACAGAGGATCTCCCTATTTGAGTACTTGGTTACTATTAATGAACCTATATGGAGACCTATTGACCAGTGTAGTATCGGTAATTAATGAGACACACCTATAAATCAATGAATTTTTTTTCTTTTCGAAATCCCATCAATGTTAGCTTATGACAGATAAATTCTCCACTAATATTATCATATGCCTTTTGCAAATCCACTTTGAGGCATAGGTTGCTATAACCTTTCCTATTGAAACTTCTAACCATTTTGTAAAGAAGTAGAGAATTTTGTACTTATGTTTCTTCCTGGAATGCATTTTGATTATGAGAAATCAATTCATTCAAATGCTCTTTAATTCTATTGCAAACAACATTTGAAATTACTCTATAAATTACTTTGCAATATGTAATAGGTCTGTAATCTTATATGGATCAAGAATTTTCTTTTGTGGCACAAGAGTACTGAAAGTGTTTATTTCATTGGTAGACTGAACACCGTAAAAGATGCCTTTGATTGCTGTGGTCAACTCTCCTTTTATTATATCCCAATGGTATTTATCGAATTTTTCCCCAAATCAATCGGGCCTTCGACTACTATTTTGATAAAGATGGAATGTTGTTGTTTTAATTTCATCGTCGGTAATACAACCCTCTAATTTAACTCTTGCTTGGTTAATTAGATTTTTCTATGCAAATTTATGGAAAGTTAAAATTAATGCTTTCAGAACCGTATAAACTAAATTTTCCACTGCATTACCTTGAAGTTGATTGTTATTGGTTAAGCGATTACCAATTTACCATGACTCCGTGTAGTTAATGCGCACGGCAGATTCAAAGCGGTGGAGGTGCAAAAAGTTATAGCGGGGATACAGCGAGGATATAGAGGGATGTAAGCGCATAGTTAGGTTTCTGGGAAAATATTCAGTGAAGTGGCTGCTAAAGGATTAAAGGTGAATTAGAGATATGTATATGGAAAGTTCCATCAAACAAGTATACTTCAAAGCAAGACTAACCGGTTGTAACCGCTACAAAGGCAGTTAGCTATAAGACTTTTATAACAACCCTAATTTTGAGTAATATTATTTAAAACGTTTAATTGGATAAATTAAATAAAAATAATGTTAATAGTTAAGGGATTGAAATTTGTTATTTAATAAGGGGCCATGCCTTAATGAATGTATAAGCAAAAGAAAATTAATAATAAGTAAGTAGGAGGAATATGGTAAGGGCAAAATGGGAACATCCTTCATTCTAATACCCATAACCCTTTTATTCTTCATTCATTATTCATTTAACATTCACAAACAAAGTTAAAACCCCATTGAGCTCCACCGGCCACCGTTAAGAAGATTCAAGGAGAAGGAAAGCTAGGTTTCTAGTAGAAAGCTTAACTAAATCAATCTAAGGCCAAATCTCCATTTTCTTAACACCAACCAATGTGAATAATTTGATTTACATCTCACTTTTGATAATAATCTCGGTTTCAAGGTTTGATCCAAATTATTTTGCAAGTAATATGCCATGTTATGCTTGTTTAAGTGGATATATATGCTTGTTGATGATTTATATGATTTCATATGGATTTTATATGTATATAAATGAAATCCAAATGAGTTGCATTTTTGTTTTATGATCAAAAACACTATTTTAGAAGTAGGCTTCAAGTTTCATATTTTTCTAAGTAATTATGGATTTATTATGAATTTTCGATGAGAGAAAATAGTTAATATTGCGTTTAAATTATTTAAGCAAATTATATAATGATTTTGGGTTTGAAATTTATATATGTTAGAAAATATATTAAAAGTGAACTATTTAGATTTTCGCGAATTTTCCTAAGTACTTTACTATGGTTACAAAATTATTTACATGTTTCGTTAAGGAGGGATTATTTGTTAAAATGATTATAATTATTAATTACTAAATTTTAAGCCTGTTTAGGAAAGAATTTCAATAAAGAATGGCAACCAATCATATTTTGATAAATTGGGCAAGTTAGGTAAAAAGGAATTACTTTGAAAGGCAATAAACCAGTTTTGTTTCGAATTACAACTTCAGCACTACCTTAGCTTGCCTCGATTATGATGCTCACCTGGACCTTTCACACCTATTCAAAACCAATGCATATGATATCGAACAATTGGTATTTAGTGTAATAGAGAAAGACGGAAGGAATGATGGTGTCGAAGGCGTGCTTTTGAAGGGGTTGAAGCCATTTTAATTGGCTTTCGAATAAATCAACTTAAAAAGAGGCTTTCAAACAAATTGCCCTTGCTTTTTTTAGAAAGGAGCTTTCGAAAGAGTTGATGCTTACTTTTGTTTTAATATAAGCTTTCGAAAGAATGGCTGCTTTTGAATCTATTCGATACCCATGTTGTCGCATTCATACTTTTCGAATTAGATAAGGCTAATATAGCTATAAACCAATGTATTCGAAAGGGGTGCTTTCTCCCTTTAACTTTAAGCCGCCTTCTCAATTCTTTCGAAAGGGTCGTATTGGTGCTTTCAAATGGTTTAGGAGGCAATGGTTTCGAAAGAGTGGGTTTCGAGACTATCCTCTTTCTTTTATATGGGATTAACGGTTTTGAATGTATTGCTTTCATCTTTATTCTTTATGACCCTTTAGTTATATTAAATGTTAAGCCTAAATGGTTTCAAAAGGAATAATTTTAAATGGTTTCGAAGCAATGTTTCCGCAAACCCTTACTTGAACCCAATGCTTTCGAAAGGTATATTTTAAGTTCGAGAAGTTTGTTTTAAGTGTTTTGAAATGAAGGTTTCCAATGCTTTCGTAAAACAAGTTTAAATGGTTTCAAAAGAAGATGTCTAAGATTTTATATAGTGATTTCGAAATGATGCTTTCGATTATCCTGAAAGGGATTGGTTAATGTTTTAAACAAGGGTTTCGAATGTATGGCTCTGGATTTAAGGCCTAAGTTTCCTACATTAGAAAGGGGTTTTAACTTATTTTGACGGGATAGAAAATCCATCTGATTTAGATTTCATCAACATTATTTTGTGTAAAGCATATTCCATGGCGTAAGTATTTTGAGTAAAGCAAAGAATATGATATCCCTATTTTATAAAGATAGGATTCAATGGAAAATCATTTGTATAGATTGTTTATGAGGAAAAGAAATTTGAATAGGGTAGTTAACCCTAAGTATATGACCCAAATGTTAGAGGACCAGATAAGATTGATATGGGATCGTGTCATATACTTTAGTTATTAGCCCTTGGCTAAAATAAGACAAAAATTCCTATATGTAGGGCTTTGTCATAGGTAAGACTAAAATGGTGTTACACACGGAAGGGAATATATAGAGCAAATATATCTTATTGGTAAGCCTGCAAAACCATTAGGATCAGTTGACTCTAAAAGAAGATAGTTAATGGAAGATAGTCCGGTACTGTGTCTAATAGAAGTTAGAATGTTTGTTATATCTGGTAGGCCTGATTCAGCTAATGGTTGTAGTTAGCCAGATAAAACTACGATGTGGACGGATAGTCCACTGATTACCTGATTTATATGTATGTATGTTATTTCTATTATTATTATTATAATAATAATCCATTTGATTGCAGGTAAGAATGCTTTTAAAAGGATATTAGTAAGGGGAAACTCGTTTCGCTAAGCGGTATGGTCTTAGTTAATATCAGAAAACCGAGATGTTATATAATTATTCACACTAGGCATTATGTATGACTCAAAGTTTATTTTTTCCGCTTAAACTCTCAGGTGCTAAAAATTAATTTTGTGTAGATTGAGAATTACAGACTTTTTAGGTTTAGTAGGTTGGATGAATAAGCTTCCGAAGACGTGTAGGAGGAAAAAGATAGCTTTGTAGGAGCTATTTAGTATTATTTTCAGCATGATGTATTTATGACTAATATGTCTGCCTAGTACTCTGATCATTTAAAGGGGCACCTTCATTTGTCACTCTTGGCGTAATTTGTAATAATAATGTTTAAGCAAAACCTATAAATCGTTTTGGGATTATGTAATTGAATATGAAATATTGATTTGAAATGTAATTAGAAAAGCATTGTTTTAATCTGTGTTGATTTTATTTCATATTCATGTGCTTTTAATATTATAAATACCATTGACATTGTCGTATTATATCACCAGAAGTTAATACTATAGATGAATGCAGCACTTGTAGCGCTTAGCTTCGGACCTCAAAATAAGAGATGCTACAACTTGGTATCAGAGCATAGGTTTATGAAAATTTAAAAGAACTTTTAAACTTAAAATGATTATGAAAAAATCATATTCCTAAAGAATTAGAGAAAAGATTAGGGTATGGGATAACACTATGGCACGTACTTGTATTTGCTATATATAAGTACATGCTTTATCTTTATTTTTTCATCTCTCTTAGGTAATTCTTTTATATCTTAAATGACTTGAACGCAGATTTTAAGGAAGTAAGATATGGATGCTAAGAACGGAGGTGTTAACATTGGTGGACGAAGCACCACAGCCATTAGAAATGCCAGACCAGACACTAAAAGGAATTCGGGCTAGGCACAAACTACTACTGTGGGTGCCGGAGCACCGCAAGTTAACATGGGTGCTATGTACCAGTTCTTCATCAACATGATGCAAGTTGGAGCTGCTGCGGAATTAGTTGAGGAAATGTTAAAGAAGGAAATCAGGAAGCTCCAATGGTTAATAACTCTGCAGTACTAAGCAGAGATTATGTCAGGCTTGGAGGAAAGCCATTTATCAGGAGTGAGGATGAAATGAAGTGGAGAATTGGCTGCTTCATTGCGAAAGGATTTTTTTCTGATTTAAGACTCAACGATGGGCAGAAAAAGATATTTGCATCCCGACAGTTACAAAAAGCAGCATCATACTGAAGGAACGGTGTTACTGTAGGAGTAAATGAGGAGACCATAACTTGGGTGAAATTCAGAAGGAGATTTGAGGGAAGATTCATGTCAAAAATCGTCAAGTCAACTCTGCTTAGGAATTTGCTGAATTGGTGAAAGGAGACATGACAATGCTGGAGTATGCTACTAGATTTGAGGATTAATCAAGATACGGACATGCCACGGTTGACATGGTTATCAAAAGGAATGAGAAGTTCATATGCCGATTGAGACCCGAGCTTGCTAAAGAAACTTTACCACTGTTAGGGATATGTGCGATGTAGTTGTTGAGATGGCTTTAAGGCAGAGGAGATGCTTGTGCTCTTTAAGATAAAAAAGTAGTGGAAACCCAAGGTGGGCAGAACCAGAGGAGAATGTTTTCCATAAGAAAGGTGCTCAAAAAGAAGGAGCATCCAAGAAAGGAAAGGCCAGTGTAGTCTACTAGAAGTGTGATTAGAAGGGACACTATGCTCACGGGTGTGGGACAGGAAAAGCAAAGAAGGCTACCATATGAAAGAAGTGAGGTGCTTCAACTTTGACCGGATTGGAAATTATAAGAACCAATGTAAGGAGCCAGCCAAGAATGGAAAACTCAAAATGTTTGTATTGGGACCAACTACCTTAAGGCCAACAACAGAGGAGAAATGAAAGTCGTGCCAGGGGATACGTCTTTGATTCATGGTGTATCTATTAGTCCGTGAGATGATGGTTTTGATGACAACAACCTTAGAATGGATTATAAAATATAAATACTGACATTATAAGTTTAGATGTATATGTATATGAAGGATTTAACCATGCAAGTACCAAGAATGAAGACTATACAATATAGAGATTCAAGATATCAAGATAGAAGACTCATGAGTATCAAGATTATCAAGAGTTCAAGATTTCAAGGTTTAGGAATTTTGTTAAAACTCATAGAAAAGCACTGGCATCTTAAAATCCAATTTATTCGTGGAATGGAATCCACTTCGAGCCTGTTAAAGGGATGGAACCCTAAGTAGGATGAAACCTACGAAAAATATAGTGGAACATTTTTTTTTATCCGCTAACTTTTTATTCAAAACGATTTTACAAAATTATCTTGTTTTCAAAATGATTTCAGAACTTTCCTTTTAAAAACATCAAAATCCTCAATCCTGATTTCAAATAATTTTAGCCTCAAAATTATCTTTAATTTCAAAGTCAAAATTATTCCTGATTTTAAACTATCTTTTAAATATAATATACATTTAATTTTTAAATATTTATACTTAGATTTAAACATAAAATTATAGTTAAATTCTATATATATTATTCTCTATATTTACTTATGAATTTTAACTATAGTCAAGTATATTTACAAAGTTTAAAATGGTTTTAATATAAAATTAATGTTATTTTCAACCAAAACAAAACACCAAAAATTCCTTTGGGATGTCAACATGCCCAAGTACCCCATGTCGACATGGTGTCAGTTGATTTCAAAATTTAAATTTCAAAAGAAGTGTTTATTTTCCATAACTCTTCATGAATGGACATGGCTGTTGTTCTTCTATAAATAGGGGTTAGTTTCAACGAATTTTATATCAGGTTTTCTGGTTTTTCACTCCTCTTCTTCTTCCACATTTCTTAATACATATTCTTACCATTACGCTGCCGTAATCAACATTGAATCGAACGCGATTACTTCTAGTTTGATTCTCTATCACTATCTTTACAAGGTTCTCAGTACTTTTCAGAGTTATAGGCTTTCTGTAATCTATCAAAAGAGAAAAGGTGTGATTGTGCCTTGAAAATCAATCAAAGAGAAAAGGTGTGATTGTAGCCTTGGCAAATCAATTGGGTGAACTTGCGGCCCGGAAATCAAGTATCTCTACCAAGAGGATAGAAATTTTGGAGGGCGTACCTCGTATCCTTGAAACCGAGGGTGTAATTGTACAATTGCTTTTGAAAGGAAATCTGTACTTGTTTTGCGGGACTGGATGTAGGGTAACTCCGAACCAGTATAAAATCCGGTGTGTTCTTTCCTTTACTGCTTTTATTTTATTTCTGCATCTGTGTTTATTCCTGTGATCATATCTGTGTCTGTATATTGCATACATTGGTGTCTAAATTAACATAAACTCAAAAAGATTTAGTAATTCTTTATTAACACTATTCACCCCCCTTTAGTGTTAATCCTAGCCTTAAGATTCGTAATTCGCAATTTCTAACAATTGGTATCAGAGCAAGGTTTTCAAAGTTTCATAATCTGATTTTTGAAAAGTTTTCAAAATGGCTACCAACACTGGTACTGTTACTTACACTAGTGTCCCTGTCACTAGTTCATTTGTAGAGGGTCAGTCTACTGTCAGGCCACCACTTTTTAATGGCAGTAACTATGCATATTGGGCATGTAGGATGAAAATATATTTACAATCTATAGGATTGGACACTCGGAATATCACACAAACTGAATATTCTGAACCCACAACTAATTTTGCACAGTGGACTGCTGAACGTAAGACTGTTGCACAAAATAATTCGAAGGCAATGAATATTCTGTTTTGTTCACTAGATAGAAATGAATTCAATAGAGTGTCAGTTTGTAAGTCTGCATATAAAATCTGGAAAACTTTGCAAGTTACTCACGAAGGAACAAGCAAAGTTAAACAGACCAAAATTTCCATGCTCGTAAACCAGTTTCAATTATTTAAAATGAATCCTAATGAGTCTATTTCGGATATGTATTGTAGATTTCAGGATATTGTGCATTATCTTATATCTTTGGGAATGGAATTTTCTATAGAAGATCAAGTCAGAATGATTTTAAATTCTCTAACTCCAGAATGGGATCAAATGACACTTGCGATCGAAGAGGCAAATGACATCAGTACTTTAAAGATAGAAGAATTAATTGGAAATCTAATGTCGTTTGAAGTTCAAATGATTGTAAGAATAGAAAGTAAAGCATATGAAAAGAAATCAATGGCATTCAATACATTGACCGATGGATCAGACTCAAACAGCGATAACGATGAAGAGATAACCTTTACGACCAGAAATTTTAGGAAATTCCTGAAATATAGAAAGATGAATAATCTCAAGAGAAACAACTATAAGAATTCTGGAAATCAGAATGCAGTGACCAATAATGACAAATGTTACAACTGTGATAAACCAGGCCTTTTCAAAAGAGACTGTCCGTATCCAGATAGGCAAAATTCTCCTATGAACAATGATCCAGCAAAGAAACGAAAACGTGCGTTTACTGCTACTCTAGATGACTCAATTGTCCTCAAGTGATGATGATCAGAAGAAAGATAATTCAAATTTGTGTTTCGCAGCTGTTCATGACTACGACGAATTCAAAGAGACGGACTCAGAAAAAGGTACACGTTTACAATACAATTGGTTGAAATTGCTTGCTTAGAATTAGTTGATTGATTGATTTTGAATTGGTGTGTTGTTTGTATTTTAAAATTTGTTTTCTATTTTTTATTATTATTTCATTATTTTATTATTATTTTTATTATTTTTTAGTAGTATAACAATATTTTCTGAAATATACTTGAAGTTTAATAATATTTTAGATATATATATGGCATTAAAAATAATATATATATATATATATACACACACACACATATTAGAGATCTTAGGAAAAACCAATTCATGAAAATTCAAAGGCACATGTCGACGTGGTCCCTACCATGATGTTGATATGGGTACCTGAATTTGAATTTCAAAATTTGAACTCAAATGTTTGAATTTGCCTCCATCATTTTACTTCATTCAATTCTCTGAAAAGCTACCTTCTGACCAGAGAATATGTCCTTTAAGAATCTATTTATTCACTATCTTTTATCATATCTTTTCACTCTCATTTTCAAATTCAAATTCTCTCTTCATAACTTCAAGCTCTCTACTCTCTACTTTAATGGCTTTTTCAAGCAACCCCTCCACCATGAGAATTTCCCAAAAAATCAAAGAGCAATTATTCAATGATCCGTAGGCAATAAAAGCATACATCAATTATGCTAACTATGCCAAAGTCCATCCTGGAAAATTTGCTATTTTTCAAGATTTTTCTTCTTATGAACTTGATTCACTTTTGGCAAACAATGGAGTTCTTAGTCTTATTGATGCTTCTCAAAATGATTTTATTTGCTATCCAAATCTTGTCAAAATTTTCTATGCTAATTTAAACCGTGGATTTTATCATGGAAATGAGAATGAAATTTGGAGTAGTGTCAAAGGCACTAGAATTGTTTTGAATTGTGATCTTTTGGGTACCATTCTCAATTGCAAGTGTGCGGGAATGGATCTTTCTAATTTTAAAATCGATGAAAATGATCGTGAGACATTTCATCGCATTTTCGAAGGAACTGATAATTTTGAGTTCAAAAATTGAAATTTTCATCCAAAGGCAAGAATTGTCAATCTTCTTTTGCAATATACTTTGACCCTAAGATCGGTGAATTTTAACAATCCTACTTCAAAAGTTTGCAAATCTCATTTTGCTATTTTTAAAAATTATGACATAAATTGGGCGCAAGTTATTTTGGATGAACTTCGTCCTAAAAATCTTGAAATGGGTGAGAATACTTCATACCATGGAATTTATCTCACTCGGATTTTCAACTATTTTGGAGTGGATTTCAAAGGCGAAGAATTTGTTTCTAGAAAAGTTTTCAATCATTCCAACATTTCGGTTATGAAAATTCCTTTTGTTTTTCAACCTTATAAGACCCTTGCGGAAAAAGAAGAGCGATTGGCTCATGAGGAAATGGAAGAAGAGGAAATGGAAGAAGAGGAAGTGGAAGAAGAAGAAGAGGGGGATCAAATGGAAATTGAAGAAGAAGAAGAAGAAGAAGGTGAAACCTCTTTGGAAAGCATTGACTATCCTCCTAATCCATCCACCAAAACCCTTCTCAAAACCAAAAGACGATTGTTGAGAATCAACGGATTCTTAAAAGATCCGTTAGTAAAAAGTTGGACAAAATTTCATCCAAGAAGAACAAGTTCGTTTCCAAAGTCAGCAAGAAACTTGGACTGTCCTCATCATCATCATCCTCTAACTAGTTTTATCTTTTCGTATCTTGTTGTATTTGTTTTAGTTTGCTTTATTTCGAATGTTCACGTAGTTTGTTGTGTGCTTAATCGTTGTATTATCGTAGTATGCAATGAAATAAAATTTCCTTTCTGTTATCTATCTTATCTTATCTACAGAATAAATCTTAGTATATTATATAAATATATATATATACACAATTATTCGAAAAATCAAAATAGTCATAATTTTACAATAACCCATGTCGACATACCCTATATGACCATGTCGACATATACAGGTCAGAAATGACAATTGATTTTGAATTTGAAATTTGAATAACTTTCAAATATCTATTCATTCCAAATGAATTTCTACACCTATAAATACCTGTTTCTTTCAGAATTCTTCACTGAAATTTATTTCTCATCATCTACATCCTTTATTTCTTTCACAAATTCAAATATGGCTAATCCTATTCACAATCCATCCGCTTGAAGAAACCCTTAATTCGTTCAAGAATATTCTCTCGTTTATTCTACGTAACCAGCGTCACTTAGAATTAAGTCAAATGCATATGATCAAGGAACAAGAAAGGCACTTCGATGTGATATGATGGATGATCTCCTCTCTGCACAAGGATGATAATGAAGCGCATCCTCCTGTCTCTCTCACCAATGACAATGATAATTGGGATGTTATTAAGGCCGACCCAATCTTTGGAGAAGAAGGATGGATGGAAGTTTCACGTAACGCTTGATTTTTATTTGTTTGCTTTGTTTGATTTGGTCTGGATTGATACTCTGTGTGGATTGATTTCTTGATACTGGTTTGAAGTTTGTTGTATAAAACATATATATACATTGAAATGTATATAGTCTTTGATTAGCTATCATGTTCATAAGTATAATTATTTCTTAATCTATATATTATATATTCCGTTGTATAGTTTATCAATGCAGGTACTGAATCCCAAGAATGAGGGAGAGTAAGTTTTTTGTTGATGACAAAGGGGGGGGGGAATATAAAATAGGGTAGTTAGGCATAAATTAAGGGGGAGTTATTAGTTTTAGGGGGAGTTACTAGGATAGAAGTAATATTTTATAAAGAAAAGTTATCATCGTCAAAACGGGGGAGATTGTTAGTATGTGAGATGATGGTTTTGATGACAACAACCTTAGAATATATTATAAAATATAAATGCTGACATTATAAGTTTAGATATATATGTATATGCAGGATTTAACCATGCAGGCACCAAGAATGAAGACTGTACAGTATAAGATTCAAGATATCAAGATAGAAGACTCATGGGTATCAAGATTATCAAGAGTTCACGATTTCAAGGTTAAGTATTTTATTAGGAATTTTGTTAAAACTCATAGAGAAGCACTGACATCTTAAATTCCAATTTATTCATTGAATGGAATCCACTTCGAGCCTGTTAAAGGGATGGAACCCTAAGTAGGATGGAACCTACAAAAAATCTAGTGGAACATTTCTTTTTATCCGCTAACTTTTTATTCGAAATGATTTTACAAAATTATCTTGTTTTCAAAATGATTTCAAAACTTTCCTTTTAAAAACATCAAGACCCTCTATCCTGATTTTAAATAATTTTAGCCTCAAAATTATCTTTAATTTCAAAGTCAAAATTACACCTAATTTTAAACTATCTTTTAAATATAATATATATTTAATTTTTAAATATTTACACATAATTTAAATATAAAATTATAGTTAAATTCTATATATATTATTCTCTATATTTACTTTTGAATTTTACTATAGTCAAGTATATTTATAAAGTTTAGAATAGTTTTAATATAAAATAAAAGTTATTTTTAAAGAAAAACAAAACACCAAAAAATCCTTTGGGATGTCGACTTGCCCAAGTACCCCATGTCGACATGGTGTCAGTTGAGTTTAAAATTTAAATTTCAAAAGATGTGTCTATTCACCATAACTCTTTATGAATGGACATAGCTGTTGTTCTTCTATAAATAGGGGTTATAGGCTTTTTGTAATCTATCAAAAGAGAAAAGGTGTGATTGTTGCCTTGAAAATCAATCAAAAGAGAAAAGGTGTGATTGTAGCCTTGGTAAATCAATTGGGTGAACTCATGGCCCAGAAATCAAGTATCTCTACCCAGAGGATAGAAATTCTGGAGGGTGTACCTTGTAGCCTTGAAACCGAGGGTGTAATTGTACAATTGCTTTTAAAAGGAAACCCGTACTTGTGTTGCGGGACTGGATGTAGGGTAACTCCGAACCAGTATAAAATCTGGTGTGTTCTTTCCTTTACGGCTTTTATTTTATTTCTGCATCTGTGTTTATTTCTGTGATCATATATGTGTCTGTATATTGCATACATTGGTGTCTAAATTAACATAAACTCAAAAAGATTTAGTAATTCTTTATTAACACTATTCACCCCTCTCTAATGTTAATCCTAGCCTTAAGATCCATAATCCGCAATTTCAAACAATATCAGTTAGAGTTCTATATGATACTGATATATCACATTCTTTTATATCTCATTGTTTGGTTGATAAGCTTAACCTAGAACCCACATACTTAGTTACTTCCTTAAGGGTTGCAAATCCGATATGAGGGTATGCAAATCTTGGAATGAGATGTGACTACTTAGAGTTTGAGTTATTAGATAATATATTTCCTTACAGTTTGCATGTAATTGATTTTGTAGGGTTCGTAATTATTTTGGGCATGGATTAGTTAAGTAAGTATGATGCTAGGATATTTTTCCCTGATAGAAAATGACACTTAGTCACCCTAATTGTAGGCGATTAGATTCTATACCTCGTAGAAAACCCGCTGAGGTCAATGCTTGATTGAGTATTATGGAGATAGAAGACGAGTTGAATTAAATTTTCATTGTTAGAGAATTTGTAGATGTCTTTGAGCCCTTGATAGGGCTATCACCAAAACGTGCCATTGAGTTTCGGATAGATTTAGTACCAGGAGTAGAACTTGTGAGTAGACCTCCAAGTAGAATGATACCTACTGAGATGGAGTTAAAGGTGTGGTTGATGGATCTAGAAGGTAAGATTTTTATGAAACCAAGCAGTTCACATTGAGGAGCAGCCGCAATATTTGTTAAGAAACCGAATAGATCATTGAAGTTGTGTATCGATTATGTTAAGCTGAATGAAAAGAAGATACAGAATCGATATCCATTACGTAGGATTGAAAATTTATTCGATCAGTTGAGTGGACCCAAAGTATTTTTCCAGCTGAATTTGGTAATAAGGTTCCATCGGCTAACTGATTTTTCTCTAATTAATCTGATTTGTCTCTAATTAAACTTAGGGTGCAGAGTGGAAAATGTAAACTGATTTTTCCCTATTTAATCCAACGTTGATTATGTGAAAAAATTGTAACTATTCGGTTTTGTGTATGTTTTCCATTATACATATTAATATTTACTTGCAAAAATATGTACCAATACACAATTAGAAGTGTAGACTGATACATGCAAATTGATAAATTGTATACTAAGGAAGGTCAAACGGTAATTTCTGTTCATATTAAGACAACAGATGAATTCGTTAGTGATTACGAATTGTGACTATCGGAAGGTCCTTTGTTGCTATCAGTCGGGAAGGGGAAGCACAAGTCAATGTGAAAATGATGTTAGTATAATGTTTGATTTTATTTTTCCTCCCCTCTATTAAGTATGTTCATAAAGTACCATTTACTTTTTTACTTTTATATTATTACTTGAACATTGTTTTCAATGGAGTTGTGCTACAAGGGACAGAGGGATGGTAGTTCTATTTTTTATTCTCATATATTGGACTACTTAAAAAATCCATGGCCGATTGATTTCCTCTTTAGTTATTTAATAAAGTAACTAAGTCTCATTCACGTTTTGATAAACGATTGATTTGTGCATGTACACGCATAAAAAAATGCAACATTACGTACACGTCAAAGTCATTTAGTAAGATCCAAAAACTTTACAAATAATGTTTTCTTAATACCAATTCCTCCTACATAAGTGCATTGCACGTGCCAAAGACTGGTATTTTTATATGTACGTATGTATGTATATATGTATGATTCATATTAAAAAATCATTTG
This sequence comes from Allium cepa, assembly GCA_030765085.1. NCBI lineage: Eukaryota > Viridiplantae > Streptophyta > Magnoliopsida > Asparagales > Amaryllidaceae > Allium > Allium cepa. The sequence continues at coordinate 769,569,940 of CM060939.1, read as the reverse complement.
TTTTTTTGGACCAAGAAAATTAAATTATACGAGCTGTCTTAGCTCAGCTGGTAGAGCGCATGGCTTTTAACCACGTGGTCATGGGTTCGATTCCCACAGACGGCGCTTTGTGATTTTTTATGCAATATTGTGTATTTCCTAAATCCTTTTGACCATCCCTTATTTTTCTTGCTCTTTACTATTACCTTGCGTCGAAAAGCTCATTTTTGAGTATTGGTCTATACTCCCTTAAAAAAGGTTCAAAATAATATATTATTCTTTAACATATATATATAATTATATATATAACCCTTTCGACCTAATTAAATAAACTGAAAAAAACTCCTTTTAGATATTATAAAAAACATCCATTTTAGTTTTGATAAAAAAAACTATACATTAGTATATATTTTTTGAAGAAAGCATACATACATACGTACGTGGTTATATATATATATATATATGGAAAAAAATTAATTGAAAATAATGGATCAAATTTTTTGAAATCTAAAGGTGTGTTTATTCGTTATGTAATAATTTTTTTATTTAAAATACTTGTCGATAAAAAATTTATTAAAAAATACTTTTTCATTTAGCCAAAAGAAATTTAGTTTATAAACAATGTCGAACATACACAAACACATACATATGTATGTATGTATGCGTGTCTGTGCATTCTTATACTTCATAAACATGCATAAATATATTAAGGAGATATTACTGATATTAAATGCTCATTTTATGATCATAGATCATAATTGTCACACATACAAACATACACACGTATGCACATACATACATATGTACATATGTTCTATGTTGGTTCAATGAATGTCTTAGATTAGCTAATACCACATACGATATTCACTATGTGAACTTGAATTTCCATTAAATAAAATGTAACAAAACTAAATCATAAATTGAAGGTAAATTAATATAAAGGTTTTTAAGTTGTAACAAATAAATATAAAATAAAATTCATAATAAAATCCCTTTTTTAGCAAATATTCACTAAGGATGATTTTGTTAAAACAAATTATTCATATAACTACAACATAAAGATCAAGTGCAAATTTAATAAAGAAAGTTTTCTAAAGTTCTCCCCTTCTACACCATCACAAATGCACCTAATCCAATACTTTGCAAGTAACTTAATAAACCCAGATATTATGGTTCGTCGACAAGGGGGTTGTAATAAGCAACCTTCTTACCCCCATATTATTTCCTTTATTGGATCTCATTAGATTTTTAATGGAAAAAGAAGTTTTACCACCAGGATGTAAAGTAATACATGAATAAAAATTCACAACCAAGTCCTCAAATTTTCACCTACAAATACAATCTATTGAATCTGGAAAAAAAATTGGTATAGAAAGTTGAAACCCTTGAAACTAATAACAATGATTTTTCATGGAAGAATTTCACTTCTAAAATGTTTAACAAAAAACTTGATCACAGTCTATCTAATTGAAATGTCAGTGATCTCCATTGTATCTTTGCAAAGATAAAGAAGAAACTTAAGCATTGTTTGCAACTTGCCAATAACCGTCTTACTAATTCTCCCGAGGTTAGTTAATTACTGGAGATAAAAATCAATAAGACGAAGAATAAGCAGAGCTTATGCGATTTTGCATTAGTAGAGTATCATAATTTGATGCAATAATTACCTAACATATCGAATTTATTATTACGTTTATTCTAAAAGTTGATTTCTGATTTCTTGGGTCAAAGTAGAACAAGCACCTTTGGAAGGATGTGAGTACAAGCTACTAAAGGCTCGAAAATTTCTTTCTGTATGGGTGTACAGATAGTCCCTAAGTCATTTGGGGCCTTCCTATTTTACATAAGGAAGAGGTTTCATCGAGTAATCCCCAACCTTGTACCTTTGATGCTTTAAGCAATGGGCCCGCTGTAACCTTCTTGTAATTTTTTTTTGTAATTTTAGTGAATGAATATCCTTTTGTTCTTTTTGTTATTATCAATGTTAATTTTTCTTTTACATTCTTATATTACTACGTATAATTCCTTTCCATTATGAAACACAATGTAGAATTTCATTTTTCCTAAAATCTTTCATGGGTAACGCTTAAGACCCATGATGTATCAATAGAGTATTATGTTATATTTGAGCTATGATGATTTGATGTTAAAATATTATTGAAACGTTATTGTAAATTAAAACCTTTGATAAAGTTCCATGAAATTTGAAGCAACTTTTGGCTTCTTTCCTTGGAAGATCCTTTCAAAATTTTAAAGCACCCTTTGACACATTCTTTTTGATAGCAACAGTATGATTTTGAATCATTCTCTTTTGAATGATCGCCTTATCCCAACAAAATTAATCGGCATATGACTTTAATTTGGTTTATGATTGCTAGACCAATCATATACTCTCTTCCAATCGATTGCTTCTACCAAAAACGAGACATGGGATTAAAGGCATACTTGGATCATTCGATGACTCTTTTTAATATTCAAGAAGTTGCTTTAGAATATAAGATATAGCCATAACTTTTTGGTTTAAAACCGTCATCTATATAAAATAATTAATGCATAATCTTTATAGTGAAAACTTCAAAAAATTGTTCATTCAAGAAACTCAAAATGTTATTTTTTTTTAAAAAATTTAACTTTTAAAATAAAATAATAGACTATGTTTTTTTATCATACAGTGATAATATTTTTATCATTTAAGATACAATAAAATTGTTTATTTATAATAGACTTACTAAAAGATAAATTAGTTGGCATAATACTATCTTTTCTATTTAAATTATTTTATTTTTTGAAATGATAAGTAATTTTATCATAATTGAAGTACACTAGTATCTTTCTATGTTTACAAAGTAATAGGAAATAAAGGGAATTCGACGGTAAACATTATATATAGTTTTAATTAAAAATGATAATTCTTTATCTTTTTATATAAAATAGAAAATTAATCGATCTTAATAGTATTATGACAAATGATAAAATGATATTTTCTTTTATCGTTTCAAATACAGTCGCAAAATGATAAAATAATAAATTCTTTTATCATATGTAATAAAATGACAATTTACAAACACTTCACATTCAATGATAAATTATAAATTCTTGTATTTATTAGATAAAATGATAAATGCTAATATTTATGTTTTAAAAAAAATTGGAATTTTATTGCTAAAATTCGCATGCCTCCAGTATGAGAAATTTCATAATGCTGTTTAAGAATTCACGTTAAAATATAAAAAGGTAGAAATTCCTAGTTTTTCTTCTCCCTCATTACCAAATCGATGCTTCTGAGTGGGGGAAAGAATAGTACTTCATAGCTATTGCAAATAAATAAGGGAAGAGAGGATCTCCCTGTTTGAGACCACTGTTGCTAATAATGAACCCACAGGGAGACCCATTGACCAGTGTACAATCAATGATTGATGAGATATGCCTACAAATAAAAGATTTTTTTTGACATCCTACCAATGTTAGCTTGTGACAGATAAATTCCCTGTTAACATTTATCATATGCTTTTTGCAAATACACTTTGAGACATAAGTTGTCAGAACCTTTCCCAATGAAAATTCTTACCATTTCGTAAAGAAGTGGAGAATTTTGCACTTATGTTTCTTCCATTTTGATTATGAGAAACCAACTCATTTAAATACTCTTTAATTCTGTTGCAAATGACATTTGAAATTATTTTATAAATTACTTTGCAATATGAAATAAGCCTATAATCTTATATGGACCGAGAGTTTTCTTTTTTGCGCACAAATGGACTGATTATTATTTATTCTATTGGTAGAATGACCACTGTAAATGACACCTTTGATTGCTGTGGTCAACTCTCCTTCATGTCCCAATGGTTTTTATCGAATTTTGTCCCAAATCAATCAGGCTCTAGACTACTATTTCGATAAATCTGGAATGTTGTCGCTTTAATTCCTTCTTCAGCAATACCAGCCTCTAATTTAACTCTTGATTAGTCAATTAGATTTTTCTATGCAAAATTTGTGGAAAGTTAATTATTGCTTTCAGAATTGTATAAACTAGTAAATAGCCCACTGCACTACCTTGAAGTTGATTTTAATTAGTTAATCAATTACCAATAATCCATGACTGTATAATAACTGCTTATATCTTTTTTCAATATTGTAGTAGTCATATGTGAATAGAAAATTTTAGAGCATTGATTACCTTCATTTAACTATTTAGCTTTTTGATTTTTGTTGATTTATAATGGCATGACCATGCATTAATGTTCCAAGTTTAAGAAAGCTATCTTTGTACTTATTGACAAATTAGAGTCGGAAGGTTTTATTCTCCTCCCTTAATAATAAATTATATATGACATTCTGCTTTTATTTTCATTTTCAGTATTGCATATAACCACCAGTCAAGTTTGAAGCACTTTACAAATACTTTTGCATGTTTTGTAATAGAATTCTTGTTTTATTGAAAAGGAAAAATGGTTAAGTGATACATAATGTATTACATTATGTACATATTGTACACAGTAATGCTCGATAGGGAAAATTACTATAATGACCTAGAAACCTTATTACGTACGCATAAAACAATTCTGCCTATTGTTAACTTAGTCTCATTTCTTATTTCCCCCCATCAAATATAACTAGGATTTCTTCTTCTTCTTTCCTAAAATTTCTAATGATTGTTTGATCTTCGAATCTGATAATATTCTTATAAAATTGCTTTCTTGCAATTGATTTTGTATGAGCATTTGTTCTCTAATAGCTTGATGATAGCTGATTTATGCAGTTTTTCTGCTCAAACTCCTAATACTTTCATTATCTTCAGATCTGATGATATTCTTGTAAAATTACTCCTCTGTGAGTGGTTTTGCATGAACATCTATTATCTAATAGCTTGCTAATAAATGATTTATAAATTTTACTTTCTCAAACTCCTAAGACTTATTTGATCTTCAGATCAGATTTTAGTCTTGCAAAAGTGCTCTCTGAGAGTGGTTTTGTAAGAATATCTACTCTCTGATGACTTGCTGGGAGATGATTTATGTCTAGTTTTCCTTTTATAACTTGTCCAAGAATGAAAAACCGATCCTTCTCTATATGCTTGGTTCGTGAATGAAGAGTGGAGGTATGAACTCTTATTTCTTTGATGAGTGATTCGAGCCACATAATTACGGCTGTTGCATTGGCCACATTACGATATTCAGCTTCAGTACTCGAACAAGAAACAGTTGGTCGCTTTTTGGAACACCATGAGATTGGATTGTCTTCTAAATAGATGCAGTGACCTATTGTGGATCATCAATCGTCAAAGTCTGATGCCCAGTCATCATTTGTGTATCCTTGAATGTTTAATGTTTTACATGCTTTTAAACATTTTCCTTGATTTGTAATGCTTTTGGATATCTCAAAATTTGTTTCACTGCTTTCCAATTATGATCTAAAGTTTTTGCATTTATTAAAAAACTTTATTTACACTATACGATATGTCATGGTCTGGTAATTATAACATATTGTAAAGCACATACTATACTCCTGTATTTTTTTACATTTTCTATAGCCTCGCCTCTATGCTTAGACAAATGTAAATTAGTTACCATTAGTGTTGTCATAGATTTAGCTTCACTCATTTTGGCCTATCAAGAATTTCTGAAATATATGTGATTTGAAATAATATCAGTTCATTACCTGAGTTTATGAATACTTCAATTCCCAGGAAGTAGTTTAGATTTCCCAGATCCTTGATTGAGGATGGCTTCTTTAAATGGTAAATGAAATTTTTGATTTCATCATTACTACTCAATGTGATTATATAATCATCCACATATACTAATATATAAATAACCTGTGATTATATAATCATCCACATATACTAATATATAAATTATAACATTATTATTCATTTTTATGTAAAGAGAATTATCAGACCCAATTTGTTTATAACCTAAACTGACTAGAGTGATTTTTAATTTTTTATACCAGACCCTTGGTGCCTGCTTGAGTCCATAGATTGCTTTATGTAGTCTTCATACCATTTCCTTGTTGTCATTTCTAATGTACCCTGGTAGTGCCGCATATATACTTCCTCCTGAAGTTCACCATTTAGAAATGCATTATTGACATCTAGTGACTGATATTCCATTTGTTATGTTGTGAAACTATAGGAGTCACTACGACTATTATTAGTTTGACTACTGAAGAAAATGTTTCACTGAAATCAAATCCACATTGTTGGAATATCCTTTTACTACAACTCTTGCCTTATGCTCTGCTATTATTCCATATGGCATTCTTTTGAGTTTGTATGTTCATTTATACCCAATGATATTTTTATCTTTTGGTGCTGGCACAATGCTCCAAGTTTTGTTTCTTATTAGAGCATTATTCTTCATCCATGGATGATTTCCAATTAATATCCTTGGCAGCTTCTTCATAGTTAACTGGTTCATCACGATTAAGATTGTAGTATAGACTTTAGGCTTAAAGACTCCAAGATTGGATCTTGTATTCATATGATGACCTTCTCTTGTAGGTGGTTGGATTTGATTGGGAATTGATTAACCGGATTGATGTGGACTTGAAAAGTGTTCCTTATCATGATTTCATGTTCCATTTCCTTGGCTATCTTGCACATGACTGGATGAACTTTCAGAGGTATCCTGACCTGATTGTTCATTAGACATAGTATGTTCACTTGATTGTCAATTTGAACCTTTTTTACTTGCTCACTTGAGTAAATTGGTATTGGATGAATATATGCTTTGACATTGTAGACTTTCTGAGTGGTCTTTATTTCAGTCCTTGCAAAAGGAAAAACATGCTCATTGAAAGCAATATGCCTTGAAGCAATTATCTTCCCATCACTAGTTAGACACTTGTATCCTTTTTGGTAAGATGCATAACCGATAAATGTGTGTGGTAAGGGACTAAAGCTTAACTCGTGAGTGTTATATGGCCTCAAGTATGGAAAATGCGGGAAAACAAATGCCTTAAGCATAGTATAATCTGGTAATAGATTGAATAACTTTTGAATTGGAGCTTTGTTTTACAGTACTTTAGTAGGTAATCTATTATTAAGATGTTAGAGTTAGGGGTATGCCCTAGGGGCAATTATGTAATTTGTTAATATATCTACCTGGTTGGCCTATCTTATTTGAAATAAAGGTATTTTTCTTCTATTATGTACTTGATATAATGTGGTTATATTAATTAAATTTAGTTAAAAGTGTATATAATAGAAAATCCATAAATGGTATGTTTTGTGATAGTAGTTACAAAATATTGTAACCATGAGTAATTTACCACAATAAAAAAAGTATACCATTTTAAATGTTCCTAGTCAAGATGCATCGTGACTGGATATCGATGTATGTGTTGTGACTAGAGTACGTAACGCTCTTCAAATGATGGGCAATGTATTACTTATGACTGTTGGGGGCACCAAGGGGTTATGCACTGATAGTAATTGGATAACTATGGAATGAGATACTATATAGTTTTCTGTTGGATAATATAACTAAGGTCAAGCAGAGAATATTGGTGTGACTAATTTACACAGTTCTCTCAACTTGAGAATACCGTTGATCTTCAATATGGAAGCTCCGCTTTGATTATAGTTAAATCATAAAGGCGGACATAAACGCGGGCATGTTTTCATCTTACGATAAATAAAACATTTCATATCAAATCCTCTTATATTATACTAGTGTCTGGTACACACATATAATATTAATCATAGTCAAAATGGTTACCCATATAGCATTTCGAGGCTATTCATTACGCCTTTACAAAAAAACCGCAAGCTCGTGGTGGGGTTAGGATTTCCTTGCAAATGACCAGGTGAAGAGACTACCTTCCGGCAGTACGTCTTTAGAGGAATGTACCGAGGACCATAACAAAAGATCCTCTATCAACACAAGACCGGTACACCTCTATAACTAGATGGTATCGAATATGTCATCCTCCGGTCATTACCAACCTTTTAAGAGGGCTCTCAAAGCATACAAACCATAATAATCAAATACATGACGTCATAGCATGTAAAGGTATATCTAGAAGAGGAGGATCATATCCTACTTGGGAGCGACCCACTTATCCTTGCCGCATCTAACCCTATTTTGGTCATTTCCGGTTGATGAGGCCTGAGGTTTTCACAAATCACATATCACATCACTTTGAATGTCATATGGCCATTTCCGTAGACAACTAATTTCCTTCCATAAATACAACTCTTGAGCTCATACGTCTTAAGGAGGGTGTTAAGCTAAGTGAAGTTGCCTTCTCCGCCACCATGGATGTAAATTTGTAAAAACCAATGTATGTATCTATAGAAATGCAATGTTAGACAAACATCCATAAAAGTTGTCCCGGAACAGGAAAAACAAAGGTACTTTCCTACCACATCCTGTCGAGAAATGCCTAGAATTAGTAGCGAACAGTCCTTGCATTGGATATTTTGTAATGAAGAGACCACTGCTACTATATGTATATTGGGATTTTAACCCCAAAAGATCAACAAGCAGCCTTCCACTATGAAAATCATGAAAATCAGTATCACCACAATTTTCACAATCGAACGAATATATGTTGGTCCGAAGTGGGTTTCAGATAAATCTGCTCCTGGTCTTTTCGCACCAATAATGCAAAATTGTTTCTCAACCTCACACAGAAACTAAATCTCATAGACTTATCACGTCTTCAACTTTTAATTTGCTATCCTTCAGCCAAGAAGGAAGCTCGATAGATTGGAATAATACTCCACACTACACGAATCAACATCCTCAACACAAACGATAATCAAGCCTACATAGAAGGCTACGTACTAAGCGTACGACTAAATAGTTCCAACATCAAGTCGAGGAACTAAAAATGGCCAAACTTGATAGTCGGTTATTTAAATATAAAAGCAAACAAACAAATATTTAGCACCATATACAATCACTAGTCCCTTTAAATAAATCTTTAATTAAATCATTTGCCAAATATTCACTTCAAAATATCTTTAAAAAATAATATTCTCAAAAACCATTTCAACTTTTATATTGGAAAACATTTCCATATACTTACTTTATAATAAGTAATTCACAAATCAATTTATTGCCAACACTTTGGAAATATTAGATATATTTAAATCATGATTAAGTATATATTTTATTCTTTAAGGAAAATATTCTTTTAAACACATTTATTTGGTTCAAAATGAATATTATGCAAAACATCATTATGACAACCCAAAATCATTAGTACAGGGATTCGATAATTAGACAGATATATAAATCCCATATACTATACAAAACCATTTTCTTTCGAAAATCATTCACTATAACAATAGTTTTAGAGTCCATCATTTCCTTATTTCTCGAAACGTCTATTTCAACAATGGATGTTGAAACCTATGTTTTCGATACTTAACACACTTTAAAACATCTTCAAATCGTTTAACTCCATTTGAAAATATAACTTCCCAAAACATTCATTTAATTTAAAATATTATTCACTGTCCAAAATCGTGAATGTAGTTTATTTACCAAATCCAATATTTCTACACATTTATTAAAGGATAGTCCATTGTCCAAAATCGAGGAATTTATTCTCTAACCAAATTCATTACATCTATATATTTATTAAAGGATTATCCACTGTCCAAAATCGTGGATATAATACCTTTAATAAACTTCTATATTTTAACTTATAAAATTCAATTAATTTTGGATTTATTAAACAATATTTATAAATTCCATTTATACATTATAAAAACTTACATATACAAAATCAAATTCCATATATTATTTTATAAGAACTTTAACTTATAAAATCCCTTAATTAAAAAGTTCTATTTATATCTCATTTACGTTCAAAAATCCAATTTATAAGTTAATTGCTTATAAATCATTTATTTATAAAATCCATTCATTTTACAACTTCACAATTCGTAAATCTTATTCACTTATATAATCCATTTATAAATTTATTTTAAATACTTATAAAACTCGTTAATAACTCCATTATTTTTATTTATGAAAATTCAATTTTATAAATCTTATATACATACCATTTGATAATTTCAAAAATCCCAATTTACTAAATTTTACAAAATATTTAACTCCATATTTCAAAAATCACATTCTGATTACATTTCCTAAAAATCATAATTTTTGTACCATAGAATTATAACATTTATTTATTTAAAATAAATTAATTTCCTTAACCATTCAAAAACTTAATAAAACATATATTTCCAAAATCACTTGAAAAATCCTTTTTAATTTGAAATCACCACTTTAACAATTTTAACTTTCCAAAAATAGGCACGATGTTGCAACAACACTAAATACATCAATCATGGTAACCAAAACATCAAATGTCACATGATAACAGCATATATCACAATATCTATAAATAAAACCAATACTGGTGAGGATTCAAGTTGGATCCCTTCAACCTGTCACCTACAACAAATATACATCTTAGAAATATATATACAATGTCTGCTTCGAGGCAGACGCACGTACAAAGGGTCATCCGCTCATACACGGAAACATATAGGGTCTCATCTGCACCAATAGGCAGGAATAAATTCAAATACCAATCAACATATATAATATATCATATATCATCCAAACAACCATCAATCATCATAAATAAATTTGATTCTCACTTATATAAAAATATTAGGGAGTCAAAAAAATGAGTTGTACTCACATTGATTCCAATAGCAGTTGTAGTGTTTTATTCCGAATAAAATTAAACGAGCGTTTAGTGTTATCCAAAATTTACACTAGCTCCAATCAACTCTAAACCAGCTCTAAAAAATAGTGCTCGCCAATACAGAACCAATGCAATTCGTTTCGACAAGAATGAACCTCGTATGAAGAAGTTATACATTTTTAAAATTTACACGATTTATTATACAATAATTTGCAAATCGTTTTTATTTTATTTAACCATTTATCGTGGCCGCTCAATTTCCAAAACCTAGATCTCAGTTGTGATTTTTCTTCTTCTTCCCCTTCGTCAACAACATTAGGATGTCGAGATAGAGAAGGAAATAACTGCTTCCAGTTGATGACATTGTAAGTGGGCACTGGGTCTCAGAGAGAGGTTTTGAAGTGATTGGGGAAAGCATCGAGGATCTCATCCTTGTCTATAATCTGGTTTCTTTTACAGTGATGCTTGTAATGTGGTTGAATCTTTATCTTTCGTGGGAAAATCCATGGAAGTAGGTTGTATTCAGATCCCCTTCCTTAAGCCATTGGGATCTAGATCTTTGCTTCCAAGCTTGCTCCTCTTGTCTTAGGATCCTTTCCAGCACAACTTCAAGCAACCTCAACTCCACACTGTTAGAGGGAGCTAAAGGGGAGCTCTCTTCCAATATGTTAAATCCAAGGTCTTGTCCTGAAGACTTTCTTTCTTTTTTCTTAGGGAAACCCGTAGGCCTGTGAAATAAATCTTTAGAGCTTTTAATAAGAGTCTAAGTTTAGTAACCAAGACCTTAATAGTATGACTAAAAACTCTAAAAGATTGCCAAAGTATCTCTATCATGTCGTCAAAACTAGGTTCAAGCGTCCAAAAACTTTGAGTTTGAAGGGCGGGCGGTGGAGGAACTATTTCCAGTGATAAGAAGCATGTGACAGTGATCTAAAATAAAAGAGAGGAAGCCTGATTCGATGGAGAGAGGATGCAGAGCTTCTCAAGATATGTTTAGAAAGAATCTATCAAGTTTTGCAAGAGCTGGAGATGAATGCTTATTAGATCAAGCGAAATCACGATTATTTATAGGAAAATCAATTAGGTCACATGAGGAGATAAAGTCGTTGAACCCATTCATATCCGGGTCTGAACCCAAATTATTCCTTTTTGAGTGGAAGCGTGTTATATTGAATTCATTACCTAAGATCCAAGGGTATTAGATTGGGACACAAAGTCGGAACAAGCATCCTAAATTTTCAAATGAAGTGGCTAGGTGTGTGGTCCATAGACATTTAAGAAAGTGTAGATTACCTCAAAAGGGATGTGTTGAAGAATTACGCATAGGACAGTAGAGGACTTGATCGATTGTAAATGGTCCACTAGACTCATCCCAAAGAGAGATGATCCCCTTTGGACCCAATAGCATCCAAAGAGTTACAACTAGACAAAAAATAACCACCTAAATGTCTAATTCTACCATGGGTCAGATTACAAAGTTTTGACTCTTGAAGAAAAAAAAATCCAGCTTCGAAGGTCTAATAAAATTCTTAATCAAGGTGCATTTAACCACACATCCTAAACCATGAAGCATTTTGACATCCCATAGCTTTTGCAGATCGCTTAGGGCCCGTTCATCTTCGGCGCAAGAGCACTCGATCAGTGAGCTATTACGCACTCTTTCAAGGGTGGCTGCTTCTAGACAAACCTCCTGACTCTCTCTAAGTTCTAGCATAATTATTCTGATGTAACTGCCTTTTTTACCATGGTAGAATCTTCATTGGGAACAGAAGCTCTTTCCTTTTCCAAATTCTTAAATGCATAAACTAATTTCAAGGATGGACTAATACCAAACTTAGATGCAACCGATATAATTGCAGAATGATTAATTGAAGAAAGAATTTTGGGAACAAAAACACTACCGTCTAAGCCATGGCCTCTACTCATGGATCGTAATTAGACGCTTCTTCAGACAGATGAAATCACTGGTGGGGTTAGGGATCGGGCAATTGATGTAGTGGCATGGCAAGTTGGCGAGGCATTGAACATTCTAAACTTAGTATTGATTTCTGCTGCCTACCCCATGACATTGTGCAAACAACCAAGTTTCCTATCATAATCAAGATATATCTTGGACCAGGTAGCGGTCTCTCTCTGTAGAAGTAATCTACTCAAATTGGGCAAACTGAATTGGCGACCAAGCAAATGGTCCAAGAATATTGGCTAAAGGAGCTTCATCATCTTTGGAGGATAATACAATTACTCTCTTCTTGAATGCAATCTCTTCTCTTTGTCCTGCAACTCCGCCTCTTCTGACAAAACATCATCAGCAAACTAAGAGGCGGAAGGCACACCTATCCATGTCAGCAATCCTTCACCACCAAACAAATATATCGATTTCTCCACCTATAGCTTATGGTAATCCGCTTCACTACTAATGATATAGTCCAGCTCGATAAGGGGATGACGGTGAATCCAACGATCAAAACTGAAACTGCAATCATGATTTAATGCTTTAGCCACCAGGGATCTTGAAAGTGAGACTGATTTATCCAGCTTGATGTTGACAAAGGTGAAGCAATTGTCTTTTGAAACCCATGAGCATTGATCTACAATGATGAACTCGCCTATCGCTCGATGCTACACACCTATTGACCGCCGTTAATGAATGCGAAATTCCCGGCGTTACCGTATTCCTCTTTCCTTTAGAGTATTCCTCTTTCCTTTAGAATTCCTTCTTCCGCCTCTGGATTTCCTAATAAATGGAGATCGAGGTGTTTAGCTTCTATTATACATTCTCCCCGATCCGAAAAGACACCTTGGAGAATCGAATAAGGTGGAAGCACCTAAGAAGGCTCGGGTGGCTGATCAATCATCCATTGATAGAGCGAAGAGAGTCAAGAGGTCTAAAGAAGTCAATGGAATGCATCTAAGTGCAAACATTAGCAAAATACTTCACACGGCTGTTCAGATCCATGAAGGAATGGTGGGAGGGCCTTGATTCGGATCTAGGACGGTTTGAAGAACTCAATGGTCGACCATTCACCTTTAAGTCTCTATTTTTTTGCGAACACTATTCCACAATCTTTATAGAAGAAACCTTTCTTAATGGCAAATGAAATGATATGGTGATTGGGGAATCTACAATAAATGAGTAGTTATTGTAAAACAAAAACGTTCCATCCACTTCGTCCAAAATGAACCTCTAGGCAGCCCTACAGATCCACCGTAGAATAAAGCCCAGTCACCACCGAGGAAATGACATGCATTTGCACATCGAGGAGATTCGCCTTGGATGCATGCATGTTGGAAATGGTGGGGACGAAAAAGGAAATAGGAATCTAGTTTGGAGATAATAAACTGGGAATCAACAGTATGTGGGCTAGTATCAAGAGATATTTGATCGGCACAAGAATTGGAAGGAGATAACCCGTGTGGACCTTTCTTGAGTCATCACGTCAGCTTGCAAAGAATTAAATACACAGCAAATTTTAGCTCTTTTTTCCACATTTTGCAGAATAGTTACCCATTTTCCTACAATGAAAACATAGCATAGGCTTTCGGCAAACACGTGCAAATTGCGAAGCAGCCCATAGCGAAAACATCCGCCTTCAGTGATTATCTTTGACACATAGCAATAGGTGCTTCACTTCGAAGTCTTTGTGGGAAATTCCTAGTTTGAATTTGAAATTTAAACATGAAGCCTGGCGGCAACTGTAGGAGCAGATGGAACAGGAGATTTTAACACGTCGATATAGGATCGTCGGATTGTTGAAGGTTTGATGGACAAAGCTGACTTAATAGTTATAGGATCGGGGAAGAACCTCACCTTTGGAGCTGGGTAGTGATTCAGCTAAAAGGATGAAAGCGGGGCTTCTTTGGATTGAGATGGGTCCTCGTCAGGATGAAGCGTGAAAAATTAGAGTTGGAAGAGGGGCATGGAAGAAACAGACATGTGAAATAAAACCTTTTTCGGAGAAATTATATTCTATTTTTAATGATATTAGAGTATTAAATTATTAGAAATAAATAAATATGATGATCACAAATAGTTTGGCGCAGTTAATATGCATTTAATGCATATAATATGAACATCTAACGTAATGAAGCAATAAATAAATAACTTTTATTGTATTGAAATACATACTTTAAACTAGAATCTTCAAAAATACCAGATGTATAATTTTCGAACGTGGATGTGTTCATATTTACATCCGCATCCATTTTTCCAGATATGGAATATCTATCACCTTTTTGGTTACGGATGCGGATAATTTTTGGATTTTTCGGGTATCCATTGACATCTCTACTATTATTAACTTGTCATCCCAATTATAACTAATACTAATATCATTGTATATTATGCTATATATATTTATATTTTTAATGCTAGGCGGTTTAACATGCACACGTCCCAATTTCTTACTCATTAATTCCTACGCTTAGGATTCTAGAACATAATAGTATGTACATTTGACAAGGAACTTTTATTTTCACATCTTAATATGTTAGAGTGATCCTTTTCAAAAAGGATTACTGTTACTACTTCTATAAATTACCCAAAAATAAGACTTTTATTCCATTTGAAATTACAAGAAATTATCTACATTGTTTTATTGAATTAGCCAGTGCAAACTAGGGAGAAGAATTGCCATGCTTTACACATTTATTTCATTTCTAATTCGTTCCTTGTTAATTCAAACAATGCACTTTTAGACGTGTGGAATTGGATAATTTATGGAAATTATGCATAAATAAATACAAGTGTACCTACAACGCTTTCAATAAATTAAAACATAGAAATTCATATGTTAGGTCAAATAAGAACACTCTAAATTTGTTAACAGTTTACAACCCATTAATCATAAATCTAGAATAAATCTTGTAATCTTATCAACATTCTACTTCAACAAATTTCGGGACTGATTTTCAAATTTCCAAACTAGGGTGTAAATACCATTCCTATTTTAATTACCTAATTTACAGAATATGTAGAATAGAAAGCATTCTTCCTAAGCCTACACATCCATAAATCTTGCATAGACATCATAATCAAATAAAACTAAATGATAAAAATTTCAATGTTATATATGTCATATCATTTCACACTCACCTTTCAAGCTTTCCAAATCTCCCAAGTCTGAATCTATCACTTTAGTTGACTCATTTTTCTTTCAAATCCATAAGTATGTATAATAAGATACATATATATTCATTAGAATTACAAATCTAAAAGAAGATTTGAATTAAGTGGAACACAGATTTATAATTATGAAATTTACCTTTTTCCGCGGCATCGATTCATTCCTTCTCTTTTTCTCTTTTATTATTTACCCTTCTCCGATTTATATATATAATATAATTTTTTATAATTAATAGAAATAGTGGAGAAGAGAATATGGTAGAGCTCTTTACTTTGATCAAAAAATATAAAAAGAAATGTGAGGGGCTGGGCCTGTATTTATAGGCACTCGGACCAATCGTATCCGTTTGATTTAAAATAATAAAATCCAAGCCATTCGGCCAAGATTTAACTCTAGCCGCCATGCTCTCAACTAGTTGACCACTCCTCTATAGGCAGTTAATTGGCTTAAGGAGGAGATCGATCGATGGGGTCCATGCAATTGTTATTATCTATTCGTTTTTAATTATTTTCGTTCCGCAAACTTCAAACACTAATAGCTTCTTTGTTTGAACTCTTATCGCAAAACTCTAAATATGAAAATTGCTAAGATAATCGTCACGTACGCAATGATGCAGGTTACATGGCTAAATTTTGACGTTTCCACAAATTCTATTTTTGAGCCTTAATAATTATTTATTAGTTTCTGTTAATTTTACAAGGTGTTACAGCTTTAAAGCTAGGCTTTTCCACCAGGCTAGAAGAAGGAAGGAATAATAGTCCAAGGTGAAACAACTAATAACAGAACATGTCAATAACTAGTAGATATATGGTAGCTTCTATTTTAAATGACTTTATATACTTGCACATATACTCTTGTTTATTTATGGTCGAAAATCATTTATTTTTGAATATATATATGTGTAGGTATGTATTATGTATAATTCATATGAAAAAATCATTTGTTTCTTTCGACCAAGCAAATTAAATAATATAAGCCGTTTTAGCTACTAGGTAGAGTGCATGGATTTTAACCATATGGTCGTGGATTCGATTTCCACAGACGGCGCTTTGCTATTTTTTATGCAATATTTATATTTCTTATATCTTTTTGGCTATCCTTTGCGTTCTTGCTTTTGCACTATTACATTGCACCGAAAAGCTAATTTTTGAGTATTAATCTATTTTCCATTAAAAAAGGTATTAAAATAATATATTATTCTTTAATATATATATATATAGTTATATATATAAATCTTTCAACTTAATTAAATAAATTGAAAAAATACTCCAACTGGAATTTATAAAAAAGCATTCTTTTTGCTCTTGGTAAAAAACTATACATACATACATATATGTATGTATTGAAGAACACATATATACATACATACATATACACACACATATATATATGCACGTAGTTGATTAAATTTAAGTCTTAAATTTTGAACTTCACATTGTGTGTGTGTGTGTGTGTATGGAAAAAATTTAATTGGAATGATGGATCAAAATATTTAAAATTTAAATGTGTGTGTATCAATATTTAATATATTTTTTATTTAAAATACTTGTTGCTGAATTTTATTAAAAAACACATTTTCATACAGCCAAAAGAAATTTGGTTTATATCCATTGCCGAATACACACACATGTATGTATTTATGCATGTGTGTACTCGTATAATTTCATAAACATGCACAAATATATTAAGGAGATATTACTGATATTACATGCTTGTTTTATGATCAAAATCATAATTTTCACATATACAAACGGACATACACAAACACATACATATGTTCTATGTTGTTGGTTCCATAAACATCTTAGATTAGGTAACAACACATATGATATTCACCAGTGAACTTGAATTTCCATTACATAAAATATAAAAAACTAAATCGTAAATTAAAGTAAATTAATATAAAGGTTTTCAACTTGTAATAAATAAATATAAAATAAAAAAGCAAAATAAAAAAATCATCTCAAATAATAAACTCCCTTTTTAGCAAATATCCATTAAGGATGATTTAGTTCAAACAAATTATTCATATAACTATAAAATAAAGACCTAGTGCAAATTCAATAAAAGAAAGTTTTCTAAAGTTCTTCCTTTTACACTATTACAAATGCACCTGATCCAACACTTTGCAAGTTACTTGTCAAACTAGGATGTTGTGGTTCATTGGCATAGGGGTTGTGATGAGCAACCTTCTTAACCTCATATTATTTCTTTTGTTGGATCTCGTTAAGTTTTTGAATGAAAAAAGTTCTACCACTAGGATGTAAAGTATTATAGGAATTACAATTCACGACCAAGTTCTCAAATTTTCACCTACAAATAGAATCTATCGAATCTAGAAAAAACAATTTGGTTTACATAGTTCAACCGTTGAAACTGATAACAATGAGTTTTCATGAAAGAATTTCACTTCTAAAATATTTAAAAAAACACTTGATCATAGTCCATGTCATCCAATCAATGTTAACAATCTCCACTATATCGTTAGAAAGATGAAGAAAAAAGTTAAGCATTGTTTGCAACTTGCTAATAAATGTCTTACTAATTCTCCCGAGGTTAGTAAATTACTGGAGATTAAAATTAATAAGATAAAGAGTGATCGGAGCTTATATGATTTTTCATTACTAAAGCATTACAACTTGATGCAATGGTTACGTAAATCATCGAATTTATTATTGCTTTTGTTTTGAAAATTCATTTCTCATTTCTTAGGTCAAAGTAGAATGGCATAGCTTACCAAGCTCCCATAGCTGAAATCATGTTTAGACCAACCTAACGTACGTCAAGGACAATACTCATTCTAGTTATCTATTACCTCTTATTAGAATTAAAGCATACCTCATTTTCCTATTGGGAACCATCATATGTTATTTAAAACTTCTAAAATAGGGAAGAGGCAAACCCATTGGCCATTTACCATCTTTCATCCTAAAGTAAACCCCTTGACATCCCTAAGGTACTAAGTCATTTAATACTTCAAATCCGAGGTGAACCCTTGATATATTTTCCCTTACCTATCCTCAAAAGTATATTCCTTCTCCATGGCTCTTATGTTTGGAGATGTCCCACATTAGTAGTAGTTATACACAATTGCTAGTACCCTCTAAGTGAAGGCAGACTTCTATTGTGTAACTCTATTAACCTCGCATCCCAAACCTTATTAAACCAAACCAATCATCATAAGCCAAAATATTGGGCTAGGCCCACTAATTCGTGCTCGTCCTAAACATATTATTATAGCTATATAATTTTCTACTATGAAAATTATACTGCATCTTAGCCTTTAACCTTATCTTAATGCCTATTATATTATGTTCTATACTTCCCATTTACGTCCCAAAAATGTCATTTTTTCGTAATAAAGGGTCATTATTAATAAAATTGGATAATTACTAATGATATTTATTTATTCATTCCAATTCAACCTTTTTGTCCTATTTTATTTCCCCATAAATGCCATATTCAACACCTCAATTAGTCTCATTAAACACATTTATGTCCCCATTTAATTTCTATAACTCCTTATTAACTGCTCATTTATTGCCCTACTAATTTTAAAGTTACTATCTCTTTTCAATCCACACTTCCTAGTCCTATATTTACTGTGCTATTAATTATGCCTATCAATGGATACTTTCAAATGCGGATAGGGCTATATCCATATCCGCATCCAAAATCATTTTGGGATATTATATGTCGACATTTGTAGATACAGATGGATATCAGATAATTATCTTATCCATTAACGACCGACAAATTAAGAAACATAAATGAAATTTTTCAGTTTAACATAAACTTGTTTTTGATATAAGGTACTAGACTGCATAGCTGTACAATGCATATAGAAAGTAAAATAGCCCAGGCAGGTCGGTGATAGTAGTAGTCTAATATTTACAGTCATCATAATGTGAACACATAAAATTTCAAATCACAACTGCAAAAAATCTTGCACATACATAGCATACATAGAATAATTTACATAAGCATAGCTAAGCCTCCTAGAAATAGCTAAACACCCATCTGCTAGCCACCCCGATAGGTGCTTTCTGCTGAATCTGGGTAGGAAGGAAAAACTGTAGGTTCCCATGCATAACACCTATCCACGTATTAAAAAAACAAACTGTTTTGTAAGATATTGGTAGAAAAGTGTGATACTTAGAGTTGAAATAGCGGTCATTTCGCCTCATCCAAACTGCCCAAAAAAAAGCTAGGGCAAGTAATGCATCGCTGGACATGGGCGAACAAGTCTTTAAACAATGTAGAATATTGCACTTAGATAGTGGTGTTCAAATTATCAGGTTAGAGGCACATTGTCCAAACCTATAAAGATATATCATAGTCATAGAACATGTGATTGCAAGAGTAAGTGTTAGCTAAGCAAACGAAACAACATTGGGTAGATCCAAGTTTCTTACTAGGAAGGTTTCTGTTGTGTTGAGCATTTCCGGTAAAACAAGCTAAGCATGTATTTTAAATTTTAGAGGGGCCTTAATTGCCCATGAGTTGCCAAAGCTTGGTGTCATACCAGAGTGGACATAAAAAGTGTACATTAATTTCACCATGAACCACCCAGAATTGTTGAGAGCCTAGGAATTCCGATTAATTCTGTCAGTAAGTGTAGTGTTAGAAGTGAGTTGTAAGAGGGAGCAAAGTGGTAATATGTTGTTTCCAGTGATATGCCTAGAAAAGTGAATGTTGCATGTCCCTTCACTAAATGCCTTGCTTACATATATTATTTGTTGGTTATTAGCAAGAAGAGAGAAGGGAACATTAAAGATAGCGCCATGTTATCCAACCATTGATCCATTCAAAAAGCAAATCGAGTACAATTACCAAAATGATGGATGTGCATACATTTAGTAGACGGCAACAAGAAAGGATTCCCTTCTAAAAAGCCAAGGATGATGGGGGAGGGGTTGATCTGAGGTCCCTAAGGTTGAGATCACCATTGTAGTGGCATGTGCAATCCATTGAGTCCAAGGCTTAGAGCTTCCAAAAATTAAGTTCTAGCCCCTTTTTGAAAGTAAGGCTCTATTAAACCAAAAAAGATTGTTGATCCTTAAACCGCCATGAGACTTCGATCTATAAACTCTACCCCATGACACCAGGTAGTTGGAAGGGTTAATAATGGTGGAGCCCTTCCAAAAGAAGGCATGTCTCAGAGAGTTAATTTTATCAAAAACCTAAGTAGGAGATTTATAAAAGGAAAACCGGTATATAGGAACGAGATAGAGAAGCTCCCTTTCATCCAACTAGGTGCCTCGTTATTCTTTCCAGTAATGTGTTCCCATTATCGTGCTTAAGCTTTGAGGTTCTAAGTTTACGACTAAGATAGGTAATTGGGAAAGGTATCCGTGGACAGTTTAGGCTTAAAGCCACCAAATGGCCTAAGTAATCAGCATCATGGTCATTGTTATTGAACTTTTGGAAAAGTTTATCTTTACATCTGATGCCAATTCAAATAGTAGAGCGGATCTTTAAGTGTAGCAACAAACGCCGGAGTTGGTAATGTTAAAAGTATAGTGTCATCAGCAAATTGGAAAGAGCATAGGGCGGATGGGATTACCTAATTTCCAGGACAAGTCAGAAGGCTAGTAACATAGGGTACGTCGACCAAATGGGTGAATAAATCGACGGTTAAAGTGAACAAAATATAGGACAAGAGGTCCCCATGTCTCGACCTCTAAGTTCTTGAAGAGGTTCCCTTTATTGCATTAATGCACATAGTGGAAGAGGAAGAAGTTAAGAGATGTCTTACCTGAGTAATAAAACCGTATGGGAAAAGCCTAGCCTTTAGAGGTCCAATACAAAGTCCCAAGATATTGAATCAAAAACCTTAGAGAAGTTAAGCTTGACTACCGCATAGTTGACGTTGTTAACTACATAGCAGTTGATGTCCTCCATGGACAGAATGTGACAAGGAGATTCGCCTTTGTTGCATGCATGTTGGAAATGGTGGGAGCGAAAATGGGATTAGGATTATAGTTATCTAGTTTGGAGATAATAAACCGTGAATCGAAAATATATGGGCCAACATCACGAGATGTTTAATCGACACAAAAAAAAAGTTGGAAGGAGACAAAGCGATTTCCAACATAGATCTATCTTGAGTCGTCACGTCAGCATGCAAAGAATTAAATACCACAGTCGAAATTGAGCTCTTTTTTCCACATTTTGTAAAATATTGCCCCATTTTTTGGTAATGAAAACACAGCATAGGCTTTCAGCAAACACATGCTAAATGGCTAAGCAGCCCAGAGCGAAAACATCTACCTTTAGCAATTATCTTTGACACCAGGCAGTAGATGCTTCCCTTCGAAGCCTTTGTGGGAAATTCCTAACTTGAATTTGAAATTTGAACACGAGGCATGCCAGAAAGTGTAGGAAATGATAGAGTAGGAGATTTTATCATGTTGGTATAGGATCGTCTGACCATCGAGATAAAGCCAACTTAATAGTCATAGGATCGAGGAAGATCCTTGCCTCTAGAGCTGAATTGCAGTGCCAGAAGGATGGAGGCAGGGTTTGGTCAGGAGGAAGCATGAAAAGTTGAAGATGGAAGAGGGATATGGAGGAAACAGACATGGTAAATAATTTTTTTGGAAAGATTGTATTCCTTCCTTTTACGATATTGGATTACTAAAGTATTAAAAATAAACAAATACGATGATAATAAATAGGTTTGTGTAGTTATTTTGCATTTAACGCGTATAATATAAACTTCTAACGTAATGAAATAATAAATAAATATCTTTCATTGTACTGAAAATACACATACTTTGAACTATAATCTTGAAAAATAGCAGAGGTATAATTTTCGAATGTCGATGTCTTCGTATTCACATCCGTATCCATTTTTTTTCAAATATCGGATATTTATCCGCTTTTCAGTTACAGATGCAGGCGGGTTTTGGATTTTTCGGGTATCCATTGACAGCCCTAAGATTAATAACTAGTCATTCCAATTATAACCAATATAAATATCATCGTATATTATGCTATAAATATTTGTAATTTTAATCGGTAGGGGCGGTTTTATATCTATATCCCAGTTTCTTACTCATTAATTCCTATGCTTAGGAATTCTAGAATACAGTAATATGCACATTTTGTAAGGAATATTTATTTTCACATTTTAATACATTAGAGTTGTCCTTCCCAAAATGGATTACTTTTAATACTTTTCATTAATTACCCAAAAATATGACTTTAATTCCATTTGAAATTACAATAACTTATCCTTTTTCTTTTATTGAAGTAGACAATGTAAACTATGGAGAAGAACCTCTGCACTTTACACATTTCTTTCCTTTTGGAATATTCCTTGTTAATTCAATAGATGCACTTTTATACTTGTGGAATAGGATAATGTGATATCCCGGAAATTTGGGACAATATCAATTTAATAATCTACATTAAAAATTAAATTGATTTGATAATATTTGTCAATAATATATGAATTGATTTATTAATCTTCTTTTAAATAAATATTTAACTGATAATTTATCTTTTAGAAGCTAATTAAATTGCCTTCTATTTATAATGAAATATCGAATGGATAATCTTTGTTTTAATTTGATAAATAGACATGTTTTCTAATTCTAATATTTTTGATAATTTAGGAATTTGATATTAAACTATTTAATAAATGATTATACGATTTTAAATTACTCAAGATTTAAGTTTAGTTTGTTTGTTTAAAATAATTTTAGCTTACATTTAAATTTAACTTGATAAAAATTAGTAGTTTATTAATAAAGAGATAAATTCTTTTATAAATTATTTTGACTTAATAATGAGCTCTATTAATTATGTAAATATTTATAAATGAATTTTTAATAAAACTTTCATGTCAACCTTATTTATAAATTTTGTGTTTAAATGAAAGTTATGATTTGGAAATTAGAAATAACGGTTTTAAAATGTTCAAAATTAAAATAAACATTTATTAATACTAATATAAGTATAAAGTAAAATAATAATTAATGATTAAATATTTGTGAGTTTATGTTTAAAAATAAAAGGAAAATAAAAGTGAAACACATGTTAGAAAATAGACTAAAACAACAACTATATATACGTGGACATAAGATATAACATGGAGGCAATAGTAAAAGTAAGATAAGCTAATAAAAAAAGAAGAAAGAAATCTGCATACTCAAATAAGAAAAGTATAAAACAAGACAAAGCAAACATATGAGCTGGTAAAAGTAAAGCTAAGTTAAGAAAACAGAATAATAGAAGTATGAAGGCAAGAAGAGAAAAGAAAGACAAGTATGCAAAGCCAAATAAAATATCTTCATGCTAGTCAAATAAAATTGGTCAAAGTATGACAATAAACAGTTCACTAAGATGTATATATTATAGTTCGAACTAGAAACAATAAAACCAATGTCTATAAACAAATATTTAGCTTCTCATACAAGCTGAATCTTGGTCTGCAGATTTGTACACATACACATACACATATCTTTTTGCAGCAAACATAAATATAATTATGTCAACTAATTGAGAAACCAAGTCTTAATTACTATCATCTCAGCACATAATTTTGTCAATTCACTTGGATATAAATCTGTACCTCTCTGATAAAAAAAATAATAAAAAAAAAATCTGCTATACCAAATACAAGTGAAACCTGTACATATTGTAACCTACACCTGTTCAACAGTTTCCTATTTATATATCATGTTCTCTTTCATATTATCATTCGTTCAACTGAACATAGCAAACCTTTTAATTTGTTTTACTGAAGCTTTGTATAATAAAATACATCACTGCAAACAAGGTGAATTTAACAGAAAAATCAAAGTAAAAAAATCATTTCCAGTTTTACAAGTTCAACCACTGTTTACAGTTAGAGATGCTCTGTCCCTCTTTGCAATACTAAGGTGAGTAACACTCTTAAATTTCTTAAGTTTAAAATCTGTTACATGCAAATTTTTGAATGCTTGGATATATTGAATGAATATTTATACATTCATTTTACTCTGGATTATTATGAAATGAGAATTACTGTATGTTTAAGCCTGCAAATACAAACTGATTTATTACAAACTTACTTTGTTTCCATTGCTGTGAGTAACTTATATCTTAAAAATATCCTAAGTTAATTTAGCTGTATGAAGAATAGTAGAGAATGCCTGTTTATATATGCATTGCATTATATCATGATGAAATGAAGCCTGCATGTTATCTGGAGTTTGTCTCTGTTTAAATTTTCAAAAGCCTGAGTTAATTCAAAAATCGTTATGGATCAACCCATTGATGGTTAGGGCAAAACATTTAAATAAAATATGTTTTGTTGATTATAAAGAAAATTTTAAAATTTAACTCATGCTAAACAAAATTGATTTACTCTGTTAAACTTTAGGAACAGTCGAAATTTAAAACAAGTGATAATTTCGAATGTTTTAAATTATACATTCAAGTTTATGAACTTATTTCTAAATCAAAATTAGGATTTTTAAAACCCAAATTACATTTTTTTTAGTTGAGCTATGAACATGTTTGACTGGATTGACCAATTCAAGCACTTTGAGTTGCCTCTGGGAGCGTAGTTGATCGGAGGGGCCAGGGTTATTTCTAGAGGTAGAGTAATGGTCAGAGCTCAAAGCAAAAATAGTTGGTGGATGATCTATGACCGGAGGTGATGGTGGGAACATGTTTTGGTGGCTAAACCTAATTTTGTGCAGTGCGGTGATGTTTGAGTGTCGCGAGGCCTAGGAGTGATCGAGTTCGCTGGAACTCTGGAAGATAGTAGTTTGGTCATGGACGAAGTGGTAGCCGGTGTTGTTGGTGCTCCGGTGGTCGGAGGAGGGGATGTGATGCATTGACAGGTTTGGGCAGTGCTACTAATGTTGAATTCCAGGTTGAGTGAATGCCTGGAATTTGATTTTTGAGGAGAAATTCAAGTGGGGTGTTTGAGGTGAGATATGCTGGTGATTTATGACTTGTTTAAGTCATCTAAATTGTTTGAAGTCTCGTGGATGATCAGTGCATGTGCACTGTGCACCAAATTCTGTTGAACTTGGATTCTGGGTTGTTCTTGAGTTACTCGAGTAGTTGGACTGTCTGGCTCGAAGGAGTTTGGTTAACGACTCGAAGCATCTTTGTTTGGTCTCGAGTAGGTTAATTTCTGGTTTACAACCTGACAGTGTTAGTTTGTTTTTTTTTTAAATTAAGTAGTTCAGTTTAAAACCTTTTCTTATAAGTAGCTGATATAAATAATGAGTGCTTTATGCATTTATTATAAGGTTTATGAATTTATTTAAAATAGGTTGAATAGATAAACATTTTGAATCTTAAGTTCAAAATGGAATTTGAATTTTAAATTTATAAGTATAATGTTTAAATACACTTAAGGGTTTATGAAGTTATTTGGATTTGGATTGGTTTCAGGTTTGTTTTGTCACAGTTTTTAGTGTGCAGGTTTTGGACTCGGGGAAGTCTCGGGTAAATTGCATTTTTACTCGAAGTAAGGAGGCAGTTGACCCGAAGCAGTTTGCTTTGGTTTCAGGGGAAAGTTGGAATTGCTACAGGTTGTATAAAAATTCCTGTAAACCAAACTTAAACCAAATTTAAAGCAAAATAAAATGTAAGTTAGTTAAAATCATGATGTATTTGAATTTAATTTATCAACTAAGATTTAACAAAGTCTAAATCTAATTATAGTATGAATTCAAATTTATGTTTAAATCAAAATGCAGTTTTTTTTAATACT
This sequence comes from Allium cepa, assembly GCA_030765085.1. Taxonomy (NCBI): domain Eukaryota; kingdom Viridiplantae; phylum Streptophyta; class Magnoliopsida; order Asparagales; family Amaryllidaceae; genus Allium; species Allium cepa. The sequence continues at coordinate 769,543,438 of CM060939.1, read as the reverse complement.
AAAATGAGTTTCAGGTTTTAATACCTGATTTGTTTCCAGATTTTCAAAGATTAGATTTGAAACAAAATGTTGCAACAGTTCAATTCAAATGTTTAAAGTTTTGATACAAATGCATATTTGAATTTTAAAAGTTTAAAATAGATTTGGATTTAAAAATCAAGTTCTTAATGCTAGTTGTTAAAGAAAGTTAAGTCGAAGTTTTAAATCAAAATAAATTGAAAAATTCAAATTTGCTTAGAATTCAAAATCTGAAAATTAAAATCAGTTTAAAGATGAATATTTTAAGAATGAGTTCAAAATAAAATAGTTAACAAGTAATTTGTTTCAATAAAAATTAACTTGTTTTTGAGAATTCTTGATTTAAGGTTTTTGAATGGAAAATAAATGAATTGTTTAACTTGAAGTTTGCAAGTTAACTATTAATGTAATTTGGAAATTTAAATTTGAATTAACAATTCAAATAGTTTAATTTAAAAGATTTTAAATTAAATTTAGATTATAATCATTTTGGATCTTCAATCCAAATGATATTTAAATTTGAAATGCAATGTTAATGAAGTCATTAGTTAAAGAATGAATTATCTTAAGGATAATTGGGTAATTAAGGAATGACCTATGTATTAAAGTTAATAATTTGAATTGGTTTATAAATAAAGTTCAATTAAGAAGTAAATTAAGAAATATTATTAAATGTAGACAATCAACTAAAGATCTTTAATTAATTAATATATATGATTAACTTTGGCTAATTAATTAGATTAATTAGGTAATTACTTGATAAAAGTAATTAAGAGATTAATTACTTATGGTAATTAATTTTGATAAGATGATTAATTTAAGTTAGTTAATTTATTTTAATTAATTTAAAGAAATCATTTGCTAAATTGATTAATTACTAGAGTATGCAATGGAGCACAATTACTTAAGGAAAGTAATTAATGTTAATTACTGAATGTAATTAGTGAAAGATGATATGTTAATAAAGTAATTTGGAAAATTACTTTTGAAATTAATCAGAGGATTAATTAATGGAGATAATTAATTATGGGATAATTAATTTATTTATATGAGTAATTAAGGATAATTAATTACTGGTTGATATTAATCAAAGGTGATTAATAATTGTGTTTAATACAAGATTTATCACTTAATGTGATTAATAAAGTGATTTAATCTGAATTAGAGATCATTAATTAATATAATTAATGATGTAAATTTAGAATTGTTTAATTAAAAAATAATTAATAATGTGGAGACTAATTTATGTAATTTATTAAGGATAAATATAATTAATTATAAATGAAGTAATTAAAAGTTAATTACTAGAAATGATTTAGAATAATTAATTTGTAAAATTAATTAAAGACTAATTACTTACTGTAATTAGAAAATGATTAATTAGAGGAGTTAATCAAGATAAATATCTAGAGATAAATTAAGTAATTTGTATAAATTTAATTATTGGTTGTATAAGCAGGATTTATAGATAAGGTAATTAATTTAATTTACTTTAAATTAATTAGAAATAGAAGTAGTTAATTTAATTCATTTTAAATTAATTACAAATGGTATGATTATAAATCATTGCTTATGAATGAATGATATTGATATTTCATTTGATATAAGATGAGTAATATCTTGTGATATTGATGCTTGGTATAAGTAGGATAATATTTAATTATCTGATGGATGATAATATTGATTTATCTGTATGTGAGATAATGTGATTATTTACTGTGATATTATGAATTATCTATCTGTGTGATATTGATGATTTTGAATTAAACTGTTAAGGCTAAATAGACAACTTGGTCCTAAAAGACACGTTTTGGATTTCGATGAGACCGGGATCGGGTTTTCCGCATTAGGAACATCCGAAAACCACATCGTTTCCAAATTAACGATAGGTCGTGAATCTAAAGTGAAGATGAAGATTCAGAGTGCAAGGGTTATCGTCGTTAACTCTGAGGGTGATTCCAAAATGAGTGTAACGAGATAATGCCTTCGGTTTCGTTTGAACCCGGAACGAACTTGTATGGATTGAATGCTTTCAACACATCGTCAGGTGGGCGATGAGCATTCTAAGAAATGTTTTCTATAAAGGTAATCGCAGCCTCAAGCCTCATCAACCGGGAATGGCTAAAACAGGGGAGGTGCAGCAAGGTTAGGTGGGTCATGCCCAAGCAGGACAAGATTTTCCCCTGTCTAGATGTCCCTTTTTATTCGGCTTTGTGGGCGGTTGGATGTACACCAACTGCGGGGTTATCTTGTTCGGGACTGTTCAGTAAGGAATGGTTCCGGCCTTGTGTTGCAGGGGATGAAGGGAGTAATCCTCGGTACGTTGATCTAGGCCACGTACTGTGACGGGCGGTACCCCAGTAGCCCTGCCATTGTATGGAATCCACAATCCAATAAGTGCCAACGGTTTTGATTGTATTACCCACTTTTGTGGCTAGTAGCTGGAATTTAATAAATGTAACAATTTCGGCTATTTTCTATTTACTTGAAAACCCTAGACCTATTATAATATCACAGAATTTCCTATCAAATGTTTTGGTTAGCGTAAGGTAAAAACTTTTCCATGTTTATGTGTGGGAAGTCTTACGTGATACCTTTTATTTTCAAAAGATTTTCAAAGTTAAACAACTTTAACCTGTTACTCATACCAGACCCATGTCTGACCCGGAGTTTATTTTTGTTTTTCATAAACTCTCGGGTACCCAAATTTTTACGGGTAGCCAAGGGATTCAGGTTGGCTTTGACGCATTCTAGAGGAGCAATGGAGCAGGTGGCTTCAGCGTTGTAGATGTATATATAGTTCCGCTGTATTGGTATCTCTGAGTCATTTGTTTGAGTTGTGTTGTATTAACTAGACAGGTGTTTATAACTGTCTAGTATGTGATGTATTATCTGTATAACTCTGATTGATGTTGTATATTATGTAAATACTTATGTGATTATTATAATTTATTCGTTCCGCTGTGAGATTCTGATGTTGTTGTTCTTTCTTCTCTTTCTTTTCTATTTTCTCACCTCTTTCTTTTCTTATTAACGATACTTCTTCCTGGGAGTAGGAAGTGGGGTCGTTACAGTGGTATCAGAGCGCTAGGTTGAGTGAATACCTAGGCTCGTGAGTGATTTCTTTCTTGAGAGAGCGTATTTGTAATTTTGATATATATATATTTATATATTTGTTTCTACCTATTTGTTGGGTTACCTGATCAGGTTTTCCAATATTTTATAAAGGTAGATGGGTAGTGGTGTGTGTAACACAACTACCAATGGTTGGAAGTGTAATTATCGAGACTGTAGACCTAATACTGTCTCGAGTAAGTTTTGGATGGTGTAAGGATTTTATTGATCTCTGAAGGAAACCTGTTAAGGTTCGGGGTTCATCTTTGAAGTGTAAGAGTTTGGTTGAGCTAGAGTTTGGATCTGTCGGGTGGACAGAAGTAAGTCAAGATATTTTGATACATTAAGGTGTAGTAGCTGTGTGTTGAGACACAGTGACTATGGATATCTCCAACGATGTTTTTTTGGAACATGTAAGGAGAAGTGACTGTTTCGGTGTGGTGGCTGTACTCAGCAGGGTGTTTCTGTTTGCTTTGAGGTCCGAGTTTCTCGAAGAGCTTTGGATAGGAAATCTTAGCATATGTGGCAGCAATTCAGCTTGGAAAGTTTTCGGTGTTGGCAAGAGATCTTCTGGCTTAGCAGTTTTTCTGGAATGGAATTCAGAAGTAATTATGTAGACCAGTTTCTTCGATGGATTGGCCACAGAAGTGTAAGCTGTTCTGATTTGTAAAAAGAGAGAGCAGTATCTTTGGAATTTGGCTGTATTGATCGCAAAAGTGACTTGCGATGGTTTGGGTATTCTTTGGAGTTTCAGAGATTTTTCTAGATGTCTTCTGGAAGTTAGAGTTTGTCAACATCTGGAAATTGAGTTTGGTAAAGCAGCTCAGAATTTTGGAGGAACTTTTGAGTTTTATTTTTGGAATGAGTTGACCAGTCTGTACTTGAGTTCATCATCAGCATTTTCATCTGTTCAGACAAAGTTGCACAGTGGAAGCATGGTGGCAGCTGTTTTAGTTTGGAAGCAATTGGATATTGCAGTGTTTGGATTAAAGAGTTCTACGGGAATTTTTTTTTTTTTTGCAGGATCTGAGACCAGGTTGGAGTGCATTTGTTTTATCTCTCCGGACGAGAGATGTGAGTTCTGTTTTCTGATTTTGGAATAGAGTTGTATTCTGAGCTTTGGTTGATCTTAGAAAGATCAGTTTGTTGGATTGTCTTTGGTTTAGTTTGTCTATAGGGCGTCAGCAAGGATTGAGCTGATCAGGAAAGACGAAGGAAGCCCAGGATCGTCCGAAGAGTTTTGTGGATTAAAGACGAAGGAATTTGGAGTCTGTAATCAGGGATTTGATTTTGGATAAGTGTTTGGTCTTCAGAATTGGATTGTCAGTTTGGATAACTGGAATTCGGAGTGTTTCACGTATCTCTGAGGGAGTACGTGTAAGATCTATCTTTGATTGTAGAATCAACAATTCAGGAAGTTGTAGTGTTGGGTCAGACTTGAGTTTAGTCTGATTTCCTGTTTTGTTTTGTAGATTTAGATGAGTGAGAACTCTGTAGTTTAGTAGTAGTATTGGTTGTTTGGATTCTATAGGGCGAGTAACCCGGTATTTTATACTTGGGGAAACTCGAGAAAATTCTATTTAAAATTTTGTCTGGATAGTTAGATTTGTTTGTTTGAATGAATTGGTTGCTATAATTGTTAGTTTATGTTGATATATGCTTGTGTTTCATATGTAAACTTTTAATTGGATTATTAAATTACCTTTGTTTTAAATTTCGGGGACGAAATTCTTTTAAGGGGGGAAGAATGTGATATCCCGGAAATTTGGGACAATATCAATTTAATAATCTACATTAAAAATTAAATTGATTTGATAATATTTGTCAATAATATATGAATTGATTTATTAATCTTCTTTTAAATAAATATTTAACTGATAATTTATCTTTTAGAAGCTAATTAAATTGCCTTCTATTTATAATGAAATATCAAATGGATAATCTTTGTTTTAATTTGATAAATAGACATGTTTTCTAATTCTAATATTTTTGATAATTTAGGAATTTGATATTAAACTATTTAATAAATGATTATATGATTTTAAATTACTCAAGATTTAAGTTTAGTTTGTTTGTTTAAAATAATTTTAGCTTACATTTAAATTTAACTTGATAAAAATTAGTAGTTTATTAATAAAGAGATAAATTCTTTTATAAATTATTTTGACTTAATAATGAGCTCTATTAATTATGTAAATATTTATAAATGAATTTTTAATAAAACTTTCATGTCAACCTTATTTATAAATTTTGTGTTTAAATGAAAGTTATGATTTGGAAATTAGAAATAACGGTTTTAAAATGTTCAAAATTAAAATAAACATTTATTAATACTAATATAAGTATAAAGTAAAATAATAATTAATGATTAAATATTTGTGAGTTTATGTTTAAAAATAAAAGGAAAATAAAAGTGAAACACATGTTAGAAAATAGACTAAAACAACAACTATATATACTTGGACATAAGATATAACATGGAGGCAATAGTAAAAGTAAGATAAGCTAATAAAAAAAGAAGAAAGAAATCTGCATACTCAAATAAGAAAAGTATAAAACAAGACAAAGCAAACATATGAGCTGGTAAAAGTAAAGCTAAGTTAAGAAAACAGAATAATAGAAGTATGCAGGCAAGAAGAGAAAAGAAAGACAAGTATGCAAAGCCAAATAAAATATCTTCATGCTAGTCAAATAAAATTGGTCAAAGTATGACAATAAACAGTTCACTAAGATGTATATATTATAGTTCGAACTAGAAACAATAAAACCAATGTCTATAAACAAATATTTAGCTTCTCATACAAGCTGAATCTTGGTCTGCAGATTTGTACACATACACATACACATATCTTTTTGCAGCAAACATAAATATAATTATATCAACTAATTGAGAAACCAAGTCTTAATTACTATCATCTCAGCACATAATTTTGTCAATTCACTTGGATATAAATCTGTACCTCTCTGATAAAAAAAAAATAAAAAAAAAATCTGCTATACCAAATACAAGTGAAACCTGTACATATTGTAACCTACACCTGTTCAACAGTTTCCTATTTATATATCATGTTCTCTTTCATATTATCATTCGTTCAACTGAACATAGCAAACCTTTTAATTTGTTTTACTGAAGCTTTGTATAATAAAATACATCACTGCAAACAAGGTGAATTTAACAGAAAAATCAAAGTAAAAAAATCATTTCCAGTTTTACAAGTTCAACCACTGTTTACAGTTAGAGATGCTCTGTCCCTCTTTGCAATACTAAGGTGAGTAACACTCTTAAATTTCTTAAGTTTAAAATCTGTTACATGCAAATTTTTGAATGCTTGGATATATTGAATGAATATTTATACATTCATTTTACTCTGGATTATTATGAAATGAGAATTACTGTATGTTTAAGCCTGCAAATACAAACTGATTTATTACAAACTTACTTTGTTTCCATTGCTGTGAGTAACTTATATCTTAAAAATATCCTAAGTTAATTTAGCTGTATGAAGAATAGTAGAGAATGCCTGTTTATATATGCATTGCATTATATCATGATGAAATGAAGCCTGCATGTTATCTGGAGTTTGTCTCTGTTTAAATTTTCAAAAGCCTGAGTTAATTCAAAAATCGTTATGGATCAACCCATTGATGGTTAGGGCAAAACATTTAAAAAAAATATGTTTTGTTGATTATAAAGAAAATTTTAAAATTTAACTCATGCTAAACAAAATTGATTTACTCTGTTAAACTTTAGGAACAGTCGAAATTTAAAACAAGTGATAATTTCGAATGTTTTAAATTATACATTCAAGTTTATGAACTTATTTCTAAATCAAAATTAGGATTTTTAAAACCCAAATTACATTTTTTTTAGTTGAGCTATGAACATGTTTGACTGGATTGACCAATTCAAGCACTTTGAGTTGCCTCTGGGAGCGTAGTTGATCGGAGGGGCCAGGGTTATTTCTAGAGGTAGAGTAATGGTCAGAGCTCAAAGCAAAAATAGTTGGTGGATGATCTATGACCGGAGGTGATGGTGGGAACATGTTTTGGTGGCTAAACCTAATTTTGTGCAGTGCGGTGATGTTTGAGTGTCGCGAGGCCTAGGAGTGATCGAGTTCGCTGGAACTCTGGAAGATAGTAGTTTGGTCATGGACGAAGTGTTAGCCGGTGTTGTTGGTGCTCCGGTGGTCGGAGGAGGGGATGTGATGCATTGACAGGTTTGGGCAGTGCTACTAATGTTGAATTCCAGGTTGAGTGAATGCCTGGAATTTGATTTTTGAGGAGAAATTCAAGTGGGGTGTTTGAGGTGAGATATGCTGGTGATTTATGACTTGTTTAAGTCATCTAAATTGTTTGAAGTCTCGTGGATGATCAGTGCATGTGCACTGTGCACCAAATTCTGTTGAACTTGGATTCTGGGTTGTTCTTGAGTTACTCGAGTAGTTGGACTGTCTGGCTCGAAGGAGTTTGGTTAACGACTCGAAGCATCTTTGTTTGGTCTCGAGTAGGTTAATTTCTGGTTTACAACCTGACAGTGTTAGTTTGTTTTTTTTTTAAATTAAGTAGTTCAGTTTAAAACCTTTTCTTATAAGTAGCTGATATAAATAATGAGTGCTTCATGCATTTATTATAAGGTTTATGAATTTATTTAAAATAGGTTGAATAGATAAACATTTTGAATCTTAAGTTCAAAATTGAATTTGAATTTTAAATTTATAAGTATAATGTTTAAATACACTTAAGGGTTTATGAAGTTATTTGGATTTGGATTGGTTTCAGGTTTGTTTTGTCACAGTTTTTAGTGTGCAGGTTTTGGACTCGGGGAAGTCTCAGGTAAATTGCATTTTTACTCGAAGTAAGGAGGCAGTTGACCCGAAGCAGTTTGCTTTGGTTTCAGGGGAAAGTTGGAATTGCTACAGGTTGTATAAAAATTCCTGTAAACCAAACTTAAACCAAATTTAAAGCAAAATAAAATGTAAGTTAGTTAAAATCATGATGTATTTGAATTTAATTTATCAACTAAGATTTAACAAAGTCTAAATCTAATTATAGTATGAATTCAAATTTATGTTTAAATCAAAATGCAGTTTTTTTTAATACTAAAATGAGTTTCAGGTTTTAATACCTGATTTGTTTCCAGATTTTCAAAGATTAGATTTGAAACAAAATGTTGCAGCAGTTCAATTCAAATGTTTAAAGTTTTGATACAAATGCATATTTGAATTTTAAAAGTTTAAAATAGATTTGGATTTAAAAATCAAGTTCTTAATGCTAGTTGTTAAAGAAAGTTAAGTCGAAGTTTTAAATCAAAATAAATTGAAAAATTCAAATTTGCTTAGAATTCAAAATCTGAAAATTAAAATCAGTTTAAAGATGAATATTTTAAGAATGAGTTCAAAATAAAATAGTTAACAAGTAATTTGTTTCAATAAAAATTAACTTGTTTTTGAGAATTCTTGATTTAAGGTTTTTGAATGGAAAATAAATGAATTGTTTAACTTGAAGTTTGCAAGTTAACTATTAATGTAATTTGGAAATTTAAATTTGAATTAACAATTCAAATAGTTTAATTTAAAAGATTTTAAATTAAATTTAGATTATAATCATTTTGGATCTTCAATCCAAATGATATTTAAATTTGAAATGCAATGTTAATGAAGTCATTAGTTAAAGAATGAATTATCTTAAGGATAATTGGGTAATTAAGGAATGACCTATGTATTAAAGTTAATAATTTGAATTGGTTTATAAATAAAGTTCAATTAAGAAGTAAATTAAGAAATATTATTAAATGTAGACAATCAACTAAAGATCTTTAATTAATTAATATATATGATTAACTTTGGCTAATTAATTAGATTAATTAGGTAATTACTTGATAAAAGTAATTAAGAGATTAATTACTTATGGTAATTAATTTTGATAAGATGATTAATTTAAGTTAGTTAATTTATTTTAGTTAATTTAAAGAAATCATTTGCTAAATTGATTAATTACTAGAGTATGCAATGGAGCACAATTACTTAAGGAAAGTAATTAATGTTAATTACTGAATGTAATTAGTGAAAGATGATATGTTAATGAAGTAATTTGGAAAATTACTTTTGAAATTAATCAGAGGATTAATTAATGGAGATAATTAATTATGGGATAATTAATTTATTTATATGAGTAATTAAGGATAATTAATTACTGGTTGATATTAATCAAAGGTGATTAATAATTGTGTTTAATACAAGATTTATCACTTAATGTGATTAATAAAGTGATTTAATCTGAATTAGAGATCATTAATTAATATAATTAATGATGTAAATTTAGAATTGTTTAATTAAAAAATAATTAATAATGTGGAGACTAATTTATGTAATTTATTAAGGATAAATATAATTAATTATAAATGAAGTAATTAAAAGTTAATTACTAGAAATGATTTAGAATAATTAATTTGTAAAATTAATTAAAGACTAATTACTTACTGTAATTAGAAAATGATTAATTAGAGGAGTTAATCAAGATAAATATCTAGAGATAAATTAAGTAATTTGTATAAATTTAATTATTGTTTGTATAAGCAGGATTTATAGATAAGGTAATTAATTTAATTTACTTTAAATTAATTAGAAATAGAAGTAGTTAATTTAATTCATTTTAAATTAATTACAAATGGTATGATTATAAATCATTGCTTATGAATGAATGATATTGATATTTCATTTGATATAAGATGAGTAATATCTTGTGATATTGATGCTTGGTATAAGTAGGATAATATTTAATTATCTGATGGATGATAATATTGATTTATCTGTATGTGAGATAATGTGATTATTTACTGTGATATTATGAATTATCTATCTGTGTGATATTGATGATTTTGAATTAAACTGTTAAGGCTAAATAGACAACTTGGTCCTAAAAGACACGTTTTGGATTTCGATGAGACCGGGATCGGGTTTTCCGCATTAGGAACATCCGAAAACCACATCGTTTCCAAATTAACGATAGGTCGTGAATCTAAAGTGAAGATGAAGATTCAGAGTGCAAGGGTTATCGTCGTTAACTCTGAGGGTGATTCCAAAATGAGTGTAACGAGATAATTCCTTCGGTTTCGTTCGAACCCGGAACGAACTTGTATGGATTGAATGCTTTCAACACATCGTCAGGTGGGCGATGAGCATTCTAAGAAATGTTTTCTATAAAGGTAATCGCAGCCTCAAGCCTCATCAACCGGGAATGGCTAAAACAGGGGAGGTGCAGCAAGGTTAGGTGGGTCATGCCCAAGCAGGACAAGATTTTCCCCTGTCTAGATGTCCCTTTTTATTCGGCTTTGTGGGCGGTTGGATGTACACCAACTGCGGGGTTATCTTGTTCGGGACTGTTCAGTAAGGAATGGTTCCGGCCTTGTGTTGCAGGGGATGAAGGGAGTAATCCTCGGTACGTTGATCTAGGCCACGTACTGTGACGGGCGGTACCCCAGTAGCCCTGCCATTGTATGGAATCCACAATCCAATAAGTGCCAACGGTTTTGATTGTATTACCCACTTTTGTGGCTAGTAGCTGGAATTTAATAAATGTAACAATTTCGGCTATTTTCTATTTACTTGAAAACCCTAGACCTATTATAATATCACAGAATTTCCTATCAAATGTTTTGGTTAGCGTAAGGTAAAAACTTTTCCATGTTTATGTGTGGGAAGTCTTACGTGATACCTTTTATTTTCAAAAGATTTTCAAAGTTAAACAACTTTAACCTGTTACTCATACCAGACCCATGTCTGACCCGGAGTTTATTTTTGTTTTTCATAAACTCTCGGGTACCTAAATTTTTACGGGTAGCCAAGGGATTCAGGTTGGCTTTGACGCATTCTAGAGGAGCAATGGAGCAGGTGGCTTCAGCGTTGTAGATGTATATATAGTTCCGCTGTATTGGTATCTCTGAGTCATTTGTTTGAGTTGTGTTGTATTAACTAGACAGGTGTTTATAACTGTCTAGTATGTGATGTATTATCTGTATAACTCTGATTGATGTTGTATATTATGTAAATACTTATGTGATTATTATAATTTATTCGTTCCGCTGTGAGATTCTGATGTTGTTGTTCTTTCTTCTCTATCTTTTCTATTTTCTCACCTCTTTCTTTTCTTATTAACGATACTTCTTCCTGGGAGTAGGAAGTGGGGTCGTTACAGATAATGTATGGAAATTACATGGAAATATATACAAGCGTACCCACAACGCTTTAATATTATAGAAATTCATATTCCAGGTAAAATTGGAACAATCTAAATTTATCCTAATAATTTACAATCCACTAACCATAAAGCTAGAATAAGTATTGCAATCTTATCCACATTCTACTTTAACAAATTTAGGAACTAATTTTCCAATTTCCAAACTAGGGTGTAGATATCATTCCTATTCCAGTTACCTAATTTACAGAATATGTAAATGATATTTTAGTAGAATACATTCTTCATAAGCCTACACCTCCACGGATCTTACATAGCCATCATAATTAAGTAAAACTCAATGATATAAATTTCAATGTTATATATAAATCATATAATTCTTCACCCACCTTTCAAACTTTCCAAACCTCCTAAATCTAAATCCATCCCTTTAGTTGACTCATTTTTCTTTCCAATTTAAAAATATGTATAACAAGTTACATACATACCCACTAGAATATAGATATAAGAGGAGATTTTAATTAAGTGGAACACATATTTATAAGAATGAAATTTACCTTTTTCCATAGCATCGATTCATTCCTCTTCTTCTCTTTTATTTTCTACCCTACTCCGATTTATGTATATAATATAATATTTGATAACTAACAGAAATAATGGAGAAGGAAAAACGGTAGGGCTTCACTACTTTGATCAGAAAATATAAAAAGAAAAGCGTGGGGCTGGGCCTGTATTTATAGGTGCTCGAACCAACTTTTTCTGTTAGATTTAAAATAATAAAATCCACCGTCAGCCAAGGTTTAACCATAGCCGCCATGCTCTCAACTGGTCGACAATTCCTCTATAGGCGGAGAACCGTTAACAAGTTGACTAGCCCAAGGAGGGGATCGATTGGTGAGATCCATGCAGTTGTTGTTATCTATTCCTTTTTAATTATTTTCGTTCGAAAACTTCAAATCCTAATAGTTTCTTCGTTTGAACTCCTGTTGCAAAATTCTAAGTATGAAAGTCGCTGAAAAAATCGTCACGAACGCAGTGCTGAAAGTTACTTGGTCAAACGTTTTCTCAAATTCTATTTTTGAGCTTTAATAATTATTTATTAAATAGCGTTAATTTTACGAGGCATTACGGCTTTAAAGTTAGGATTTTCCACTAGGCTAGAAGAAGGAAGGAACAATATTCTAGGATAGAACAATTAATAACACAACATGTCAATAACTAGCAGATATGAGATAGCTTCTACCCTAAATGACTTGTATACTTGCACATATACTCTTGTTTCTTTATGGTCAAAATTCATTTATTTTGAATATGTATATATATATACATATCTGTGTGTGTGCGTGTAAGTATGTGTGTGTGTATATATATATATGATTCATATTTAAAAAAATCATTTGTTTCTTTCAACCAAGCAAATTAAATGATATGAGCCATCTTAGCTCAACTGGCAGAGTGCATGGCTTTTAACCATGTGGTCGTGGGTTCGCTTCCCACATACGATGCTTTGCTATTTTTTACGCAATATTGTGTATTTCTTATATCCTTTTGACCATCCCTTTGCTATTTTTTACGCAATATTGTGTATTTTTTATATCCTTTTGACCATCCCTTTGCTATTTTTTACGCAATATTGTGTATTTCTTATATCCTTTTGACCATCCCTTGTTTTTCCTGCTTTTGTACTATTACCTTGCACCGAAAAACTCATTTTTGAGTGTTTATCTATTTTCCCGTAAAAAAAGGTATTAAAATAATATATTATTCTTTAATATGTACAGTTTGATATATAGTACTTTCAACTTCATTATATAAATTGAAAAAAAACTCCTTTTAGATTTTATAAAAAAAATCCCTTTTGGTTTTGATAAAAAATATATACATAAATACATTTTTACGAAGAAAACATACGTACATACATACACATATACATATGGAAAATTTTAATTAAAAATAATGGATCAAAATATTTGCTAAATGTATGTATATCATTGTTTAATATATATTTTTATTTAAAATACATGTTGTTGAAATTTTTATTAAAATATACTTTTTCACATAGCCAAAAGAAATTTAGTTTATATGCATTACTGAACACACATATGTATGTATGCATGTGTATGTGTGTTCATACAACTTCATAAACATGCATAAATATATTAAGGAGGTATTACTGTAATTACATGCTCATTTTATGATCAAAAATCATAAGTATCACACAAAAAAACATACACACACATACATACATATGCTCTATGTTGTTGGTTCCATGTGTCTTAGGTTAGCTAACACCATATACGATATTCAATACGTGAACTTGAATTTTCACTAAACAAAATAAAACAAACTAAATCATAAATTAAGGGTAAATTATCTAAAGGTGTTTAAGTTGTAACAAATAAATATAAAATAAATAAAATTACTCACATAACAATAAAATAAAAGTCCTAGTGCAAATCTAGAAAAAGAAAGTTTTCTAAAGTTCTACCTTTACACCATCACAAATGCACCTGATCCAACACTTTGCAAGTTACTTAGCAAACAAAGATAATGTGGTTCATCGACATGGTGGTTGTGATGAGCAACCTTCTCACCCTCATATTATTTCCTATGTCAGAACCATTAGGTTTTTGAATGGAAAAGAATGTTCTACCACCAGGATGTAAAGTAATATAGGAACTAAAAATGCACAATCATGTTCTCAAATTTTCACCTATAAATATATTCCAGTGAATCTAGAAAGAAACAATTTTGCATAAAAGTTCAAACCCTTGAAACTGATAACAACGAGATTTCATGGAAGAATTTCACTTTTCAAATATTTAACAAAACACTTGATCATAGTCTATCTCGTCAAATCAATGTTATTGATCTCCATTATATCCTTGGAAAGGTAAAGAAGAAACTTAAGCATTGTTTGTAACTTGCCAATAAATTCCTTACTAATTCTCTCGAGGTTAGTAAATTACCAGAGATAAAAACCAATGAGATAAAGAGTAACCAAAGCTTATGCGATTTTGCATTACTAGAGTATCACAATTTGATGCAATGTTACTAATTTATCGAATTTATTATTGCTTTTATTCTAAAATTTGATTTCCCATTTCTTGGGTCAAAGTAGAACAAGCACCTTTGAAAGGATGTAACTACAAGCTACAAAAGGCTTGAACATTTCTTTCCGTATAGGTGTGAAGATAATTCCTAAGTGATTTAGGGCCCTCCAATTTTATATAAGAAAGGGGTGTCATCAAGTAATCCACATCCTTGTACCTTTGATGTTTTGAGCAATGGGAAGATCCATTGTAACCTTCTTGTAACTTTTTTTTGTAATTTTAGTGAATAAGTATCCTTTGTTCTTCTGTCATTATCTATGTTATTATTTCTTTTACATTCTTATAATACTTAGTATAATTCCTTTCTTTTATGAAACACGATGTAGAATTTCATTTTTCCTAAAATCTTTCATAGGTTATGCTTAAGTCCCATGATGTATCCACTAGACTATTACGATAGATTTGAGCTATGATGATTTGATGTAAAATACTCTTGACACGCTATTGCAAACCAAAACCTTTGATAAAGTTCCTAGAAATTTGAAACAACTTTTGGCTTCTTTCCTTTGAAGATACTTTTGAAATTTTAAAGCACCCTTTTACATGTTCTTTTTTATGGTAATAGTATGATCATGAATCATTCTCTTTTGAACGGTCACCTTATCCCAAAAAAATTTATTAGTATAAGACTTTAATTTGATTTATGATTAGTGGACCAATCATACTCTCTCTTTTGATTTATTGCTTCTACCAAAGCGGGCGCGGGATTAAAGGCTTACTTGGAGCATTCTATCAGTCTTTTTAATATTTAAATAGTTGCTTTAAAATATAAGATATAGCCACTATTTTTTGGTTTATAAAGAATGAATTAGCTAAAACCATCATTTATATAAAAAATTAAAATGCGTAGTCTTTATAGTGAGAACTTCAAAATTTTGTTCATTCAAGAAAATCAAACTGTTATTTTTTACACAATTTTAACTTTTAAAATGCAATAATAGACTATGTTTTGTTTTATCACACAGTGATAATATTTTTATCATTTAAGATACAATAATTTTTTATATATATAATATAATACCTAAAGATTTACTGAAAGATAAATTAGCCATTATAATACCGTCCTTTCTATTAAAATTATATTATTTTTTTGAAATGGTAAGTAATTTTATCGTATCTGAAGTACACTTGTATCTTTTTGTGTTTTAGGATAAAATAATAGGAAATAAAGGGAATTCGACGGTAAACATTATAATATATTTTTAATTAAAAATGATAACTTTTATCTTTTTATATACAATGGAATATTAATTGACCTTAATAGTATTATGTCCAATGATAAAATGATAATTTCTTTTATTGTTTCAAACACAATCGCAAAATGATAAAATAATAAACTCTTTTATCATATCTAATAAAATGACATATTTCAAATACTTCACATTCAATGATAAGTGACATCGAATAAGTGATAGATTCTTGAATTTCTTAGGGAAAATGCAAAATGCTAATATATATAGTTTAAAAAAAATTGGTATTTTACTGCTATAATTCACACGCCTTCGGTATGAGCAGTTTTAAAAATATCTTTTAAGGATTCACGTTCAAAAAATAAAATAGTAGAAACTTCCAGTTATTCTTCTCCCTTGCGGCCAAATTAATGCTTCTGGAGTGGGGGAAAGAATTGTACTCCATAGCTATTCCAAATAAATACAAAAGAGAGGATCTCCATGTTTAAGAACTCGGTTACTATTAATGGACCCATACGGAGACCTATTGACCAATGTAGTATCAGTAATTAATGAGATACACCTATAAATCCAAGAATTTTTTTCTTTTCGAAATCCCATCAATGTCAGCTTATGACGGATAAATTCTCCACTAACATTATCATATGCCTTTTGCAAATCCACTTTAAGGCATAGGTTGCTACAACCTTTCATATTGAAACTTCTAACCATTTGGCAAAGAAGTAGAGAATGTTGTACTTATGTTTCTTCCTGGAATGCATTTCTATTGTAAGAAATCAATTCATTTAAATGCTCCTTAATTCTATTGCAAACGACATTTGAAATTATTTTATAAATTACTTTGCAATATGTAATAGGCCTATAATATTGTATGGATCTAGAATTTTCTTTTTTTGGCACAAGAGTGCTGAATGTATTATTAATTTCTTTGGTAGGCTGACCACTAAAAGATGCCTTTGATTGTTGTGGTCAACTCTCCTTTTATCATGTCCCAACGGTATTTATTGAATTTTGCCCCAAACCAATCAAGCCTTCAACTACTATTTTGATAAAGATGGATTGTTGTTGCTTTAATTTCTTCGTCGATAATGCAACCCTCTAATTTAACTCTTGCTTGGTCAATTAGATTTTTCTGCACAAATTTGTGGAAATTAAAAATTAATGCTTTTAGAATTGTATAAACTAGTAAATAGTCCACTGCACTACCTTGAAGTTGATTGTTATTGGTTAAGCGATTACCAATTTACCATGACTGGATAATAACTACCTATATATATGTGTGTGTGTCTATACATACATACATATATATATATATATATATATATCTTTTTTTAGTTTTGTAGTAGTCATATGTGAATAGAATATTTTAGAGCATTGATTACCTTCATTTAACCGTTTAACTTTTGATTTTTGATGATTTTTAATGGCATGACCATGCATTAATGTTTAAAGTTTAAAGGGGCTATCTTTATACTCGTTCATATATTAGAGTCTGAAGGGTCTATTCTCTTTCCTTATCTTTTCAATTAGGCACTATAGACTATCTCTACATTTGTTCTGCTATTTAAAGTCCTTTTCAACTTGTTTCGGTTTGCCAAAAATTTAACAAGTGGATTGCCAGCCGTAGGATGTAGCCATGCATTAGATATGACATTCTCGTATCCACTGAACTGAGTCCATGAACTATTATGCCTGAATGGAATGTTATTTACTGATCTCTTATTGCTATAGAGATCAGTTATTATAGGGCAATAATCGTTGAATGATTCATAATTTTTACACCAGAATTAGGAAATTCTACTTGAAATATAGAATAATTTATCGTTTTTAAATTGTATTGAGGAATCTTTCCCACCTCTCCATGTGAATTTATTTCCAATATTACATTTCCTGAATACGTAAGGCTAGAATGAGAGATTTCGGCCACCTCGACTTGGTTCCGACCGGAGACAGGACGGAATTAGGTCAAAATCTCGTCTTGTTGCTCGTCGATAAAAAATTAATTTTTTTAAAATTGCCGCCTTAATTATAAAAAATAGTAAACAACACCAAAATCAAAGGAGAATCGAATTTAACCAAAATATTAACCTTAGAATGAACTTCGATTCCGACCGTTCAAGCATCTTGTCGAGCTTTGGCTTCAACTACGTCCGATGAGAAGTTCCCCTCTGGCCTTTGATTTCGAGCTCAAGCTCAATATTGTTTTTCTTTCATTCATTTTTTCTATCTTCTCATGATTTTTTTCTTTGGCTGAGATAATTTGGCTGATTAATTAGGTAGGCTAGTATCGGTTAGGGTTTAGATGGGCTGAATGATAATGAGTTTGGGGATTTTAATTTAGTCCTTTATATTTAAAAGAAAATGATAAATGACAATGTGCTAGCTAATTTATATTAGGATTAACTTATTTTTCTTTTAGGGTTATTTAGGAAAAATTAAATATTCATCCATGTTTATTTAATACTGTTGCATATTTTATTATTATATTTGCAATTTTTATCATTACTTTTCCATTAATATACAGAAATAGGATATTAGGACCAAAACCGTAAGAAAAATCAAAATTTTCAAAATTGATCGAAACGTATAAAGTTTCAAATGATAGAAACCGGGTTCTCGAACCTTGGTTTCATCTATTCTCGATCATCTTATGATCCCAACTGATGCGGTGACAACATTTTAATCATCTTTCTCTTCATCTGGTACATTTTTCATGCTTTATGCGCTGTAGTTAACATCATTTTTCATTATATATTCATTCATCGGTGTGTCATTGTCTGCAGGTGCAAAAATTTGAGCGTGTTGTTGTTTGTGCTGTTTGGAATTTCAATTGCCGAAACTTATCTTAGAGAATCTAAAAAACAGTTGCACATAGAACCTTTCTATGGCTTCTACTTATATGCTACTACTTTCCAAATAATATCATCATTTTCATCTAATATTGGTACTGTTTTAGGGAAATAAACTTCGACTCCACTTCCCAATTAAAATTCACGCATACCAAATGCTTTTCATTCCAATGGTGGCGAAATTCTTATCATTCCATGGGTAATTCGGTCAGTCTCATCCAGTGCACCATTTCTTCCACGATCAACTTCTTATCATAAAGTAAGGCTCATTTTCTAGAATCCTATAACAATCATCTTGCTTATCGAACTTCATGATGTAAAAACCGTTTCTTTTCTAATAAATTTTAAATTCCCCTTTCTGTTTCCATACGTTATTGGTGTAAGTTTTGAAATAGTGATAATATGGTTTAGAATCCATAACATAGAACAATGGAATTCTTATATTTTTCTCCAGGTTAGTTACAAATTTAAGAAGGCATTTTAGCAAATCTCAAGTTATTGATTTCACGAGGAGATGGTAGGGATGGGTGCATAAGTAGATATCTCATTCTTTGCCATTATATTGCTTCAAGTTTTAAGGTTTTTTACCTCAACCCTATTGAAGTCATCGTATCTCCTTTGAAGGCCAGAAGTTTTATGTTCATAATTCAGGTTTGGAAAATTTTAATTACAAGTTACATCGCGATACTCATTATTGTACCTTCAAAAATGAGGTGTGCATTTAAAAGTGAAATTTCTTCACAGCTATAGGACCTTTTGTTTTGACAAGCAAATAAACTAGTATAACCATACTACGTGGGGAAATCAATCGTTTGATTATAAATTTTGAAAAATAAAATATTTGTTATAAATTTTTGTTAGTTTAAAACAAAATCCAAAATAATAGTATGCTGAATAAAAGTGTTAATTGTTGAAGTTTCTTTTGCCGTTATTTCGATTTCCTTTTCTATACTTCAAAAATTTCTTAAAATTTTTAGCTATGAAACCTAAATCTTCATCCTTTGAATCTGATTGTTCTTTTTTTGCTTGAAATGCCATATTTTCCTATCTTGTGCTCGAACTCTTTTAGCCTGCAAATTCACTACGTAGGACATTAGATTTCCTATTAACTCTTCTAGCTTCATATTAGAAAGATCATTTGCTTCTTCAATGGCTAAGACCTTTCTTTTCCATTCACTCATTAAAGAGTTTAGGATTTTTGATACAAAATCAAAATCAGTAAATTTTTCTCTTAGTACTAATAGAGAGTGATAAATATCTTGAAAACTAGAGTACATATCATTAATAGACTCATCCTGTTTCATTTTAAAGTTTTGAAATTGACTTTTCAACATAGAAATTTTGTATTGTTTAACCTTGTTAGTCCCTTCATGTATAAATTTTAGCGTTCTCTATATTTGATAAGCAGTTTTACACATACTAACTCGGTTAAATTCATTTTTATCTAATGCACAAAACAATATATTCATTTCTTTAGCATTAGCAGTAGCATCTTGTTTTTGTACAGTTGTCCATGTAGAATATTCAGTAGTAGGTGCAGTATATTCTGCTTGTGTAACATTCCATGCATCAAAACTATTGGCTTGCATGTAAATACGCATTTGTGTTCCCCAATATTTGTAATTCATGCCATTGAATAGTGGAGGTCATGTAGTAGATTGACCTTCAATAAAACTATTGTTAGTGACAGTTCTTGTATTGGTGTTGTTTTCCATATTAGAAAAATATCAAATAACAGTGTAACGGTCATAAGAAGCCTTGCTCTGATACCAAATGAAAAGACAGTGCGGATCGTGAAATATGGAATTATACTATACTAGTGCGGAAATAAACTAAGATACTATAACATTTTGAATAAGAAAAATAAAACAAGCACATCAAGAATTTTTATACTGGTTCAAGCTTTCCATTCTACGTCCAGTCCCCGAATCCTTCTCTAATTTCACTAAAACAACAACCCTCACTTAACCCAAAGGAACAGGTCTATACAACCCCTAAACAGCCAAACAGGGACCTGAGTGGCAGAATAGGATTTCGCCTCAACAGCCGAAGAGGACTTCACGCACCTGAGTAGCAGAATAGGACTTTCACAAATAAAGTTTTCTTGACTCTATGCATTCTTTAATAACACGAATTTGACAATTATAGTACATCCATCCTATAATCTTCTCCTTTATGATGTACATATGAATACGTGAAGAATAAGGAAGTAGTAGAATGAATTTGTATGAAATTGAATGCACAAGAGTATTAGAATCAAAGAATATGAGAGTAGAGTAAGAATAGATTGAATTAAGTTGTGGAAATCATGATTCTAATGTGTTTAATAGATTATAAATAGGTGCATATGTTCGTGAAGAGTTATCATGAAGAGATATGGTCATATCTATTGAAATGAAGAATGTATTCTTCACGAATGGAAGTGCCTATTTGAAAATATAGCCGTTATAGATATTTAGACTTCTGAATTGAATAATTCAATCTTTTGAAATTGTACGAGCTCAAACCAGAAAGGAAATAGGCTAAAAATTACCATTTTCAGATGTCTAAAATGAATAAGTCAGATGTTTGAACATTGTACTAAACAATATTCATTTTTCCAAATTCAGACGTCTAATTTGATACATTCAGACGTTTGAATGTAGACTAAAAAGTGAGAATATGCAAAGCTTAATGAAATGAAAAAACATTGAGATATACGTCATATAGGAGAGATTTTAACATGAATTAACTCTAGACACAGACTCAATACATACTTATATAAGATTTGAAGCTCATTTGAATCCGGTCTTGATTAATTCCTGTAAAAACAAGTTAGTATATAATAATGACTTGTAAAGTTGTCATAGTTAAAACATCGTAATTACGAAATATCGTAAATATGAAGTTTCAACAGATAAACCCTTAGTATGTCAAGTCCTATGAGTGACGCAGCGGATAAATTGTAACAAACTTCAATCGATGGAATGTAGCAATCGGTGAATTGAGAATACTGCAAGGCCCAAATCCGTTGATCCAAGGATACCGGATTCTAGCTATCTTCGTCTCGTTGATCGCGCACGATGCCGAGAAAGAAGATCTACGATTCTTCGCACGTTGATCTAGCGCACTAGATACCGTGAATCGGCTTCTACGATCGTTGAATCGAGCGCACTCGATTAACCGAAAGAGGAGATAGGAGATCACACTCAACTACCAATTTGTATGAAAGCACAAAGCTAACAAAAGAGAATTTTATTCAAATATCCAACCACCTTACAAAATGACCGGCCCCCATATTTATAGGCATTTACAACACATAAAACCGACAACACTTAGGTCGTTCATGTCTCAACAAACCCGCGACCTAAAATTTACAACACAGAATTCACGGCCGACCTACCATAGGTCGTCAGCGACCTAAAATAACCCGACCTAACACAGACCGACCTAACAAACAAACATAGGAGCAACTCAGCGACTTATGACATAGGTACAACACAGTACAAACAAAAACATACGACCTACGACTTACAAAGGTCGTTAACGACCTAACACACATACATACAGCACATAGCGACTTAAACAAGGTCGTTCGCGACCTAAAGGAGCGGCATCAGCAATCTTCTTGCGACCTGTATGAGTTAGGTCGTTCGCGACCTAAAAGATGCGTCAACAAAGAATCACGCGACCTATCATCCTTCACGCGACCTAATTTCAGCTCACTTTCAGCATAAGGTCGCTGGAGCGACTTACTGGACATGTTAGGTCGTTCGTGACCCATATTTGCTTCCTTTTGTGTTATCTCGTTAGGTCGTTCCACGCGACTTATCTTAGGTTGTGATCTTTCTCCTTCAGCATACCCACTAAGTCGTAGTCGACCTAAAATGCCTCTCTTAGGTTGTGGCCGACCTAAATCCAAGTCTTCCTTCATACGACCTAAAGAACCCGAACGACTTAGGCTGTTGTTAGGTCGTTGCTCTTTTCCACACGACCTGTTAGGTCGTTGCTTCTCACCTCGTGAGCCGTTAGGTCGTGGCCGACCTTCCTTAGGTTGTGAGCGACCTATATCTTGAGAAATTTCAGAGTTTTCAGAGTTTTCAGATTGCGCTGCATCATCCTCCCCTGGTTGAGAAAAATTCGACCTCGAATTTGTAAATTCTTCCTCAACAATCTCACCTCCATGATATGGAATTAAATGTTTGACGTTAAAAACATCAGTAGTATAGACATCATCTGGTAACTTTAATCGATAAGCATTTTCATTGATTTTCTTCAAAACTTCAACTGGACCAATTTTTCGCGCTTTCAACTTGTTATAAGCACCCACTGGAAAGCGATCCTTTGTCAATACAGCATAGACCAAGTCACCTTCCTTAAATTCAACACTCCGTCGTTTCAAATCAGCAGCCCGCTTATACTTCTCATTTGATTTCTCCAATCGTTCCTGAACGATTTTATGACATTCATTCAATCCATCAACAAAATCTACAGCTCGTTTAACCTTCCCCTTCGGTTGTGGTACCATCGCTAAATCCAACGGTCCCCTGGGTAAATTTGAATATACAATCTGAAATGGACTGAATCCCGTGCTACGATTCACTGCATGATTATGAGAAAATTCTGCCTGGCATAACTTCATGTCCCAACTCTTCAGATTGTCCTTTACAAGACATCGCAACAAATTTCCCAACGATCTGTTAACAACTTCGGTCTGTCCGTCTGTTTGTGGATGATAAGCACTGCTGAAATTCAACTTCGTTCCCACCATCTTCCACAAACTTAACCAAAAGTGACTCAGAAAACGAGTATCTCTATCCGACACAATAGATTCTGGCAATCCATGAAGTCGATAGATCTCCTTGAAAAATAACTGAGCAACACGAACAGCATCAGTCGTCTTCTTGCAAGCGATAAAATGTGCCATTTTTGAAAACCTGTCAACCACTACATATATAGAATCATTACCACGCTGCGTTCTCGGCAATCCCAATACAAAGTCCATACTCACATCAACCCATGGTTTAGCCGGTACAGGCAACGGCATATACAACCCAGCATTGGTCGCGGTTCCTTTCGAAACTTGGCAAATATGACATCGCTCCACAAACCTTCCCACTTCTTTCCTCATCGACGGCCAAAAGTAAGACTGTGAAATCAATTGCAAAGTACGATCACGGCCCACATGCCCTTCCTCGTGTAACTCCTTGACAATTTTCAATCTCAAGCTACAGTCTGGGATGCATAATTGATTTCCTTTGAACAAGAATCCATCAATCAACACAAATTCATCCGAACTTCCATCCTTAACTTTTTCAATAAACTTTGCAAAGTAAGGATCCTCCTCAAACAATTCAGGCAACATTTCAAACCCTGTCACTTCAACCTTCATTGTTGTTAACAAATGACTCCTCCTACTCAAAGCATCAGCTACCCGATTCGTC
Organism: Allium cepa; assembly: GCA_030765085.1. Classification (NCBI taxonomy): domain Eukaryota; kingdom Viridiplantae; phylum Streptophyta; class Magnoliopsida; order Asparagales; family Amaryllidaceae; genus Allium; species Allium cepa. Next base: position 769,519,538 of record CM060939.1, on the reverse strand, counting down.
ACCCCTGATTTGTGCTTAACGACAAAAGTAAACTGCTGTAAATATGCAATCCATGATGCATGTCTCGCTGAAATCTTATCCTGCCCCTGTAAATGCTTCAAAGCTTCATGATCAGTGTAAAGAACAAATTCCTTCTGAAATAGATAGTGTCTCCAATGCTTAACAGCTTGCACAACAGCATAGAATTCAACGTCATATGTACTGTATCTCATCTTTGCCCCTGATAACTTTTCACTAAAATATGCAATAGGTCTCCCCTGCTGACTCAACACTCCTCCAATCCCCACCTTTGATGCATCAGTGTGTAGCTCAAACAACAACTGAAAATTAGGTAAAACAAGAATTGGCGCTGTCGTCAACAGTTCTTTGATTCGTTCAAAAGCAATCCCGGCTTCTTCTGTCCACGAAAACTGTTTACCCTTCATGCAATCAGTAACTGGAGCCATCACGCTACTGAAGTGTGGAATGAATCTTCGGTAGAATGACGCTAGCCCATGAAAACTTCTCACTTCCGTAATTGTCTTTGGCTGTGGCCAATTCCCGACTGCCTTAACTTTACTCTGATCAACTTGAATACCTTCTCCTGAAACAACATAACCCAGAAATAAAACACTGTGCGTCATAAACACACATTTCTTCGTAGCAGCATAAAATTGTTCTTTGCGAAGAATAATCAATACTTCCCTCAAATGTAGAACATGCTCCTCCATACTCCTGCTATATATCAGAATATCATCGAAATAAACCACCACGAACTTCCCAATGAATGGTCTAAAGATTTGATTCATCACTCGCATGAATGTACTAGGTGCATTTGATAAACCAAATGGCATTACCAACCATTCGTATAACCCCTCTCTTGTCTTGAAAGCTGTCTTCCATTCGTCTCCCGGTCTAATTCGAATCTGGTGATAACCACTCTTCAAATCAATCTTCGAAAATATAGTTGCCCCACTCAACTGGTCTAACAAATCATCCAACCTCGGCATAGGAAATCTGTAACGAACAGTAATCTTGTTCAAAGCTCTACTATCTGTACACATTCTCCATGTTCCATCCTTCTTCGGCACCAACAAAGCTGGTACTGCACAAGGACTCAAGCTTTCCTGAACACGTCCCTGTTCTAATAACTCTTCCACCTGCCTTCGTAACTCTTCATGTTCCTTCGGACTCATTCGGTAATGTGGTCTATGTGGTAACACTGCTCCCGGAACAAGATCGATTTGATGTTGAATGTCTCTCAATGGTGGCAACTCCTTAGGCAACTCCTCTAGAAATACATCTTCAAACTCTTTCAAAACTGGCTTTGCTTCTTCAGGAATTTCAACCTCTTCACTGCTCTCATGCCCAATCAACACGTATACTTCAGGCTCCTCTTCAACTTCTTTAACAAACTCCTTCAAGGATAATAAAGTTTTCAATTCCTCAATCTCCTCCAGCTTGCTCTCCTTCTGTTGTTGCTTCTTGGGAACCAAAGTAATTTTAGTACCCTCGTACATGAAACTGTAGCTATTGGCACGACCATCATGTTGAACTGATCTATCAAACTGCCACGGTCTGCCCAACAACAGATGACATACGTCCATGTCTACAACGTCACACCAAATTTCATCTTTGTACTTTTTCCCAATAGAAAAATTAACACAAGCCCTTCGACACACCTTCACCTCACCTCCCTTCCTTAACCATGCTAACTTGTACGGTTTAGGATGTTTCTCAGTTTTCAAGTTCAACTTCTTCACAGCCTCGGTAGAAATAATATTATCGCAACTTCCAGCATCAATAACGAACTTGCAAACTTTTCCCAGAATAGTGCATGTCGACCGAAATATGTTACTCCTCAACCAACTACAATCCTCCTCTTGCTTTGGTGTAAGACATGACCTCCTCATCATAAGATTACAACCTTCATCCCCAGACAATTCTTCTTCCTCCTCAACATAAGGTGTATTTGAACACTCTGCTTCCTCACCATCATCCTCCTCAACTTCTGCAACCATTGCTCTCTTCTTCGGCTTCGGACATTCATTGCTCTTATGACCCAACTCCTGACAATTATAACATTTGAACCCACTACTAACCTTCGCCTTCTCAGCCTCCTTCACCACTGGCTTTGTAACAGGTTTAGAAACATTAGAACTTCCACCAACACCCCTTGCTTGTTTATTGGAATTAGTAAACACACCTCCTCCACGCCTTCCTTGTTTCTCCCAAGCCAACGCTTTCTGATGTGCCTCTGCCACTGATCTAGGATCGAACATATTAACCATATCCTGGATCTGCATTCTTAGTCCCCCAATGAATCTAGCAGTTAGTTGTTCTTCCGTTTCCATAATATCATTCCTGGCAATGAGTTGGTAAACTTCATCAGCATACTCACTAACAGACTTCGTCCCTTGCCTCAGATTCTGCAACCTTTGGTACATAAGTGATTGGTAATTATAAGGTAAGAAAGTAGATCTCATTAACTTCTTCATCTTATCCCACGATTCTATCCTTGACTTCCCCATTCTCTCCCTGGTAAGTTTAGTTTGCTGCCACCACGCCAAAGCTCTCCCCCTCAACCTAGTAGCAACCAATTTCACTCTCCTATGCTCAGGAACCTCCTTGAAATCAAAGATCTCTTCAACATTAGAAATCCAATCGAGAAATTCTTCCGCTACCATCCCTCCTTTAAATTCTGGAATTTCCATTTTCATACCCGATTCCCATCGACGATCATCTTCAACATCCCGATATGAGTTTCGAACTTGGTCTCGATCTCGGTAATGAATACTAGCTCTATCACCCTCTTCAACAAAGTCAAAAGTATGCCTACATCGATCTCGACCATTATCATCCCTTTGTTCATGCATGCTTCTTTGACTATGTCTCTCTTCATCTTTATATGCTTCATTGTCAAATTCACGTTGACTTCTTCTCTCTTCATGTGCATAGTCATGATGATCTCTTCGTGCTGAAATTGATGTTTCTCTTCTGTCTCTACATGAATGTGGTGATACCCTCCTCGCTTCCGTAACCGATGGCGAAACTCGGTTTCCTCCATGGTTCGAGTTTGGTGATCTCCTCCTTTGATTTAAATCATTCATCAATTTCTCCAATTTACCAATGCCTTCGTCAAACTTTTCATTAATACGTTGTTCCATAAGCTCGGCTTCTTCTCTTCGATACAAAGCTTCAACGTTTTGATGACGATTAGCTCTCCTTGGTGGCATGATTGGAAAACTTCACAAACACTTCAACAAACAACAATAAGTCACGGCTTCAACTTCAAAACCCTTCACAAGGCTCGGCTACTTCCCACAAGTATACACGGCCTTCAACCTCAAATTCAAATACTTTCAACACTTTGATCCAAAATGGAATGGATCGAAAGTTCTCCCTCTTGTTGCAACTTCAATATGAACACGATGAACAACTTCAAACTTCAACTTCAAATATTTGGCTCCAAGAATCAACTTAGCTATGATTGGCTAAGTATGGCTCTGATACCAAACTGACGCAGCGGATAAATCGTAACAAACTTCAATCGATGGAATGTAGCAATCGGTGAATTGAGAATACTGCAAGGCCCAAATCCGTTGATCCAAAGATACCGGATTCTAGCTATCTTCGTCTCGTTGATCGCGCACGATGCCGAGAAAGAAGATCTACGATTCTTCGCACGTTGATCTAGCGCACTAGATACCGTGAATCGGCTTCTACGATCGTTGAATCGAGCGCACTCGATTAACCGAAAGAGGAGATAGGAGATCACACTCAACTACCAATTTGTATGAAAGCACAAAGCTAACAAAAGAGAATTTTATTCAAATATCCAACCACCTTACAAAATGACCGGCCCCCATATTTATAGGCATTTACAACACATAAAACCGACAACACTTAGGTCGTTCATGTCTCAACAAACCCGCGAGCTAAAATTTACAACACAGAATTCACGGCCGACCTACCATAGGTCGTCAGCGACCTAAAATAACCCGACCTAACATAGACCGACCTAACAAACAAACATAGGAGCAACTCAGCGACTTATGACATAGGTACAACACAGTACAAACAAAAACATACGACCTACGACTTACAAAGGTCGTTAACGACCTAACACACATACATACAGCACATAGCGACTTAAACAAGGTCGTTCGCGACCTAAAGGAGCGACATCAGCAATCTTCTTGCGACCTGTATGAGTTAGGTCGTTCGCGACCTAAAAGATGCGTCAACAAAGAATCACGCGACCTATCATCCTTCACGCGACCTAATTTCAGCTCACTTTCAGCATAAGGTCGCTGGAGCGACTTACTGGACATGTTAGGTCGTTCGTGACCCATATTTGCTTCCTTTTGTGTTATCTCGTTAGGTCGTTCCACGCGACTTATCTTAGGTTGTGATCTTTCTCCTTCAGCATACCCACTAAGTCGTAGTCGACCTAAAATGCCTCTCTTAGGTCGTGGCCGACCTAAATCCAAGTCTTCCTTCATACGACCTAAAGAACCCGAACGACTTAGGCTGTTGTTAGGTCGTTGCTCTTTTCCACACGACCTGTTAGGTCGTTGCTTCTCACCTCGTGAGCCGTTAGGTCGTGGCCGACCTTCCTTAGGTTGTGAGCGACCTATATCTTGAGAAATTTCAGAGTTTTCAGAGTTTTCAGATTGCGCTGCATCAATGAGGGATTGACAATTAATATGGTCCAATTTTCGGTGAAGTCAATCAGTATTAACTTAGAGTATCCAAATGTTATTTCATGGTTTCTGATTCACCTCCTTCTCCTGGGATTGAGTTTTATGTTAGTTTCGGATAAGGATGCAACCTCATAGTTTGATGTATAGGAAAAGATTCAGTGAATTGACTGCTAAAGGATTAAAGGTGAGTCAGAGATATGTATATGGAAAGTTCCATCAGGGATGCATACTTCAAAGCAACATAAACTTATTGTAGCCGCTGCAAAGGCAGTTAACTAGAAGACTTCTGTAACGACCCTAATTTTGAGTAACATTATTTAGAACATTTAATTGGATAAACTAAATAAAAATAATGTTAATAGTTAAGGGATAAAAAATTGTTAATTAATAAGGGGACATGCCTTAGCGAATGTATAAGCAAAAGAAAATTGAAAATAAGCAAGTAAGAGGAATATGGTAAGGGTAAAATGGGAACATCCTTCATTTCAATGCCCTAAACCTTTTATTCTTCGGTGCTTATTCATTTTAACATTTACAAACAAAACTAAAACTGTGGCGCCCTACCTCTATACTCACGCTAGCCAAGAATACTATGGAGTAATGCCGTCAACTAGCACGAAGAATAAGGCTGTTGAGGAGCGCCAGCCATGTAATTGCTTTGTGCGAGCACCGATATCTCAGATAGTATAACATGCATTTCATTTCAAGAGGAAATCCGACATGCCGATACAAACTCAAAGCTACTACATAGTTGATATGTGGTCTTCGGAAAAAAATATAGAAATAAACATAACATAAATCAGTCACAGATATCCATATCACAAAGGCGGAAATAGATATGAATATAACACATAGAAGTGTACATCAGAGTAGTGGTCAAACAAGATCCACAATATCAAAAAAGAATAGATACAAGTGCTAGACAAAAGAATATGTATACATCAAGAAGTCTCTATCTCAAATGTATAACAACAAAAACTACCAATCTAATGTAGTTAGACAAAAGTCAGATGATGATCCCTGATAAGGAGTCAAGCAGAAGCACCTGTAACATCTCGTTTTGACCCGAGTATCATTTAATAAGAAAATAATAAACGGATCGGTATAGCTATAAATATCAGATAAAATGAGATAGAATAAGAGATATGACGAAAACGTATGAGAACAATAAAGCCATACTATGAAAAGTATACATGTAACAACAACAAAAATCATACAATATCTCAAAAATCTCATAACATCAAAAAGAATGTCATATTCTTTACTATATTCACCAAACCACAAATATTGGCTAACATATCAATGCCAATCATAAAAATTGGTGAAACACAAATTCTATAAATCATCAATTAGAAATCCAGAAATCACAAAAAGGTGGAGGCTTATCGTAAACGGGAGAATAAAAACTCTCCAACATGTGTATCACAAACGAGTCGCTACCCCATGGTCGCTATCCATAGAGCCGGTGCAACGACGTAGTACAAAGGTAGCTCGAGGAATCTGAAACTCGAATAATTCAAAACAACGACGTAGTACAGCGGTACGCCCAATGAACATGATAAGCCGGAACAACAACGTAGTACAACGGTACGTCCGATGAGCCGAGCTCCATAAAAGAACATGGGTCGCTAGCCCACGAGAATGAGTCAGAACTCCAAAGAATGCATAGGTCGTTAGCCTATAAAAGAAATGAGACGAAACTCAATAAAACGAGTAATAGTCCCATGCATGGACAAAGAGACATCGCATATCGTAAGTGTAATCACAAAATGATCATCAATGATCAATAAAAAGTGTGAATTACAGTAAGCTAGTAAATAAATGAGTTTAGCTTCATGTCCCATAGCCACTGGCTTAACTTAAATATTCATGAAAAAATTGTAGATCTCCACGCATAAATTGTCACAAGAGTTTCAATCGAACAAGTCCAAAAATTAACCGACGAAGTAAACGCAAGCGTTTCATACCACAAGTTTTACTAAGCCGTTTAATTAGATTTCTCATATGAATGAGGTAAAGGTTTGTGTATACTAATAGATTGGAAAACGGTTTTATAAACAAGCTTTGTATTAAAAATAGAGTTGAAATAATCTTTGAGAAAGAGTTTGAATATTTACTACTAGTATAGAAACCTTTGTGTTTAAAAGTGACAAGTCACAGAAATGATTGTAGAAACAATCAATCGTCAAAAATTCACATACGAAGACGTGAATCAAATCCATAAAAATAGATTCTGAATCTATCAAAATGGATGTTCTCAAAAATCCCAAAAAGAAGTCATCAAAGTCGATAATAAATGATAACAATAAATCAGATCAACTCGAATCGATAAAAATTGGAATCTCAAGCAAAATAGGCAAGTTGGGCTGAAGCAAGCAAGTCAGTCAACTGGACACTGAGTTCAATCGACTGGCCCAATGCTTGGAAAACTCTCGGGTTCTAGGTCAGTCGACTGGACTCAGAGAGCTAGTCGACTAGACTTAGAGAGCCAGTCGACTGGACCTTGTTTCCCAGTATTTCCAACCTATCACAATGAAGGGCAAACTCTCAACAATTTGCGATCGGTTGAGCAATGGGCGCTTAGGGCTTATGCCAATCGACAACCCAGCCCTACAGGCTCTTCGATACACCACCAAAAGCATGTTTATACATTAAAGCTAGGATTTTTAAAGTTTTTGACTTCAAAACATCAAAAATTGAAATGTTCGCCCAATCAATTTAAATCAAAAGCAAATGAACATGAATAGATGTTAGGAATTCATAACTAATAATAATGATAGTTATAGACATGGTTGTGAGATAAAAATCTCACCTTTTGCATAAAAACAAGGAAGGAGAAGCTTGAAAACAAAGAAGGATCAACCACTCTTCAATCCCAACTCTAAAACCTCCAATCTAAGATCATAAGCCAAAGTTTCTCAAATTAGGTTATAGGGAATTTCTGAAATCGGAGAGAGATTGAGATGGAGAAGAAGAAGGAGATGCTTACCTAAACTTTTCTTTGATTTTTGGAGCTAAAACTTGAATTTGCAAAGAAGCTAGGGCTTGGGAATTTTAATTTCCAATCTCTTCCCCCATTGTTCCTAAGCTTGAATTGTCAGGAAATAGAAATGAAATGGATGAAGATGAGTAGGGGTGGAGCTAGAGTCTTAAGTTGAGGTTAGTGGACTGAAACCCAAACCCAAAGCCCTAAGTGAAAAGGTCGAAATTCTGGCTAATTCCAAACATGTCAATGTTTATACTCAAAAAGGTTGCATTTTGAACTCAATGGAAATGGTCTCGAGTCCTAATTTGACTGTTTGCCAAAAAAATAGCTTTTCAGACTATAATCTGACTAACGATGCTATATTTAAATACACAATCGTAAAATATGCAGGTTGTTACAAAAACCCTATTAAGCAAGGCTGGCCACCATTAAGAAGATTCAAGGAGAAGAAAAGCTAGGATTCAAGTAGAATGCTTAAGAAAATCAACTAAAGGAAATTCTCAACATGCTTAACACCAAGCCAAGGTGAATAATCTGATTTACATCTCACTTTTGATAATAATCTCGGTTTCAAGGTTTGATCTGAATTATTTTGCAAGTAATATGCCATGTTATATTTGTTAAAATGGATATATATGTTTGTTGATGATTTATATGATTCCATATGGATTTATCACATGATTAAATTAGAGAATCTATTAAATGACATTCAAATAATTTGCATTTTTGATATATGATCAAAAACATTATTTTAGAAGTGCGTTTCAAGTTTCATAATTGTCTAAGTAATTGTGGATTTATTATGAATTTTCTATGACAAAAAATAATTAATATTATGTTTAGATTATTTAAGGCAATTTCATAATAATTTCGGTTTTGAAATTTATATATGTTAGGGAACATAATAAAAATGAATTATTGTGATGTTTGGGGAATTTTTCTAAGTATTTTACCATGGTTATAAAATTATTTAACTTAAGGGACTTAAATGGTTTACATGTTTTGTTAAGGATGAGGGCTTATTTGTTAAAATGATTTCAATTATTAATTACTAATTCAACAGCCATTTTAGAAAATTATTTTGATATAGAATAGGCAACTAATTATATTTTTACAAATTGGACAAGTTAGGTAAAAAGGAATTACTTTGAATGACAATAAACCAATTTTGTTTCGAGTTTCAACTTCGCCACTACCTTAGCTTACTTCCGTCACCATGCCCATTTAGACCTTTTGCACATATTCGAAACTAATGCACATCATATTAAGCAATTGTTATGTAGTGCATTGGAGAAAGGCAGAAGGAATGATGGTTTCAAAGATATGCTTCCGAAGGGGTTGAAGCCACTGTAATTAGCTTTCCAATAAATTAACTTACTTTTGTTTAAAAAAATGCTTTCGAACAAGTTTTCTCTTGTCTTTGTTTTTAGAAGGGAGCTTTTGAAAGAGTTGCCACTTACTTTAAAAGAAAAAGCTTTTGAAAGGATAACCGCTTTTGAATCTATTCAATACCCATGTTGCCGCATTCATACCTTTTGAATTTGTTAAGGCTGTTATAGCTATAGACCAACGTATTTCAAAGGATAATCATTTGTAAAGATTGTTTATAAGGAAATGAAATCTAAATTAGGTAGTTAACCCTAAGCATATGACTCAGATATTAGAAGACCAGATGGGACTGGTATGAAGTCGCGTCCTACACTTTAGCAATTAGCTGCTTGCTAGAATATGTCCAAAATTCCAGTGTGTAGGGCTTTGTCATATGTATGACTAAGATGATGTCACACACAGAAGGGAATATACAGAATAATGATAGGTTATTGGTGGGCCCGCAAAACTATTAGGATTTAGTTGACCCTAGAAGAAGATAGTTATGGGCAGATAGTCTAGTATTGTGCTTAACAGAAGTTAGAATGCTTATAATGTCTGGTAGGCCTGAGTCAGCCAGTGGTTAATAATTAGCCAGATAAAACTATAGTGTGGATAGATAGTCCATTGGTTACCTGATTTATATGTATATGTGCTAGTTCTATTGCTATTATTGTTATAATCAGTTTGATTGCAGGTTTTTGATTTGCAAAAGAAATGCTTTTAAAAGTATAATAGTGAGGGGAAATTCGTTTCACTAAACGGCATGGTCTCATTTAATATCAGAAAATCGAGATGTAATAGAATTATTCACATCATGCATTACGTTTGACTCAAAGTTGATGTTTTTCCCTTAAAATCTTGGATGCTCAAAATGAAATTTGAGTAGATTGAGAGTTAAGGACATTTCAAGTTTAGTAGATTGGACGAATAAGCTTCTGAAGACGTGCAGGAGGCAAAAGCTAGCAATGTAGGAGCTATTTATTATTATCTCCAATGTGATGTATTTATGACTAATATGTCTGTTTAGTACCTTGATTATCCAAGAGGCATCTTCATATGTCACTATTTTCATAATTTGTAATAAATATATTTGAGCAAAACCAGGGAACCGTTTTGGGATTATGTAATTAAATACAAAATATTGATTTTAAATGTAATCAGAAAAGCTATTTTTTAATCTGTGTTGATTTTATTTCATATTCACGTGCTTCTAATATTATGGATACCATTAACATTACAGTATTTTACCTCCAGAAGTTAATACTATAGATGACTGCAGCATTTGTAAAGCTTAGCTTCGGGCCTCAAAATAGGGGATGTTACAACTTGGTATCAGAGCATAGGTTTATTAAACCTTAAAATAAATTTTAAACTTAAAATGATTTAAAAAACAACACACTCCTAAGGAATTAGAGAAAAGATTAGGGGTCTAGGATAACGCTATAGTAAAGTACTTGTATTTTCTATATATAAATATACGCTTTATCTTTATTCTCCGATCTCTATTAAGGCTATTCTTCTGTACCTTACAAAGGCTTGAATGGATATTTTAAGGAAGCAAGATATGAATGATAGAAATGGAAGAGTTAACTTTGGTGGAGGAAGCACCACAACCAATGGAAATGCCATACCGAATACTAGAAGGAATCCGGGTCGAACACAAACTGCTATTGTGGGTGCTGGAGCGCCACAACTTGATACTGGAGCTATATACCAGTTCTTCATCAACATTTTGCAAGCTAGAGCTGCTGTGGAGTTATTTGGAGGAAATGCCGGAGAAGGAAATCAGGGAGTTCCGATGGTCAATAACTATGTCATACTAAGCAGAGATTATGCTAGGTATGGAGGAAAACCATTTATCAGGACTGAGGATGCAATTGAAGTGGAGAATTGGTTGCTTCATCACAAAAGGATTTTTGCTGATTTAGGACTCAATGAATAGTAGAAAAGGAGATTGATGTCCAATAGTTGCAAGGAGCAGTATTATATTTGTGGAAAAGTGATACTGTGGGAGTAAATGAAAAGACCATAAGTAGGGCGGAATTTAAATGAGATTTAAGGAAAGATTCATGTCGAAAATCGCCAAGTCAACTCTGCTCAGGAAGTTTGCTGAGTTGATGCAGGGAGACACGACAGTGATGGATTATGCTACCGAATTTGAGGAGCTATTAAGATATGGATAAGCTATGGTTGATACGGTTATCAAAAGGAATGAGAAGTTCATCCGTGGATTGAGACCCGAGCTTCTTAAAGCAACTTTACCACATATTAAGGATCTATGCGATGTAGTTGTTGAGATGGATTTGAGGAACGAGGAGATGCTTGCTTTCTTTAATGATAACAAAGTAGTGGAAACCCAAGGTGGGCAGAACCAAAAGAGAATGCTTTTACATAAGAAAGGCACTAAGAAAGGAGAAGCAGCCAAGAAAGGGAAGCTAATGTAGTCTGCTACAAGTGTGATAACATGGAACACTATGCTCATAAGCGTTGGACAGGTAAAGCAAAGAAGGCTTTCAACAAGAAAGAAGTGAGGTGTTTCAATTACGGTCGGATTGGATATTATAAGAACCAGTACAAGGAACCAGCCAAGAATGGAAAAGGCAAAATATTTGCATTGGAACCAGCTACCTCAACACCAACAACAGAGGAGAAAGGAAAATCTATATGGGGAGGTATGCTTTTGATTCATGTTGTATCAGTTAGAGTTCTATTTGATACTGGTGCATCACATTCTTTTATATCTCACTATTTGGTAGATAAGCTTAACCTAGAACCCTCATAATTAGTTACTTCCTTAAGGATTGTGAAACCGATAGGATGGTATGCGACTCTTGGGATGAGATGTGACCACTTAGAGTTTGATTTGTTAGGTCATATTTTTTCTTGCAATTTGCATATAATTGATTTCGTAGGTTTGGTATTATTTTGGGTATGGATTGGTTAAGTAAATATGATGCTAGGATATTTTTCCATGATAAGAAAATATCAGTTAGACACTGTAACAACCAGCGTATTTGGACCATTTAAATTGACAATAATCCACACATGTCAACTTAAATAATACAAAACGCGAATCATTATGGGGTTATAAATACTTAAATGTAAGTGAGAATCAATACAACATCACAATCACAGAATAGTCACAGAATAATGCAGCGGAAAATACATCGTCATAATAGCAGTTCATGAAGCTACTACATAAAGTACAACAATGTCTAAACAAAAGGTGACTGAACGGAAATACATAAATGTCCAACAGAGAAGGACATCAATACTGGAATAGAAATAGACTGATAAATACAAATGCTAAGTTTCCAGCATCTTCAACCAACCTTGATCAGCAACTGGATAGCTTCAGACTGACTCGAGCATATACAAAAGAAACACTCGAGTCAGGACTCAAAATCTTATACAGTATAATCAAGTGCAAGGAATAATGTCCATAACTCAAGGATGAATAAAACATCTCTAAGGATCCGATAAACTATCTATATATACAATAGAATACGATATGTAGATAATGCCTAATCAGTAAAGTACGATATTAAAATAGCGTTAAGGCGTTACCATAATTCCCCTTAACACATTTTATAATGCCATAATCTATACAGCACCGTAAACCCCACCGTAAACTAGTGGTTATCAGAGGGTACCCGATAGGTATAACACAAAACAAAACATAGTGGTTGCGAATAGGATAAACAGTATGACATGGTACATGAGGCGATACCAACTAGGATACTAGTAGTTGCGTGATCCGGACTGATGTTGAGCATGGTAGCTACTACCTCAACATCGCGAAACAACACTCCCAAATCAAAGGGTGCACCCAAATCGAATCACAAAAGTAATAGATATGGTATCGAAGAAGCGTGTTCGCTAGAGGTGGCGATCCTCAATGGCCCAGCGTGGCTCCTGTTTTAGTCATGTCAGGGGTCATCTAATATCGTTCTCTTTCTTCAGTCAACGCGTTCAACAAACCATCCACTTCATTCTGGATCAACACTTCACGTATAATAGTTATTAAAGTGGTTTTCGGCATCGACAGAGAGTATGTCCATTCCCGAACGCGGTCTCTTTAATAACTACGTATTTATTACCCGATGGTCGGTTAAACTAACGTTTAAACAAATCAAAGTCCAAAAGTCAAGGTGCAAATTTGACTTCCAAAATTTGGCATTTCACGATTTAATTTATTTTAGATATTTTAAAACATATTTACAAAAGCAATTTTTAGTTCAAACATTTGAGTTGACAATTTGAAATTAAGTATTCCAGTTCAATTTAATAAGGTCTAAAGGTCTCTTATTAAATTTAATTCATAATCAAAGAATTCAATTTAATGGTAAACTTAGTTTAAATCATTAAATCAAATTCTATTCATTTCACTTCATGTTTACATCCACTGTTATCATAAATTCGATTAAATCAATTTCATGAACTAAATTCCTTTTATCAAACTTCATTTGATTTATTTACCAATTCAATTAAATTTCTATTTAAAGAAATCCATTTCCATTTATCGGGTTCACTGATCTATACATTACAAATGAGTTGTTTACGAGTCACAAATTTACTTAATCAATATTATGTTTACAATGTCCTAACTTGACAATTCATTAAATTTAAAATCATTTAAATTTAAATTAACCCAAATTTAAATTCATTAAATTAGTAAGTCAAAATTTTCTAAATCTCAAATTTAACTTATAACAAGTTCAAATCTATTTAATTAAAGCCGAGTTTAAATCTAAATCTAACAAACCTAATAAATCTTTAAATTATTAAATTCTAAAACTTACTCGTTTCTAAATTTCATTCCAATTAAAATTTTCAATTCATTTTATCCAATTGGGTAAGTTTATTAATCCGTTTCAATTTAAATCCATTAATTTATTTCAACTTAAATCCCTTAAGTTCGTTATTAAATTTCCAAACAAATTGTTAAGTTCATTCCTTAATTTGAAACTATTATTAAATTTCAAAATGATTTTTGTTGACCAATCAGGTTTCTTATTTCTAATTTTCTATCCTAGGTCAAGTTGTTTAGTTGGGTTTTTATCATTTCAACCCAATATCATTCAATATAAAACAAAGCATAGCAAAGGGAACTTGCAGTGTGATAACTGGGATGGTGTCAAAGTAAATAAACAAGCAATAGCAACCATACATAACAATTTAACAATTTATTAAATAATCTCAAAATAATCGTATTAACTTACATTTGTTATTTATGCAAATTAATAGAATTATTCCTAGAATCCACACTATCGTTTCATGCGGATTAAAGATTATTACATTATGGTTTCACTTGGTGTCTATTATTAATTTACTACATCAATCATACATTCGATGGTTCAAAGTGAGTTTAACGCTATTTCTAAGTGTCAATTTATTTAACATTTAAAGGGGGTCAAGTTCAGCATATATAATCCATTTTTAATTTATTAACAATCCTATATCAATTTAATGTCATATTAAATTTCACTTATATTAACAACCAAATTCAATATCACATAACAAATTTTAGTGTCACAATTATTTATCATAAACATACACCAGATCACAATTTTCCATGTTAAATTAAATTAAACAATACATGGCGTCAATTTAGAACTAACAATATTCGAATTTAACTTGCATAGCGATTTACAGTTTTATTTCAACAGTTTTAACAATCAATCAATTTAATGTCCAAATTAATATTAACAACAAATAGCACTTGATTATCATAGTATAATATATTGAGTCGTGAATGAAATATTCACCTTGCGTTGTTAGAGAAGATGACAAAGCACGAAGACGAATAGATAAAATAGACCCTAACAAGCACGACGCAAAATGAACACCACTGTAATCAACAAATAATTAATCAATAATTTGTTTATTGCAATATATATATATATATAAATATATATATATATATCGATTGAATATATATATTAAACCATACCGATCAACGAAGCAAGATAGATTTGACAAGCGGGATGGAAATACCTTATGTTTCTGGATCAATAGCGGGGGCTGGAATAAAACACAGTAAAACGTTGTCTGTGAGCATATACAACTGATTATATGTATACAAAGTTTAAAAGCCATTGATTGTGTAAAACTATATATACAACCGTATGTGCATGAACCTATAAAACTATGACTATATATAAAATCTTTATATAAATTTTATACTGTATATAACAAAATAAAACAAACCAGAGATATATAACTTTATGTTTAAACTTTATATACAACATAGAAAACTAAACTAACATCAACTGATGCTATGTAAACTATATACTGTATATACCAAAATTAAAACAAAACTTGTAACTAATGTATACTGTATATTAAAAGAACTTTTTCTTCTTCCTACTATTTATATATATATATATATATATATATATATATCTCAGTATATATGAACCGAAACAAGGGGGAAGGATTGGCGTTGCGGCCAAGGTGGCACTGGGCGGGCTGTGGACTCAGGTGGGTGGTGGCGCAGTGGGGAGGGACGTGGTGGAGGCGGCTGTGGTGCACGTGGGGGTGGAAGCGGCTGTGTCAGTGGACGTGGGCTGTGGGCTAAGGCCATGCATGGGGTTGTGGTGCGAGCGGGGTAGAGTGGGTGGACTTGGCTGGCATGGGGCGGCGAAGACTGGGCAGTGGCCGTGCATGGGGAGTTGGTGCGAGCGGGGTGGAGGGTGGACGCAGCTGGCATGGGGCGGCGAAGGCTGGGCAGTGGCCGTGCATGGGGCGGAGTTGGGTGGGTTTCATGAATGGAGTAGGTGGGTTTTCGTGAGTTTCATTCATTTTTTTTTCTGGAGGGAAGACACAAATAAAGGATTATGAAGAGGAGGGAGAAGAGAGATTACGTGCCAGAGAGAAAGGTGAGGAATAAATGAGCTGAGTAATTAATGCAGGGAGAGGATTGTAGAGATATATATACAGAGGGGTTTAGAGTCCCCAGGCCAAGCAATGATGTTCTCTGTAAAGGTGACGGCTGTTTTGTTTCTGAAGGGTCAAGGCTTCTAGAATTTTGAACGTTGGAAAGTTGGGTACCTGTTTGTGTGGCGTAACGGACCAGTTTGTACTCCGTTAAACAATTTAAAATTTGCAACGCCGAACTCCGATTGACACAAATAAATATACCGTTTTGATCAGCGCGATGAGGCAGACACAACGGTATAAAGATATTTATGGTTTGACACTGTTTGCGAAGTGGTGATATTATTTAACCATTTGCTCGAGTGAACATTTTAACTAGCAATTAAAAGCGAAATTTGACGAAACGAAATGCGCTGTCAAATTCAGAATATTTTTCTTATGCAACATTGTGAAAAATATTTGAGTTCGGACGATAGAAAATTTAAACATAAAATTTAAACTAATATGTAAAGGCGACGAGCGAAATTTACTTCAATAATTTTGCGTACGCCTATATCTATCTAGACGCATTCCAAATGTGAAGTTTGGATAGCGACGGAAGTTGTTTGTGAAAATTCGAATTTCTACACTAATATACGATTTTTAAAAATTAAAACTAGGACTGAATTTCAGGGTCGTTACATTCTCCCCCACTCAAAACTTTTCGTCCTCGAAAAGGAACAAAGTAAAGAGTGGAAGAATAGATAAAAGATAATGATGGATATAGAATAGATTATCGAATAAAGTATATAATATAGAATGGAATTTACCTTCAACAAAAAATTCTGGATTAGAATCTCGGATACTCTCCTCGGTTTCCCAAGTACAATCACGATCATCGGGACTCCATTGGACTTTGACTAGGCTAACAGATTTCCTTCTAAGCTGCTTCATATCCCTATCAATAATACGAAGTGGTCTCCTTTCTATAGTCAAATCCGGCTCAATATCAACCTCATCTAACTGAGCAATAGGAATGGTCAAGGATGGATCGTGTACAATCTTCCGAAGATGTGAAACATGGAATACATTGTGCACGCCCTTAAATTTCTCCAGCAATGCAACTCTGTAGGCTAGTGTACCAATCCTCTCAGTGATAGTGAATGGTCCCACAAACCTAGGAGCGAGCTACCCTCTATGACCAAATCGAATAACATTTTTCAAAGGTGATACTTTAAGAAATACCTCATCCCCAACCTGGAATTTTAAATCTCTCCTACGCCAATCTGCATAGCTCTTCTGCCTATCTTGTGCGGTTTTCATCTTCCTTCTGATCTCAGTAACCTTCTCGGATGCTTCCACAATCATATCTGGGCCAAGAACTAATCGATCACCGGGCTCAATCCAATAAGCTGGCGATTTGCATGGCCATCCATATAAAGCTTCGAACGGTGCCATATCGATACTCGCCTGGTTATAAAGATAGTTAAATCTCAATTCAAATTTTTTTTATTCCAATTGAAATTTTTTGATTACCTGATAACTATTATTATAAGTGAATTCAACCAAATGGAGATGGTCTTCCCAAGATCCACCGAAATCAATAATGCAAGCTCGGAGCAGATCTTCCAAATTCTCATTTACCCTCTCAGTTTGGCCATCTGTTTGAGGATGAT
Organism: Allium cepa; assembly: GCA_030765085.1. Taxonomy (NCBI): domain Eukaryota; kingdom Viridiplantae; phylum Streptophyta; class Magnoliopsida; order Asparagales; family Amaryllidaceae; genus Allium; species Allium cepa. The sequence continues at coordinate 769,501,962 of CM060939.1, read as the reverse complement.
AAGCCGTGCTTAGATTCAGTTTAGTGCCTAAGACGTCCTGAAATGCCTTCCAGAATTTACTAGTGAACAAGGGATCTCTATCACATACAATAATAGATGGAACTCCATGAAGTCTAACAATCTCTCTCATATAAATCTCGGCCAAACTCGAAGCAGTACGAGTGGTCTTAACAGGAATAAAGTGAGCAGATTTGGTCAACCTATCAACAATCACCCATGTACTCTCGTTACCTTTTCTGGTCCTCGGTAATCCGTCAACGAAGTCCATAGAAATCTGATCCCATTTCCAACACGGAATCTCTAGGGGTTGAAGTAATCCTGCCGTCTTCCGGTGATCGGCCTTGACTTGCTGGCAAGTGGTGCATCGACTGACATATATGGAAATATTTCTCTTCATCCCACTCCACCAATATAAACGCTTCATATTTCGATACATGTTGGTTACACTGGGATGAAAGGAAAGTGATGAGTGATGGTTCTCTTTAAGTACTTCTTGTCTCAATCCATCGACATTAGGAACACAAATACGGTTGTCAATCTTCAGAACACCATTACTATCTATATGTTCTCCCACTTTACTGTCAGCATTTCCCACTCTACCAAGAACTAACTCCTTCATGCGATAGAGCAAGTTGTCCTCATATTGCTTAGCTTTGATGCGATCCAAAAGAGATGGGGAGATAACAAGCTGAAATAGCATGCCTTCTACAAGGTTACAACATGACAATGCTTTGCTACGGCTCAAAGCATCAGCTATAACATTTGCTTTTCCAGGAGTATAATTGATGTCGAGATCATATGCAGCTAAGAATTCGAGCCATCGAACTTGTCTCTGGTTCAAATCCTTCTGAGAGAAAATATACCGCAAGGACTTATGATCTGTGAATAATTCAAATTTTGTCCCCAAAAGATGATGCCTCCATAGTTTCAAAGCAAATACAACTGCAAGAAGCTCGAAATCATGTGTTGCATAGTTTACTTCATGGATCTTCAACTGATGACCAGCATAGGCAACAACCTTACCATTTTGCATCAAGACAGCGCCTAAACCTTCTCGACTAGCATCGGTATAGACAGTTAATCCTTCACTCCCGTCAATTACCGCAAGAACTGGGCTGAAGTTAACTTACATTTCAGCTCATTAAAAGCTGATTCGCACTTCTCACTCCAAATGAACTTGACATCCTTTCGAGTTAAAGCAGTAAGTGGGGCAGAAATCCGGGCAAAGTGTTCAATAAATCTACGATAATAACCGGCTAACCCCAAGAAGCTACGGATATCAGTAGGAGTTTTGGGAGTCTCCCAATCCTGTAGATAAATTTTCAAATTAGAAAGGAATAAGATGGATCGAATAGAAATAACGAATAGGATAGTACTTACATTGATTACGGCGATCTTAGTTGGATCGACCGAAATCCCATTTTCAGAAACGATATGGCCAAGGAATCGTACTTCGTCTCGCCAGAAGTGGCATTTCGAGAACTTGGCTTTAAGCTGATGATTTCGGAGAGTTTCCAGAACATAAGCAAGATGTGTTTCATGCTCTTTCTCATCTTTGGAGAAGACGAGAATATCATCAATGAAGACAAGAACAAACTTATTAAGGACATCATGGAGGACTCGATTCATTAAGTCGACGAAATAAGCAGGTGCTTTGGTCAAACCGAATGGCATAACCGACCATTCATAGAATCCATTCTTGGTACGGAAAGTTGTCTTATGAATACAATCTTCTGCTACTCTAAGGTGGTGGAACCCAGTGGCTAGGTCAGGTTGCGAGAAAACTTTAGCTCCATGGAGCTAATCGAATAAATCATTGATGCGAGGCATCAGATAGCAGTTCTTGCGAGTGCGCTTGTTCAGTTCCCTGTAATCAACACACATGCGAAGAGATCCATCTGATTTGGTGACAAATACGACTGCGGCGCCCCATTCAGAACAACTTCTCCTGATCAAACCCCTGGCAAATAGACCATCAATTTGAGTTTTAAGTTCAGCTTTCTCTTTAGGAGCCATCCTTCTGTGAGGGAGAACTACTGGGGTAGCTTCGGGAATAAGGTCAATGCGGAAACCGATCTCTCGCTTTGGCGGTAGAGAGTCGACCTCTCCAAATACATCGGGAAACTTCTAAACAATAAGAGTGGTACTAAGGTCATCGGGGTGAGCATCAAAAGAGAATATGAAGCTTCCGGCATATTTCTGTGGTGATTTGCATTTGATGGCAAGCGGTAGATCCTTGTCATTGACTAGAGAAACAGAACGAGCTTTGCAGGAAATAACAGCATCGAATTTTCTTAACCAACCAGCACCCAACAAAATGTCAAATGCTACGAAGCCAAACACATAAAAATCCCAAGTCAATCGATATCTTCCATACAGAAGCACAACCTCCATACAAATTCTACTAAGGTTGGCAAGTCCTCTAATAGGGTTGGAGACACATAAGGAAGTAGTAGCAAGAGTAGGTTCTAATTTGAGTTTATTACAAAGATCAATATATATGAAGCTATGAGATGCACCGGTATCGAATAATACCCTAACAGGTAAATCATGTAATGAAAAAGTACTTCGTAAGGTACCTCGGTCATCCTGAGCAGGTGGTGGAAGTGGTGCAGGAGTGGTGATAGCATATACTCCATATGGTGTGCCTTTCTTCCGCAATGGGCAGTCTCTCTTGAAGTGATCTGGCTGGAGTCAGACATGGCATAAATCATTCCTCATCTGAGAAGGTGGCAGAATAGCAGCTCCGGTGGATGGACAGCTATTAGCATAATGGCCCTTCTTATCGCATTTGAAGCAAGTGATATTGGTAAGGTCGATTGGGCTTTTCTGGGCATATCCCAATCCTGTAGTCTTTTGTCAAGCTTTCTTTTGTTGATCGAAGCTCATCTTCCTCTTTCCGAGCTGGCTAGAAGAGGACTGAGTAGGAGGGGCCTTGGCAGTGGGTCCCCTTGGCTTTACCTCATATCTAAGAGCATAATCAACGAGCTCTGTGAAGGTGCGGTGAGTATGGCCAGTAAGCAAGTCATAATACTCTGGTCTAGCTCCCAAAATGAACTTCTCGTTCTTTAGAAGTGGTGTGTCGATCAATCTCAGGCCAAACTTGGATAGTTCGTTGAGTTTGCTCTCGTACTCAGAAAAAGTCATACTGCCTTGCTTAAGATCCATAAAAGCTCTATAAAGTTGGGTTTTCCCAGCAGCAGGCATCCATTGTGCCGAGAAAGTATCCCTAATCCAAAGATAGAATGGATGAATAACATTTCAAAATTTGAAGAAAAAATTTAGACTACGAAATCCGAACAAATTTATACCTAAACTGGGCCCAAGTAATGGTGTTCTCCTCGATACGAGAAGTAACAGATTCCCACCAATCTTGTGCGGCATCCCTAAGTTGCCAAGCAGCAAGCTGACGCTTCTGAGCATCAGTGATCTCCAATCCATAAAATATCTTTTCTAAGCCTTTGCGCCATTGCTGAGCTCCGATAATGCCCTCGGATCCGGAAAACTTAATACCCCCTAGCTGGATATACTCTTTACTAAGAGTGGTGAATTTGACTGTAGTTGGGGCGGTAGGTGCAGCTTGGGAAGGACCATGGCCTCTTCCTCCCCTATTGCTTCTTCCGGTACTCATCCTGAAATATCGAAAGAGATTTAGAACCAAGGATAGAAAATCATAAAGCTTAAAGAAAAATCTAATTAATAAATCAAAAGAAGTTTGAATTTTAAGGATCTGGATATTGAATCGATTCTCCTCATTCTAGGGTATTGCTACCCTATCTCTAATGAGTTTATATAACCCCAAACTAAGGTTTTTAGGGAAACCTCGCTCTGATACCAACTGTAACAACCCGCGTATTTGGACCATTTAAATTGACAATAATCCACACATGTCAACTTAAATAAGACAAAACACAAATCATTATGGGGTTATAAATACATAAATGTAAGTGAGAATCAACACAACATCACAGTCACAGAACAGTCACAGAATAATGCAGCGGAAAATACATCGTCATAATAGCAGTTCATGAAGCTGCTACATAAAGTACAACAATGTCTAAACAAAAGGTGACTGAAAGGAAATACATAAATGTCCAACAGACAAGGACATCAATACTGGAATTGAAATAGACTGATAAATGCAAATGCTAAGTCTCCAGCATCTTCAACCAACCTTGATCAGCAACTGGATAGCTTCAGACTGACCCGGGCATATACAAAAGAAACACTCGAGTCAGGACTCAAAATCTTATACAGTATAATCAAGTGCAGAGAATAAAGTCCATAACTCAAAGATGAATAAAACATCTCTAAGGATCCGATAAACTATCTATATATACGATAGAATACTATATGTAGATTATGCCTAATCAGTAAAGTATGATATTAAAATAGCGTTAAGGCGTCACCATAATTCCTCTTAACACATTTTATAATGCCATAATCTATACAGCACCGTAAACCCCACCGCAAACTAGTGGTTATCAGAGGGTACCCCATAGGTATAACACAAAACAAAACGTAGTGGTCGCGAATAGGATAAACAGTATGACAAGGTACATGAGCCGATACCAACTAGGATACTAGTAGTTGCGTGATCCGGACTGATGTTGAGCATAGTAGCTACTACCTCAACACCGCGAAACAACACTCCCAAATCAAGGGGTGCACCCAAATCGAATCACAAAAGTAATAGATATGGTATCGAAGAAGCGTGTCCGCTAGAGGTGGCGATCCTCAATGGCCTGGCGCGGCTCCTATTTTAGTCATGTCAGGGGTCATCCAATATCGTTCTCTTTCTTCGGTCAACGCGTTCACCAAACCATCCACTTCATTCTGGATAAACATTTCGCGTATAATAGTTATTAAAGTGGTTTTCGGCATCGACAGAGAGTATGTCTATTCACGATCCCGGTCTCTTTAATAACTACGTATTTATTACCCGATGGCCAGTTAAATTAACGTTTAAACAAATCAAAGTCCAAAAGGCAAGGTGCAAATTTGACGTCCAAAATTTGACATTTCACGATTTAATTTATTTTAGATATTTTAAAACATATTTCCAAATGCAATTTTTAGTTCAAACATTTGAGTTGACAATTTAAAATTAAGTATTCCAGTTCAATTTAATAAGGTCTAAAAGTCGCTTATTAAATTTAATTCATAATCAACGAATTCAATTTAATGGTAAACTTAGTTTAAATCATTAAATCAAATTCTATTCATTTCACTTCATGTTTACATCCACTGTTATCACAAATTCGATTAAATCAATTTCATTAACTAAATTCCTTTTATCAAACTTCATTTGATTTATTTATCAATTCAATTAAATTTCTATTTAAAGAAATCCATTTCCATTTATTGGGTTCACCGATCTATACATTACAAATGAGTTGTTTCCGAGTTGCAGATTTACTTAATCCATATGCTGTTTACAATGTCCTGACTTGACAATTCATTAAATTTGAAATCATTTAAATTTAAATTATCCCAAATTTAAATTCATTAAATTAGTAAGTCAAAATTTTCTAAATCTCAAATTAACTTATAACAAGTTCAAATCTATTTAATTAAAGCCGAGTTTAAACTAAATCTAACAAACCTAATAAATCTTTAAATTATTAAATTCTAAAACTTACTCGTTTCTAAATCTCATTCTAATTAAAAAAATTCAATTCATTTTATCCAATTGGGTAAGTTTATTAATCCGTTTCAATTTAAATCCATTAATTTATTTCAACTTAAATCCCTTAAGTTCGTTATTAAATTTTCAAACAAATTGTTGAGTTCATTCCTTAATTTGAAAATATTATTCAATTTCAAAATGATTTTTGTTGACCAATCGGGTTTCTTATTTCTAATTTTCTATCCTAGGCCAAGTTGTTTATTTGGGTATTTATCATTTCAACCCAATATCATTCAATATAAAACAAAGCATAGCAAAGGAAACTTGCAGTGTGATAACTGGGATGGTGTCAAAGTAAATAAACAAGCAATAGCAACCATACATAACAATTTAACAATTTATTAAATAATCTCGAAATAATCGTATTAACTTACATTTGTCATTTATGCAAATTAATAGAATTATTTCGAGAATCCACACTATCGTTTCATGCGGATTAAAGATTATTACATTATGGTTTCACTTGGTGTCTATTATCAATTTACTACATCAATCATACATTCGATGGTTCAAAGTGAGGTTAACGCTATTTCTAAGTGTCGATTTATTTAACATTTAAAGGGGGTCAAGTTCAGCATATACAATCCATTTTTAATTTATTAACAATCCTATATCAATTTAATTTCATATTAAATTTCACTTATATTAACAACCAAATTCAATATAACATAACAAATTTTAGTGTCACAATTATTTATCATAAACTAACACCAGATCATAATTTTCCATGTTAAATTAAATTAAACAATACATGGCCTCAATTTAGAACTAACAATATTAGAATTTGACTTGCATAGCGATTTACAGTTTTATTTCAACAATTTTAACAATCAATCAATTTAATGTCCAAATTAATCTTAACAACAAATAGCACTTGATTATCATACCATAATATATTGAGTCGTGAATGAAATATTCAGCTTGCGTGGTTAGAGAAGATGACAAAGCACGAAGACGAATAGATAAAATAGACCCTAACAAGCACGACGCAAAATGAACACAACTGCAATCAACAAATAATTAATCAATAATTTGTTTATTGCAATATATATATATATCGATTGAACATATATGTAAAACCATACCGATCAACGAAGCAAGATAGATTCGACAAGCGGGATGGAAATAGCTTATGTTTCCGGATCAATAGCGGGAGCTGGAATAAAACACAGTAAAATGTTGTCTGTGAGCATATACAACTGATTTTATGTATACAAAGTTTATAAGCCATTGATTGTGTAAAACCATATATACAACCGTATGTGCACGAACCTATAAAACTATAACTACATATAAAATCTTTATATAAACTTTATACTGTATATAACAAAATAAAACAAACCAGAGATATATAACTTTATGTTTAAACTTTATATACAACATAGAAAACTAAACTAACATCAACTGAAGCTATGTAAACTATATACTGTATATACCAAAACTTAAAACAAAACTTGTAACTAATGTGTACTGTATATTAAAAGGACTTTCTCTTCTTCCTACGTTTATATATATATATATATATATATATATATATCTCGGTATATATGAACCGAAACAAGGGGTGAGGGTTGGCACTGCGGCCAAGGTGGCACCGGGCGGGCTGCGGACTCAGGTGGGTGGTGGCGCAGTGGGGAGGGACGTGGCGGAGGCGGCTGTGGTGCGCGTGGGGGTGGAAGCGGCTGTGTCAGTGGACGTGGGCTGTGGGCTAAGCCCATGCATGGGGTTGTGGTGCGAGCGGGGTGCAGTGGGTGGACGTGGCTGGCATGGGGCGGCGAAGGCTGGGCAGTGGCCGTGCATGGGGAGTTAGTGCGAGCGGGGTGGAGGGTGGACGCGGCTGGCATGGGGCGGCGAAGGATGGGCAGTGGCCGTGGATGGGGCGGAGTTGGGTGGGTTTCATGATGGAGTAGGTGGGTTTTCGTGAGTTTCATTCATTTTTTTTTGGAGGGAAGACACAAATAAAGGATTATGAAGAGGAGGGAGAAGAGAGATTACGTACCAGAGAGAAAGGTGAGCAATAAATGAGCTGAGTAATTAATGCAGGGAGAGGATTGTAGAGATATATATACAGAGGGGTTTAGAGTCCCCAGGCCAAGCAATGATTTTCTCTGTAAAGGTGACGGCTGTTTGGTTTCTGAAGGGTCAAGGCTTCTAGAATTTTGAACGTTGGAAAGTTGGGTACCGGTTTGTGTGGCGTAACGGACCAGTTTGTACTCCGTTAAACAATTTAAAATTTGCAACGCCGAACTCCGATTGACACAAATAAATATACCGTTTTGATCAGCGCGACGAGGCGGACACAAGGTATAATGATATTTATGGTTTGACACTGTTTGCGAAGTTGTGATCTTATTTAACCATTTGCTCGAGCGAACATTTTAACTAGCAATTAAAAGCGAAATTTGACGAAACGAAATGCACCGTCAAATTCAGAATATTTTTCTTATGCAACATTTGTGAAAAATAATTGAGTTCGGACGATGGAAAATTTACACGTAAAATTTAAACTAATATGTAAAGGTGACGAGCGAAATTTACTTCAATAATTTTCGATTAAATTTGGCGTACGCCTATGTCTATCTAGACGCATTCCAAATGTGAAGTTTGGATAGCAACGGAAGTTGTTTGTAATACACGATTTTTAAAAATTTAAACTGGGACTGAATTTCAGGATCGTTACAGATACCACAGTTGTAGTGATCGGATTCTATACCTCGTAGAGAACCCAAGTTTTGAGGTTAATGCTTGGTTGGGTGTTATGGAGACTGAAAACGAGTTGAACCGAGTTTTCATTATTAGAGAATTCGTAGATGTCTTTGAGCCGGTGATAGGACTACCATAGAAATAAGCCACTGAGTTTCAGATTGATTTAGTAGCAGGAGTAGAATCTGTGAGTAGAATGCTAGGTAGAATGAAACCTATCGAGATGAAAGAGTTAAAGGTGCAGTTAGTGGCTCTAGAAGGTAAGAGTTTTATCAAACCAAGCAGTTTGCAACAGCTAGTATCCGTAGTATTTGTTAAGAAATCGGACTGATAATTGAGGTTGTGTATCGATCATCGTAAGCTGAATGAGAAGATGATAAAGAACCAATATCTATTACCTAGAATTGATGATTTATTCGATAAGTTGAGTGGAGCCAAAGTATTTTCACCGTTGGATTTGGCAACAGGGTTCCATCAGCTTAGAGTAGCAGAGGCAAATATTCCTTTGATAGCGTTTAGGACCAGATATGGATCGCACGATTGGTTAGTGATGCCGTTCGGGTTAACTAACGCGCCGGCATTCTTCGTGGACTTGATGAACATAATCTTTCGAGAACATTTGGACAGATTCGTATTAGTGTTTATAGATGATATTTTCATATACTCTATGGATGAAATAAAGCATGAAGTTTATCTTAGAGTGGTGCTTGAGACGCTGAGGCAGCATCAACTGAAAGTGAAATATTCAAAGTGTCATTTTTGGAAGAAGGAACTAAAGTTTCTTGGTCACATAGTCTCAGAGAAAGGGTTGTCAGTAGATCCGGCAAAGATCAAGGTAGTGAATAGTTAGAAGAAACTGAGATGGTGACTGAAATAAAGAGTTTACTTGGATTAGCTGGTTATTATCAGAGATTCATTAAGGATTTTTCACGGATAACAACACCAATGACTAAACTAACTCGAAAAGATGTAAAGTTTGTCTAGACTGGTAAGTGTAAGGAGGCATTCCAGAAACTAGAACATTTATTAGCTATGCACTTATATTAGTTCTAGTAGGGAATGAGGACTTGGTGGTGTACACGGATGCATGTGGAACATGGTTAGGAGTTATGTTAACATGGAGGGGTAAAGTGATTGCCTATGCTTCTCGATAGCTCAAACTGTATGAAGTTAGATATCTAACTCATGATTTGGAATTCGCTACGGTAATTTTCGCATTGAAGGTGCAGAGACATTACCTTTTGGGAGAAGATTCGAGTTGTATATGGATCATAAGTCACTAAGGTATTTATTCTTTCAGAAAGAGTTGAATATGAGGCAATGATAACTGAGTGGAAAGAATTAGAAGCATTAACTACATGAGAAGTACAATGGAGATCTGAGGCTAGTTCTAGTTGAGGAACTACCATGTTAGCTTGTTTAGAAGTTTGACAAATGATGATCGAAAATATTGCTTCTAAACAAGGGGAGAATCTATTATTAGCTGAACAGATCAGAAAGTTAAGGAATGGAATAGAGGGTGATGACTTCAAAGATTTCAGTCTTGACCCATGTGGATGGTTGAGGAAGATAGGAAGACTATGTGTTCTAAATATGAGAAACATTAGGAAGGAAGTTCTAAGAGAATGCCATCATTTGAAGTTCACTTCTCATCCAGGAGAAACCAAGATGTACCAGGACATGAAAAGAAGTTTCTTTTAGGAGGTATGAAGAGAGATGTAGACATATGGGTAAGGCAGTGTTTGAACTGTCAATAGGTAAAAGACGAACATCGAAAATCGAGTGGGTTACTTCAGCCTTTGGATGTTTCGTTCTAGAAATGGGAACCTATCTCAATTGGTTTCATAGATGGGTTGCCATGGTCGAATAGAGGAAATGAGGGCATATGGTCTATAGTGGACAGATTGACTATGAATGCATACTTTATACCCATTAAGTCGACCAGGGCAGCACTGGATTTAGCTAAGTTATTCATGAGGAATATAGTTAGACTGCATGGAATTCCTAGTAGTATAGTAAGTGATAGAGATTCCTTATTTACTAGTGAGTTCTGGAAGAGTCTACAGGAGAATTTGGATACCAAGCTCAAGATGTGTAGTGCCTATATCGGTAGATAGATGGACAAGTGTAACGACCCAGAATTTTTAGAAATTAAAATTTGAATATTTAATTAATTTTAGATATTAATAAGTGAATTTATAAGTCAAATAAATTTTTATTTGAATTTTTGAATTTAATTGGATAATTAAATCGATAATTTAATACGTTAAATTATGGAAATAATTGAAAATAGAGTTAAATATGATTGAAAATGATTTGTAAAATTTTATTTTATCATATGGAAGTTAGAATGATATTTTAGAACTTTTAAAATCGATTTAAAAGTTAAATTGTGAAAATTGAATATTTTAATATTAAAATCGACTAGTGAAAATAGTCAATTTTTGAACAGTCTCAGAATTGAACGAAACCAGTTCCATTGGATCCGTAATAGTTAGTTATTACCGGATTTCAAATTTCGTGTCAATCGGAGTTATCGTTTGATCGTGGCAGCTCGAAACGCATCGATTTATTTTTAATTTAAATTTGACGAGTGAAAATAGCCATTTTTCAAAAAGTCTCGGATTTCGACGAAACCAGTTTCATCGGATCTGTAATGTGATATTATTGCAAGGTTTCAAATTTCAAGTCAATTGGATTTACCGTTTGTCCGATACAAATTAAAACGCCTAGAAATCGATTTAAATCGGTTTAATTTAAATTGAGCGTTTGCAGCCATATCTCGCACAGATGTTCGAATTAGCTTCCGAAACCTGTTCCATTGTGTCCGGAACGCGGGGTAAACCCTAGAAACGCTGGTTACGGCGCGTAAATCGGAGTTCGGAATTTCCGGTATGAATAGTGTCGTTCGTTCTCTTATAAATAGCCCCCCCCCATTTAAAAAAAAAATTTAGACTAAACCCTAACGCAGCCGCCACCCTATTATGAACGGCCAGCATTTCTTCTTCTTCCCCCTCTCAGATCTCGAAATCCATTCACTTTTATCACAAACTCCAAACTAAGAAATCGTAGAGCACATCAAGTACTCCATATCCAACGGTGGAGATCGTCTGAAGTGCTTCGGATTGGCGACAAATCTCGCCCAAAGGCCTGGAGCTCGGCCTCGAACCGCGCGCTACAGGGACAACCGAGTCCTTCATGGTTTGGGCCGAGTGTTGAGGGGGAGATGGCGCTTCGATGGTGAGCAGATGATCGAATATAGATGAGAGATGGTGGTGCGGCGATTAACCCTAATATCTATGTTGGGTTCGGCTTCTTCAGGGGACGTACGCACGAGATGAAGAAGAGGGAGGGAGTGGAACGCACGGTGGAGATTCAAGCACGTTGGATCCAAGGGCTGGTGTTTGTGTATGTTGAAATTTATATGTAAATGTTGTAAGTTTAATTATAAAAATCGTGTACAAACTTCAATAATTCATAACTTTTTCATACGAGGTCGAAAACGCGCGAAACCAGTTGCGTTGGAATCGTATGGACGAGCACTACGCGATGGAGTTGGTTTGGAGTCGTTTGGAGTTAGTGAGAATTTTGGGTAAAATTAAACGTCCGTTTAATTTTATTCGAAATAAATCGCTAAAACGGAATTTAAAATCAAGGTGAGAACTTCTCACTCAATCGAAATAGTTTCGATTTTATTTTAAATAGTTAGATTTAAAATATTTGAATGCATGTTTGAATGATGATTGATATCTATTGATTGTTAAAATAGACATTATACGCCGTTATTAAGCGGATAATATTTAATAAGAACATATACCGCGATAATTTCGTACTGGAGCGAAATTGGTATTGTGCTAATGTTTGTGGATGCAGGAAACATGTTGGAGGGATCCAACTAGATTCCTCAACAGTATTTATTTGATTTCAGATATTTTGATATTTGATTGATTATCATATCGATATATGATATCGTTGTTGTCGTGATTGACTATTTGGTGTGTAGCATCGTTGGACCCAAATTTTGGGATTTTAAAATGATTTATAAAGTGATTTTTGAAAATATACTATATTTTTGAAATTGATTCATTTTAAATAAATAAACGTTATAATTTTTAATGTTATAAAAATTATGATTTTTGAGAAAAATAGTTAAAAACTGATTTTTGAGAATATGATGCTAATGATTTTATAAAATAGTTTAATCGGGATTTTAGAATTTATTGTGAAAAGTTTAAATATAGGATTTATAAAATTTAATTATTTTATGAATCAAAAATGGTGAAATTATAAAGGAGATTAAATATGTTTTAAAAGGGTAATATAAATTGATTTATATTAAGAGATTTATAAATGGATATTTATAAATTGAAATATAGACATTATAAAACGAGTTTTTATAAGTGTTTGAATGAAGTGAAAATGAATTTCATAATTGAATGGAATTTATAGAATTTTATACGGTGAAGTTATAAATGGAATTTTATAAGCAGTAGGTTTATAAAATTTATTAAGTTATTAAAATAATGATTTTGGATAAATGAATGAATATTATAAGTTATAAGATTTATAATTTGGGAAGTTAAAAAGAACGATTTTATAAAATAATCGTTTTATAAGTATTTGACTTATAATATGAACTTTTAGTTTATAATTGAGTTATAAACTGGAATATGTTAATAAAAGAATTTATAAAAAGGAAGTTTTTATAAATAAATAAAAAATGGAATTTATAAACGTTGTTTTATAAATTCGCAAATGACTTATTTTGATAAGTAAATTGTTGAAACCTATAAATGGAGTTATATTCACATTTTGAATAGTGAATAATCCTTTGAATTAAAATGAATAAAAGGATGAAATTGTTAATGAAGTACGTTAACGTTTTTGAATAGTGAATAACACGTTAAAGAAATTGTTTTAGATATGATGTTTTAAACAGAATTAAACGATCTAACGATGTTTTAAAATGTGTTGAGATTCGGAACCATAGATTTCAACATTCATTGTTGAAATAGACGTTTTCGAGAAGTAAAAGGAAATAATGGACTATAACACTGTTGTTATAGTAAATGATTTCCGAAAGGAAATGTTTTGTATAGTATTGGGATTTATATATCTATTTTAATTTCGAATCCCTATACTAGTGATTTTGGGTTGTCGTAACGATGTTTTACGCAACATTCGTTTTGGCCCAAATAAATATGTTTAAGAGAATGATTTCCTTAATAGAATGAAATATATACTTAATTTCGATTGAAGTATATTGAATATTTTCCAAGTGTTGAAAATAAATAAAAATTGTGAATTACTTATGAATAAATAAGTATGGAGATGTTTTCCAATATAAAGTGAATATTTTGAGAATTTATCTTTTTGAAGATAAATTGAAAAGAAAATTAAAATGAATAATTGAAATCGAATATTCATTGATATTTTGGATTATAAATTCACTAAGGAATTTATAAAAGAAAGTGGAATTGGTTTAAAAATAAATATTGATTTATTTTTGAAGTGTGAAATTATATATCTTGTAAAGATATTTTGGAAAATAAATAATTTGGAAAATTATTTGGAAACTGGTGATGTGTGCATATCCAGTGATAGTTCAATAACCGACTATCAATATTTCCCTTTGAATGGGTAATTGATGTGATTTGTTTGAATGTGAATGCTACACTTATTTTTAAATAAGCGCTCACTATTCGGGTTAACCGGGAAAGGACCATGGGGTCGTATAACCCATTCCGAATATGTGATACGTCGTTATGAATTGCATTTGAAGATCGGTGTTGAAGACCCGGTATTTGCGAGAGCGATAGGATGACCTATCGATTGTCTCTGCACTGAGTTGCAACGGTATAGAGACTCCCTAAGTGATGGGAAATCCGATCAGGATTGTGAATATCCGGATTGCAAGGACTTCTTTGTAAGTGCCTTCGGTTTTGTTCGAGCCCGGAACAGACTTGTATGGATTGTATGTCTGACATTACAAGTTGAGATATAAAGCCGATTTCATTCAAATATATTTCTGTTGGTGGCAAAGAATTTATTCTTTTAGCTTAACACCCTTCTCTGAGACGTACGAGCTCAGAGGTTATATAGTTGAAGTTATCAGCAATATATTCCCAATTTGGTAATGTGACATGCTGAGTGATGCTGAAATGATCATTGTGTTGATTATTGTGATAGGATCGTTTATTTGATCGTCTATCTTAGTGATCATTGTGTTGATCATTTGTTGACCCAAAGCATGGCTTTTGTATAAATTATGTTTTTGTGGACGTGACTTCGTCGAACCTCACACCCCGGAAATGGTCAAAACAGGAAAGATGCGGCAAGGTTATGAGGGGTAGCACCCTTTAGGGTATGTACATTTCCTTCTGGATAGAGGTGGTATCATGGTATGGAGCCCAGATATGTAACCTATGTGGTTACTACGAATTTATTACTTTGTGGTTGTTGGTTATCGGGATCCCGTGAGAAAGGTCGTTTACGATCGGGGAATGGCGTGCTCGTGTCAGTAGTTACCCAGTTAGGGGTAACCCGGCCTTGTGTTGGCAGAGTTCCGGTTTGGTTCTCGGGGATGTCTTTCCAGAGGCATTCTCATGTGGCAATGGGAAGTTCCTTGGCCTGACCATTTGTTGGAAATCCAAAGAAACAATACGAGACTTGTACGGTTTTAGTTGTATAACCTACTATGGAATGTGGCGGTAACCTGCTATTGAACATAGTTAGCTATAGTAGGCATACGATAATGGTCGTATGTTGGCTAAAATTTATATTCTACTTTCGAAATGAATTTTTCCTACACTATACACTAATAATAATATCAAATGTTATTTTAAATGCGTATCAAGCATCTTTGACTATCATAAGGAGAAATCTCCTCCGATTCTGCGTTTGCATGTGTGTGTGTGCGGGAGGCCTTATGGTAGTCTCATTTTTAAAAGCATTGCGAATTGACTTTAAAAATATTCCTCTATTTTGATTTTAAAGATAAATAAACTGTTTTGAGTTCTCACACCAGTCACATGACTGACTTGGAGTTTATTGTTTTCCTTCCTAAACTCTGGGTGCCCACCAATTTCCACACGGGCAGTCAAGAGTTAAGGTTTATCAGGATATTCTGGAGTTGCTGGAGGCAAGATGGATGGCATGGCGTATTACTAGTTTATATAGTATTTCTTTTTCCGCTGCACTGTTGTTGTTGTTGTTGTACACTCTGATGATATGATGTAATGAAATGTGATGTAATGTAATAACTGATATAGTTCTTTGTTTAAAGATTATTCATTTATTATTATATGTTGTTCCACTGCGAATTGTGAGATTCTGATGTTGTTCTGTTTGTTTTCCGTTCCGTTCTATGTTTTCAAAATGTTCTCTATTCTCTTTTTCTTCTATTTTAAAATTCTGTTCTATTTTCTCTTTTCTATTCTATTATCTAAATTTTCTATCTTTTTCTCTTCTCTTTTCCTAAATTCTTCTTTTTAAAAACCCTCAGTGTTCGGTTTTCCGTCGTTCGATTCCTCGGCAGTCGATAAAGTGAGTGTCGATGTCGAATTTTCGGAAGACGAAGAATCGTGTCCTGACAACAAGCGAAGAGAGTTAAAAAGTTTTAGAGGACTTGTTAAGAGTTTGTGTCCAAGATTTTGGAGGATCGTGTGAAGATCACCTACATTTAATCGAGTTTTTATACAACAATAGTTATCAAACTAGTATAGGGGTGACACCCTTTGAAGTTTTATATGGAAGGCCACGCAAATCTCTCGTTTGTTCGTTAGAAACAGGGAATAGATTAATTCTTGGTCCATATTTGGTTATAGAAGTCATGGAGAAGATTGAGTTAATTCGAGCTAGGATGAAGGAAGTTCAGTCTAGGCAGAAGAGTTATGTTAATAAAAGAAGAAAAGATTTAGAATTTTTGGTTAGAGATCATGTTTTATTCAAGGTGTCACAGATGAAAGGTGTAATCAGATTTGGAAAATCAGGAAAATTGGCACCAAGAATTGTTGGACCATTTCCTATTATAGAAACGATCGAGAAACTTACGTATAAGAAGGAGTTATCGAATAATTGGCAGAAGTCCACGATATTTTCCATATTTCTCATCTAAGTGTATTCGAGATCCAGCATGTGATGACCCGGAATTTTGGCAATATTGATATAATAGTATAGATATTTAATTTGGCAAAATTTATCTTTTCAAAAAAAAAAGTTTCCTAATTATAATGTATATATATACAAATGTTGCGAATAGGAGTTTTGGTTTGAATTTAATATAAAAAATTTCAAAGGTTATTTAAAGTTAAATTGTGCATTTTAAAAACACTTAAGATAAATATTCATTTATTCAAAAGTATAATAACTTGAGTTTAAGATTTAAATAAGATTTAATAAAAGGATTAATATTCTTTCTTTTAAATTGCACATGAACTAAGTTTGTATATATAGTATAAATATAAAAAAGAAACATCAAAATAATTTATAAAACATAAAACATATATAATAATAAAAACATAAGAAAATATTTTAAATACATGCATTGACATTTGTAAGATAATAAAAAAACATGCATTAACATATGTAAGCTTAGAATAATTTGTAATTACAAGTGGCATACTTCTTTTTCTTTAAAATTTAATTATAAATAATGTAGTTTGGAGGAAACCAGGCTTCATTTCTTCACTTCTCAATTTTCTCTATTTCCATGATTCATTTTCTAAACTGAAAACTAAAACAAATAGGAAATCAAAAACTAAAAACAAACAGCTTCTACTATTTCAACCTGATCAAGCAAATATTGAAGATTAAAGATCAACTCAATATACATCAAGATAGATTCAACTCAAAACATTTCCAGATCAAAGCTTAGAAGCCTACTTCTCTGTTTTCTAACCAGTGAGTAAACACTTTTCAAAAACTAAATATATGTTTATTTTTTGATGCATGTGCTAGATTCTTAAAGTAATGTTGTAATTATAATGTGCATGAATGTTTTTAAGTAGAATAAAGTTTGAACTACCCTGTATGTTGGTGTGCATGCCTGTGTATATGTATATATATAAGACTCTGTTGTTAACAGATTCATGAAACTCTCAAATTAATTCATATCTTCTTATGTAAACGAATCCAAGCTTTGATTTACGAAAAGAAGATGATTGTAACAATGTAATTTCATTTTTAAAAATAATTTCAAGAGGAAATTTTTAATAAATATTTCAAAATTAAGAAATAATAGTGATAATCTAACATAAGTCAAAAATAATTCACCTTAATTTCAAATTTTGATTATACGACCAGATTCGTGTTGCAAAATAATGATTTTTGATAATCATTTCATGATTTTTAAGTTTGTAAGCGTTGAGATATTTCGAGTTGGTCGAGAGTGGGTTTTCTGTCGATTTTCGACGATCGGCGAGGTATTGTTAGACGTGCTTGGTGCTGGTGTGATGGTTAGGGATCAGAGGAAAAATGGTGAAAGGATTTATTGGTGGCTATGATGGCCGGGCGACGTCGAATTAGGGTTATCGGCTAGTTTGGGTCGACGTTTTTCTAAGGGCTCGTGCGACGACGAGGGTGCACCGAAGGCGATCGGACCGGGAGGATCGGAGCGTCGTGTCGTGACGTAGCTTTGGACACGACGGCGTGAACTCTGGTGATCAGGATTGGCGATGCAGGATGATTTAGTCGATGGTTTGGGTTTTTGGTTGTGATCGTGTTTCTCGAATTCGATTTCCAGGCGTGTTCGTCGTGCTGGACGGTCGGATCGGTGGTAATCGTCGACGTGTGGGTGATCGCGGCGTTGGCCGAAGGTGGTCGGATCGGCATGCAACGTGCACATGTGCACGTTGTTAGATGGTTGCTGGATTGATCAGGGGCATCAGGGAAGTTGGGTAGTGGTTTGAAGTCGTGCTCGGGTTTTCTCGAGAGTGGAGAGTTGTGCGCGAGTTAATTTATGTTGGCTCAGGATTTTGTATTTCTTGGCCTACTTTGTAAGTATATTAACAGATTTTAAAAGGTAAAGTAAAAGCACTAACAAGTTTTTAAAGTTATAAAAGTGATTAAGTTTTCAAAAGAAATAAAAGGTTCCAAAGTAAAGTTTTTTACAAGTTTCCAAGTGAAGTTTCAAAGATTTAAATTTTAAAGTTAAACGTTTTTAAAATTGTTTTAGTTTATTAAATATTGGGTTAATTATCTTATTAAATCTCTAATTGTTTCAAAAATATAATGTTGTAATTAAGAAGTGATTAAGGTAAGTAAATCAAACTTTAATTAATAAAGAGATCTCAAATGAGTTTTTTATAATAATTTCAAGCATTTAATTTAATAAGATCTAAATGGTAATTAAGTAAGATAAAGGGGTTTATCTTCAATTAGTTAAGGTCTTGATTTATTAAAGGATCATTAATTAGTAAATAAATGATTATTACTTAATGTAAGTAAATAAGGATAATTACTTAATGAGAGTAATTAAAGGATAATTACTAGATGTAATTAATTATAGGATAGTTAATTGCTTAATGCAATTAATTAAAGGTTAATTAATGTAAGTAATTAAATGATAGTCAATTACTTAATGTAATTAATTAAAGATTAATTAGTTAATGAAAGTAATTATAGGATAATTAATTAATTAAGAATCATTGGTTAATGTAATTAATTTTAGGATAATTAATTAATGTAATTAATTAAGGATCATTAATTAATGTAATTAATTATAGTATAATCAACTAATGTGAGTAATTAAGGGTAAATTAATTAATGTGAATGGTTAAAGGATGATTATTTATTTTAATTAATTAACTAAAGTAATAATAGTGGGTTGTAATTAATTAATGTGAAGTAAGTAGGATTTAAAAGTAATTAAAGTAATTAATTTGATTTACTTGATGATTAAATTAAATTAAATTAGGAATTGTACAACTAATTTATCTTTCTAATGGATGATTGAATTATGTTGAATGCCTTAAATTGTTCGATATCTCTGATATGTGATGTTCTATGATATGTATGTTGTGGTTAAACTTTGATAATACGGATTATCTATCTATGATGAATTGCTGTGTAAATTCTGAATATAAATTGAATTGTTTAAACTTAAACAACTTGGACTTTAAGATGGCGTTTGCATTTTGATGAGGTCGGGATTGGATTCCAAATTGGATATCCGGAAACCACATCGATCCAAATTAAACGATAGGTCGTGAAATCTCAAGTGAAGATCAAGATGAAGATTCAAAGTGCAAGGGCTATTTGTCGTTAACTCTGAGGGTGATTCCAAAACAAGTGTAACGGAGATAGTTCCTTCGATCAAGATGAAGATTCAAAGTGCAAGGGCTATTTTTTGTTAACTCTAATGGTGATTTCGAAATGAGTGTAACGGAGATAGTGCCTTCGGTTTCGTTCGAACCCGTAACGGACTTGTATGTATGAATGCTTTCAGACCATCGTCATTGGTGGACGGTGAGCATTCCAAGACATGTGTTCCAAAAAGGTAATCGTAGCCTCAAGCCTCATCAACCGGGAATGGCTAAAATATGGGAGGTGCAGCAAGGCAAAGTGGGTAGTATCTAAGTAGGATAAGATTTTCCCTGTCTAAAGGTTCCCTTTTCGGTTTAGTAGGCGGTTGGTCGCGCCAACTACAGGGTTGTCTTATTCGGGATTATCCAGTAAGGGGTAGTTCTGGTCTTGTGTTGCAGGGGATCAGGTTGGATCTTCGGTACTTTGATCTAGACGAGGTACTGTGACGGATGGTACTCCAATAGCCCTGCCATTGTATGGAATCCAATCTCCAATAAGTTCCCTCGAGTTTGTTTGTATACCTAAGTATACTGGAATTTAATAATGTAACAATTTCGGCTATGTGAACAATTTACTTGAAAACCTTATACACTATTATAATAACTGTGGATTTCCTATCAAATGTTTTGGTTATCGTAAGGTAAAAATCCGACATGTTTATTTGTGGCGTGGTCTTATGAGATACCCTTTTTTCAATGATTTCCAAAGTTAAACAACTTAAACTGCTTACTCACACCAGACCCATGTCTGACCCAGAGTATATTTTCTGTTTTTCTTAAACTCTTGGATACTCAAATTTTTATGAGTAGCTAAGGGATTCAGGTTAGCTTTGACGAATTATGGAGGATACTTGGAGCAGGAGGCTTCAGCATATATAGATATTGTGGTTCCACTGTGCTAGTGTTTTGTTTGATGTTTTGAGTTGTATGATAGACAGGTCTTCACGACTGTCTAATATGTCATGTATAAAGCTGTGTAACTCTGATATCTGATGTCTATTATGTATTATTTATGTGATGTAATATAATTTATTCGTTCCGCTGTGAGATTCTGATATTGTTAGTTCTTTTTTTTATCTATTCACTTTTCTACCTACTTCTTTCTTAATGATGATGCGTCTTTTTTTGGAAAGAAAGGTGGATCATCACACGGAGTCTACTATTACACCACAGTGTTAGATGATCTTATAGTGGAACTGGATATGACTATAGTTAGAATACCAGTTCGTATAGTTGCGAGAGGTGAGAAGCGACTACGGAATATGACAGTCGAATTAGTCAAAGTTCAGTGGAGTGACGATGAGGGGGACTGTACTTAGGAAACCGAGGCAGGATTAGAGATACTTATCCTGACTTGTTTCATGGTATGTTTTACCTTTATGTTTGATTGTAGTGAGTACCTTATTGTAATTTCGAGGATGAAATTCTTCAAGAAGGGGAGTCTGTAATGACCTTAATTTTGAGTAATATTATTTAGAACATTTAATCGGATAAATTGAATAAAAATAATGTTAATAATTAAAGAATTGAGTTTGTTAATTAATTAGAGGTCATGCCTTAATGAATGTATAAGCAAAAGAAAATTGAAAATGAGTAAGTAGGAGAAATATGGTAAGGGTAAGATGGGAACATCCTTTATTCTAATACCCTAAACCCTTTTATTCTTCATTCCTTATTCATTTTAAAATTCACAAACAAAACTGAAACCCTATTGAGCTCAGCCAGCCACCGTTTTAAGGAAAAGAAAAGTTGGGATTCAAGTAGAAAGGTTAAGCAAATCAATCTAGAGGGAAATCTCAACCTCTTTAACATCAAGCCATGGTGAATAATTGATTTACATCTCACTTTTGATCAAATCTTGGTTTGAAGGTTTGATCCACATTACTTTGCAATTAATATGCCATGATATGTTTGTTTAAATGGATATATAAGTTTATTGATGACTAGTATGATTTCGTATGGATTTATGACATGTTTAAATTAGAAAATCTATTAAATGACATCCAAATGAGTAGCATTTTGATATATATTCAAAAATATTATTTTAGAAGTCAGTTTCAAGTTTCATAATTTTCCAAGTAATTGTGGATTTATTCTGAATTTTCTATGAGAGAAAATAATTAATATCGGGTTTAAATTATTTAGGGCAATTATACAATGATTACGGTTTTGAAATTTATATATGTTAGAAAACATAATAAAAGTGAATTATTAGGATTTTTGAGGAATTTTCCTAAGTATTTTACTATGGTTATAAAATTATTTAAGTCAAGGGACTTAAATGTTTTACATGTTTTGTTAAGGAGGAGGGCTTATTTTTTAAAATGATTTCAATTATTAATTATTGAATTCTGCAGCCTTTTTAGAAAAGAATTTTGATAAAGAGTAGGCAACCAATCATATTTCGACAAACCAGGCAAGTTAGGTCAAAAGGAATTACTTTGATAGGTAATAAATCAGTTTCGTTTCAATTTACAACTTCGCCACTACCTTAGCTTGCTTCCATCACCATGTCCAGTTAGACTTTTCGCACCTATTCAAAACCAATGCACATG
This sequence comes from Allium cepa, assembly GCA_030765085.1. NCBI lineage: Eukaryota > Viridiplantae > Streptophyta > Magnoliopsida > Asparagales > Amaryllidaceae > Allium > Allium cepa. Next base: position 769,479,712 of record CM060939.1, on the reverse strand, counting down.
ATATCAAGCAATTGGTATGTGGTGTATTGGAGAAAGGCCGAAGGAATGATGGTATCAAAGGCATGTTTCCGAAGGGGTTAAAGCCACTCTAAGTAGCTTTTGAATCAATCGACTTACCTTTGCTTAAAAAGAGGCTTTCGAACAAGTTGTCTCTTGCCTTTGTTTTTAGGAAGGAGCTTTTGAAAGAGTGGCCGCTTACTTTTGTTTTAAAAGAAACTTTCAAAAGGGTAACCGCTTTTGAATATGTTCGATATCCATGTTGTTGCATTCTTACCTTTCGAATTAGTTACAATCATTATAGCCATAAAATTGTATTCGAAAGGGTGCTTTCGCCTTTTAACTTTGAAGCCGCCTTCTCAATTCTTTAAAAAGGGTCGTATAGCCGCTTTCAAATGGCTTTGGAGGAAATAGTTTCGAAAGATTGGGTTCCAGAGCTATCCTCTCTTTTTTTTACTTAGGATTAATGTTTTTCAAAGTAATGCTTTCACCTCTGTTCTTTATGACTCTTTAGTTCTATTAAAGGTTAAACCGAGATGGTTTCGAAATGAATAATTTTAAATGGTTTTGAAGCAATGTTTCCACAAACCCTTACTTGAACCCAATGCTTTCAAAGGTATATTTTATGTGTTCCAAAAGGTTTGTTTTAAGTGTTTTGAAAGTAAGGTTTCCAATGCTTTCAAAAAACAAGTTTAAATGGTTTCGAAAGAGGATGTCTAAGGTTTTACATAATGGTTTCGAAAGGGATGCTTTCAATTATCTTGAAAGGGATTGTTTGAGGTTTTAAACAAGGTTTCGAAGGTATGGCTTTGGCATTAAGGCCTGAATTTTCCTGAGTTAGAAAGGGGTTTTAACTTGTTTTCACAGGATAGAAAATCCCTTTGATTTAGGTTTCATCAACATTGTTTGTGTAAATTATATGTCATGGCATAAGTATTTTAAGTAAAGCAAAGAGTATGATTTTCTTGTTTTATAAAGATATGATTTCAAGGGAAAAATATTTAGAAAGATTATTTAAAAGGAAATGAAATATGTATGGTGCCTCATTTTTCTACAACGAAAACACAACATAGGCTTTCGGCTAACACATGCGAAATGGCCAAGCAGCTCACAACAAAAACATCCTCCTTCAACAATTATCTTTGGCACCTAGCAGTTGACCTTCAAGGCCTTTGTGGAAAATTCCTGGTTTGAATTTGAAATTGAACATGAGGCCTGGCGGGAACTATGGGAGCAGATGGAGCAGGAGATTTTATCATGTCGGTGTAGGATCGTCAGACAGCCGAAGGTCCGACAGATAAAGTCGACTCAATAGTCACAGGATCGGGGAAGACCTTTGCATCTAGAGCTGGGTTGCGGTTCTGCCAGAAGAATGGAGGCGGTGCTTCTTTGGATTGAGATAGGGCTTGATCAAGAGGAAGCGTGAAAAGTTGGAGATGGAATAGAGACATAGAGGCAAAAGACATGTCAAATAAAAACTTTTTCGAAAAGATTGAATTCTTTCTTTGTATGATACCAAATTATCAAAGTGTTAAAAAATATGGTGATAATAAATAGTTTTGTGCGGTTAATATGCATTTAGTGCGTATAATATAAACTTCTAAAGTAATGAAACAATTAACTCATACTTTAAACTATAATCTTGAAAAATATCAGATGTATAATTTTCGAATGTGGATGTCTTCGTATTCACATCCGCATCCCTTTTTTTAAATATCGAATATTTATCTGCTTTTCGGTTATAGATGCAGATGGATTTTTGATTTTTCGAGTATCCATTGACAACCTTGCTATTAATAACTAGTCATCCCAATTATAACTAATACAAATATTAATAACTAGTCATTAATTCCTACGCTTAGGAATTCCAAAAATATTAATATCTACATTTTGTAAGGAACATTTATTTTCACATTTTAATACAATAGAGTTATCCTTCCCATCAAGGATTCGCGTTAATACTTTTCATAAATTACCCAAAAACGAGAATTTATTCTATTTGAAATTAGATGAAATTATCTTTTTTCTTTTATTGAAGTAGATAGTGCAAACTATGAAGAAGAACCTCCTTACTTTACATGTCTCTTTCTATTTTGGAATATTTCTTGTTAATTCAAATGATGCACTTTTTATACTTGTAGAATTGGATAAATTATGAAAATAACATGGAAAGAGATATAAGTGTACCCACAATGCTTTTAATAAATTAAAACATTGAAATTCATATTTCAGGTCAAATTAGAGCAATCTAAATTTGTACTAATAATTTAAAACCTATTAATCATAAATCCAGAATAAATATTGTAATCTTTGCAATCTTATCAACATTTCACTTTAACAAATTTAGGGATTAATTTTCAGATTTCCAAACTAGGGTGTAAATATCATTCCTATTCTAATTACCTAATTTACAGAGATGAGATTTCAATAAAATATGCTCTACCTAAGCCTACACCTCCATAGATTTTGCATAGACATCATAATTAAATAAAACTCAATGATATAAATTTCAATGTCATATATAAATCATAAAATATTCCACTCATCTTTCAAGGTTTCCAAATCTCTCAAATCCGAATCCATCCCTTTAGTTGACTTATTTTTCTTTCCAATCCAAAAATATGTATAATAAGATACACACATATCCACTAGAATTATATATCTAAGAGGAGATTTGAATTAAGTGGAACATAGATTTATAAGTATGAAATTTACCCTTTTCCATAGCATCGATTCATTCCTTCTCTTCTTCTCTTTTATTTTCTACCCTACTTCGATTTATGTATATAATATAATATTTTATAGTTAATAGATATAGCGGAAAAGGGAAAAATGACATAGCTTTGCTACTTTGATCAAAAAATATAAAAAGAAAAGCGAGGGGCTAGGTCTGTATTTATGGACGTTCGAACCAATCGTATCTGTTAGAATTAAAATAAAAAAATCCAGGTCGTTTGACCAAGGTTTAACCATAGCAGCCATGCTCTCAACCAGTACCACTCCTCTGTAGGCGGTCGACCATTAACGGGTCGCAAGTCCAAGGAGGGGATCGATTGGTGTGGTCCATGCAATTATTATTATCTATTCCTTTTTAATTATTTTCGTTCCGAAAACTTCAAACGCTAATAACTTGTTCGTTTGAACTCCTATTGCAAAACTCCAAATATGAAAGTTGCTCAGAAAATCGTCACAAATACAATGGTGCAAGTTACGTGACCAAATTTTAATGTTTCCTCAAATTCTATTTTTGAGCTTTAATAATTTTTTATTAATTACCATTAATTTTATGGGGCGTTACAGCTTTAAAGCTAGGCTTTTCCACTAGGCTAAAAGAAGGAAGGAACAATAGTCCAAGGTTGAACAATTGATAACACAATATGTCAATAACTAGTTGATATGAGGTAGCTTCAATTTTAAATGACTTTATATGCTTACACATATACTCTTTTTTATTTATGATCAAAAATCATTTATTTTTGAATATATATATATATGTATATGTATATATGTATTGATGTATGTGTATATGTTTGTATGTATATATGTATTATTCATATTAAAAAAATCATTTGTTTTTTGGACCAAGCAAATTGAATAATATGTGCCGTCTTAGCTCAGCTGGTAGAGCGCATGGCTTTTAACCATGTGGTCGTGGCTTTGATTCCCACGGACGGCGCTTTGCAATTTATTATGCAATATTGTGTATTTCATATATCCTTTTAACCATCCCTTGTTTTTCTTGCTTTTGCACTATTACCATGTGCCAAAAAGCTCATTTTTGAGTATTAATCTATTTTCCCTTAAAAAAAGTATTAAAATAATATATTATTCTTTAATATATATAGTTATATATATAATGCTTTCGACTTAATTAAAAAATTGAAGGAAAATCCTTTTATATTTTATAAGAAAAACATCCTTTTTGGGTTTTATAAAAAAAAAACTATACACATATGCATATTTTTTTTTTGAAGAAAAAAAAACACACACACACACATATATAGAAAATTTATTTGAAAATAAGGGATCAAAATATTTGAAATCTAAATGTGTGTATATATAATTATTTACTAAAATTTTATTTAAGACACTTTTGCTGAAATTTTTATTTTAAAACACTCTTTCATATAACCAAAAGAAATTTATTTTATATGCATTGTCCAACACACACATATGTATGTATGCATGTGTGTATATTTGTATAACTTCATGAACATGCACAAATATATTGTGGAGATATTACTGATTTACATGCTCATTTTATGATCAAAAATCATAATTGTCACACCGACAAACATACATACGCATACACATACATATATACATATGTTCTATGTTGTTGATTCTATAAATTTCTTAAGTTGGCTAACACCACATACGATATTCACTATGTGAACTTGAATTTGCATTAAATAAAATATAACAAACTAAATCACAAATTAAAGGTAAATTAATCTAAAGGTTTTTAAGTTCTAACAAGTAAATATAAACCAAAAGAAAATGAAATTCATATCAAATAATAAACTTATTTTTTAGCAAATATTCACAAAGGATGATTTAGTTCAAAAAAATTATTCATACGAGCGTTATGGCATGTACATCGTGCGTAATGATGACACACACTTCGCGTGTAAATTGATTTTTTTACAAATTGTGTATTTTTAACTCATTCAAAATAAATATGTTTTGCACAAATATTTAGCAATATTTTTGCGTTGAAATGATATGCAATTAGTTTTAATTTTTCTTTTTAAATTGCAACATCTAATTTTTTATTAGTTTGAATTTCTATTATTAAATAATAAAGAATGAATTTAGTTTTTTATTGGCTTGAATTTTTATTTTTGCTATTAAATATAGTAAAGAATGACTTTATGAAGAAAACTTATATGTTAGATCCTACTTTTAATTTATAATAATATTTTGATAGTATTTGTAGAAGAACATTGTGAATTGGTAAGGAAAACTTATCTGATCCTATTTTTAAGTGATATTAATATTTACTAATATTTGCAAATGGTCGTTTTTGATGGTTCACATTGAATTGTGACATCAAAGGTATTACAACTATTAATGGAGAAGAAATATATTTTAGGGCAATTTAAAACTTCGCGGTCGAACCATAAGATTGCGCTTCAAAGCCAACTATTAATAAAAATAACTATAAAATAAAGACCTAGTGCAAGTTTGATAAAAGAAAGTTTTCTAAAGTTCTCCCCTTTTACACCATCACATATGCACCTGATCCAACACTTTGCAAGTTAATTATCAAACCAAGATTTTGTGGTTCATCGACACGGGGGTTGTGATGAGCAACCTTCTTACCCTCGTATTATTTCCTCTATGGGGATCTCATTGGGTTTTTGAATGGAAAAGGAAGTTTTACCACCAGAATATAAAGTAATAGGAATTAAAAATTCATAACCTAGTTCTCAAAATTTCACTTACAAATATAATCTATTGAATGTAGAAAAAAACAATTTGGTTTAGAAAGTTCAAACCATTGAAGCTGATAACAGTGAGTTTTCTTGGAAGAAAGTCGCTTCTAAAATATTTAACAAAACACTTAATCGTAGTCTACCTCATCAAATCAATGTTAGTGATCTCCACTATATCCTTAGAAAGACAAAGAAGAAACTTAAGCATTGTTTGCAACTTGCCAATAAACGTCTTACTAATTCTCCCGAGGTTAGTAAATTACTGGAGCTAAAAATCAATAAGATGAAGGGTAACCGAAGCTTATGCAATTTTGGATTACTAGAGTATCACAATTTGATGCAATAGTTACCTAACTTATCGAATTTATTATTGCTTTTTATTCTAAAAGTTGATTTCTCGTTTCTCGGGTCAAAGTAGAATAAGCACCATTGGAAGGATGTAATTACAATCTACAAAAGGTTGAAAATTTCTTTATGTATGGGTGTGTTGATAATTCCCCAGTCATTTAGGGCCCTCCTATTTTATATAAGGAAGTGGTCTCATCAAGTAATCCCCATCATTGTACCTTTGATGTTTTGAGCAATGGGAAGACTCATTGTAACATTCTTGTAACTTTTTTTGTAATTTTAGTGAATAAGTATCCTTTTGTTCTATTTGTCATTATCTGTGCTAATTTTTCTTTTACATTCTTATATTAGTTTGTAATTTTTTTCTATTATGAAACACGATGTAGAATTTCATTTTTCCTAAAATCGTTCATGGGTTAAGCTTAAGTCCCATGACGTATCAACATAACTATTATGATAGATTTGAGCTACGATGATTTAATGTTAAAATACTCTTAAAAAACTATTTTAAACCAAAACCTTTGATAAAGTTCCTTGAAATTTGAAAGAAACTTTTGGCTTCTTTCCTTGGAAGATCCTTTTGAAATTTTAAAGCACCCTTTGACATATTCTTTTTTATGGTAATATTATGATCTTGAATCGTTCTCTTTTGAACAATCGCCTTATTAGGACAAAATTAATCAGTATAGGACTTTAATCTAATTTATGATTGCTAGACCAACCATACTCTCTCTTCCGATTGATTGCTTCTACCAAAAGCGAGACGTGGGATTGAAGGCTTGGTTGGAGCGTTCCATCAGTCTTTTTAATATTTAAACAGCTGCTTTAGAATTTAAGATATAGCCACAACTTTTTGGTTTATAAAGAATGAGTGAACTAAAACCATCATTTATATAAAATATTAAATTGCATAATTTTATAGTGAAAACTTTAAAAAATTGTTCATTCAAGAAAAATACACTGGTAATATTTTTATCATTTAAGATACAGTAAAATTGTTTATATACAATATAATATCTAAAGATTTACTATAAAAGATAAATTAGTTGGTATAATACTTTCTTTTCTATTTAATTTTTTATTTATTTTTTTAACGATAAGTAATTTTGTCATATTTGAAATACATTGATATCTTTCTTGGTTTCAGGATAAAGTAATAGGAGATAAATGGGATTTGATGGTAAAGTTATATATATTTTAAATTAAAAATGATAACCATTTATCTTTTTATATACAACGGAAAATTAATTTATCTTAATAGTATTATGTCCAATGATAATATGATGGTTTCTTTTATCGTTTCAAATACAATTGAAAAATGATAAAGTAATAAACTCTTTTATCATATCTAATAAAACGACAAATTACAAACACTTCACATTTAATGATAAATGATAAATTCTTGTATTTATTGGGTAAAATGATAAACGCTAATATATATGTTTCTAAAAAAATTGGTATTTTTTTGCTAAAATTCACATGCATCTAGAACCCTATTTTCTTTTTAAATGGATCTTTTTGGGGTTTTGGACCAAAGATTCATATTCTCAAAGTCCATGTACAAAATGTACTTATTCATAAACTTACGTAAATTAAGTCCGTGTTTTGTTAATTTTTACCGAAGTACCTTCTTCCTAAAAATTTGTTAAAATAGAAATCCCAGAAGATGCTCTTATATTCGAATTTTCCCATACCGCTTCACACACAGCTTGGAAAAAGTGGCGATGTTTGCAAAACCAAAACAAATCGTTCCTCTTCATTTTGCCTCAACTTCCTGGCTACCCTGTAAATTTCTTCTTACTAAATCTAATCAAGCCATCCGATGAAGTTTTGGAGAGAGATTGTTGCAATACTCTTAGAAACTACCAGAAGTCATTTTAGGGCATTGTTTGAATCCCATATATAATGATATTGGCATCGAGTCGGTTCTCGAACTCCAATGCAGTACCCTTGCTGATTTTAAACTAAATTGACCATGAGATTGGATTTCCCCCACCAAAATCCATTTTCCATATTCCTGTGAATGTGCGCTTCTTCACCTGATTACAATACCTTTTTGAGCTGTTGGCGCACCGTTCTCCATTTACAATGTGAGTAGACACTTCTTTATTAGTACCCCAAAATTATTGCTGGCAGATTTTGAACTTCATTTATAGTTATTTATTATATTCTTTACTTTAGCTGAGCACCTTTGCTGAAGCTTTGATTTTCGTTGATTCAATGTTAGACCAGCATGCTTTTCTGGATTTTGCATTATAATTTTTACTACAGTAACATTTTCCATAGATGCTTTAGCAAAGACCAAAAGATCATTTGTGTACAGTAAGTGGTTGGTGACTAGATCGTTTTTGTATACTGGAGTTAAATTAAATTTCAAATACTCTAAGTCAAACATAATGAATGGTACTTCGTAATGTTAAATTTTGAGGATACAAAATTGAAAGTCACTATGCACTGGATCGATGATGGCCAAATATATAGATACAGAGGTGAAGTGCAGTAATCACAGTAGCAGCAATATAAATATAATAGCAGCGCGAACACAAAGTAAAGCAAGAAGAAATCACAGCAAAAAATTTATACTGGTTCGGACCTCCAGTCCTACTTCCAGTCCCAGACTCCTTTTGGAATTTCAACTAACTATCACCCTCACTTCGTCCGGAGGAATAGGCACCTGAGCAGCAGAACAGGATTTCAGTACACTTGCTCGAGCAACCGAACGAGACTTCAATATTTTCTTTTTCAAAGAAATAACTTGACTATATATTGTGTCTTCAATACACTAAGTAGTCGAACTGGAGTACAACTTATATAACCAGTAAAATGATGCAGAATGAGTGTGCAGAGGTTAGGAAGTGAATTAAGACCAAAATCAAATATTGTGGAGTGAAAGAGCGTTGGTCTAAGTTTGCTTTTGAAATAAATATTGAATTTGGAGCGTTTGTAAGCAATATGAGAATGGTATTAGAGAGTAGGATTATGTATATAATTTTGAAATGATAGAAGGCTTATATAGGAGTGACTAGAAGCCAACAAAAGTTGCAATGCTTCGTAAATTTTGGTTAGAAAGAGATGCGTCCATTGAATGTTGAAGAGAAGGCTTGGAAATGGTCTTTGCCTATTCGTTTTATAATGATCATATAAAACCGTTAGTACATGTCTATTGAATAGTAGGTGTGGCGTGGTGGAAGGGTGTGTGCGTTTCTCCTTGAAGACCCGAGTTCAAATCCCACCTTGGCCGCTTTTTTCAATAATTTAATTTTCGCTTCTCTGCAGAATAAAAAAACTGCTGCCTATCGAATTAACAAGGTGGCTTTGGTGTAGTGGTGTGGATGTGCTTCATACTCGTTAGCAACCTGGGTTTAAAACTTGTTGTGCCCTTTTTCTTTTGCAGCTATTTATCAATGGCTTTCAATTACCATTGTAACTGCCTTTGTTTCAAATGCTTGTATGGTGTGATGGAATTGATGCATGCCGCTTTTCATGGTGACCTGAGTTCAATTCCCATCCTTGGCTATTTAACTTTTGCTTCCATTTTTTCCCATATTTTCAGCCTTTAGTTTTTCTTCTATTTCAGTGCCAAAATATAAGCTGCTAACCGGCCTTTAAAGTGAATGTGTCCTTTGCACTATGTTCTTGTGCTCCATATTTTTTTATTCTTTAATATATCTATTTGAACTCCATTATGCATCGTATGGGTGCTTGACCTGAAATTACTTAACAAACAAATTAGTAGCATCGTCATATAGTTGTTATCATCAAAACACTAAAATTGTGTTTTCAACATTCTCCCCCTTTTTGATAATGACAACTATATGACTTTCTAAAATAATATTATATTGCTCCCCCTTAGTATTTGCTCCCTCTAAATTTAACGTCTCCCCCTAAGTATAATATCTCCATCTATCAATATGCATATGAATCTCTCCCCCTTTGTCATTATCAAAAATAATGAGGGAATATAATAAATTATATAAAATATCTTGTGAATAGTGGGATAAATTCAATATTAATTATGGAAAAAAAATTAAATATATAAATAAAATAGATTTTACCATATTTGCTGAAGTCCATATTTCATTGTAAGCACGTAATTCTATTAAATGTATGGATCATTCTTTAAAATTCCAAAACCTATCTTTTTCCTTTTGTTTCTCCGAGTACCTTTTTGTAGTCCCCACTGGTGGTTTTGACAGAGATTTTGCCTGTTGTATTTTGACTGGATGGTTTTCTGGCCATTTTTCGATGATGTTGTGACGATCGATAGAATTCCAGGCTCTGATACCAATTGAAAGTCACTATGCACTGGATCGATGATGGCCAAATATATAGATACAGAGTTGAAGTGCAGTAATCACAGTAGCAGCAATATAAATATAATAGCAGCGCGAATACAAAGTAAAGCAAGAAGCAATCACAGCAAAAATTTTATACTGGTTCGGACCTCCAGTCCTACTTCCAGTCCCAGACTCCTTCTGGAATTTCAACTAACTATCACCCTCACTTCGTCCGGAGGAATAGGCACCTGAGCAGCAGAACAGGATTTCAGTACACTTGCCCGAGCAACCGAACGGGACTTCAATATTTTCTTTTACAAAGAAATAACTTGACTATATATTGTGTCTTCAATACACTAAGTAGTCGAACTGGAGTACAATTTATATAACCAGTAAAATGATGCAGAATGAGTGTGCAGAGATTAGGAAGTGAATTAAGACCAAAATCAAATATTGTGGAGTGAAAGAGCGTTGGTCTAAGTTTGCTTTTGAAATAAATATTTAATTTGGAGCGTTTGTAAGCAATATGAGAATGGTATTAGAGAGTAGGATTATGTATATAATTTTGAAATGATAGAAGGCTTATATAGGAGTGACTGAAAGCCAACAAAAGTTGCAAAGCTTCATAAATTTTGGTTAGAAAGAGATGCGTCCATTGAATGTTGAAGAGAAGGCTTGGAAAAGGTCTTTGCCTATTCGTTTTATAATGATCATATAAAACCGTTAGTACATTTCTATTAAATAGTAGGTGTGGTGTGGTGGAAAGGTGTGTGCGTTTCTCCTTGAAGACCCGAGTTCAAATCCCACCTTGGTCGCCATTTTCAATAATTTAATTTTCGTTTCTCTGCAGAATAAAAAAACTGCTGCCTATCCAATTAACAAAGTGGCTTTGGTGTAGTGGTGTGGATGTGCTTTGTACTCGTTAGCAACCTGGGTTCAAAACTTGTTGTGCCCTTTTTCTTTGGTAGCTATTTATCAATGGCTTTCAATTACCATTGTAACTGCCTTTGTTTCAAATGCTTGTATGGTGTGATGGACCTGATGCATGTCTCTTTCCATCGTGACCTGAGTTCAATTCCCATCCTTGGCTATTTAACTTTTGCTTCCATTTTTTCCCATATTTTCAGCCTTTAGTTTTTCTTCTATTTCAGTGCCAAAATATAAGCTGCTAACCGGCCTTTAAAGTGAATGTGTCCTTTGCACTATGTTCTTGTGCTCCATATTTTTTTATTCTTTAATATATCTATTTGAACTCCATTATGCATCGTATGGGTGCTTGACCTGAAATTACTTAACAAATAAATTAGTAGCATCGTCATATAGTTGTTATCATCAAAACACTAAAATTGTGTTTTCAACATTAATGAAAAGTGTGTGATCGTGAACGTGCTAGTATAGTACACACGGATCGTGTAATATGGACTTATGATATAAATGCCGAAATAGATGATAATAGCATAGTAAATAAAAATAGAAAAATCACACCAGAGATTTTTATACTGGTTCGGAACACTGTCCTACGTCCAGTCCCAGACTTCTATCTGGATTTTCACTATTAACTACCTCGCTTCACCCGGAGGAACAGGTTTACAACACCCGAGCAAACGAACAGGATTTCACGCCTCTAATACACTGAGGACTTCAAAACTTGCCTCTTACAACACCGAGGACTTCAACACTTGCCTCTTACAACACAGAGGACTTCAACAACGATGAATATAATTGTTTGTTGACGGTATGTGTTCTTGTTAACACAGTTTTGTCACTTGTAGTACAAATTTCCTATAATCTTATCCTCAAAATATGCGAATGATGTTTTGTGAAGATTAAGGAAAGTATATTACTTATTGAATCAAAAGATATGAAATAGTTTCAATGATTCAATAAGCAATTAAAATAATTGAGAGCTTTTAGAATGCAGGAGTATGTAGAAAGTAAGATCATAGATTAGAGTAAAAAGCATATACAATCATGTTATTTTAATCGATGATTTAGATGAGTTTATATAGAGAAGAATGGTTGTAACTCTTTGTGATCAGTTGCCATTAAGAGATATGATCTTTGATGAATGGTAAGAGATGCAACCTTTGGAGAAAGAAGTGTCTTTTGGAAAAATTGCTTTCTGTTTAAAAACGGTCGATAGGTCAAAAAATGACCAGTAGACAGGAATTCAAATATATAGTCGTTATGTGCATGTGTGCACGTTCAGTGTGCAAATTATACATGAACGGTCGACCACCTATTTTATGACCGGTCGACCGGTCCCTGTAAAGTTGCACACTAAATGTGCAACTGCAATTTAGTCGTATATATTGATTTCCTTGAAATGCATGATTATTTGAGGATAGATTTTAACAAGTTTATCACTATTACAATATCAAATAATCAACCTATAATTTAGAGTACCATATGTAGCTCTTTATAGCCATAATGACCTTGTTTTGTCGATCGCCTTTATTTCTTTGTCAGAAATCAAAACCTTCATAGAACTTATGACTCAACATTCTCCCCCTTTTTGATTGATGACAATATATATCTGAAAATCTGAATCTCCCCCCGAGTATGTGATCTCCCTCTTTGAATTTATATATATATGTAAGTTCCTGCAATCAATTGTTAGCCCTTTCTCCCCCTTTGTCATCGACAAAAAGGAGTAACAGATACTGGAATAATTTAGGAGTGTAATCACCATAATGTGCATAGCAAAATAAAACTTAACACAACCAAAACATACCAGAGTATAATACAGACCATAATGTCAAATGAAAAATAAAAATAATGACACTATTTAGTACAAGTGTCGATTGATGTTTTTAAAGTACTTAACCATAATAGACAATAGAATCTATGACGAGGCAGATCCTATCTCCTCTTCATCATCATCATCATCGTCGTCGTCGTCATCATCTTCTTCTTATTCATCATTGTTTCCTCTAGATGATTCTCCATGTCCATGTCCACTCATACCAGTAGACTCCTCAGATGATGTCCAGTTGAAAACAGGAGGAGCAGGACGTTTTCCTGGGTCTTGTGCTTGAACAGAGGTGGATGTGGTACATGATATAGCATCCCATAGCATACCAAAGAATGACTTGACCTTATTGAAGCGTTTATCAATTTTAGAGTCCATGCGCTTGAGACGTGATTCAAGCAAAAATTGGTTACGCGCAATAGTTTCAAGTGATTCTTTTGTGGATGATTTTGATTTTAACAGTTTCACTTCATCGGAACGAGGTCGAGAGGAAGTTGCCTTTTGTTTTCTTGGACCTCTTTGTTGCCATTCTTCAAAAGGCATAATCTCAAGATAAGGTGGAGGGAGCTTCATGCGTTTGATGGTTATGGAATCAATACATTTTGGTTTTGAGGTGGCAGAGTCAGGAGGCTTTACCCCACAAGCTAACAAAAGACGCATGATATATTCATTGTAGAAGAAATGAGGTTGTGTAGAGTTATTTACCTTGAGAATTTCGTCAAAAAGCATATGAACCCAATTGATTTGGATTTCCCCATAAATAGCATAGAGAGCCTTGAAGTTTTCTTTATATACAACATCATAATTTCCAAGTCTAGGAAACAGAGAATGCATCAAGACGCGATGAAGTAGTCTGGCGGTGGGTCGAAGTCCAACAGACTTTGTGCCATCACTATTGTCCTCTATGAACTGATGACTGATGCTATCGCGAGTGAAGACTTCACAGAAAGTAGATGAAAACTCATCGCCTCGATTTGGTATACCAAGTATAGAGGCAATCCTATCACGAGTAATAAAAATTTGTTTGCCACAGACGACAGACCAAATGACTCCATTCGGATTATCAGGTTGATATTCGTCGAGGTTCATGTTGGCATAGAACAATTTTATCATCAAATGATTTATTTCCACATTATTTTCTGAAAAATCTATCAATGGAGAAATGTTGGAGTTATTGGCTAACCTACGAATTCCATAAGACGTGAAATCATCAAACTTGATGAAAGAGCCCGGATGAAACTTGTAGTTAGTCATTTGATTCCATCTTGTTATGGCTACCGGACTTTCGAGCCATTTCTTAGAGGTGAAATTAAGAGATGAAGGTTCGGAGGATGATGCTTTCTTGGGTTTCTTTTGTGGAGGAGCCATTGTTAGAAGATTTGGAGATTTGGAAATTGAAATTGAGAAACTAGGGTTTTTGGAGTTTGGGGAAAAATAACTGGTTGAGTAAAATGAGAAGAAGGATAGTAAGAAAATGACGCATAGGATATATATAAAAAACTGGAAATACGTCAATCGGTCGACCTATAGATTATGGCCGGTCGACCGTTTTCAACCAGAGAGCAAACGGTCGACCGGTTTGGATATGGGGGGTCGACCGATTTGACAGCATGCCAAAAAAATACCCTTTTTTGCAAATTTTTGAATATATCATGCTATATTTTCACTCTTATTGTATAATACAAGTATTATTACATGAGTGATGGAAAGAAAAAAAATACAATGAGTATATATAGATCTAATGAGAAGTGGAAGGTTCGTCACTAGAATTATCTTTGTTTTCTTTAATACGTTTTGCCCATGGACTCCAGTTTTTATGAGCACCTTCATTCATCTCATAATTCCGATCCCAAGAGTTAGGACTTTTAGATGTTGATGGCCTAGACGGCATTGGTTCATGCACATCATGCTTGCTGGAACTACAGAAGAGTGATGCCACCTTTTCTAAAACAGATAATCGTGCCGATGTCCGTTGTTGCTCGTGATAAAGTTGGCTTTGCCCATAATGGAGCTGTCTCTGAAGATCTATCTGATGTTTCTGATAGTGATGAATCTCGTCGATCTGTGCTTTGGTACGAGGAGAACAAAACAGCATCTTTTTAACTCGTTTTGAGTTTGGTGTATTACCAGAAATACAAGAGCATTGATGATGATAACTTGGTTTTTGTTTTGGTGTTTTGGGAGAATAATATTCCTCCGACTCAGAACTCGTAATGGAAATGTGTGATTCTTGAGCACATTTATCACAAATGTGAGCCATAGAGAATTTTGTATAGAATCTTATGGTCGGATAAGAAAAGATGAATAAAATAAGAAATTTGGACAAGCTTATATACAAGTTTCTTATGTATAAACCTATGGATGTGAGTGAACAGAAAATTTTGACCATGAAAACAAGCGGAGGCTTATTTTAACTCTAAAAATAGCTCTCTGAAGTTATAAAATAGGAAAGGAAAAGACGATCAATAAAAGAAAGGATGATCGATAGTATTTATTAGTTGAGATCATTTCTTGAGATTAAACCAAGCTCCCTTCATAATCTAATAAAGTTAGATTCGAACAGAGGTTTAGTAAAGATGTCTGCTAATTGATTGTCAGTTTGGACATATTCAAGACATATATTTCCTTTTTCAATATTATCTCGAAGGAAATGATGACGGATATCAATGTGTTTGGTTCTAGAATGATTCACCGGATTCTTAGAGAGATTTATAGCACTTGTGTTATCACAGTATATAATTGAATTTGATAAATGAATATCAAAATTTTGAAGAGTTTGTTGCATGTATAGCACTTGAGTACAAGCGAGAGCCGCTGATATATATTCGGCTTCACATGTTGATAGTGAAACACAATTCTGTTTCTTACTAAACCAAGAGACAAGTGATTTTCCAATAAAATGGCACGTACCACTTGTACTTTTTCTATCCGTTCGTGAACCGCCAAAATCAGCATCACTATATGATACTAATTCAAATGGACATTCCTTTGGATAAAAAAGACCGAAATCTTTGGTATTATTAAGATAACGAATTATACGTTTCACTGCTCGTAGATGTGATTCTTTTGGATCTGCTTGAAAGCGTGCACATAGACAAACACTCATCATTATATCTGGACGACTAGCTATAGGATAAAGAAGAGAACCAATCATGCTTCAATATAATTTCTGGTCAATACTCTTACCATTTTCATCTTTTTCAAGATGTAGTTGTACTTATAGGAGTTGGTTTACCAGATGTATTTTCTAATCCGAAGCGTTTGATAAGATTTCTGCAATATTTTTCTTGATTGATAAAGATACCATTCGGAAGTTGCTTGATTTGAAGTCCAAGAAAATATGATAGTTCTCCCATATGAGACATTTTGAACTCTTTGGTCATAATATTTGCAAATTCTTTGCAGAGTTTATCTTTTGTTGAACCAAAGATGATGTTGTCTACATATATCTGGACAACTAGAATATCCTTTTGAGAATGTTTAATAAATAAAGTTTGATCGAATTTGCCTATTTGAAATCCTGAGTTAATAAGATAGCTACGTAATCGTTCATACCAAGCACGAGGTGCCTGTTTTAAACCATACAGAGCTTTCTTAAGTTTGAACACATGGTCAGGATATTTTTGATATAGGAACAAAGGAGGTTGTTCCACATAGACATTCTCTTTGATAACTCCATTGAGAAAAGCACTTTTGATATCCATCTGATAAAGTTTGAAATTATGGTGACAAGCAAAAGATAATAGAATTCTAATAGCTTCTAGTCGAGCAACTGGTGCAAAAGTTTCTTCATAATCGATACCTTCTTCCTGATTATATGCTTGTGCTACTAATCTTGCTTTGTTTTAGGTGATATTTCCTTGTTCGTCGGCCTTATTTTTATAAACCCATTTAGTACCAATAACTGAATGATCAGTTGGCCTTGGAACAAGTTCCCAAACGTCATTGCGCTCGAACTGATTTAGTTCTTCCTGCATGGCAATGATCCAGTAATCGTCTGTAGCAGCTTCTTTTGGATTCTTAGGTTCGATATTTGATAGAAACGCAACATGACCCATTTGATGTAATTGATTCCTAGTTCTTACTTGTGAGTTAACCTCGCAAATTATATTTTGAACTGGATGGTGTCTCAATAATCTTGGAGCGGAACGTATCTCACAAACTGGTTGTTGTTGGGAAATATTGTCAATAAGATTTTCAGAGTCAGAGTCATAATTTGTGGTGAGAGGAGTGTCAGTAAATATAGTTTCAACATTATCTGGTTTTGACTGAGAAGGTTTAAAGAATTCGTCGAAAGAAACATGAAGAGATTCTTCAATAGTTTTGGTTCGTTTATTGAAAATACGATACGCTTTGCTTCTTTCCGAATAACCGACAAATATACCTTCATCAGCTTTCGGATCGAACTTTCCGAGATGGTCTTTTGTATTTAAAATAAAACATTTTGAACCAAATACTTTGAAGTAAGATATATTTGGCTTCCTTTCGTTAAATAATTCATAAGACGTGTTTTTGGTAAGTGGTCGAATAGACACACGATTTAAAACATAACACGCAGTAGCGACGGCTTCTGTCCAGAAATGTTTTGATAAAGTGGATCCATTTAATAACGTTCTTGCAAATTCTTGTAATGTTCGATTTTTCCGTTCTACAACTCCGTTTTGTTGTGGAGTTCTAGGAAACGAAAAATTATGGTTAATACCTTTTTTTGTACAAAAATGTTCAAATTCGTTATTTTCAAATTCACCACCATGATCACTTCTTATGTTTTTAACTTTTAGCCCTTTTGATTTTTGAATTCTTTTGACGAAAGATTTGAAATGGTCAAAAGTGTCACTCTTGTTTTTCAGAAAAAAAGTCCATGTATAACGAGAATAGTCATCAACAATTACAAATACATATCGATTATGGTTTATTGACTGAACTTGTGTTGGTCCGAATAAATCCATATGTAGTAGTTCAAGTGGCTGTAATGTTGATATGACCCTTTTTGACTTGAATGACGATTTTGTCAATTTTCCTAACTGACAGGCATCACAAAAACTATCGTTTTTATAACTAATTTTGTGTAGACCTCTAACTAGATTGTTTTTGGCCAGCTTGTCAATAGTTCTGAAGTTTATATGACAGAAGCGTTTGTGCCATAGCCATGGATCATTATCATTAGCCACAAGACACATATCTGAATTACGATTAATATTCATATTCAGAATATATATATTTCTGTCTCTATAACCTTCGAAAACTAAATTGTGGTCTCTATCTAAGATACTACATTTATTTACTTGTATTTATTATTCGAAAATGATATACAAGTTCTATGAAGGTTTTGATTTCTGACAAAGAAATAAAGGCGATCGACAAAACAAGGTCATTATGGCTATAAAGAGCTAAATATGGTACTTTAGATTATAGGTTGATTATTTGATATTGTAATAGCGATAAACTTGTTAAAATCTATCCTCAAATAATCATGCATTTCAAGGAAATCAATATATATATGACTAAATTGCAGTTGCACATTTAGTGTGCAACTTTACAGGGACCGGTCGACCAGTCATAAAATAGGTGGTCGACCGTTCCTGTATAATTTGCACATTGAACGTGCACACACGCACATAACGACTATATATTTGAATTCCTGTCTACTGGTCATTTTTTGACCTGTCGACCGTTTTTAAACAGAAAGCAACTTTTCCAAAAGACACTTCTTTCTCCAAAAGGTTGCATCTCTTACCTTTCATCAAAGATCATATCTTTTAATGGCAACTGATCACAAAGAGTTACAACCATTCTTCTCTATATAAA
The DNA here is from genome assembly GCA_030765085.1 of Allium cepa. Classification (NCBI taxonomy): domain Eukaryota; kingdom Viridiplantae; phylum Streptophyta; class Magnoliopsida; order Asparagales; family Amaryllidaceae; genus Allium; species Allium cepa. The sequence goes on along the minus strand of CM060939.1, from coordinate 769,461,092 downwards.
CTCATCTAAATCATTAATTAAAATAACATGATTGTATATGCTTTTTACTCTAATCTCTGATCTTACTTTCTACATACTCCTGCATTCTAAAATCTCTCAATTATTTATTGAATCATTGAAACTGTTTCATATCTTTTGATTCAATAAGTAATATACTTTCCTTAATCTTGACAAAACATCAATCGCATACTTTGAGGATAAGATTATAGGAAGGGTGTACTACTAGTGACAAATCCGTGTTTTCAAGAGCACAAGTTGTCAACAACAATTGTATTTGTTCTTTTGTTGAAGTCATTTGTGTTGTAAGAGGCAAGTGTTGAAGTCCTCAGTGTATTAGAGGCGTGAAATCCCGTTCGTTTGTTCGGGTGTTGTAAACCTGTTCCTCCGGGTGAAGCGAGGTAGTTAATAGTGAAAATCCAGATAGAAGTCTGGGACTGGACGTAGGACAGTGCTCCGAACCAGTATAAAAATCTCTGGTGTGATTTTTCTATTTTTATTTACTATGCTATTATCATCTATTTCGGCATTTATATCATAAGTCCATATTACACGATCCGTGTGTACTATACTAGCACGTTCACGATCACACACTTTTCATTTGGTATCAGAACAAGGTTATCACATAACCGTAACACAGTTATTTGATATATTCTTGTAATATGGCAAATAACGCAAGTACTAGCACTCAAAACACCACGTACATGGAAGGTCAATCGACACAAAGACCTCCATTTTTCAATGGTCTTAACTATAGTTATTGGGCAACACGTATGTCATTCTTTATGCAATCAAATAGCTATGATGCTTGGAATGCCACTCAAAGAGAAATAGTGAATCCAACAACTGATTATTCAGAATGGACTGCGGCTGAGAAAACGGCAGCAGCCGTAAATGCAAGAGCAATAAATATGTTGTTCTGTGCATTAGACCAAAATGAATATAACCGTGTTAGTATCTGCACTACTGCATATCAAATTTGGCAAACGCTAAAAACCACTCATGAAGGTACTAACAAGGTTAAACAAGCCAAAATAGCCATGCTGAAAAGTCAATTTCAAAATTTCAAAATGAAACCAAATGAGACAATCAATGATATGTATTCACGATTTCAAACTATCCACCATGCATTTATTGGCTTAGGACAAAAATATTCTGATTTTGATGTTGTTTCAACAGTCCTACATTCTCTGACTAGTGAATGGGAAGGAAAAGTATTAGCAATTGAAGAAGCTAATGACCTTTCCGTTATGAAGCCAGATGAATTGATAGGAAATTTAATGTCCTATGAAGCAAATTTGCAGGCTAGAAAAGAACAGAAAGAAGAAAAGAAAAATGTAGCATTTCATGTTGAGAAAGATGAAAATGAATCAGATTCTGAAGACGAAGATTTGGCATTTATTGCGAAAGGATTCAAAAAATTCCTAAAATATCGAAAAGCCAGTCGTTACAATAAAAGGAAACCTGGATCAAATAAACCATCTTCACCTGCTATAGAATGTTTTAACTGCCACAAAAAGGGACACATGCAGAAGGATTGTCCAGAACAAAAGAAGAAGTCAGAAAATGACAAATTCAAATATAAGAAGGACAAATCAAAGAAACAAGCCTTCTCAGTAACATGGGATGATTCAGAGTCATCCTCGTCAGAAAGTGAAAGTGATTCGGAGAATGAACAAGCTAATGTTTGTTTTATGGCAACAGAAGATGAGGTACAAATTCCTACATTTGATGAATTACTTGATATTAATGCTGAATTGATAGTCAAATATAAAGACATAAAACGTCAATTAAAAGTAGTCAAAGCAGATTTAAGTAGAGTAGAGTTTGAACGAGATATGTTAAAAAATGAGAAGAAAATATTAGAAGAGGAACTTGAAAAAATTCAAGAATCATCATCTAATGTTGACTCTCAACTATCTCTTTTGAGTCAAGAAATAGAAGCTCAAAAAGAGAAAAATAATGCTCTCACTACTGAAAATCATGAGCTTAAGGCAAAAGTCAAAATTCTAGACCTAGAAAAAGCTAGTTTACAAACAAAGTTTGATGACATTACTCAAAATGTTTCTAACTTTAACAAAGGTCGAGAAAATTTGACAAAAATCATTGAAAACTCACAATCTGCATCAAATAAACAAGGTCTGGGATATAAGAAACAAGAGATCAAGGGTAATAAAAGAAAGAAGAAGGTACAAAAGATTGAAGTTAAGAAAAATCTTAGTTTATTATATTCCAAACCAAAGCCAGTTGTGAAATTTCAAAAGAAAAATACAAAGACTATCAAAATATGGGTTCCTAAAACAAATAACAATTTGATTAGGAACAAATACATTCAGCAATTCATGAATATTGTGCATCTTAATAATAATTATATATATAAAGGGGATACCGGACCCATATGGGTTTGGACTCCTAAGACCTAACTCTTAGGACCCTATAAAAAGTGGGTACCATGGACTTAATCCTATTTTTGCAGGTCCCACTTAAGAAAAGAGGAAAGTGGATATTGGACAGTGGTTGCTCGAAGCACATGACGGGATACAAGAGCTTATTAACAAATATTACATACTCAGATGGTGGCTCCGTCACTTTTGGAGACAATTCAAAAGGCTATATCATCGGCAAAGGCGATGTGAGCAATTGCGGTACATCTAACTTACCTCTTATTACAAATGTCATGCTAGTTAAAAATTTAAAACACAATTTACTTAGTATTAGTCAGTTATGTGACAAAGGTTTTATAATCTCTTTTTCGAATAATAAATGTAGTATCTTAGATAGAGACCACAATTTAGTTTTCGAAGGTTATAGAGGCCGAAATATATATATTCTGAATATGAATATTAATCATAATTCAGATATGTATCTTGTGGCTAATGACAATGATCCATGGATATGGCACAAACGCTTCTGTCATATAAACTTCAGAACTATTGACAAGCTGGCCAAAAACAATCTAGTTAGAGGTCTACCCAAAATTAGTTATAAAAACGATAGTTTTTGTGATGCCTGTCAGTTAGGAAAATTGACAAAATCGTCATTCAAGTAAAAAAGGGTCATATCAACATTACAGCCACTTGAACTACTACATATGGATTTGTTCGGACCAACACAAGTTCAGTCAATAAACCATAATCGATATGTATTTGTAATTGTTGATGACTATTCTCGTTATACATGGACTATTTTTCTGAAAAACAAGAGTGACACTTTTGACCATTTCAAATCTTTCGTCAAAAGAATTCAAAAATCAAAAGGGCTAAAAGTTAAAAACATAAGAAGTGATCATGGTGGTGAATTTGAAAATAACGAATTTGAACATTTTTGTACAAAAAAAGGTATTAACCATAATTTTTTGTTTCCTAGAACTCCACAACAAAACGGAGTTGTAGAACGGAAAAATCGAACATTACAAGAATGTGCAAGAACGTTATTAAATGGATCCACTTTACCAAAACATTTCTGGGCAGAAACCGTCGCTACTGCGTGTTATGTTTTAAATCGTGTGTCTATTCGACCACTTACCAAAAACACGTCTTATGAATTATTTAACGAAAGGAAGCCAAATATATCTTACTTCAAAGTATTTGGTTCAAAATGTTTTATTTTAAATACGAAAGACCATCTCGGAAAGTTCAATCCGAAAGTTGATGAAGGTATATTTGTCGGTTATTCGGAAAGAAGCAAAGCGTATCGTATTTTCAATAAACGAACCAAAACTATTGAAGAATCTCTTCATGTTTCTTTCGATGAATTCTTTAAACCTTCTCAGTCAAAACCAGATAATGTCGAAACTATATTTACTGACACTCCTCTCACCACAAATTATGACTCTAACTCTGAAAATCTTATTGACAATATTTCCCAACAACAACCAGTTTGTGAGATACGTTCCACTCCAAGATTATTGAGACACCATCCAGTTCAAAATATAATTGGCTAGGTTAACTCACAAGTAAGAACTAGGAATCAATTACATCAAATGGGTCATGTTGCGTTTCTATCAAATATCGAACCTAAGAATCCAAAAGAAGCTGCTACAGACGATTACTGGATCATTGCCATGCAGGAAGAACTAAATCAGTTCGACCGCAATGACGTTTGGGAACTTGTTCCAAGGCCAACTGATCAGTCAGTTATTGGTACTAAATGGGTTTATAAAAATAAGGCCGACAAACAAGGAAATATCACCAAAAACAAAGGAAGATTAGTAGCACAAGGATATAATCAGGAAGAAGGTATCGATTATGAAGAAACTTTTGCACCAGTTGCTCGACTAGAAGCTATTAGAATTCTATTATCTTTTGCTTGTCACCATAATTTCAAACTTTATCAGATGGATGTCAAAAGTGCTTTTCTCAATGGATTTATCAAAGAGAATGTCTATGTCGAACAACCTCCTTTGTTCCTACATGAAAAATATCCTGACCATGTGTTCAAACTTAAGAAAGCTCTGTATGGTTTAAAACAGGCACCTCATGCTTGGTATGAACGATTACGTAGCTATCTTATTAACTCAGGATTTCAAATAGGCAAATTCGATCAAACTTTATTTATTAAACATTCTCAAAAGGATATTCTAGTTGTCCAGATATATGTAGACAACATCATCTTTGGTTCAACAAAAGATAAACTCTGCAAAGAATTTGCAAATATTATGACCAAAGAGTTCGAAATGTCTCATATGGGAGAACTATCATATTTTCTTGGACTTCAAATCAAGCAACTTCCGAATGGTATCTTTATCAATCAAGAAAAATATTGCAGAAATCTTATCAAACGCTTCGGATTAGAAAATACATCTGGTTAACCAACTCCTATAAGTACAACTACACATCTTGAAAAAGATGAAAATGGTAAGAGTATTGACCAGAAATTATATCGAAGCATGATTGGTTCTCTTCTTTATCTTACAGCTAGTCGTCCAGATATAATGATGAGTGTTTGTCTATGTGCACGCTTTCAAGCAGATCCAAAAGAATCACATCTACGAGCAGTGAAACATATAATTCGTTATCTTAATAATACCAAAGATTTCGGTCTTTTTTATCCAAAGGAATGTCCATTTGAATTAGTATCATATAGTGATGCTGATTTTGGCGGATCACGAACGGATAGAAAAAGTACAAGTGGTACGTGCCATTTTATTGGAAAATCACTTGTCTCTTGGTTTAGTAAGAAACAGAATTGTTATTCACTATCAACATGTGAAGCCGAATATATATCAGCGGCTCTCGCTTATACTCAAGTGCTATACATGCAACAAACTCTTCAAGATTTTGATATTCATTTATCAAATTCAATTATATACTGTGATAACACAAGTGCTATAAATCTCTCTAAGAATCTGGTGAATAATTCTAGAACTGAACACATTGATATCCGTCATCATTTCCTTCGAGATAATATTGAAAAAGGAAATATATGTCTTGAATATGTCCAAACTGACAATCAATTAGCAAACATCTTTACTAAACCTATGTTCGAATCTAACTTTATTAGATTACGAAGGGAGCTTGGTTTAATCTCAAGAAATGATCTCAACTAATAAATACTAACGATCATCCTTTCTTTTAATGATCGTCTTTTCCTTTCCTATTTTATAACTTCAGAGAGCTATTTTTAGAGTTAAAATAAGCCTCCGCTTGTTTTCATGGTCAAAATTTTCTGTTCACTCACATCCATAGGTTTATACATAAGAAACTTGTATATAAGCTTGTCCAAATTTCTTATTTTATTCATCTTTTCTTATCCGACCATAAGATTCTATACAAAATTCTCTATGGCTCACATTTGTGATAAATGTGCTCAAGAATCACACATTTCCATTACGAGTTCTGAGTCGGAGGAATATTATTCTCCCAAAACACCAAAACAAAAACCAAGTTATCATCATCAATGCTCTTGTATTTCTGGTAATGCACCAAACTCAAAACGAGTTAAAAAGACGCTTTTTTGTTCTCCTCGTACCAAAGCACAGATCGACGAGATTCATCACTATCAGAAACATCAGATAGATCTTTAGAGACAGCTCCATTATGGGCAAAGCCAACTTTATCTCAAGCAACAACGGACATCGGCACGATTATCTGTTTTAGAAAAGGTGGCATCATTCTTCTGTAGTTCCAGCAAGCATGACGTGCATGAACCAATGCCGTCTAGGCCATCAACATCTAAAAGTCCTAACTCTTGGGATCGGAATTATGAGATGAATGAAGGTGCTCATAAAAACTGGAGTCCATGGGCAAAACGTATTAAAGAAAACAAAGATAATTATAGTGACGAACCTTCCACTTCTCATTAGATCTATATATATACTCATTGTATTTTTTTTCTTTCCATCACTCATGTAATAATACTTGTATTCTACAGTAAGAGTGAAAACATAGCACGATATATTCAAAAATTTGCAAAAAAGGGTATTTGTTAGCATGCTGTCAAACCGGTCGACCCCCCAAATTCAAACCGGTCGACCGTTTCCTCTCTGGTTGAAAACGGTCGACCGACAATAATCCATAGGTCGACCGGTTGATGTATTTCCAGTTTTTTATATATCCTATGCGTCATTTTCTTACTATCCTTCTTCTCATTTTACTCAACCAGTTATTTTTCCCCAAACTCCAAAAACCCTAGTTTCTCAATTTCAATTTCCAAATCTCCAAATCTTCTAACAATGGCTCCTCCGCAAAAGAAACCCAAGAAAGCATCATCCTTCGGACCTTCATCTCTTAATTTCTCCGCTAAGAAATGGCTTGAAAGTCCGGTAGCCAAAACAAGATGGAATCAAATGACTAACTACAAGTTTCATCCGGGCTCTTTCATCAAGTTTGATGATTTCACGTCTTATGGAATTCGTAGGTTAGCCAATAACTCCAACATTTCTCCATTGATAGATTTTTCAGAAAACAATGTGGAAATAAATCATTTGATGATAAAATTGTTCTATGCCAACATGAACCTCGACGAATATCAACCTGATAATCCGAATGAAGTCATTTAGTCTGTCGTCTGTGGCAAACAAATTTTTATTACTCGTGATAGGATTGCCTCTATACTTGGTATACCAAATCGAGGCGATGAGTTTTCATCTACTTCTGTGAAGTCTTCACTCGCGATAGCATCAGTCATCAGTTCATATAGGACAATAGTGATGGCACAAAGTCTTTTGGACTTCGACCCACCGCCAGACTACTTCATCGCGTCTTGATGCATTCTCTGTTTCCTAGACTTGGAAATTATGATGCTGTATATAAAGAAAACTTCAAAGCTCTCTATGCTATTTATGGGGAAATCCAAATCAATTGGGTTCATATGCTTTTTGACGAAATTCTCAAGGTAAATAACTCTACATGACCTCATTTCTTCAACAATGAATATATCATGCGTCTTTTGTTAGCTTGTGGGGTAAAGCCTCCTGACTCTGCCACCTCGAAACCAAAATGTATTGATTCCATAACCATCAAACGCATGAAGCTCCCTCCACCTTATCTTGAGATTATGCCTTTTGAAGAATGGCAACAAAGAGGTCCAAGAAAACAAAAAGCAACTTCCTCTCGACCTCGTTCCGATGAAGTGAAACTGTTAAAATCAAAATCATCCACAAAAGAATCACTTGAAACTATTGCGCATAACCAATTTTTTCTTGAATCACGTCTCAAGCGCATGGACTCTAAAATTGATAAACGCTTCAATAAGGTCAAGTCATTCTTTGGTATGCTATGGGATGTTATATCATGTACCACATCCACCTCTGTTCAAGCACAAGACCCAGGAAAACGTCCTGCTCCTCTTGTTTTCAACTGGACATCATCTGAGGAGTCTACTGGTATGAGTGGACATGGACATGGAGAATCATCTAGAGGGAACAATGATGAAGAAGAAGAAGATGATGACGACGACGACGATGATGATGATGAAGAGGAGATAGGATCTGCCTCGTCTTAGATTCTATTGTCTATTATGGTTAAGTACTTTAAAAACATCAATCGACACTTGTACTAAATAGTGTCGTTATTTTTATTTTTTATTTGACATTATGGTCTGTATTATACTCTGGTATGTTTTGGATGTGTTAAGTTTTATTTTTCTATGCACATTGTGGTGATTACACTCCTATATTATTCCAGTATCTGTTACTCCTTTTTTTCGATGACAAAGGGGGAGAAAAGGCTAACAATTGATTACAGGAACTTACATATATATATAAATTCAAAGAGGGAGATCACATACTCAGGGGGAGATTCAGATTTTCAGATATATATTGTCATCAATCAAAAAGGGGGAGAATGTTGAGTCACAAGTTCTATGAAGGTTTTGATTTCTGACAAAGAAATAAAGGCGATTGACAAAATCACAAAACAGAGGGAAAAAATATGCAAAAGAAAAAAAAATAAGAATTTGTTTCCTTTAATTAATAGGCATATTTGAGTATATTTATTTCTCTCTTTAATTGGCTAGTCAAATTATTTTTTGCCATCTAATTTTAACTTGGGCTTAAGTAATTGATTATATAAGTAGAGACTAGAGGAGAGGGTAAAAGTGGTGGTGGAAAATCTATTTGCTAATTTTCACTTCTTCATCTTTGTTCTTTTTCTCCAAAAAAATTAGCCATATAGATATTTGCTCTCTTTCTCAATTTGGTTATTGATTCAATGGTATTTTGTTTACTTTAGCTTTGTTCTATTAATTGTAACAAAAATTTGGTGAATCAATAAAGTGAGTGGTTCGGTAGAATATTTTATTTTATTGCATTTTGATTTCAATTCCGTCTTTTTTTCCAGCCCAAGTTATCTCTTTGTGATTTGGATGACAAAGATCCCTTGATAAAAGCTTTCGCAAAGCGCTACTATTTCCATAACAGTTTGGTATCGGAGCACGGATCATCGCAAAGCTTATAGTAAATTTGGTTCGAAAAATTATTGATGTCGGATATGATTTCGTTTTCAAAGATGGCTATCTTAGATGAAAAATATTAGGGTATTTAGAAGCCTAAGATGGAGGATGTTCTGTACCTCAATGATCTTCATGATCCAATTGATGGAGATGGAAAGAAGACCTCTGATGTAAATGAGGGAAAATGGAAGAAGATGGATAAGAAGGCAATTTCTTTAATTCATCTGTATCTTGATGATTTATTTTTCCATCATGTGACTAGTTGTAAATCCGCGAAGGCTTTATGGGACAAGTTGGTACTTTGTATGAGTCAAAGAGTGCTACTAGTAAGGATTTTCTGGTTCGAAAGTTGGTACAACTGAGATTAGATGAAGAGAAGTCTGTTGTAGAATATTTGAATGAATTTTAAGATGTAATAAATCAATTGGAAAATATGAAGGTCAATTTTGATTATGAGTTAACGGCTTTTTTATTAGTGAGTTCGCTTTTAGAAAGTTGGGAAACTTTGATTGTTTCATTGAGTAATTCCAATGCTAATGAAACTATCTCTTTGAAAACTGTTCAAACCAGTCTTTTGAATAAGAAGCATAGAAGAAAACGGTTAGGTATGAAATCAATTCAAAGTGAGGCCATGGTGGCAAGGGACTCGAAAAAGATACAATTTGGAAGAAGGACATTAATGGTAAAGGTGTTATCACTTGTCATTATTGTAATATAAGAAAGGTCACATACGTAGCAAGTATTATGCTTATAAAAGAGATCAGGAAAAGGCTGCGCATGGTGATACTAGTAGTGATGCACATGTAGGTTTTGCTGAAGGTGCCGATAGTGATGCTTCTTCTGATGTCCTCTTGAGTGAACCTCAGAAGATGGATTCGGGATCCTGTTTTTACATTTGTAGAGATATGAATTATTTTTCTTCTTATGAGAAGAGTGTCGACATGATTAGGACAGCCAATGGAGAAGAGTTACTGTAACACCCCACCCCGAGACCCACCTTAGCAAAGAGAATTAACAAGTAATTCTATCTACTAAAGCGAAGAATAGGGCTGGTTAAGGGCGATCACCTATAATTTTGTCTTAAACATCTATTGAATACGTCTATAAATGTAATTTAATTTTTTTCAACTCAAGTGGGTCGACATACCCAATAAATGCTTAATCCAAAACTATAAGTGACTATCGGATCTATCAGACAAAATACAATAACTGAATGTAAATCACATCATAGAATCGTAATCAACATCATATATATACATATACACTGATATACATTCAGTACAATAAAATATGAATACAATAAAGGTGGTACACGACCACACATCATACACCAAATCAAATGTAAAAACATCAGAGTATGCGGAAGAAATAAACTACTCAAGCGAAAGAAGAGCTGATATCCAACATCAACTTCAAGCTAAGTCCAATAGACGATAGCTGAAACAACTCGGTCTGATCCGAGTGAAAACACACGGGTCAGGCTAGCTAAATCATCAGTTAAACAAAATAATCAATAAGGATAAATAGGCAAAAGATGTGATATCCTTTTTTTAAAGGATGTCGTGCCCTAAACAGGGTTTCAACATCATAAGAAAGGGCAACATCTCTTCTTGGCAAGTAGAAGTGATAATGATGATAAAGTCGTACTGAAGTGGCATAACTGACACTTAAGCAAATGAAACACATACGAGCAAAGTTTTAAAGATAAGATTCAATATACATTGCTTTCTCCACATATCATCGGCGGTATAAAGGAATATGGATAATGACTTCAAATGATTCAACTATCTTCTTAGAAGAGGTTGTCAATATAAAAATACATCAAAGGTACATATCCTTCATACATAGAATAAAACGCATATGGATGTGCCTCATCTCATTTGCACATCCCAAGGATCATTCAAGGAAATATAAAACCCAATCACAAAAGATGCATTATACTTATTCATACCTCATCTCTTCGGTATGAATATAGATACATCTCAAATCCATCACTAAAACTCATCATAAAAGAATCTTCATAATCATTCGTACCTAATCTCATTGGTATAAATTTATAAATACATCTCAACTCCATCTTAACATTAAGTAGTTTATAAAATCATCAAATCATCGATCCATAATGCAAATAACTCAATTAAAGATTAACATCATAAATGATTTCAACATATATGTATACATCTCATCTAGCATTAGGCTATCAATATTATAATCATCTAAAGACGGTGAAGTCTAAAACATCAAAACTCAAAGAAATCTCGGATTGGCCAAATCCTTGATTGCATGCCAAAGCAATGCCAGCGCGCTTCATCGTGACTAGTACTACTATTTGGTACCATAAAAATCGTGATGACTGGAGTCAAATAACATCTTAACATCGTGAATGACTATAGTCTATAACATCATAATGATTCCAGTCACAAAGACCCTAGTTAATAACATCGTGATGATCGGAGGAGCAACTACATCGTGATGACTCCAATCGAGTACTCGTGGTCTATAGTACTAGTAAACATCGTGAATGTGTCCCAACTTCTCGGATAGGAACCCAATAGGTGTTAACGTACGTCCCATACCATACGTTCGCTCCTAATGGTTTACTAGCCGTTAGTTGGTACCACACTAGTAAAACATTATAAACATCAAGAAAATATACTCGACCTCGTCTCATTGGCGAGTACAATACTATGCTCATCTCATCTCATTGATGAGTACTAGGGGCCTCGTGACTTGTCTCTTCTCATCGACAAGTAAAAATTATCATAATACATCTCAACATCGTAAAATCGTCATAAAGAAGCTTGCCTTATCTCATTGGCAAGTAAAAATAACATCTAGATGGTTATTTATAACCGTAATTCCAAATAGGAATTTCTAACTCTTAATTCATCTAATTTCATCTAATTTCATCGGCGATTAAGAAACACATCTTAAAATGGTCCTTCATCGAATACACTCCTAAATTGGAGTTCTCGGACCATATAATATACCCAAAATTTAATAACATCTTAAATCATCTCAAATAGCTCATCGAAAGGGTTTCGATCGTGTAAGTCTGATATTAAGCGGTAAAGCAAATCCATGTGTCCCATACCATATGTTATACTTTACCATTTAATTTTCCTTCTTATACATCCGAAATTCATAAAAATAAGTAATTTTATTTATAAAATAATTTTATTAGAGAAATAGAAATTTAAAACGATTTTCCGAAAACGATTATTAAAACCAATATTTGAAATTCGTTTATTATAGGAAATATATCAACCTTTATTTAGAAAAATAATTAAAAAAACTATGTAATAATAATTTGAAATGTCCATGTATTTCAAAAATGGTTTAGTGAAAACCATTCTCGAAAGTAATGAAAACTAAGAGGGATATCTCAAAACTGATAACTTGAATTCAATACGAATTCAATTCAAATTTAACACAAATCAATTCAAATTCCATTTAAATTTGTATTTCAAATTCTCCAAATAAAGCTAGCCTACTGGTAGGCATCATAGCTCTCAAAATATCTCAAAAACATCATCAAAACAGAAGAGAATGAGAGCAAAAACGAGCTAATAAAAGCTAAGGTCAACGATTGTTGTTGCTGTCATTTTGCTCTCAGGGGAGCAACATACAACCATAATTATGGCCAAGAAAACTCCAAAACTCTAGAAAATACAATGAATAAAACATGTAGCACATGACCTAAGATTTTCGAAACATCCAAAATTATCAAATTCGGTTAAGAAACGAAGAAGTTATGGTCAAATTCGTTTCGGTTTCAAACACAGAGCGAATATTGATTTTGCTCTCGGGTTAGCATTAGAAAAATTAGATTTTGACACAGATAACTTCGAAATTATGGAAAACTAAAAATATTAAAATTATAGCCTACATCGTAAGGTTCCAAAACTTCAAAAAAAATTAAATTCCGATAGGTAACAAAAAAGTTACGATCGAATTACTTTCCAGGAGAATATATAAACACACTCTGTCAATGACAGGACAGTCACAAATATGTTGATTTTTCACCATATAGACATCAAAAATACTCAAAAATCAAAACATCAAAGTTATAGCCTAAATCATAAGGTTTCCATAACATCAAAAATTTCTAAATTCCGATAGGTAACAAGAAAGCTATGGCCAAAACAATGTGGCGATAGAAAATAGAAAGTAACAAAGACGAAACATAACCTTATTAATACAAAAATTCAACTCAAAATTTTGATTTTGGCTAGCATTTGTAAGCTTTTACACTTACCTTTTGATTTGAAGTGAATAAGCGAGCATTTGCAAGCAAGACTGAACCTTTAACACAAAATTGGAGCCCTAAACATCTGAAAATAGAAAAATACGGTACATGCAAAGAAGCAATTGATCAAAACAAAATTTATAGAAAAGCATTCTAGGATTAACATAGATTCTAAGATAGATTAGATTGCAGATTACCTTTCTCTTATCTCTCTATTTGATTGGTTTAATTTCTTAATTTGCAGAAATTCCGAGTGAAATTGATTTATAAGAAGGAAGCCATTGATTTTCTCTTTTTATGGAGGCCATTGATTAGAATATTGACGTTTTTAGAAGAAAAGTGTTTAAATGAAAAAATAGTCAGAGAGAAATGAATGTATATCTCTTTGAACATTCTTGAAATTGGGTTTGTGGACACAAAATAACCCTATAAGCCCCATTCTCACACCTATAAAATATCTAGAGTAAATATGCATATGTGTTTTACTAATTTACACATAACTTTTGCATAAAATTTCCAAATCATATGTAATAAGTTGCATTGTTCATGTTCGAGTAAAGGGAACATGTTAGTGACATCAAAATTTTAATTTTCCAATTAAAATATTATTTTCCCTATATAATTTTTTTATTAACAATATTTACCAATACTTCCATTTTAGTGAAAAATCACTGTTTTCATCTATTTCAACCAAATAATTTTTCTTAAGTCTAATGAAGTGTATTAAAATGTTTTAACATTTTTATAACATTAATACATCATTCCAAGCCGAATTACACTTCTAAATTTTGTTTTCTTCATATTATTCCTTCTATTTCATAATAGAAGGCTAACATTGGAATAAATTTCCAATATTACTAATTAACTAAAATTAGACCATCACAATTATTTATTTTCAATCCAAATCTACAAATAAAGTTTTTTGAATTTTATTTCATTAATTTACATTTTTTTTTCAAACATCAAATGTTGAAACAGGCTTCAAATAAAATAATATGACTTATTTAAATTTCAAATCCAAAATTATATTCATTAAGATATTTATTATATAAAATAAATAATATAATCCCTCATTTTGTTATCCAATTCATTTTTAAACACAATATTAAATTATAATTTGCATTAAAATTTAATATTAATAGTAATCTGCGGGTTGTTACAGACACCTCCCCTTAACAAAATTGTGTCCTCGCAATTTCTAGTGGAAAAGGATGTAAACAACACAAAAATTCAATCGACAAAGGATAAAAGACAAGCTCGAAACTCAAACCATTCATACTCTAAACATAGAATGGTGGATAGAAACAAGGAAAAATTCACTGGTTAATCCAATGGCCCATCAAATGCTAATATAGTGATTAGCAAACTATCAAATTCTCCAAGTAACTCATAACAATTTCGAAGATATCCCGTCTTCAAATCAAAACTCAATATGATTATCAACAATTAATCAATAAAAAATGATTGATTTCGCAAAACTCTACGAATAGAGTCGGGATCAAAGTCACTTAAACCCAAACTCTAAGCAATAAAGAATATCATCAATAAGATTTTTCGCATAAATATATAGAAAGAACATCCTCACAACAGGGTAGACACAATAGACAAGATTGATAAATCACAAGATGGCTTCTCACAAGGCCACCAACTCGAACAACCGCGAAAAATGCACGTTGTTAATAATAGCTCAAAGATAGAATATACTCAAGAATAAGAATATAAGCTCGAATTATCTTTTAATCCAAGATATTTAGAATTTTAAATCTCAGCATCTTTTAAATTTTAAATCTCAATTTTCAAAATTTGAAAATTTTCAAACTTTTTACTATATTACTTGGTAAGTTATTTAAAACTCAAAGTAAAAGTCCAAATTTCTACTCTTACTTCAAAGGTAATTTTCAAAGAAATTTGTATATCCATAATAATATTCCTCAAAATAAATTAAGGGTTTAAATTCTCTTTACTCTTTTTATTAAATCACTTAAGTAGTTTAAAACAATCTTTGAATTCTCTTACAACTCTTCTCTTAAAACATCCAATGTATACAATATAGATTCTAAAATCTCAAAACATACTTCCAATAAAGCATAACTCAAAAATAATCTCATTTATATTCTCATCTATTTAATTTAAAAATAAATAAATGGAATTGCCTCGCCATTGAATCTCTAGTAAATAAATATATCTGTTGGCTGCAAAGTTGATCGAACGATCAAAACTGCCTCGCCACTCTATTACTCGTCTCTAAAATTAATGGCTGCAATTACCATTTGAAATAATTTTAATATTTAATGTCAAAATATTATTTTCAAAATCTCAATTTTTAAACACAAACTATCGTGTCTGATTGCCTCATCATAGCATTTAGGAGATTCCTATCTATAACGTTGATCAAGCGTATCGACCACAACTCTTAACTACTCGATGGGCAACCCAACACTCTTAAATTATTTCTATAAAAGAAATACTACTAATGTAAATATATTCTCAAAATATTCTCTGATTTTTTTTATATATCTCAAAGCTCAAATTTCTCTTTAATACACATATTTATATAGCTTCAAAACTCAAACCAAAGAACATTAAGAGAATGCATCGAGATATTCCCAGAATACTTGATTCTCAAAATCATCAAAAGGAGATATAGTGTTCGTCAATCTTACGATGTCATGAGCCACTCCCAAAAATAATCAAGATACATGATGAAAAATAAATTCTTCTTGAAGGATAAGAACACACAATCCACGAATCACTACTTCAAATGGAGTAATGCTAAAAGATAACGTTGTTTGAGTATCTTAAAAGAACACATAAACGAAGCAGAATGATAACATAATCAAACTCGAACAATCTAGAAACTCACCTCATTCCTCAGTGGATATCGTCGTGGAAGGATAACCGAAGAGCTAAGAGCCAGGAATAAGGTTACTTCAAAACTCAATTGCCCAATTGGATGTCAATTCCAAATGGACTCAAAAAACTCAACAAAGTCACTATGACTGGAATTTGAGATAGATCATCATCATATCGATACTCAAGAGTGAAATCAAAAACTTTGGAATCATCATTTACATTCCAAAGTGATAGAAATAATAAACCAATCAAATTAGGATGCCAAAATAAATATAGGATCCTATAACAACAAAAGGATCAGACTTTACATCAAATAAGTCAATTATCACAAACCAGATACATCTCAAGATGGTGAGTAATAAACAAATACTCACTAAAACGGTAACAAATAAAGGACTCAAAATGCTCATAACAAGCCAATCGTTGTGGATCCCTTTAATAAGATTCACAACTCTCAAAGGAATGCAACAAGAATGCCCAAAGAAATCAATCAGCTCCATCGATACGAACTCACTCGTATTGACAAAAATAAGAATCTAATAATCCCAAATAAGATTTTGTATCAGATAAGATAACATCAAACTCTATTAATGAATACTACGGAATACAATATATCTATATTCCTAGACATATTCCATCTTAACAATCCCAAAAATCAAAAAAGAATCAAGGATCAATTCAAAAACAAGCTTGAATAAAGGACAATGATTCAGCCGTATTGTACTTCGATGTATCATGATGTACATACTGTTATGTGTTTATTCTACATTGTTCTGATCACAGCTTTGATACCAAGTTGTAATGCCGCATCCCGAGACCCACCTTAGCAAAGAAAATTAACAAGTAACTCTATCTACTAAAGCGGAGAATAGGGCTGGTTAAGGGCGACCATCTACAATTTTGTCTTAAACATCTATTGAGTACGTCCACAAATGCAATTTAATTTTTCTTCAACTCAAGTGGATCGACATACCCATAAATGCTTAATCCAAAACTATAAGTGGCTATCAGATCTATCATAAAAAAACCACTCAAGCGAAAGAAGAGCTGATATCCAACATCAACTTCAAGCTAAGTCCAATAGACGATACCTGAAACAACTCGGTCTGACCCGAGTGAAAACACACGGGTCAGGCTAGCTAAAACCATCAGTTAAAAAGAATAATCGATAAGGATAAATAGGTGAAAGCTATGATATCCCTTTTCTTAAAGGATGCCATGCCCTAAACAGGGTTTCAACATCATAGGAAAGGGCAACATCTCTTCTGGGCAAGTAGAAGGGATGATGATGATAAAGTCATACTGAAGTTGCATAACTGACACTTAAGCAAATGGAACACAGATGAGAAAAGTTTTAAAGATAAGATTCAATAAACATCGCTTTCTCCACATATCATCGACTATATAAGGAAATATGGATAATGACTTCAAATGATTCAACTATCTTCTTAGTAGTGGTTGTCAATATAAAAATACATCAAAGGTACATATACTTCATATATAGAATAAAACGCATATGGATGTGCCACATCTCATTGGCACATCCCAAGGATCATTCAAGGAAATATAAAACCTAATCATAAAAGAAGCATTATACTTATTCATACCTCATCTATTCGGTATGAATATAGATACATCTCAAATCCATCTCATCGGTATAAATTTATAAATACATCTCAACTCCATCTTAACATCAAGTAGTCTATAAAATCATCAAATCATCGATCCATAATGCAAATAACTCAACCAAAGAGTAACATTATAAATGATTTCACCATATATGTATGCATCTCATCTAGCACTAGGCTATCAATATAATAATCATCTAAAGACGGTGAAGTCTAAAGCATCAAAA
This sequence comes from Allium cepa, assembly GCA_030765085.1. Taxonomy (NCBI): domain Eukaryota; kingdom Viridiplantae; phylum Streptophyta; class Magnoliopsida; order Asparagales; family Amaryllidaceae; genus Allium; species Allium cepa. The sequence goes on along the minus strand of CM060939.1, from coordinate 769,443,246 downwards.
CTCAAAGAAATCTCGGATAGGCCAAATCCTCGATTGCATGCCGAAGCTATGCTACGCGCGCTTCATCCTGACTGGTACTACTATTCGTACCATAGACATCGTGATGACTGGGGTCAACTAACATCGTGAATGACTATAGTCTATAACATCATAATGACTCCCAGTCACAAAGACCCTAGTTAATAACATCGTGATAATCAGAGTAGCAACTACGTCATGATGACTCCAATCGAGTACTTGTGGTCTGTTGTACTAGTAAACCTCGAGAATGTGTCTCAACTTTTCGGATAGGAACCCAATAGGTGTTAACGTACATCCCATAACATACGTTTGCCCCTAATGGTTTACCAGCCGTTAGTTGGTACCACACTAGTAAAACATCGTAAACATCAAGAAAATATACTCGACCTTGTCTCATTGGCGAGTAAATACAATATTATGCTCGTCTCATCTCTTTGACGCGTACTAGGGGCATCATGACTTGTCTCTTCTCATCGCCAAGTAAAAACTATCATAATACATCTCAACATCGTAAAATCATCATAACGAAGCTTACCTTATCTCATTGGCAAGTAAAAATAACATCTAGATGGTTATTTATAACCATAACTCCAAATAGGAATTTCTAGCTCATAATTCATCTCATTTCATCGACGATTAAGAAACACATCTTAAAATGGTACTTCATTGAATATACTCCTAAATTGGAGTTCTCGGACCATATAATATGCCCAAAATTTAATAACATCTTAAATCATCTCAAATATTTCATCGAAAGGGTTTTGATCTTGTAAGTCCGATATTAAGGGATAAAACAAATCCATGTGTCCCATACTACATGTTATACTTTACCATTTACTTATACATCTGAAATTCATAAAAATAAGTAATTTTACTTATAAAATAATTTTATTAGAGAAATAGAAAAATTTAAAACGATTTTGCGAAAACGATTATTAAAACCAATATTTGAAATTCCTTTATTATAGGAAATAAATCAATCTTTATTTAGATAAATAATTAAAAAAATACTATATAATAATAATTTGAAATGTCCATGCATTTCAAAAATGGTTTGGTGAAAACCGTTCTCAAAAGCAATGAAAACTAATAGGGTTATCTCAAAACCGATAACTTGAATTCATTACAAATTCAATTCAAATTTTACCCAAAATCAATTAAAATTCCATTTAAATTTGAATTTCAAATTCTCTAAATATAGCTAGCCTACTGGTAGGTATCATATCACTCAAAATATCTCAAAAATATCATTAAAACCGAAGAGAATGAGAGCAAAAACGAGCAAATACAATCTCAGGTCAATGATTGTTGCTGTTGTCATTTTGCTCTCAGGAGAGCAATATACAACCATAATTACGACCCAGTAAACTTCAAAATTCTAGAAAATACAATGAATAAATCATGTAGCACATGACTTAATCTTTCTGAAATATCCAAAATTACCAAATTTGGTTAAGAAACAAAGAAGTTACGGTCCAATTCGTTTCGGTTTCAAACATAGATCAAATATTGATTTTGCTCTCGGGTTAGCAGTATAAAAATTAGATTTTGACATAGCTAACCTGAAAATTACAGAAAACTCAAAACATAAAAGTTGTAATAAATGATTTATTCTTTCCATAACATCTAAAATTATCAAAATCGGTTATGAAACGAAAAAGTTATGGCCAATTTCGTTTCAACTTCAAGGACAGGGCAATCATTGGTTTCTTCTCGGGTTTGCAGCAGAAAAATTAGATTTTGACATATATAACTTCAAAACTATAGAAAACTCAAAACATGAAAGTTATAGCCAAAATCATTAGGTTACCAGAACTTCTAAAATTTCTAAATTATGAGGGGTAACAAGAAAGTTATGATCAAATAACTTTCCAGGTGAATACATAAACACTCTTTGTCAATGACAGGATAGTCACAAAGATAAGGATTTTTGATCATACAAACATCAAAAATACTCAAAAATCAAAACATCAAATTATAGCCTAAATCATAAGGTTTCCAGAACTTCAAAAATTTCTAAATTCCGATAGGAAACAAGAAAGTTATGGCCAAAACAATGTGGCGATAGAAAACAACAAAGACGAAACATACCTTATTAATACAAAAATTCAACTCAAAACTTTGATTTTGGCTAGAATTTGTAAGCTTTTACACCTACCTTTTTATTTGCAGTGAATAAGCAAGGATTTGCAAGCAAGATTGAACCTTTAACACAAAATTGGAGCCCTAAACATCTGAAAATAGAAAAATACAGTACATGCAAAGAAGCAATTGATCAAAACAAAATTTATAGAAATGCATTCTAGGGTTTACATAGATTCTAAGATAGATTAGATTGGAGATTATCTTTCTCTTATCTCTCTATTTAATTGATTTAATTCCTTAATTTGTAGAGACTTTGAGTGAAATTGATTTATAAGAAGGAAAGCATTGATTTTCTCTTTTTATGGAGGCCATTGATTAGAATATTGAAGCTTTTAGAAAAAAAGTGTTTAAATGAAAAAATAGTCAGAGAGAAATGAATGTATATCTCTTTGAACATTCTACAAATTGGGTTTGTGGACACAAAATAACCTTATAAGCCCAATTCTCACACATAACTTTTGCGTAAAATTTTCAAATCACATGAAATAAGTTGCATTGTTCATGTTTTAATAAATGAACCATGTTAGTGACATCAAATTTTTAATTTTCCAATTAAAATATTATTTTCCCCATATAATTTTTTTTAACAATATTTACCAATATTTCCATTTTAGTGAAAAATCACTGTTTTCATCCATTTCAACCAAATAAAATTTATTTTTAAGTCTAATGAAGCGTATTAAAATGTTTTAATATTTTTATAACATTAATACATCATTCCAAGCCTAATTACACTTCTAAATTTTATTTTCTTCATATTATTCCTTTTATTTCACAATACAAGGCTAACATTGAAATAAATTTCTAATATTCCTAATTAACTAAAAATTAAACCATCACAATTATTTATTTTCAATCCAAATCCACAAATAAAGTTTTTCAAACTTTATTTCATTCCTTTACACTTTTTTTTTCAACCATCAAATGTTGGAACATGCTTCAAATAAAATAATATGACTTATTTAAATTTCAAATCCCAAATTATATTCATCAAGATATTGTTTATATAAAATAGATAGTATAATCCTCATTTTAATATCCAATTCATTTTTAAACATAATATTAAATTATAATTTGCATTACAATTTAATATTAACAGTAATCTCCAAAATCCCGGGTTGTTATAGACTCCTCCCCTTAACAAAATTGTGTCCTTGCAATTTCTAGTGGAAAAGGCTGTAAGCATTCAATCGATAAAGGATAAAAGACAAGCTTGAAACTCAAACCATTCTTACTCTCAACATAGAATGGTAGATAGAAACAAGGAAAAATTCACTGGTTAATCCAATGGCCCATCAAATGCTAATATAGTGATTAGCAAACCATCAAATTCTCTAAGTAACTCATAAGAATTTTGAAGATATCCCGTCTTCGAATCAAAACTCAATATGATAATCAACAATTAATCAATCAAAAATGATTGATTTCGCAAAACTCTACGAATAGAGTTGGGATCAAATTCACTTAGACCCAAACTCTAAGCAATAAAGAAGATCATCAATAAGATTTTTCGCGTAAATATATAGAAAGAACATCCTCACAACAGGGTAGACACAATAGACAATATTGATAAATCACAAGATGGTTTCTCACAAGGCCACCAACTCGAACGAACGTGAAAAATGCACGTTGTTAATAATAGCTCAAAGATAGAATATACTCAAGAATAAGGATATAAGCTCGAATTATCTTTTAATCTAAGATATTTAGAATTTTTAAATCTCAACATCTTTTAAATTTAAAATCTCAACTTTCAATATTTGAGAATTTTCAAACTTTTTACTATATTACTTAGTAAGTTATTTAAAACTCAAAGTAAAAATCCAAATTTCTTCTCTTACGTCAAGTTAATTTTCCAAAGAAATTTGTAAATCCATAATAATATTCCGTAAAATATATTAAGGATTTAAATTCTCTTTACTCTTTTTATTAAACCACTTAAGTAATTTAAAACCAATTTTCAAATTCTCTTATAACTCTTCTCTTAAAACATCCAATGTATACAATATAGATACTAAAATCTTAAAATATACTTCCAATAAAGCAAACTCAAAAATAATCTCACTTATATTCTCATATTTATAATTTAAAAACAAATAAATGGAATTGCCTCGTCATTGAATCTCTAGTAAATAAATATATTTGTTGGCTGTACAGTTGAACGAACAATCAAAACTGCCTCGCCACTCTATTACTCGTCTCTAAAATTAATGGCTGCAATTACCATTTGAAATAAATCTAATATTTAATCTCAAAATATTATTTTCAAAATCTCATTTTTCTAAACACAAGCAATCGTGTCTGATTGCCTCATCATAGCATTTAGGAGATTCCTCTCGATAACCTTGATCATGCATATCAACCAGAACTCTTAACTACTCGATGGACAACCCAACACTCTCAAATTATTTCTATAAAAGAAATACTACTAATGTAAATATATTCTCAAAATATTCTCTGATTTTTTTTATATATCTCAAAGCTCAAATTTCTCTTTAATACACATATTTATATAGCTTCAAAACTCGAACCAAAGAACATTAAGAGAATGCATCGAGATATTCCCAGAATACTCGATTCTCAAAATCATCAAAAGGAGATAAAGTGTTCGTCAATCTTACAACGTCGTGAGCCACTCCCAAAAATTGTCAAGATACATGATAAGCAAGAAATTCTTCTCGAAGGAGAAGAAACACACAATCCATCAATCACTATTTCGAACGGAGTAATGCTAAAGGATAACATTGATTGAGTATCTAAAAAGAACACACAAACGAAGCAGAGTGATAACTCAACCATACTCGAACAATCTAGAAACTCACTTCATTCCTTAGTGGATATCCTCGTGGAAGGATAACCGAAGAGCTAAAAGCTAGGAATAAGGTTACTTCAACACTCGATTGCCCGATTGGATCTCAATTCCAAATGGACTCAAAAAACTCAACAAAGTCACTATGACTGGAATTTGAGATAGATCATCATCATATTAATAATCAAGAGTGAAATCAAAAATTTTGGAATCATTATTAACATTCCAAAGTGACAGAAATAATAAACTAATCAAATTTGGAAGCCAAAATAAATATAGGATCCTATAACAACAAAAGGATCAGACTTTACATCAAATAAGTCGATCTATCGCAAATCAGATACATATCAAGATGGTGAGTAATAAACAAACTCACTAAAATAGCAACAAATAAAGAACTCAGAATGCTCACAACAAGCCAATCGCTGTGGATCCCTTCAATAGGATTCACAACACTCAAAGGAATGCAGCAAGAATGCCCAAAGAAATCAATCACCTCCATCGGTACGAACTCACTCGTATTGACAAAAATAAGAATCTAATAATCCTAAATAAGATTTTATATAAGATAAGATGACATCAAACTCTATTATGGAAAAATATGGAATACAATATATCTATATTCCTAGACATATTCGACCTTAACAGTCCAAAAACTCAAAAAAGAATCAAGGCTCGATTCAAAAACAAGCTTGAATAAAGGATAATGATTCACCTGTAACGACCCGTAAATTTTCGATAGTTAAAATAACTAATTTAATAAGATTTCATGATTTAATGTTAGAAAAAAAATTTGGTAATTCGTTTGGAATAATAATAACTGGAATGAATTGCAACAATAATTATCCAAATAATTATTTATATATCGAATGGAGTTCCAATCTAATTGAATTGACTCAAATGTTATAACTTGGTTATAAGGGAATATATGGAAAAACAAATGTAAATAAGTGAATAAGAATTGTGAATTATTTGGGTAGTAATACAAATTTTAATAAGTTGGTTTCGAAGATTTGAATAGTAATAAGTATTAAAAAATAAATGCTACTTAGTGAATGCCTTTGCAATCAATAGTTGGATAGGATAATAAATGTTGAATTCATTGGGTATAATAGAGTAATTGATTGATAAGTAAAATCTATTTAAAATCAAATAATTGAATATCGAACAGGTAAATTGTTTAAAGTAAATATTTAAAACTTATTGAATAATTGAATAACTGTAAAATGGAAATAGTGTTGTAAGATGTGAATTGGTTTTAAAAGTTGAATCTTATAAGTTCAATTTCAAATATTTCAAAGGATAATGAATTATTGGATAATCAAAATTGTTTAAATTTAATATTTGGAATTTATTGAATAATTGAATAACGGGTTTAATATGATTAAAAATGATTTGTAAAATTTTATTTTATCATATTAAAATTAGAATGACGTTGTAGAACTTTTAAAATCGAATTAAAAGTCAAACTATGAAAATTGAATATTTTAATATCTAATTGACGAGTTAAAATAGCCATTTTTCAAACAGTCTCAGATTTCGACGAAACCTATTTCATCTGATCCGTAATGTTAAATTATTGTATGATTTCAAATTTCATGTCAATCGGATTTACCGTTTGTCCGGGGCAAGCCAAAATGCATAGAAATTTGTTTAATCGGTTTAATTCAAATTTGATCGTTTATTTTCGTAACTCGCACATATGATCGAATTAGCCTCCGAAATTTGTTCCATTGTGTTCGAAACGCGAGGTAAACCCTAGAAACGCCGGTCACCGCATGAGATTTGGAGTTCGAAAAATCGAGTGAATAGTGATTTTCGGTAGAAATTTTATAATAGGACCCTCCTTCATCCATTTGCACTCTCTCCCCCAGAAACCCTAGTCGGCCGCCACTTTTGTTTTGAACGACCCAGAAATCGCCTCCTTCTCTCTCAATTTTCTTCCAATCCGTAAAGCGATTCAACAAATCTTCAACTACAATATTGTAGATCACAACGAGATCTTGTGATCCAACGGCTGTGATCGAATTTGAGTGCGTGGATCGTCGACGATTTGCAATTGAACGCCTTGCATTCGTACATGAATTTCATCGTGGAGATGAGGCCGAGCTTCACCGTTTTGAGTGCGTGGGTAGCTCTCGTCGAGAGCATCGGGGTGGAGGTCGTCAATCGTCCTCCGGCGATGTGGTGGAGGAGCGTCGTTCAAAGTTTCGAACGTGATGGATGGGTTTGCGTGCGTCATTGGCCTGGGGAGAAGAAGTAGTAGGCGGTTGAGATTTGAGGGTTTGCAGTGGACGGCTGAGATTGATTCTGGGTATAAATTTAGAAAAGAAATTGGTTAATTTAAAGTAGTGTATCTCTTTCATACGAGGTCGAAAAATTACGAAACGAATTGCGACGGATTTGTTTTGTCGAACACTACGCAAAGGAGCTGGATTGGAATCGTTTGGAGCTAGTAAATATTTCGGGTAAAATTAAACGCTCGTTTAATTTTATTCGAAATAAAACACTGGATCTACATTGAAATCAAGGTGAGTGTTTTATAACTCTCACAACGTACTGAATATCTTTATGGTAGTTAAGTTTAATATTATGAAGTGATATGAATTTTATTTGTCTTTGTTTGATAAAATTTAATTGTCATATAGATTGTCATTTGAATTAACCGTCGAAAATTAAATTTACAGTTAAATTGAAATTAAAATTGAATTGCGATTAAATTACCTGACATTGATAACTATGAAATTGCCATGAATTGTATTGTCTACTGGATGATGTATTTCGATGGATGTTATTGGTTGATATTTAAATGTTTGGATGTTTATTTGCTTATATATATATATATATATATATTGTTATGCATACATATGAAACTGTGATTTGGTTTAAGTGATATATATTCATCTCTGACATTTAATTGAAATAACTAATCACTTGGCCATAGGATAGAAAATTATATACGGACACCGGATTGGCTAAATTAATAATTTTTAAATTGTCGATTTGAAATTTATTTAAATGTTTTGATTTAAAGGTTATAAATAAAATCAATTTATAGAAATCGAATTTATCAAAAAATTTGAGTTTGGAATGTTGAAATAAAATTTTGGGTTAAAAGAAATTGTTAAATAATTTAAGTTGAGACTTTGAAATTTGAAATTTGGATATGATTGAATTTCGAAAATTTATTTGTTTTAAAGATTGAACATTATTTCGAGCTTTGAGTATTACTAAGTAAAAGCGATATAAAAATGATATTTTGAAATTAAGCTTGAAATTGAATCATATTTGTAATTGGGATTTAAATTTGAATATTAAAGGACAATTTTGTTAAGTATGTGGAAGAAATTTGAAATCAAATGTAAAAACATCAGAGTATGTGGAAGAAATAAACTCTCAAGCGAAAGAAGAGCTGATATCTAACATCGACTTCAAGCTAAATCCAATAGATGATACCTGAAACTACTCGGTCTGACCCGAGTGAAAGCACACGGGTTAGGCTAGCTTAAATCATCAGTTAAACAAAATAATCGATAAGGATAAGTAGGTGAAAGCTATGATATCCTTTTTCTTAAAGGATGCCGTTCCCTAAAAAGGATTTCAACATCACAAGAAAGGATAACATCTCTTCTTAGCAAGTAGAAGGGATAATGATGATAAAGTGATACAGAAGTGGCATAACTGACACTTAAGCAAATGGAACACAGACGAGCAAAGTTTTAAAGATAAGCTTCAATAAACATTGTTTTCTCCACATATTATCGGCGGTATAAAAAAATATGGATAATGACTTCAAATGATTCCACTATCTTCTTAGAAGTGTTTGTCAATGTAAAAATACATCAAAGATACATATCCTTCATACATTGAATAAAACACATATGGATGTGCGTGCCTCATCTCATTGGCACATCCCAAGGATCATTCAAGGAAATATAAAACCCAATCATAAAAGTAGCATTATACTTATTCATACCTCATCTCATCGGTGTGAATATAGATACATCTCAAATCCATCACTAAAATTCATCATAAAAGATTCTTCATAATCATTTACACCTCATCTCATTGGTATAAATTAATAAATACATCTCAACTCCATCTTAACATCAAGTAGTCTGTAAAATGATCAAATCATCGATCCATAATGCAAATAACACAATCAAAGAGCAACATCATAAGTGATTTCACCATATATGTATACATCTCATCTAGCACTAGGCTATCAATATAATAATCATCTAAAGATGGTGAAGTTTAAAACATCAAAACTCAAAGAAATCCTAGATTCGCCAAATCCTCGATTGCATGCCGAAGCAATGCTAGGCACGCTTCATCGTGTACTACTATTTGGTATCGTAAATATCGTGATGACTAGAGTCAAATAACATTGTGAACATCGTGAATGACTATAGTCTATAACATCATAATGACTCCCAGTCACAAAGACCCGAGTTAATAACATCGTGATGATCGGAGTAGCAACTACATCATGATGACTCTAATCGAGTACTCGTGGTCTGTAGTACTAGTAAACATCATAATGTGTCTCAACTTCTCGGATAGGAACCCAATAGGTGTTAACGTACATCCCATACCATACGTTCGCCCTTAATTGTTTACTAGCCGTTAGTTGGTACCACACTAGTAAAGCATCATAAACATCAAGACAATATACTCGGCCTCATCTCATTAGCGAGTAAATACAATACTATGCTCATCTCATCTCATTGACGAGTACTAGGGGTACCGTGACTTGTCTCTTCTCATCGGCCAGTAAAAACTATCATAATACATCTCAACATTGTAAAATCATCATAAAAAATCTTACCTTATCTCATTGGCAGGTAAAAATAACATCTAGATGGTTATTTATAACCATAATTCCAAATAGGAATTTCTAGCTCTTAATTCATCTCATTTCATCAGCGATTAAGAAACACATCTTAAAATGGTCCTTTATCGAATATACTCCTAAATTGGAGTTCTCAGACCATATAATCTACCCAAAATTTAATAACATCTTAAATCATCTCAAATAGTTCATCGAAAGGTTTTCGATCGTGCAAGTCCGATATTAAGCGATAAATCAAATCCATGTGGCCCATACCACATGTTATACTTTACCATTTATTTGTCCTTCTTATACAGCCGAAATTCATAAAAATAAATAATTTCATTTATAAAATAATTTTATTAGAGAAATATAAATTTAAAACGATTTTCCGAAAAAGATTATTAAAACCAATATTTGAAATTCCTTTATTATAGGAATTAAATCAATCTTTATTTAGAAAAATAATTAAAAAATACTATGTAATAATAATTTGAAATGTCCATGTATTTCAAAAGTGGTTTAGTGAAAACCATTCTCGAAAGCAATGAAAACTAAGAGGGATATTTCAAAACCGATAACTTAAATTCAATACGAATTCAATTCTAATTTAACCCAAAATCAATTCATATTCCGTTTAAATTTGAATTTCAAATTCTCTGAATCGAGCTAGCCTATTGGTAGGCATCATACCTCTCAAAATATCTCAAAAACATCATCAAAACTAAAGAGAATGAGCGCAAAAACAAGCTAATACAATCTAAGGTCAACGATTGTTGTTGCTGTCATTTTGCTCTCAGGACAACAACATACAACCATAATTATGACCCAGAAAACTTCAAAATTATAGAAAATACAATGAATAAAACATGTAACACATGACCTAAGATTTTCGAATCATCCAAAATTATCAAATTTGGTTAATAAAGGAAGAAGTAATGGTCAAATTCGTTTCGATTTCAAACACAGAGCAAATATTGATTTTTCTCTCGGGTTAGTAGTAGAAAAATTAGATTTTGACATAGCTAACCTGAAAATTACAGAAAACTCAAAACATAAAAGTTGTAACACATGATTTATTCTTTCCAAAACATCTAAAATTATAAAAATCAGTTAAGAAAAAAAAGGTTATGGTCAATTTTGTTTCAGCTTCAAGGATAGATCAAATATTGGTTTTACTCTCGGATTAGCAGTCGAAAAATTAGATTTTGACATATCTAACTTCAGAATTACAGAAAACTCAAAGCATAAAAGTTATTTCCTAAATCATAAGGTTTCCATAACTTCAAAAATTTCTAAATTCCGATAGGTAACAAGAAAGTTACGATCAAATTACTATCCAGGTGAATATATAAACACTATGTGTCAATGACAGAACAGTCACAAAGATATGGATTTATCACCATATTGACATAAAAAATACTCAAAACTAAAAACATAAAAGTTATAGCCTAAATCATTTGGTTTTCATAACTTCAAAAATTTCTAAATTCCGATAGGTAACAAGAAAGTTATGGCCATAACAATATGGCGACAGAAAACAGAAAATAACAAAGACGAAACATAACCTTATTAATATGAAAATTCAACTCAAAACTTTGATTTTGGCTAGCATTTGTAAGCTTTTACACTTACCTTTTGATTTGCAGTGAATAAATGAGGATTTGCAAGCAAGATTGAACCTTTAACACAAAATCAGAGCCCTTAACATCTGAAAATAGAAAAATACTGTACATATGCAAAGAAGCAATTGATCAAAACAAAATTTATAGAAACGCATTCTAGGGTTTGCATAGATTCTAAGATAGTTTAGATTGGAGATTGTCTTTCTCTTATCTCTCTATTTGATTAATTTAATTTCTTAGTTTGCAGAGATTTTGAGTGAAATTGATTTATAAGAAGGAAGGCATTGATTTTCTCTTTTTATGGAGGCCATTGATTAGAATATTGAAGTTCTTAGAAGAAAAGTGTTTAAATGAAAAAATAGTCAGAGAGAAATAAATGTATATCTCTTTGAACATTCTATAAATTGGTTTTGTGGACACTTAATAACCCTATAAGCCCAATTCTCACACTTAGAAAATATTTAGAGTAAATATGCATATGCGTTTTAGTAATTTACACATAACTTTTCCATAAAATTTCCAAATCACATGAAATAAGTTGCATTGTTCATGTTTTAATAAAGGGAACATGTTGATGACATCAAAATTTTAATTTCCAATTCAAATATTATTTTTCCCATACAATTTTTTTTAACAATATTTACCAATATTTCCATTTTAGTGAAAAATCACTGTTTTCATCCATTTCAACCAAATATAATTTATTTTTAAGTCTAATGAAGGGAATTAAAATGTTTTAACATTTTTATAACATTAACACATCATTCCAAGCAAAATTACACTTCTAAATTTTACTTTCTCCATATTATTCCTTTTATTTCACAATAGAAGGCTAACATTGGAATAAATTTCCACTATTACTAATTAACTAAAATTAAACCATCGCAATTATTTATTTTCAATCCAAATCCACAAATAAAGTTTTTCAAACATTATTTCATTCATTTACACTTTTTTTTCAACCATCAAATGTTGAAACAGGCTTCAAATAAAATAATATGACTTATTTAAATTTCAAATCCCAAATTATATTCATCAAGATATTGTTTATATAAAATAAATAATATAATCCCTCATTTTATTTTCCAATTCATTTTTAAACACAATATTAAATTATAATTTACATTACAATTTAATATTAACAGCAATCTCTAAAATCCCAGGTTGTTACAGTTACCGATTTGTGGTATTGGATCTATCCGATTTTGCATGCATGATTGTGTGATTAGAGAAGTCTCTAGAATGAGACATGTACCCACTTGTTCGCATAATCTTATTTCTCTCGGTCAGTCGGATCGCCATCGTTGAGACTCAAGGTGGAGTTTTGAGAGTGAAGAAAGGTGGTCGTGTAAGGATGAGAGGAGTATTGGAAGAAGAAAACCTTTATAGCTTGGTTGGTCATGTAGTCGACAATGGAATGCGAGTGATGGTTGAAGGACCTAGTCTACGGCAAGGTGGTGAGGTTAATGTTGTTACTGCTTATGATTTTAGCATTGAGAAACATATTTTAGATAGGGGTTTTCATGTTGATGATGCTCGAGGGATCGATAGTGATCAGGTAGTGAGCTCAGATCGAGTGATAGACGGGTGTCGAATTGCAAAATCCACAAAGACAAGACGAAGATCTTTGTGGTATTACAAACGTTTTTGAGACCGGATTTGTGTGGTGCACCTCACGTGGAAGATGCATCACTTGCAGACGGTGGTTGAGGTTTGTAATTTAGTGTGGTTGAGATATGGCGATTTGTGATAGATCTAGATATGACATGCTTGATATGTTGGAGATATGTGATTTTGCATCAAGATGGAGTGCTAAATTTTAGTGATACAAAATCAAAAACAGAGGGAAATAAATATGCAAAAGAAAGAAAGAGAAGATTTTGGTTCCTCTAATTAATAGGCATAGCTGAGTATGTTTATTTCTCTCTCTAATTGGCTAATCAAATTATTTTTTGCCATCTAATGTTAAAGTGGGCATTAAGTAATTGATTATATAAATAGGGATTAGAAGACAGGGTAAAAGTGATGGTGGAAAATCTATTTGCTAATTTTCTGTTCTTCATCTTTGTTCTTTTTCTCCAACAATTTTAGTCATATAGATATTTGCTCTCTTTCTCAATTTAGTTATCGATTCAATGGTATTTTGTTTACTTTAGCTTTATTTTATTAAGTGTAAACAAAATTTTGGTGAATCAATAAAGTGCGTGGTTGGGTGGAATATTTTTGTTATTGCGTTTTGATTTCAATTCCGTCTTGTTTTCGATCCAAGTTATCTCTTTGTGGTTTGGGTGACAAAGATCCGTTGATAAAAGCGTTCGCAAAGCGCTACTATTTCATAACACATAGCTATTGCAAATGAATACGGGAAGAGAGGATCTCGCTGTTTGAGACTTCTGTCGCAAATAATGAACTCATGTGGAGACCCATTGATCGGTGCAGAATCGGTAATTGACGAGATACGTATATAAATCAGATTTTTAAAAAAAATCTATCAATGTTAGCTTGTGACAGATTAATTCTCTGCTAACATTACCATATTCTTTTTGCAAATCCGCTTTGAGGCATAGGTTGTTAGAACCTTTCCCAATGGAAGTTCAAACCATTTTGTAAAGTAGAAAATTTTGCGCTTATGTTTCTTCCTGGAATGCATTTTTATTATAAGAAACCAACTCATTCAAATACTCTTTAATTCTATTGCAAATAACATTTGAAATTATTTTATAAAATTACATTGCAATATGAAATAGGCCTATAATCTTATATGGACCGAGAATTTTCTTTTTTTGGCACAAGAGTACTGAAAGTATTATTTATTTCATTGGTAGACTGACCATTATAAAACATTCCTTTGATTACTGTGGTCACCTCTCCTTTTATCATATTCCAATGGTTTTTATAGAATTTTGCCCCAAATCAATCAGGTCCTAGGCCACTATTTTGATAAATCTGGAATGTTATTGCTTTAATTTCTTTATCGGTAATACCAACCTCCACTTTAACTCTTTCTTGTTCAATTAGATTTTTTTGCGCAAAATTTGTGGAAAGTTAAAATTAATGCTTTAAGAATTGTGTAAATTAGAAAATAGTCCGCTGCACTAGCTTGAAGTTAGTTGTTATTGGTTAAGCGATTACCAATTTACCATGATTCTATAATGGCTGCTTATATCTTTTTCTAGTTTTGTAGTAGTCATATGTAAATAGAAAATTATATAGCACCGATTACTGTTAACCTGTCTTTTGGCAAGGTCGTAGAATGACGGATTTAACTACATCGACTACTCGTTCGTCGAGACTGGAATACGCTGGGATTGAGTCAACTGGATGGATAGGCGGTCAGTCCCGGATAGTTCCACGTATATGGCTCGGCCTAGGTGGTTCAGCAGGTGCCGCTCGGCCAAGGGTGAAAGATCGTGCATGGCTAGACTTAGATGGGTCGGCCAAGATAGTTCGGTTGGGCCTGGTTCGACTTTGGTAGTTCGGCCTCGATGGGATCAGCAATGGAATGGGACGGTCGTATAGGGTCGGTCCAAGGGAGTAGGTCGGCATCGTCACAAGATTGGGTCGGCAGCATGAGTGGTTCGACATCGTGAGTGGGTCAGCATTTCGAGTGGACCAGCATGTTGAAGTGGCTCGGCAGGATGATGTGGCTCGACAGGATGGTGTGGCTCTGTAGGATGGAGTGGATTGGCATGTTTACTGCTTCGAGTCCCGGCTTCATTTACTTCGGGTCACAGGTAGGCATACTTCGAGTCGTAGGTAGACAATATCAGGTCGGCATATTCTGAACTTAGGGTCGGTCGTGGTGTTGAGTCTGGATCAGCTATGGTCTTGGTGGGCTCGGACTACTCTGGAAGCCCAGTAACTCGGGTTTTGCTTATAAATACAGCATATGGGGCTTTAGGAAAGGGATCTCTCCATTCTGCTTCCCTATTAAGGCTATTCTGCCATTGTTGCTTTAAAAACTTTGGACTGTAACTGTAATTGATCCGGATATCAACAGAAAGGAAATTTATGGAATGGACGTAGGCCAAAGTTAGCCGAACCACTATAAATTCTGTTTTATTACCACTTTCTTTTTATTTTTTATTATTCTTCACATTTATACTCTTTACATACATTCTATTTGTCATATTTTGCGATGATTTGGTGATTTCAACTGGATTTGAGTGTTAGTGATCAATTTTGAAGCATATTCATCAGTGTTTATTATATATTCATCAGTGTGTCATTGTCTGTAGGTGTAGAAATTTGAGCATATTGGATGTTTATGATGTCTGGAGTTTCAGTTGTGGAAACTTGTCTCAGAGCTTCTGAAAAATAGTTGCACAGAGTAACCTTCTACGGCTTCCACTTATATACTACAACTTTCCAAATAATAGCATCATTTTGATCTAACATTGGTACTGTTTTGGAAAAATAAAAATTCGACTCCACTTCTCAATTAAAATTCACGCATACTAAATTCTTTTCATTCCAATGATGGCGAAATTCTTATCATTCCATGAGTAATTTGGTCAAGTTTAATTGGCTTCCCACTTAGCGGCGCTTTCCTTGCTATCCCCTTACCCGTCTAAAGTTCTGTGTCCAAATTGTAAAATCATATGCATAAAGGAGTAGACTAAGAAAAATATTTGGTTAGTCTCATCCAGGTCACCATTTGTTCCATGATCAACTTCTTATCACAAAAGTAAGGTTCATTTGCTAGAATCCTTTCACAATCGTCTTGCTTATCAAACTTTAAGTTATAAAAACCACTGATTTTGTAATAAATTTTAAATATTGCTTTCCGTTTCCTCACGTTATTAGTATAAGTTTTGAAATAGTGATAATATGGTTTAGAATCCATAACGCAGAATAATGGAATGCCTAGGCAGTGTTCGGTTTGAAAACGAATTTTGTTTTTTCGATTTTCGATATGTATATCAAATATGAAAAGATTGGAGGAAAAAGGAAGGGATGAAAGAAAGACGAAGGTGAGGACGGAAGGGATAGAAGCACAATGGAAGAATGGATTATTTATCGTGCTTGTGTTATTTTTGAAAACAGAAAATAAAAAAAAGTTGTTTTCAATTTTATATGTTAACTTCGTTTTCTAAATTGCCAGTTTTCGGAAATATACATGCATGATATGCGTTTTTGTATAGACAAAAACTCAAAACCAAATATAACAAACCAAACACTACCTTATGTTTTTCTCCAGTTGAGTTACAAATTTGAGAAGGCATTTTAGCAAATCTCAAGTTATTGATTTCACAAGGAGATAGTAGGGATGGGTGTACAAGTAGAAATCTCATTCTTTGCCACTATATTGCTACAAGTTTTAAGGTTTTTTTTTTCGTCAGCACCGTTAAAGACATCAGATCTCCTTTGAGGGCGAGAGTTTTCTGTTCAGAATTCAGGTTTGGAAAATTTCAATTACAAGTTACATCACGATACTAATTGTTGTACCTTCCAGAATAAGGTGTGCATTTTTTCACGACTGCAGGACTTTTTGTTTTGACGAGTAGATAAAATAGTATAATCGTACAACGGTGGTGAAACCAACCGTTTGATTATAAAACTCGAAAAATAAAATGTTTGTTATAATTTTTCGTTAACTTAAAACAAAATCCAAAATGATAGTATGTTGAATAAAAATGCTAATTGTATTATTCAAAACAAAATAAAAATAAAAATACTAGATGACAATGATGCAGCAAAACATTATTATGCAATTAAGTACACGTTTTCTTCAAAATATACCTCTACTTCGGCACTTGATGTGAACTCATGTATATTGGTAATGCAATGTTTTTATGAACATATAAATAAAACAGGCAAATAGGCACAAGGAAGAAGTTGCAAAAAAAATTAGTCTAAGAGACAACAAGTTTGCTTTTTAGCCTGAAGGACACTTTTTAGTGTAAATTGAAAATGATAGTTACAACTATCATTCTGTGATTTACACTAAAAAGTGTCTTTCAGCCTAAAAAGCAAACTTCTTGTCCCTGAAACTAAAATTTTTTCTAACTTTTTCCTTTAGCCTAAAAACCCCTAAATAAAATCACTATAACATCATTATTGTTCATTTAGGAAGCCCATTATGTGTAATATTACATATATTCCGACATTTACATTTACTGAAAAATATATTGGTTTACATGAAAGCAAAAGGTAATTCATATGCAAGTTTTAGCAAATACTGAATGCTAACAACTAAAGAAATTAAACACTAACGTAAGAACTTTCTGGTTGAATTACTATATACATAATAAATACAAAAATATCACAAATTTATAAAAAAAATAGTGTGCATTTACCTGGCTAAAATTCTATCCAACAATTCTCCACCTTCGCACATTATAAGTACGGTAAGAAGAGCTACAAAATTGAGGGAAAGAACACTTTGTATGAAATAAATCAATAGTAATTAGCAGTCAGCATCTAATGCGAGCTAATTTAATAACATGAAAGGTAAGTAAGCTGTTGATGTTTGTATGAGTATCAGTTCCATTAAACAGAATAATAGATTAATAGAAAGTATCCAAATGAGTAGATGGCAGTGACCATAAAGATAAACACATACTCCATAATTTTATGGACATTTATAGAATCCACACGTACATCACAAAATTTGACTAAGCTTTTATGCCCAGAGAGAGATTTTGACCTCCATACGAGTGTCCTCTATTGCTAGCAATTTCAGCTAATCAATGTTTATCATTAAAAGCAATTTGGTTATTTATTTATAAAAGATGGTGGTGAACATATCAACGATAATACCTATTATAGCTGACCATGCATGCAAATAAAAGTATGGCCCAATATGTTTATCCATGTAATTTTTGATAGTAAAGTAACCTAATAAGCTTTCAGCATAGAGCAACTACTTATTCCATAATCTGTGTTTCTGTGACGACTCGGAATTTTCGAGCATTTAAAATCTGGACATTTAATTGATTTTAAATATTCAATAGAGTAAATTTTAACTTGAATTACGAATATCACAATTTATTTGATAATTTAACCATTGAATTAAATAATTTGAAGTTGGGTGAAATGTTGAATTTGGAGTTTTAAGCCTATTAAAAATAATTTGAAGGCTTGTAAAATTTATATTGATAATACTGAAGGTAGTAAAAATGTTAAAATTGAATTTGAAAACGTTTGGTTAAGTTTTGAAATTTTATATCGTTTAAATTGAATTTAAAATAGCTTTCCGAGGCACAGTCTCGGAATTCAACGAAACCAGTTCCATTGGGTCCGTAATATTTTATTATTATCGAATTCCAAATTTCGTAGCTTTGGGAGTTATCGTGGGATCGTACGGAATATAAACAGCTAAACAAAAAAATCGATTTAATTTGAATATAGATTTTTATACCACGTCAACTTTAGTTTACCTTTCTCTACACGCCACTTCTCTTCAATATGTCCAGCCAAGCTTCTTTCTTTTCGAAATCATACTCAAAGTCGGTTAAAAAAATAAAATAAACAATGGCTAGTTAAAATCACGAATTTCTCCTTATAACCTCCCTTCTGCTCGATTTTTGGAAATCAAAAGGGATTGAGTCTCGCATTTGATTCAATTCGAGCTTGTCCCCCTTCCTCTCGAATCCATGAAACGAACGAAATCGAATTCGTTTTGAAACTCAAAAAAAATGGCAGAACAACAAAATTTGATGGACTCTGAATCGATATCTCCATCGAGTCAACCTTCACGTTTGCTCTTCCCAGACCCATCGACCTCTACTCTGGCCATTACCCTAAAACGCGACCAGCCCTAATTCCTTCTATCTGTACAATGGATGTCACCGCCTCACTTCACCAAATACTTCCAATCTCAACACTTCTACTTCACATCACAGAACTGGATTCAAATTCAATCAACTACTTTTCCGTTGCACGCTAAGTCGAACCCTTGTTCGACCCTCGAAGACGTACCGATCTGCCATGGTACGCCAATCACCCACCTACCGATACCCATAAACTCTGACCCTGCAGATTTTCACCCAAACGAGATTATGTCTTTATGAGTTTGACGAGGCCAGTTTGGAGATTTTTGTTGGAGTGTGGTTTCTCCATGACGTTGAGGTGCAGGCGTAGAGGCTAGAGGACGCGAGGCAGTAGATTTCAAAGCTACAGGAAAGTTCGCGTATCGGTTAGAGGGTTGGATGTGGGTATCGAGAAGAAGTTCATAATGTTGGGCTCCTTTGCGAATTTAGGTAAAATGTTTAACTTAAATTCTTATTTAATAAAGTAACTTGCCGATTGGGTTATTTGCTGAAAAGAAAATCTATAAAATTGTTGTAGATTATTTTAGTTGTGAATTAGGGCAGTTAATACTTTTTTTTAAAAGAAAATTTATTAAGGAGATTTTATAGTAATAACTTATTAAATTATTTTAGTCATTAAGGATTGTTTAAAAGGAAAATTTAGTTAAAAAAAAAGAAATCAAGTTACTAGTTAAGACCCAATTGTTAATTTAAAATTAATTTATTTAAATGGTAATAAATTGTTGATTAGTTAAGTAAATTTATCGAAAAGGGAAGTTGGTGAAATTAAATAATTGGTTTGAAACCAAATGATTAGTTAAATTAGTTGTTAAACTGAAAATTGATTTTTAGATTAACTCGAATATTGATAAACCATACTAATGTTTATACTAGGTCAAAAATAATGGAGTAACAAGCCGGTGTGGATCAGATTGCAAACAAAAATTTAAGGTGAGTTAATCTCACTCAACTGAATGAATTTAAATTTTAATGATTAAATTTAAATAATTGTTTGGATGGTTGAATTAATTGATGTGATATAGTATGATATTTTGGAATCGGTGTATTATATTTTGCTTACGTCTGTGGATGCAGGGAAAACAGGTTGGAGGGATCCAACTGAACCCCTCAACTTTTATCTAAATTATTTAATTTTCTCTGTTCTGATTATTTGATATTCTATAATGAATTATGTGAAAGTATTGAATGCTATGGCTTGGTTGATATAATTGGGTATAATGAATTACCAAAAATATAAATTTGATTTTGGAAATGAAAATAAAAGAAGTGAAATTGCAAGTAAAATAATTATGGAATAAATTTGAGAAAAACTTGGAAAAGAAATAAAGTGACCTTAAAATTCTAATAAATGAAACTTGGGAATGGAAGGGAAAATTTGTATAAACAGAAAGTTAATGAATTTTAAAATGCAGTATTATTAATTAAAAAGAACAAACATTTATTTAGA
The DNA here is from genome assembly GCA_030765085.1 of Allium cepa. Classification (NCBI taxonomy): domain Eukaryota; kingdom Viridiplantae; phylum Streptophyta; class Magnoliopsida; order Asparagales; family Amaryllidaceae; genus Allium; species Allium cepa. The sequence goes on along the minus strand of CM060939.1, from coordinate 769,422,590 downwards.
ATTTAAGATTGGATTATTGAAAGAGTAAAGAAGAATAAAATAATAATAATAATAATAATAATAATAAAGTCCATAACTACTGAATTTGGAAATGAACTGATAGGTAAAAGAATTTATTTCAAATAAAATAAATTGGAAATCAATTTGGGAAATTGATTTAAGTGATTGTGATTGAAAATTCTCCCTGAATAACCAAGTACGTTTTCAAAATAAATTTTTAAATATAAATTAAAAGTTTTAAAGTTGTTTAAAAAGGGTATGTTTTGAAAAACTTATTATTTCTAAATATTTAAATTATAAAAGTAAGTATTTCCTTAAATCAATTATAGCAATAATTTTTTTTAAAGAGTGACTTGGTATTTTGTTTTTAAAAAAAGAGTGAAATCTAGTTTTATAATTTATTAAGTAACCTTATTTTCAAATATTCAAATAGTATGTATTTTAATAAATTATTGAAGTAGCTTTTTATTAAATGTTTACAAGTATATTTCAAAGTAAAGTGTTTTAAATTATTTTAAAAAATCTAGTTTTGTGCTTGGTGATTTCAGTGGAGATAGAAAATATTTGGAAAGCTTATTCTGGAAAGAGAAAGATGGTTTGAAACTGTTTTCAAAGGATTGAAAATAGAAAATATATCGTGGGAATATATTTTTGAGGTAAATAAATAATTTAGGAAATTATTTATTGGTTCATGGTTGTTTGTGAATATAAATTGATAGTTAAATCACTGACTATTAATATTGGACCAAAATGCGTTGATCGTTTCGAAGAGACCGGGATCGAGATTTATTTTTCGAAAACCGCTTCGATCCGGTTTGTACGTTTCGTGGAAATGAGTTTGGAGTCGAAGATGGAGCAGTGATGTGCAAGGGCTAGTCGCTACTAATCCTGAGGATATTTCCAAAATGGATGCAGTAGGAATAGTGCCTTCGGTTCCGTTCGAACCCGGGACGGACTTGTATGGATGAATGCTTGCGAAAACATCGTCAGGTGGACGATGGACATTCTAAGGGATTTGTTCTGAAAAGGTAATGCTTAGCCTCAAGCCTCATCAAATGGGAATGACTGAAAATCAGAGGCTATGCAGCAAGGCTAGGTGGGTAGCACCCAAGCAGGGTGAGGTCATTCCAGTCTAGATGTCCCTTTTTATTCGGCTTAGTGGGCGGTTGCTGATCCCAACCGCGGGGTGATCTCGCTCGGGATTATCCAGTAAGGGGTAGTCCCGGTCTTGTGTTGCAGGGGAGCGGGCGTACTCCTCGGTACGGTGATCTAGGCCCCGTACTGTGACAGGTAGTACCCCAGTGCCTAGTCATTAGTTAGAAATACATTCTCCCTACGAGCCTTGTACGAGTTTTGTTTGTATTACCCACTCTGTGGCTAGTAGATGGAATTTAATAAACGTAACAATTTCGGCTATTTTATAAGTATTTGTATATAGACCCTATTATAATATCAGAGGAATTCTATAAAAATTGTTTTAGCTATCGTAAGGTAAAAACCCGACATGTTTATTTATGGCGTGGTCTTACGAGATGCTTTTGTTTTCAAAGGACTTTTGAAACGTTAATAATCAATTGGGTGTGATTTTCTCACGCTGGTATTCCAGACTGACTCGAGTATTATTTAACTATAATGCTCGGGTCAGACCGAGTATTATAGGATACAGGATATGATGCTGTGGAATTTAGGAGACGAGCTAGATGACGATACGTACATTCGTACTTGTTTATATATATTCCGCTGTGTTGAGTTGCTGTGTATCCATTGTATGATATTGATGTTGAGCTGTGATTGATGTACTATGATGATGTAATATATAAACAGATATATTTGATTTTGAGTAAAGATTATTTATTATTTATTATATTTTATTCCGCTGCGATGGTTAGATTCTGCTGTTGTTTTCTATTTTCTCCTTCTTCCTCTTCTTCTTTAATCCAAATGGTTTGTATTTCTATACAACTTGAGTTGATTTGTTGTAGAATAGTGTTAACTCATGGGGTACGGATTTGCGGCCTGTTACACTTGGTATCAGAGCTTAGGTTGGTGATAACCTTGGCTCTGGTGGGAATTAGTCATTTAAAATAGCGTTCGTAGTAATCTATAATGAGTTTGAGCGTATTAATAAATATGAGCGCGTATTTGTTAGTGAATATAAATTGTTTTAATGTTGTGTTGATTGGTTTATTGAGTGGCATATGAACCTTCGTCGGCACAGTCTACGCAACTGTATCGAAGGGGTTTCTAAACACTTGAATAGAACAATTGACACGGTATTGTTTTAAATACGGGTAAATGAAATAATTTTACCCAAAATATATTTTTGATATAAAGAAATTTTTTATAAACTATTTAGCTAATATATGGTTGCTTGGATGTTAGAAATGATAATATTAAATTATTATCATCATTGTGTAAAAATTTAACTAGAAATTTAAAATATAACTAAAGTTTAAGGAAATAAATTCACAGTAAAATGGAATTTATAAATATGAATTATAAAGGTAATGTATGAATCGAAATACAGTCAAATGGAAATTTGTATAAGCATAAATTGTACAAATGAATTATAGTTAAAATTTATTTAAGCAGGCTTTGGAAATTTAAAATTTCGGAGACTTTGGAAGTGTTTATCAAAGTATTTGAAGATAAAAAGGTAGCATTATTTTTTAGAGGTATTTTTGAAAGGAAATTTGTTTTAAAAGGGATTTTGGAAGTTATATAGCATTGAAATCACTTGGATTATTGGGAAATAATTCTGATGACGACGGCCGCATCACCAGTATTCATTTTCGAATTTCTAAGTGACAGATTGCTACCAAATTGATTTGTTTAGAAACTAGTTGTTTTTGAAAATCTTAAAGGAAATTTGTTGGGAATAAAACCAGGATTGGTCTGGCTTTTGAGAAATGTGATTTAAGATGTTGGAGATTTCAAAATAATTTGAAACCAAAAGTCGGGTGTATAAAATCCTAATGAAATAGGTTGTAAGCTTATAACTTGAGATGATTTTTTTTAAATCAGGAAGGAAATATGAGCTTTGAATGTTGGAATTTATATTTAAAGGTGAAAGTTAAAAATGAAATTAACTTGGATTGGGAAATAAAATTTAACTGGATTGAAGTAATTGAGTAGGCTGAAATAATATCCAGTTGTATTCGAATTAATCGAATTGAGTTAAATAAATCCGAGTTAAAATAAAATTGAATTGGAATAAAAATTCAATTGAGTTATCAAATGGAATTAGATTCTTACCTGAATAAATGGAAATAAGTTGGATAGGAAACAAATTGGTTAAGGATTGGATTGAAATAAATAAATAAGAATAACTTATAAAATAATTAGAAATCCATAGAAATAAAATATGCTGGGGCTATAAATAAATAGAAGGCTTGAGTTAAAAATAAAAGATGAACATATTTAAGCCTATGATGAATGGAATTGTGTAAACAATAAGTTGTGACTTATAGAATTGAAAATGGAATACAAAATCCAAAATAAACATTGTTTGATGAATTGAAAAATAAAATGAAGAGATTTTGAGATTTAAAATCAAGTATTGGATTATAAATAAGGGAAGAACTAATTTGTTAATAAATTAGTTAATGAAATATGTAATGAGAACTCATTGCAGTTGAATTAAAGCTGAATCGGTGAGTTAATATTAAAGTTTAGAAATAAACTCAAGTTATAATTAAATTCGACTTGAATAATAGGTTAAGAAAATATAATTGGAGCTGGCCTTGCAATTAATTAAATGACTTGAGAATGAAGTTGAATTGTGAGTTAACAAAATTGGATGGTAATTTAAAAGTGAATGGTGGAATCAGAACTTGAGTTATTGATTAAAATTTAACTTGAAGTGTTAACAAATTAAATATAATTGAAATGTATCGAATAAAAATGGAAATGGATTAAAATATTAATGGTATGAATTGCAAATAAAATCCAAATAAGTAAAGATAGCCAGGTAATAAATAGAATGAGTTGAATCTGGGAAGTTAAATTCTATAATAACCAATCAAATGAAATTGCAAATTCAAAATGAGATTTAATTGAGAGAGAGAATTAAGTTGAATAGAAAAAAAGGAAAAATTTACTTATAAAATGAAAATGAGCTTAAGTATAAAATGAAGTAAATTGATTTAAGCTAAACAAATGGAAGAGTTGAATTAATTTTAACTTAAAACTAAGTGTAATGATATTGGGTTGGATTTGAATCAAGTAAAAATAAATTTGGATCGAAATAGAATTTGGTAGGTTATAAATAATATTAAAAGAAATGAAAATTCCTAATGGATTGTGTGGATAAACTAATTATGTTGAATAAATAAATGGATATAACAAATAATAATCAAAATGAAGTGTGGTTTAAATAAGTTGAGAAATGGTTATGGAATGCAATAGCTTGGATTGTCTTCGAGCTAAATACAATAGTTTGGAATAAACAAATATGGAATGAAATGTAAATAAATGGATTATAAATGAAATTTAAATGGAATGTGTCGAGCTAAATAAATGATTGTGAATGGATTAAAATAAAGGGAAATTTAATTGGCAATTAAGATGAACCTAGGTTGTAAATGGTTTTGAATGAACTAGTTGGTTAATAAAATGAAATGCAAGTGAATGTATTCAAATCTGAAATGCAATGAAATGAGAATATATGAATTGTGAATAAATTTTAAAAATGGAATAGAATTATGTATAAATTGAGTTGAAATCCATTTGAAATGGTTATAAAACAAAAATACTTATTTATTCACATAAATTTCGTTGAATTGCATAGAATAAATTGTCATTTGATGTAAATGTAAGTAATTAAAATTCTATCTGTTGATAGAAGTAAAATAAATTGATTTGAAAGTAACTGGATTAAATATGAGTTCGGTTTGCATAAAAATAAATTAAGTGCAAGCGATTGAGTTTTAAACCATTCAAATTGAACGAAAATGGTTTGTAAATTAATTGAAACAGTTGAATTAGTATGAAGATTGTATAAATTGCTTACGGAAAATGTTTGATGTGCATTTCTTATAGAATTCATTTGTTTTAACCATTGCAACTAAGTGAAATATAGTTAAACTGCATATATTTGGCACTTACATGTTTAAATTGAGTAAGTACAGGTACCTAGATGCCGTGGGGCTGGATATGGTTGTGCTAGTTGCGAATATAAATAAGCTGATTGCTTAAAATGCTAAATAAGGTATGCCTACGCAATAAAAATAGGAAATATGAACTGTTTTTAGTTTTTCCGACCGAGTGGGTCGATGTATATATATTTAGCTCTTTTGTCAAATTGCAAAAGCTCCTCCGTACAAAGGAGACTCTGCCAAAAAATTTCAGAAATTTTGGGTGTTAGAAATTTTTTTTGAAAATTTTGGAAAATTTTGTTAACGACATAACGGTTTAAAATTGAAAATTGGAACGAATTAGTAAATGAAACTAACTTAAAAATAATGACAAGAATTAATTATAAATGAAAAATAAAATTTAAATATTCAGAGTTAAAGATAAATTGGATTGATATGAAAATGAAAGAATCAATTTGAATAGAAATATATATAAATTGAAGTGGTAAGACGGAAATAAATAAATAAAAACATATAAATTGCTTATGTTAACTTAAGAAGGAATGATGAATTCTTAAATGGAAGATTGATACTGCAAATATGATCTAAGATAATATTGGAATGAATAGATATCGGCATTTTGTGAGAAAGTCGATAAAATGTTTGGGAATATTGTGATTGGATATTAGTGCTAAGCTGGTATGCGGGTATTATAAAAAGGAAAATGAAAATTGATTCTGATGATTTTGATTTCAGAAGATAAATTTGAAATGTCGACAAAAAGGTATGTATTTAAATTTGGTATGAAATTTGATTGGGATTTTGGATTGAGCCACTTGGCCTTTTGTTTTCTTTTGGAATTTGGAAGCCCGTAGAGGCCTTTTGTAGTTGTACCGAGCTAGCCGCGCAAAGGAGACGTTGGCGAAATTTTTCGAAAATTTAGGGAGTTTGAAAAATTTTGAGAAAATTTTGATAAATCAAAATTTGGTTTTGAATAATAATTTGAATGATTGTATAAATAAGTCGTTTGGGAACTATGGAAAAGTTGGAATGATAATAAGAATAAAATTGGGTCTTTTATAAGGGGATAGTTGATAAGATGTTGAATTGTTTGGAACTGTTTGGTTTTAGGGAAATAATAAACGGGTATTGGAACATTCTTCCTAATTAGTAATTTCGGGGACGAAATTCTTTTAAGGGGGAAGGAATGTGACGACCAGGAATTTTCGAGCATTTAAAATCTAGACATTTAATTGATTTTAAATAGTCAGTAGAGTAAATTTTAACTTGAATTACGAATATCACAATTTATTTGATAATTTAACTATTGAATTAAATAATTTGAAGTTGGGTGAAATGTTGAATTTGGAGTTTTAAGCCTATTAAAAATAATTTGAAGGCTTGTAAAATTTATATTGATAATACTGAAGGTAGTAAAAATGTTAAAATTGAATTTGAAAACGTTTGGTTAAGTTTTGAAATTTTATATCGTTTAAATTGAATTTAAAATAGCTTTCCGAGGCATAGTCTCGGAATTCAACGAAACCAGTTCCATTGGGTCCGTAGTATTTTATTATTATCGAATTCCAAATTTCGTAGCTTTCTGAGCTATCGTGGGATCGTACGGAATATAAACGGCTAAACAAAAAAATTCGATTTAATTTGAATATAGATTTTTATACCAAGTCAACTTTAGTTTACCTTCCTCTACACACCAGTTCTCTTCAATATGTCCAGCCAAGCTTCTTTCTTTTTTGAAATCATAATCAAAGCCGGTTAAAAAAAACAATGGCCAGTTAAAATTGCGTATTTCTCCTTATAACCTCCCTTCTGCTCGATTTTTGGAAATCAAAAGGGATTGAGTCTCGCATTTGTTTCAATTCGAGCTCGTCCCCTTTCCTCTGGAATCCATGAATCGAACGAAATCGAATTCGTTTTGAAACTAAAAAAAATGGCAGAACAACGAAATTTGATGGACTCTGAATCGATATCTCCATCGAGTCAACCTTCACATTCGCTCTTCCAAGACCCATCGACCTCTACTCTGGCCATTACCCTAAAATCCGACCTGCCCTAATTCCTTCTATCTGTACAATGGATGTCACCGCCTCACTTCACCAAATACTTCCAATCTCAACTCTTCTACTGCACATCACAGATCCGGATTCAAATTCAATCAACTACTTTTCCGTTGCACGCTAAGTCGAACCCTAGTTCGACCCTCGAAGACGTACCGACCTGCCATGGTACGCCAATCACCCACCTGCCGATACCCATAAACTCTGACCCTACAGATTTTCACCCAAACGAGACTTATGTCTTTATGAGTTTGACGAGGCCAGTTTGGAGATTTTTATTGGAGTGTGGTTTCGTTGTGACGTTGAGGTGCAGGCGTAGAGGCTAGAGGACGCGAGGCAGTTGATTTCAAAGCTATAGGAAAGTTCGCGTATCGGTCAGAGGGTTGGATGTGGGTATCGAGAAGAAGTTCATGATGTTGGGCTCCTTTGCGAATTTAGGTAAAATGTTTAACTTAAATTCTTATTTAATAAAGTAACTTGCCGATTGGGTTATTTGCTGAAAAGAAAATCTATAAAATTGTTGTAGTTTATTTTAGTTGTGAATTAGGGCAGTTAATACTTTTTTTAAAAAGAAAATTTATTAAGGAGATTTTATAGTAATAACTTATTAAATTATTTTAGTCATTCAGGATTGTTTAAAAGGAAAATTTAGTTTAAAAAAAATCAAGTTACTAGTTAAGACCCAATTGTTAATTTAAAATTAATTTATTTAAATGGTAATAAATTGTTGATTAGTTAAGTAAATTTATCGAAAAGGGAAGTTGGTAAAATTAAATAATTGGTTTAAAACCAAATGATTAGTTAAATTAGTTGTTAAATGGAAAATTGATTTTTAGATTAACTCGAATATTGATAAACCATATCAATGTTTATACTAGGTCAAAAAAAATGGAGTAACAAGCCGGTGTGGATCAAATTGCAAACAAAAATTTAAGGTGAGTTATCTCACTCAGCTGAATAAATTTAAATTTAAATGATTAAATTTAAATAATTATTTGGATGGTTGAATTGATTGATGTGATATAGTATGATATTTTGGAATCGGTGTATTATATTGTGCTTACGTCTGTATATGCAGGGAAAACAGGTTGGAGGGATCCAACTGGACCCCTCAACTTTTATCTAAATTATTTAATTTTCTCTGTTCCGATTATTTGATATTCTATAATGAATTATGTGAAAGTATTGAATGTTATGGCTTGGTTGATATAATTGGGTATAATGAATTACCAAAAATATAAATTTGGTTTTGGAAATGAAAATAAAAGAAGTGAAATTGCAAGTAAAATAATTATAGAATAAATTTGAGAAAAACTTGGAAAAGAAATAAAGTGACCTTAAAATTCTAATAAATGAAACTTGAGAATGGAAGGGAAAATTTGTATAAACAGAAAGTTAATGAATTTTAAAATGTAGTATTATTAATTAAAAAGAACAAACATTTATTCAGAATTTAAGATTGGATTATTGAAAGAGTAAAGAAGAATAAAATAATAATAATAATAATAAAGTCCATAACTACTGAATTTGGAAATGAACTGATAAGTAAAAGAATTTATTTCAAATAAAATAAATTGGAAATCAATTTGGGAAATTGATTTAAGTGATTGAGATTGAAAATTCTCCCTGAATAACCAAGTACGTTTCCAAAATAAATTTTTAAATATAAATTAGAAGTTTTAAAGTTGTTTAAAAAGGGTATGTTTTGAAAAACTTATTATTTCTAAATATTTAAATTATAAAAGTAAGTATTTCCTTAAATCTATTATAGTAGTAATTTTTTTTAAAGAGTGACTTGGTATTTTGTTTTTTAAAAAAAGTGTGAAATCTAGTTTTATAATTTATTAAGTAACCTTATTTTCAAATATTCAAATAGTATGTATTTTAATAAATTATTGAAGTAGCTTTTAATTAAATGTTTACAAGTATATTTCAAAGTGAAGTGTTTTAAATTATTTTAAAAAATCTAGTTTTGTGCTTGGTGATTTCACCGGAGATAGAAAATATTTGGAAAGCTTATTCTGGAAAGAGAAAGATGGTTTGAAACTATTTTCAAAGGATTGAAAATAGAAAATATATCTTGGGAATATATTTTTGAGGTAAACAAATAATTTGGGAAATTATTTATTGGTTGATGGTCGTTTGTGAATATAAATTGATAGTTAAATCACCGACTATCAATATTGGACCAAAATGCGTTGATCGTTTCGAAGAGACCGGGATCGAGATATATTTCTCGAAAACCACTTCGATCCGGTTTGTACGTTTCGTGGAAACGAGTTTGGAGTCGAAGATGGAGTAGTGATGTGCAAGGGCTTGTCGCTACTAATCTTGAGGATATTTCCAAAATGGATGTAGTAGGAATAGTGCCTTCGGTTCCGTTCGAACCCGGGATGGACTTGTATGGATGAATGCTTGCGAAAACATCGTCAGGTGGACGATGGGCATTCTAAGGGATATGTTCTAAAAAGGTAACGCTTAGCCTCAAGCCTCATCAAATGGGAATGGCAGAAAATCAGGGGTTATGCAGCAAGGCTAGGTGGGTAACACCCAAGCAGGGTGAGGTCATTCCAGTCTAGATGTCCCTTTTTATTCGGCTTAGTGGGCGGTTGCTGATCCCAACCACGGGGTGATCTCACTCAGTATTGTCCAGTAAGGGGTAGTCCCGGCCTTGTGTTGCAGGGGAGCGGGCGTACTCCTCGGTACGGTGATCTAGGCCCCGTACTGTGACAGGTGGTACCCCAGTGCCTAGTCATTAGTTGGAAATCCATTCTCCCTACGAGCCTTGTACGAGTTTTTTTTGTATTACCCACTCTGTGGCTAGTAGCTGGAATTTAATAGATGTAACAATTTCGGCTATTTTATAAGTATTTGTATATAGACCCTATTATAATATTATTGGAATTCTATAAAAATTGTTTTAGCTATCGTAAGGTAAAAACTCGACATGTTTATTTGTGGCGTGGTCTTACGAGATGCTTTTGTTTTCAAAGGATTTTTGAAACGTTAATAATCAATTGGGTGTGATTTTCTCACGCTGGTATTCCAGACTGACTCGGGTGTTATTTAACTATAATGCTCGGGTCAGACCGAGTATTATAGGATACAGGATATGATGCTGTGGAATTCAAGAGACGAGCTGCATGACGATACATACATTCGTACTTGTTTATATATATTCCGCTGTGTTGAGTTGTTGTGTATCCATTGTATGATATTGATGTTGAGCTGTGATTGATGTACTCTGATGATGTAATATATAAACAGATATATTTGATTTTGAGTAAAGATTATTTATTATCTATTATATTTTATTCCGCTACAATTGTTAGATTCTGCTGTTGTTTTCTATTTTCTCCTTCTTCCTCTTCTTCTTTAATCCAAATGGTTCGTATTTCTGTACAACTTGAGTTGATTTGTTGTAGAATAGTGTTAACTCAAGGGGTACGGATTTGCGGGCTGTTACAGTTTCTGTATTACACGATTTGCAACTATTTGGGTATGTTATATAATGATGATTTTTTCTTCTTCTGTTAACCTTTGTTGTAAGCTAGACTAGTAATTAATATGCACTATTGATGCCTCCATGCAAGTTTAGTCATGCCAAATTATATCACTAGTTGTACAGTAATTACAGTTACAAACGATTTCATGTGAAATGTAATTGTGTGTCTAGTAGGAACTATGAGTACTTACTATGGGAGCATATGTGGATGATATTTCAAATTTCAAGTAGACCGTACTTATTTTCCAGTCACAAGGCAAGTTAAGTGAAATTTTTAACATGAGATGGGCAGTAATTAAAGGCATACCTGAAGAAGTAGCAACGATAATTGGAGTTGAGGAAAACAGTACAGGCTCTATGGAGCAGATTCTCCGATTCAACTTTTTCCATCAAATGACCTATCAAATTATTAAAAGAGCCCATAGATAAATTTGAAAAGAAAAAAAAAGAGGCGTCATTTTAAAAAAGGTAGATAATAAACATGTTGGACATTTAAATAATTTTATCGAAGTCATGTCCAATATTGTACAAAATATTCTATAATCATGTACAACAGAAGTGATTTTTGTTTTGCTTTTTGCATATATTATAAAAAAAACAAGTGATTCTAAGCATGCATCCAACTCATTAGGAGAAATAACGGAAAATCATATTGTAGATATAAACGTCAAAATGGGGCAAGTAGCCGATTACATTGTCAGAATTTGCAAAACTACTATGTATAATTCATCACAAGAGAAATAACATTTTTTTCCTCTCATTAAAGCACCATAGACCCAAATCATTGGTAAGCATAATTTATGAAATTAAAAGATTCGCAATAATGGCTCAGGAAATTTATGTCGTCAGAAGAAGACGTTTCAAACACAAAATTACATCTTTCGTGTGCGGTTTTCCATGTGAACTAACAGAGAAATTTAAATTGGTGATTCAATACTTACGTTAGAATACACTTGTAATTCATAATGAATCCAAAATTATGTCACGAAGTCTACTAACTATACCTGCACATTAATTAAGTGAAGCTTTGTGCAACGTTATGAGATACGATGTTGGAGACTTCACATACAAAAAAATTATATGTTGCACAACCAAGGACAGTCAACATAGATATTTTGAAAAACAAAAAAGTAACTCTCGTGATATTCATTGCGGTCTCATCCTAGAAACTTGTTACACATTTAGGAAAAACGAACTCATAAAATGATTAGCTGGAAGGTTAAACTTACTACACATTTTGTCAGTTGAAAATAATAATAATAATAAGAAGAAGAAGAAGAAGAAAGCCTAAAAGCCTGCTTTCCTACAAAAAGTAATTTTTTTTACCTATGAAACATGTATGTGTTAGCAAAACTACACATCAGCAGTTATCAAAAAAAATTGGACAAAATGCGTAATCATCACAGTTACCAACTAAATTTTCAGCATAGGGGTGCATGAAAAATAGTTAGTTCTTGGTAAAACACAATAAGAAAGTCGCTAAATATTTTACAATCAAAAAATTCATATGGAGCTGTTGATTGAGTTTTTACCATGAATTGGCTGAAAGGCATCTACTTCTGAACTCTAAAACTATGAACTTCTTTATGGTCAGCTAAATCAAAATATACCTCATGCCCTATTTGGTCGACTAAATCTACATCTCGAGCAAGCTTGAAGAATTTACCTCAAAAAAGGAAGAAACAGAAAGTTAAATTTGATAGTCAACTTGGTCATAGGGAAAATGGATAAATCATATGAAAAACCTATATGATGGAATAATGATGTGATACAGCTTGGCAAAGACGGAGAAACGTTGGTTGTTCATTCAATTGAGGACGATGATCAAAGACGGAGACGAGTGTCGAAGATGAAGAGAAGGTGAGGAGGTCGTTGTGATTAGTCCTGTCAAAATTTGACTCATTCCATTTCAACGTCCATTTACCTTAGTTATAAATGGGTCGGTTCAACCCATTTATGAATATCATAAAATGGGTTATGGGTTGGGTTGACTCATTTTTAAAAGGGTTATAAATGGATAACCCATTTACTCATTTATTAAAAACATTACATTTTAATACAAATTTGAAAAACAAAAATTATGAACATACATTATAATTTTTCATGCAGACTGACAGTTGTACTTAGAAAATAACTGGCTACCGCATTTCCATAATTGAATTCCACCTAGTGCAGAAGCCGCTATTTTTTTGTTCAGACTGCAATAACTTCTTTGTTCTAACTCGGAATCAAGCGAGACATCGACCGATCAACTCCATCCTAAATTACGGACAGTATGGAACACTCGAATATTTCATTGTGTGAACACACACTGTAGTTCTCCAAGTGGACTGATAGTTGTACTTAGAAAATAACAGGCTACCACATCCCTATACTTGAACTCCGCCTAGTGTAGAAACCGCTATTTTTTTGTTCGGACTGCAATGACTCCTTCGTTCTAACTCGGAATTAAGCGAGACTTCGACCGGTTAACTTTCCCCTAAATGACGGGCAGTATGAAACACTCGGATACTTTATCGTATGAACACATACTGTAGTTCTCCAAGGAGACTGACAGTTGTACCTATAAAATATCAGGCTACCACATCTGCATAATGAACTCCGCACAGTGTAGAAGCCGCTATTTTTTTTGTTCTGACTGCAATAACTCCTTCTTTCTAAATTAAAATCAGGCGAGACTTCGACCGATCAACTCCCACCTAAATTAAGGACAGTATGAAACACTGGATATTTTATCTTGTGAACGCACACTGTAGTTTTCCAAGGGGACCTACAGTTGTACTTAGAAAATAACAGGCTACCACACCTGCATATTAAACACCGCCTAGTGCAGAAGCCGTTATTTTTTTGTTCAGACTGCAATAACTCCTTCGTTCTAGCTCGTAATCAGGCGAGACTTCGACCGATCAACTCCCACTTAAATTACGGACAGTATGGAACACTCCGATAGTTCATTGTGTAAACGTACATTGTAGTTCTCCAAGGGGACTGACAATTGTACTTAGAAAATAACAGGCTACCACATCTGCATATTGAACTCCGCCTAGTGCATAAGCCGCTATTTTTTTTGTTCAAACTACAATAACTCGTTCTTTCTAACTCAGAATCAGACGGGTCTCCGACCGATTAACTACCACCTAAATTATGGATAGCGCGGAATACTCGGATACTTTATCGTGTGAACGCACACTGTAGTTCTCCAAGGAGACTGATAGTTGTACTTAAAAAATAATAAGCTACCCCATCCACATATTTGAATTTTGATGAAAACTAGAATTAAAATTTTAAAATTTTGTCGGATCTCAAAACATAAAAATTAGAATTAGAATTATTTTATATTTAATTTTTTATTTTTTATTAGGCAAATTAAATTTTAATCTTTAAATGGGTTAAATGGGTAACCCGTTTATTAAGTGGGTTGGCTCATAAATGGGTTGGGTCATAAATGGATAAAAGAGAATGGGTCACAAATGGGTTGGGTCGAACTCGACCCAACCCATTTTGACCCAACCGAACCCGTTTGACAGGCCTAGTTGCGATTTCTCTGACATGGATGGTAGCACGAGGAACTAAGGAGGCTGGTTATCGAAGATGAGTACGGGCATTGTTAAGATTGTGAATTGATTATTTCAAAGGAGGAGAAAGATAAGACAAAATTTGCATGTTTATTTAGGGAATTAAAAGTGGCGTGGAAAAAGATACAATTTTTAGCTTCTTAGGCTCCGACAATAGGAAAATCTTCTTAACGGTCGATTTATGATCATAGATAAGTCTTCATCTTTGGCTTTACAACTGATAAGCCATCATCCCTTCCACGATCAGGTGCGTTGGTTGAGAAGTTTCCGTTGGAATTGGCTTATTTGCTGAAGCTATGTTCTATTCGCCGGTTGGGTTTTTAGGGTATACATCTAATTTTTTTATATCTTTTATATATATTGATAAATTTTATCTGAAATATATATACTTATCTATTTATTTGCAAAAAAATGCAAACTAAGTTTATCTTCTAACATGAAGCACAAATTTAATTATCTAATAATGTCACATGCATGGTTCCAGATATATTATTTAAGTACCTCAAAATGATTGAATTAAGTTTAAAGAAAATGTAATTTCAGTTCACATATAAATGTAATAGTATTAAACTAGCAAGAAATTCATTTGCTCTTGTTTGATTTAATCATAATAATAACTAAATTTATGATTATGTATACCTGTTAAGATTCTATATTAAAATGTCATATTAAGTTTTAAGTGCATGTTATCAACAATTAGAATCAATTCATGCACTATCATTGGATTAAAGTATAGTAAGTAATTGGAATAGTGAGCAGGTGGTTATTATAGTTGGTAAATTTATCGTTAGCACCTAATTAGTAAATAAATATTGAACTACATCAGTTTGCTCCAATTATTTGCATGGTAACAATAAATTTACCAGCATTAACTATAAGTCAAATAGTAAAGAAATGTCAAAACTTGTAATAGTCCTTTTCTTTGAAATCTTAGTCTTTTAAATGATTTCTTTGAATATTGGAAGTTAATATAATCGATAACTCAAAAATTAAAATTGGGGACACAATGGAATCTAGGTACAAGACAATTTTTTTGTTTCGAGAGTGTCATTTCCCTGCATTAATAGTATAAACATCAAGATGTTTAGAATATAAGATTTTGAGTTATACATTGGGAGTTGATGGATAAATGACCCAAAAAAAGCTATAAACAAATCGAATTAGGCCATAAGATTGCCATTGCATCCGGAATACCATTTACGAATCTTTTTAATAAAACATAGAGATGTTTAGAATTATGGACTTTGAGTTTTGGAAGACAAGTTTTTTAATTATTAGAGAGGATGGTTTTGGACCCAAGGCACATTAGCCTTGCTTATAAACAGCCAGAAACTTGGGCTCTCCCCTCGTCTTTTCATATTCACATTGCCTTCTCTCTTACACTCTCTTTAAAAGCGTAAAGGTTCAAGCCCTTAATCTAAACAAAAACCATGAAATAATTTCCATAAAATCAAATTAAAATCACCAAAATTCCTCTCATGCCTTCCCGTACAATTTCTATTAGAGCATTTGGAGGTGATTTGATTTTCGAACATGAAGAGGAAGAGGCTTAAAGAATATGTTCTTGTTCCTTTGGGGTTGTTAAAGGTTGCTAGCATGAATATAAACTTCGCAGCTTGTAGAGATACAAAGATGCATACTTTACTATGAAATATGTAATGAATGCTTGGTGATGGGTTTCACTGAAGTATAGCTTGATTTGGTATAGTTCATGGATTTCAGGCAAGATGAAATAATTTTGTGCAATATAAATGATAACAGTGTTGCTTTTACAAAATTTAGTAAGCTATTACGGGCTTATAGTTTAATTGCTTATGGGAAGGTAGAGGTTATCATGTACAAACACATTAGTAAACCTATAATGACAAAATGTTGATAGAATATGAACATTTGATAAAGTTAGTAGGTAACTAGATGTTTGTTCGCTTGATACTTGATTTCTAGTAGTTGATATGTGATTTATGGTAATGGAAAATAAAGTGCAAGGTACATTAGTCCATAGTTGAATGGAATGTATCCTTTGATAACTTAAGATAAATTAATAACATTCGTCAGAGTAGTAATCGAAGAAGAGATTTTTATACATGTTAAGCTTTGAAGGGATTTGTAGATGAGAATACCATTATAAAGTATGAGATTTTATGGTATAATGAGAAGAAGATGGGATTTTTGAAATGGGGTTTGATTATAAAAATGTGATCTCTAAAATTTATATATAATACTAATATTAAATGATAGGTTTATAAGTTGGATAGTGACATTTTAGTGGAGTTTATGTAGTCTGATTTGACTTTGTTAGTTTGATATATCAGTTATTTGTCATGCCTTCGAGCATCGAACTATCTTGCTTTTGTGTTTTGGTAATGCCTTCACGCACTAGTGTATATTTATCATTATACATTATTATTTCCATTGTGAGCTATGCATTGAGGTCATGCTGTAATCTAGAATTTATTTTTTTTAATTTACAACATAGTATGCCACACTTGGTATTAGCATATATTCATGGCATCTTAAATAGTAGGTCGTTACACTTGGTATTAGAGCTTAGGTTATCCGATTAGAAAGAAGTGGACCATTCTACATTATCGAATTACCTCAGAGTCCTTGAGTGAACCAATACTGCCATGAATACAAATGTATCAATAAAATGCACCATACGGATATTAGACAAAACAAAGTAAAACAGAGGGTAGGTCACTTAGGAGATGGATACTCCATGATGGATGCAACGTTCAGACTTGACTTTTTGATAATTGATATGTTTAATATGTAGTGTACATCATCCGAGTCTCGATTTACTCTTTAGAGTCGATACTCACCATTCTTGAGAAGTAAAAATATGGTGAGAACATTTCTATTATAAAGAACATTGAAGATGGGTTATGACGGCCATAACTCTTCCTCTAAGAGAAGACTTATTGGCATCCAAGCATTAATTGACCAGCTTTCAAGCTAACACTCCAATATAGATGTTCTAAGTGACATAAGAAAGAAAAGATAGCTTGTCGAGGATCCAGACAAGGAGCCAATTTTACAGAATCGTGTGAAGACATTCCAAATCTTGTGGAAAGTCTTATAACAAAAAAAAGTGTTGTATGTATACTTAGTATTACCTGGGAATATAAGATCTTACGATTCGATATATGGATTTAGACAAAATATAGAACGGGGACTACATTGAGATAACTTTGGCGGAGCTTCAATGAATGGGTTTGTTATTACATAGAGAAATGCTTAGTGTGTCGAGTCCTATGAGTGATTGACAATTAATATGGTCTAACCTTAGGTGAAGTCAGTCAGTATTAACTTAGAGTATCCAAATGTGTTTTCATGGTTTCTGATTCCCTCCTTCTCATGGGATTGATTTTTATGTTAGTTTCCGATAAGGATGCAAGCCCATAGTTAGGTGTATAGGAACAGATTTAGTGAATTGATTATTAAAGGATTAAGGGTGAGTCAGAGACATGTATATGGAAAGTTCCATCAGGGATGCATACTTCAAAGCAAGACAAACCTGTTATAGCCGCTGCAAAGGCAGTTGGCTAGAAGACTTCTGTAACGACCCTAATTTCGAGTAACATTATTTAGAACATTTAATTGGATAAAATTAAGTAAACATAATGTTAATAGTTAAGGGATTAAAAATTGTTAATTAATAAGGGGTCATGCCTTAATGAATGTATAAGCAAAAGAAAATTGAAAATAAGCAAGTAGGAGGAATATTGTAAGGGTAAAATGGGAAAATCCTTCATTTCAATACCCTAAACCTTTTATTCTTCGGTCCTTATTCATTTTAACATTTACAAACAAAACTAAAACCCTATTGAACCGGGTCGGCCACCATTAAGAAGGTTCAAAGAGAAGAAAAGCTAGGATTCAAGTAGAACGCTTTAGCAAATCAACTAAAGGAAAATCTCAACCTGCTTAACACCAAGCTTAGGTGAATAATCTGATTTACATCTCACTTTTGATAATAATCTCGGTTTCGTGGTTTGATCCAAATTATTTTGCAAATAATATGCCATGTTATGTTTGTTAAAATGGATATATATGTTTGTTGATGATTTATATGATTTCATATGGATTTATGACATGTTCAAATTAGAGAACCTTTTAAATGACATCCAAATAAGTTACGTTTTTTTATATATGATCAAAAACACTATTTTAGAAGTGGGCTTCAAGTTTAATAATTTTTTAAGTAATTGTGGATTTATTATGAATTTTCTATAAGAGAAAATAGTTGATATTATGTTTAGAATATTTAAGGCAATTACATAGTAATTTCAGGTTTGAAATTTATATAAGTTAGGAAACATAATAAAAGTGAATTATTGTGATGTTTGCGGAATTTTCCTAAGTATTTTACTATGCTTATAAAATTATTTAAGTTAAGGGACTTAAATGTTTTACATGTTTTGTTAAGGAGGATGGGTTATTAGTTAAAACGATTTCAATTATTAATTACTGAATTCAACAGCCTTTTAGAAAAGAATTTTGATATAGAGTAGACAACTAATTATATTTTTACAAATTGGACAAGTTAGGTAAAAAAGGAATTACTTTGAATGGCAATAAACCAGTTTTGTTTCAAATTACAACTTCTCCACTACCTTAGCTTATTTTCGTCACCATGCCCGGTTAGACCTTTCACACCTATTCGAAACTAGTAGACATGATATCAAGCAATTTTATGTAGTGTATTGGAGAAAGGCGGAAGGAATGATGGTTTCGAAGGTATGCTTCTGAAGGGGTTGAAGCCACTCTAATTAGATTTCCAGTAAATCAACTTACCTTTGTTTAAAAAGATGCTTTCGAACAAGTTGTCACTTGCCTTTGTTTTTAGAAAGGAGCTTTCGAAAGAGTTGCCACTTACTTTTAAAAAAAATCCTTTGAAAGGATAGTCGCTTTCGAATCTATTTGATATCCATGTAACCGCATTCATACCTTTTGAATTTGTTAAGGCTGTTATAGCCATAAACCAATGTATTTCAAGGGAAAATCATTTGTAAAGATTGTTTATAAGGAAATGAAATCTGAATAAGGTAGTTAACCATAAGTATATGACTCGGATATTAAAAAACCAGATGGGACTGGTATGGGGTCCCGTCCTACACTTTAGCTATTAGCCCCTAGCTAAAATATGTCCAAAATTCCTATGTGTAGGGCTTTGTCACAGGTATGACTAAGATGATGTTACACACAGAAGGGAATATACCGAATAATGATAGGTTATTGATGAGCCCGCAAAACTATTAGGATTAGTTGACCCTAGAAGAAAATAGTTAAGGGCAGATAGTCTGGTATTGTGCCTAACAAAAGTTAGGATGCTTATAATGTCTGGTAGGCTCAAGTCAGCCAGTGGTTAATAATTAGCCAGATAAAACTATAGTGCGGATAGATAGTCCATTGATTGCCTGATTTATTTGTATATGTGCTATTGCTATTATTGTTATAATCAGTTTGATAGTAGGTTTTTGATTTGCAAAAGAAATCTTTTGAAAGGACATTAGCGAGGGGAAATCCGCTTCACTAAGCGGCGTGGTCTCACTTAATATCAGAAAACCGAGATGTAATAGAATTATTCATACTGGGCATTATGTTTGACTCAAAGTTTATGTTTTTCCTTAAACTCTCGGGTGCTCAAAATTTAATTTAAGTAGATTGAGAGTTAAGGACATTTCAAGTTTAGTAGGTTGGACGAATATGCTTCTGAAGACATGTAAGAGGCAAAAGCTAGCAATATAGGAGCTATTTAGTATTATTTCTGATGTGATATATTTATGGTTGATATGTCTGTTTAGTACTCTGATCATCCAAGAGGCATCTTCATATGTCGTTATTTTCATAATTTGTAATAATTATATTTGAGCAAAACCAGGGAATCATTTTGGGATTATGCAATTGAATACAAAATATTGATTTTAAATGTAATCAGAAAAGTTTTTTTAAAATTTGTGTTGATTTTATTTCATATTCATGTGCTTCTAATATTATGGATACCATTAATATTACAGTATTTTACCATCAGAAGTTAATACTATAGATAAATGCAGCATTTGTCGAGCTTAGCTTCGGGCCTCAAAATAAGGGATGTTACAATTGGTATCAGAGCATGAAAACTTAAAAGAAATTTTAAACTTAAAATGATTTAAAAAATAACATAATCCTAAGGAATTAGAGAAAAGATTAGGGTGCAGGATAATGCTATAGTAATGTGTTGTACTTGCTACATATAGGTATACGCTTTATCTTTATTTTCCGATCTATATTAAGGCTATTATTTTGTACCTTACAAAGGCTTGAATGCAGATTTTAAGGAAGTAAGATATGGTTGATAGGAATGGAAGAGTTAACTTTGATGGAGGAAGCAACGTAACCAGTGGAAATGCCATACTGAACACTAGAAGGAATCCAGGTCGAGCACCAAACCACTAATGTGGGTGCTGGAGCGCCGCAACTTGATATGGGAGCTATATACCAGTTCTTCATCAGCATTATGCAAGCTAGAGCTGTTATAGGGTTAGTTGGAGGAAATGCTTGGGAAGGAAATCAGGGAGCTCCGGTATTCAATAACTATGCAGTACTAAGCAGAGATTATGCTAGGCTTGGAGGACAGCCGTTTATCGGGACTAAGGACGCAATTGAAGTGGAGAATTGATATCTTCATTGCGAAAGGATTTTTGCTGATTTAGGACTCAATGATGAGCAGAAAAGGAGATTGTCCTCTAGATAGTTGCAAGGAGCAGTATTGTACTTGTGAAATAGTAATACTATGGGAGTAAATGAAAAAACCATAACTTGGGCAGAATTTAAATGAGATTTAAGGAAAGATTCAGGTCGTAAATCGCCAAGTCAACTCTGCTCAGGAAGTTTGATGAGTTGGTGCAGGGAGACATGACAGCGATGGAGTATGCTATCAGATTTGAGGAGCTATCAAGATATGGATAAGCTATGGTCGATACGGTTATTAAAAGGAATGAGAAGTTCATCCATGGATTGAGACCCGAGCTTGTTAAAGCAACTTTACCACATATTAAGGATCTGTGTAATGTAGTTGTTGAGATGGATTCGAGGCATCATGAAATGCTTTCTTTCTTTAGTGATAACAAAGTAGTGGAAACCCAAGGTAGGCAGAGCCAGAAGAGAATGTTTTTCCATTTGAAAGGCACTCAGAAAGGAGGAGCAGCCAAGAAAGGGAAGGCTAATGTAGTGTACTACAAGTGTGAAAAGAAGGAACACTATGCTCACGAGCGTTGGATAGGTAAAGCAAAGAAGGCTGCCGACAAGAAAGAAGTGAGATGTTTCAATTATGATCAGATTGGACATTATAAGAGCCAGTACAAGGAACCAACCAAGAATGGAAAAGGCAAAATGTTTGCATTGGAACCTGTTATCTCAACAGCAACAACAAAGGAGAAAGGAAAAGCTATATTGGGAGGTACGCCTTTGATTCATGGTGTATCAGTTAGAGTTCTATTTGATACTGGTGCATCGCATTATTTTATATCTCGCTACTTGCTAGATAAGCTTAACCTAAAATCGTCATACATAGTTACTTCCTTAAGGATTGTGAAATCGATAAGAGGGCATGCGACTATTGGGATGAGATGTGACCACTTAGAGTTTGAGTTGTTAGGTCTCGTATTTTCTTGCAATTTGCATGTAATTGATTAAGCAGGTTTGTTATTATTTTGGGTATGGATTGGCTAAGTAAATATGACGCTAGGAATTTTGCCATGATAAGAAAATATCACTTAGGCACCTTAGTTGTAGTGATCTGATTATATACCTCGTAGAAAACCCAAGTTTTGAGGTTAATGCTTGGTTGGGTGTTGTAGAGACAGAAAATGAGTTGAACCAAGTTTTCATATTAGAGAACTCATAGATATCTTTGAGCCCGTGATAGTATTACGTCGAAATAAGCCATTGAATTCAGATAGATTTAATACTAGGAGTAGAATCTGTGAGTAGAACGCTAAGTAGAATGACACCTACCAAGATGAAGGAGTTAAATGTGCAGTTGGTGGCTCTAGGAGGTAAGAATTTTATCAGACCAAGTAGTTTTCAATGGGGAGCATCAGCAGTATTTGTTAAGAAATCGGACGGATCATTGAGGTTGTGTATCGATCATCGTAAGCTGAACGAGAAGACGATAAAGAACCGATATCTGTTACCTAGAATTGACGATTTGTTCGATAGTGGAGCCAACGTATTTTCCCTGTTGGATTTGGCAAGAAGGTTCCATCATCTTAGAGTTGTGGAGGCAAATATTCCTTTGATGGCGTTTAGGACCAGATATGGATCGTTTGAATGATTAGTGATGCCGTTCGGGTTGACTAACGCGTCGGCATTCTTCGTGGACTTGATGAACAGAATCTTCCGAGAACATTTGGATAGATTTTTGTTAGGGTTTATAGATGACATTTTGATATACTCTAAGGATGAAAGAGAGCATGAAGTTTACCTTAGAGCAATGCTTGAGATACCGAGGCAGCATCAACTAAAAGTGAAACATTCAAAGTGTCATTTTGGAAAGAAGGAAGTAAAGTTTCTTGGTCACGTAGTCTCAGAGAAAGGGTTGTCAGTAGATCCGGCTAAGATCGAGGTAGTGAATAGTTAGAAAAGACCCGAGATAGTGACTGAAATAAAGAGTTTTCTTAGATTAGATGGTTATTATCAGCGATTCATTAAGGATTTTTCGTGGATATCGACACTGATGACTAAACTAACTCGGAAAGATGTAAAGTTTGTCGGGACTGGTAAGTGTGAGGAGGCATTCGAGAAACTAGAAAATTTAATGGCTATGCATTTATTTTAGTTGTTCCAGTAGGGAATCAGGACTTGGTGGTGTACACAGACGCATGTGGAACATGGTTAGGAGTTATGTTAACGTAGAGAGGTAAAATGATTGCTTATGCTTCTCGACAGCTTAGACCGCATGAAGGAAGATATCCAACTCGTGATTTGGAATTAGTTACGGTAAGTTTCACGTTGAAAGTGTAGAGACATTACCTTTTGGGAGAAGATTTGAGTTGCATACGGATCATAAGTCACTAAGGTATTTATTCTCTTAGAAAGAGTTGAATATGAGACAACGGTGGTGGTTAGAGTTTTTAGCCGCTTATGAATTTGGTATTGAGTATACACTAGGAAATATGCAATAAGGTTGCAGAATCACTTAGCAAAAAATATCAAAATGTGCTATTGGCAATGATAGCTGAGTGGAAAGACTTAGAAGCATTAAATACATGCGAAGTACAATGGAGATCTGAGGCTAGTTCTAGTTGAGGAACCGCCATGTTATCTTGTTTAGAAGTTTGACCGATGATGATCGAAAAGACTGCTTCTAAATAAGGGGAGGATCTATTATTAGCTGAATGGATCAAAAAGTTAAGGAACGGAGCAAAGGGTGATGACTTGAAAGATTTCAGTCTTGACACATGTGGGTGATTGAGGTAGATAGGAAGACTATATATTCTAAATATGGGAAATATTAGGAAGAAAGTCCTTAGAGAATGCCATCATTTGAAGTTCACTTTTCATCCAGGAGAAACTAAGATGTACCAAGATATGAAAAGAAGTTTCTTCTGAGAGGGTATGAAGAGAGATGTAGACTTATGGGTGAGGCGGTGTTTGAAATGTCAATAGGCAAAAGACGAACATCGAAAATAGAAGGGGTTACTTCGGCCTTTGGATGTTCCATTCTAGAAATGGGAACCTATCTCAATTGATTTCATAGTTGGGTTGTCAGGATCGAATAGAGGATATGAGAGCATATGGTCTATAGCTGACAGATTGACTAAGGGTGCATACTTTATACCCATTAAGTTGACCAGGACAACACCGGATTTAGCTAAGTTATTCATGAGAATATAGTTAGACTGCATGGAATTCCTAGTGGTATAGTGAGTGATAGAGATTCCTTATTTACTAGCGAGTTCTAGAAGGGTCTACAGAAGAATTTGGGTACCAAGCTCAAGACGAGTACGCCAACCATCCTTAGATAGATGGACAAGCGGAGAGAGTTAACAAAGTTTTAAAGGATTTGTTAAGATCTTGTAACCTAGATTTTGGAGGATCATGTGAAGACCACCTGAGTTTAATCGAGTTTTTATACAACAATAGTTATCAGACTAGTATAGAGATGGTACTGTTTGTAGCTTTATATAGAAGGCCATGCAAATCTCTTATTTGTTGGTTAAAGATGGGAAGTAGATTAATTCTTGACCCAGATTTGGTTGGAGAAGTCATAGAGAAGATTGAGTTAGTTCAAGCAAGGATGAAAGTAGCTCAGTCTAGGCAGAAGAGTTATGCTAATAAAGAAGAAAAGATTTAGATTTTTTGATTGAAGATCATGTTTTATTCAAGTTGTCACCGATGAAAGGTGTAATCAAATTTGAAAAATCAAGAAAATTGGCACCAAGAATTATTGGACCATTTCCTATTATAGAAAGGATCGAGAAATTTGCGTATAAGATGGAGTTATCGAATAGTTTGCAGGAGTCCATAATTTTTCCATATTTCTCATCTAAGGAAGTGTATTCGAGATCCACAGACTACTATTACACCACTGTATTAGATGATCTTATAGTGGAACCGGATATGACTATAGTTAGAATAACAGTTCGTATAGTTGTGAAAGATGAGAAGAGACTACAGAATATGACAGTCGGATTAGTCAAAGTCCAGTGGAGTGATGATGAGAGAGATTGTACTTGTAAAACCGAGGCAGAACTTATCCTGACTTGTTTCATGGTATGTTCACATTTATGTTTGATTGTAGTGAGTACCTTATCGTAATTTCAAGGACGAAATTCTTCAAGAAGAGGAGTCTGTAACGACCTTAATTTTGAGTAATATTATTCAGAACATTTAACAGGATAAATTAAATAAAAATAATGTTAATAATTAAAGGATTGAGTTTGTTAATTAATAAGAGGTCGTGCCTTAGTGAATGAATAAGCTAAAGAAAATTGAAAATGAGTAAGTAGGAGAAATATAGTAAGGGTAAGATGGGAACATCCTTCATTCTAATACCCTAAACCCTTTTATTTTTCATTCCTTATTCATTTAAAATTCACAAATAAAAATGAAACTCTATTGAGCTCAGCTGGCCATCATTATAAGGATTCAAGCAAAAAAAAAGGTAGGATTCAAGTACAAAGCTTAACCAAATCAATCTAAAGGCAAATCTCAACCTCCCTAACACCAAGCCAAGGTGAATAATTTGATTTACATCTCACTTTTGATAAAATCTCGGTTTGAAGGTTTAGTCTACATTATTTTTGCAATTAATATGCCATGATATGTTTGTTTAAATGGATATATATGCTTATTGATGATTTATATGATTTCGTATGGATTTACGATATGTTTAAATTAGAAAATCTATTAAATGACATCCAAGTAAGTAGCATTTTGATATATGATCAAAAACATTATTTTAGAAGTGGGTTTCAAGTTTCATAATTTTCTAAGTAATTGTGGATTTATTATGAATTTTCTATGAGAGAAAATAGTCAATATCGAGCTTAAATTATTTAAGGCGTTAATATAATGATTTCGGTTTTGAAATTTATATATGTTAGAAAACATGGTAAAAGTGAATTATTATTATTTTTGAGGAATTTTCCTAAGTATTTTACTATGGTTATAAAATTATTTAAGTTAAGGGAATTAAATGTTTTACATGTTTTGTTAAGTAGGAGGGCTTATTTGTTAAAATGATTTCAATTATTAATTATTGATTTGAAAATCTTTTTAGAAAAGAATTTTGATAAAGAGTAGGAAACCAATCATATTTT
The DNA here is from genome assembly GCA_030765085.1 of Allium cepa. Taxonomy (NCBI): domain Eukaryota; kingdom Viridiplantae; phylum Streptophyta; class Magnoliopsida; order Asparagales; family Amaryllidaceae; genus Allium; species Allium cepa. Next base: position 769,396,547 of record CM060939.1, on the reverse strand, counting down.
GACAAACTGTGCAAGCTAGGTCAAAAGAAATTAACTTGACAGGCAACTAATTAGTATTGTTTCAAATTGCAACTTTGCCACTACCTTAGCTTGCTTCCATCACCATGGCCAATTAGACTTTTTGCACCTATTCGAAACCAATGCACATGATATCAAGCATTTAGTATGTGTTGTATTGGAGAAAGGCTGAAGGATTGATTGTGTCAAAGGCAAGTTTCCGAAGGTGATAAAGCCACTCTAAGCAACTTTTGAATCAATCAATTGCTTAAAACGAGGCTTTCGAACAAGTTGTCGCTTGACTTTGTTTTTAGAAAGGAGCTTTTGAAAGAGTGCTGCTTACTTTTGTTTTAAAAGAAACTTTCAAAAGGATAATCGCTTTTGAATCTATTCGATATCCATATTGTCGCATTCTTACCTTTCGAATTAGTTAAGGTCGTTATATCCATAAAATGTATTCGAAGGGGGGGGGGGGCTTTTTCCTTTTAACTTTAAAGGCGCCTTCTCAATTATTTTAAAAGGGTCGTACAGCCGCTTTCAAATGGCTTCGAAGGCAGTGGTTTTGAAAGGTTGGGTTTCAAAACTATCCTCTTTTTTTACTTAGGATTAATGTTTTTCAAAGTAATGCTTTCGCCTGTTCTTTATGACTCTTTAGTTCTATTTAAGGTTAAAGCCAAATGGTTTCAAAATGAATAATTTTAAATGGTTTTGAAGCAATGTTTCCACAAACCCTTACTTGAACCCAATGCTTCCAAAGGTATATTTTAAGTGTTCTGAAAGGTTTGTTTTAAGAGTTTTGAAAGTAAGGTTTCCAATGCTTTCAAAAAACAAGTTTAAATGGTTTCGAAAGAGGATATCTATGGTTTTATATAATGATTTCGAAAGGGATGCTTTCAATTATCTTGAAAGGGATTGTTTAAGGTTTTAAACAAGGTTTTTAAGATATGGCTTTAGCTTTAAGGCCTGAATTTTCCTGAGTTAAAAAGGAGTTTTAACCTTTTTTGATGAAATAGAAAATCCCTTTGATTTAGATTTCATCAACATCATTTTGTGTAAATCATATGTCATGGCATAAGTATTTGAAGTAAAGCAAAGAGTATGGTTTTCTTGTTTTATGAAGATATTATTTCAAGGGAAAATTATTTGTAAAGATTGTTTAAAAAGAAATGAAATTTGAATAGTGCCTCGTTTTTCCACAACGAAAACACAGCATAGGCTTTTGGCAAACACATGCGAAATGTCCAAGCAGCCCACAACAAAAACATCCTCCTTCAGCAATTATCTTTGGCACCTAGCAATAGATGGTTCCCTTTGAAACCTTTATGGGAAATGTCTGGTTTGAATTTGAAATTTGAACGGGAGGCCTAGCGGGAACTATGGGAGCAGATGGAGTAGGAGATTTTATCATATCGGTGTAGGATCGTCGGTACAGACAAAGCCGACTCAATAGTCACAGGATCTGGGAAGACCTTTGCATCTAGAGCATCTAGAAGAATGGAGGCGAGGATTCTTTGGATTGAGATAGGGCTTGATTAAGAGGAAGTGTGAAAAGTTGGAGATGGAATAGAGACATGGCGGAAAAAGACATGTTAAATAAAACCTTTTTCGAAAAGATTGTATTCTTTCTTTGTATGATACCGAATTATTAAAGTGTTAAAAAATATATGGTGATAATAAATAGTTTTGTGCATTTAATATTCATTTAGTACGTATAATATAAATTGCTAACATAATGAAACAATTAACACATACTTTAAATTATAATCTTGAAAAATATCAGATGTATAATTTTCGAATGTGGATGTCTTCATATTCACATCTGCATCCATTTTTTTAAATATCGGATATTTATCTGCTTTTCGGTTACGGATGCAGACGGATTTTGGATTTTTCGAGTGTCCATTGACAACCTTGCTATTAATAACTAGTCGTCCCAATTATAACCAATACAAATATTGTCGTATATTATGTTACATATATTTATATTTTCAATCGGTAGGCACAGTTATATACATACATATACATACATACATACATACATGCATACATACATACATACATATATATATATATGTCTATTTCTTACTCATTAATTCGTATGCTTAGGAATTCCAAAATATATTAATATGTACATTTTGTAAGGAACATTTATTTTCACATTTTAATAAATTAGAGTTATCCTTCCCGTAAAGGATTAGTGTTTGTACTTTTCATAAATTACCCTAAAACGAAACTTTTATTCTGTTTCAAATTAAATAAAATTGTCTTTTTTCGTTTATTGAAATAGACAGTGCAAACTATGGAGAAGAACCTTCGTACTTTACACATCTCTTTGTGTTTTGGAATATTTCTTGTTAATTAAAATGGTGCACTTTTTATACTTGTAGAATTGGATAATTTATGAAAATTACACGGAAATAGATATAAGTGTACCCACAATGCTTTTAATAAATTAAAACATAGAAATTCATATTTCAGGCCAAATAAGAACAATCTAAATTTATACTAATAATTTGCAACCTATTAATCATAAATCTAGAATAAATGTTACAATCTTATAACCATTCACTTTAACAAATTTAGGGACTAATTTTCAAATTTCCAAACTACGGTGTAAATATCATTCCTATTCCAATCACCTAATTTACAGAGATGAGATTTCAATAAAATACATTCTTCCTAAGCCTACACCTCCATGGATCTTGCATAGACATCATAATTAAATAAAACACAATAATATAAATTTCAACAGCATATATAAATCATATAATATTCCACTCATCTTCCACAGTTTCCAAATCTTCCAAATCCGAATCCGTCCCTTTAGTTGACTCATTTTTCTTTCCAATCCAAAAATATGTATAATAAGATACATACATATCCACTAGAATTATAGATCTAAGAGGAGATTTGAATTAAGTGGAACATAGATTTATAAGTATGAAATTTACCCTTTTCCATAGCATCGATTCATTCCTTCTCTTCTTTTCTTTTGTTTTCTACCCTACTCCGATTAATGTATATAATATAATATTTTATAATTAATAGAAATAGCAAAAAGGGAAAAATGACATAGCTTCGCCAATTTGATCAGAAAATATAAAAAGAAAAGCGAGGGGCTGGGCTTGTATTTATGTAATGATCCCGATTTTTGAGTCAAATTTAAATTGATAATTTATATAAATGTTTGGATTAAATTGTGGATTAATTTGAATTTTTCAAATTTAATGAGATATATACTTATTTATTTTAAAATTTGAATTTAAAACTCAAAATAAATATTTTAAATAGAACTGGATTGTAAATAAATAAAAATGAAACAAGGGTCAAATGTAAAAGATTAAATACAATATAAGTAAGGGATTTAAACATAAAATACATAACTTAAGACATTTGTAACATGATTACACAAGTAAATTACAAGTGTTAATATACAAAGAAAAAGTGGCAAAAATAAATTATTCTTAAAATTTGAATAATTAAAGAGTAAAACCAGGCTACATGTTTTTCTTTCATTCATCTTCATTCTCTTCATTCCTCAACCTGGAAATCAAACAATAAAAGCAAAATTCTCAAAACCTGAAAAGAAAATTGAATCAAACAACTTCCCTTGTTCAACCTGAATCAAACCTAGTAGTAATTCAAAGCAAACCAAGAAGACAATTCATCTCAAAATCACAAGCATAGAACAAGTAAACGAGAGAGCATGTAAATTTAAACAAGCAAGATCAGATAAAAGTTCAACTTCATCTCAAAACTGAACGTGTGGATGTTTGGATTTAGTTCAAACTCAACCTAATCAAGTTCTCGGACCCAGATCAATTTCTAGCTCAACATCGTTTCCAGAATTTCAAATTTTAGGCTTGCTCTCTGTTCTTCATCGCCCAGGTGAGTAAACTTGTTTTTTGAACCAGATTTTCTTGATTCCTTATGTCTGCAATAATGATAGCTTGATATTTTTGATTAATACTTGAATGTTGTAGTGAAAAGTACTTGTATATACCTACCTGTGATATATATGTGTAAATAAAATGTGCATATCTGGGAAAACAGGCAAAAAAACTTGCCTCTGTGCATACACGACAGATTTTAAAATCCGTTTGAAATTTTGTACTACTCAAAGGAATCGATATTGGGTTTTGATCTCTAAACAAAATTTGTCTGTGCTTATCAAATTCAAATTTCAAAAATAATTTCAAGTAACTATATTAAGCAATTATTTTAAAAAATAGAAATCACGGTGAAATCATGTATATGTCCAAATTTGATCATCATAAATTTGTGTTTTAATTTCATAATCATATTTGAATTGGTCGGTGATGAATTTAGATGTAGGTTTCATAATTTTTAAGTAAGTAAATCATGTGAATTTACGAGATGAACTGGTTATGCATTTTCGACGATTGTCGATGATCGGAGTAATGATAAATCTCGTGATCGAAGAGGGAGCATGCTTGGAGGTCAAGGATCATCATAAAAATGTTCGATGCTTTTATAATCCATCATGGTGATCGTTCGAAGTCAAATTTGGGTTCAACCGCCTGTTTTGATCTATGTCGAAACCGAGGTATTTGCGTGGTCATTGGCGAACCGAAAGCAATCGCACTGGGAGGAAAAGTTTCGTGGGTCATCGACGATGATGTGGTCGGAGTTTCGCAACCTCTGATGAATTATGGTGGTGAGTCAAGGGTTTTTTTGATGGTCTGCTTTGTTCCATTTTTGACCAACTTGTTCGAATCTGATGTCGGGGATGTTTTCGAGGATCTGTTTGTTTGGGTTGGTCAATGGTGATGTTGTCGACTTGTCAAAGGCAACGTGGTCTACCGAAGATGGTCAGAGCTCCAGTGCATGTGCACGGGGTATTGATGATGTTTGGGTTGCTGTATTCGGAGATGGAAGTAACGGCTCGGGTCGAAGCTCGGGTAAGTGATGGATTGACTCGAGCATTATAGCGACTGATTCAGATGGTTTTTACAGGTTTAAAGGTTTAAAATTTAACAAAGTTTTAGAAAAGAAAGGGGTAACTCAGGTCATCGCTCGGGGAAATTAGGATGCCACTCGGGTTGGAACCCGGGGTTGTCTTTGGGTCTGGTATTTTATATAAAAATAGTTTTTATTTTTAAAACAAATCAAGTTATATTTAAACAAATTTTTGTAAAACTATTATTTTGTAAATAATAAATGTTTGCCCAAGTTTTGAATTGGTTAAAAGATTTCTTTTTAAAAAATAAACTAAGTTTGAAACGTTTTAATGTATACGTATAACTATATTTTTGAAAAGTTTGTTTTTAATAAACTTAATGATGCAGTTAAGTGGTTAAAAATTTGTTTTCAATAATCATAGTTTAATTAGGCATAAATTATGATTAATTAATTTGTCAAGACTTAATTAATTAATAATAAGTAATTAAGGATAATCAATTAATGATAAAAAGGGTAATTAATTTGATTTGATTAAGGATGAAGATTAATTAATATAATTAGTTAAAGGTAATTAATTACTTAAAAGATAATTACCTAATTAAAAATAATTAATTAATCAAGTGATAATTAATTTGTGATTTATTAATATAAGTGATTAGGGATAATCACTTATTATAATTAAGGATAATTAATTAAGGGTTACTTAATTAATGAAAGTGATTAAGGAATGATAATTAATTGAGGATTAATTAATTAAGGAAAATTAATTTAATGGCAATTAATTATGGGTTAAATTACTTAATTAACTAATTAAGGGTAATTAATTTAAAGGATTATTAAATAGTTAGGGGTTAACTATTTAATGATTAAAGGTTGATTAAATTATTAATTAAGGTTGATTAATTTATAATTAAAGGTTGATTAATTTCTTTATTATTAATTAATTTATTATTAAAGGATAATTAATTAAAATAGTTTGTAATTAATTAATGTTAATTAACCAAGATTGATAATTTATTAATCTGATTTAATTTAATCAGATAATTAATTGACCTTACTTATGGATGATTGGATTCTATTAAATGTTGAATCGTTTGTTATCCTTGATGTGTGATGCTCTGTTTTGATTTGAGCTGTGATGAATGTAATTTGTTTATCTGTGATGAATGTAATTTATTTTATCTATGATGAATTAATATTACTTATCTGCGAATCTATGAATGAAGATAAGTGTTATAGATTATACCGCTTATCGATATTGTTGTGCTTGAATCTGTGATGATTGATGACGTTGCACTATTATTTAAAACCCCTGGACTACACTATACACGCACAAATATGGATTGCACGAGGAAATTGGTTAAGTCATAGATTTTTGAAATGGTTTTAAGTTGAGTTTTGAATCCAAATGGTTTTGGAAATGGAATTGGGTTAAATATGAAAAGCTTTTGGAAAGGAATTTTAAAGATAAAAGTTATTTTGAATAACTTGATAAAGTTTTGAAATTCAAATAGTTTGATTTGAATTTAAATTGAAGATTTGAAATTGAATTCTATGTTTGGAAATTAAGGTTTAAAAAGATTATACAATTTATAAATGTGTTTATATGGGCTTTAAACCATTTTAAAAATATTACTTTAGAAATTTGAATTTAACTCAAGTTTTATACTTCAAGGGTTTAATTTATGCAAATGTAATCGGATTTTTCCGAAACAAAAACAATTTGTTTTCAAATAATAATAGCTTTCATAAAAAGAAAGGATTTCCAATGTGTGTTGAAAGGATTTCAAGTTTTAAATAAAAATGGTTTTCCAAGTTATGAATGAATCTTTGGAAATGGTTTTGAAAGCTACGAATTGAATCTTTGATATAAAGATTAGATGAGTTAATCCAATTTGAAATGGAAATTGTTTTGAAAAGGCTATGAATGAATCTTTGTTAAAGATTGGTGAACTTTGTTTTCAAATTGAAGAGGATCATAAAGGTGTGTCTTTGGTATAAAACATTTGGAATTGAAATTGTTTTGAAAGTTGTGAATGAATCTTTGTAAAAGATTGGTGAACTTTGTGAAGTGAATCTTTTTGTTTAAAGATTTGAAAATGGTAATTTGTTTAAACCATTTGAAAGAAAGGTTTTGAATAATAAGTTGTGACTTAACAAAGATTCCAATATCCATATTCTTTTTAAATTAAGTGCTCATTATTCGTTTTAGCCGGAGAGGACCTTATGTCATATAACCCATTCCGAGTAATGATACGACGTTATGAATAGCATTTGAAGACCGATGGTGAAGACTGAATATTTTCGAAAGCGAAAGGATAACTCGTCGAATGTCTCTACACCGGCAGATCCCGGTATAGAGATTTATATCATCCTTTATGATGGGGAGTCCGGACGTGATTAGGGATTATCCGGATTTGCAAGGTCTATTTTGTGAAGTGCCTGTGGTTCTGTTCGAACACGGAACAGACTTGTATGGATGTGTGTCTGAATTACATTTTGAGATGTAAAGCTGGTTTCTATCAAATACATTTCTGTTTGGTGGTATAGAATTTATTCTCTTAGCTTAACACCCTTCTCTAAGATGTACGAGCTCAAAGGTTATGTAGTTGATGGTTACTAGTGATACATTCCCAATTTGGTAATGTGGCATACGAAGTGCTGTTGAACATTTGTTGATCGAAGCATGGCTTTTATGTAAAGTGTAGCTTTGTGGACGAGACTTCGTCAAGCCTCACAACCTGGAAATGGTCAAAACAGGAATGTTGCGGTATGGTTTTTAGGGATCGCACCCCTAGGGTATATCCATTTCCTTCTAGATAAAAAGTGGTATCATGGTATGGAGCCTAGATATTTAACTATGTGGTTGTTGCTATTTGTTGGTGAATCTCGGGATAAAGGTCGGTAACGACCGAGGATGGCTTACTTGTAGGTGTTACCTAGTTACAGAGGTAACCCAACCTTGTGTTGGTAGAGATCCGGTTTCGTTCTTGGGGGTGTCCCTCCAGAGGCATTCCATTTGATAAGGATGTTCCTTAGCCTGATCATTGATGGAAACCCAATCATTCGGTACGAGCCCTTTATGATTTCAATTGTATAACCTGCCATTCTTAATGTTAGCTATAGTAGGCGTAGTATAATGGCACCTATGCTAGCTAAGATTTATATTATACTTTCGAAAGGTTTTCTGCACTATGCACTAATAATAATATCAAAAGAATTTTGCGTAGTAAGCATGTTTGACTATCATAAGGAGAAATCTCCCCCAAGTGTGCGATTGCATTGTGTGTGTGCCGGGAGGCCTTACGGTAGTTTCGTTTTCTAAAAAGCATTGCAGATTTCAACTTTAAAATCTTTTGTTGGTTCTTTTAAAGATAAAACTATTTTTTTTTGCTCACACCAGTCGCATGACTGACCTAGAGTTCATTGTTCCCTTTCTAAACTCTGGGTGCCCACAATTATTCACACGGGCAGTCTAGAGTCAGATTTTCAGATAATCAGCTAGTAGATGTAGATTCGGTTGCTTTCAGCCTTCTGTTGGAATTCTTTTAAGTCTTTGGTCTTCGAAGTCATTGGAGTTTGGCGATCACATCGATGACTGACCTTGCTTAGTTAGCATGATGATGGTGGTTCGAGCTTGTGGCTTGGATATCACTGCTTTTGGATTGGAGATCTTTTGGAGCATTAGATTGGAATGCAGTTTCGAATTCTTTCTCTCTCTCTTAGAGATCATAGTTAGTGTTACTTTTCCGCCGTTATGTACTGTCTCTGATATTGTTGTAACCATATTGTATCAACTATTGTGTATCAATGATATTATTCATTTTCTTCCGCGGTGTTATTGTATTTAATGTGTTATAAGCTCCGGCGAATCAGATTCGAATGTTTGAATCTACGACATTCAAATATGAGTGAAGTATGGATGCCGATTTTCGAGTGCGAAAATCCGGGTTGACACATTTGGTATTAGAGCTGAAGGTTGAAACTTTAGCTTTTGGAGAATAACACATTAGGTAACTCATTAGAGATAGGGTGAAGAATACCCTAGAATTAGTATATCCCTAAAATATCCGTCTGTATGCCTCAGTGAATTCTTTTACTATCCAATGATAGTGAGTTTGAGTGCAAAAAGTGGACGAGATAGGGGACAGGGAAGTACCACTACAATTGGTCGATACCCTGCAACAGGAAACAATCTTTTCCCTATCAATCTCCTTTTATCGTCATTCGATTTCAAATTCTTTGATTTCTTCATCGCAGCTATAAGGAGAAGCTTTGGTGTGGTGATGACCCTATGAATCATTATAGATAAGTTTCTATTTTGTATTCTCTTCATCAAATTTCTATCAGCTTTTCGTTTTCAACTTTAACGAAATTAAAATTTTATCGGAATAATATTGGCGAACTAAATAGAAGTTAAATTAATTTTTATTAATAAAACGATTTCGATAAAAAAACCAACGTTTGAAATTTTTGTTGTGATTTCTTATGAGGATCAAAGTCCAAAGAGGGACAAGCCAGTTTATACTTTGGGGTATTCGGACTGAGTTTGAAATCCATATCTAGTGTTTGAGAATTGTGGAAGATTGAATCCATTTATCTGTTCTTTGGAGTCCAGATTTATTCTACGAGTGGTTAGTTATCCTTCGGACTAACCAATGACTTGGCATATTTCGTAGACTAGATGACCCGGGTATCTTGTGAATCATTGAATGAGTTTGTTCTCATAATTATTGTTGATATTATGATTTGGTAAGCCAAATGCAGAATAGATATTCAGTTTGATCTGGAAAGATATTTCTCTATCTTTCATCTTTTCTTTGTTGTCTCCCAGTATTGCAAATTTCGAGGATGAATTTTTCTTAAGGGGGATCTATAACGATCCTGATTTTTGAGTCAAAATTAAATTGGTAATTTATCTAAATTTTTGGATTAAATATTTGATTAATTTGAATTTTTCAAATTTAATAAGATATGTACTTATTTATTTAAAATTTGAATTTAAAACTCAAAATAAATATTTTAAATAGAATGGATTGTAAATAAATAAAAATAAAACAAGGGTTAAATGTAAAAGATTAAATACAATATAAGTAAGGGATTTAAACATAAAGTGCATAATTCAAGATATTTGTAACATGATTACACAAGTAGATTATAAGTGTTAATATAAAAAGAACAAGTGGCATAAATAAATTATTCTTAAAATTTAAATAATTAAATAGTTAAACCAGGCTGCATGTTTTTCTTTCCTTCACCTTCATTCTCTTCATTCCTCAACTTGGAAATGAAACAGTAAAAGCAAAATTCTCAAAACCTGAAAAGAAAATTGAATCAAACAACTTCCCCTGTTCAACCTGAATCGAACCCAGTAGTAATTCAAAGCAAACCAGGAAAAAATCATCTTAAAATCACAAGCATAGAACAAGTAAATCAGAGAGCATGTAAATTTAAACAAGCAAGATCAGATAAAAGTTCAACTTTATCTCAAAACTGGAAGTGTGGATGTTTGGATTTAGTTCAAACTCAAAACCTAATCAAGTTCTCTGACCCAAATAAATTTCCAGTTCAACATCATTTCTAGAATTTCAAATTTTAGGCTTGCTCTCTGTTCTTTATCTCTCAGGTGAGCAAACTTTTTTTTTGAACCATATTTTCTTGATTCCTTATGTCTGCGATGATGACAGCTTCATAGTTATGATTAATTCTTGAATATTGTTGTGAAAAATATTTGTATATACCTACCTGTGATATATATGTGTGTGTGTGTGTGTAAATAAAGTGTACATGTATGGGAAAACAAGCAAAAAAACTTGCCTTTGTGCATACATGACAAGTTTTAAAATCTATTTGAAAGTTTATTCTACTCAAAGGAATCAATATTGGGTTTTGATCTCTAAAAAAAATTTGTTTGTGCTTGTCAAATTCAAATTTTAAAAATAATTTCAACTAATTATATTAAGCAATTATTTTAGAAAATAGAAATCGCAGAGAAAATCAAGGATATGTCCAAATTGGATCATCATAAATTTGTGTTTGAATTTCATAATCATATTCGAATTGATCAGTGATGAATTTAGATGAAGGTTTCATAATTTTTAAGTAAGTAAATCATGTGAATTTACGAGATGAACTAATTATGCATTTTCGACAATTCGCGGTGATCGGAGTAATGATAAATCTCGTGATTGAAAAGTGAGCATGTTTGGAGGTCAAGGATCATCAAAAAAAATGTTTGATGATTTTATAATCCATCGAGAAGATCGTTCCAAGTCAAATTAGGGTTCAACCGCCTGTTTTGATCAATGTCGAAACCGAAGTATTTGCGTGGCCATTGGCGAACTGGAAGCAATCGCACTGGGAGGAAATGTTTCGTGCGTCATCAGCGATGATGTGGTCGGAGTTTCCCAACCTCTGGCCGAATGTGGCGGCGAGTCAAGGGTTTTTTTAGATGGTATGCTTTGTTCCAGTTTTGACCAACATGTTCGAATTCGATGTCGGGGATGTTTTCGAGGATCTAGTTGTTTGGGTTGGTCAATGGTGATGCTGTCGACTTGTCGACGGCAACATGGTCTACTGAAGATGGTCGGACCTCCGGTGCATGTGCACGGGGTATTGATGATGTCTTGGTTGCTGTGTTCGAAGAAGGAAGTAACGACTCGGGTCGAAGCTCGGGTAAGTGATGGATTAACTCGAGTATTATAGGGAGTGATTCAGATGGTTTTTACAGGTTTTAAAAGTTTAAAATTTTAAATAAGTTTTAGAAAAGAAAGGGGTAGCTTGGGTCGTCGCTCGGGGAAATTGGGATGCCACTCGGGTTGGAACTCGGGGTTGTCTCTAGGTCTGGTATTTTTTATAAAAACAAATTTTATTTTTAAAACCCAATCAAGTTATATTTAAACAATTTTTTTGTAAAACAACTTTTTTGTAAATAATAAATGTTTGCCTAAGTTTTGAATTGGTTAAAAGATTTCTTTTTAAAAAATAAACTAAGTTTGAAAGTGTTTTAATATATATGTATAACTATATTTTTGAAAAATTTGTTTTCGATAAACTTAATAATGTAGTTAAGTGGTTGACTAAGAAGATGAAAATGTTTTTAAAAAAGGTTAATTTACTTAAAGGTTTAAGTTAATAGATTAATGATAATTACTTAATCATGGTTTAATTGGGTTTAAATCATAATTAATTTATTTGTTAAGAGTTAATTAATTAATAATAAGTAATCAGTAATTAAGGATAATCGATTAATGATAAAAAGGGTAATTAATTTGATTTAATTAAGGATAAAGATTAATTAATGTAAGTAGTTAAAGGTATTTAATTACTTAAAAGATAATTACTTAATTAAAAGTAATTAATTAATGATTAATTAATCAAGTGATAATTAATTTGCGATTTATTAATATGAGTGATTAGGGATAATCACTTATTATAATTAAGGATAATTAATTGAGGGTTAATTAATTAACGAAAGTGATTAAGGAATGATAATTAATTAAAGATTAACTAAGGAAAAATTAATTTAATGGCAATTAATTAAGGGTTAAAATAATTAATTAATTAAGGGTAATTAATTTAAAGGATTATTAAATAATTAGGGGTTAACTATTAATGATTAAAGGTTGATTAAATTATTAATTAAGGTCGATTGATTTATAATTAATGGTTTATTAAATTCTTTACTAAAGGTTAATTAATTTATTATTAAAGGTTAATTAATTAAAACAGTTTGTTATTTATTAATGTTAATTAACCAGGATTGGTAATTTATTAATCTAATTTAATTTAATCAGGTAATTAATTGACCTTACTTATGGATGATTGGATTCTATTGAATGTTGAATCGTTTGATATCCCTGATGTGTGATGCTCTGTTTTGATTTGAGCTGTGATGAATGTAATTTATTTATCTGCGATGAATGTAATTTATTTTATCCATGATGAATTAATATTATTTATCTGTGAGTCTGTGAATGAAGATAAGCGTTATAGATTATACCGCTTATCGATATTGTTGTGCTTGAATCTGTGATGATTGATGATGTTGCACTATTACGTAAAACCCATGGACTACACTATACACACACAAATATGGATTGCACGAGGAAATTGGTTAAGTCACAGATTTTTGAAATGGTTTTAAGTTGAATTTTGAATCCAAATGGTTTTGAAAATGGAATTGGGTTAAATATGAAAAGCCTTTGGAAAGGAATTTTAAAGATAAAAGTTACTTTGAATAACTTGATAAAGTTTTGAAATTTAAATAGTTTGATTTGAATTTAAATTCAAGATTTGAAAATGAATTCTATGTTTGGAAATTATGGTTTAAAAAGATTATACAAGTTATAAATGTGTTTATATGGGCTTTAAACCATTTTAAAAATATTATTTGGAAATTTGAATTTAACCCAAGTTTTATACTTGAATGGCTTTAACTTGTGCAAATGTAATCGGATTTTTTCCAAAACGTAATTATTTGTTTTCAAATAATTATAGCTTTCATATAAAGAAAGGATTTCCAATTTGTGTTGAAATGATTTCAAGTTTGAAATAAAAATGGTTTTCCAAGTTATGAATGAATCTTTGAAAATGGTTTTGAAAGCTACAAATTGAGTCTTTGATTTAAAGATTAGATGAATTAATCCAATTTGAAAGGGAATTTGTTTTGAAAAGGCTATGAATGAATCTTTGTTAAAGATTGGTGAACTTTATTTTCAAATTGAGGAGGATCTTAAAGGTGTATCTTTGGTATAAAAGATTTGGAATTGAAATTGTTTTGAAAGCTATGAATGAATCTTTGTGAAAGATTGGTGAACTTTATGAGGTGAATCTTTTTGTTTAAAAATTTTAAAATGGTAATTTGTTTAAACCATTTGAAAGAAAGGTTTTGGGTAATAAGTCGTAACTTAACTAGGATCCCAATGTCCATATGCTTTTTGAATTAAGCGCTCATTATTCGGTTTAGTCGGGAAATGACCTTGTGTCATATAACCTATTCCGAATGATGATACGACGTTATGGATAGCATTTGAAGACCTGTGGTCAAGATCGGATATTTTCGAAAGCGAAAGGATAACTCGTCAAATGTCTCTGCACCGATTGATCCCCGGTATAGAGATTTATATCATCCTTTGTGATGGCGAGTCCGGATGTGATTAGGGATTATCCGGATTTGCAAGGGCTTCTTTGTAAAGCGCCTTCGGTTCTGTTCGAACCTAGAACAGACTTGTATGGATGTGTGTCTGACGTTACACTTTGAGATGTAAAGCTGGTTTCTATCAAATACATTTCTGTTTTGTGGCGGAGAATTTATTCTCTTAGCTTAACACCCTTCTCTGAGACATACGAGCTCAGAGGTTATGTATTTGATGGTTACTAGTGATACATTCCCAATTTGGTAATGTGGCATACAAAGTGCTGCTGATCATTTGTTGATCGAAGCATGCCTTTTGTGAAAAGTGTAGCTTTGTGGATGAGATTTCGTCGAGCCTCACAAACCGAAAATGGCCGAAACAGGAATGTTATGTTAAGGTTTTTAGGGGTCGCGCCCCTTAGGTATGTCCATTTCCTTCTGAATAAAAAGTGGTATCATGGTTTAGAGCCCAGATGTGTAACTGTGTGGTTGTTGCTATTTGTTGGTGAATCTCAGGATAAAGGTCAGTAACGACCTGGGATGGCTTACTTGTAGCTGTTACTTACTTACATAGGTAAACCGGCCTTGTGATGGCAGATATTCGGTTTGGTTCTTGGGGGCGTCCCTCCAGAGGCATTCCATTTGATAAGGAAGTTCCTTAGCCTGACCATTGATCGAAATCCAATCATTCAATGCGAGCCCTTTACGATTTCAATTGTATAACCTACCATTCTTAAATGGTAGCTATAGTAGGCATTATATTGTAGGATCGATTTCACCCTATAGGGGGATGAATATGGTGATACCGATAATTATAAATGTTAATTGCGGAAGCTTATAAAATTATTTCAACACGAATAAATCAGAAATATAGCAGCACATATAATAGTAGAATAATAAATGCGGAAATAGAACGACACAGAATTTACCCAACTTCAGCAAAACCCTACCTACGTGCTGCCCCCAAGGTTTCTACTAGAAATTAAGTAGTCACACGCTTACACATGTAAACTCGCGACACCCGCTACCGACTAACCAAACTCTACGCTTAAAACCCTGCCACAACTCAGCCACTGAGTTGCGAATTCTCAAACTATCCCACGTCGTTTGTCCCCTAGTCACACGACTAGAAATTACAATGGTTTAAAATTGAAATACAAATTTAAAACAATTAAAAAACAAAACACCCCTAATTTTTAAAACTAAAACCCTTATAAACTTAAAACAAAAGGCCGGCCCCTTTTTCCCTATTTATATTATTTGGCACGTTCCTTTTGTTTGAGATAATGGCGGCTCTGTTTTTCGTTCGTTCCTCTTTCTTCAAAAATTTGGGTTTTCGTGTAATTCGAAGTAGCCGATTTTAATTACTCGATTGAATAGATGATTTGGCGTTCCTTTTCTGTCAATCGATGGTCTCTGCTAATTACTTCGACTGGTTTGAATTGATTGAGTTCGAGAAGGCTGCGGTATGTTATTTTTGCTATTTTTCTTTTCTGATTTAATGCTTGAACTCAATTGCGAAATGTCGATGATGAATTGTGGGTTTGTATATGGATTCCATCTCCTTTATTTGCGTTCGTCTGACTTTTTCAACATTGTGCTTCGGCCATTTGATTTCATCTGGATGTTGATGATTTCTTTGACTTTTTCAATTCACGCGGTTTTGAACTATGACTTGGTTCGATTCCTTGATTGCTTGGTTATCACGGCACCGTTGAATTTTGTGGCCACCACAGCTTGGTTTGCATTTGACTTCGGTCATATGATTTTGTGTATCGGTTGTGAGAAAAAAATTGACTTTGGCCAACGTGTTCATCCTTGTAGCATACTTGACTTGTTCGAAACGTGTATCTTGATTTTGCTTTGATTTTGTCTCTACTGCATATATGTATTCCTGTGTTCATGCCTGTGACCATTCATGTTGTTTGCATTGGGTTGATATCATGTTGAACTGTTCGGTTGCATTTGTAGTTTGACTTAGACTTCATGATGTTACGTTCTGTTGTCTGGTGGCATTTGATCTTGATGTTGTACTTCACTGTGTTCATTTGTCTGCACTTTTATTCATGATTTGGTCCACTGCAGTTTCGTTCATCATTATTGTAGCATTGTGTACATGTGTGCAAATTGATGTTATATGCATTGCGAATTGTTTCACTGATGAATCACTTGTTGCCATTCACTTGAAATCAGTTGCATTCGTTCGGTTTGGTGCAGTTTCATGTTGCCACCTCAGTTTGCTTTCACCTTCATTCTGCTGTGTCTCTGCATTGGTTTCATGTGTTGCTTCATGTATTGCTCCCCTTGTATTTATAGTTTTTAGTTGTTTGGTTCTGGCTATATCATTGGTGCACTTGTGTTGTTTGGATTTGCTCTACTAGTTGCAGTGCATGATTCATGTGTACACATTTTGTAGCTGGACTTGATCTTGTTTCAACTGCCATCATGTACATGCTGAGTCTCATGACATTGTCTGATATGCATTTGAATTTGTTTTTTCGAATTGCACTTGAGTTGAATCCAGCTTGTAGCCCGGATTTGACCTTGTGCTGAAAGTTACGACATTATATTATTGCAGTACTAGAGTTGAATCCAGTATTTTGGGTTTGACCTATGCTCACCTGTCCTTATAAATTTATCAAGTGCATATATCGGTGTGCACGGCCATGTGGCATATACAGTGATATACTATGTATGTCACAAGCTGTTCGTGTATGATGAATTGAAAATTAAATGATGACGAACAACCCAAATAACTGAGGTAAATATTATTTTCAAAATTCACATTTTTTTATACTACAAAAATATTTCCTTTTCAATTTTACCGCGTCAATATTTATTTTTGCAGATTGCGCAGATGCTGGATTCAATTTGGAGTGAAGTTGAGGATAAAATACGAGTTGAGTGAATGAGTGATGTGTAGTGAGGCCAAATGTAAATGTGAATCGTGATATAATCAAAGTTTTATTATATATATATAACGAGAGATTGAACTTTGTACTATTCAAAGATTGTAATAAATATTTGTTTGAATAAAATTTCTGTTTTAATTCAAATTCTGTGTTATTTATTTTTATTCAGAAAATATTTATTTAATCTATGAAAAATAAAATAGTGCATTAACAAATACTTTCACATGAATATATATATATATATGTTTATTATCATCAAACAAAAATCATATAATCGCATATTCAACAATCTCCCCTTTTGATGGTAACAAACATATATTTAAGATTTTGAATATGTTAAATGTATTTGATGATTGATATACTCTAATTGCTCCCCCTATTTAAATGCTTCCTCTCTATACAAAGCTCCCCCTACAAATATGCATACAATTAAAAATATGCAAATGAGCCTAGATGCAAATAGAAAATATTTGACCTTTAATTGATTTTATTTGACAAAATCTTAACTTTTCTCTCCCTCTTTTATTATCAGCAAAAGAGTAGTAGTGTTAGAGAAAATAAAGATAAAGTGATCGATATTAATCCAACAATAAAACTCAATTGAATATAAATATTAAATTTCAATAAAAAATCAAACAAAAATCATAAATACTTTGTTAGGCGCATATTCCACTTTTAGAATGATGAGAATGATGTCACCATATAAAACCATACAGTCGTATCTATTTGTGGTATATTTATATTATGAATTTGAGTATCTACTAACCATGCATAACCGTTAGGACTTTTAAATGAGATTAGCAGTATTCCAATTTTATTTTTAAAAAATGAATTCAAGTATCTTCTAATCACGCATAACCGTGAGAACTTTTAAATGGGACTAGAATCAACTTGTCAATTTTAAAAATCAATTTTGATATGCATTCCATACATGCATAACCATGAGGACTTTTAAATAAGCATGGAAGCACATAAAAAATTCCAAGTAATTCACCCATGCATAACCATAAGGACTTTTAAATGAGAGTGAATACTTGAGATTTATTATTATTGTTGTTGTTGTTATTTTTAAAAGAAATATAAAATGAAAAACGAATGATTCCTGTTCAAAGCACCACATATCGACAAATTATATAGAATTCTGATGAGTGATGGTCGTTAGAAATATATATGATAGAAATAGAGATGGTCATGGAATTTTTACCAACAAAAAGTTTTATAACTCTTGTTTAAATTTCTAAAGAAATTTACTAATTATACCGTCTCGAGTAATAATGTAAGATTAATATTAACACTCATCACTTTTTCAATCACTATTCATCTTTTCGATAATCATTAGGGAGTCAGATTAGTCAATGTAATCATTTAAAATGAAATTCAAAAATAATTATAAAATCAATTTTTCTAAAAATGATCAATCTGAAAACAACGTCAAAAATGATTTTCTAGGAGGGGTTTTATAAGAAAAATTTATGCTATTAGAAAATTATTTGAAATGAAAAATATGCAGATATTTTCTTTGAAAAATGATGCAGTTACTAAATGTCTTGGCAAATCACGTTTCACTAGTAATTTTTCTATCAACTAGGTTACTAGTGTAATCTGCATCTGAATTTCTTTTTCACTCAAAATTATCACTAATTGAATTTGATGGACCAGACCATGAAGTATGCAACAAAATATCTCAAAATCAATTTTAATAGCTTTTTAAATGATATTCACTTGAATTTGAATTGAAGCCATGTAAATAATCAAAAATCGTGAATATAGAGTCAACCGTGAAATAATCAAATCTATTTTCATCCAATAAAACACTATCATTGATACAAACTAATATATATATGAAGTAGCTCAAAGATTCTAGAGATTTTTATAGTGTTCTTGGCATAAGAATATAATTGGCCAATAATAAGTCAGAATCATTATCATCAATTATTTCTTTATCAATAACTGGCTGAATTAAATCAAATCAGATATGTTGCAGATTATCATATTGATATATCGTTCAAGATGAATATACCATTACCTCTTTTACCTTTACGATATTTTTTTTTGGTTGTTGCCCATTGTGATTCTGTCACCTTTGTACTAGGCTGAGGAACTTTGCTTTGACGCTCGTTGTGTCCTTGGAACAGCCAGAATCCAAATAACACTATTGTTGTTCCTTAGCCTGCCACCACACCTACACGATATAAGGTTTTTGTGACCTATTTGTTTTTATAGGTCCATTGTTGTTAGTGGTAGAATATTTTGAAAAATAATTTTGTGGGGACCCAAACTATTTATATATGTTCCTTTTGGCATCCAGATTTGTTTAAATTTGAGATATTTTATATTTGTGCCTTTTGGAACCCAAATCGGTATAGTTTTTACGTGTTTAGGTCTATACCAACAATTATTTTGATTGTGTCCAAATTTTCTACAAATTATGCACATTGAATTGACTTGATTAATTTTTCCTTTACCAGGTTCAGATTGATTATATCCAAGTCCTTGTCTAACTGTATTAACAGTTTGTTTCCCCAAGAGCATATTCAACGATTTTTCACTTTTGGAAAATTTATCTAAAGTCGTCGACGGTTGTTGGACTTGTGTTTTGAGAGATTCATTTTCGTTTAACAATTGTGTGCACCTTTAATAGAATTTTCTCTTCTTGTATTTTCACTTTCTTTCAAAACCAGAATTTCATTTTCAAGCTTTTTAGTTATGTTTTCTGTTTTTTAATCTCTTCTTTGAATGTTGGACACTTATCACACTTAGGGCACTTGTTTTGATAGTTTTTAACTAATTGTTTGAGCTGTTCATTTAATTATATCAAAATATCTTTTTGTGACTCAAGTTTAGCATATTTTTCCCTAAGTGTTCAAAACAGCCATTTACTTCGTGGAAATATATAAGTAATTCTGAGCGAGTAAGTTGTGATACCTTGCTTGGCTCATCATCATCGCTATCAGTTATATCACTTCGAAGGCACAAATCAGCTTTCTCGCTGTCACTACTATCGCTTTTATTCCACGTGGCTGCAAAAATTCTTCTTTTTTACTTCTTTTCTTTGTCAAGTTGAATTCGGGGATAATTGGGCTTGATATCACTGGGTTTGTTGCACTTGTGACGAATGATCCTGTGTTCTTCTGAGTTGTCTAGTGCTTTGATTACTCTGCTTTTCAATTGTTGATTTGGAGCTGGATTTCCGTATTTGTGGTTCCACTTTTTGAGTCTCCTTATTAGTAGCGCCAGCTCAGCTGCTTCATCATCGTCATCCTCATCACTACTGTTTTCTACCAATCTTGTTAAGCTCATTTCTTTAACTGAGTCGATTGAGGATGATTTCTCATTGCTTTTAACTTTTGCACCATATATTGCATCAAAAGCATTCCAGATTTCCGGTGCATTTTCGCAATGAGAGATAAAGTTAAAATTATCTTGATTAATATGAGAATATAATGTATGCATAGCAAGAGCATTAATCGAGATAATTTTCTTGTCGGTTATATCACACCCATTTTCAATAATATTCCAACATTTAATATTAACATATTTCAAACAAAATTCCATTTTTAATTTCCAATTTAAAAAATTTGTTCCATCAAAAACAGGAGGAATAATATTGGAACGACCCTCAACAAAAGTAGCCATTTTAAAAATTCAAATTTTTAAAACAAAAATTGGTTTTTGTAAAACAAAAATGGCTTTTGCACCTAGCTCTGATACCACTTGTAGGATCAATTTCACCCTAGAGGGGGGTGAATAGGGTGATACTGATAATTATAAATATTAGTTGCGAAAGCTTATAAAATTGTTTTAACACATATAAATCAAAAATATAGCGTCGCAGATAATAGCAGAATAATTAATTCAGAAATAGAACGACACAGAATTTACCCAACTTCGGCAAAACCCTGCCTACGTGCTGCCCCCAAGTTTCTACTAGAAATTAAGTAGTCACACGCTTACACACGTAAACTCACAACACCCGCTACTGACTAACCTAACTCTATGCTCAAAACCCTGCCACAACTCAGCCACTGAGTTGCAAATTCTCAAACTACGCCACGTAGTTTGTCCCCTAGTCACACGACTAGAAATTACGAATGTTTAGAATTGAAATACAAATTTAAAACAATTAAAAAACAAAACACCCCTAATTTTTTAAACTAAAACCCTTATAAACTTAAAACAAAAGGCCGACTCCTTTTTCCCTTTTTATATTATTTGGCCCGTTCCTTTTGTTTGAGATAATGGCGGCTCTGTTTTTCGTTCGTTCCTCTTTCTTCAAAAATTAGGGTTTTCGTGTAATTCGAAGAAGCCGATTTTAATTGCTCGATTGAATAGATGATTTGGCGTTCCTTTTCTATCGACCGATGGTCTCTGCTAGTTACTTCGACTGCTTTGAATTGATTGAGTTCGAGAAGGCTTCGGTATGTTATTTTTTCTCTTTTTCTTTTCTGATTTAATGCTTGAACTCAATTGCGAAATGCCGATGATGATCTATGGGTTTATATATGGATTCGATCTCCTTTATTTGCGTTCGTCTGAGTTCTTCAACATTGTGCTTCGGCCATTAGATTTCGTTTGGATGTTGATGATTTCTCTGACTTTTTCAATTCACGCGGTTTTGAACCGTGACTTGGTTCGATTCCTTGATTCCTTGGTTATCACGGCACCGTTGAATTTCGTGGCCACCACGGCTTGGTTTGCATTTGACTTCGGTCATATGATTTTGTGTATCGGCTGTGAGAAAAAAAATTGGCTTTGGCCAACGTGTTCATCCTTGTAGCATACTTGACTTGTTCGAAACGTGTATCTTGATTTTGATTTGATTTTGTCTCTGCTGCATATATGTATTCCTGTGTTCATGCCTGTGACCATTCATGTTGTTTGCATTGGGTTGATATCATGTTGAACTGTTCGGTTGCATTTGTAGTTTGACATAGACTTCATGATGTTACGTTCTGTTGTCTGGTGGCATTTGATCTTGATGTTGTACTTCACTGTGTTCATTTGTCCGCACTTTTATTCATGATTTGGTCCACTGCTGTTTCGTTCATCATTGTTGTAGCATGGTTTACATGTGTGCACATTGATGTTATATGCATTTGTTGAATTGTTTCACCGATGCATCACTTGTTTCCATTCACTTGAAATCAGTTGCATTCGTTTGGTTTGGTGCGGTTTCATGTTGCCACCTCTATTTACTTTCACCTTCATTCTGCTGTGTCTCTGTATTGGTTTCATGTGTTGCTTCATGTATTGCTTCCCTTGTATTTGCAGTTTTTAGTTATTTGGTTCTGGCCATATCTTTGGTGCACTTGTGTTGTTTGGATTCGCTCTACTAGTTGTAGTGCATGATTCATGTATACACATTTTGTAGCTGGACTTGATCTTGTTTCAGCTGCCATCATGTGCATGCTGAGTCTCGTGACATTGTCCGATATGCATTTGATTTTCTTTTTCGAATTACACTTACGTTGAAACCAGCTTGTAGCTCAGATTTGACCTTGTGCTGAAAGTTTTGACATTATATTATTGCACATGAGTTGAATCCGATATTTTGGGTTTGATCCGCGCTCACCTGTCCCTGTAAATTTATCAAGTGTATATATCGGTGTGCACAGCCTTGGGGCATATACAGTGATATAATGTGTATGTCACAAGCTATTCGTGTATGATGAATTGAAAATTAAATGATAATGAACAACCCAAATAACGGAGGCAAATATTATTTTCAAAATTCACCTTTTGTTTTATACTGCAAAAATATTTCCTTTTCAATTTTACTGCATCAATATTTATTTTAGCAGATTGCTCAGATGCTGGATTTAATTTGGAGTGAAGTTGAGGATAAAATATGAGTTGAGTGAATGAGTGATGTGTAGTGAGATCAAATGTAAATGTGAATCGTAATGTAATCAAAGTTGTATTATATATATATAGCGAGAGCTTGAACTTTGTACTATTCAAAGATTGTAATAAATATTTGTTTGAATAAAATTTCTGTTTGAATTCAAATTCTGTGTTATTTATTTTTATTCAGAAAATATTTATTTAATCTATGAAAAATAAAATAGTACATTAACAAATACTTTCACATGAATATATATATATATATATATATGTTTATTATCATCAAACAAAAATCATATAATCGCATATTTAACAAACATAATGGTACCTATGCTAGCTAAGGTTTATATTATACTTTCGGAAGGTTTTATGCACTATGCACTAATAATAATATCAAAGGAATTTTGCGTAGTAAGCATGTTTGACTATCATAAGGAGAAATATCACCCAAGTGTGCGATTGCATTGTGTGTGTGCCGGTAGGCCTTATGGTAGTTTCATTTTCCAATAAGCATTGCGGATTTCATCTTTAAAATCTTTCATTGGTTATTTTAAAGATAAGACTATTTTTGTTTGATCACACCAATTCCACGACTAACCTGGAGTTTGTTGTTCCCTTTCTAAACTCTGGATGCCCACAATTTTCCAACCGGGCAGTCTAGAGTTAGATTTCAGATAATCGGCTAGTAGATGTAGATTCGGTAGCTTACAGCCTTCTGTTGGAATTCTTTTAAGTTTTGGTCTTCGGAGTTATTGCAGTTTGGCGATCGCATCGATGACTAACCTTGCTTAGTTAGCGTGATGATGGTGGTTCGAGCTTGCGCTTGGATATCACTACTTTTGGATTGGAGATCTTCTGGGGCATTGGATTGGAATGCGGTTTCGGATTCTTTCTTTCTCTCTTGGAGATCATGTTGGAGTTATCTCTTCCATTGTTATCTTTCCCCCATTATGTATTGTCTCTGATATTGTTGTAACCATATTATATCAACTATTGTATATCAATGATATTATTCATTTTCTTCCGCTATGTTGTTGTACATAATGTGTTATAAGCTCCGACGAATCGGATTTGAATGTTTGAATCTGCAGCATTCGAATACGAGTGAAGTTTGGATGCTGATTTTCGAGTGCGAAAATCTGGGTCGTCACAATTTATGGGCGAACAAACCAATCATATCTGTTAGAATAAAAATGATAAAATCCATGTCGTTCGATCAGGGTTTAACCGTAGCCGTCATGCTCTCAACCAGTCAACCACTCCTCTATAGGCGGTCGACCATTAATGAGTTGACTAGCCTAAGGAGGGGATCGATTGTTGGGGTCCATGAAATTATTATTATATATTCCTTTTTAAATATTTTCGCCCTGAAAACTTCAAACGCTAATAACTTCTTCGTTTGAACTCCTATTGCAAAACTCTAAATATGAAAGTTGCTCAGAAAATCATCACAAATGCAATGTGCAAGTTATGTGACCAAATTGTAATGTTTCCTCAAATTTTGATTTTTGAGCTTTAATAATTTTTTAATAATTACCATTAATTTTATGGGGCGTTCCAGCTTTAAAGCTAGGCTTTTCCACCAGGCTAAAAGAAGGAAGGAACAATAGTCCATGGTGGAACAAGTAATAACACAACATGTCAATAACCAGTTGATATGAGGTATCTTCTATTTTAAATGACTTTATATACTTACACGTATACTTTTGGTTATTTATGGTCGAAAATTATTTGTTTTTGAATATATATATATCTGTGTGTGTGCGTGCGTGTACGTATGTGTATATGTTTGTATGTATATATGTACGATTCATATTAAAAATCATTTATTTATTTCGACCAAGTAAATTAAATAATATGAGTTATATTAGCTCAGCTGGTAGAGCACGTGGCTTTTAACCACCTGGTCGCGGGTTCGACTCCCATAAGCAGCGCTTTGCTATTCTTTATGCAACATTATGTATTTCTTATATCCTTTTGACCATCACTTGTTTTCTTGCTTTTGTATTATTACCTTATGCCAAAAAGCTCATTTTTGAGTATTAATCTATTTTCCCTAAAAAAGGTATTAAAATAATATATTATTCTTTAATATATATATATATATAGTTATATATATATATAGTTATATATATATATAACGCTTTTGCCTTAATTAAATAAATTGAAAGAAATTCCTTTTAGATTTTATAAGAAAAACAGACTCTTTGGTTTTTATAAAAAAACTATACATACATGCATATTTTTTTTGAATAAAACACACACACACACACATATATATATTATTTATTTGAAAATAATGGGTCAAAATGTTTGAAATCTAAATATATGTATATATCAATTTCTTATGTCCTTTACATCATCACTTGTTTTCTTGCTTTTGTATTATTACCTTATGCCAAAAAGCTCATTTTTGAGTATTAATCTATTTTCCCTGAAAAAAGGTATTCAAATAATATATTATTTTTTAATATATATAGTTATACAAATATAACGCTTTTGAATTAATTAAATAAATTGAAAGAAACTCCTTTTAGATTTTATAAGAAAAACATCCTCTTTGGTTTTTATTAAAAAACTATACATACATGCATATTTTTTTGAATAAAACATACAAACACACACACACATATATAATTTATTTGAAAATAACGGGTCAGAATGTTTGAAATCTAAATGTATGTATACACCATTATTTAATAAAATTTTATTTAAAATACTTCTGATGAAATTTTTATTTTAAAACACTCTTTCATATAACCAAAGAAATTTAGTTTATATGCATTGTCGAACACACACAAGCACACACATATGTATGTATGCATGTGTGTGTATTCGTATAACTTCATGAACATGCACAAATATAATAAGGAGATATTACTGATATTACATGCTTATTTTATGATCAAAATCATAATTGTCACACTGATAAACATACACACGCATACACATACATATATACATATGTTCTATGTCATTTGTTCATAAATGTCTTAGTTTAGCTAACATCATATACAATATTCACTATGTGAACTTGAATTTCCATTAAACAAAATATAACAAACCAAGTCATAAATTAAAGGTAAATTAATCTAAAGATTTTTAAGTTCTAACAAAAAAATATAAACCAAAATAAAATGAAATTCATATCAAATAATAAACTTCTTTTTTAGAAAATATTCACTAAGGATGATTTAGTTCAAAATAGTTATTCATACGAACGTTATGGCATGCACTTCGTGAGTAACGATGATGCACACTTCGCGCGTAATTTTTTTTTTACAAATTGTGAATTTTTAACTCATTCAAAATAAATATGTTTTGCACAAATATTTAGCAATATTTTTAAGTTTAAATGATATGCAGTTAGTTTTAATTTTTCTTTCTAAATTGCAACATCTAATTTTTTATTAGTTTGAATTTTTATTTCTATTATTAAGTAATAAAGAATGAATTTAATTTTTTTATTGGCTTGATTTTTATTTCTGCTATTAGATATAGTAAAGAATGACTTTATGAAGAAAACTTATATGTTAGATCCTACTTTTAATTTATAATAAGATTTTGATAATATTTGTAGACGAGTGTGGTGAATTGGTAAAGAAAACTTATCTGATCCTATTTTTAAGTGATATTAATATTAATAATATTTATAGAGGGACGTTTTTGGCAGTTCATGTTGATGTGTAACATCAAAGGTAATACAACTATTAATGAAGAAGAAATATATTTCAAGGTAATTTAAAACTTCGCGGTCGGACCAAAAGATCGCGCTTCCAAGCCAACTATTAATAAAGATAACTACAAAACAAGACCTAGTGCAAATTTAATAAAAGAAAGTTTTCTAAAGTTCTCCCCTTTTAGACCATCAAAAATGCACCTGATCTAACACTTTGCAAGTTACTTATCAAACCAAGATATTGTGGTTCATTGACATGGGGGTTGCGATGAGCAACCTTCTTACCCTCGTATTATTTCCCCTGTTGGATCTCGTTTGGTTTTTTGAATGGAAAAGCATGTTTTCCCATTAGAATGTAAAGTAATATAGGAATTAAAAATTCCCAATAAGTTCTTAAAATTTCTCCTAGAAATATAATTTATTGAATGTAAGAAAAAACAATATGTTTTAGAAAGTTCAAACCATCGAAGTTGATAATGGTGAGTTTTCATGGAAGAATTTCACTTCTAAAATATTTAACAAAACACTTGATCATAGTCTACCTCATCAAAACAATGTTAGTCCACTTTATCCTTAGAAAGACGGAGAAGAAACTTAAGCATTGTTTGCAACTTGCCAATAAACATCTTATTAATTCTCACGAGATTAGTAAATTACTAGAGCTAAAAATCAATAAGATGAAGAGTAACTGAAGCTTA
Source organism: Allium cepa (assembly GCA_030765085.1). NCBI lineage: Eukaryota > Viridiplantae > Streptophyta > Magnoliopsida > Asparagales > Amaryllidaceae > Allium > Allium cepa. The sequence goes on along the minus strand of CM060939.1, from coordinate 769,369,358 downwards.
TGCAATTTTTCATTGCTAGATTATCACAATTTAATGCAACGGTTACATAAATTATCGAATTTATTATTTCTTTTATTCTAAAAGTTGATTTCTCATTTCTTGGGTCAAAGTAGAATAAGCACCATTGGAAGGATGTAATCATAAGCTACAAAAGGCTCGAACATTTCTTTATGTGTGGGTGTGTTGATAATTCCTAAGTCATTTAGGGCCCTCCTACTTTATATAAGGAAGTGCCCTCCTTAAATAATCCCCATCCGTGTACCTTTGATGTTTTGAGCTATGGGAATACCCACTTTAACATTCTTGTAACTTCTTTTGTAACTTTAGTGAATAAGTATCCTTTTGTTCTATTCGTCTTATCTATGTTAAATTTTCTTTTACATTCTTATATTAGTTTGTAATTCTTTTCTATTATGAAACACGATGTAGAATTTCATTTTCCTAAATTCTTTCATGGGATATGCTTAATTCCCATGATGTATCAACATGATTATTATGATGGATTTGAGCTACGATGATTTGATGTTTAAATACTATTGAAACACTATTGTAAACCAAAACCTTTGATAAAGTTCCTTCAAATTTGAAAGCAACTTTTGGCTTCTTTCCTTGGAAGATCCTTTTGAAATTTTAAAGCACGCTTTGACATATTCTTTTTGAAGGTAATTGTATGATCTTGAATCGTTCTCTTTTGAAAAATCGCCTTACCAGAATAAAATTAATCAGCATAGGACTTTAGTTTGATTTATGATTGCTAAATCAATCATACTTTCTCTTCCGATTGATTGCTTCTACCAAAAGCGAGATGAGGGATTGAAGGCTTGCTTGGATCGTTCCATCGGTCTTTTTAATATTTGAATAGTTGCTTTAGAATATAAGGTATCGCCATAACTTTTTGGTTTATAAAGAATGAGTTAACTAAGACCATCATTTATATAAAAAATTAAAATGCATAATCTTTATAGTGAAAACTTCAAAAAATTGTTCATTCAAGAAAATCAAAAAGTTTTTGTTAAACAATTCTAGCTTTTAAAATACAATAATAGATTATGTTTTGTTTTATCATACACTGATAATATTTTTATCATTTAAGATACAGTAAAATTGTTTATATACAACATAATATATAAAGATTTACTATAAAGATAAATTAATTGGTATAATACTATCTTTTCTATTTAATTTTTTTATTTTTTAACGATAAGTAATTTTGTCATATTTGAAATACATTGATATCTTTCTATGTTTCAGGATAAAGTAACAGGAGATAAACAGAATTCGACAGTAAACATATATATATATATATATTTAATTAAAAATGATAACTATTTATTTTTTTATATACAACGGAAAATTAATTGATCTTAATAGTATTATGTCCAATGATAATATGATAGTTTGTTTTATCGTTTCAAATACAATTGCAAAATGATAAAGTAATAAATATTTTTATCATATCTAATAAAATGACAAATTACAAACACTTCGCATTCAATGATAAATGATAAATTTTTATATTTATTTTGTAAAATGATAAATGCCAATATATATTTTTCTCAAAAAATTGGTATTTTATTGCTAAAATTCACATGCCACTGAAACCCTATTTTCTTCCATCATCTTTCAACTCTGGGTAGTTGGCAGTCATTCCTTTTCCTAAATAGTTTAAGGGATGATAGTTTTCCAAATACCATTTAAGAATTAGCACTTAAAATATAAAATGGTAGAAACTTCTGTATATGATCCTTCATTGTCAAATTGATGCTTCCAACCGTGGGAAAGAAAAAAGGGGAAAGTTCCTCCAAAATGGTACAAACCCCTAGGAGATGCTCTTATCTTCGCATTTTCCCACACCGCTTCACATACAGCTTGAAAAAATGGCGATCTTTGTAAAACCAAAACAAATCGTTCCACTTCATTTTGCCTCAATTTCCTAGCTGCCTTGTAGATTTCTTCTTAGATAATCAAGCCATCCGATGAAGTTTTGGAGAGAGATTGTCGCAGTACTCTCAGAAACTACTAGAAGTCATTACCTACCAATAGATCCAACTCCAGTAGATAATGAAGTAAGAGCTTTTGCAAAACATTGCAGATCTAGACGCAGCTGACCAGAGAAGCTCACACACATATAGAGATGAGTGAACTGCGTTTTTCTACGACCACTATTCTCAGATAAGTTCAAAATTTCTACAAAACCAACCTCCTTCACTACTTTCTTCTATACATAATTTGGATTTGGGAATAATCATTTTACAGTTATTTATTATTAGATCTATTCTGATAGTTATGGCAAGTGTTTATTTTGAAAAGGTCTCTGATTACGTTCAACCCAAATATGTCATACTGTTGTACTAATTGCGGCATCTAGTAGATTGAATAGAAAACAATTTGGTAATTAAGAATTTGCTAAATATTCATTAGACTGCAAGTCTGCGACTATTTTGATGCTACTTGCCTGTAACATTCATTTCCGCTTTATTGTGTACACAATCTATTCGAAATACTCACATTTAAAGAATAAATGCTCACTTGTTTCCTCCTCCTTGTTACATAAATACATTTGGCAGTCTGAATGTTAAACCAATTTTTATTTATGTCTAGAGTATTTTTTATATTTAATGCTGCTAAATACAAATATATCGACATTTTTAGGGCATTGTTTGAATCCCGTATATGATGAAATTGGCATCGGTTCTCGAACTCCAATGCAGTTCCCTTACTGATTTTAAACTAAATTGACCATGAGATTGGGTTTACCTAACCAAAGTTCATTTTCCATATTCCTGTGAATGTGTGCTTCTTCCACCTGATTACAAAACCAAGGGGTAAATTGGAGTTGTTGGCGCACCGTTCTCCATTTACAATATGAGTAGACACTTCTTTATCAGTACCATAAATTATTACTGGTAGATTTTAAACTTCAGCAATAGTTATTTCTTATATTCTTTACTTTAGCTAAACACCTTTGCTGAAGAAAAGCTTCGATTTTCGTTAATTCAATGCTAGACCAGCTTGCTTTTCTGGATTTTGCATTATAATTTTAACTATAGTAACATTTTCCATATATGCTTTAGCAAAGACCAAAAGGTCATTTATGTACAGTAAGTGGTTGGTGACTAGATCATATTTGTATATTGGAGTTAAATTGCCTTTCAAATACTCTAAGTCAAACATAATGAATAGTACTCTATAGTGTTAAATTTTGGTGATACAAAATCACAAATAGAGGGAAATAAATATGCAAAAGAAAGAGAAGATTTTGTTTCCTCCAATTAATAGGCATATTTGACTATGTTTATTTCTCTCTCTAATTGGCTAATCAAATTATATTTCTCCATCTAATGTTAACTTGGGCATTAAGTAATTGATTATATAAATAAAGACTAGAAGAGAGGGTAAAAGTGGCGATGGAAAATCTTTTTGCTGATTTTCTCCTCATCATCTTTGTTCTTTTTCTCCAACAATTTTAGCAATATAGATATTTGCTCCCTTTCTCAATTTGTTTATTGATTCAATGGTATTTTATTTACTTCGGCTTTGTTCTAATAATTATAAACAAATTCTTGGTGAATCAATAAAGTGGGTGGTTGGGTGGAATATTTTGTGTTATTGTGTTTTGATTTCAATTCCATCTTATTTTCAATCCAAGTTATCTCTTTGTGGTTTGGGTGACAAAGATCCATTGATAAAAGCTTCCGCAAAGCGCTACTATTTTCATAACAGTTTGGTATCGGAGCACAGATCATCGCAAAGCTTAGAGTAATTTTGGTTTGAAAAATTATTGATATCAGATATGATTTCGTTTTCATATATGGCTATCTTGTATGGAAAAATTAGGGTATTTGGAAGCCTAAGATGGAGGATGTTCTGTACCTCAATGATCTTCATGATCCGATTGATGGAGATGGAAAGAAGCCCTGTGATGTAGACGAGGGAAAATGGAAGAAGATGGATAAGAAGGTGATTTCTTTGATTCACCAGATGATTCATTTTTCCATCATGTGGCTAGTTGTGAATCCACGAAGGCTTTGTGGGGCAAGTTGGTATCTTTGTATGAGTCAAAGGTGCTACTAGTAAGGCTTTTCTGGCTCGAAAGTTGGTACAACTGAGATTAGATGAAGAGAAGTCTGTTGCAGAGCATTTGAATGAATTTCAAGATGTAATAAATCAATTGGCAAATATGAAGGTCAATTTTGATGATGAGTTACAGGCTCTTTTATTAATGAGTTCGCTTTCAAAAAGTTGTGAAACTTTGGTTGTTTCATTGAGTAATTCCAATGCTAATGGAACTATCTCTCTGGAAATTGTTTGAAGCACTCTTTTAAATGAGGAGCTTAGAAGAAAAGGGTCAGGTATGAAATCAATTCAAAGTGAGGCATTGGTGGCAAGAGACTCAAAGAAAGATACAATTTGGTAGAAGAAGGACGCTAATGGTAAAGGTGTTATAACTTGTTATTATTGTAATAAGAAATGTCACATACGCAGCAAGTGTTATTCTTATAAAAGAGATCAAAAAAGTATGTGCATGGTGATACTAGTATTGATGCACATGGAGGTTTTGCTGAAGGTACTAATAGTGATGCTTCTTGTGATGTCCTCTTTAGTGAAAATAAGCCTTGGAAGATGGATCCGGGAGCAGTTTTCACATTTGTAGAGATGTGAATTATTTTTCTTCTTATGAGAAGAGTGTCGGCATGATTAGGACAGCCAATGGAGAAGAACTATCGATTTATCATATTGGATCTATCTGATTTCATATGCATGATGGTGTGGTTAGAGAAGTCTCTGGAGTGAGACATGTACCCACTTGTTCGCATAATCTTATTTTTCTCAGTCGGTTGGGTCGCCGTGGTTGCACTTATGAGACTCAAGGTGGAGTATTAAGAGTGAAGAAAGGTGGTCATGTAAGATGAGAGGAGTAGTGGAAGAAGGAAACCTTTGTAGCTTGGTTGGTTTTGTAGTTGACAATGGAAAATGAGTGATGATTGAAGCTCCTAGTCCACAGCAAGGTGGAAAGGTTGATTTGGCCACTGCTTATGATTTTAGCATTGAGAATCATATTTTATAAAGGGGTCTTCATGTTGATGATGCTCGAGGGATCAACAGTGATCAACTAATGAGCTTAGATCGAGTGGTAGATGGATGTTCAATTGCAAAATCCACAAAGATAAGACAGATATCTTTGTGGTATTACAAACGTTTTTTAGAACGGATTTGTGTGGTGCACCACATGTGGGAGATGCATCACTTACAGACGGTGGGTGAGGTTTGTAATTTTGTGTGGTTGAGATATAAGGATTTTTGATAGATCTAGATATGGCATTCTTGATATGTTGGAGATATGTGATTTTGCATCAAGGTGAAGTGTTAAATTTTGGTGATATAAAATCGCAAATAGAGGGAAATAAATATGCAAAAGAAAGAAATATAAGATTTTGTTTCCTCTAACTAATAGGCATATTTGAGTATGTTTATTTCTCTCTCTAAATGTCTAATCAAATTATATTCTGCCATCTAATGTTAACTTAGGCATTAAGTAATTGATTACATAAATAGAGACTAGAAGAGAGGATAAAAGTGGTGGTGGAAAATCTATTTGCTAATTTTTCTCTTCTTAATCTTTGTTCTTTTTCTCCAACAATTTTAACCATATAGATATTTTCTCCCTTTCTCAATTTGGTTATTGATTCAATGGTATTTTGTTTACTTTAGCTTTGTTTTATTAATTATAAACAAAATCTTGATAAACCAATAAAGTCGGTGGTTGGGTTGAATATTTTGTGTTATTGCGTTCTGATTTCAATTCCATCTTGTTTTCAATCCAAGTTATCTCTTTGTGATTTGGGTGACAGATATCCGTTGGTAAAAGCTTTCGCAAAGCGCTACTATTTTAACAACACATAGCTATTGCAAATGAATATGGGAAGAGAGGATCTCCCTATTTGAGACTTCTGTTGCAATTAATGAACCCACATGGAGACCCTTTGATTGGTGTAGAATAGGTAATTGATGAGATACATACATAAATCAGATTTTTTTTTTCAAAATCTATCAATGTTAGCTTGTGACAGATAAATTCTCTGCTAACATTACCATATTCTTTTTGCAAATCCACTTTGAGGCATAGGTTGTTAGAACCTCTCCCAATGAAAGTTCTAACCGTTTTGTAAAGTAGAAAATTTAGCACTTATGTTTCTTCCTCGAATGCATTTTGATTATGAGAAACCAACTCATTCAAATACTCTTTAATTCTATTGCAAATGACATTTGTAATTATTTTATAAATTACTTTGCCATATGAAATAGGCTTATAATCTTACGGACTGAGAATTTTCTTTTTTGGCACAAATGTACTGAAAGTATTATTTATTTCATTGGTAGACTGACCATTATAAAACATGCCTTTGATTACTATGGTCTACTCTCCTTTTGTCATGTCCCAATGGTTTTTATTGAATTTTGCCCTAAATCTATCAGGCCCTAGACTACTATTTTGATAAATCTGGAATGTTATTGCTTTAATTTTTTTGTCGGTAATACCAACCTCCAATTTAACTCTTGCTTGGTCAATTAGATTTTTCTGCGCAAAATTTGTGGAAAGTTAAAATTAATGCTTTCAAAATTGTATAAATTAGAAAATAGTCCACTGCACTACCTTGAAGTTGATTGTTATTGGTTAGGCGATTACCAATTTATCATGACTGTGTAATAGCTGCTTATTTTTTTTTTTTAGTTTTGTAGCAGTGATATGTGTGTATGGCTCGGCCTAGGTCGTTCGGCAAGTGCCGCTTGGCCAAGGGTGAAAGGTCGTGCATGTCTTGGCCTAGGTGGGTCAGCCAGGATAGTTCTGTTGGGCCTGGTTCAGCTTTGGTGGTTCGGCCTCGATGGGATCGGCAATGGAATAGGTCGGTCGTGTAGGGTCGGTCCAAGGGAGTAGGTCAACATCGTCACAAGACTGGGTGGGCAGCATGAGTGGTTCGGCATCGCAAATGGGTCGACAATTTGAGTGGACCGGCATGTTGAAGTGGCTCGGCAGGATGGTATGGCTCGGCAGGATGGTATGGCTCGGTAGGATGGAGTGGATTGGCGCGTTTACTACTTCGAGTCCCAGCTTCATTTACTTCGTGCCGCAGATATGCATACTTCGGGTCATCGCCTACAAAATATCAGGTTGGCATATTCTAAACTCAGGGCCGGTCATGGTGTTGAACCTGGCTATGGTCTTGGTGGGCCCGGACTACTCAGGAAGTCTAGTAACTCAGGTTTTGCCTATAAATATAGCATATGGGGCTTCATGAAAGGGATCTCTCCATTCCGCTTCCCTTCTTCTTCTCGATTAAGGATACTCTGCCATTGTTGTTTTAAAAACTCTGGATTGTAATTTTAAATGTTTCGGATATCAATAGAAAGGAAATTTATACAGTGGACGTAGGCTGGAGTTAGCCGAACCACCATAAATCCCGTATTATTACTGCTTTCTTTTTAATTTGTATTGCTCTTCACATTCATACTCTCTATATACATTCTATCTGTGATTATGACTATGATTTCGTGCTTTCATCTAGATTTGGGTGTTAGTGACCAACTTTGGCGCTTTCACTGAGAATTGAACTCAGGGATTTAGAAGCTTGGATTTTGGATTTAAAGGCTTATGAACATGGATTCTAGAGACTATGGCAAAACAATCAATTAGGAGACAGGATGGAAATAAGTCAGCAAGAGGGGAGTTAGGAGGCTTCCTCCGGAGCTAATCAAGCCTCCATCTACATCATCAAGGATGAGATGTAGGTCACGATGAATTCCATGCGGGAACAATTGAAAAGGAAAGAGGAAATGATGCACATTTTTCAGACAATTTGGACAAGCAGGAACTACAGGAGCTCAGATCCATGGAGCTGGATCAGGAGGACTCAACCGACAAATAGAGGGAGTGGTTCAGCAGGAGGCAGCCCTCAATCAACAAACAACTATCAATCCAGATGGAGCCAGACTCGAGGGCATGCCGCTAGGTAATGCTGGACCAACCCAGAAGGGATACCCAATGACGCGGCACAGCCCGACGCTAAGAGGAATTAGGAATGCGTGATGAGGAGTATTTATTGGAATTCCCTTAAGGACTTGCAGGGCGCTTAGGAAGTGTAGATAAGGGGCAACCCTTGATAGGTAACACTGGATTGGCTGACATCATCAGGCGAACTATTCGCAGAGGTCTGACAAACTGGGATTTGGAGGGAGCAAACAAAAGTCCTTTTACCTATAACATTAGGGTGGCTAGGAATCCACCCGAGTTCAAGCTACCCACTTTGGAAGTATACAACAGTAATACAGATCCCACTCATGGTTTTAGATCTCCTAGTATATCGCCCAAGATCTCCTTTTCATACTTAAAGAAGACGAGACAACAAATCTCCTCCATATCTCCCTCGACACTCATCTCATCCAAGATATTCAAATCTCATCCGAAAAATGGACCAAAATCTCAATCCGAGATCTCACTCAAAATTCTATGTTTTTGTTATTTTGCATAGTATTTTTTATTTTCATATCGATTCAAAAGAAACTAATCAATCCAATTATAATTTTCCAAATTCTTGAATATTCTTTACTTTTTATCTTAATGAGTCACAGCGAAAGGCGTCACTTTTTTATTATGCTCAAATAAAATGATATTATTCAATCATTACCAAATCAATTAAGCTAATCAAGCTACTACCCTTCTAAAAATATTCATTTTTCCATGTAAATCAAGTATGTTACCGTTTTTATTTTTACTAAGAAAGTTATAACAGTTAAATAAGTTTTTAACACATTAATTTTAGACATACAAGTACATCCGAGATATTCCCAAGATGCGTTATAAGACCAGAGATGTCAATCCGAGATGTACACCTGATATGCACTCATCTCGTCCAAGATCTCCCCCGATACGAGATAACTTGTGTAAAAATTTCGAGACGAAATGTGACCGAAATACGATATTTTAAACTTTGATCCCACTGACCACTTGATGAGGTACACAAGGCACATGGAAATGTTGGGGGAATCAGAGGAGGTTACAGATCGGTATTTCCCCATGTACTTGATCGATATAGCTGTTATGTGGTTCAGAAAACTAGAGGATGGATCTATTGGAACACGGATAGAGCTGGTGGATAAGTTCTTGAGATAGTTTCGAGTCCACATAAAAAGGCTGAAGAATGTGATGACTCTAACATCAGTTAAGCAGAGGGCAGATGAATCGCTTAGGACTTTTTTAACTCGGCTTAATGCAGCAGTTGTCTTGGTGGATCAGCCGGATCCATCAATGGTTCTGATGGCGGCGGTGTTAGGAGTCAGGGATAATTTAGATCTCAAAGTGTCATTGATACGGACCCGCCAATGGATCTCGGGGAATTCTTTCACGAATCTGGGAGATTTATTCGATATGAGGATGCATGTTTGAATATGAAATCATGGAAAGTAAACATGGCTAAGGATGGAAGACCGTCCGTTGAGAGCTCAGGTAAAGATAAGGATAAAGGGAAGATGAAGCGCTGGGGAGAACCAAAATTCTCCACTTACACATGGTTAAATGCAACATTGGAACAGATATTCTTGGATACTCGGGATTGCCTTCCTTATCAAAGGCTGGTAAAGAAGGAACCCTCAGAACGCAAAAGGGCATCAGGAAAGCATTGTCCCTTTCATGACCTGGACAGGCATGAGACTAATAGTTGTCGATATCTAAAGGATATAATCGAGGAGCATGTAAGGAATGGCCAGTTGTAACAATATGATGAAACTCGAAATGCGGCAGTGGAACAGGAGCAGCCACCGCCTACCCTGAACGACGATGGCACGAGGCCTAGGAACGCCGGCCAGTTGGTCGTCAACTAATCGTGATGGTTTGGAATAAGTAACAAATTCCGAGGAAAGTTCTAAATCACTTACTCATGTACGGGGTCGGAGATAACCCTTAGGCATGCTCTGAGATGATGGTTTGCCGAGACGTTCTAGATTGTGAAATCAATTTTTTTCTTTTGGCTTGGTCATTTTCTTTTTCTGCTTTGATTTTTGAGTTCGGTTTGAACTTTCGGTTTTTTGGTTTGGATTTTGGTTTGGATGCTTGATTTTTGATTTGGATTTTGATTTGAACTTTTGATTTGGATTTTGATTTGAACTTTTGATATGGATTTCTGGTTTTATGGTTTGAATCTGGGTCTTAGATTCAATTTTGATTGACTTTTATCTAGTTTTTGGCTAAAAGATCATTGAGTATGGACTATGCTCGGAAAGGGTCCGGAGAGACTAGGACTCGGGTTAGGACTTAGGCCCTATATGACATATCGCTTACTATCATAGGTTGTCGAGTATAGACTATACTTGGTAGGGGTCCGGAGCAATCAGGATTCAGCTTAATGACTTAAGCAACGACATTACTCAACGTTTAGGGACACTAAACCAGGAACACCATGACATTACTTGACATAGGTTGTCAGGTGCAGGTTACGCTTGGCAAGAACCCGAAGAGGTTATGGATTTAGATATTAGCGTTGAACAACTAAGAATTTGGGCATGGACATGGAGCGGTCCCGGATTTGGATATCGACCCGGAGAGGTCATGGATGTGGTCATTGGTTATTTGATATGGATGGATTAGAACTCGGTTGTCGGGTTTGGATGGATTTGGTTACTGGATAGGAATGGAATATCGACTCGGAGCAGTCATAAATTTGGATAAGAATACGGCAATAGCACTTGGATAAAATGGATTGGATTATGAATCGGAAGGTATGGCTATGGATAACATATGTACTTCAGCTATCGGATTTGAGGCTATTCAGAACACACCATCTAATAGCAAGGCATGTTTTGAGTGGCAAATGTTAACCTATCTTTTGGCAAGGCCGCAGAAAGGAGAATTTAACTATATCGACTACTCGTTCGTCGAGACTGGAATACATATGGTTTGAGCCAACTGAATGGATAGATAGTCCGTCCTGGATAGTTCGGTGTATATGGCTCGGCCTAGGTGGTTCGATAGGTGCCGCTCGGCCAAGGGTGAAAGGTCGTGAATATCTCAGCCTAGGTGGATCGACCAAGATGGTTCTGTCAGGCCTGATTCAGTTTGGTGGTTCGGCCTCGATGTGATCGGCAATGGAAAGGGTCGGTCGTATAGGGTCGGTCCAAGGGAGTAGGTTAGTGTCGTCACAAGATTGGTTCGGCAGCATTAGTGTTTCGACATCGCGAATGGATCGGCATTTCAAGTAGACCGTCTTATTGAAGTGGCTCGACAGGAGGGGGTGGCTCGGAAGGATAGGGTGGCTCGGTAGGATGGAGTGGATCGACGTGTTTACTGCTTCGAGTCCTAGCTTCATTTACTTCGTGTCGCAGATAGGCATACTTTGGGTCATCATCTAGGAAATATCGGGTCGGCATATTTTGAACTCAGGGTCGGTCGTGGTGTTGAGTCTAGATCAGCTATGGTTTTTGTGGACTTGGACTACTCAGGAAGCCCAATAACTCTGGTTTTGCCTATAAGTACAACATATAAGGCTTCGAGAAAGGGATCTCTCCATTCTGCTTCCCTTCTTCTTCCCTATTAAGGCTACTCTGCCATTGTATCTTTAAAAACTCTAGATTTTAATTGTAATTGATTCGGGTATCAATAGAAAGGAAATTTCTAGAGTGGACGTAGGCCGGAGTTAGCCGAACCACTATAAATCCTATGTTATTACTGCTTTCTTTTTAATTTTTATTGTTCTTCACATTTATACTCTCTACATACATCCTATCTGTGATTTGTGACTGGGATTTGTTGCTTTCATCTAGATTTGGGTGTTAGTGACCAATTTTGGCGCTAACAATTACCTTTATTTGACCATTTAACATTTGATTTTTGTTGATTTTAATGGCATGACCATGCATTGATGTTTACAAATTTTAAAAGGTTATCTTTGTACTCATTGACAAATTAGAGTGAAGGATTTATTCTCCTCCCTTATCTTTTCAATTAGGCACTGTAGACTATCTCTACTTTTACTCTACTCTTTTAGGTCCTTTTCAACTTATTTCGGTTTGCTCAAAAATTTAAAAAGTGGATTGCCAGTTGTAGGATGTAGCCATGCATTAGATATGACATTCCGCTTTCATTTTCAGTATTGCATAATAATCGCCATTCAAATCAAATGCACTTTACAACCACTTTTGCATGTTTTGAATTAAGTTTATGCTCAAGTAACATAATGATGGAAGATTTTTTTTCTGTTTTATGTTTTCTTTGACAACATATTTCCTTGTTGAAGAGCTTAACCTCCAAATATTCCATATAAGGAACGACATTTATTGATTCATACGGTGTACTCTCATTTTCTAAGCCAACAATGGTAGAGATGACTTAATCTTTTTTGACTTTCTTGCTTTAGTTTTGTTTTGAGTCACTAAGTTCAACCATGTAGGATTTTGAATTACCTCACATGGCACCATGGACTTGAATTCAAATGGGTTTCATCCATGGTATTAGGTTCTAGTCAAAACCACGAGATTCCAACCATCTCGACTCGGTTTCGGCCGGAGACAAGACGGGTTAGGTCAAAATTGAAAGTGTGCTATGGATCGTGTAATATGGATATACGATAATATAGAGTATAATGACGACAGCTATACAGTAAATAGTGTGGAATATAAAAACAGTATAATAAAAATAACAATAGTGATTTTTATACTGGTTCGGAGCTCCGTCCTTTGTCCAGTCCCAGATTCCTTCTAGAATTTCACTAGAACAACAACCCTCACTTAACTCGAAGGAACAGGTCTATACAACCCCTGAGCAGCCAAATAAGGACCTGAGCAGCGGAACAGGATTTTGCCTCAGCAGCCGAAGAGGACTTCACACGCCTGAGCAGTAGAACAGGACTTCAACAAATACAAAAGATTGTTTGACTTTTTGTGTTCTGATCACACGGATAAGTCTCTTTATAGTACACCCTTCCTATGATCTTCTCCTCGAGTATAAATATGTATATTTGAAGTTTGTGAAGATTAGAAAGGAATAGTATTGCTTAGAATATTGCTTAGAATATGATACATAAATCTAATTCAAGCAATAAGAATGTTGAGAATGCTGAATATTTGAGAGTATAGTCGCAAGAATATTCAAAGGAGCTAGATAACAGTGATAAGAAGATTAAGTAATGTGGAATGAAGTTAGAATATGTATTTATAATTGTTAAATAGCAGCGACCATTGGCGAAGAGTTTCGGTTGACGCGTCGCGTCCAAATCTCTATGTAGAGATTCGTAACTCTTCGTGAATGATCATGTCTTTTCAAAAAATATAGTCGTTATAGAAGTTCAGTCAACTAAGCCTCTGGGTCAGTCGACTAAATATTCAAATGATTTTTATTATATATTATATATATATTTATGCACCCATGCATGTTGCACAGATTCTTGCAGGTCAGTCGACTGACTTGATATTATCTGTGCAATTTGCAAGTTTACACAGGTATATAATATATATATATATATATATATATATTAGTGGAAATTAGCCACAAGGGTCTCTTAGCAAGTGCAATTAGTTTATAGGACACACAACTGAAATAATTACTTTTAAGGACAAAATGCAAAATAATTAGTTTCTAACGCCTGAAAACCTATGAAATTATGTCCTTGAAAGTAATTAGACTGCTGACTTTGTCCTTAAAAGTAATTATTCTTTTGACATTGGCCTTGAAATTAATTCTTGTGGATGTGTGTCCTAGAAACTAATTGGACTGCAAAGATTGTCCTTCTAGTGAAATGCCCCTATATATTATGTATGATTCTAACTTTAAAACTTTGATAACATATATATACATATATTATATATCTATAAATCATTTGAAAATAAGAAGATTATATATATAAGCTAATATATACGTAAACAAGGAGAGATCTTAACAATATTAACTTAAGACTCAAAACAAAATAATATAAAAGTTGATGCACCGATTTTGATGTCTTGTCTCTATGTAGTATAGTCGTAACAGTCGTCGAATCTGTATGTTGCAGTGATAGCTTCGTGTCATGAATCAAAACCAAGTCTCAACATTCTTCCCCTTTTTTGATTGATGACAACCTGTAAATAGATATAGATTTCGACTGTATAGAGTATAATTTGAATACTTACTCCCCTTGAATCTTTGGCGATATATATCCTACATTCTTAATGTTAGTGATAATTTTCTCCCCCTTTGTCATAAAGAACATGAATAATCGTATGATGCATGTATAGATATTCAAATCATAGCAATAAAAGAAACAAGCATTCATACATTGCAACATCACAAACATGAATTTTAAGGTAACAACATCATATATAAAACAAATAATATAAAAAATTGGCTATTTAGTACACGCCATGTTTTAGTGTTTTGAAATTAAAGATTAATGATTGTAGATCATAAAAAGAAAATACTAAGATAAGCAACAACTTAATCTATTATATGCTTACCCTATCATCATGAGAACTTTGACCACTTATATCAGCACCATCGCCTCCATTTCCACCGTTATTGCTACTACTCGCTTGATCAATGGAAGAGGAGGACCAAGTGAAGATGGGTTGTTTGCCCGGATCACCTAGTGTAGACGTGGAAGAGCCCGATGAACGCGAGATCTCTTTCCATAACTTTGTGAAAAATCCTTTCACTTTATCAAGCTTTTTGTCAACCCTCATGATATGTGCGTCAAGAATTTGTTGGTTACATCATATCATGGAAATAGACTCATGTGGACGAGGACCCGGATTTGGAATCATAATTTCATTTTGTTGACGAATAGTTGATCTTTGGCGAGTCGGACAGCGAGATGATGCTTTGCCTTGTTGTTGAGGTGATTGTTCTTAAGTTATTTGGCGTTGAGTCCATTCTTTCAAGGAAATGAAGAAGGAGGTCCAGCAACCGGTAATTTCATCAATGCTAGAGTACGGGAGTTTAAGTAGACGATAGTAGAGACAGGTGAGTCTGGTTTTGGAATCTCACATTCTTTTAGTAAGCGCATAATGTACTCACCGTAATATATGACATTCATGCGGCCATTGTTGAAACTTGAAAACTCAACAAGAATCTTGCAGTCTCCTCCATCATCTAACCGCGGTATCGTCTAAAAGCCATTGTTGGATTTGGTCGTCGGGAGGAGGTTGAGAGGATGAAGTTGCTTGACCTTTCCTTTTTGGACCCATTGAATTTGAGTTTTGAGGTTAAAAATTTGGTTTTTGAAGTTTTTAGGGTTGAGGAAAATTGAAAAATATGAAATAAAAGTGAAGAGTAAAGGTGAATTTAGAGGATAAAAGGTGTGGTTGTATTGGTAGGAGCAGTTAGTTTGGCTCAGATCTACGAACTAGTCGACAGAATTAGGTGTTCAGTTGACTGAATCTAAATTTTGATATTTTTGAGCTTCAGGTTCAGTTAAGTGAAGGCATGATTCAGCTGACTGAATCTGGGTGATAAGGATTTTAACTTCTGGTCCAGTTGACTGCACTAATGTGGCAGTCGACTGAATCTGCTGTAATCATATTTTGATTACAGAGTCAATCGACTGACCCACTTGTTCAGTCGACTGGCCTGTGCCAGTTTCCCTAATAAGCCTGTTTTTGTGAAGTTTTTGTGTATATTTGTTTATATTATATATAATAATGAACATATAATTTTATATATAAGATTGTTAGTACCAGTATATATGTTGTGAATATATGAAGGAAGAAAAAATGATTTTTTATTTATATTAAAAAGTTGTACATGGTTTATTAAATTATTCGGAAAATGAAATACAATGACAAATTCTCTTGTTTTGAAGGGCTAGGAGTTTAATAGCCCTGTAGCTCTTTGCGTCGAACGTTGGATGCTTCTTTTCGATCCTATGAGTTCAGTGAGACCGATGGTCGAGGTGGAGACGATGTAATAGGACGACGAATGGGCTAATCATTTGTTCGTCGATTGGATGGGATGAAGCGCCTTATAATTTTTTGGCAATATGTTCTATAATGCCTAAACATCTCGATTTTATTTTCTACTTGTAATACATTTCGCGCTGAAGCGTCAACGATTCCTGTTGATAGTGACGTATATCACTTATCTTTTGTTTAGTCGTTGGTGAGTTGTCAAACACAAGTTTCTTTCCTTTCTTTCTCTCCGGTGTAATCGGTATGATCGTGAGGAGTAGAAAGTTGTGTAGATTGATGAACGGGTGTTTTTGTTAGGGATTCAGAGGAGGTTATGATTTCTACAGAGTGAGTTGAATGTGAGGAGTTGAATGTTAGGAATTTTTATACTGGTTCGAAGCACCGTCCAATGTCCAGTCGCTGACTCCTTATGGAATTTCACTAAAAAAAATCCTCACTTAACTTGAAGGAACAGGTCTATACACCCCTGAGCAGCCGAACAGGGACCTGAGCAGTAGAAAAGGATTTCTCGTCAACAGCGTAAGAGGACTTCATTCGCCTGAGTAGCAGAACAAGACTTCAACAAATACAGAAAATATTTTTGACTTTTGTGTGTTCTGATAACACGGATTTGTCCCTTGTAGTATACCCGTTCTGCATTCTTCTCCTCGTGTATAAATATATATATTTGAAGTATATGAAGAATAGAAAGGTATAAATATCATATGATGACCTTCTCTTGCAGGTGGTTGGATTTGATTGGGACTTGATTGACTGAATTGATGTGGACTTGAAGAGTGTTACTTATCATGATTTGATGTTTCATTTCCTTGGCTATCTAGCCCATGACTGGATGAACTTTCAGATGTATCCTGACCTGATTGTTCATTAGACATAGTATGTTCACTTGATTGTCAGTTTGAATGTTTTTTTTACTTGCTCACTTGAGTAAATTGGTATTGGATGAATATTTTTTTGGCATTGTAGACTTTTTGAGTGGTCTTTATTTCAGTCCTTGCAAAAGGAAAAACATGCTCATTGAAAGCAACATGCCTTGAAGCAATTACCTTCGCGTCACTAGTTAAACACTTGTATCCCTTTTGGCTAGATGCATAACCAGTAAATGTGCATGGTAAGGAACTAAAACTTAACTTGTGAGTATTATATGGCCTCAAGTATGGAAAATGCAAGCAACTAAATGCCTTAAGCATAGTACAGTGTGGTAATAGATTGAATAACTTTTGAATTGGAGCTTTGTTTTGCAATAATTTAGTTGGTAATCTATTAATAAGATGATAGGGTTAGGGGTATGCCCTAGGGGCAAGTATGTAATTTGTTAATATATCTAACTGGTTGACCAATCTTCTTCGAAATAAAGGTATTTTCCTTCTATTGTATACTTGATATAATGTGGTTATATTCATTAATCAATTTAATTAAAATTATATATAATGGAAAATCCATAAATGGTATGTTTTGTGATAGTAGTTACAAAATGTTTTAACCGTGAGTAATCTATCACAATGAAATAAATATACCATTTTAAGTGTTCCTAGTCAAGATGCATTGAGACTGTATATCGATGTATGTGTCGAGACTAGAGTACGTAACGCTCTTTAAATGTTGGGCAGTGTATTACTTACTACTGTTGGGGGTACCAAGGGGTTATGTACGGACAGTTATTGGATAACTACGGTAGAGATACTATATAGTTTTCTGTTGGTTAATATAAATAAGGTCAAATAGAGAATATCGATATGACTAATTTACACAGTTCTCTCAACTTAAGAATACTGTTGATCTTCAATATAGAAGCTCTGCTTTGATTATAGTTAAATCATGGCGTGGCATCCATCGAACGATTATATTTGGGTCAAGTGGAAGCATTGTAAGTGAAATACTATTCAAAAGAGGATTCGTCGTCTACGTTATATGAGGCTAGTATACGATCAACTGAAGTCGACTCAAAATCAAAGTCTCTGGCTTGAGCATTTCAGATAATAATAATAATTGTTATTATTGAACCAAAGACTTTTTGTTTGGACTATAAAGTTGAATGTGAACGATATTGGAATTTTGACCATTACCAAATTCCATAAATCCAAAGTGATATAATTTTGGCGAAGATAATTGGTGTAAATAATTGTCACTATTAGGTACCACTTATAATAAGTAAAAATGGATTTTACCAATAAGTGTAAGCGATGAATTCATCCAAAATGTCACACCACCCACTAAGTGACGTGTGAACGTTAATATTTGAATTGTTTAATATTAATCGCTGACTGAATTTACACCTTTGAGTTGCACAACCATAATGATGAATTCTCCGAAAACCCACATGATTTAATTAATTTATATAAAGTTGTAAATCAATCAAATTAATTAGTATTTGAGAAATATTAAATAGTATTTATTTTATTTGATGTCTGGGAGTTATTTGTAATTATTTGAATGCATTTATAAAAGTTGTATTTGCATGCATTGATAAATGATATCATTGTAAATAAATAAAAGATAATTACATGCGTTAGTTTATGGAACCTTATGTCATTTGATGGCACGTAATTTTCAGCTAAACCATGTAAAGAAATAGGAGTGAAAAGAAAAGGTTAGTCAACAGAATTTAATTAGAGAAGTTTTAATTGAAGAATGGGAAATGTTTCCTTCTTTCAAATAAAACATATTCTCTATTTCATTCCATACGTACAATTGAGTTTCTCATTTTACATTCTTATTTTTGTAACTTTTTCGATTCTCCCCTTCTCTAATGGATGAAAATATGTGTGATGACCTGCAAATCCATACACTTTGAACTGATAATAAACTACACATATCCGATCCAAAAAGCGCAGACTGACGGAAAGTCAGGAGAAAGAAAAGAAGAGAGAAGAAAAGAGGAGATGAAAGAGAGAAGATAGAACAAAACAGAACAATATAGAATCTCACATCGCAGCGGAAAACATATAATATCATATCAATGATCTTTACAGAACAGAAACTGTATATATACATACATCAATCAGAGTTCAACAATCAATCAATAATCATCAGCCTGGACAGTTATAATAACACGTCCTTACAATTGCCGATAATACACAACAATAACAATAATAAGCAGCGGATAATCAAAATAGATACGTGTATACAAAAATGAAGATCTCCAGCTCTCCTGCTAAACCATCAAGAGCACCAATCTGAACCTGTAAATATACTTAGTCTCACCCGAGCATTGAAAGGAAAGAACGCCAGGATCAGTCTGGTAAACCAGCACGAGAAATACACTCAACTGAATTTATTAAATTACCAAACTTTTCCTTTATCAAAACAAAAGGATCTCGTAAGACACGTCCACACGTAAACACGGACATGTTTTTACCTTGCGATAACTAAAACATTTCATATCAAATCCTTTTATATTATACTAATGTCCAGTATATACAAATAATATTAATAATAGTTGAAATGGTTACCATATTGCATTTCGAGGCTATTCATTACGCCTTTACAAACAAAACCACAAGCTTGTAGTAGGGTTTGGACTTCCATACAAATGACCAGGTGAAGGGACTACCTTCCGGCAGTACATCTTTAGAGGAATGTACCGAGGACCATCACAAAGGATCCTTTACTAACACAAGACCGGCCCACCTCTATAACTAGATGGTACCGAATATGTCATTCTCCGATCGTTACCGGTCTTTTCCAAGGGCCCTAAAAGCATACAAACCACTTTAATCAGATACATGACGTCGTAGCGTGTAAAGATATATTTAGAAGAGGATGATCATATCCTACTTGAAAGTGACCCACTTATCCTTGCCGCATCTAACCCTGTTTTGGTCATTTCCTGTTGATGAGGCCTGAGGTAACTATAACCTTTCACAAATTACATATCACATCACTGTGAATTCCATATGGCAATTTCCTTTGACTACTAATTGCCTTCCAAAAAATACAACCCCTGAGCTCAGACGTCTCAAGGAGAGTGTTAGGCTAAGTGAAGTTGCCTTCTCCGCCACCATTGATGTACGTTTTTAAAAACCAATGTACGTAATCTGTAGAAATACAATGTCAGACAAACATTCATACAAGTTGTCCAGGAATAGGACAAATCGGATGTACATTCCTACCACAACCTGTCGGGAAATTCCTAAAATTAGTAGCGAATAGTCCTTGCATTGGATATTTCATAACAAAGAGACCACTGGTACTATATGTATATTGGAATTTTAACCCTAAAAGATCAACAAGAAGTCTTCCACTATGAAAATCCTGAAAATCAATATCATCACAATTGCATAATTAAAGAATATACATTGGTTTGAAGTGGTTTTCAGATAAATCTGATCCCGGTCTTTTCGCACCAACAACACAAAAGTGTTTCTCAACCTCACACAGAAACTAAGTCTCATAGACTTATCACATCTCCCACTTTCAACTTGCTATCCTTTGGCCAAGAAGGAACTTAATAGATTGAGGTAATACTCCGTATTACACGAATCAACATCCTCAACACAAACGATAATCAAGCCTACAAAGAAGGCTACGTACTAAATGTACGACTAAATAGTTCTCACATCAATTCGAGGAACTAAAAATGGCCAAATTTGATAGTCGGTTATTTAACTAATAAAGCAAACAAACAAATATTTAGCACCATATACAATCACTGGGCCCTTTTAATAAATCTTTTATTAATTAAATCATTTGCCAAATATTCACTTCAAATTATCTTTAAAAAAGATATATTCTCAAAAACCATTTCAACTTTTATATTGGAAAACATTTCCATATACTTATTTTATAATAAGTGATTCATAAATCAACTTATTTTCAACACTTAGGAAATATTATATATATTTAAATCATGATTAAATATATATTTTATTCTTTAAGGAAAAGATTCTTTTAAACACATTTATTCGTGTCAAAACGAATGTTACGTAAAACATCATTATGACAACCCAAAATCATTAGCATAGGTATTCGATAATTAGATAGATATATAAATCCCATATACTATACAAAAACATTTCCTTTCGAAAATCAATTACTATAACAACAATGTTATAGTCCATCATTTCCTTATTTCTCGAAACGTCTATTTCAACAACGAATGTTAAAATCTATGGTTTCGATACTAACACACTATAAAACATCTTCAAATCATTTAAATCCATTTAAAAATATAACTTCCCAAAACATTCATTTAACTTAAAATATTATTCACTGTCCAAAATCGTGAATATAGTTTATTTACCAAATCCAATATTTCTACACATTTATTAAAGGATAATCCATTGTCCAAAATCGTGGATTTAACTCTCTAACCAAATTCATTACTTCTACACATTTATTAAGGATTATCCACTGTCCAAAATCGTGGATATAATACCTTTAGTAAATTCCATATTTTAACTTATCAAATTCGATTGATTTTGGATATATAAAAAAATGTTTATAAATTCCATTTATATATTATAAAAACTTACATATATAAAATCAAATTCCATTTATTATTTTAGAAGAACTTCAACTTATAAAATCTGCTAATTAAAAAATTCTATTTATATCTTATTTACATTCAAAAATCCAATTTATAAGATAATTGCTTATAAATAATTTATTTGCAAAATCCATTCATTTTATAACTTCACAATTCGTAAATCTTACTCACTTATAAAATCCATTTATAAATTTATTTTAAACACTTACAAAACTCGTTAATAATTCCATTATTTTTATTTATAAAAAATTCAATTTTATAAACTTATATACATACCATTTGATAATTCCAAAAATCTAAATTTTACAAAATATTTAACTCCGTATTTCAAAAGTCACATTCTGATTACATTTCCTAAAAATCATAATTTTTATACCATAAAAATTATGACATTTGTTTATTTAAAATGAATTCTTTTCCTTAACCATTCAAAAATTCAATAAAACGTATATTTCCAAAGTCACTTAAAAAATCCTTTTTAATTTGAAATCACCACTCTTTTACCATGGTAGAATCTTCAGTGGGGAGCAGCTCTTTCCTTTTCCAAATTCTTAATTACATAAACTAATTTCAGGGATGGACTAATACCAAACTTAGATGCAACCGACATGATTGCGGAATGATTAATTGAAGAATGAATTTTGGGAATAAAAACACTACTATCTAAGCTATGGCCTCTGCTCATGGATCGTAAGTAGGTACTTCTTCAGACACATGAAATCACTGGTGGGGTTAGGGACTGCGCAATTGATGTAGTGGCAGGGCAAGTTGGCGAGGTATTGAATATTCTCAACTTAGTGTCGATTTCTGCTGCCTATCCCAAACATTGTGCAAACAACCAAGTTTTCTACCACAATCAAGATATATCTTGAACCTGTTAGTGGTCTCTCTCTGCATAATTAATCTACTCAAATTGGGAAAACTGAGTTGGAGGCCAAGTAAATGGTCCAAGAATGTTGGCAAAGGAGCTTCATCATCTTTGGAGGATAATACAATTATCCTCTTTTGAATGCAATCTCTTCTCTCTTGTCCTGCAACTCCGCCTCTTCTGACAAAACATCATCGGCAAACTAAAAGGGGGAAGGCCTGCTATTCATGCAGCAATCCTTTATCATTGAATAAATAGATCGGTTTCTCCATCTATAGCTTGTGGTAATCCGCTTCGCTAATAATGATATACTCCATCTCGATAAGGGGATGACGGTGAATCCAGTGATCAAAACTGAAACTGTAATAATGATTGAATACTTTAGCCACCAGCGATCTTGAAAGTGAGACTGATTTATCCAGCTTAAAGTTGACAAAGGTGAAGCGATTGTCTTGTGAAGCCCACATGCACTGGTCCACCATGATGAACTCGCTTATCGCTCGAAGCTACACACCTATTGACCACCGTTAATGAATGCAAAATTCCTGGCCTTACCGTATTCCTCTTTCTTTAGAGCCCCTTCTTCTGCCTCTGGATTTCCTAATAAGTGGTGATCGAGGTGCTAAGCTTCTATCATACATTCTCCCTGATCCGAAAAGATGCCCTGGAGAATCGAATAAGGTGGAAGCACCTAAGAAGGCTCGGGTAGCTGATCAATCGTCTATTGATAGAGCGAGGAGAGTCAAGAGGCCTAAAGAAGCTGATGCAAATGCATCTATGTGCAAACATTAGTGTAGTACTTCACACGGCTGCTCAGATCCATGAAGGAATAGTGGGAGGCCCTTGATTCGGATCCAGGATGGTTTGAAGAACTCAATGGTCGAGCATTCACCTTTATGTTCTATTGTTTTGCGAAGACTGTTCCACAATCTTTATCGAAGAACTCATTCTTAATGGAAAATGAAATGAGATGGCGATTGGGGAATCTACAATAAATGAGTAGTTGTTGTAAAACGATAACGTTCCAGCCACTTCGTCTAAAATGAAGCTCTAGGCAGCCCCACAGATCCACCGTAGACTAAAGCCCAGTCACCACCGAGGAAATGACATGCATTTGCACATCGAGGAGATTTGCCTTTGATGCATGCATGTTGGAAATGGTGGGAAGGAATAAGAAAATAGGAATCTAGTTTGGAGATAATAAACTGGGAATCAACAGTATGTGGGCTAGCATCGAGAGATATTTGATCGACACAAGAATTAAAAGGAGATAACCTGTGTGGATCTTTCTTGAGTCATCACGTCAGCTTGCAAAGAATTAAATACCGCAGCGAATTTTAGCTCTTTTTTCCACATTTTGCAGAATAGTTACCCATTTTCCTACAATGAAAACATAGCATAGGCTTTCGGCAAACACGTGCGAATTGCGAAGCAGCCCATAGCGAAAACATCCGCCTTCAGCGATTATCTTTGACACATAGCAGTAGATGCTTCCCTTCGAAGTCTTTGTGCGAAATTCCTTGTTTTAATTTGAAACTTAAGCATGAAGCCTGGCGGGAACTGTTGGAGCAGATGGAGCAGGAGATTTCAACACGTCGATATAGGATCATCGGATTGCTGAAGGTTTGATGGACAAAGCTGACTTAATAGTTATAGGATCGGGGAAGAACCTCACCTTTGGAGTTGGGTAGTGATTCGGCCAAAACGATAGAAGCGCGACTTCTTTGGATTGAGATGGGTCCTTGTCAGGAGGAAGCGTGAAAAGTTGGAGCTGGAAGAGGGGCATGGAAGAAACAGACATGTGAAATAAAACCTTTTTTCGGAGAGATTATATTCTCTTTTATATGATAGTGGAGTATTAAATTGTTAAAAATAAATAAATATGATGATCACAAATAGTTTGGCGCAGTTAACATGCATTTAATGCATATAATATGAGCGTCTAACATTATGAAACAATAAATAAATAATTTTGATTGTACTAAAATACACATACTTTAAACTAGAATCTTCAAAAATACCAGATGTATAATTTTCGAACGTGGATGTCTTCGTATTCACGTCCGCATCCATTTTTTCATATATGGAATATCTATCCCCTTTTTGGTTACGGGTACGGATAATTTTGGGATTTTTAGGGTATCCATTGACAGCCCTACTATTATTAACTTGTCATCCCAAATATAACTAATACTAATACCATTGTATATTATGTTATATTTTTAATCGGTAGGCGGTTAAACACACACATCCCAATTTCTTACTCATTAATTCCTACGCTTAGGATTCTAGAACATAATAATATGTACATTTTACAAGGAACTTTTATTTTCACATCTTAATAGAGTTATCCTTTTCAAAAAGGATTACTGTTACTACTTCTCATAAATTACCCAAAAATAAGACTTTTATTCCATTTGAAATTACAAGAAATTATCTATATTCTTTTATTGCAATAGACAGTGCAAACTATGGAGAAGAATTGCCATGCTTTACACATCTATTTCCTTTTCGATACGTTCCTTATTAATTCAAACAATGCACTTTTATACGTGTGGAATTGGATAATTTATGGAAATTATGCATAAATAAATACAAGTGTACCCACAACGCTTTCAATAAATTAAAACATAGAAATTCATATGTTCGGTCAAATAAGAACATTCTAAATTTATTAATAGTTTACAACCCATTAATCATAAATCTAGTATAAATCTTGTAATCTTATCAACATTCTACTTAAACAAATTTCGGGACTGATTTTCAAATTTCCAAACTAGGGTGTAAATACCATTCCTATTTTAATTACCTAATTTACAGAATATATAGAAGAGATTTCAATAGAAAGCATTCTTCCTTAGCATACACATCCATAAATCTTGCATAGACATCATAATCAAATAAAACTAAATGATAAAAAATTTCAATGTTATATATGTCATATCATTTCACACTCACCTTTCAAGCTTTCCAAATCTCCCAAGTCCAAATCTATCACTTTAGCTGGCTCATTTTTCTTTCAAATCCAAAAGTATGTATAATAAGATAAATATATATTCATTAGAAATACAGATCCAAAAGAAGATTTGAATTAAGTGGAACACAGATTTATAATTATGAAATTTACCTTTTTCTGCATCATTGATTCATTCCTTCTCTTTTTCTCTTTTATTTTTTACCCTTCTCCGATTTATATGTATAATATAATTTTTTATATTTAGTAGAAATAGTGGAGAAGAGAATATGATAGAGCTCCGCTACTTTGATCAAAAAATATGAAAAGAAAAGTGAGGGGCTAGGCCTGTATTTATAGGCACTCGAACCAATCGTATCCGTTAGATTTAAAATAATAAAATCCAAGCCATTCGGCCAAGATTTAAGTCTAGCCGCCATGCTCTCAACTAGTTGACCACTCCTATATAGGAAGTCAATTGGCCTAAGGAGGAGATCGATCGATGGGGGTGCATGCAATTGTTATTATCTATTTCTTTTTAATTATTTTCGTTCCGAAAACTTCGAACACTAATAGATTCTTTGTTTGAACTCTTATCGCAAAACTCTAAATATGAAAATTGCTAAGAAAATCGTCACGAAAGCAATGATGCAGATTACATGGCTAAATTTTGACGTTTCCTCAAATTCTATTTTTGAGCCTTAATAATTATTTACTAATTTCTATCAATTTTATAAGGTATTACAGCTTTAAGCTAGGCTTTTCCACCAGGCTAGAAGAAGGAAGGAATAATAGTCCAAGGTGGAACAGCTAATAACAGAACATGTCAATAATTAGTAGATATAAGGTAGCTTCTATTTTAAATTACTTTATATACTTACACATATACTCTTGTTTATTTATGATCGAAAATCATTTATTTTTGAATATATATATGTGTGTGTGTGTGTAGGTATGTGTGTATGTATAATTCATATTAACAAATCATTTGTTTCTTTCGACCAAACAAATTAAATAATATAAGCCGCTTTAGCTACTAGGTAGAGTGGATGGATTTTAACCATATGGTCGTGGGTTCGATTTCCGCAAACGGCGCTTTGTTATTTTTTATGCAATATTTATACTTCTTATATCTTTTCGACTATCCTTTGTGTTCTTGCTTTTGCACTACTACCTTGCATCGAAAAGCTCATTTTTGAGTATTAATCTATTTGCCCTTAAAAAAGGTATTAAAATAATATATTATTCTTTAATATATATATATATAGTTGATATATAAATCTTTCGACTTAATAAATAAATTGAAAAAAAACTCCAATGGGAATTTATAAAAAAACATTCTTTTTATTTTTGGTAAAAAACTATACATACATACATATATGTATTGAAGAACACATACATACATACATACACATATACATACATACATGCATATACATACATACATATATATATGCACGTATTTGATCAAATTTAAGTCTTAAATTTTGAACTTCATAGTGTGTGTGTGTGTATGGAAAAAAATTAATTGGAATGATGGATCAAAATACTTGAAATTTAAATGTGTGTATCAATATTTAATAATTTTTTTATTTAAAATACTTGTTGCTGAATTTTATTAAAAACGCTTTTTCATATAGCCAAAAGAAATTTGGTTTATATCCATTGCCGAATACACACACATGTATGTATTTACGCATGTGTATATTCGTATAATTTCATAAACATGCAAAAATATATTAAGGAGATATTACTGATATTACATGCCTGTTTTATGATCAAAATCATAATTTTCAGATATACAAACAGATATAAACAAACACATACATATGTTCTATGTTGTTGGTTCCATAAACGTCTTAGGTTAGGTAACAACACATACGATATTCACCAG
Source organism: Allium cepa (assembly GCA_030765085.1). Lineage (NCBI taxonomy): Eukaryota > Viridiplantae > Streptophyta > Magnoliopsida > Asparagales > Amaryllidaceae > Allium > Allium cepa. The sequence goes on along the minus strand of CM060939.1, from coordinate 769,342,231 downwards.
TGAACTTGAATTTCCATTACATAAAATATAAAAAACTAAATCGTAAGTTAAAGTAAATTAATATAAAGGTTTTCAAGTTGTAACAAATAAATATAAAATAAAAAACAAAATAAAATAAAAAAATCATCTCAAATAATAAACTCCATTTTTAGCAAATATCAACTAAGGATGATTTAGTTCAAACAAATTATTCATATGACTATAAAATAAAGACCTAGTGCAAATTCAATAAAAGAAAGTTTTCTAAAGTTCTTCCTTTTACACTATTACAAATGCACCTGATCCAACACTTTGCAAGTTACTTGTCAAACCAAGATATTGCAGTTCATCGGGATAAGGGTTGTGATGAGCAACCTTCTTAACCTCGTATTATTTCCTCTACTGGATCTCGCTAGGTTTTTGAATGGAAAAAGTTCTACCACTAAGATGTAAAGTATTATAGGAATTAAAATTCACGACCAAGTTCTCAAATTTTCACCTACAAATAGAATCTATTGAATCTAGAAAAAACAATTTGGTTTGGAAAGTTCAAACCCTTGAAACTGATAACAATGAGTTTTCATGAAAGAATTTCACTTCTAAAATATTTTAAAAAAAAACACTTGATCATAGTCCATGTCATCCAATCAATGTTAACAATCTCCACTATATCTTTAGAAAGATAAAGAAAAAAACTTAAGCATTGTTTGCAACTTGCTAATAACTGTCTTACTAATTCTCCCGAGGTTAGTAAATTACTGGACATAAAAATCAATAAGATGAAGAGTGATTGGAGCTTATGTGATTTTACATTACTAGAGCATTATAACTTGATGCAATGGTTATATCAGATTTATTATTGCTTTTGTTTATAAAAATCATTTCTCATTTCTTGGGTCAAAGTAAAATGGCATAGCTCACCAAGCTCCCATAGCTGAAATCATGTTTAGACTAACCTAACGTAAGTCAAGGAAAATACCCATTTTAGTTATCTATTACCTCTTGTTAGAATTAAAGCAGACCTCGTTTTCCTATTGGGAACCATCATATGTTATTTAAGACTTCTAAAATAGGGAAGAGGCAAACCCAATGGCCATTTATCATCTTCCACCCTAAAGTAAACCCCTTGACATCCCCAAGGTACTAAGTCATTTAATACTTTAAATCCGAGATGAACCTTTGATATATTTTCCCTTACCTATACTAAAAAGTATATCCCTTCTCCATGGCTCTTATGTTTGGAGATGTTCCCACATTAGTAGTAGTTATACACAATTACTAGTAGCCTCTAAGTGAAGGCAGAATTCTATTGTGTAACTCTATTAACCTCGCATCCCAAACCTTATTAAACCAAACCAATCATTGCAAGCCAAAATATTGGGCTAGGCCCACTAACTCGTGCTCGTCCTAAACATATTATTATGGCTATATAATTTCCTACTATGAAAATTATACTGCATGTTAGCCTTTAACCTTATCTTAATGCCTATTATATTATGTTCTCTACTTCCCATTTACATCCCAAAAATGTCATTTGTTCGTAATAAAGGGTCATTATTAATAAAATTGGATAATTACTAATGATATTTATTTATTCATTCTAATTCAACCTGTTTGTCCTATTTTATTTCCCTATAAATGCCATATTCAACACCTCACTTAGTCCATTAAACACATTTATGTCCCCATTTAATTTCCATAACTCCTTATTAACTCCTCATTTATTGCGCTACTAATTTTAAAGTTACCATCTCTTTTCAGTCCACATTTCCTAGTCCTATATTTACCGTGCTATTAATTATGCCTGTCAATGGATACTTTCAAATACGGATAGCGCTATATCCATATTCGCATCCAAAATCATTTTGGGATGTTAGATATCGATATTTGTAGATACAGATGGATATCAGATAATTATCCCATCCATTAACGGCCGACAAATTAAGAAACATAAATGAAAATTTTCATTTTAACAAAAACTTGTTTTTGATATAAGGTACTAGACTGCATAGTCGTACAATGCATATAGAAATTAAAATAGCCTGGGTAGGTCGGTGATAGTAGTAGTCTAATATGTACAGTCACCATAATGTGAACACATAAAATTTCAAATCACAACTGCAAAAAAACTTGCACATACATAGCATACATAGAATAATTAACATAAGCATAACTAAGCCACCTAGAAATAGCTAAACACCCATCTACCAGCCACCCCGATCGGTGCTTTCTGTTGAATCTGGCTATGAAGGAAAAACTGCAGGTTCCCATGCGTAGCACCTATCCAGGTATTTAAAAAACAAACTATTTTGCAAGATATAGGTATAAAAGTGTGATACTTAGAGTTGAAATAGCGGTCAATCGCTCCATCCAAACTGCCCAAAGAAAAGCCAGGGCAAGTAAAGCATTACTGCACATGGGCGAACAAGTCATTAAATAATGTAGAATATTGCACTTAGATAGTGGTGTTTAATTTATCAGGTTAGAGGCATATCGTCCAAACCTAGAAAGATATATCATAGTCATAGAAATGTGATTATACGAGTTAGTGTTAGCTAAGCAAATGAAACAACATTGGGTAGATCCAAGGTTCTTATAAGTAAGGTTTCTGTTGTGTTGAGCTTGTCCGGTAAAACAAGCTAAGCATGTATTCTAAATTTTAGAGGGGCCTTAATTGCCCATGAGTTGCCAAAGCTCGGAGTCATACCAGAGTGGACATAAAAAGTGTACATTAACTACACCATGAACCACCCAGAATTCTTAAGAGCCTGGGAATCCTGATCAATTCTGTCAGTAAGTGTAGTGTTAGAAGTGAGTTGTAAGAGGGACCAAAGTGCTAATATGTTGTTGCCAGTGATATGCCTAGAAAAGTGAATGTTGCATGTCCCTTCACTAAATGCCTTGCTTACATATGTTACTTGTTGGTTACTAGCAAGAAGAGAGAAGGGAACATTGAAAAGAGCGCCATGTTATCCGACCATTGGTCCATCCATAAAGAAATCGAGTACAATTACCAAAATGATGGATGTGCATATGTTTAGTAGATGGTAGCAATAAAGGATTCCCTTCTAGAAAGCCAAGGATGAGGGGGAGGGGCTGATCTGAGGTCCCCAAGGTTAAGATCAACATTGTAGTGGCATGTGCAATCCATTGAGTCCAAGGCTTAGAGCTTCCCAAAATTAAGATCTAGCCCCGTTTTGAAAGTGAGGCTCTATTAAACCAAAAAAGATTGATGATTCTTAAACCGCCATGAGACTTCGATCTATAAACTCTACCCCATGACGCTAGGTAGTTGGTAGGGTTGATAATGGTAGAGCCCTTCCAAAAGAAGGCATGTCGCAGAGAGTTAATTTTATCAATAACCTAAGTAGGAGATTTATAAAAGGAGAACTGGTATGTAGGAACGAGATAGAGAAGTTCCCTTCCATCCAGCTAGGTGCATCGTCATTCTTTCAAGCAATGTGTTCCCATCATCGTGCTTAAGCTTTGAGGTTCTAAGTTTAAGACTAAGATAGGTAATTGGGAAAGGTAGCAATGGACAGCTTAGGCTTGAAGCCACCAAATGGCCTAAGTAATCATCATCATGGTCATTGTTATTGAACTTTTGGAAAAGTTTATCTTTACGCCTGATGCCAATTCAAATAGTAGAGCGGATCTTTAAGTGTAGCAACAAACGTCGGAGTTGGTAATGTTAAAAGTATAGTGTCATCGGCAAATTGGAAAGAGCACAGGGCGGATGGGATTACCTCATTTCCAGGACAAGTCAGAAGGCTAGAAACATAGGGTACATCGACCAAATTGGTGAATACATCGACGGCTAAATTAAATAGAATAAGGAACAAGAGGTCCCCCTGTCTTAACCTCTAAGTTCACGAAGAGGTTTCCCTTTATTGCATTAATGCACACAGTGGAAGAGGAAGAAGTTAGGAGATGTGTTACCCAGTTAATCAAACCGAATGGGAAAAGCCTAGCCTTTAGAGGTGCAATATGAAGTCCCAAGAGATTGAATCGAAAGCCTTAGAGAAGTCAAGCTTGACTACCGCATACTTAATGTGTTATCTAGTTTGGAGATAATAAACCGTGAATCAACAGCATGTAGGCCAACATCATGAGATGTTCGATTGACATAAGAAGAATTGGAAGGATACAAAGCCATTTTCAACATGGACCTATCTTGAGTCTTTACGTCAGCATGCAAAGAATTAAATACCACAATCAAAATTGAGCTCTTTTTTCCACGTTTTGCAGAATAGTTCCCCATTTTTACACAATGAAAACACAACATAGGCTTTCGACAAACACATGCGAAATAGCCAAGCAGCCCACAGCGAAAACATCTGCCTTTAGCAATTATCTTTGAACTTGTAGTAGATGCTTCCCTCCGAAGCCTTTGTGGGAAATCCCTAGTTTGAATTTGAAATTTGAACACGAGGCGTGCAAAAAACTGTAGGAACGGATAGAGCAGGAGATTTTATCATGTCGGTGTACGATCGTTTGACTGCCGAGACAAAGCCAACTTAATAGTCATAGGATCGTGGAAGACCCTTGCCTCTAGAGCTGCATTGCAGTGCCAGAAGGATAGAGGCAGGGCTTCTTTGGATTAAGATAGGGCTTACTCAGGAGGAACCGTGAAAAGTTGGAGATGGAAGAGGGACATGAAGGAAAAAGACATGGTAAATAAGAATTTTTTTCGAAAAGACTGTATTCTTTCCTCGTATGATATCGGATTACTAAAGTGTTAAAAATAAAAAAATACGATGATAATAAATAGGTTTGTAAAGTTATTATGCATTTAATGTGTATAATATAAACTTCTAACGTAATGAAACAGTAAATAAATATCTTTCATTGTATTGAAATACATATGCTTTAACTATAATCTTGAAAAATACGAGATGTATAATTTTCGAATGTCGATGTCCCGTATTGACATCTGCATCCTTTTTCAAATATCAGATGTATCCTCTTTTCGATTACAGATGCAGGCGGATTTTGGATTTTTCGGGTATCCATTTGACAGCCCTGCTATTAATAACTAGTCATTCCAATTATAACCAATACGAATACCGTCGTATGTTATGCTATATATATTTATATTTTTAATCGGTAGGCGCGGTTATATATATATATGTATGTATATGTATGTATGTATGTATGTATGTATGTATGTATGTATATGTATGTATGTATGTATGTATGTATGTATGTATGTATGTATGTATATGTATGTATATGTATATCCCTATTTCTTACTCATTAGTTCCTACGCTTAGGGATTCCATAATATACTAATATGTACATTTTGTAAGGAATATTTATTTTCGCAATTTAATACATTAGAGTTAACCTTTCCAAAAAGGATTACTTTTACTACTTTTCATTAATTACCCAAAAATTAGACTTTTATTTCATTTGAAATTACAAGAAATTATATTTTTTCTTTTATTGAAATAGACAATGTAAACAATGGAGAAGAACCTCTGCACTTTACACATCTCTTTCCTTTTTGGAATATTCCCTGTTAATTCAGTAGATGCACTTTTTATACTTGTATAACATGATAATGTATGGAGATTACACGGAAATATATACAAGTGTACCTACGATGCTTTAAAAAAATTAAAACATAGAAATTCACATTATAGGTAAAATTAGAACAATCTAAATTTATCCTAGTAATTTACAATCCATTAATCATAAATCTAGAATAAATATTGCAATCTTATCCACATTCTACTTTATCAAATTTAGGGACTGATTTTCAAATTTCACAACTGGGGTGTAAATATCATTCCTATTCCAATTACCTAATTTACAGAATATGTAGATGATATTTCAATAGAATACATTCTTCATAAGCCTACACCTCCACAGATCTTACATAGACGTCATTACTAAATAAAACTCAACGATATAAATTTCAATATTATATATAAATCATATAATTTTCCACTCACCTTTCAAGCTTTTCAAATCTCCTAATCTGAATCCATCCCTTTAGTTGACTCATTTTTCTTTCCAATCCAAAAATATGTATAACAAGATACATACACACCCACTAGAATACAAATCTAAGAGGAGATTTGAATTAAATGGAACACAGATTTATAAGTTTGAAATTTACCTTTTTCCATAGCATCGATTCATTCCTTCTCTTCTTCTCTTTTATTTTCTACCCTACACTGATTTATGTACATAATATAATATTTGGTAACTAGAAGAGAAGGGAAAATGGTAGAGCTTCGCCACTGATTGGAAAATATAAAAAGAAAAACGAGAGGCATGACCTGTATTTTTAGGTGCTTGAACCAATTGTATCTGTTAGATTTAAAATAACAAAATCCAAGCCGTCGGCCAAGGTTTAACCATAGCCTCCATGCTCTCAACCGGTCGACAACTCCTCTATAGGCGGTCGACCGTTAATAGGTCGACTAGCCCAAGGAGGGGATCGATTGGTGGGGTCCAATGCAGTTATTATTATTTGCTCCTTTTTATTTATGTTTGTTCGAAAACTTCAAATCCTAATAGCTTCTTTGTTTGAACTCCTATTGCAAAATTGTAAACATGAAAGTCGCTCAGAAAATCATCATGAACGCAATGGTGAAAGTTACATGGTCAAACGTTTTCTCAAATTATATTTTTGATCTTTAATAATTATTTATTAATTAAATTTTATGAGACAATACAGCTTTAAAGCTAGGCTTTTCCACTAGGCTAGAAGAATGAAGGAACAATAGTCTAAGATGGAACAATTAATAACACAACATGTCAATAACTAGTCGATATGAGATAACTTCTATTTTAAATGACTTATATACTTGCACACATACTCTTGTTTATTCATGGTTGAAATTCATTTATTTTTGAACATATATATATATATATATATATATATATATATATATGCATGTATGTAAGTATGTATATGTACATACGTATGTACATATGTATGATTCACATTAAAAAAATCATTTATTTCTTTCCACTAAGCAAATTAAATAATATGAGCCATCTTAGCTCAGCCAGTAGAGTGCATGGCTTTTAACCATGTGGTCATGGGTTTGATTCCCATAGATGGCGCTTTGTTATGTTTTATGCAATATTGTGTATTTCTTATATCCATTTGACCATCCCTTGTTTTTTCCTACTTTTGTACTATTACCTTGCACCGAAAAGCTCATTTTTGAGTGTTTATCTGTTTTCCCTTACAAAAGGTATCAAAATAAAATATTATTCTTTAATATGTATAGTTTGATATATAACACTTTCGACTTAATTAAATAAATTGAAAAAAACTCCTTTCAGATTTTATAAAAAACATCCTTTTGGTTTTGATAAAAAACTATACATACATACATTTTTTTTGAAGAAAACATAAGTACATACATATACATACATACATACATATGGAAAAATCTAATTGAAGATAATGGATCAAAATATTTGCTAAATGTGTATATACCAATATTTAATATATTTTTATATATTTTTATTTAAAATACTTATTGCTGAAACTTTTATTAAAAACACTTTTTCACATAGCTAAAACAAATTTAGTTTATATGCATCACTAAACACACATGTGTATGTATGCATGTGTATTCGTATAACTTCATAGACATGCATAAATATATTAAGGAGATATTACTGATATTACATGCTCATTTTATGATCAAAAATCATAATTGTCACACAGACAAACATACACACACATACATATACATACATACATATGTTCTATATTCTTGGTTCCACATGCCTTAGGTTCGCTAAAACCACATATGATATTCACTATGTGAACTTGAATTTCCGTTAGACAAAATATAACAAACTAAATTATAAACTAAAGGTAAATTATCTAAAGGTTTTTAAGTTGTAACAAATAAATTTAAAATAAATAAAATATAATTCATCTTGAATAGTAAACTCCCTTTTTTAGAAACTATTTATTAAGGATCATTTAGTTCAAACGAATTACTCACATAACTATAAAATAAAGTCCTAGTGCAAATTTAGAAAAAGAAAGTTTTCTAAAATTCTCTCCTTTTACACCATCACAAAAGCACCTGATCCAACACTTTGCACGTTACTTAGAAAAAAAGATATTGTAGTTCATCGACATGGTGGTTGTGATGAGCAATCTTCTTACGCTTATAATATTTCCTATGTCGGAATCATTAGGTTTTTGCATGGAAAAGGAAGTTCTACAACCAAGATGTAAAGTAATATAGGAACTAAAAATTCACAATCAAGTTCTCAATTTTTCACCTAGAAATATATTCTATTTAATCTAGAAAAAACAATTTGGTATAAAAGTTTAACCCTCGAAATCGATAACAACGAGGTTTCATGGAAGAATTTCACTTTTCAAATATTTAACAAAACACTTGACCGTTGTCTATCTCGTCACATCAATGTTAGTGATCTCCCTATATCCTTAGAAAGATAAAGAAGAAACTTAAGCATTGTTTGCAACTTGCCAATAAATGTCTTACTAATTCTCTCGAGGTTAGTAAATTACTAGAGATAAAAATCAATAAGATAAAGAGTAACCAAAGCTTATGCGATTTTGCATTATTAGAGTATCCCAATTTGACGTAGTGTTACCTAACTTATTAAATTTATTGTTGCTTTTATTCTAAAATTTGAGTTCTCATTTCTTGCGTCAAAGTAGAACAAGCACCTTTGAAAGGATGTAACTACAAGCTACAAAAGGCTTGAACATTTCTTTCCGTATGGGTGTGTAGGTAATTCCTAAGTCATTTGGGGCCCTCCTATTTTATATAAGAAAGTGGTGTCATTAAGTAATCCACGTCCTTGTACCTTTGATGTTCTGAGCAATAGGAAAATAATTTTAATTGGATAAATTAAATAAAAATAATTTTAATAGTTAAGGGATTGAAATTTGTTATTTAATAAGGGGCCATGCCTTAATGAATGTATAAGCAAAAGAAAATTAATAATAAGTAAGTAGGAGGAATATGGTAAGTGCAAAATGGGAACATCCTTCATTCTAATACCCATAACCCTTTTATTCTTCATTCATTATTCATTTTAACATTCACAAACAAAGTTAAAACCCCGTTGAGCTCCACCGGCCACCGTTATTAAGATTCAAGGAGAAGGAAAGCTAGGTTTCAAGTAGAAAGCTTAAGCAAATCGATCTAAGGCCAAATCTCGACTTTCTTAACACCAAGCCACTGTGAATAATTTGATTTACATCTCACTTTTGATAATAATCTCGGTTTCAAGGTTTTATCCAAATTATTTTGCAAGTAATACGCCATGTTGAGCTTGTTTAAGTGGATATATATACTTGTTGATGATTTATATGATTTCATATGGATTTTATATGTAAATAAATGAAATCCAAATGTGTTGCATTTTTGTTTTATGATCAAAAACACTATTTTAGAAGTGGGCTTCAAGTTTCATATTTTTCTATGTAATTATGGATTTTTATGAATTTTCTATGAGAGAAAATAATTAATATTGAGCTTAAATTATTTAAGCCAATTATATAATGATTTTGGGTTTGAAATTTATATATGTTAGAAAATATATTAAAAGTGAATTATTTATATTTTCGCGAATTTTCCTAAGTACTTTACTATGGTTACAAAATTATTTACATGTTTCGTTAAGGAGGGATTATTTGTTAAAATGATTATAATTATTAATTACTTAATTTTAAGCCAGTTTAGGAAAGAATTTCGATAAAGAGTGGCAACCAATCATATTTTGATAAATTGGGCAAGTTAGGTAAAAAGGAATTACTTTGAAAGGCAATAAATCAGTTTTGTTTCGAATTACAACTTCAACACTACCTTAGCTTGCCTCGATTATGATGCTCACCTAGACCTTTCACACCTATTTGAAACAAATGCACATGATATCGAACAATTAGTATTTAGTGTAATAGAGAAAGACGGAAGGAATGATGGTGTCGAAGGCATGCTTTTGAAGGGGTTGAAGCCACTTTAATTGGCTTTCGAATCAATCAACTCAAAAGGAGGCTTTCAAACAAATTGCCCTTGCTTTTTTTTAGAAAGGAGCTTTTGAAAGAGTTGCTGCTTACTTTTGTTTTAATATAAGCTTTCGAAAGAATGGCCGCTTTTGAATCTATTCGACACCCATGTTGTCGCATTCATACTTTTCGAATTAGATAAGGCTGTTATAGCTATAAACCAATGTATTCGAAAGGGGAGCTTTCGCCCTTTAACTTTAAGTCGCCTTCTCAATTCTTTCGAAAGGGTCGTATAGGTGCTTTCAAATGGTTTAGGAGGCAATGGTTTCGAAAGAGTGGGTTTTGAGACTATCCTCTTTCTTTTATATGGGATTCACGGTTTTGAAAGTATTGCTTTCATCTTTATTCTTTATGACCCTTTAGTTATATTAAACGTTAAGCCTAAATGGTTTCAAAAGGAATAATTTTAAATGGTTTCGAAGCAATGTTTCCACAAACCCTTACTTGAACTCAATGCTTTCGAAAGGTATATTTTAAGTGTTTCGAGAAGTTTGTTTTAAGTGTTTTGATATGAAGGTTTCCAATGCTTTCGTAAAACAAGTTTAAATGGTTTCAAAAGAAGACGTCTAAGATTTTATGTAGTGATTTCGAAACGATGCTTTCAATTATCCTGAAAGGGATTGGTTAATGTTTTAAACAAGGGTTTTGAATGTATGGCTCTGGCTTTAAGGCCTAAGTTTCCTACATTAGAAAGGGGTTTTAACTTATTTTGACGGGATAGAAAATCCATTTGATTTAGATTTCATCAACATTATTTTGTATAAAGCATATTCCATGGCGTAAGTATTTTGAGTAAAGCAAAGAATATGATATCCCTGTTTTATAAAGACAATGGAAAATCATTTGTAAAAATTGTTTATAAGGAAAAGAAATTTGAATAGGGTAGTTAACCCTAAGTATATGACACAAATATTAGAGGACCAGATAAGATTGATATGGGATCGTTTCATATACTTTAGTTATTAGCCCCTAGCTAAAATAAGACAAAAATTCCTATACGTAGGGCTTTGCCATAGGTAAGACTAAAATGGTGTTACACACAGAAGGGAATATATAGAGCAAATATATGTTATTGGTAAGCCTGCAAAACCATTAGGATCAGTTGACTCTAAAAGAATATAGTTAATGGAAGATAGTCCGGTACTGTGTCTAATAGAAGTTAGAATGTTTGTTATACCCGGTAGGACTGAGTCAGCTAATGGTTGTAGTTAGCCAGATAAAACTATGATGTGGACGGATAGTCCACTGATTACCTGATTTATATGTATATATGTTATTTCTATTATTATTATTATTATTATTATTACTACTACTACTACTACTACTACTATTATTATTATTATTATTATTATTATTATTATTATTATCCATTTGATTGCAGGTAAGAATGCTTTTAAAAGGATATTAGTAAGGGGAAACTCGTTTCGCTAAGCGGTATGGTCTCAGTTAATATCAGAAAACCGAGATGTTATATAATTATTCACACTGGGCATTATGTATGACTCAAAGTTTATGTTTTCGGCTTAGACTCTCAGGTGCTAAAAATTAATTTTGTGTAGATTGAGAATTACAGACTTTTTAGGTGTAGTAGGTTGGATGAATAAGCTTCCGAAGATGTGCAGGAGGAAAAAGAAAGCTATGTAGGAGCTATTTAGTATTATTTTCAGCATGATGTATTTATGACTGATATGTCTGCCTAGTACTCTGATCATCTAAAGGGGCACCTTCATTTGACACTCTTGGCGTAATTTGTAATAATAATGTTTAAGCAAAACTTATAAATCGTTTTGGGATTATGTAATTGAATATGAAATATTGATTTGAAATGTAATTAGAAAAGCATTGTTTTAATCTGTGTTGATTTTATTTCATATTCATGTGCTTTTAATATTATAAATGCCATTGACATTGTCGTATCATATCACCAGAAGTTAATACTATAGATGACTGCAGCACTTGTAGCGCTTAGCTTCGGACCTCAAAATAAGAGATGCTACAACTTGGTATCAGAGCATAGGTTTATGAAAATTTAAAAGAAATTTTACACTCAAAATGATTATGAAAAAATCATAATCCTAAAGAATTAGAGAAAAGATTAGGATGTGGGATAACACTATAGCACGTACTTGTATTTGCTATATATAAGTACATGCTTTATCTTTATTTTTTCATCTCCCTTAGGTAGTTCTTTTATATCTTAAATGTCTTGAACGCAGATTTTAAGGAAGTAAGATATGGATGCTAAGAACGGAGGTGTTAACATTGGTGGAGGAAGCACCACAGCCATTAGAAATGCCAGACCACACACTAAAAGGAATTCGGGCCAGGCACAAACTGCTACTGTGGGTGCCGGAGCACCACAAGTTGACATGGGTGCTATGTACCAGTTCTTCATCAACATGATGCAAGTTGGAGCTGCTGCGGGATTAGTTGAGGAAATGTTAAGGAAGGAAATCAGGGAGCTCCAATGGTCAATAACTCTGCAGTACTAAGCAGAGATTATGTCAGGCTTGGAGGAAAGCCATTTATCAGGAGTGAGGATGAAATTGAAGTGGAGAATTGGCTGCTTCATTGTGAAAGGATTTTTTTCTGATTTAAGACTCAACGATGGGCAGAAAAAGATATTTGCATCCCAACAGTTACAAAGAGCAGTATTATACTGGAGGAACGGTGTTACTGTAGGAGTAAATGAGGAGACCATAACTTGGGTGAAATTCAGAAGGAGATTTGAGGGAAGATTCATGTCAAAAATCGTCAAGTCAACTCTGCTTAGGAATTTGCTGAATTGGTGAAAGGAGACATGACAATGCTGGAGTATGCTACTAGATTTGAGGATTAATCAAGATACGGACATGCCACGGTTGATAAGGTTATCGAAAGGAATGAGAAGTTCATATGCAGATTGAGACCCGAGATTGCTAAAGAAACTTAACCACTATTAGGGATCTATGCGATGGCTTTAAGGCATGAGGAGATGCTTGCGCTCTTTAAGATAACAAAATAGTGGAAACCCAAGGTGGGCAGAACCAGAGGAGAATGTTTTCCATAAGAAAGGTGCTCAAAAAGAAGGAGCGGCCAAGAAAGGAAAGGCCAGTGTAGTCTACTAGAAGTGTGATTAGAAGGGACACTGTGCTCACGGGTGTAGGACATGCAAAGCAAAGAAGGCTACCGATAAGAAAGAAGTGAGGTGCTTCAACTGTGACCGGATTGGAAATTATAAGAACCAATGTAAGGAGCCAGCCAAGAATGGAAAACTCAAAATGTTTGTATTAGGACCAGCTACCGTAAGGCCAACAACAGAGGAGAAATGAAAGCCGTGCCAGGGGATACGTCTTTGATTCATGGTGTATCTATTAGTCCGTGAGATGATGGTTTTGATGACAACAACCATAGAATGGATTATAAAATATAAATACCGACATTATAAGTTTAGATATATATGTATATGCAGGATTTAACCATGCAAGTGCCAAGAATGAAGACTATACAGTATAGAGATTCAAGATATCAAAATAGAAGACTCATGAGTATCAAGATTATCAAGAGTTCAAGATTTCAAGGTTAAGTATTTTTACTAGGAATTTTGTTAGAACTCATAGAAAAGCACTGGCATCTTAAAATCCAATTTATTCGTGGAATGGAATCCACTTCGAGCCTGTTAAAGGGATGGAACCCTAAGTAGGATGGAACCTACGAAAAATCTAGTGGAACATTTTTTTTATCCGCTAACTTTTTATTCAAAATGATTTTACAAAATTATCTTGTTTTCAAAATGATTTCAAAACTTTCCTTTTAAAAACATCAAAATCCTCAATCCCGATTTCAAATAAATTTAGCCTCAAAATTATCTTTAATTTCAAAGTCAAAATTATTCCTGATTTTAAAATATCTTTTAAATATAATATATATTTAATTTTTAAATATTTATACTTAGATTTAAACATAAAATTACAGTTAAATTCTATATATATTATTCTCTATATTTACTTATGAATTTTAACTATAGTCAAGTATATTTATAAAGTTTAAAATGGTTTTAATATAAAATTAAAGTTATTTTCAAACAAAAACAAAACACCAAAAATTCCTTTGGGATGTCAACATGCCCAAGTACCCCTTGTCGACATGGTGTCAGTTGATTTCAAAATTTAAATTTCAAAAGAAGTGTCTATTTGTCATAACTCTTCCTGAATGGACATGGTTGTTGTTCTTATATAAATAAGGGTTAGTTTCAACGAATTTTATATCAGATTTTTTTTGTTTTTCACTCCTCTTCTTCTTCCACATTTCTTAATACATATTGTTACCATTACGCTGCCGAAATCAACATTGAATCGAACTCGATTACTTCTAGTTTTATTCTCTATCACTATCTCTACAAGGTTCTCAGTGCTATTCAGAGTTATAGCTTTTTGTAATCTATCAAAAGAAAAAAGGTGTGATTGTAGCCTTGAAAATCAATCAAAAGAGAAAAGTTGTGATTGTAGCCTTGGTAAATCAATTGGGTGAACTTGCGGCTCGGAAATCAAGTATCTCTACCCAGAGGATAGAAATTTTGGAGGGTGCACCTCGTAGCCTTGAAACCGAGGGTGTAATTGTACAATTGCTTTTGAAAGGCAATCCGTACTTGTTTTGCGGGACTGGATGTAGGGTAACTCCGAACCAGTATAAAATCTGGTGTGTTCTTTCCTTTACTGCTTTTATTTTATTTCTGCATCTGTGTTTATTTTTATGATCATATCTGTGTCTGTATATTGCATACATTGGTGTCTAAATAACATAAACTCAAAAAGATTTAGTAATTCTTTATTAATACTATTCAACCCCCTTTAGTGCTAATCCTAGCCTTAAGATCCGTAATTCGCAATTTCTAACAATTGGTATCAAAGCAAGGTTTTCAAAGTTTCATAATCTGATTTTTGAAAAGTTTTCAAAATGGCTACCAACACTGGTACTTTTACTAACACTAGTATCCCTGTCACTAGTTCATTTGTAGAGGGTCAGTCTATTGTCAGACCACCACTTTTTAATGGCAGTAACTATGCATATTGGGCATGTAGGATGAAAATATATTTACAATCTATAGGATTGGACACTTGGAATATCACACAAACTGAATATTCTAAACCCACAACTAATTTTGCACAGTGGACTGCTGAACGTAAGACTGTTGCACAACATAATTCGAAGGCAATGAATATTCTGTTTTGTTCACTAGATAGAAATGAATTCAATAGAGTGTCAGTTTGTAAGTCTGCATATAAAATTTGGAAAACTTTGCAAGTTACTCACGAAGGAACAAGCAAAGTTAAACAGACCAAAATTTCCATGCTCACAAACCAGTTTCAATTATTTAAAATGAATCCTAATGAGACTATTTCGGATATGTATAGTAGATTTCAGGATATTGTGCATTATCTTATATCTTTGGGAAAGGAATTTTCTAAAGAAGATCGAGTCAGAATGATTTTAAATTCTCTAACTCCAGAATGGGATTAAAAGACACTTGCGATCGAAGAGGCAAATGACATTAGTACTTTAAAGATAGAAGAATTAATTGGAAATCTAATGTCGTATGAAGTTCAAATGATCGGAAGAAGAGAAAGTAAAGCATATGAAAAGAAATCAATGGCATTCAATACATTGACCGATGGATCAGACTCAAACAGCGATAACGATGAAGAGATAATCTTTATGACCAGAAATTTTAGGAAATTCCTGAAATATAGAAAGATGAATAATCTCAAGAGAAACAACTATAAGAATTCTGGAAATCAGAATGCAGTGACCAATAATGACAAATGTTACAACTGTGATAAACAAGGCCATTTCAAAAGAGACTGTCCGTATCAAGATAGGCAAAATTCTCCTATGAACAATGATCCAGCAAAGAAATGAAAACGTTCATTTACTGCTACTCTAGATGACTCAATCGTCCTCAAGTGATGATGATCAGAAGACAGATAATTCAAATTTGTGTTTCGCAGCTGTTCATGACTCCGACGAATTCAAAGAGACGGACTCAGAAAAAGGTACACGTTTACAATACAATTGGTTGAAATTGCTTGCTTAGAATTAGTTGATTGATTGATTTTGAATTGGTGTGTTCTTTGAATTTTAAAATTTGTTTTCTATTTTTTATTATTATTTCATTATTTTATTATTATTTTATTATTTTTTAATAGTATAATAATATTTTCTGAAATATACTTGAAGTTTAATAATATTTCAGATATATATATAGGCATTAATAATAATATATATATATATATATATATATATATATATGAGATCTTAGGAAAGATCAATTCATGAAAATTCAAAGGCACATGTCGACATGGTCCCTATCATGATGTCGACATGGGTACCTGAATTTGAATTTCAAAATTTGAATTCAAATTTGAATTTCCCTCCATCTTTTTACTTCATTCAATTCTCTGAAAAGCTACCTTTTGACCAGAGAATATGTCCTTTAAGAATCTATTTATTCACTATCTTTTATCATATCTTTTCACTCTCATTTTCAAATTCAAAATCTCTCTTCATAACTTCAAGCTCTCTACTCTCTACTTTAATGGCTTCTTCAAGCAACCCCTCTGCCATGAGAATTTCCAGAAAAATCAAAGAGCAATTATTCAATGATCCGTAGGCAATAAAAGCATACATCAATTATGCTAACTATGCCAAAGTCCATCCTGGAAAATTTTCTATTTTTCAAGATTTTTCTTCTTATGAACTGGATTCTCTTTTAGCAAACAATGGAGTTCTTAGTCTTATTGCTGCTTCTCAAAATGATTTTGTTTGCTATCCAAATCTTGTCAAAATTTTCTATGCTAATTTAAACCGTGGATTTTATCATGGAAATGAGGTTGAAATTTGGAGTAGTGTCAAAGGCACTAGAATTCTTTTGAATTGTGATCTTTTGGGTACCATTCTCAATTGCAAGTGTACGGGAATGGATCTTTCTAATTTTAAAATCGATGAAAATGATCGTGAGACATTTCATCACGTTTTCGAAGGAATTGATAGTTTTGAATTCAAAAATTGAAATTTTCGTCCAAAGGCAAGAATTGTCAATCTTCTTTTGCAACATACTTTGACCCTAAGATCGGGGAATTTCAACAATCCTACTTCAAAAGTTTGCAAAGCTCTTTTTGCTATTTTTGAAAATTATGACATAAATTGGGCGCAAGTTATTTTGGATGAACTTCGTCCTAAAAATCTTGAAATGGATGAGAATACTTCATACCATGAAATTTATCTCACTCGGATTTTCAACTATTTTAGAGTGGATTTCAAAGGCGAAGAATTTGTTTCTAGAAAAGTTTTCAATCATTCCAACATTTCGCTTATGAATTCCTTTTGTTTCTCAACCTTATGAGACCCTTGCGGAAAAAGAAGAGCGATTGGCTCATGAGGAAGTGGAAGAAGAAGAAGAGGGGGATGAAATGGAAATTGAAGAAGAAGAAGAAGGTGAAACCTCTTTGGAAAGCATTGACTATCCTCCTAATCCATCCACCAAATCCCTTCTCAAAACCAAAAGACAATTGTTGAGAATCAACGGATTCTTAAAAGATCCGTTAGTAAGAAGTTGGACAAAATTTCATCCAAGATGAACAAGTTCATTTCCAAAGTCAGCAAGAAACTTGGACTATCCTCATCATCATCATCCTCTAACCAGTTTTATATTTTCGTATCTTGTTGTATTTGTTTTAGTTTGCTTTATTTAGAATGTTCATGTAGTTTGTTGTGTGCTTAATCGTTGTATTATCGTAGTATGCAATGAAATAAAATTTCTTTTCTGTTATCTACCTTAGCTTATCTCCAGAATAAATGTTAGTATATTATATAAATATATATATATATATATACACACACACACAATTATTCGCAAAATCAAAATAGTCATAATTTTACAATAACCCATGTCGACATCCCCTATATGACCATGTCGACATATATAGGTCAGAAATGACAATTGATTTTGAATGTGAAATTTGAATAACTTTCAAATGTCTATTCATTGCAAACGAATTTCTACACCTATAAATACCTGTTTCTTCCAGAATTCTTCACTAAAATTTATTTCTTATCATCTGTATCCTTTATTTCTTTCACAAATTCAACTATGGCTAATCCTATTCACAATCCATCCGAAAATCTTGAAGAAACCCTTAATTCGTTCAAGAATATTCTCTCGTTTATTCTATGTAACCAGCGTCACTTAGAATTGAGTCAAATGCATATGATAAGGGAACAAGAAAGGCACTTCGCTGCGATATGATGGATGATCTCCTCTCTGCACAAGGATGATAACGAAGCACATCATTCTGTCTCTCTCACCAATGACAATGATAATTGGGATGCTATTAAGGCAGACCCTATCTTTGGAGAAGAAGGATGGGTGGAAGTTTCACGTAACATTTGATTTTTATTTGTTTTCTTTGTTTGATTGGGTCTGCATTGATACTCTGTGTGGATTGATTTCTTGATACTGGTTTGAAGTTTGTTGTATAAAACATATATATACATTGAAATGTATATAGTCTTTGATTAGCTATCATGTTCATAAGTATAATTATTTCTTAATCAATATATTATATATTCTGTTGTATAGTTTATTAATGCAGGTACTGAAGCCCAAGAATGAGGGGGAGTAAGTTTTTTGTTGATGACAAAGGGGGAGAAATATAAAATAGGGTAGTTAGGCATAAATTAAGGGGGAGTTATTAGTTTTAGGGGGAGTTATTAGGATAGAAGTAATATTTTATAAACAAAAGTTGTCATCGTCAAAACGGTGGAGATTGTTAGTCTGTGAGATGATGGTTTTGATGACAACAACCTTAGAATATATTATAAAATATAAATACTGACATTATAAGTTTAGATATATATGTATATGCCGGATTTAACCATGCAAGCACCAAGAATGAAGACTGTGCAGTATAGAGATTCAAGATATCAAGATAGAAGGCTCATGAGTATCAAGATTATCAAGAGTTCAAGATTTCAAGGTTAAATATTTTATTAGGAATTTTGTTAAAACTCATAGAGAAGCACTAGCATCTTAAATTCCAATTTATTCGTAGGATGGAATCCATTTCGAGCCTGTTAAAGGGATGGAACCCTAAGTAGGATAGAACCTACAAAAAATCTAGTGGAACATTGCTTTGTATCCGCTAACTTTTTATTCAAAATGATTTTACAAAATTATCTTGTTTTCAAAATGATTTCAAAACTTTCCTTTTAAAAACATCAAAACCCTCTATCCTGATTTTAAATAATTTTAGCCTCAAAATTATCTTAAATTTCAAAGTCAAAATTACTCCTAATTTTAAACTATCTTTTAAATATAATATATATTTAATTTTTAAATATTTTCACTTAATTTAAATGTAAAATTATAACTAATTATATATATATTATTCTCTATATTTACTTTTGAATTTTAACTATAGTCAAGTATATTTATAAAGTTTAGGATAGTTTTAATATAAAATAAAAGTTATTTTTAAAGAAAAACAAAACACCAAAAAATCCTTTGGGATGTCGACTTGCCCAAGTACCCCATGTCGATATGGTGTCAGTTGAGTTCAAAATTTAAATTTCAAAAGATGTGTCTATTCTCCATAACTCTTCATGAATGGACATGGTTGTCGTTCTTCTATAAATAGGGGTTAGTTTCAACAATTTTATATCAATTTTTTTGGTTTTTCACTCCTCTTCTTCTTCCACATTTCTTAATACATATTCTTACCATTACTCTACGGAAATCAACATTGAATCGAACTTGATTACTTCTAGTTTGATTCTCTATCACTATCTCTATAAGGTTCTCGGTGCTATTTAGAGTTATAGGCTTTTTGTAATCTATCAAAAGAGAAAAGGTGTGATTATAGCCTTGAAAATCAATCAAAAGAGAAAAGGTGTGATTGTAGCCTTGGTAAATCAATTGGGTGAATTTATGGCCAGGAAATCAAGTATCTCTACCCAGAGGATAGAAATTCTGGAGGGTGTACCTCGTAGCCTTGAAACCGAGGGTGTAATTGTACAATTTCTTTTAAAAGGAAATCTGTACTTGTGTTGCGGGACTGGATGTAGGGTAACTCCGAACCAGTATAAAATCTAGTGTGTTCTTTCCTTTACGGCTTTTATTTTATTTCTGCATCTGTGTTTATTTCTGTGATCATATCTGTGTCTGTATATTGCATACATTGGTGTCTAAATTAACATAAACTCAAAAAGATTTAGTAATTCTTTATTAACACTATTCACCCCCCTCTAGTTTTAATCCTAGCCTTAAGATCCGTAATCCGCAATTTCTAACAATATCAGTTAGAGTTCTATCTGATACTGATATATCACATTCTTTTATATCTCATTGTTTGGTTGATATGCTTAACCTAGAACCCACATACTTAGTTACTTCCTTAAGAGTTGCAAATCCGATATGAGGGTATGCAACTCTTGGAATGAGATGTGGCTACTTAGAGTTTGAATTATTAGATAATATATTTCCTTACAGTTTGCATGTAATTGATTTTGTAGGGTTCGTAATTATTTTGGGCATGGATTGGTTAAGTAAGTATGATGCTAGGATATTTTTCTCTGATAGGAAAATGACACTTAGCCACCCTAATTGTAGGCGATTAGATTCTATACCTCGTAGAAAACCTGTTGAGGTCAATGCTTGATTGAGTGTTATGGAGATAGAAGACGAGTTAAATCAAATTTTCATTGTTAGAGAATTTGTAGATGTCTTTGAGCCCTTGATAGGGCTATCACCAAAACGAGCCATTGAGTTTCGGATAGATTTAGTACCAGGAGCAGAACTTGTGAGTAAACCTCCAAGTAGAATGACACCTACTGAGATGGAGTTAAAGGTGTGTTTGATGGATCTAGAAGGTAAGAACTTTATGAAACCAAGCAGTTCAGATTGAGGAGCAGCCGCAATATTTGTTAAGAAACCGAATAGATCATTGAAGTTGTGTATCGATTATGTTAAGCCGAGTGAAAAGAAGATAAAGAATCGATATCCATTACCTAGGATTGAAAATTTATTCGATCAGTTGAGTGGACACAAAAGTATTTTTCCAGCTGGATTTGGTAATAAGGTTCCATCGGCTAACTGATTTTTCACTAATTAATCTGATTTGTCTCTAATTAAACTTAGGTTGCATAGTGAAAAATGTAAACTGATTTTTCTCTATTTAATCCAAAGTTGATTATGTGAAAAAAATTGTAACTATTCGGTTTTGTGTATGTTTTCCATTATACATATTAATATTTACTTGCAAAAATATGTACCAATACACAATTAGAAGTGTAGACTGATACACGCAAATTGATAAATTGTATACTATGGAAGGTCAAACGGTAATTTCTGTTCATATTGAGACAATAGATGAATTCGGTAGTGATAATGAATTGTGACTATCGGAAGGTTCTTTGTTGCTATCAGTCGGGAAGGGGAAGCACAAGTCAATGTGAAAATGATGTTAGTATAATGTTTGATTTTATTCTTCCTCCCCTCTATTAAGTATGTTCATAAAGTACCATTTACTTTTTTACTTTTATATTATTACTTGAACATTGTTTTCAACAGAGTTGTGCTACAAGGGATAGAGGGATGGTAGTTCTATTTTTTATTCTTATATATTAGACTACTTAAAAAATCCATGGCCGATTGATTTCCTCTTCGGTTATTTAATAAAGTAACTTAGTCTCATTCACGTTTTGATAAACGATTGATTTGTGCATGTGCACGCATAAAAAATGCAACATTACGTACACGTCAAGGCCATTTAGTAAGATCCAAAAACTTTACAAATAATGTTTTCTTAATACCAATTCCTCCTACATAAGTGCATCGCACGTGCCAAAGACTGGTATTTTTATATGTACGTACGTATGTATATATATATATATGATTCATATTAAAAAATCATTTGTTTTTTTAGGCCAAGAAAATTAAATCATACGAGTCGTCTTAGCTCAGTTGGTAGAGCGCATGGCTTTTAACCATGTGGTCGTGGGTTCGATTCCCACAGACGGTGCTTTGTATTTTTTATGCAATATTGTGTATTTCCTAAATCCTTTGACCATCCCTTATTTTTCTTGCTCTTTACTATTACCTTGCATCGAAAAGCTCATTTTTGAGTATTGATCTATACTCCCTTAAAAAAGGTTCAAAATAATATATTATTCTTTAATATATATATATATATATATATATATATATATATATATATAATTATATATATAACCCTTTTGACCTAATTAAATAAACTGAAAAAAACTCCTTTTAGATATTATAAAAAGCATCCTTTTTAGTTTTGATAAAAAAACTATACATAAATATATATTTTTTGAAGAAAGCATACATACATACGTACGTGGTTATATATATATATGGAAAAAAATTAATTGAAAATAATGGATCAAAATTTTTGAAATCTAAAGGTGTGTTTATTAATTATGTAATAATTTTTGTATTTAAAATACTTGTTGATAAAAAATAATTAAAAAATACTTTTTCATTTTGCCAAAAGAAATTTAGTTTATAAGCAATGTCGAACATACACAAACACATACATACGTATGCATGTATGCGTGTCTGTGCATTCTTATACTTCATAAACATGCATAAATATATTAAGGAGTTATTACTGATATTAAATGCTCATTTTATGATCATAGATCATAATTGTCACACATACAAACATACGCACGCATGCACATACATACATATGTACATATGTTGGTTCAATGAATGTCTTAGATTAGCTAATACCACATACGATATTCACTACGTGAACTTGAATTTCCATTAAATAAAATGTAACAAAACTAAATCGTAAATTGAAGGTAAATTAATATAAAGGTTTTTAAGTTGTAACAAATAACTATAAAATAAAATTCATAATAAACTCCCTTTTTTAGCAAATATTCACTAAGGATGATTTTGTTAAAACAAATTATTCATATAAGTACAACATAAAGATCAAGTGCAAATTTAATAAAGAAAGTTTTCTAAAGTTCTCCCCTTCTGATAAGCACCATTGTCCAAGTGGTTAATTGATTCGGCTTGGTGCAGGATGTCACAAGTTCGAAACTTGCTTTCGAACGTTTACTTGACATGGGATATGTTGTCCCATTGATTTGTTGTATATAAAGTACCAATTCAAAAAAAAGTTCTCCCCTTCTGCACCATCACAAATGCACCTAATCCAACACTTTGCAAGTAACTTAACAAACCCATATATTATGGTTCGTCGACAAGGGGGTTGTAATGAGCAACCTTCTTACCGTCTTATTATTTCCTTTATTGGATCTCATTAGATTTTTAATGGAAAAGGAAGTTTTAACACCAGGATGTAAAGTAATACATGAATTAAAATTCACAACCAAGTCCTCAAATTTTCACCTACAAATACAATCTATTGAATCTGGAAAAAAATTGGTACAGAAAGTTGAAACCCTTGAAACTAATAACAATGAGTTTTCATGGAAGAATTTCACTTCTAAAATGTTTAACAAAAAACTTGATCACAGTATCTCATTGAAATGTCAGTGATCTCCATTATACCTTTGCAAAGATAAAGAAGAAACTTAAGCATTGTTTGCAACTTGCCAATAACCGTCTGACTAATTCTCCCGAGGTTAGTTAATTACTGGAGATAAAAATCAATAAGATGAAAAATAAGAAGAGCTTATGCGATTTTGCATTAGTAGAGTATCATAATTTGATGCAATAATTACCTAACTTATCAAATTTATTATTACGTTTATTCTAAAAGTTGATTTCTGTTTTCTTGGGTCAAAGTAGAACAAGCACCTTTGGAAGGATGTGAGTACAAGCTACTAAAGGCTCGAAAATTTCTTTCTGTATGGGTGTGCAGATAGTCACTAAGTCATTTGGGGCCTTCCTATTTTATATAAGGAAGAGGTTTCATCAAGTAATCCCCGACCTTGTATCTTTGATGCTTTAAGCAATGGGCCCGTTGTAACCTTCTTGTAATTTTTTTTTGTAATTTTGGTGAATGAATATCCTTTTGTCCTTTCTGTCATTATCAATGTTAATTTTTCTTTTACATTCTTATATTACTACGTATAATTCCTTTCCATTATGAAACACGATGTAGAATTTCATTTTTTCTAAAATCTTTCATGGGTTACGCTTAAGACCCATGATGTATCAATAGAGTATTATGATATATTTGAGCTCTGATGATTTGGTGTTAAAATATTATTGAAACGTTATTGTAAATTAAAACCTTTGATAAAGTTCCTTGAAATTTGAAGCAACTTTTGGCTTCTTTCCTTGGAAGATCCTTTCAAAATTTTAAAGCACCCTTTGACACATTCTTTTTGATAGTAACAGTATGATTTTGAATCATTCTCTTTTGAATGATCGCCTTATCACAACAAAATTAATCGGTATATGACTTTAATTTGATTTATGATTGCTAGACCAATCACATACTCTCTTCCGACAGATTGCTTCTACCAAAAACGAGACACGGGATTAAAGGCTTGCTTGGATCATTCGACGACTCTCAAGAAGTTGCTTTAGAATATAAGATATATCCACAACTTTTTGGTTTAAAACTTTCATCTATATAAAAAAATTAATGCATAATCTTTATAGTGAAAACTTCAAAAAAAAATTCATTCAAGAAACTCAAAATGTTATTTTTTTTAAACAATTTTAACTTTTAAAATACAATAATAGACTATGTTTTTTTATCATACAGTGATAATATTTTTATCATTTAAGATACAATAAAGTTGTTTATTTATAATAGACTTACTAAAAGATAAATTAGTTGGCATAATACTATCTTTTCTATTTAAATTATTTTATTTTTTGAAATGATAAGTAATTTTATCATAATTGAAGTACACTAGTATCTTTATATGTTTACAAAGTAATAGGAAATAAAGGGAATTCGACAGTAAACATTATATATAGTTTTAATTAAAAATGATAACTCTTTATCTTTTTAAATAAAATGGAAAATTAATCGATCTTAATAGTATTATGACCAATGATAAAATGATAATTTCTTTTATCGTTTCAAATACAATCGCAAAATGATAAAATAATAAATTCTTTTATCATATGTAATAAAATGACAAATTATAAACACTTCACATTCAATGATAAATTATAAATTCTTGTATTTATTAGATAAAATGATAAATGCTAATATTTATGTTTTTAAAAAATTAGAATTTTATTGCTAAAATTCGCATGCCTCCAGTATGATAAATTTTCATAATGTCG
The DNA here is from genome assembly GCA_030765085.1 of Allium cepa. Classification (NCBI taxonomy): domain Eukaryota; kingdom Viridiplantae; phylum Streptophyta; class Magnoliopsida; order Asparagales; family Amaryllidaceae; genus Allium; species Allium cepa. The sequence goes on along the minus strand of CM060939.1, from coordinate 769,316,936 downwards.
TTTAAGAATTCACGTTAAAAAATAAAATGGTAGAAATTCCTAGTTTTTCTTCTCCCTCATTACCAAATCGATGCTTCTGACTGGGGGAAAGAATAGTACTTCATAGCTATTGCAAATAAATAAGGGGAGAGAGGATCTTCCTGTCTGAGACCCTTGTTGCTAATAATGAACCCACAGGGAGACCCATTGACCAGTGTACAATCAATGATTGATGAGATATGCCTATAAATAAAAGAATTTTTTTTGAAATCCTACCAATGTTAGCTTGTGACAGATAAATTCCCTGTTAACATTTATCACATGCTTTTGCAAATACACTTTGAGACATAAGTTGTCAGAACCTTTCCCAATGAAAATTCTTACCATTTCGTAAAGAAGTGGAGCATTTTGCACTTATGTTTCTTCTATTTTGATTATGAGAAACCAACTCATTTAAATACTCTTTAATTCTGTTGCAAATGACATTTGAAATTATTTTATAAATTACTTTGCAGTATGAAATAAGCCTATAATCTTATATGGACCGAGAGTTTTCTTTTTTGCGCACAAATGGACTGATTATTATTTATTCTATTGGTAGAATGACCACTGTAAATGAAACCTTTGATTGCTATGGTCAACTCTCCTTTATGTCCCAATGGTTTTTATCGAATTTTGTCCCAAATCAATCAGGCTCTAGACTACTATTATGATAAATCTAGAATGTTGTTGCTTTAATTCCTTCGTCAGCAATACCAGCCTCCAATTTAACTCTTGCTTAGTCAATTAGATTTTTCTACGCAAAATTTATGGAAAGTTAATTATTGCTTTCAGAATTGTATAAACTAGTAAATAGCCCATTGCACTACCTTGAAGTTGATTTTTATTAGTTAATCGATTACCAATTTTCCATGACTGTGTAATAACTGCTTATATCTTTTTTCAATTTTGTAGTAGTCATATGTGAATAGAAAATTTTAGAGCATTGATTACCTTCATTTAACTATTTAGCTTTTATTTTTGTTGATTTATAATGGCATGACCATGCATTAATGTTCCAAGTTTAAAAAAGCTATCTTTGTACTTATTGGCAAATTAGATCGGAAGGGTTTATTCTCCTCCCTTAATAATAAATTATATATGACATTCTGCTTTTATTTTCATTTTCAGTATTGCATTTAACCACCAGTCAAGTTTGAAGCACTTTACAAATACTTTTGCATGTTCAGTAATAGAATTCTTGTTTTATTGAAGAGGAAAAATGGTTTAGTGATACATAATGTATTACATTATGTACATATTATGCACGTAATGCTCAATAGGGAAAATTACTATAATGACCTAGAAACCTTATTACATACGCATAAAACAATTCTGCCTATTGTTAACTTAGTCTCGTTTCTTATTTTCCCCCATCAAATATAACTAGGACTTCTTCTTCTTCTTTCCTAAAATTTCTAATGATTGTTTGATCTTCGAATCTGATAATATTCTTATAAAATTGCTTTCTTGCAATTGATTTTGTATAATCATTTGTTCTCTAATAGCTTGCTGATAGTTGATTTATGCAGTTTTTCTGCTCAAACTCCTAATACTTTCGTTATCTTCAGATCTGATGGTATTCTTGTAAAATTACTCCCCTGTGAGTGGTTTGGCATGAACATCTATTCTATAATAGCTTGCTAATAAATGATTTATAAAATTTTCTTTCTCAAACTCCTAAGACTTATTTGATCTACAGATCAGATTTTAGTCTTGCAAAAGTGCTCTCTGAGAGTGGTTTGTAAGAATATCTGCTCTCTGATGACTTGCTAGGAGATGATTTATGTCTAGTTTTCCTTTTATAACTTGTCCAAGAATGAAAAACAGATCCTTCTCTATATGCTTGGTTCGTGAATGAAGAGTGGAGGTATGAACTCTTATTTCTTTGATGAGTGATTCGAGCCACATAATTTCGGCTGTTGCATTAGCCACATTACAATATTTAGCTTCAGTACTCGAACAAGAAACAGTTAGTCGCTTTTTGGAACACCAGGAGATTGGATTGTCTTCTAAATAGATGCAGTGACCTATTGTGGATCATCGATCGTCAGAGTCTGATGCCCAGTCTGCATTTGTGTATCCTTGAATGTTTAATGCTTTACATGCTTTTAAACATATTCCTTGATTTGTAATGATTTTTGATATCTCAAAATTTGTTTCACTGCTTTCCAATTATGATCTAAAGTTTTTGCATTTATTGAAAAACTTTATTTACACTATACGATATGTCTGGTCTGGTAATTATAACATATTGTAAAGCACATACTATACTCCCATATTTTTATAAATTTTCTATAGCCTCACCTCTATGCTTAGACAAATGTAAATTAGTTACCATTAGTGTTGTCATAGATTTAGCTTCACTCATTTTTGCCTATCAAGAATTTCTGAAATATACGTGCTTTGACATAAAATCTGTTCATTAACTGAGTTTCTGAATACTTCAATTCCCAGGAAGTAGTTTAGATTTCCCGGATCCTTGATTGAGGATGGCTTCTTTAAATGGTAAATGAAATTTCTGATTTCATCATTACTACTCCCTGTGATTATATAATCATCCACATATACTAATATATAAATTATAACCAGTGATTATATAATCATCCACATACACTAATATATAAATTATAACATTATTATTCATTTTTATGTAAAGAGAATTATCAGACCCAGTTGGTTTATAACCTAAACTGACTAGAGTGATTTTTAATTTTTTATACCAGACCCTTGGTGCCTGCTTGAGTCCATAGATTGCTTTATGTAGTATGCATACCATTTCCTTGTTGTCATTTCTAATGTACCCTGGTAGTGCTGCATATATACTTCCTCCTGAAGTTCACCATTTAGAAATGCATTATTGACATCTAGTGTCTGATATTCCATTTGTTATGTTGTGAAACTATAGGAATCACTATGACTGTTATTAGTTTGACTACTGAAGAAAATGTTTCACTGAAATCAAATCCACATTGTTGGAATAACCTTTTACTACAACTCTTGCCTTATGCTATTATGCCATATGGCATTCTTTTGAGTTTGTATGTTCATTTATACCCAATGATATTTTTATCTTTTGGTGCTGGCACAATGCTCCAAGTTTTGTTTCTTATTAGAGCATTATTCTTCATCCATGGATGATTTCCAATTAATATCCTTGGCAGCTTCTTCATAGTTAACTGGTTCATCATGATTAAGATTGTAGTATAGACTTTAGGCTTAAAGACTCCATGGCTGGATCTTGTATTCATATGATGACCTTCTCTTGTAGGTGGTTGGATTTGATTGGGAATTGATTAACTGGATTGATGTGGACTTGAAAAGTGTTCCTTATCATGATTTCATGTTTCATTTCCATGGCTATCTAGCACATGACTGGATGAACTTTCAGAGGTATCCTGACCTGATTGTTCATTAGACATAGTATGTTCAGTTGATTGTCAGTTTGAACCTTTTCTACTTGCTCACTTGAGTAAATTGGTATTGGATGAATATATGCTTCGACGTTGTAGACTTTCTGAGTGGTCTTTATTTCAGTCCTTGCAAAAGGAAAAACATGCTCGTTGAAAGCAACATGCCTTGAAGCAATTACCTTCCCATCACTAGTTAGACACTTGTATCCTTTTTGGTAAGATGCATAACCAGTAAATGTGTGTGGTAACGGACTAAAACTTAACTCGTGAGTGTTATATGGCCTCAAGTATGGAAAATGCGGGAAACCAAATGCCTTAAGCATAGTATAGTCTGGTAATAGATTGAATAACTTTTGAATTGGAGCTTTGTTTTAGAGTACTTTAATTGGTAATCTATTAATAAGATGTTAGAGTTAGGGGTATGCCCTAGGGGAAATTATGTAATTTGTTAATATATCTACCTGGTTGGCCTATCTTATTAAATAAAGGTATTTTTCTTCTATTATGTACTTGATATAATGTGGTTATATTAATTAAATTTAATTAAAAGTATATATAATAGAAAATCCATAAATGGTATGTTTTGTGATAGTAGTTACAAAATGTTATAACCATGAGTAATTTACCACAATGAAACAAATATACCATTTTAAATGTTCCTAGTCAAGATGCATCGAGACTGAATATCGATGTATGTATTGAGACTAGAGTACGTAACGCTCTTCAAATGTTGGGCAATGTATTACTTATGACTGTTGGGGGCACCAAGGGGTTATGTACTGATAGTAATTGGACAACTATGGAATGGGATACTATATAGTTTTCTGTTGGATAATATAACTAACGTCAAGTAGAGAATATTGATGTGACTAATTTGCACAGTTCTCTCAACTTGAGAATACCGTTGATCTTCAATATGGAAGCTCCGCTTTGATTATAGTTAAATCATAAACGCGGACATAAACATGGACATGTTTTCACCTTACGATAAATAAAACATTTCGTATCAAATCCTCTTATATTATACTAGTGTCTGGTATACACAAATAATATTAACCATAGTCAAAATGTTTACCCATATAGCATTTCGAGGCTATTCATTACGCCTTTACAAAAAAATCGCAAGCTCGTTGTGGGGTTAGGATTTCCATGCAAATGACCAGGTGAAGAGACTACCTTCTGGCAGTACGTCTTTAGAGGAATGTACCGAGGACCATCATAAAAGATCCTCTATCAATACAAGATCGGTACACCTCTATAACTAGATGGTATCGAATATGTCATCCACGGGTCGTTACCAACCTTTTAAGAGGGCTCTCAAAGCATACAAACCATAATAATCAAATACATGACGCCATAGCATGTAAAGATATATCTAGAAGAGGAGGATCATATCCTACTTGGGACCGACCCACTTATCCTTGCCGCATCTAACCCTGTTGTGGTCATTTCCGGTTGATGAGGCCTGAGGTTTTCACAAATCACATATCACATCACTTTGAATGTCATATGGCCATTTCCGTTGACAACTAATTTCCTTCCATAAATACAACTCTTGAGCTCATATATCTTAAGGAGGGTGTTAAGCTAAGTGAAGTTGCCTTGTCCGCCATCATGGATGTACGTTTGTAAAAACCAATGTACGTATCTATAGAAATGCAATGTTAGACAAACATCCATAAAAGTTGTCCCGGAACAGGAAAAACAAAGGTACTTTCCTACCACATCCTATCGAGAAATGTCTAGAATTAGTAGCGAACAGTCCTTGCATTGGATATTTTATAATAAAGAGACCACTGCTACTATATGTATATTAGGATTTTAACCCCAAAAGATCAACAAGCAGCCTTCCACTATGAAAATCCTGAAAATCAATATCATCACAATCTTCACAATCGAACGAATATATGTTGGTCCGAAGTGGGTTTCAGATAAATTTGCTTCTGGTCTTTTCACACCAATAATGCAAAATTGTTTCTCAACCTCACACGGAAACTAAGTCTCATAGACTTATCACGTCTCCAACTTTTAACTTGCTATCCTTTGGCCAAGAAGGAAGCTCGATAGATTGGAATAATACTCCGCACTACACGAATCAACATCCTCAACACAAACAATAATCAAGCCTACATAGAAGGATACGTACTAAGTATACGACTAAATAGTTCCCACATCAAGTCGAGGAACTAAAAATGGCCAAACTTGATAGTCGGTTATTGAAATATAAAAGCAAACAAACAAATATTTAGCACCATATACAATCACTAGGCCCTTTTAATAAATATTTTATTAATTAAATCATTTGCCAAATATTCACTTCAAAATATCTTTAAAAAATATATATTCTCAAAAACCATTTCAACTTTTATATTGGAAAACATTTCCATATACTTACTTTATAATAAGTAATTCACAAATCAAGTTATTTCCAACACTTTAGAAATATTAGATATATTTAAATCATGATTAAGTATATATTTTATTCTTTAAGGAAAATATTCTTTTAAACACATTTATTCGGTTCAAAACGAATATTGCGTAAAACATCGTTATGACAACCCAAAATCATTAGTTTAGGGATTCGATAATTAGACAGATATATAAATCCCATATACTATACAAAACATTTTCTTTCGAAAATCATTCACTATAACAACAGTTTTAGAGTCCATCATTTCTTTATTTCTCGAAACGTCTATTTCAACAATGAATGTTGAAATCTATGGTTTCGATACTTAACACACTTTAAAACATCTTCAAATCGTTTAACTCCATTTAAAAATATAACTTCCCAAAACATTCATTTAATTTAAAATATTATTCACAGTCCAAAATCGTGAATGTAGTTTATTTACCAAATCCAATATTTCTGCACATTTATTAAAGAATAATCCATTGTCCAAAATCGAGGATTTTATTCTCTAACCCAATTCATTACATCTATATATTTATTAAAGGATTATCCACTGTCCAAAATCGTGGATATAATACCTTTAATAAACATCTATACTTTAACTTATCAAATTCAATTAATTTTGGATTTATAAAACAATATTTATAAATTCCATTTATATATTATAAAAACTTACATATACAAAATCAAATTCCATTTATTATTTTATAAGAACTTTAACTTATAAAATCCCTTAATTAAAAAATTCTATTTATATCTCATTTACATTCAAAAATACAATTTATAAGTTAATTGCTTATAAATCATTTATTTACAAAATCCATTCATTTTACAACTTCACAATTCATAAATCTTATTCATTTATATAATCCATTTATAAATTTATTTTAAATACTTATAAAACTCGTTAATAATTCCATTATTTTTATTTATGAAAATTCAATTTTATATATCTTATATACATACCATTTGATAATTTCAAAAATCCCAATTTACTAAATTTTACAAAATATTTAACTCCATATTTCAAAAATCACATTCTGATTACATTTCCTAAAAATCATAATTTTTGTATCATAGAATTATAACATTTATTTATTTAAAATAAATTAATTTCCTTAACCATTCAAAAATTTAATAAAACATATATTTCCAAAATCACTAGAAAAATCCCTTTTAATTTGAAATCACCACTTTAACAATTTTAACTTTCCAAAAATAGGCACGATGTTGCAACAACACTAAATACATCAATCATGGTAACCAAAACATCAAATGTCACATGATAACAGCATATATCACAATATATATAAATAAAACCAATACTGGTGAGGATTCCAGTTGGATCCCTTCAACCTATCACCTACAACAAATATACATCTTAGAAATATATATACAATTTCTGCTTCGAGGCAGACGCACGTACAAAGGGTCATCCGCTCATACACGAAAACGTATAGGGTCTCATCTGCACCAATAGGCAGGAATATATCCAAATACCAATCAACATATATATTATATCATATATCATCCAAACAACCATCAATCATCATAAATTAATTTGATTCTCACTTATATAAAAATATCAATGAGTCAAAAAAATGAGTTGTACTCACATTGATTCCAATAGCAGTTGTAGTGTTTTATTCCGAATAAAATTAAACGAGCGTTTAATGTTATCCAAAATTTACACTAGCTCCAATCAACTCTAAACCAGCTATAAAAAATAGTGCTCGCCAATACAGAACCAATGCAATTCGTTTCGACAAGAATGGACCTCGTATGAAGAAGTTATACATTTTTAAAATTTACACGATTTATTATACAATAATTGGCAAATTATTTTTATTTTATTTAACCTTTTATCATGGCCGCTCAATTTCCAAAACCTAGATCTCAGTTGTGATTTTTCTTCTTCTTCCCCTTTGTCAACAACATTAGGATGTCGAGACAGAGAAGGAAATAACTGCTTCCAGTTGATGACATTGTAAGTGGAAGCTGGGTCTCAAAGAGAGGTTTTTAGGTGATTGGGGAAAGCATCGAGGATCTCATCCTTGTCTGTAATCTGGTTTCTGCTATAGTGATGCTTGTAATGTGGTTGAATCTTTATCTTTCGTGGGAAAATCCATGGAAGTAGGTTGTATTCAGATCCCCTTCCTTAAGTCATTGGGATCTAGATCTTTGCTTCCAAGCCAACTCCTCTTGTCTTAGAATCCTTTCCAGCACAACTTCAAGCAACCTCAACTCCACACTATTAGAGGGAGCTAAAGGGGAGCTCTCTTCCAATATGTTAAATCCAAGGTCTTGTCCTGAAGACTTTCTTTCTTTTTTCTTAGGGAAACCTATAGGCTTGCGGAATAAATCTTTAGAGCTTTTAATAAGAGTCTAAGTTTAGTAACCAAGACCTTAATAGTATGACTAAAAACTCTAAAAGATTACCAAAGTATCTCAACCATGTCGTCAAAACTAGGTTCAAGCGTCCAAAAATTTTGAGTTTGAAGGGTGGGCGGTGGAGGAACTATTTCCAGTGATAAGAAGCATGTGATAGTGATCTAAAATAAAAGAGAGGAGGCCTGATTCGATGGAGAGAGGATGCATAGCTTCTCAAGATATGTTTAGAAAGAATCTACCAAGTTTTGCAAGAGCTGGAGATGAATGCTTATTATATCAAGCGAAAGCACGATTATTTATAGGAAAATCAATTAGGTCACATGAGGAGATAAAGTAGTTGAACCCATTCATATCCGGGTCTGAGCCCAAATTATTCCTTTTTGAGTGGAAGCGTGTTATATTGAAGTCATCACCTAAGATCCAAGGCTATTAGATTGGGACACAAATTCGGAACAAGCATCCTAAAGTTTCAAATGAAGTGGCTAGGTGTGTGGTCCATAGACATTTAAGAAAGTGTAGATTACCTCAAAAGGGATGTGTTGAAGAATTACACATAGGACAGTAAAGGACTTGATCGATTGTAAATGGTCCAGCTAGACTCATCCCAAAGAGAGATGATCCCCTTTGGACCCAATAGCGTCGAAAGAGTTCCAACTAGACAAAAGCTCTTTCCATGGTAGAATCTTCATTGGGAGCATAAGCTCTTTCCTTTTCCAAATTCTTAAATGCATAAACTAATTTCAGGGATGGACTAATACCAAACATAGATGCAACCGACATAATTGCGGAATGATTAATTGAAGAAAGAATTTTGGGAACAAAAACACTACCGTCTAAGCCATGTCCTCTACTCATGGATCGTAATTAGATGCTTCTTCAAACAGATGAAATCACTGGTGGGGTTAGGGATCGGGAAATTGATGAAGTGGCCTGGAAAGTTGGCGAGGCATTGAGCATTCTCAATTTAGTGTTGATTTCTGCTGCCTAGCCTAAGACATTGTGCAAACAACCAAGTTTCCTATCATAATCAAGATATATCTTGGACCAGGTAGTGGTCTCTCTCTGTAGAAGTAATCTACTCAAATTGGGCAAACTGAGTTGGCGGCCAAGCAAATGGTCCAAGAATATTGGCTAAAGGAGCTTCATCATCTTTGGAGGATAATACAATTACCCTCTTCTTGAATGCAATCTCTTCTCTCTTGTCCTGCAACTCCGCCTCTTCTGACAAAACATCATCAGCAAACTAAGTGGCAGAAGGCACACCTATCTGTGTCAGCAATCCTTCACCACCAAACAAATAGATCGGTTTCTCCGCCTATAGCTTATGGTAATCCGCTTCACTAATAATGATATAGTCCAGCTCGATAAGGGGATGACGGTGAATCCAGCGATCAAAACTGAAACTGCAATCATGATTTAATGCTTTAGCCACCAGGGATCTTGAAAGTGAGACTGATTTATCCAGCTTGATGTTGACAAAGGTGACGCGATTGTCTTTTGAAGCCCATGAGCACTGATCTACAATGATGAACTTGCCTATCGCTCGATGCTACACACCTATGGACCGCTGTTAATGAATGTGAAATTCCCGGCGTTACCGTATTCCTCTTTCATTTAGAGTATTCCTCTTTCCGTTAGAATTCCTTCTTCCGCCTCTGGATTTCCTAATAAATGGAAATCAAGGTGTTTAGCTTCTATCATACATTCTCCCCGATCCGAAAAGACACCTTGGAGAATCGAATAAGGTGGTAGCACCTAAAAAGGCATGGGTGGCTGATCAATCATCCATTGATAGAGCGAAGAGAGTCAAGAGGTCTAAAGAAGTCAATGGAATGCATCTAAGTGCAAACATTAGCACAATACTTCGTACGGCTGTTCAGATCCATGAAAGAATGGTGGTAGGCCCTTAATTCGGATCCAGGACGGTTTAAAGAACTCAACGGTCGAGCATTCACCTTTAAGTCTCTATTTTTTTGCGAAGACTGTTCCACAATCTTTATAGAAGAAACCTTTCTTAATGGCAAATGAAATGAGATGGAGATTGGGGAATCTACAATAAATGAGTAGTTGTTGTAAAACGAAAACGTTCCGCCCACTTCGTCCAAAATGAACCTCTAGGCAGCCCTACAGATCCACCGAAGAATAAAGCCCAGTCACCACAGAGGAAATGACATGCATTTGCACATCGAGGAGATTCGCCTTGGATGCATGCATGTTGGAAATGGTGGGGACAAAAGAGGAAATAGGAATCTAGTTTGGAGATAATAAACTGGGAATCAACAGTATGTGGGCTAGTATCAAGAGATATTTGATCGACACAAGAATTAGAAGGAGATAACCATTGTGGACCTTTCTTGAGTCATCACGTCAGCTTGCAAAGAATTAAATACCGCAGTGAATTTTAGCTCTTTTTTCCACATTTTGCAGAATAGTTACCCATTTTCCTACAATGAAGACATAGCATAGGCTTTCGGCAAACACGTGCAAATTGCGAAGCAGCCCACAGCGCCTTCAGCGATTATCTTTGACACATAGCAATAGATGCTTCCCTTCGAAGTCTTTGTGGGAAATTCCTAGTTTGAATTTGAAATTTAAGCATGAATCCTGGCGGCAACTATAGGAGCAGATGGAGCAGGAGATTTTAACACGTCGATATAGGATCGTCGGATTGCTGAAGGTTTGATGGACAAAGCTGACTTAATAGTTATAGGATCAGGGAAGAACCTCACCTTTGGAGCTGGGTAGTGATTCGGCTAAAAGGATGAAAGAGGGGCTTCTTTGGATTGAGATGGGTCCTTGTCAGGAGGAAGCGTGAAAAATTGGAGTTGGAAGAGGGGCATGGAAGAAACAGACATGTGAAATAAAACCTTTTTCAGAGAGATTATATTCTTTTTTAATGATAGTGGAGTATTAAATTATTAAAAATAAATAAATATGATGATCACAAATAGTTTGGCGCGGCTAATATGCATTTAATGCATATAATATGAACATCTAACGTAATGAAGCAATAAATAAATAACTTTGATTGTATTGAAATACATATACTTTAAACTAGAATCTTCAAAAAATACCAGATGTATAATTTTCGAACGTGGATGTCTTCGTATTTACATCCGCATCCATTTTTCCGGATATGGAATATCAATCCCCTTTTTGGTTACGGATGCGGATAATTTTTGGATTTTTCGGGTATCCATTGACAGCTCTACTATTATGAACTTGTCATCCCAATTATAACTAATACTAATATCATTGTATATTATGCTATATATATTTATATTTTTAATCGGTAGGCGGTTGAACACACACATCCCAATTTCTTACTCATTAATTCCTACGCTTAGGATTCTAGAACATAATAGTATGTACATTTGACGAGGAACTTTTATTTTCACATCTTGATATGTTAAAGTTATCCTTTTCAAAAAGGATCGTTACTACTTCTCATAAATTACCGAAAAATAAGACTTTTATTCCATTTGAAATTACAAGAAATTATCTATATTCTTTTATTGAAATAGACAGTGCAAACTAGGGAGAAGAATTACCATGCTTTGCACATTTATTTCCTTTCTGATACGTTCCTTGTTAATTCAAACAATGCACTTTTAGATGTGTGGAATTGGATAATTTATGGAAATTATGCATAAATAAATACAAGTGTACCCATAACGCTTTCAATAAATTAAAACATAGAAATTCATATGTTAGGTCAAATAAGAACATTCTAAATTTATTAACAGTTTACAACCCATTAATCATAAATCTAGAATAAATCTTGTAATCTTATCAACATTCTGCTTCAATAAATTTCGGGACTGATTTTCAAATTTCCAAATTAGGGTGTAAATACCATTCCTATTTTAATTACCTAATTTACAGAATATGTAGAAGAGATTTCAATAGAAAGCATTCCTACTAAGCCTACACATCCATAAATCTTGCGTAGACATCATAATCAAATAAAACTAAATGATAAAAATTTCAATGTTATATATGTCATATCATTTCACACTCACCTTTCAAGCTTTCCAAATCTCCCAAGTCCGAATCTATCACTTTAGTTGACTCGTTTTTCTTTCAAATCCAGAAGTATGTATAATAAGATACATATATATTCATTAGAATAAAAAATCTAAAAGAAGATTTCAATTAAGTGGAACACAGATTTATAATTATGAAATTTACCTTTTTCCGCAGCATCGATTCGTTCCTTCTCTTTTTCTCTTTTATTATTTACCCTTCTCCGATTTATATATATAATATAATTTTTTATAATTAATAGAAATAGTGGAGAAGAGAATATGGTAGAGCTCTACTACTTTGATCAAAAAATATGAAAAGAAATGTGAGGAGTTGGGCCTGTATTTATAGGCACTCGAACCAATCGTATCCGTTAGATTTAAAATAATAAAATCCAAGCCATTCGACCAAGATTTAACTCTAGCCGCCATGCTCTCAACTGGTTGACAGCTCCTCTATAGGCAATTAATTAGCCTAAGGAGGATATCGATCGATGGGGTCCATGCAATTGTTATTATCTATTCATTTTTAATTATTTTCGTTCCGCAAACTTCAAACACTAATTGCTTCTTTGTTTGAACTCTTATCGCAAAACTCTAAATATGAAAATTGCTAAGATAATCGTCACGTACGCAATGATGTAGGTTACATGGCTAAATTTTGACGTTTCCTCAAATTCTATTTTTGAGCCTTAATAATTATTTATTAATTTATATTAATTTTACAAGGTGTTACATCTTTAAAGCTAGGCTTTTCCACCAGGCTAGAAGAAGGAAGGAATAATAGTCCAAGGTGAAACAGCTAATAACAGAACATGTCAATAACTAGTAGATATATGGTAGCTTCTATTTTAGATGACTTTATATACTTGCACATATACTCTTGTTTATTTATGGTCGAAAATCATTTATTTTTGAATATATATATATATGTGTAGGTATGTATTATGTATAATTCATATTACAAAATCATTTGTTTCTTTCGACCAAGCAAATTAAATAATATAAGTCGTTTTAGCTACTAGGTAGAGTGCATGGATTTTAAGCATATGGTCATGGGTTCGATTTTCGCAGACGGCGCTTTGCTATTTTTTATGCAATATTTAAATTTCTTATATCTTTTTGGCTATCCTTTGCGTTCTTGCTTTTGCACTATTACCTGGCACTGAAAAGCTAATTTTTGAGTATTAATCTATTTTCCCTTAAAAAAGGTATTAAAATAATATATTATTCTTTAATATATATATAGTTATATAATAAATCTTTCAACTTAATTAAATAAATTGAAAAAATACTCCAATTGGAATTTATAAAAAAACATTCTTTTTGTCGTTGGTAAAAAACTATACATACATACATGTATGTATGTATTGAAGAAGACATATATACATACATACATACATACATACACACACACACACACACATATATATATATATATATGCACGTATTTGATTAAATTTAAGTCTTAAATTTTGAACTTCACATTGTGTGTGTGTGTATATGGAAAAAGATTAATTGGAATGATGGATCAAAACATTTGAAATTTAAATGTGTGTGTATCAATATTTAATAAATTTTTTATTTAAAATACTTGTTGCTGAATTTTATTAAAAAACACATTTTCATATAGCCAAAAGAAATTTGGTTTTATCCATTGCCGAATACACACACATGTATGTATTTACGCATGTGTGTATTCGTATAATTTCGTAAATATGCATAAATATATTAAGGAGATATTACTGATATTACATGCTTGTTTTATGATCAAAATCATAATTTTCATATATACAAATAGACATACACAAACACATACATATGTTCTATGTTGTTGGTTCCATAAACGTCTTAGATTAGGTAACAGCACATACGATATTCACCAGTGAACTTGAATTTCCATTACATAAAATATAAAAAACTAAATCATAAATTAAAGTAAATTAATATAAAGGTTTTCAACTTGTAACAAATAAATATAAAATAAAAAAGCAAAATAAAAAAAAATCATCTCAAATAATATACTCCTTTTTTTGGCAAATATCCACTAAGGATGATTTAGTTCAAACAAATTATTCATATAACTATAAAATAAAGACCTAGTGCAAATTCAATAAAAGAAAGTTTTCTAAAGTTCTTCCTTTTACACTATTACAAATGCACCTGATCCAACACTTTACAAGTTACTTGTCAAACTAGGATGTTGCGGTTCATCGGCATAGGGGTTGTGATGAGCAACCTTCTTAACATCATATTATTTCTTCTATTGGATATCGTTAGGTTTTTAAATGGAAAAAGTTCAACCGCTAGGATGTAAAGTATTATAGGAATTAAAATTCACGACCAAGTTCTCAAATTTTCGTCTACAAATAGAATCTATTGAATCTAGAAAAAACAATTTGGTTTAGAAAGTTCAAACCCCTGAAACTGATAACAATGAGTTTTCATGAAAGAATTTCACTTCTAAAATATTTAAAAAAAACACTTGATCATAGTCCATGTCATCCAATCAATGTTAACAATCTCCACTATATCTTTAGAAAGATGAAGAAAAAAGTTAAGCATTGTTTGCAACTTGCTAATAAATGTCTTACTAATTCTCCCGAGGTTAGTAAATTACTGGAGATTAAAATCAATAAGATGAAGAGTGATCAGAGCTTATATGATTTTGCATTACTAGAGCATTATAACTTGATGTAATGGTTACCTAAATCATCGAATTTATTATTGCTTTTGTTTTGAAAATTCATTTCTCATTTCTTTGGTCAAAGTAGAATGGCATAGCTCACCAAGCTCCCATAGCTGAAATCATGTTTAAACTGACCTAACGTAAGTCAAGGAAAATACCCATTCTAGTTATCTATTACCTCTTGTTAGAATTAAATAAGACCTCGTTTTCCTATTTGGAACCATTATATGTTATTTAAAACTTCTAAAATAGGTAAGAGGCAAATCCAATGGCCATTTACCATCTTTAATCCTAAAGTAAACCCTTGACATCCCTAAGGTACTAAGTCAATTAATACTTCAAGTCCGAGGTGAACCCTTGATATATTTTCCTTACCTATCCTCAAAAGTATATTCCTTCTCCATGGCTCTTATGTTTGGAGAAGTCCCATATTAGTAGTAGTTATACACAATTGCTAGTAGCCTCTAAGTGAAGGAAGACTTGCATTGTGTAACTCTATTAACCTCGCATCCCAAACCTTATTAAACCAAACCAATCATCGTAAGCCAAAATATTGGGCTAGGCCCACTAATTCGTGCTCGTCCTTAACATATTATTATGGCTATATAATTTCCTACTATGAAAATTATACTGCATCTTAGCCTTTAACCTTATCTTAATGCCTATTGTATTATGTTCTCTACTTCCCATTTGCGTCCCAAAAATGTCATTTTTTTGTAATAAAGAGTCATTATTAATAAAATTGGATAATTATTAATGATATTTATTTATTCATTCTAATTCAACCTTTTTGTCCTATTTTATTTCCCCATAAATGCCATATTCAACACCTCAATTAGTCTCGTTAAACACATTTATGTCCCCATTTAATTTCCATAACTCCTTATTAACTGCTCATTTATTGTCCTACTAATTTTAAAGTTACTATCTCTTTTCAATCCACACTTCCTAGTCCTATATGTACTGTGCTATTAATTATGCCTATCAATGGATACTTTCAAATGCGGATAGGGCTATATCCATATCCGCATCCAAAATCATTTTGGGATTTTAGATGTCGACATTTGTAGATACAGATGGATACCAGATAATTATCTTATCCATTAACGACCGACAAATTAAGAAACATAAATGAAAATTTTCAGTTTAACATAAACTTGTTTTTGATAGAAGGTACTAGGCTGCATAGCCGTACAATGCATATAGAAATTAAAATAGCCCAGGCAGGTCAGTGATAGTAGTAGTCTAATATTTACAGTCATCATAATGTGAACACATAAAATTTCAAATCACAACTGCAAAAAGTCTTGCACATACATAGCATACATAGAATAATTTACATAAGCATAAATAAGCCTCATAGTAATAGCTACCATCTGCCAGCCACCCCGATCGGTGCTTTCTGCTGAATCTGGGTAGGAAGGAAAAACTGCAGGTTCCCATGCATAGCACCTATCCAGGTATTAGAAAAACAAACTATTTTGTAAGATATAGGTAGAAAAGTGTGATACTTAGAGTTGAAATAGCGGTCATTCCGCTCCATCCAGACTGCCCAAAGAAAAGCCAGGGCAAGTAATGCATCGCTGGACATGGGCGAACAAGTCTTTAAACAATGTAGAATATTGCACTTAGATAGTGGTGTTCAAATTATCAGGTTAGAGTCACATTGTCCAAACCTAGAAAGATATATCATAGCCATAGAACATGTGATTACAAGAGTTAGTGTTAGCTAAGCAAACGAAACAACATTGGGTAGATCCAAGGTTCTTACTAGGAAGGTTTCTGTTGTGTTGAGCTTGTCCGGTAAAACATGCCAAGCATGTATTTTAAATTTTAGAGGGGCTTTAATTGCCCATGAGTTGCCAAAGCTTGGTGTCATACTAGAGTGGACATAAAAAGTGTACATTAATTTCACCATGAACCGCCCAGAATTGTTGAGAGCCTAAGAATCCCGATCAATTCTGTCAGTAAGTGTAGTGCTAGAAGTGAGTTGTAAGAGGGAGCAAAGTGCTAGTATGTTGTTTCCAGTGATATGCCTAGAAAAGTGAATGTTGCATGTCCCTTCACTAAATGCCTTGCTTATATATATTATTTGTTTGTTATTAGCAAGAAGAGAGAAAGGAACATTAAAGATAGCGCCATGTTATCCAACCATTGATCCATCCAAAAAGCAAATCGAGTACAATTACCAAAATGATGGTGTGCATATGTTTAGTAGATGGCAACAAGAAAGGATTCCCTTCTAAAAAGCCAAGGATGATGGGGGAGGGGTTGATCTGAGGTCCCTAAGGTTGAGATCACCATTGTAGTGGCATGTGCAATCCATTGAGTCCAAGGCTTAGAGCTTCCTAAAATTAAGTTCTAACCCCTTTTTGAAAGTAAGGCTCTATTAAACCAAAAAAGATTGATGATTCTTAAACCGCCATGAGACTTCGATCTATAAACTCTACCCCATGATGCCAGGTAGTTGGAAGGGTTGATAATGATGGAGCCCTTCCAAAAGAAGGCATGTCTCAGAGAGTTAATTTTATCAAAAACCTAAGTAGGAGATTTATAAAAGGAGAACCGGTATGTAGGAACGAGATAGAGAAGTTCCCTTCGATCCAACTAGGCGCCTCGTTATTCTTTCCAGTAATGTGTTCCCATTATCGTGCTTAAGCTTTGAGGTTCTAAGTTTAAGACTAAGATAGGTAATTGGGAAAGGTAGCAGTGGACAGTTTAGGCTTGAAGCCACCAAATGGCCTAAGTAATCAGCATCATGGTCATTGTTATTGAACTTTTGGAAAAGTTTATCTTTACGCCTGATGCAAATTCAAATAGTAGAGCGGATCTTTAAGTGTAGCAACAAACGTCGGAGTTGGTAATGTAAAAAGTATAGTGTCATCAGCAAATTGGAAAGAGCATAAGGCGGATGGGATTACCTAATTTCCAGGACAAGTCAGAAGGCTAGAAACATAGGGTACGTCGACCAAATGGGTGAATATATCGACGGTTAAAGTAAACAAAATAAGGGACAAGAGGTCCCCCAGTCTCGACCTCTGAGTTCATGAAAAGGTTTCCCTTTATTGCATTAATGCACACAGTGGAAGAGGAAGAAGTTAAGAGATGTATTACCTGAGTAATAAAACCATATGGGAAAAGCCTAGCCTTTAGAGGTCCAATACAAAGTCCCAAGAGATTGAATCAAAAGCCTTAGAGAAGTCAAGCTTGACTACCGCATAGTTGATGTTGTTAACTACATAGCAGTTGATGTCCTCCATGGACAGATGTGACAAGGAGATTCGCCTTTGTTGCATGCATGTTGGAAATGGTGGGAGCGAAAATGGGATTAGGATTATAGTTATCTAGTTTGGAGATAATAAACTGTGAATCGAAAATATGTGGGCCAACATCACGAGTTTTTTAATCGACACAAAAAAATTGGAAGGAGATAAAGCGATTTCCAACATAGACCTATCTTGAGTCGTCACGTCAGCATGCATAGAATTAAATACCATAGTCGAAATTGAGCTCTTTTTTCCACATTTTGCAAAATATTGCCCCATTTTTCCATAATGAAAACACAGCATAGGCTTTCAGCAAACACATGCTAAATGGCTAAGCAGCCCAGAGCGAAAACATCTACCTTCAACAATTATCTTTGACACCAGGCAGTAGATGCTTCCCTTCGAAGCCTTTGTGGGAAATTCCAAGTTTGAATTTGAAATTTGAACACGAGGCATGCCAGAAAGTGTAGGAAAAGATAGAGTAGGAGATTTTATCATGTTGGTGTAGGATCGTCTGACCACCGAGACAAAGCCAACTTAATAGTCATAGGATCGAGGAAGACCCTTACCTCTAGAGCTGGATTGCAGTGCCAGAAGGATGGAGGCAGGGCTTGGTCAGGAGGAAGCATGAAAAGTTGGAGATGGAAGAGGATATGGAGGAAGCAGACATGGTAAATAAATTTTTTGGAAAGATTGTATTCCTTCCTATTACGATATCGGATTATTAAAGTGTTCAAAATAAAAAAATATGATGATAATAAATAGGTTTGTGTGGTTATTTTGCATTTAACGCATATAATATGAACTTCTAACGTAATGAAATAATAAATAAATATCTTTCATTGTACTGAAAATACACATACTTTGAACTATAATCTTGAAAAATAGCAAAGGTATAATTTTCGAATGTCGATGTCTTCGTATTCACATCCGTATTCATTTTTTTTCAAATATCGGATATTTATCCACTTTTCGGTTACAGATGGAGGCGGATTTTGGATTTTTCGGGTATCCATTGACAGCCCTAATATTAATAACTAGTCATTCCAATTATAACCAATACAAATATCATCGTATATTATGCTATAAATATTTATAGTTTTAATCGGTAGGGGCGGTTTTATATTTATATCCTTATTTCTTACTCATTAATTCTTACGCTTAGGAATTCTAGAATATAATAATATGTACATTTTGTAAGGAATATTTATTTTCACATTTTAATACATTAGAGTTGTCCTTCCAGAAAAGGATTACTTTTACTACTTTTCATTAATTACCCAAAATGTAATATCCCGGAATTTTGGACAATATAAATTTAATAATCTGGGTTTAAATTTATATTGAATTGATAAATTTTGTTAATAAATTTGATTTGATTTCAATAATCTTCTTTATTTAAATATTTAATTTGTGAAATTATTTTTAATGAGTTAATAAATCTATTTCCTATTTATAAATGTATATGTATTTATGTATATATTTTAAATAGATAAGTTGTTTTAGTTAAATTAGTATAGTATAATTTTAATATGTTTTGAAAATAGAAATTGTGATTTATTTTGGATTTAAGCTTTTCAAATATATTTAATTAAATAACTATATGTTTTTAAATATGAGATAAATGTTTTAATTAGTTTAAAATTCATTTTTAATTCAAGTTGTATATTAAAATTATGTTACAACCTCTTTTATAAATTTGTTTTAAAAGTTTCTTTTTCAAATGATTTAATTGTGTATTGTTTTTCTTTGTTCTTTAGAATTATTTAATACATAATTTTGCATAAGAATTCATTAACTAGGCTTAATGCTTATTTACTTTAATTAAACATGTTTATTAATTTATGAAGACAAGTGTATGTATATTAAGACTTAAGCTAACAAGTGTTTATTTTAAAGTGACAAGTGTCAAATTTATTTTCTTTTTCTTTATTTCATTTTCTGAAAATACATTCTTGTTAACTTGCTTTTCATTCATATCATTTTGCTATTCATTCATATTCATTTTCTCATTCCTTAATCAAGAAAAACCAAATTACATTCTCACAACCAAAATCCAAATCTGCATTCTTCAATATTCAAACTTGCATCAATTTGAAAGCAAACACCTGCATTACAAATCTGCATATCCCAAATTACAAACCTGCAAACTCCTCTTTCCAAAATTACTACCTGCATTTCAAATCTGAAACACAAACAAATCCCTCTTTTCAAAATACAAACATGCATTTGAATCTGGAAATGCAAGAAAGCCCTGCATGTTCTTGCATCTGCAAATTCAATCAAAGACCTGCATGCAACAGTTTGACAACCTGCACAACCATTTGAAGCCCTGCCTTTCATTTGCAAGCATAAAGATCTGCATCCTTCAACATATACAAATCTACATGCATTCATGGATCTTCAAAATCTGGTAAATCAAGTTGAAGCTTTACACTTCTAAGCATCTGAAGAAAGGGTCTGCATTTTTAAAAGCATTCAAAGTGCCTGCATTTCATAATTTTCAATCTGGGCTCTGCAAGTTGAATTGTGCTCTGCAATTTTCAAATAACAGGTGAGTAACACTTAATTTAAAATAAATCAAGTAGGAATGCATGCTTGTTTTTCTTGTTAAGTTAAATCTTTGAATCTGTTTTTCTTTTATCTGCCTGTGTATATATGAAATGCCATGCATGTTTGATTTCCAATGTTCTGATTATCATAGTTTAAGTTTAAATTTGATAAATGGTTTTCTTCCTTGATCTGATTACTATCTTGTATTAGCACTTGAATGGAATTTGCTCATTCCATGATAAGATGATTTTTTTTAGTTTTTACAGGCTTTAGTTCTGAGTTGTCTGAAGCATAAATACACAACTAAATTTTGTAAAAATTAGAAGATGTAGGTATCATGAATTCATGTTTCAAGTTCATGAATAGGATCATTAAGTGAATTCAAGAACTTTTAAAACAAAAACTAAAATTTACAGTGTTAAATATAATAGGCAGTTCCAAACTGTATTTTACACTTTGGCCAAAATTAATTGAAACTTGCAATTGATTTGAGTGAAATTGCTTCTGGAGATAGATATCTATCATATATTATAGTAAAAATATCAAATTGGTTTACAAATAAAATTTGGTGAAGAGATTGGGAAATGATAGTATATAACCTAGTTTCACCTGGGTTAATATGTTGGGGTGTTGTGGCTTCAAGGGTGCATCGAGTTCTAAGATGTTTTGGGAATTCGTAGATGGTGTAGTGGTGAAGCTTTTGCCGGAGTATGGTGTGTAATGGTGATCAGAGGTGGAAGAGATGGGTGTTGCCAGGTTAGACATTGAGGGGGAGGGGAAGATTTCCAGGTTTGGGCTTTAAAAACTTGAATTTAATTCAAGTTGAAATCTAGATATTGGGTTGTTCAGGTGAGTTGTGGGTTTACTGACCGGAGAGAAGATGGCCAGAGGTGATGGACAGAGATGGTCTGAGGTGGTTCAGGTGGTGCACAAGGGAAATGTGCATGTTGTGAAGAACTGTGTGTTACAGGGTTTTGTCTCGAGTCAATTTAGTGGGGACTCGAAGCAAGGAGGCTTTTAACTCGAAGCAAGATCACTAATGGCTCGAAGTAATTTATAAAAGTGCTCGGGAACCATTTTGTTTCAGATTTTTATAAAAACAGAAGCTTGTCTGTTTCAACAATTTTAAAAATCAAGTTTAAAATTAAATCTAGAAATGGAACTTAGATTTAAAACTTGAATCTAAGATGAATTCAAATAGTTTGAATTCTAATTTTGAAATGGTGTGAGTTAAGGAATTCAAGTTTAAAAAAAAAAAGAAAGAAACTGGAAACTGTTTTTTTCAGTTTTATAAATTGTGAAGTAAATGCAAACTAAATTTTAACTTAGGATTTCAAACTGAATTTGAATAGGAATTCAGATAAGTTTCAATTCTGGTTTTTGAAATAATTTAAATTCAAAAAGAAAGATTTTCAATGTTTGGTTTTTAAACAAAACAGAGAACAGTTTTCTGTTTTTAAGAAAGTATAGGAAAGTTTAAATTTGCAGGTGAAGATTTAAACTGATTTGAAATCTGAAATTTGAATGTGAATTCAAATTTAATTTTCTGAGATTTGAAATCATTTATGTTTTAAATTTAAATTTGGAAATCAAACTCTCAAGTGTAAATGAATATGTGATTGGAAGGTTAAATATTTTAATTAGAAATTCAAAGTGAATTCAAATCTAAGTTTTTAAAACTGGAATAAAAATTTAAACTTCAGTTTTTAAATAAAGGTTTAAATTTAAATTGCTTTTAAATGATTAAATGATTTGCATTTGAATTGAAGGTGTGAATTGTAGAAAGAATTTTAAAGAGTTAAAACTAAATTGAGTTTGGAAGTTGTATTTAAATTTTGAAATTTTAAAAGTAATTTTTAAATTGATTTGAATTTAAATTTAATTGAAATTTAAATTGTTTTAACTTATTGATAAGGTAGATGTTTTAACATATAAGATTAAGTTTTGAATTGTTTTAAAAATTCTTTAAGTTAAAATTGAGTCTTAAGTTTAGAGGAAGATAAATAGAATTTAAAGTAAATTTAAAACATTTTGTTTTTAATACTTAATTTAATAAGAAATGTTTATCTAAAGGATAAATAAAGTAAATGATTGAAATCATTTAATAATTAAGGAAATTAATATGAATATTAATTATTTAATTAATTATGTGGATGTTTAATTAAGTAATTAATGATTCTTAAGTTAATTAATTTAATTTGAGATTAATTAATTAAGGTTAATTAATCAATAATTAAGGATGATTAATTAAATTTTAATTTATGATAAGATTTATTTAATCAAGTGATTAAAGATAATTTAAGATCTTAATTAATTAATAATTAGTGATTAATTAAGTTGTAATTAAATGATAATTAAGTATTAATTAATTGATAATTAATAATGATTAATTTAAGTTAATTCTTAATTAAGTAATTAAGAAATGTTAATGAAGTCATTAACTTAAAGATTAATTAACAATTAATTAATGTGATTAATTTTTGATAATTAATTAGATTAATTAATTAATAATAATCAATTGTTTAAGTTTTAATTACTTAATGAAGGTAATTAATGGATTAATTACTTAGTGTAATTAATTTAATGAATGTGATTAGTTTAGATTAATTAATTTAAATTAAAACATTGAGGATTGTTGATAATTACTTTATGCAATTTATGAATTTGTAATTACTTAAGGAAGTAATTAATTAATAATTACAGTATGTAATTAAGGATATTTATTATAGAAGTAATTTGGATTTAAGTTACTTTGAAATTAATCAAGGGGATTAATTTAGATAATTAATTAAGAATAATTAATTATGGGATGAGTAATTAAAGTAATTAACTACTGGATGGTTATTAATCAAGGGTGATTAACATTTATATGTGGACTAACTTTAGATTAATTACTTATGTAATTAATTTATAGTTTATTAAATGTAATTAGAATCATTAATTAATTAATTAATGATGTAATTTGGAATTGATTAATTAAAGTATAATTAATAATGAATAAATAATTAATGTAATTAATTTTAGTTAATCAATTAATTTAGTAATTACAAGTTAATTGTTTGCAAAGGGTTTAAGTAATCAACTTATGTAATTAACTTATAAGCTAATTACTTATTGTAATTAGAGATAGTAAATCAATATTAAATGAATATTTAGATGTTGATTTATAAATTGATTTGGAATCAATTGATGGTTAAGTTAAGCAGAATTTTAATGATGAAGTAATTAATTTAATTCATTTTAAATTAACTAGAGATTGAGTAATTGATTTAATTCATTTTAAATTAATTATAGAAAGTGTGATCATTAGATCATTGCTTATGTTAGATGAATGGTATTAGTTGCCTGGTATGGTTTGTAATCTCAATTATGAGATGAGTAGTGTATGTGATATGGATGCATTGGTTGCTTTTGGATGATAGTATGAATTATCTGATTATGATATGAACTATCTGTTGATAATGATAAGGCTGATTATCTATTGTGTTGTGAATTATCTATCTGTGTATATTTAGATAATGAATTGAATTGTTTTAAACTTAAAACAACTTGGACCTAAAAGACACGCTTTGGATTTCGATGAGACCGGGATCGGGTTTCCATATTTGGACATCCGAAAACCACATCGATTCCAAATAACGTTAGGTCGTTAATCCAAGTGGAGCGAGTGAAGACTCGAGGTGTAAGGGCTATACGTCAGTATAACTCTGTGGGTGATTCCGTAATGAGTTTGACGGAATAGGTCTTATAGATTCGAGATGGTGAATCAGAGTGCAAGGGTTATTGTCGTTAACTCTGAGGGTGATTCCAAAATGAGTGTAACGAGATAATGCCTTCGGTTTCGTTCGAACCCGGAACGAACTTGTATGGATTGAATGCTTTCAGAACATCGTCAGGTGGACGATGAGCATTCTAAGTGATATGTCCTATAAAGGTAAATCGTAACCTCAAGCCTCATCAACCGGGAATGGCTAAAACAGGGGAGGTGCAGCAAAGCTTCGTGGGTAGCCCCCACTTGAGAGTAAGATTTACCCCTGTCTAGAGGTCCCTTTATATTTCGGCTGTGTGGGACGGTTGATCATGACAACCGTCGGGGTTGTCTTATTTGGAACTGTTCAGTAAGGAGCGGGTCCGGCTTTGTGTTGCAGGGGATGAAGGGAGTAATCCTCGGTACGTTGATCTAGGCCACGTACTGTGACGGGCGGTACCCCAGTAGCCCTGCCATTGTATGGAATCCAAAATCCAATAAGTGCCAACGGTTTTGATTGTATTACCCACTTTTGTGGCTAGTAGCTGGAATTTAATAGATGTAACAATTTCGGCTATTTCTTATTTACTTGAAAACCCTAGACACTATTATAATATCATCAGATTTCCTATCAAATATTTTGGTTAGCGTAAGGTAAAAACTTTTCCATGTTTATGTGTGGGAAGTCTTACGTGATACCTTTTCTTTCAAAGGTTTTTCAAAGTTAAGCAACTTTAACCTGTTACTCACACCAGACCCATGTCTGACCCGGAGTTATTTCTGTTTTTCTTTAACTCTTGGGTACTCAAATTTTTACGAGTAGCCAAGGGAATTCAGGTTAGGATTCAGGATTGGCTTTGACGATTTGTGGAGGAGCATATGGAGCAGGAGGCTTCTGCGTATAGTTATATAATTCCGCTGTGTTTGGTATCTCTGAGTGTTGTGTTTGATTTGAGTTGTATAACTAGACAGGTGTCTATAACTGTCTAGTATGTGTTGTATATGTCTGTGTAACTCTGATATTTGATGTATACTATGTAATATTTTGTTATAAATATAATTTATTCGTTCCGCTGTTGAGATTCTTGTGTTGTTTCTTCCTTCTCTTCTTTCTATTCTCTTTTCTATCCCTTTCTTTCTTTATTCATGATGCGATTTTCCGGGAGTGGAAAGTCGGGTCGTGACACAAAAATAGGACTTTAATTCCATTTGAAATTACAATAACTTATCCTTTTTCTTTTATTGAAGTAGACAATGTAAACTATGAAGAAGAACCTCTGCACTTTACACATTTCTTTCCTTTTGGAATATTCCATGTTAATTCAATATATGCACTTTTTATACTTGTGGAATAGGATAATGTATGGAAATTACATGGAAATATATACAAGTGTACCCACAACGCTTTAAAATTATAGAAATTCATATTCCAGGTAAAATTAGAACAATCTAAATTTATCCTAATAATTTACAATCCACTAACCATAAAGCTAGAATAAGTATTGCAATCTTATCCACGTTCTACTCTAACAAATTTAGGAACTAATTTTCCAATTTTCAAACTAGGGTGTAGATATCATTCCTATTCCAATTAACTAATTTACAGAATATGTAAATGATATTTTAGTAGAATACATTCTTCATAAGCCTACACCTCCACGATCTTACATAGCCATCATAATTAAATAAAACTCAATGATATAAATTTCAATGTTATATATAAATCATATAATTTTTCGCTCACCTTTCAAACTTTCCAAACCTCCTAAATCCGAATCCATCCCTTTTGTTGACTCATTTTTCTTTCCAATTTAAAAATATGTATAACAAGATACATACATACCCATTAGAATATAGATATAAGAGGATATTTGAATTAAGTGGAACACATATTTATAAGTACGAAATTTACCTTTTTCCATAGCGTCGATTCATTCCTCTTCTTATCTTTTATTTTCTACCCTACTTTGATTTATGTATATAATATAATATTTGATAACTAACAGAAATAATGGAGAAGGAAAAACGGTAGGGCTTCACTACGTTGATCAAAAAATGTAAAAAGAAAAGCGAGGGGCTGGGCCTGTATTTATAAGTGCTCGAACCAACTTTATCTGTTAGATTTAAAATAATAAAATCCAAGCCGTCAGCAAAGGTTTAACCATAGCCGCCATGCTCTCAACTGGTCGACAATTCCTCTATAGGCGGTGAATCGTTAACAAGTTGACTAGCCCAAGGAGGGGATCGATTGGCGAGATCCATGCAGTTGTTGTTATCTATTCCTTTCTAATTATTTTCGTTCGAAAACTTCAAATCCTAATAGCTTCTTCGTTTGAACTCCTGTTGCAAAATTCTAAATATGAAAGTCGCTCAAAAAATCGTCATAAACGCAGTGCTGAAAGTTACTTGATCAAATGTTTTCTCAAATTCTATTTTTGAGCTTTAATAATTATTTATTAATTAGCGTTAATTTTACGAGACATTACGGCTTTAAAGCTAGGATTTTCCACTAAGCTAGAAAAAGGAAGGAACAATAGTCTAGGGTAGAACAATTAATAACAAAACATGTCAATAACTAGTAGATATGAGATAGTTTCTACCTTAAATGACTTGTATACTTGCACATATACTCTTGTTTATTTGTGGTCAAAATTCATTTATTTTTGAATATATATATATATGTAGATATATATATATATATCTATGTGTGTGTAAGTATGTATATATATATGATTCATATTTAAAAAAATCATTTGTTTCTTTCGACCAAGCAAAGTAAATAATATGAGCCATCTTAGCTCAACTGGTAGAGTACAAGGCTTTTAACCATGTGGTCGTGGGTTCGTTTCCCACAGACGACGCTTTGCTATTTTTTACGCAATATTGTGTATTTCTTATATCCTTTCGACCATCCCTTTGCTATTTTTTACGCAATATTGTGTATTTCTTATATCTTTTTGACCATCCCTTGTTTTTCCTACTTTTGTGCTATTACCTTGCACCGAAAAGCTCATTTTTGAGTGTTTATCTATTTTTCCCGTAAAAAAGGTATTAAAATAATATATTATTCTTTAATATGTACAGTTTGATATATAGTACTTTCAACTTAATTATATAAATTGAAAAAAAAAACTCCTTTTAGATTTTATAAAAAAATCCCTTTTGCTTTTGATAAAAAAACTATACATACATACATTTTTATGAAGAAAACATAGGTACATACATATACATACACATATACATATGGAAAATTTTAATTGAAAATAATGGATCAAAATATTTGCTAAATGTATATATATCATTATTTAATATATATTTTTATTTAAAATACTTGTTGCTGAAATTTTTATTAAAAAATACTTTTTCATATAGCCAAAAGAAATTTAGTTTATATGTATTACTGAAATACATATGTATGTATGCATGTGTATGTGTGTTCATACAACTTCATAAACATGCATAAATATATTAAGGAGGTATTACTGATATTACATGCTCATTTTGTGATTAAAAATCATAACTGTCAAACAAAAAAACGTACACACACATACATACATATATACATATGCTCTATGTTGTTGGTTCCATGTGTCTTAGGTTAGCTAACACCATATACGATATTCAATACGTGAACTTGAATTTCCACTAAACAAAATAAAACAAACTAAATCATAAATTAAGGGTAAATTATCTAAAGGTTTTTAAGTTGTAACAAATAAATATAAAATAAATAAAATTACTCACATAACTATAAAATAAAAGTCCTAGTGCAAATCTAGAAAAAGAAAGTTCTCTAAAGTTCTACCCTTTACACCATCACAAATGCACCTGATCCAACACTTCGCAAGTTACTTAGCAAACAAAGATAATGTAGTTCATCGACATGGTGGTTGTGATGAGCAACCTTCTCACCCTCATATTATTTCCTATGTCGGAATCATTAGGTGTTTGAATGGAAAAGAATGTTCTACCACCAGGATGCAAAGTAATACAGGAACTAAAAATTCACAATCATATTCTCAAATTTTCACCTATAAATATATTCCATTGAATCTAGAAAAAAACAATTTGGCATAAAAGTTCAAACCCTTGAAACTGATAACAACAAGGTTTCATGGAAGAATTTCACTTTTCAAATATTTAACAAAACACTTGATCATAGTCTATCTCATCAAATCAATGTTATTGATCTCCATTATATCCTTAGAAAGATAAAGAAGAAACTTAAGCATTGTTTGTAACTTTCCAATAAATGCCTTACTAATTCTCTCGAGGTTAGTAAATTACTAGAGATAAAAACCAATAAGATAAAGAGTAACCAAAGCTTAAGCGATTTTGCATTACTAGAGTATCACAATTTGATGCAATGTTACCTAATTTATCGAATTTATTGTTGCTTTTATTCTAAAATTTGATTTCCCATTTCTTGGGTCAAAGTAGAACAAGCACCTTTGAAAGGATGTAACTACAAACTACAAAAGGCTTGAAAATTTCTTTCCGTATGGGTGTGAAGATAATTCCTAAGCGATTTAGGGCCCTCCAATTTTATATAAGAAAGGGGTGTCATTAAGTAATCCACATCCTTGTACCTTTGATGTTTTGAGCAATGGGAAGATCCATTGTAACCTTCTTGTAACTTTTTTTTGTAATTTTAGTGAATAAGTATCCTTTGTTCTTTCTTTCATTATCTATGTTATTATTTCTTTTACATTCTTATAATACTTCATATAATTCCTTTCTATTATGAAATACGATGTAGAATTTCATTTTTCCTAAAATCTTTCATAGGTTATGCTTAAGTCCCATGATGTATCCACTAGACTATTACGATAGATTTGAGCTATGGTGATTTGATGTAAAATACTCTTGACACGCTATTGCAAACCAAAACCTTCGATAAAGTTCCTAGAATTTTGAAAAAAACTTTTGGCTTCTTTCCTTGGAAGATACTTTTGAAATTTTAAAGCACGCTTTTACATATTCTTTTTGATGGTAATAGTATGATCATGAATCATTCTCTTTTGAACGGTCACCTTATCCTAACAAAATTTATCAGTATAAGACTTTAATTTGATTTATGATTATTGGACCAATCATACTCTCTCTTTTGATTTATTGCTTCTACCAAAGTGGGCGCGGGATTAAAGGCTTACTTGGATCATTCTATCAGTCTTTTTAATATTTAAATAGTTGCTTTAGAATATAAGATATAGCCACTAATTTTTGGTTTATACAGAATGAATTAGCTAAAACTATCATTTATATAAAAAATTAAAATGCGTAGTCTTTATAGTGAGAACTTCAAAAATTCGTTCATTCAAGAAAATCAAATTGTTATTTTTTAAACAATTTTAACTTTTAAAATGCAATAATAGACTATGTTTTGTTTTATCACACAGTGATAATATTTTTATCATTTAAGATACAATAATTTTTTTTATATATAATATAATATCTAAAGATTTACTAAAAGATAA
Organism: Allium cepa; assembly: GCA_030765085.1. Lineage (NCBI taxonomy): Eukaryota > Viridiplantae > Streptophyta > Magnoliopsida > Asparagales > Amaryllidaceae > Allium > Allium cepa. The sequence goes on along the minus strand of CM060939.1, from coordinate 769,286,943 downwards.
ATTAGCCATTATAATACTGTCCTTTCTATTAAAATTATTTTATTTTTTTTAAATGGTAAGTAATTTTATCGTATTTGAAGTACACTTGTATCTTTTTGTGTTTTAGGATAAAATAATAGGAAATAAAGGGAATTCGACGGTAAACATTAAAATATATTTTTAATTAAAAATGATAACTTTTATCTTTTATATACAATGGCATATTAATTGATCTTAATAGTATTATGTCCAATGATAAAATGATAATTTCTTTTATTGTTTCAAACACAATCGCAAAATGATAAAATAATAAATTCTTTTACCATATCTAATAAAATGACATATTGCAAATACTTCACATTCAATGATAAGTGACATTGAATAAGTGATAAATTCTTGTATTTCTTAGGCAAAATGCAAAATGCCAATATATATATTTAAAAAAAAAATGGTATTTTACTGCTATAATTCGCACGCGTTCGGTATGAGCAGTTTTAAAAATACCTTTTAAGGATTCACATTCAAAAAATAAAATAGTAGAAACTTCCAGTTATTCTTCTCCCTTGCGGCCAAATTAATGCTTCTGGAGTGGGGGAAAGAATTGTACTCCATAGCTATTCCAAATAAATACGAAATAAAGGATCTCCATGTTTAAGACCTCGGTTACTATTAATGGACCCATATGGAGACCTATTGACCAATGTAGTATCGGTAATTAATGAGATACACCTATAAATCAAAGAATTTTTTTCTTTTCGAAATCCCATCAATGTCAGCTTATGACAGATAAATTCTCCACTAACATTATCATATGCCTTTTGCAAATCCACTTTTAGCCATAGGTTGCTACAACCTTTCCTATTGAAACTTCTAACCATTTGGCAAAGAAGTAGAGAATGTTGTACTTATGTTTCTTCCTGGAATGCATTTTTATTATGAGAAATCAATTCATTTAAATGCTCTTTAATTCTATTGCAAACGACATTTTAAATTATTTTATAAATTACTTTGCAATATGTAATAGGCCTATAATCTTATATGGATCTAGAATTTTCTTTTTTTGGCACAAGAGTGCTGAATGTATTATTTATTTCATTGGTAGACTGACCACTAAAGATGCCGTTGATTGCTGCGGTCAACTCTCCTTTTATCATGTCCCAACGGTATTTATCGAATTTTGCCCCAAACCAATAAGGCCTTCAACTACTATTTTGATAAAGATGGAATGTTGTTGCTTTAATTTCTTCATCGGTAATGCAACCCTCTAATTTAACTCTTGCTTGGTCAATTAGATTTTTCTGCAAAAATTTGTGGAAATTTAAAATTAATGCTTTTAGAATTGTATAAACTAGTAAATAGTCCACTGCACTACCTTGAAGTTGATTGTTATTGGTTAAGCGATTACCAATTTACCATGACTGGATAATAACTACCTATATATATAATATGTGTGTGTGTGTGTGTGTGTGTATATATATATATCTTTTTTTAGTTTTGTAGTAGTCATATGTAAATAGAATATTTTAGAGCATTGATTACCTTCATTTAACCATTTAACTTTTGATTTTTGCTGATTTTTAATGGCATGACCATGCATGAATGTTTAAAGTTTAAAAGGGCTATATTTGTACTCGTTCATATATTAGTCTGAAGGGTCTATTCCCCTTCCTTATCTTTTTAATTAGGCACTATAGACTATCTCTACATTTGTTCTGCTATTTAAAGTCCTTTTCAACTTGTTTCGGTTTGCCAAAAATTTAACAAGTGGATTGCCAGCTATAGGATGTGGCCATGCATTAGATATTGCATTCTCGTATCCATTGAACTGAGTCCATGAACTATTATGCCTGAATGGAATGTTATTTACTAATCTCTTATTGCTACAGAGATCAGCTATTATAGGGCAATAATCGTTAATTTTTGCATGAGAATTAGGAAATTCTACCTGAAATATAGAATAATTTATCGATTTTAAATTGTATTGAGGAATCTTTCCCACCTCTTCATGTGAATTTATTTCCAATATTATATTTCCTGAATACGTAAGGCTAGAATGAGAGATTTCAGCCACCTCGACTTGGTTCTGACCGGAGACAGGACGGAATTAGGTCAAAATCTCGTCTTGTTGCTCGTCGATAAAAAATTAATTTTTTTAAAATTGCCGCCTTAATTATAAAAAAAATAGTAAACAACACCAAAATCAAAGGAGAATCAAATTTAACCAAAATTTTAACCTTAGAATGAACTTCGATTCCGACCGTTCAAGCATCTTGTCGAGCTTCGACTTCGACTACGTCCGCTGAGAAGTTCCCCTCTGGCCTTTGATTTTGAGCTCAAGGTCGATATTGTTTTTCTTTCATTCATTTTTTCCATTTCATGATTTTTTTTCTTTCGCTGAGATAATTTGGCTGATTAATTAGGGTAGGCTAGTATCAGTTAGGGTGTAGATGGGCTGAATGATAATGAGTTTGGGGATTTTAATTTAGTCCTTTATATTTAAAAGAAAATGATAAATGACAATGTGCTAGCTAATTTATATTAGGATTAACTTATTTTTCTTTTAGGGTTATTTTGGCAAAATTAAATATTCATCCATGTTTATTTAATACTGTTGCATATTTTACTATTATATTTGCAATTTTTATCATTACTTTTTCATTAATATACAAAAATACGATATTAGGACCAAAACCATAAAAAAAATCAAAATTTTCAAAATTGATCGAAACGTATAAAGTTTGAAATGATAGATACCGGGTTCTCGAACCTTGGTTTCATTTATTCTCGATCATCTTATGATCCCAACTGATGCAGCGACAACATTTTAATCAACTTCCTCTTCATCTGATACATTCTTTTTTTTTTTTAAATTACTAGAGAACCAAGCTTCGCTTGTAAACTCTAGGGAAGTATGTGCCTGCCAAACACATACTTCGGGTACTTGTTACAGGGTTGTCAGTTTCGGGGCTCGAACTCGTGACCTTCGATCACGCAGTCCGGACCATCAACCAACTGCGCCAACCCTGTTGGCTTATATGGTACATTTTTCATGCTTTATGCATTGTAGTTAACATCATTTTTCATTATATATTCATTCATCGGTGTGTCATTGTCTACAGGTGCAAAAATTTGAGCATGTTGGATGTTTGTGTTGTTTGGAGTTTCAATTGCCGAAACTTATCTTAGAGAATCTAAAAAATAGTTGCACATAGAACCTTTTTATGGCTTCCACTTATATGCTACTACTTTCCAAATAATATCATCATTTTCATCTAATATTGGTACTGTTTTAGGGAAATGAAACGTCGACTCCACTTCCCAATTAAAATTCACGCATACCAAATGCTTTTCATTCCAATGGTGGCGAAATTATTATCATTCCATGGGTAATTTGGTCAGTCTCATCCAGTGCACCATTTCTTCCACGATCAACTTCTTATCATAAAGTAAGGCTCATTTTCTAGAATCCTATAACAATAATCTTGCTTATCGAACTTCATGATGTAAAAACCGTTTCTTTTCTAATAAATTTTAAATTCCCCTTTCGGTTTCCATACGTTATTGGTGTAAGTTTTGAAATAGTGATAATATCGTTTAGAATCCATAACATAGAGCAATGGAATGCTTATATTTTTCTCCAGCTTAGTTACAAATTTAAGAAGGCATTTTAGCTAATCTCAAGCTATTGATTTCACGAGGAGATAGTAGGGATGGGTGCGTAAGTAGATATCTCATTCTTTGCCATTATATTGCTTCAAGTTTTAAGATTTTTTACCTCAGTACTATTGAAGTCATCATATCTCCTTTTAAGGCCAGAAGTTTTATGTTCATAATGCAGGTTTGGAAAATTTTAATTACAAGTTACATCGCGATACTCATTATTGTACCTTCAAAAATGAGGTGTGCATTTAAAAGTGAAATTTCTTCAAAACTATAGGACCTTTTGTTTTGACAAGCAAATAAACTAGTATAACCACACTACGTGGGGAAATCAATCGTTTGATTATAAATTTTGAAAAATATAATATTTATTATAATTTTTTGTTAGCTTAAAACAAAATCCAAAATAATAGTATGTTGAATAAAAGTGTTAATTGTTGAAGTTTCTTTTGCCGTTATTTCGATTTCCTTTTCTGTACTTCAAAAATTTCTTAGCTATGAAAGCTAAATCACTTCGTAGGGCATTAGATTTCCTATTAACTCTTCTAGCTTCATAGTAGAAAGGTCATTTGCTTCTTCAATGGTTAAGACCTTTCTTTCCCATTCACTCATTAAAGAGTATATGATTTTTGATACAATATCAAAATCAGTAAAAAAATTTCTTAGTACTAATAGAGAGTGATAAATATCTTGAAAACTAGAGTACATATCATTAATAGACTCATCCTGTTTCATTTTAAAGTTTTGAAATTGACTTTTCAACATAGAAATTTTGTATTGTTTAACCTTGTTAGTCCCTTCATGTATAACTTTTAGTGTTCTCCATATCTGATAAGCAGTTTTACACATACTAACTCGGTTAAATTCATTTTTATCTAATGCACAAAACAACATATTCATTGCTTTGGCATTAGCAGTAGCATCTTGTTTTTGTACCGTTGTCCATGTAGAATATTCAGTAGTAGGTGAAGTATATTCTGCTTGTGTAACATTCCATGCATCAAAACTATTGGCTTGCATGTAAATACGCATTCGTGTTCCCTAATATTTGTAATTCATGCCATTGAATAGTGGAGGTCATGCAGTAGATTGACCTTCAATAAAACTATTATTAGTGACAGTGCTTGTGTTGGTGTTGTTTTCCATATTATAAAAATATCAAATAACTGCGTAACGGTCATAAGAAGTCTTGCTCTGATACCAAACGAAAAAACCGTGCGGATCATGAAATATGGAATTATACTATACTAGTGCGGAAATAAACTAAGATACTATAACAATATGAATAAGTAAAATAAAACAAGCACATCAAGAATTTTTATGCTGGTTCAAGCTTTCCATTCTACGTGCAGTCCCAGACTCCTTCTCTAATTTCGCTAAAACAACAACCCTCACTTAACCCAAAGGAACATGTCTATACGACCCCTAAACAGCCAAACAGGGACATGAGCAGCAGAATAGGATTTCGCCTCAACAGCCGAAGAGGACTTCGCGCACCTGAGTAGTAGAATAGGACTTTCACAAATAAAGTTTTCTTGACTCTATGCATTCTTTAATAACACAAATTTGTCAATTATAGTACTCACATCCTATAATCTTATCCTTTATGATGTATATATGAATACGTGAAGAATAAGGAAGTAATAGAATGAATTTGTATGAAATTGAATGCACAAGAGTATCAGAATCAAACAATATGAGAGTAGAGTAAGAGTAGATTGAATTAAGTTGTGGAAAACATGATTCTAATGTGTTTATATAGATTACAAATAGGTGCATATGTTTGTGAAGAGTTATCATGAAGAGATATGGTCATATCTATTGAAATGAAGAATGCATTCTTAACGAATGGAAGTGCCTATTTGAAAATATAGCCGTTATAGATATTTAGACTTCTGAATTGAATAATTCAAACTTTTGAAATTGCACGAGCTCAAACTAGAAAGGAAATAGGCTAAAAATTACCATTTTTAGATGTCTAAAATGAATAAGTCAGATGTCTGAATATTGTACTAAACAATATTCATTTTTCCAAATTCAAACGTCTAATTTGGTACATTGAGACGTTTGAATGTAGACTAAAAAGTGAGAATATGCAAAGCTTAACAAAATTAAAAAACATTGAGATATACGTCATATAGGAGAGATTTTAACATGAATTAACTCTAGACACCGACTCGATACATACTTATATAAGATTTGAAGCTATTTGAATCCGATCGTGATTAATTCCTGTAAAAACAAGTTAGTACATAATAATGACTTGTAAATTTGTCATAGTCAAAATATCGTAATTACGAAATATCATAAATATGAAGTTTCAATAGATAAACCCTTAGTGTGTCAAGTCCTATGAGGGATTGACAATTAATATGGTCCAAGTTTCGGTGAAGTCAATCAGCATTAACTTAGAGTATCCAAATGTTATTTCATGGTTTCTGATTCACCTCCTTCTCCTGAGATTGAGTTTAATGTTAGTTTCGGATAAGGATGCAACCCCATAGTTTGATGTATAGGAAAAGATTCAGTGAATTGACTGCTAAAGGATTAAAGGTGAGTCAGAGATTTGTATATGGAAAGTTCCATCAGGGATGCATACTTCAAAGCAAGACAAGCTTATTGTAGCCGATGCAAAGGCAGTTAACTAGAAGACTTCTGTAACGACCCTAATTTTGAGTAACATTATTTAGAACATTTAATTGGATAAACTAAATAAAAATAACGTTAATAGTTAAGGGATAAAAAATTGTTAATTAATAAGGGGATGTGCCTTAGCGAATGTATAAGCAAAAGAAAATTGAAAATAAGCAAGTAAGAGGAATATGGTAAGGGTAAAATGGGAACATCCTTCATTTCAATACCCTAAACCTTTTATTCTTCGGTCCTTATTCATTTTAACATTTACAAACAAAACTAAAACTCTGGCGCCCTACCCTATACTCACGCAAGCCAAGAATACTATGGAGTAATGCCGTCAGCTAGCACGAAGAATAAGGCTGTTGAGGAGCGACCATCCATGTAATTGCTTTGTGCGAGCACCGATATCTCAGATAGTATAACATGCATTTCATTTCAAGAGGAAATCCGACATGCCGATACAAACTCAAAGCTACTACATAGTGGATATGTGGTCTTCGGAAACAAATATAGAAATAAACATAACATAAACCAGTCACAGATATCCATATCACAAAGGCGGAAATAGATATGAATATAACACATAGAAGTGTACATCAGAGCAGTGGTCAAACAAGATCCGCAATATCAAAAAAGAATAGATACAAGTGCTAGACAAAAGAATATGTATACATCAAGAAGTCTCTATCTCAAATGTATAACAACAAAAACTACCAATCTAATGTAGTTAGACAAAAGTCAGATGATGATCCTTGATAAGGAGTCAAGCAGAAGCACCTGTAACATCTCGGTATGACCCGAGTATCATTTAATAAGAAAATAATAAATGTATCAGTATAGCTATATGACGAAAATGTATAAGAACAATAATGCCATACTATGAAAAGTATACATGTAACAACAACAAAAATCATACAATATCTCAAAAATCTCGTAACATCAAAAAGAATGTCATATTCTTTACTATATTCACCAAACCAAAAATATTGGCTAACATATCAATGCCAATCATAAAAATTGGTGAAACGCAAATTCTATAAATCATCAATTAGAAATCCAGAAATCACAAAAAGGGGGAGGCTCATCGTAAACGGGAGCATGAAAACTCTCCAACACGTGTATCACAAACGGGTCGCCATCCCATGGTCGCTAACCATAGAGCCGGTGCAACGGCGTAGTACAACGGTAGCTCGAGAAATCTAAAACTCGAATAATTCGAAACAACGACGTAGTACAACGGTACGCCCGATGAACCTGATAAGCCGGAACAACAACGTAGTACAACGGTACGTCCGACGAACCGAACTCCATAAAAGAACATGGGTCGCTAGCCCACGAGAATGATTCAAAACTCCAAAGAATGCATAGGTCGTTAGCCTATAAAAGAAGTGAGACGAAACTCAAGAAAACGAGTAATAGTCCCATGCTTGGACAAAGAGACATCGCATATCGTAAGTCTAATCACAAAAGGATCATCAATGATCAATAAAAAGTGTGAATTACAGTAAGATAGTAAATAAATGAGTTTAGCTTCATGCCCCATAACCACTGGCTTAACTTAAATATTCATGAAAAAATTGTAGATCTCCACTCATAAATTGTCACAAGAGTTTCAATCAAACAACTCCAAAAATTAACCAACGAAGTAAACGCAAGCGTTTCATACCACTAGTTTTACTAAGCCGTTTAATTAGATTTCTCATACGAATGAGTTAAAGGTTTGTGTATACTAATAGATTGGAAAACGGTTTTATAAACAAGCTTTATATTAAAAATAGAGTTGCAATAATCTTTGAGAAAGAGTTTGAATATTTACTACTAGTATAGGAACCTTTGTGTTTAAAAGTGACAAGTCGCATAAATGATTGTAGACACAATCAATCGTCAAAAATTCACATACGAAGACGTGAATCAAATCCATAAAATTGATTCTGAATCCATCAAAATGGATATTCTCAAAAATCCCAAAATGAAGTCATAAAAGTCGATAATAAATGATAACAATAAATAAGATCAACTCGAATCGATAAAAATTGGAATCTCAAGCAAAATAGGCACTGAAGGAAGCAAGTCAGTCAACTGAACACTGAGTTCAATCGACTGGCCCAATGCTTGGAAAACTCTCAGGTTCCAGGTCAGTCGACTGGACTCAGAGAGCCAGTCGACTGGACTTAGAGAGCCAGTCGACTGGACCTTGTTTCCCAGTATTTCCAACCTATCACAATGAAGGGCAAACTCTCAACAATTTGCGATCGGATGAGCAATGGGCGCTTAGGGCTTATGCCAATCGACAACCCAGCCCTACAGGCTCTTCGATACACCACCAAAAGCATGTTTATACATCAAAGCTAGGATTTTTAAAGTTTTTGACTTCAAAACATCAAAAATTGAAATGTTCACCAAATCAATTTAAATCAAAAGCAAATGAACATGAATAGATGTTAGGAATTCATACCAAATAATAATGATAGTTATAGACATGGATGTGAGATAAAAATCTCACCTTTTACATAAAAACAAGGAAGGAGAAGCTTGAAAACAAAGAAGGATCAACCACTCTTCAATCCCAACTCTAAAAGCTCCAATCTAAGATCATAAGCCAAAGTTTCTCAAATTAGGTTATAGGGAATTTCTGAAATTGGAGAGAGATTGAGATGGAGAAGAAGAAGGAGATGCTTACCTAAGCTTCTTTTCGATTTTTGGAGCTAAAACTTGAATTTGCAAAGAAGCTAGGGCTTGGGAATTTTAATTTCCAATCTCTTCCTCCATTGTCCCTAAGCTTGAATTATTAGGAAGTAGAAATGAAATGAATGAAGAGGAGTAGGGGTGGAGCTAGAGTCTTAAGTTGGGGTTAGTTGACTGAAACCCAAACCCAAAGCCCTAAGTGAAAAGGTCGAAATTATGGCTAATTCCAAACATGTCAATGTTTATACTCAAAAAGGTTGCAAACGTCATTTTGAACTCAATGGAAATGGTCTCGAGTCCTAATTTGACTGTTTGCAAAAAAAAAGCATTTCAGACTATAATCCGACTAACGATGCTATATTTAAATACACAATCGTAAAATATGCAGGCTGTTACAAAAACCCTATTGAGCAAGGCTGGCCACCATTAAGAAGATTCAAGGAGAAGAAAAGCTAGGATTCAAGTAGAATGCTTAAGAAAATCAACTAAAGGAAATTCTCAACCTGCTTAACACCAAGCCAAGGTGAATAATTTGATTTACATCCCACTTTTGATAATAATCTCTGTTTCAAGGTTTGATTCGAATTATTTTGCAAGTAATATGCCATGTTATATTTGTTAAAATGGATATATATGTTTGTTGATGATTTATATGATTTCATATGGATTTATGACATGATTAAATTAGAGAATCTATTAAATGATATTCAAATAATTTTCATTTTTGATATATGATCAAAAACATTATTTTAGAAGTGTGTTTCAAGTTTCATAATTGTCTAAGTAATTGTGGATTTATTATGAATTTTCTATGAGAAAAAATAATTAATATTTTGTTTAGATTATTTAAGGCAATTTCATAATAATTTCGGTTTTGAAATTTATATATGTTAGGAAACATAATAAAAATGAATTATTGTGATGTTTGGGGAATTTTTCTAAGTATTTTACCATGGTTATAAAATTATTTAACTTAAGGGACTTAAATGGTTTACATGTTTTGTTAAGGAGGAGGGCTTATTTGTTAAAACTATTTAAATTATTAATTACTAATTCAACAGCCATTTTAGAAAATTATTTTGATATAGAATAGGCAACTAATTATATTTTTACAAATTGGACAAGTTAGCTAAAAAGGAATTACTTTGAATGACAATAAACCAGTTTTGTTTCGAATTTCAACTTCGCCACTACCTTAGCTTGCTTCCGTCACCATGCCCAGTTAGACCTTTTGCACATATTCAAAACTAATGCACATGATATCAAGAAATTGCTATGTAGTGCATTGGAGAAAGGAAGAAGGAATGGTGGTTTCAAAGATATGCTTCCGAAGGGGTTGAAGCCACTGTAATTAGCTTTCCAATAAATTAACTTACTTTCATTTAAAAAAAATGCTTTCGATCAAGTTGCCGCTTGTCTTTTTTTATAGAAGGGAGCTTTTGAATGAGTTGCCACTTACATTAAAAAAAAGATTTTGAAAGGATAACCGCTTTTGAATCTATTCAATACCCATGTTACCGCATTCATACCTTTTGAATTTGCTAAGTCTGTTATAGCCATAAACCAATGTATTTCAAAGGATAATCATTTGTAAAGATTGTTTATAAGGAAATGAAATCTGAATTGGGTAGTTAACCCTAAGCATATGACTCAGATATTAGAAGACCAGATGGGACTGGTATGAGGTCGCGTCCTACACTTTAGCTATTAGCCGCTTGCTAAAATATGTCTAAAATTCCAGTGTGTAGGGCTTTGTCATAGGTATGACTAAGACGATGTTACACACATGAGGGAATATACAGAATAATGATAGGTTATTGGTGGGCCCGCAAAACTATTAGGATTAGTTGACCCTAGAAGAAGATAGTTATGGGCAGATAGTCTGGTATTGTGCTTAACAGAAGTTAGAATGCTTGTAATGTTTGGTAGGCCTGAGTCAGCCATTGGTTAATAATTAGCCAAATAAAACTATAGTGTGGATAGATAGTCCATTTGTCACCTAATTTGTATGTATATGTGCTATTGCTATTATTTTTATAATCAGTTTGATTGCAGGTTTTTGATTTGAAAAAGAAATGCTTTTAAAAGTATATTAGTGAGGGGAAATCCGTTTCACTAAACGGCATGGTCTTATTTAATATTAGAGAATCGAGATGTAATAGAATTATTCACATCATGCATTATGTTTGACTCAAAGTTGTTGTTTTTCCCTTAAAATCTTGGATACTCAAAATGAAATTTGAGTAGATTGAGAGTTAAGGACATTTCAAGTTTAGTAGATTGGACGAATAAGCTTCTGAAGACGTGCAGGAGGCAAAAGCTAGCAATGTAGGAGCTATTTAGTATAATCTCCGATGTGATGTATTTATGACTAATATGTCTGTTTAGTACCTTGATCATCCAAGAGGCATCTTCATATGTCACTATTTTCATAATTTGTAATAAATATATTTGAGCAAAACCAGGGAATCGCTTTGGGATTATGTAATTAAATACAAAATATTGATTTTAAATGTAATCAAAAAAGCTATTTTTTTAATCTGTGTTGATTTTATTTCATATTCATGTGCTTCTAATATTATGGATACCATTAACATTACAGTATTTTATCGCCAGAAGTTAATACTATAGATGAATGCAGCATTTGTAAAGCTTAGCTTCGGGCCTCAAAATAGGGGATGTTACAACTTGGTATCAGAGCATAGGTTTATTAAAACTTAAAGAAATTTTAAACTTAAAATGATTTAAAAAATAACATAATCCTAAGGAATTAGAGAAAAGATTAGGGGTCTAGGATAACGCTGTAGTAATGTACTTGTATTTGCTATATATAAGTATACGCTTTATCTTTATTCTCCGATCTCTATTAAGGCTATTCTTCTATACCTTACAAAGGCTTGAATGCATATTTTAAGGAAGTAAGATATGAATGATAGGAATGGAAGAGTTAACTTTGGTGGAGGAAGCACCACAACTAGTGGAAATGCCATACCGAACACTAGAGGGAATCCGGGTCGAACACAAACTGCTATTGTGGCGCCACAACTTGATATTGGAGCTATATACCAGTTCTTCATCAACATTATGCAAGCTAGAGCTGCTGCGGAGTTATTTGGAGGAAATGCCGGAGAAGGAAATCAGGGAGCTCCGATGGTCAATAACTATGTCGTGCTAAGCAGAGATTATGCTAGGTATGGAGGAAAGCCGTTTATCAGGACTGAGGATGCAATTGAAGTGGAGAATTGGTTGCTTCATTACAAAAGGATTTTTGCTGATTTAGGACTCAATGAACAGTAGAAAAGGAGATTGATCTCCAAATAGTTGCAAGGAGCAATATTATATTTGTGGAAAGGTGATACTGTGGGAGTAAATGAAAAGACCATAATTTGGGCGGAATTTAAGTGCGATTTAAGGAAAGATTCATGTCGAAAATCGCCAAGTCAACTCTGCTCAGGAAGTTTGCTGAGTTGGTGTAGGGAGAGACGACAGTGATGGAGTATGCTACCAGATTTGAGGAGCTATCAAGAAATGGATAAGCTATGGTTGATACGGTTATCAAAAGGAATGAGAAGTTCATCCGTGGATTTAGACCCGAGCTTCTTAAAGAAACTTTACCACATATTAAGGATCTATGTGATGTAGTTGTTGAGATGGATTTGAAGCATGAGGAGATGCTTGCATTCTTTAACGATAACAAAGTAGTGGAAACCCAAGGTGGGCAGAACCAAAAGAGAATGCTTTTACATAAGAAAGGCACTCAGAAAGGAGAAGCAACCAAGAAAGGGAAGCTAATGTAGTCTGCTACAAGTGTGATAACAAGGAACACTATGCTCATAAGCATTGGAAAGGTAAAGCAAAGAAGGCTGCCAACAAGAAAGAAGTGAGGTGTTTCAATTACTGGCGGATTGGACATTATAAGTACCAGTGCAAGGAACCGGCCAAGAATGGAAAAGGAAAAATATTTGCATTGGAACCAGCTACCTCGACACCAACAACAGAGGAGAAAGGAAAATCTATATTGGGAGGTATGCTTTTGATTCATGGTGTGTCAGTTAGAGTTCTATTTAATACTGGTGCATCACATTCTTTTATATCTCATTATTTGGTAGATAAGCTTAACCTAGAACCCTCATAATTAGTTACTTCCTTAAGGATTGTGAAACCGATAGGATGGTATGCGACTCTTTGGATGAGATGTGACCACTTAGAGTTTGATTTGTTAGGTCATATATTTTCTTGCAATTTGCATATAATTGATTTCGTAGGTTTGGTATTTTTTGGGTATGGATTGGTTAAGTAAATATGATGCTAGGATATTTTTCCATGATAAGAAAATATCAGTTAGACACCTAGTTGTAGTGATCGGATTCTATACCTCATAGAAAACCCAAGTTTTGAGGTTAACGCTTGGTTGGGTGTTATGGAGACTGAAAACAAGTTGTACCGAGTTTTCATTATTAGAGAATTCGTAGATGTCTTTGAGCCGGTGATAGGACTGCCATAGAAATAAGCCACTTATTTTCAGATTGATTTAGTAGCAAGAGTAGAATCTGTGAGTAGAATGCCAGGTAGAATGACACCTACCAAGATGAAGGAGTTAAAGGTGCAGTTAGTGGCCCTAGAAGGTAAGAATTTTATCAAACTAAGCAGTTTGCAACAGCGAGTATCTGTAGTATTTGTTAAGAAATCGGACTGATAATTGAGGTTGTGTATTGATCATCGTAAGCTGAATGAGAAGATGATAAAGAACCAATATCTATTACCTAGAATTGATGATTTATTCGATAAGTTGAGTGGAGCCAAAGTATTTTCCCTGTCGGATTTGGCAACAGGGTTCCATCAGCTTAGAGTTGCAGAGGAAAATATTCCTTTGATGGCGTTTACGACCAGATATGGATTGTACGATTGGTTAGTGATGCCGTTCGGGTTAACTAACGCGCCGGCATTCTTCGTGGACTTGATGAACATAATCTTTCGAGAACATTTGGACAGATTCGTATTAGTGTTTATAGATGTTATTTTCATATACTCTAAGGAAGAAATAAAGCATGAAGTTCATCTTAGAGTGGTGCTTGAGACGCTAAGGCAGCATCAACTGAAAGTGAAATATTCAAAGTGTCATTTTTGGAATAAGGAACTAAAGATTCTTGGTCACGCAGTCTTAGAGAAAGGGTTGTCAGTAGATCCGGCTAAGATCAAGGTAGTGGATAGTTAGAAGAGACTGAGATGGTGACTGAAATAAAGAGTTTACTTGGATTAGTTGGTTATTATCAGAGATTCATTAAAGATTTTTCATGGATAGCAACACCAATAACTAAACTAACTCGAAAAGACGTAAAGTTTGTCTAGACTGGTAAGTGTAAGGAGGCATTCCAGAAACTAGAACATTTATTGGCTATGCACTTATATTAGTTCTAATAGGGAATTAGGACTTGGTGGTGTACACGGATGCATGTGGAACATGGTTAGGAGTTATGTTAACATGGAGGAGTAAAGTGATTGCCTATGCTTCTCGATAGCTCAAACCGCATGAAGTTAGATATCTAACTCGTGATTTGGAATTAGCTACGGTAATTTTCGCATTGAAGGTGTGGAGACATTACCTTTTTGGAGAAGATTCGAGTTGTATATGGATCATAAGTCACTAAGGTATTTATTCTCTCAGAAAGAGTTGAATATGAGACAACAGATGTGTTCGAGTTTTTAGCCGCTTATGAATTTGGTGTTAAGTATACACTGTGGAAAGGCAATAAGGTTGTAGATGCATTTGTTAGAAAATATCAGAATGTGGCATTGGCAATGATAACTGAATGGAATGAGTTAGAAGCATTAACTACATGCGAAGTACAATGGAGATCTGAGGCTAGTTCGAGTTGAGGAACCGCCATGTTAGCTTGTTTAGAAGTTTGACCAATGATGATCGAAAATATTGCTTCTAAACAAGGGGAGAATCTATTATTAGCTGAACAGATCAGAAAGTTAAGGAATGGAATAGAGGGTGATGACCTCAAAGATTTCAGTCTTGACCCATGTGGATGGTTGAGGAAGATAGGAAGACTATGTGTTCTAAATATGAGAAACATTAGGAATGAAGTTCTTAAAGAATGCCATCATTTGAAGTTCACTTTTCATCCAGGAGAAACTAAGATGTACCAGGACATGAAAAGAAGTTTCTTCTAGGAAGTATGAAGAGAGATGTAGACTTATGGGTAAGGTAGTTTTTGAACTGTCAATAGGTAAAAGACGAACATCGGAAATCGAGTGGGTTACTTTAGCCTTTGGATGTTTCGTCCTAGAAATGGGAACCTATCTCAATTGGTTTCATAGATGGGTTGCCATGGTCGAATAGAGGAAATGAGGGCATATGGTTTATAGTGGACAGATTGACTAAGAGTGCATACTTTATACCCATTAAGTCGACCAGGGTAGCACTGGATTTAGCTAAGTTATTCATGAAGAATATAGTTAGACTGCATGGAATTCCTAGTGGTATAGTAAGTGATAGAGATTCCTTATTTACTAGTGAGTTCTTGAAGAGTCTACAGGAGAATTTGGATACCAAGCTCAAGATGTGTACTGCCTACATCGGTAGATAGATGGACAAGCGAAGAGAGTTAACAAAGTCTTAGAGGACTTGTTAAGAGTTTGTGTCCTAGATTTTGAAGGATCATGTGAAGATCACCTACATTTAATCGAGTTTTTATATAACAACAGTTATCAAACTAGTATACGGATGACACTCTTTGAAGTTTTATATGGAAGGCCATGCAAATCTCTCGTTTGTTCGTTAGAAACAGGGAATAGATTAATTATTGGTCCATATTTGGTTATAGAAGTCACGGAGAAGATTGAGTTAATTCGAGCAAGGATGAAGGAAGCTCGGTCTAGGCAGAAGAGTTATGTTAATAAAAGAAGAAAAGATTTAGAATTTTTGGTTGGAGATCATGTTTTATTCAAGGTGTCACAGATGAAAGGTGTAATCAGATTTGGAAAATCAAGAAAATTGGCACCAAGAATTGTTGGACCATTTCCTATTATAGAAAGGATCGAGAAACTTACGTATAAGATGGAGTTATTGAATAGTTGGCAGGAGTCCACGATATTTTCCATATTTCTCATCTAAATGTATTCGAGATCCAGCGTGTGATGACCTGGAATTTCGGCAATATTGATATAATAGTCTAGATATTTAATTTTGCAAAATTTATCTTTTTTAAAAAAAAAGTTTCCTAATTATAATGTATATATATACACATGTTGCAAATAGGAGTTTTGGTTTGAATTTAATATAAAAAATTTCAAAGGTTATTTAAAGTTAAATTTTGCATTTTAAAAACACTTAAGATAAATATTCATTTATTTAAAAGTATAATAACTTGAGTTTAAGATTTAAATAAGATTTAATGAAAGGATTAATATTCTTTCTTTTAAATTGCACATGAACTAAGTTTGTATATATAGTATAAATATAAAAAAGAAACACCAAAATAATTTATAAAACATAAAACATATATAATAATAAAAACATAAGAAAATATTTTAAATACATGCATTGACATTTGTAAGATAATAAAAAAACATGCATTAACATATGTAAGCTTAGTATAATTTGTAATTACAAGTGGCATACTTCTTTTTCTTTAAAATTTAATTATAAATAATGTAGTTTAGAGGAAACCAGTCTTCATTTCTTCACTTTTCAATCTTCTCTATTTCCATGATTCATTTTCTAAACTGAAAACTAAAACAAATAGGAAATCGAAAACTAAAAACAAACAGCTTCTACTGTTTCAACCTGATCAAGCAAATATTGAAGATTAAAGATCAACTCAATATACATCAAGCAAGATTCAACTCAAAACATTTCCAGATCAAAGCTTAGAAGTCTGCTTCTCTGTTTTCTAACCAGTGAGTAAACACTTTTTAAAAACTAAATATATGTTTATTTTTTGATGCATGTGCTAGATTCATAAAGTAATGTTGTAATTATGATGTGCATGAATGTTTTTAACTAGAATAAAGTTTGAACTACCCTGTATATTGGTGTGCATGCCTGTGTATATGTATAGATATATAAGACTCTGTTGTAAACAGATTCAAGAAACTCTCAAATTAATTCATATCTTCTTATCTAAACGAATCCAAGCTTTGATTTCTGAAAAGAAGATGATGGTAACAATGTAATTTCTTTTTTAAAAATAATTTCAAGAGGAAATTTTCAATAAATATTTCAAAAATAAGAAATAATAATGATAATCTAACATAAGTCAAAAATCAATCTTAATTTCAAATTTTGATTATATGACCAGATTCGTGTTGCAAAATAATGATTTTTGATAATCATTTCATGATTTTTAAGTGTGTAATCGTTGAGATATTTCAAGTTGGTCGGGAGTGGGTTTTCTGTCGATTTTCGACGATCGGCGAGGTATTGTTGGACGTGCTTGGTGCTGGTGTGATGCTTAGGGATCGGAGGAAAAATGGTGAAAGGATTTGTTGGTGGCTGTGGTGGCCGGGCGACGTCGAATTAGGGTTATCGGCCAGTTTGGGTCGACATTTTTCTAAGGGCTCGTGCGACGTCGAGGGTGCACCAAAGGCGATCGGACCGGGGGGATCGGAGCGCCCTGTCGTGACGCAGCTTTGGACACGGCGGCGTGAACTCTGGTGATCAGGTTTGGCGATGCAGGATGATTTAGTCGATGGTTTGGATTTATGGTTGTGATCGTGTTTCTCGAATTCGATTTTCAGGCGTGTTCGTCGTGCTGGACGGTGGGATCGGTGGTGATCGTCGACGTGTGGGTGATCGCGGCGTTGGCCGAAGGTTGTCGGATCGGCGTGCAACGTGCACATGTGCACGTTGTTATATGGTTGCTGGATTGATCAAGGGCATCGGGGAAGTTGGGTAGTGGTTTGAAGTCGTGCTCGGGTTTTCTCGAGAGTGGAGAGTTGAGCGCGAGTTAATTTATGTTGGCTCAGGATTTTGTATTTCTTGGCCTACTTTGTAAGTATATTAACAAATTTTAAAAGGTAAAGTAAAAGCACTAACAAATGCACAGTTAGACTTTCCGCACCTATTCAAAACCAATGCACATGATATCAAGCAATTGGTATGTGGTGTATTGGAGAAAGGCCGAAGGAATGATGGTATCAAAGGCATGTTTCCGAAGGGGTTAAAGCCACTCTAAGTAGCTTTTGAATCAATCGACTTACCTTTGCTTAAAAAGAGGCTTTCGAACAAGTTGTCGCTTGCCTTTGTTTTTAGGAAGGAGCTTTTGAAAGAGTGACCGCTTGCTTTTGTTTTAAAAGAAACTTTCAAAAGGATAACTGCTTTTGAATATGTTCGATATCCATGTTGTTTCGTTCTTACCTTTCTAATTAGTTACGGTCATTATAGCCATAAAATTTTATTCGAAAGGGTGCTTTCGCCTTTTAACTTTGAAGCCGCCTTCTCAATTCTTTAAAAAGGGTCGTATAGCCGCTTTCAATTGGCTTTGGAGGAAATGGTTTTGTAACAACCCTAGATTTTTATGTATATTTTAATTTTGACTTTATTTCATTTTGAAATTTTTTAAAACTTGTTTCATTTCAAACATTTCATTTTTAAAAATAAACTTATATTATTATGTGAATTACAATTCCAAATGGTATAAATTGAATATTTTCCTGAAATGTTGACTTTGGTCAATTTGGGTCAAACTTTGATTTTTAAATTTCAAATTTAAATATTTAAATTCTTAAATTTTATCTTTTACTATGAAAATATATTAAAATTTAAGAATACTGCTTTTCGTTTCGTTGAAATCCGATTTATATTGTGAAAGTTATGCTTTTTACAATATTGTAAGTAAATTGATTTATTTAATAAAAAAGTTGTCTATTTTAATTTATATAAAAAAAAAATTTAATTTTTATATATATGTGTGTAATATGTTATTTATATATTTTTTTGTCTTTTAAATATTTTTAAAGTGATGTTTGAATTTTTCCAAAAATTTATTGAATTTGTTTTCTATTTTTAAAGGCTAGTTTTCATTTTTCTGCTATTTTCTTCATTAAATTATATTTAATTAAAATTTATTCATTCATTTTTATGTATGCATTTTATTTTTATGTTCTTATCTTTATTTATAAATATTTTCAAGTACATAGAAATTTTCCGAAGTTTGTTCCATTTATTTTCATATTTCCAAGACTAGTTTGTATTTTTAAGCTATTTTCTTAATCTAATTATATTTAATTAATATTTATTTATTTATTTTTGTTTATTTACTAAATTTTCATGTTTTTATCTGCATTTATAAATATATTTCAGTTATAAAAAAAATTCAAAAGAAATGGAGAAATTTGAAGAGTTTTTAACCTTTCATTTACCTTAGAATTTTCACCTCCCTGCCTCTTCATTTTCCACCAACGCTTGCATTCATTTTGGGGCTGACCATGTCTCATTCTTTCAGCTGCATTCCTATTCATTTTTCACGTATAGAAACACTTCTCACCTCAAAATTTTCGGCCTCCATCTGAACAAAGAAAATTTGGTAAACTTTCATCTTCTTTTTCCATTTTTTCTACTTGTTGTTTGATTTTTGAACATGCCTTCTACCTTCCATGGTTCGGCCCTTGCTCCTCCACCACCATAGCCGCCTCCACCATCACCACATCAGGTCACCATCTCCTCCAGCCCACTGACCAAGCCATGCCGTGGTCATCTATGACTAGATCCACCAAAGTTTATGCAAACACTCCACTTGTTCAACCTAGCCGAGTGCCAATCTTGTTCCACCACTCAAACCATCACCTTGGCAGCCACTTGCACCACCATCTCCAGCAAATTCCTGACCTGACACCACTGCCATGTCCTCCTACTAACCACACCAGACCTGGCCGCGACCACTTGCCTTTGGTCGTGGCTTGTTTTGCCTTGAAACCATTTTTTTTTGCCTTTTAGTGTAGTGTCATGCTCATACCTTTGCAAATATATCTCTACTCCTTTATATCCATGCAATGGCTGACCTATGAACCCAAAACCAGATCCAAACACACCCCTTAGCCATACATTTCAGATCTGGAGTTGAAGCATAGGTGGTAGAAAGCAAGTGCAAACACTCCCGTGATGTTTTGTGTATTCATTTCTAGCTTTGTTTAATTGAATTTGGGTTGAAAACTTATGTTATATTTATTTGTTTTGTCTCATGTATCCAAGGAGAATTAATCTTTGGCTCTTCGACTCATCTTTGTGTCGTGTTATCGTGCTTGTTTGGATCTCGTTTGTGCATTCGTCGTTGGGTCTCCAGCTCAAAACAGTGAGTTATTCTCACTAGACAATATGTACATATATAACTAGTAAATTAACCCCTTTTGAATCTGTAAAATGCATTATCATGTTACACCTGCTATATTATGATTATATGATATTCACCCATGATTATACACCTGTTATAACATCTGTTACTGTTATATTATGTTGTTCTGTTGTTTTTATCAGTTTATCACACTGCAAGTTCCCTATAGATTAGAATCACTATGGGTTGAAATGATACATACCCGAACGGACTTTAGAATAGGAGAAAATCGTTATGGACTGAAATGATAGGCCTGAATGATTTTCAGTTATTTTCTTTTACTTGGGATTACGGGTTTGAAATGATCAAACCCGGGCTTTCTTTGTAAATTACGGGTTGAAATGATATATTACCTATATCACTTTACCTAGGCTAGAAAATGAAATACAGACCCGTTGTTAAAATATTTTTTTCTAAAAATTTTAAAATATTTTAGAAATGTAAATATTATAATATTTTGATTTAAATTTGATTAAAAATGATTTTTGAAAAGCATTATTGATTTTCTGAAAATTTATAAGTGAAATAAATAAAGGGTAAAGTTAGAAATCTGAAATGTAAGTTATTTTGGAAATTATAATTTGGTGATATATGGAATTTAAATTAAATATGAAAATATGATAAATTTATGATATTTTTAATCAAATGAATTTAAAATGATTTTGTAATACATTAATGATTTTTGAATAAAGTTAAATGTGAAATGGATGAATATTTAGGTTGAAATTTGAAAATATAACTAAAATTGGAAATTTGTGAATTTGGCTTAAAAGTGAATTTTAAGTTAAGTAAATAAAAATGAAATTAAGTTATATTTTAAAATTTTAAACTTAAGTGTTAATTTAAATTTAATTTAATGAATTTGAAATTTTATGTTGGAATTTAATAAGTGAATTATTATTAAATTTTGATTTTTGAATAGAGATGTAACTTTATAAAATCATGAATATAAGGGTATTTGAATGACTGTTTTAAAAGTGAAATTATATGAATTTATAAGCTAAAAATGATTTAAATAAAAATATAATTGTTTGTGAAATTTTATTGAATACTTGAAGTTAATTAACTGCATTTCTGAAATGCTATTAATTCTAATGTAAATGATAATACAACATTTGTAAATGCTGTAGTTGATAATAATGAACCAAATGGCTAAGTTTAATTGAAGGTTATTATAGCATTTTTGTAAATGCTATAATTGTTGAATTTAACTAAGTTTTATTTGAAACTAATGTAACCCTATTACAGCATTTTTAAATGCTATCTTTTGTTAAATTGAACTGTTTTGAAAGTAACTTTCGTAGCAATTTCTAAATGCTGCGAAAGTTGAATTTTCATCTGTTTTAATAAATTAAGTGAATAAATGAAATTTGAAAGACTAAAATTTTGGAAATTTAATTATTAAATATAATAACTTCATTTTATGATTTAAAATGAAGTAATTTGTTTCGAAATATAAACTATTTTGAAATGTGTTTTGTAATGGTATTTAAATTAAATAAAAATGAATGTGGTTTGGAAGATATGATATTTTGAATGATACTGAATTTTGAAATTACATTTGATTTTGAAGTATAAAATACCATTTTGAAATTTTGACCACGGGATGTAATTAATTTATAGTTTAACTGATTCTTAAAGGATGGGCGATCCCAAGCATCCTTTAAGTTATTGTGTACTTCTGCTACAGTTCACTTGAGTTGGTTTACATTATATAAGTATATATTGTCCTGACTCGAGTGTTTTGTGTTTTACTTTATGCTTGGGTCAGCCTGAGTATTCACAGCTTTGGATTCTCTTTCTGGAGTTGGTCTTTGCTGGAGTTTCTGCTTATCTACATTTATATCTACTCTCTGTTTCAGCTGTTCTAGTTTATCTCATGTATTAGTGAACTTCTATGTAATTGGGATTTCTATTATGTTGTTTTCTGACTGTATTATGTATTTGGTTTGAGACTCTGCCGTAGTAGCTTCATGAACTACTACGTATTTTATTTCCGCTGCGAGTTATTCTGATATTTCTGTGTCTGTGATTCTGTGATTGTATTTCATTTGATCCAAATTTATTTACAACGCGGTATTTTGAGCAATTCAAGTCCGACATATGCGGATGCGAATGGCTGAAAATATCGGGTTGTTACAGTTGGTACCAGAGCTTTGGTTTTAGGCAAACCTTAGCCTACGAAGCAAAAACTCATTTAAGATAGGGTAGAAATACCCTCAAATGAGTGAAATAAATCTCAGAATCATTTCCTTGTGAGAGTACATATTTTCGAAGTATAAAATGATTTCCAAATGATTTTAAAAGATTTTCAAAGATTATTTTGGTATAAAAATGTTCTTATTTCGAAATTAAGATTTTCTAAACTTCATCTCTTCGGTATCCACCTTGTTAGAAATCTCTTGGTTAAGATTCTTATCGATTAGGATTTTTTGAACTTTAGAACGCTCCGACTTATTCTGGAATCCAGTCTTGTTTTCCCCATTTTTCCTTTTGATTCGGAGCATTCTGTAACTCTACTTTGGAATGACCTCTCTAAAGGGTGGTGATTCTGTAAATTGTTGAATGATTTGTAAATGGGTGAAACTCCTTTACAATTGGCTTTGATACACTGGAGATTTCTGTATCCCCGGATGTCGATGCTATCTATCTCCTACTCTACCTGGATTCTATCTCTGGCGATCAAAGGTCGATTTGCCTTAGATTTCCGTATTGATTATGTCCCTAAAGTCTTGGTTGACCGGTTAAGGTCGCCCGCGATTTATATAGGCTTATCTGTCCTCTATTTGCTAATTATATTATCTCATCTTCGTTTGAGTTTATCTTCGAACTAGAATTCTATTTGATTAGAGTTCCTCTAATTTTGAATCTTTGTTTGTTTGAAATCCTTCCTTGAATCATCCTTTGGAAATTTGTGTTTGGTTGTATTTTGAAATTGTGCATACATCAAAATTATTAAGGATGACCATATTTTGTATATAAAAAGTGAAATGTTTCCGATAAGGATTATATACCTTTTAAAATGAAAATTGGAAGCTTTGAAAGGATTTGAAATTTTGAAATTTATAAGAAACATGATTTATACAAAAATGATTTATTACTGAAGGGTTTTGAATTTGAATTTCGAGGAATCGAATTCCGGTGTTTTGAAATTGGTTTTAAGATTTTGGAAAATATATAATAATAATATGATTTTTATAAGTTGAAACTGTTTTGTTAAGTAAATAAATAAGACTATTTTGAATTATACTAATATGAAATTTAGTTTTGAAATGTTTTGGATAAAAATTAGTCTTCAAATGTTTAAGAAGAATTTGGTTTTAAATGTTTTAACTTAGTAACATCTTTATGAAACTATTTATTTAACAAGTTGGAATAGGTACATAAGTTGTACGTGTGCTGTTTTATTCGCATAATTAATCTGATCCAAGTTTGAGTACACAAGTTCGAGGTGAATTACACCATTTCGTGTTAGGATTTTTTCATTTGATTCTTGATGGCGAATGTTTGATACAGATTTTTGGCTTGATTCTAGAATTCTCTATCATAGTATATGGCTATGCAAGGAGACTGATGGCTTCTAGTCGAGAAACCATATCGAAGTCCTCATTAGGGAAGTCGAATGGACAATACTAGTTCGAAAGCGAACTTGTGTGATCGAGCGAGCGATCGAATGTAATGTTGCGAAATGATGACATATGTACATCTTATATCCTAATATCATTGGTATACTTGACGCTGAAATTGAAAGTTGTTGGGTTGGATATCTTTGTAATTTAATTGGAATTTTTCTTTTATGAAAAACTACTATCAAATTTAAAACCATTTTTCAAAACCATTTTTCTTTTATTCTTCTTAAACTAACTGTTTTATTCTATTTTTCATACAAACTATTTTATACAACAAACTATTCTTAATTAAAAATCTATTAGTAAGCAAAGATGTTCAATCCCATATGGCTTTCCATGCAGCGAAATTTATTTTTGAAACTTTTGATTCTCATATAAGATAAACTTTATGTAAATATAAGATGATTTTGAAAACCATTGATTTTGATAAATGAATAATTGAAGCTTATATTAGTATGAAAGGATATCTGGTTTACCTATAATTTGAGTTTATTCAAAAATAATGGATTTTTGAAATAAATATTTCAACAGTAAGTAATAATGAAGTAAAATTTGGGATCTATGAAATTATGAAATTTAGTTTTTAAATATGGTATATTTAAGCCTTGAAACATATTTAAGATTTAATAGTTTATTTTGTAAATCAAATCTGTATTTGAAATTGATAATATTTGAAATGGTTTTGTTGGAAAACTAAATTGAAACTGATGGTTTGAATTGAATTAAAATTGGAAATTTTGGATTTTGGTTTAATTGAAAAAAATTGAAATGTAAAGAATTAAGGGCATGTTTTATGATTTCAAATATATGACTTCAAAATGTTATGATTTTCAAAGTGAAATGATTTCAAGTATTTGGTTTCGAAAGATTTATAACTTTGAAAGTATTATGATTTTTGAAGTGAATACATGTTTGAAATGGAAATGAATTTATTTGACATAAATTTTATTGATTTGGAAATTTGGGTTATTTTCTAAACCTATTGTTTTAAGAAATTTTGAAACTGAATATGTATAACTTGAAAGAAATGATTTGGTGAAATCATATATGATTTTTAAACTGAAATACTATTGAAATGAATTAAAATTTAGAACCTGTTTTATTTAATACTTGATTTGGGAGCTATCGAACTTATATAAAAATGATTTGTATAAGTAAACCATTGATTTGAGAACTATTGATTTGAAAGGGTACTCAATTTTGAAAAATGAAATCTTATATAATCGAAATTTATATAAGTGTGATTTGATATACTATTATTTTGGAAAGTATTTGATTTGAAATGAAATCTTATATATATGGACTTTATATAAGTATGATATTTGAAAGTGATTTTGAAAGGTACTATATGATACATATTTTCGAAGTAAAGATAAGGAAAGTGCCTTCTGCTTGATATCCGCTTGGTGGCCACACTGTGGATTCATTCTATCGATATTATTCTCTCTCTTTGATTTGGGTTTTCCGGATATGATACTCGAGTGTCCATCGAATTCCACTGCGATCCCTGTGGTCTTATGATCGCGACTACATAGCGCAACTGCCTGGCTGAGTCTTGCCTAGGGGTACGGATTGTTTCCTGGGGGATCCAAGCGTAACCATTGTGTATCTTGCAATCTGTGTAGGTCGCGAAGAGTAGAGCAAGTGCCTGGCTGAGTCTTGCCTAGGGGTACGGATTGTTTCCTGGGAGATCCAGGCGTAACCATTGTGTATCCTGCATTCTACTCGTCATCATGGCGTAACTCGCAGGGCTGAGAAAGCTTACGGATACGGATTGTTTCCTGGGGGATCCAGGCGTAACTATTGTGTATCTGCGATCCATGGTTAGACAACTGTTTCGGTTTGGCTGATTTGTTTGGATTGTACTTTCCATATCTGTTTTTAAAAGTGTTTTCATTATTTTCACTGGGTGTTGAAACAAGTCTACTAAGTACTTGGAGAATTCTAACTTTGCGCCTGATCAACGCACTGCCAGAATCTACAGGAACGAGGATAAACTTGTTAAGACATCGAGTTATAAAAGTATTTTGATAAAAGTATCTTGATAAAGTACTATATAAAAAATATTTTGATCAGTTATTTTCCCTTTTAAATTTAAAATGTTTTTAATATTGTTTACTTTGAACCATCAGATTTGAATCAAATGACTATTCATCATACTAAAAAAAAAATTAAATTGAAATGTATAATGGTTCAAATAAGGTTCATCCTTGCCTTTTAGCCTATTTTACCTCCTAGTTATCTTTTTCCCTACCTCCTTTTGGGGATGTATTCCAACCTATTGTTCTTTCTTGTTGTTTCTCCGCTTCCTTCCTTTTCGAGGACGAAAAGATTTGAGTGGGGGAGAGTGTAACAACCCTAGATTTTTATGTATATTTTAA
The DNA here is from genome assembly GCA_030765085.1 of Allium cepa. Classification (NCBI taxonomy): domain Eukaryota; kingdom Viridiplantae; phylum Streptophyta; class Magnoliopsida; order Asparagales; family Amaryllidaceae; genus Allium; species Allium cepa. The sequence goes on along the minus strand of CM060939.1, from coordinate 769,260,633 downwards.
TTTTGACTTTATTTCATTTTGAATTTTTTTAAAACTTGTTTCATTTCAAACATTTCATTTTTAAATATAAACTTTGATTATTATGTGAATTACAATTCCAAATGGTATAAATTGAATATTTTCCTGAAATGATGACTTTGGTCAATTTGGGTCAAACTTTGATTTTTAAATTTCAAATTTAAATATTTAAATTCTTAAATTTTATCTTTTATTATGAAAATATATTAAAATTTAAGAATACTGCTTTTCGTTTCGTTGAAATCCAATTTATATTGTGAAAGTTATGCTTTTTACAATATTGTAAGTAAATTGATTTATTTAATAAAAAATTGTCTATTTTAATTTATATAAAAAAATATTTTAATTTTTATATATACGTGTGTAATATGTTATATTATATATTTTTTTGTCTTTTAAATATTTTTAAAGTGAGGTTTGAATTTTTCCAAAAATTTATTGAATTTGTTTTCTATTTTTAAAGGCTAGTTTTCATTTTTCTGCTATTTTCTTCATTAAATTATATTTAATTAAAATTTATTTATTCATTTTTATGTATGCATTTTTTTTATGTTCTTACCTTTATTTATAAATATTTTCAAGTACATAGAAATTTTCCGAAGTTTGTTCCATTTATTTTCATATTTCCAAGACTAGTTTATATTTTTAAGCTATTTTCTTAATCTAATTATATTTAATTAATATTTATTTATTTATTTTTGTTCATTTACTAAATTTTCGTGTTTTTATCTGTATTTATAAATATATTTCAGTTATAAAAAAAATTCAAAAGAAATGGAGAAATTTGAAGAGTTTTTAACCTTTCATTTACCTTAGACTTTTCACCTCCCCGCCTATTCATTTTCCACCAACGCTTGCATTCATTTGGGGCTGACCATGTCTTATTCTTTCAGCTGCATTCCTATTCATTTTTCACGTATAGAAACACTTCTCACCTCGAAATTTTCGGCCTCCATCTGAACAAAGAAAATTTGGTAAACTTTCATCTTCTTTTTCCATTTTTTCTACATGTTGTTTGATTTTTGAACACGCCTTCTACCTTCCATGGTTCGGCCCTTGCTCCTCCACCACCATAGACGCCACCACCATCACCACATCAGGTCACCATCTCCTCCAGCCCACTGACCAAGCCATGCCGTGGTCATCTATGACTAGATCCACCAAAGTTTATGCAAACACTCCACTTGTTCAACCTAGCCGAGCGCCAATCTGGTTCCACCGCTCAAACCATCACCTTGGCCGCCACTTGCACCACCATCTCCAGCAAATTCCTGACCTGACACCACTGCCATGTCCTCCTACTAACCACACCAGACCTGGCCGTGACCACTTGCCTTTGGCAGTGCCTTGTTTTGCCTTGAAACCATTTTTTTTTTGCCTTGTAGTGTAGTGTCATGCTCATACCTTTGCACGTATATCTCTACTCCTTTATATCCATGCAATGGCTGACCTATGAACCCAAACCAGATCCAAACACACCCCTTAGCCATACATTTCAGATCTGGAGTTGAAGCATAGGTGGTAGAAAGCAAGTGCAAACACTCCGGTGATGTTTTGTGTATTCATTTCTAGCTTTGTTTAATTGAATTTGGGTTGAAAACTTATGTTATATTTATTTGTTTTGTCTCATGTATCCAAGGAGAATTAATCTTTGGCTCTTCCACTCATCTTTGTGTCGTGTTATCGTGCTTGTTTGGATCTCATTCGTGCATTCGTCGTTGGGTCTCCAGCTCAAAACAGTGAGTTATTCTCACTAGACAATATGTACATATATAACTAGTAAATTGACCCCTTTTGAATCTGTAAAATGCATTATCATGTTACACCTGCTATATTATGATTATATGATATTCACCCATGACTATACACCTGTTATAACATCTGTTACTGTTATATTATGTTGTTCTGTTGTTTTTATCAGTTTATCACACTGCAAGTTCCCTGTAGATTAGAATCACTATGGGTTGAAATGATACATACCCGAACGGACTTTAGAATAGGAGAAAATCATTATGGGCTGAAATGATAGGCTTGAATGATTTTCAATTATTTTCTTTTACTTGGGATTACGAGTTTGAAATGATCAAACCCGGGTTTTCTTTGTAAATTACGGGTTGAAATGATATATTACCCGTATCACTTTACCTAGGCTAGAAAATGAAATACAGACCCGTTGTTAAAATATGTTTTTTAAAAAAAATTAAAATATTTTAGAAATGTAAATATTATAATATTTTGATTTAAATTTGATTAAAAATGATTTTTGAAAAGCATTATTGATTTTTTGAAAATTTATAAGTGAAATAAATAAAGGGTAAAGTTAGAAATCTGAAATGTAAGTTATTTTGGAAATTATAATTTGGTGATAAATGGGATTTAAATTAAATATGAAAATATGATAAATTTATGATATTTTGAATCAAATGAATTTAAAATGATTTTGTAATACATTAATGATTTTTGAATAAAGTTAAATGTGAAATGAATGAATATTTAGGTTGAAATTTGAAAATATAACTAAAATTGGAAATTTGTGAATTTGGCTTAAAAGTGAATTTTAAGTTAATTAAATAAAAATGAAATTAAGTTATATTTTAAAATTTTAAAATTAAGTGTTAATTTAAATTTAATTTAATGAATTTGAAATTTTATGTTGGAATTTAATAAGTGAATTATTATTAAATTTTGATTTTTGAATAGAGATTTAACTTTATAAAATCATGAATATAAGGGTATTTGAATGACTGTTTTAAAAGTGAAATTATATGATTTTATAAGCTAAAAATGATATAAATAAAAATATAATTGTTTGTGAAATTTTATTGAATACTTGAAGTTAATTAACTGCATTTCTGAAATACTATTAATTCTAATGTAAATGATAATACAGCATTTGTAAATGCTCTAGTTGATAATAATGAACCAAATGGCTAAGTTTAATTGAAGGTTATTATAGCATTTTGTTAAATGCTATAATTGTTGAATTTAACTAAGTTTTATTTGAAACTAATGTAACCCTATTACAGCATTTTTAAATGCTATCTTTTGTTAAATTGAACTGTTTTGAAAGTAACTTTCCGTAGCAATTTCTAAATGCCGCGAAAGTTGAATTTTCATCTGTTTTAATAAATTAAGTGAATAAATGAATTTTGAAAGACTAAAATTTTGAAAATTTAATTATTAAATATAATAACTTCATTTTATGATTTAAAATGAAGTAATTTGTTTCGAAATATAAACTATTTTGAAATGTGTTTTGTAATGGTATTTAAATTAAATAAAAATGAATGTGGTTTGGAAGATATGATATTTTGAATGATATTGAATTTTGAAATTACATTTGATTTTGAAGTATAAAATACCATTTTGAAATTTTAACCACGGGATGTAATTAAGTTATAGTTTAACTGATTCTTAAAGGATGGGCGATCCCAAACATCCTTTAAGTTATTGTATACTTCTACTACAGTTCACTTGAGTTGATTTACATTATATAAGTATATATTGTTCTGACTCAAGTGTTTTGTGTTTTACTTTACGCTCGGGTTAGCCTGAGTATTCACAGCTTTGGATTCTCTTTCTGGAGCTGGTCTTTGCTGGAGTTTCTGCTTATCTACATTTATATCTACTCTCTGTTTCAGCTGTTCTAGTTTATCTCATGTATTAGTGAACTTCTATGTAATTGGGATTTCTATTATGTTGTTTTCTGACTGTATTATGTATTTGGTTTGAGACTCTGCCGTAGTAGCTTCATGAACTACTACGTATTTTATTTCCGCTGCGAGTTATTCTGATATTTCTGTGTCTGTCATTCTATGATTGTATTTCATTTGCTCCAAATTTATTTACAATGCGGTATTTTGAGCAATTCAAGTCCGACATGTGCGGATGCGAATGGCTGAAAATATCGGGTTGTTACAGGTTTCGAAAGATTGGGTTCCAGAGCTATCCTCTTTTTTTTACTTAGGATTAATGTTTTTCAAAGTAATGCTTTCACCTCTATTCTTTATGACTCTTTAGTTCTATTAGAGGTTAAACCGAGATGGTTTCGAAGTGAATAATTTTAAATGGTTTTGAAGTAATGTTTCCACAAACCCTTACTTGAACCCAATGCTTTCAAAGGTATATTTTATGTGTTCCAAAAGGTTTGTTTTAAGTGTTTTGAAAGTAAGGTTTCCAATGCTTTCAAAAAACAAGTTTAAATGGTTTCGAAAGAGGATGTCTAAGGTTTTACATAATGGTTTCAAAAGGGATGCTTTCAATTATCTTGAAAGGGATTGTTTGAGGTTTTAAACAAGGTTTTGAAGGTATGGCTTTGGCTTTAAGGCCTGAATTTTCCTGAGTTAGAAAAGGGTTTTAACTTGTTTTCATGGGATAGAAAATCCCTTTGATTTAGGTTTCATCAACATTGTTTGTGTAAATTATATGTCATGGCATAAGTATTTTAAGTAAAGCAAAGAGTATGATTTTCTTGTGTTATAAAGATATGATTTCAAGGGAAAAATATTTATAAACATTATTTAAAAGGAAATGAAATATGAATGGCGCCCCATTTTTCTACAACAATAACGCAACATAGGATTTCGGCTAACACATGCGAAATGGCCAAGCAGCTCGCAACAAAAACATCCTCCTTCAACAATTATCTTTGGCACCTAGCAGTAGACCTTCAAGCCCTTTGTGGAAAATGTCTGGTTTGAATTTGAAATTGAACATGAGGCCTGGCGGGAACTATGGGAGCAGATGGAGCAGGAGATTTTATCATGTCGGTGTAGGATTGTCGGACTACCGAAGGTCCAACAGATAAAGTCGATTCAATATTCATAGGATCGAGGAAGACCTTTGCATATAGAGCTGGGTTGCGGTTCTGCCAGAAGAATGGTGGCAGTGCTTCTTTGGATTGAGATAGGGCTTGATCAAGAGGAAGCGTGAAAAGTTGGAGATGGAATAGAGACATGGAGGCAAAAGACATGTCAAATAAAAACTTTTTCGTAAAGATTGAATTCTTTCTTTGTGTGATACCAAATTATCAAAGTGTTAAAAATATATGGTGATAATAAATAGTTTTATGCAGTTAATATGCATTTAGTGCCTATAATATAAACTTCTAAAGTAATGAACTTTAAACTATAATCTTAAATAATATCAGATGTGTAATTTTCGAATGTGGATGTCTTCGTATTCACATCTGCATCCCTTTTTTAAAATATCGAATATTTATCTGCTTTTCGGTTATAGATGCAGATGGATTTTTGATTTTTCGAGTATCCATTGACAACCTTGCTATTAATAACTAGTCATCCCAATTATAACTAATACAAATATTGTCGTATATTATGTTATATATATTTATATTTTCAATCGGTAGGCATGGTTATATACATACATACATATATATATATATATATATATATATGTCTATTTCTTACTCATTAATTCCTACGCTTAGGAATTCCAAAAATATAAATATCTACATTTTGTAAGGAACATTTATTTTAACATTTTAATACATTAGAGTTATCCTTCCCATCAAGGATTAGCGTTAATACTTTTCATAAATTACCAAAAAACAAGAATTTATTCTATTTGAAATTAGATGAAATTATCTTTTTTCTTTTATTGAAGTAGATAGTGCAAACTATGGAGAAGAACCTCGTTACTTTACATGCCTCTTTCTATTTTGGAATATTTCTTCTTAATTCAAATGATGCACTTTTTATACTTGTAGAATTGGATAATTTATGAAAATAACATGGAAATAGATATAAGTGTACCCACAATGCTTTTAGTAAATTAAAACATTGAAATTCATATTTCAGGTAAAATTAGAGCAATCTAAATTTATACTAATAATTTACAACCTATTAATCATAAATCCAGAATAAATATTGTAATCTTTGTAATCTTATCAACATTCCACTTTAACAAATTTAGGGATTAATTTTCAGATTTCCAAACTAGGGTGTAAATATCATTCCTATTCTAATTACCTAATTTACAGAGATGAGATTTCAATAAAATACACTCTACCTAAGCCTACACCTCCATAGATTTTGCATAGACATCATAATTAAATAAAACTCAATGATATAAATTTCAATGTCATATATAAATCATAAAATATTCCACTCATCTTTCAAGGTTTCCAAATCTCTCAAATCCGAATCCATCCCTTTAGTTGACTTATTTTTCTTTCCAATCCAAAAATATGTATAATAAGATACACACATATCCACTAGAATTATAGATCTAAGAAGAGATTTGAATTAAGTGGAACATAGATTTATAAGTATGAAATTTACCCTTTTCCATAGCATCGACTCATTCCTTCTCTTCTTCTCTTTTATTTTCTACCCTACTTCGATTTATGTATATATATAATATTTTATAATTAATAGATATAGCGGAAAAGGGAAAAATGACATAGCTTTGCTACTTTGATCAAAAAATATAAAAAGAAAAGCGAGGGGCTAGGTCTGTATTTATGGACGTTCGAACCAATCGTATCTGTTAGAATTAAAATAATAAAATCCAGGTCGTTCGACCAAGGTTTAACCGTAGCAGCCATGCTCTCAACCAGTACCACTCCTCTATAGGCGGCCGACCATTAACGGATCGCAAGCCCAAGGAAGGGATCGATTGGTGTGGTCCATGCAATTATTATTATCTATTCCTTTTTAATTATTTTCGTTCCGAAAACTTTAAACGCTAATAACTTGTTCTATTGAACTCCTATTGCAAAACTCCAAATATGAAAGTTGCTCAGAAAATCATCACAAATACAATGGTGCAAGTTACGTGACCAAATTTTAATGTTTCCTCAAACTCTATTTTTGAGCTTTAATAATTTTTCATTAATTACCATTATTTTACGGGGCGTTACAGCTTAAAGCTAGGCTTTTCCACTAGGCTAAAAGAAGGAAGGAACAATAGTCCAAGGTGGAACAATTGATAACACAATATGTCAATAACTAGTTGATATGAGGTAGCTTCAATTTTAAATGACTTTATATGCTTACACATATACTCTTGTTTATTTATGATAAAACATCATCTATTTTTGAATATATATATATATATATATATATGTATGTATGTATGTATGTATGGATGTGTATATGTTTGTATGTATATATGTATGATTCATATTAAAAAAATCATTTGTTTTTGGACCAAGCAAATAGAATAATATGAGTCGTCTTAGCTCAGCTGGTAGAGCGCATGGCTTTTAACCATGTGGTCGTGGGTTCGATTCCCACAGACGGCGCTTTGCAATTTATTATGCAATATTGTGTATTTCATATATCCTTTTAACCATCCCTTGTTTTTCTTGCTTTTGCACTATTACCTTGTGCCAAAAAGCTCATTTTTGAGTATTAATCAATTTTCCCTTAAAAAAAGTATTAAAATAATATATTATTCTTTAATATATATAGTTATATATATATATAATGCTTTCGACTTAATTAAAAAATTCAAGGAAACTCCTTTTAGATTTTGTAAGAAAAACATCCTTTTTGGGTTTTATAAAAAAAAAACTATACACACATGCATATTTTTTTTGAAGAAAACACACACACACATATATATAGAAAATTTATTTGAAAATAAGGGATCAAAATATTTGAAATCTAAATGTGTGTGTATATAATTATTTAATAAAATTTTATTTAAGACACTTTTGCTGAAATTTTTATCTTAAAACACTCTTTCATATAACCAAAAGATATTTATTTTATATGCATTGTCCAACACACACATATGTATGTATGCATGTGTGTATATTCGTATAACTTCATGAACATGCACAAATATATTGTGGAGATATTAATGATTTACATGCTCATTTTATGATCAAAAATCATAATTGTCACACCGACAAACATACACACGCATACATATATACATATGTTCTATGGTGTTGGTTCTATAAATTTCTTAAGTGGCTAACACCACATACGATATTCACTATGTGAACTTGAATTTGCATTAAATAAAAGATAACAAACTAAATCATAAATTAAAGGTAAATTAATCTAAAGGTTTTTAAGTTCTAACAAATAAATATAAACCAAAAGAAAATGAAATTCATATCAAATAATAAACTTATTTTTTAGCAAATATTCACTAAGGATGATTTAGTTCAAAAAAATTATTCATACGAGCGTTATGCCATGTACTTCGTGCGTAACGATGACACACACTTGGCGCCTAAATTGTTTTTTTACAAATTTTGTATTTTTAACTCATTCAAAATAAATACGTTTTGCACAAATATTTAGCAATATTTTTGCGTTGAAATGATATGCAATTAATTTTAATTTTTCTTTTTAAATTGCAACATCTAATTTTTTATTAGTTTGAATTTTTATTTCTATTATTAATTAATAAAGAATGAATTTAATTTTTTTATTGGCTGGAATTTTTATTTCTGCTATTAAATATAGTAAAGAATGACTTAATGAAGAAAACTTATATGTTATATCCTACTTTTAATTTATAATAAGATTTTGATAATATTTGTAGAAGGGCATTGTGAATTGGTAAGTAAAACTTATCTGATCCTATTTTTAAGCGATATTAATATTTACTAATATTTGCATATGGTCGTTTTTTATGGTTCACATTGAAGTGTGACATCAAAGGTATTACAACTATTAATGAAGAAGAAATATATTTTAGGGCAATTTAAAACTTCGCGGTCGAACCATAAGATTGCGCTTCCAAGCCAACTATTAATAAAAATAACTATAAAATAAAGACCTAGTGCAAATTTGATAAAAGAAAGTTTTCTAAAGTTCTCCCCTTTTACACCATCACATATGCACCTGATCCAACACTTTGCAAGTTACTTATCAAACCAAGATATTGCGGTTCATCGTCATGGGGGTTGTGATGAGCAACCTTCTTACCATCGTATTATTTCCTCTATGGGGATCTCATTAGGTTTTTGAATGGAAAAGGAAGTTTTACCACCAGAATATAAAGTAATAGGAATTAAAAATCCATAACCTAGTTCTCAAAATTTCACTTACAAATATAATCTATTGAATGTAGAAAACAACAATTTGTTTAGAAAGTTCAAACCATTGAAGCTGATAACAGTGAGTTTTGTTGGAAGAAATTCGCTTCTAAAATATTTAACAAAACACTTAATCGTAGTCTACCTCATCAAATCAATGTTAGTTATCTCCACTATATCCTTAGAAAGACAAAGAAGAAACTTAAGCATTGTTTGCAACTTGCCAATAAACGTCTTATTAATTCTCCCAAGGTTAGTAAATTACTAGAGCTAAAAATCAATAAAATGAAGGGTAACCGAAGCTTATGCAATTTTGGATTGCTAGAGTATCGCAATTTGATGCAATGGTTACCTAACTTATCGAATTTACTATTGCTTTTTATTCTAAAAGTTGATTTCTCGTTTCTCGGGTCAAAGTAGAATAAGCACCATTGGAAGGATGTAATTACAAGCTACAACAGGCTCGAAAATTTCTTTATGTATGGGTGTGTTGATGATTCCCAAGTCATTTAGGGCCCTCCTATTTTATATAAGGAAGTGGTCTCATCAAGTAATCCCCATCATTGTACCTTTGATGTTTTGAGCAATGGGAAGACTCACTGTAACATTCTTGTAACTTTTTTTGTAATTTTAGTGAATAAGTATCCTTTTGTTCTATTTGTCATTATCTGTGTTAATTTTTCTTTTACATTCTTATATTAGTTTGTAATTCTTTTCTATTATGAAACACGATGTAGAATTTCATTTTTCCTAAAATCGTTCATGGGTTAAGCTTAAGTCCCATGACGTATCAACATAACTATTATGATAGATTTGAGCTACGATGATTTAATGTTAAAATACTCCTAAAACACTATTGTAAACCAAAACCTTTGATAAAGTTCCTTGAAATTTGAAAGAAACTTTTGGCTTCTTTCCTTGGAAGATCCTTTTGAAATTTTAAAGCACCCTTTGACATATTCTTTTTGATGGTAATATTATGATCTTGAATCGTTCTCTTTTGAACAATCGCCTTATTAGAACAAAATTAATCAGTATAGGACTTTAATTTGATTTATGATTGCTAGAACAACCATACTCTCTCTTCCGATTGATTGCTTCTACCAAAAGCGAGACATGGGATTGAAGGCTTGGTTGGATCGTTCCATCAGTCTTTTTAATATTTAAACAGCTGCTTTAGAATTTAAGATATAGCCACAACTTTTTGGTTTATAAAGAATGAGTTAACTAAAACCATCATTTATATAAAAAAAAAATTGCATAATTTTATAGTGAAAACTTTAAAAAATTGTTCATTCAAGAAAAATACACTGGTAATATTCTTATCATTTAAGATACAGTAAAATTGTTTATATACAATATAATATCTAAATATTTACTATAAAAGATAAATTAGTAGGTATAATACTTTCTTTTCTGTTTAATTTTTTTTATTTTTTTAACGATAAGTAATTTTGTCATATTTGAAATACATTGATTCTTTCTGGGTTTCAGGATAAAGTAATAGGAGATAAATGGAATTTGATGGTAAATGTTATATATATTTTAAATTAAAAATGATAACCATTTATCTTTTTATATACAACGGAAAATTAATTTATCTTAATAGTATTATGTCCAATGATAATATGATGGTTTCTTTTATCGTTTCAAATACAATTGAAAAATGATAAAGTAATAAACTCTTTTATCATATCTAATAAAATGAGAAATTACAAACACTTCACATTTAATGATAAATGATAAATTCTTGTATTTATTTGGTACAATGATAAATGCTAATATATATGTTTCTAAAAAAATTGGTATTTTAGTGCTAAAATTCGCATGCATCTAGAACCATATTTTCTTTTTAAATGGATTTTTTTTTAGTTTTTTGGACCAAAGATCCATATTCTCAAAGTCCATGTACAAAATGTACTTATTCATAAACTAATGTAAATTAAGTCCGTGTTTTGTTAATTTTTACCGAAGTACCTTCTTCCTAAAAATTGGTTAAAATAGAAATCCCAGAAGATGCTCTTATATTCGCATTTTCGCACACCGCTTCACATACATCTTAGAAAAAGTGGCGATCTTTGCAAAACCAAAACAAATCGTTCCTCTTCATTTTGCCTCAACTTCCTAGCTGCCCTGTAAATTTCTTCTAACTAAATCTAATCAAGCCATCCGATGAAGTTTTGGAGAGAGACTGTTGCAATACTCTTATAAACTACCTGAAGTCATTTTAGGGCATTGTTTGAATCCCATATATAATGATATTGGCATCGAGTCGGTTCTCGAACTCCAATGTAGTTCCCTTGCTGATTTTAAACTAAATGACCATGAGATTGGATTTCCCCCACCAAAATCCATTTTCCATGTTCCTGTGAATGTGTGCTTCTTCCACCTGATTACAATACCTTTTTGAGCTGTTGACGCACTGTTCTCCATTTACAATGTGAGTAGACACTTCTTTATTAGTACCCTAAAATTATTGCTGGCAGATTTTGAACTTTAGCTATAGTTATTTATTATATTCCTTACTTTAGCTGAGCACCTTTGCTAAAGAAAAGCTTTGATTTCGTTGATTCAATGCTAGACCAGCATGCTTTTCTGGATTTTGTATTATAATTTTTATTATAGTAACATTTTCCATAGATGCTTTAGCAAAGACCAAAAGATCATCTGTGTACAGTAAGTGGTTGGTGACTAGATCGTTTTTGTATACTGGAGTTAAATTGAATTTCAAATGCTCTAAGTCAAACATAATGAATAGTACTTCGTAATGTTAAATTTTGGGGATGCAAAATCATAAAATAGAGGGAAAAAATATGCAAAAGAAAAAAAATAAGATTTTGTTTCCTTTAATTAATAGGCATATTTGAGGATATTTATTTCTCTCTTTAATTGGCTAGTCAAATTATTTTTTGCCATCTAATGTTAACTTGGGCTAAGTAATTGATTATCTAAATAGAGACTAGAGGAGAGGGTAAAAGTGGTGGTGGAAAATCTATTTGCTAATTTTCACTTCTTCATCTTTGTTCTTTTTCTCCAAAAAAATTATCCATATAGATATTTTCTCTCTTTCTCAATTTGGTTATTGATTCAATGGTATTTGTTTACTTTAGCTTTGTTCTATTAATTGTAAACAAAATTTTGGTGAATCAATAAAGTGAGTGATTCGGTGGAATATTTTATTTTATTGTATTTTGATTTCAATTCCGTCTTTTTTTTCAGCCAAAGTTATCTCTTTGTGATTTGGATGACAAAGATCCCTTGATAAAAGCTTCCGCAAAGCGCTACTATTTCCATAACAGTTTGGTATCGGAGCATGGATCATCGCAAAGCTTAGAGTAATTTTGGTTCGAAAAATTATTGATGTCGGATATGATTTCGTTTTCAAAGATGGCTATCTTGGATGGAAAATATTAGGGTATTTGGTAGCCTAAGATGGAGGATGTTCTCTACCTCAATGATCTTCATGATCTAATTGATGGAGTTGGAAAGAAGCCCTTTGATGTAAATGAGGGAAAATGGAAGAAGATGGATAAGAAGGCAATTTCTTTAATTCATCTGTATCCTGATGATTTAGTTTTCCATCATGTGGCTAGTTGTGAATCCGCGAAGGCTTTATGGGACAAGTTGGTACTTTGTATGAGTCAAAGAGTGCTACTAGCAAGGATTTTCAGGTTCGAAAGTTGGTGCAACTGAGATTAGATGAAGAGAAGTCTGTTGTAGAATATTTGAATGAATTTTAAGATGTAATAAATCAATTGGAAAATATGAAGGTCAATTTTGATTATGAGTTACCGGCTTTTTTATTAGTGAGTTCGCTTTTAGAAAGTTGGGAAACTTTGATTGTTTCATTGAGTAATTCCAATGCTAATGAAACTATCTCTCTGAAAACTGTTCGAACCAGTCTTTTAAATAAGGAGCATAGAAGAAAATGGTTAGGTATGAAATCAATTCAAAGTGAGGCTATGGTGGCAAGGGACTCTAAGAAAGATACAATTTGGAAGAAGGACATTAACGTTAAAGGTGTTATCACTTGTCATTATTGTAATATAAGAAAGGTCACATATGTAGCAAGTATTATGCTTATAAAAGAGATCAGGAAAAGGCTGCGCATGGTGATACTAGTAGTGATGCACATGTAGGTTTTGCTGAAGGTACCGATAGTGATGCTTCTTTTGATGTCCTCTTGAGTGAAGCTTGGAAGATGGATTCGGGAGCCAGTTTTTACATTTATAGAGATATAAATTGTTTTTCTTCTTATGAGAAGAGTGTCGACATGATTAGGACTGCCAATGGGGAAGAGTTACTGTAACGCCCCACCCCGAGACCCATCTTAGCAAAGAGAATTAACAAGTAATTTTATCTACTAAAGCGGAGAATAGGGCTGCTTAAGGGTGACCATCTATAATTTTTTCTTAAACATCTATTGAATACATCTATAAATGCAATTTAATTTTTTTTCAACTCAAGTGGATCGACATACCCAATAAATGCTTAATCCAAAACTATAAGTGACTATCGGATCTATCAGAACAAAATACAATAACTGAATGTAAATCACATCATAGAATAGTAATCAACATCATATATATACATATACACTGATACACATTCAGTACAATACAATATGAATACAATAAAGGTGGCACACGACCACACAACATACATCAAATCAAATGTAAAAACATCAGAGTATGCAGAAGAAATAAACTACTCAAGCGAAAGAAGAGCTGATATCCAACATCAACTTCAAGCTAAGTCCAATAGACGATACCTGAAACAACTCGGTCTGATCCGAGTGAAAACACACTGGTCAGGCTAACTAAAATCATCAGTTAAACAGAACAATCAATAAGGATAAGTAGGTGAAAGTTATGATATCCTTTTTCTTAAAGGATGTCGTGCCCTAAACAGGGTTTCAACATCATAAGAAAGGGCAACATCTCTTCTTGGCAAGTAGAAGGGATAATGATAATAAAGTCGTACTGAAGTGGCATAACTGACACTTAAGAAAATGAAACACATACGAGCAAAGTTTTAAAGATAAGATTCAATAAACATCGCTTTCTCCACATATCATCGGCGATATAAAGGAATATGGATAATAACTTCAAATGATTCAACTATCTTCTTAGAAGAGGTCGTCAATATAAAAATACATCAAAGGTACATATCCTTCATACATAGAATAAAACGCATATGGATGTGCCTCATCTCATTGGCACATCCCAAGGATCATTCAAGGAAATATAAAACCCAATCATAAAAGATGCATTATACTTATTCATACCTCATCTCATCGGTATGAATATAGATACATCTCAAATCCATCACTAAAACTCATCATAAAAGATTCTTCATAATCATTTATACCTCGTCTCATTGGTATAAATTTATAAATACATCTCAACTCCATCTTAGCATCAAGTAGTTTATATAATCATCAAATCATCGATCCATAATGCAAATAACTCAATTAAAGAGTAACATCATAAATGATTTCAACATATATGTATACATCTCATCTAGCACTAGGTTATCAATATTATAATCATCTAAATACGGTGAAGTCTAAAACATCACAACTCAAAGAAATCTCGGATTGGCCAAATCCTTGATTGCATGCCGAAGCAATGCCAGCGCGCTTCATCGTGACTAGTACTACTATTTGGTACCATAAACATCGTGATGACTGGAGTCAAATAACATCTTAACATCGTGAACATCGTGAATGACTATAGTCTATAACATCATAATGATTCCCAGACACAAAGACCCTAGTTAATAACATCGTGATGATCGGAGGAGCAGCTACATCGTGATGACTCCAATCGAGTACTCGTGGTCTATAGTACAAGTAAACATCGTGAATGTGTCTCAACTTCTCGGATAGGAACCCAATAGGTGTTAATGTAACGACCCATAAATTTAACCGTTTTTAGTAACATTATTAATTGAAATTTTATGAAATTTAAACGATAAAATTTTGAAATATAAATTTGATATTTGAAATGCGTATTGTTAAACATAGCAACTGGTAAATTTTCGTCCAAAAATATGAAAGTTTATTTTGTGCGTAAATTTACCTCAATTTAATCTGTTAAAAAGCGATGAAAATAGAACGTTTTCAAAACCAAAATATTTTTACATAGAAAAATTCTAAACCGTCTTCTAAGCAAGTTGTCAGTTTGTCCTTTTTCCAAATTCGGACATCTTTAGCACCGTCGATCTTATTATTCCGTGTTTTTCATGCATTTTCCGCTAGTAGAAAATTCAAATTCTTAAAATTCAATCATACCACTGATATCCGCATGTCGTTTTGATCGTCTCATCGAGCTAATCTTTACGGTATATTTTACTCTGTGTTTTGAAGTTCGGTTCGCTGCGGGACCGATGAAACAATTTGCAGTCAACTTTCACCATAACAATCCAACAGCCATTTGAAATAAATGTTTCCAAAATTTGCATCGCATGACCTTTCCTTTCCCCATTCAATAAATTTTTCCTTCTGTCCTTTCATTTTCAGTCGGTTCCTTGTTTTCTTCCAAAAGAAAGATACGCTACTTTAGTTTCTAGCTTATATCATAACGTGTTCATTTTGTGTCAGAAAGTAAGACATGCATTTGTTGTCTGGAACCATTCATGCAAGTCTTCTTCCCTGTATAGCCCTGTCACTCAAGCATCTCAACCAACCCTCTCTATCTCTTCAAACTCACGGCCTTCGTTCGCTTTAGCACCACCGCGCGCCACATCTACACCCACCCTGTCATCACGACAGCATGTCATCAACCTTCCCGCCCCGACCTCGACCAGGCCTCAACAAATTCGAGCCCAGTCACGGCAGCCGTACGCCATCTCCAACACGAGCTCTGCCCCACTTTCCGCCGCCTGGCAACGCGAACCACCACCCTCCGATGCACCTCCTCCACTGCCGTATCACAAGAGTACACCCATCGCCTCATTTTTCTCGGCATCCTCATGTTTCACATCTGGCCGAAGCTGCTCGGTCGATATGATAGGGTAAGTTATTTTTTTTATAAGCGTGTACATGTATGTTTATATATATAAAATATGTAATTAATATTTATATATGTCAATAGAGGTAAAGTATATGCCTTATTTCCAATTGGTTACAGTAAGCTATATTGATTTGTGATATAAATGTTAGTTGCAGATTTTATATTTGTACATAATATCAGATGTTGGTTATAATATACACTAGTTTGGATTGTATAAGATTTAATTACATATATATACTGTATTGTATATTCATCTTATGACAAGTACAACGGAATTCACGTTTCTAAGGGTAACATATTATTTCTTAAGTACGGATTTCAAATATGTTGTATATATTATATATGTGTGAGTGCTCTGTTAGAAAATTTTAAATTTATACAAGTTATTTATTCATATATAAGGGTCACAGTTTAGTATATTTGTTGTTTTGAATATATATAATACGTGTGCTGTTAGTTGTACATATGTCATATGTTGTTTTCATATTTTATAATATAGTAGTGTAGCATGTATATATAAATTCTTAATTTTTTAGTCTGAAATGATTTTTGATGTAAGTGTTGTTCTGCCATAGTTTATATGTTATAATATAAAAGCTTGATATATTAGCAATATATTGTAGATATAAGTGCACGTGCATTCCACTTTAAGGGTATATCACTTTACTGTCTACCTATATGTGTTTGTGACAGTATCAAGTTTGTATTCTGTTGAACGTAAGTTTATATAAAATATTATAATCTGTTCAGTAGTTATACAGTCTGTATATTTTAAAGATATAGTGTCTTATAAGCAACTCAAATTTTATATTGACTAAATTATAATATACATATGTTTTAATATAAAGTATATGCACCTGTATAAAGTATAACATGTTAGTTAGGTTAGTCGTCATAATAAATATTGATTTTTAAATGTAATACAATGGTTTTCTTTAGACAGTTGGTTTTACATTTCATATAGGTATATATAGATTTTGATTTCAATATATATATATATATATACATATACATATATACATATATATATATATATACATATATATATGTTTAAGATTTAAGATTGATATAAAAATGAATATGTAATTTAAATTGAATATTGGTTTTAAGAAAAATATTAATCTAATTGTAACAGTTATATGTATGTATTGGTTTATTTTAGATTCTAAAATAAAATATATAGTGGTTTGGGTATGTATTATGATTTGAAAATATAATATGTAATTTAAATTTGAATATTGATTTGAGAAAACAAATATAATATACATTTATTCAATTTTATCTGCGCCGATCTAGTTTAGATTTGATTTCGTCTATTTCTTATCTATCAGCTCGTCCGTCGAATTCGTGCCGATTTTGTTTGCTTGGATTCGCAATTTAAACTCAGTATCTGTATCAGTGTGCGTATCCGTGTCATCTTCTCGTTCATCATCTAGCCTCGAAAGGTGAGCAATCACTCGCGATTAATGTTCTTTTATTTATTAAATTTGATTTCAATTGAAACGACAATTGAAATATGCTGTTGTTAGTTATGTACACTGTTATTACCTGTATCTATTCATCTACGACATCTGACACCATTATCTGTTAATTACTTATGCGATGATAATACAGTTTGGTTGTTAATTGATTGATTTTTGTTGTTGTTTATATTGGATGTTAAATTGAAATCTATAAAGTGATAAATATTATGCAATTTAAATTGACGTAGGATAGATAAAATTTGAAACGACACACGTGTAAATTAATTAAATGACATTTGTGTAATATGACCCCTTTAAATGTTAAATTAATTGACACGTAGGATTTGGTTAATTGCACCTTGAACCACTGAATGTATTTGTTTAAATTGATGATGTATGAAATTGTAAATAGATGAAAAGTGAAGAACCGTAATGTAATAATCTTTAATCTACATGAAATGATAGTGTAGATTCTAGAAATAATTATATTAATTCGCACAAACAACAATGTGAATTAATACGATTATTTCAGGATTATTTGAATTAATTATTGGCTTGTTATTTATTGTTGTTATTGCTTGTTTATTTACTTTGACACCATCCCAGTTATTACAATGCAAGTTCCCTTTGTCATACTTTGATTTTTGAATTGAATTGCAATCGGAATGAAATGATAAATACCCAAATGAATTTGACCTAGGATAAAGAATTAATAAATCCGATTGGTAAATAATTTGATTTAAAAATAAAATAACGATTTTATTCGAGCAAAGAACAAGTTTTGAAATGTAGTCGGAATTCGAATTTTTGAAAGGAAAATGTAATGATTGAAATCTGAAACAAATATTAACGTAAGGACTGATGAAAGAAACGTTGTTTGAAATTTGATCATCTAATAATTAAATTTGGAATTATTAATAAATAATTTGAAATTGGTAATAATTGAGTTTTTAAATTATTAAGTTTAAAATCATTTAATAATTAAATTTGAAATTATAATTAAGTTTGAAATTACAATTAAGCTCGAAATTATTAAGTTGAAATCGTTTGATGATTAAGTTTGAATTCATAATTAAGTGGAAATGATATAATAATTAAGTTTGAATTTATAATTAAGGTTGAAATTATTAAGTTTTGAAATTATTAATAATTAAGATTGAAATTAATTAATAATCGAAAAGGATTGAATTATTTGATAATTGAATAAAAATTGAATTCTTTAATAAGAGAAATTGAACTTTTGAATAAGTGGATTCGAACTTCGTTAATAAATGAAGTTGGGTTTTATTTAATTAAGCTTTGGAAAATTTAAGTAAGTTAATAAGTGAAATTGAATTTCTTGAACAAGTGAAATTGAGTTTCTTTATTTATTTGAGTTTTGAAATTCTTAAGTAAATGAATAACGGGATTGAATTTCTTTAACAAGAATAAAATGCATTTTATTGAAATTAATTTAAGACTTGAATTTAAGAATTTGATTTGCCGAATTTAATCTAATTGAATTTGAAATTTGATGTAATGAAGTTAAACTTAAGTGGTTGGTTTAATGAATTTGAAATTGATTTGAGTCTTAAATTAATTTATTTAAATGATTTTGAAATAAAATTTACATATGAACTTGAATCAATATTTGAATTGTTTAAATAAAAGTTGAAATCGAATTATAAGATTTTGAAACGGTAACTTGGAAGTTTTGAAACGTAAACTTGGAAATTGATTTAGAAAGACAAATGAAATGTTGATTTACGAATTGAAATTGAAATTTAATTTGATTTGGTTTGAAATTTACTAAACGACCAATCGGTAAAATAATTACGAAGGTTATTAAAGAGACCGGAATCGGTTATGGATATACTATCTATCTAAACCGAAAACCACTTTAATAACTATACGCGGAGTGTGATCCAGAATGAAGTGGTTGGAATGATGTACGTGATGAATGAAGAAAGAGAACGATAATGGATAGCCTTGACACTTGTGTCAAATTGGAAATGACTAAAACAGGAGCCATGCCAGGCCAAATGGGGTTAGCCACCTCGAGCGAACCCACTTCTTCGTAACTACTACTCATTACTTGTTATTGATTGGTGCACCCTCGTACTTTAAGGAGTGTTGTTTCACGGTGTTGCAATCGCTGCGGCGATGCGTTCTCACCAGTCCGGATCAGGCAAGCGGTAGTTTCACTACCTTGGGTATAGCCTCATGTGCCTTGTCATACTTGTATTCCTTTATACGCGACCACTTCAAATTTGTTTTGTGTTATACCTATGGAGTACTCCCTGATATCCCACTAGTTTACGGTGGAGTTTACACTGCTGTATAGATTATGATGCTTATAAAAATGTGTTAAGGGGAATAATGGTAACGCCTTAACACTACTTTGATATTTTATATTACTGATAGACATTATCTATTTAGCGTACACTACTACATAGTAGATAGTTTAACGGATCCTTAGAGGACGGTTATTCCAACGTCCTTTGAGTTACTTGTATTTCGATTGCTATTTCACTTGAATTGGATTTATTGATATAAGAATATTAATCCTGACTCAAGTATTTTGTGTTTTGCTTTACGCTCGGGTCAGACTGAGTGGTTTAAGTTTTCGAGACTCACCTTTGGAGTTGGAGCTTTGTTTGAAGATCCAGCCATCTATTCTGCTTTCAGCATTCGAAGATTTCAGTGATGTATTCTGACTTATACTGATGTATCGTGTTATTCTTCAGTTGTATCTAGTTTAGCTCTGATGTATCTTATATATTTATATAGTTGCTTCATGAACTACTATCTCTTTTACTTCCGCTGCATATTATTAATCTGTGTCTGCGATTCTATGATTATTTATTTACTGTATATCTGAGTTTTTCCAAATTTTAAATTAACAATTCGGTATTTTGAATTATTCAAGTCTGACATGTGCGGATGCGAATAGTCCAAAATAGCTGGTCGTTACAGTTGGTATTAGAGCTTTTGGTAGCTCTAGGCAAAACTTAGCATATAGGGTAAATTTATTTACAGAATCACTCTCATTCAAGTTTCAATCTCTTCCTTTTGACTCAATTACTTTGAATTTTGGAACGTTCCCTCGGTTCTGAAATTCATTCGTCCCTCACTATTCGTCTTCTTTCAATTCTGGAACATATCACATAACTCCACTTCGAATAACTCTTATAATGAATCGGCGGTTTCCCTAAACTTCGAATTGATTTATAAAGGGTGAAACTCCTTTGCAATAGACATCGATTTACCGGAGATTTCTGTACCCTCGGTTTACGATGCTATCTATCTCCTGCTTTACCTGAATTCTATTTCTTGAGATCGAATGTCCATTTGCCTCAAAATTCCGCATCGATCTTATTCTTTAAGTTACGGTCGACCCGGTTAAGGTTGCCCGTGAATTAAATAAGATCATCCATCTCCCGATTCTGTTAATCGAACTATCTTATCTTCTGTTTTGAACTTATTATCGAATCAAAATTCTCTTTAATTTGATTTCCATCAAATTTGAATCTCTATCCTTGCCATGAAATCCATTATTGTATCGTTGAGGGAGGAAGTGTATGTGTAAATTAATATTAATTTTTTTTACAGATTGTGTTGTTTGTGTTGTTGATGTTGATTTGGGTTTTCGATCGATTCGTCTGATCAACGCCATCGATAGGATTTCCAAAACAATCGAACGGGGCAAACTGACACAATAGTATTTTCAAATTTGGTGAATTAAATAGTTGTAATGACTATATTATAATAAATATAAAAAAACAATTTACTGAAATTAAACTATTAATGAATCTGTTGTCCAAAATAATAATATTTGATTTCCATTTATCGTTTTATAAACCAATGACTATTTCATAATATAAATAAATGAATTTATTAAATTTAGTTATAATTTGATTTGGAATTTGAAATGTATTTAAATTACAATTTTAGAATTTAATTTCCGGTGATTTCAAACATTGATTTGAAAGTTTTAAAGTGTATAGTTTAAATATTTTCAAATAGAAATGGTTTTCAAAGAATTTTTAAATGTTTAAATAAGTGCTCTTCTCTTTGTTGCTGGAAAATAATTTTGGTGATGACGGCCGCATCATCGACATTCATTTTCGAGTTTCGAAGTGGAGAGACTATTCTGTAGCTTTGCTACGGTTCGTTTTGAAAATAAATTGATTTGAATTTCTTAAAGTATGATTTGATTTGAAAATATATAGATTGGTATATGATTAAATCTGATTCGATATATTACACATATATATTTATTTATTTATCTCTAAATAAACTTGAAGTTACTCGGAATTTAATTCTTAAATGATAAAGGATAATTTCAATTATAAAATGAAATCGAAATTTTGAATAAAAATTTAAGACTGAATAATTAAATTAGAAATTTACTTGAATAATACTCAATTGCATTATATATTACTTACCTGAATTTTCAAAAATTAATTATGTAGTTGAATATTATGCAGTAGAAAATGATATCAAAGGAATTTTTAAATAAATTGAGTAGTTATAATAAATGTAAATATACTTAATATATATGTAATAAGAAATTAAGTGGAGTATATTTAATAATAATTTGGAATAAAGAAAATTAAACTTGTCAAATAAAGTATGTTTATAATAAATGACTATTCAAATCTATGATCATTGAAATTGTTAATTTAAGAAAAATTGGATAATATACAAAATAAATTGTCTTTATAAATAAATTGTGAGTGTGTATAATAAATGTTATTCACTTAAATTTAAAATTTTAAGTTATAAAAATGATAATGGAGATAAATAGAATAGTAACTTAATTGAATGATAGATGGGATTAAAGAAGAAATTTTTTGTTTTGGAAGTTAATAAATTGAAATAATATCAACTTAATGAATTACCTTGAATTTAAAGTCAATTGTTGAATATAAATTAATTTAAATTGAAATTTATATGGTTTAAATTAATTGTTTATTATGTAATTCAAGTCTATTTTCTTCCGGTTGTTTCTATTCTCCTACTTCCTTCCTTTTCGGGGACGAAAAGTTTTGAGTGGGGGAGAATGTAACGACCCGTAAATTTAACCGGTTTTAGTAACATTATTAATTGAAATTTTGTGAAATTTAAACAATAAAATTTTGAAATATAAATTTGATATTTGAAATGCGTATTGTTAAACATAGCAACTGGTAAATTTTCGTCCAAAAATATGAAAGTTTATTTCGTGCGTAAATTTACCTCAATTTAATCAGTTAAAAAGCGATGAAAATAGAAAGTTTTCAAAACCAAAATATTTTTACACAGAAAAATTCTAAATCATCTTCTGAGCAAGATATCAGTTTGTCGTTTTTCCAAATTCGGACATCTTTAGCTCCGTCGATCTTATTATTCCGTGTTTTTCATGCATTTTCTACTAGTAGAAAATTCGAATTCTTAAAATTAATTCATACCACTGATATCCGCATGTCGTGTTGATCGTCTCGTCGAGCTAATCTTTACGGTATATTTTACTCTGTGTTTTGAAGTTCGGTTCGCTGCGGGATCGATGAAACAATTCGTAGTCAACTTTCACCGTATCAATCCAACATCCATTTGAAATAAATCTTTCCATAATTTGCATCGCGTGACCTTTCCTTTCCCCATTCAATAAATTTTTCCTTCTGTCCTTTCATTTTCAGTCGGTTCCTTGTTTTCTTCCAAAAGAAAGATATGCTACTTTAGTTTCTAACTTATATTATAACGTGTTCATTTTGTATCAGAAAGTAAGACATGCATTTGTTGCCTGGAACCATTCATGCAAGTCTTCTTCCCTGTATAGCCCTGTCACTCAAGCATCTCAACCAACCCTCTCTATCTCTTCAAACTCACGGCCTTCGTTCTCTTTAGCACCACCACGAGCCACATCTACACCCACCCTGTCATCACGACAGCACGTCATCAACCTTCCCGCCCCGACCTCGACCAGGCCTCAACAAATTCGAGCCCAGTCACGGTAGCCGTACGCCATCTCCAACACGAGCTCGGCCCCACTTTTCGCCGCCTAGCAATGCAAACCACCACCCTTCGATGCACCTTCTCCACTGCCGTATCACAAGAGTACACCCATCGCCTCATTTTTCCCGGCCTCCTCATGTTTCACATCTGGCCGAAGCTGCTCTGTCGATATGATAGGGTAAGTTATTGTTTTTATATGCGTGTACATGTATGTTTATATATATGAAATAAGTAATTAATATTTATATATGTCAATAGAGGTCAAGTATATGCCTTATTTCCAATTGGTTATAGTAAGCTATATTGATTTGTGATATAAATGTCAGTTGCAGATTTTATATTTGTACATAATATCAGATGTTGGTTATAGTATATACACTAGTTTGGATTGTATGAGATTTAATTATATATATATATATATATATATATATACACACACACACGCTGTATTGTATATTCATCTTATGATAAGTACAACGGAATTCATGTTTCTAGGGGTAACATATTATTTCTTAAGTACGGATTTCAAATATGTTGTATATATTATATATGTGTGAGTGCTCTGTTAGTAAAATTTAAATTTATACAAGTTATTTATTCATATATAAGGGTCACAGTTTAGTATATTTGCTGTTTTGAATATATATAATACATGTGCTGTTAGTTGTACATATGTCACTTGTTGTTTTCATATTTTATAATATAGTAGTGTAGCATGTATATATAAATTCTTAATTTTTTTAGTCTGAAATGATTTTTGATGTAAGTGTTGTTCTGCCATAGTTTATATGTTATAATATAAAAGCTTGATATATTAGCAATATATTGTAGATATAAGTGCATGTGCATTCCACTTTAAGGGTATATCACTTTACTGTCTACCTATATGTGTGTGTAACAGTATCAAGTTTGTATTCTGTTGAATGTAAGTTTATATAAAATATTATAATCTGTTCAGTCGTTATACAGTCTGTATATTTTAAAGATATAGTGTCTTATAAGCAACTCAAATTTTATATTGACTAAATTATAATATACATATGTTTTAATATAAAGTATATGCACCTGTATACAGTATAACCTGTTAGTTAGGTTAGTCGTCATAATAAATATTGATTTTTAAATGTAATACAATGGTTTTCTTTAGACAATTGGTTTTACATTTCATATAGGTATATATAGATTTTGATTTCAATTATATATATATATACTTATACATACATACATACATACATACATACATACATACATACATACATACATGCATA
Organism: Allium cepa; assembly: GCA_030765085.1. Taxonomy (NCBI): domain Eukaryota; kingdom Viridiplantae; phylum Streptophyta; class Magnoliopsida; order Asparagales; family Amaryllidaceae; genus Allium; species Allium cepa. The sequence goes on along the minus strand of CM060939.1, from coordinate 769,235,870 downwards.
TATATATATATATATATTTAAGATTTAAGATTGATATAAAAATGAATATGTAATTTAAATTGAATATTTGTTTTAAGAAAAATATTAATCTAATTGTAACAGTTATATGTATATATTGGTTTATTTTAGATTCTAAAATAAAATATATAGTGGTTTGGGTATGTATTATGATTTGAAAATATAATATGTAATTTAAATTTGAATATTGATTTGAGAAAACAAATATAATATACATTTATTCAATTTTATCTGCGTCGATCTAGTTTTGATTTGATTTCGTCTATTTCTTATCTATCAGCTCGTCCGTCGAATTCGTGCCGATTTTGTTTGCTTGGATTCGCAGTTTAAACTCAGTATCTGTATCAGTGTGCATATCCGTGTCATCTTCTCGTTCATCATCTTGCCTCGAAAGGTGAGCAATCACTCACGATTAATGTTCTTTTATTTATTAAATTTGATTTCAATTGAAACGACGATTGAAATATGCTGTTGTTAGTTATGTACACTGTTATTACTTGTATCTGTTCATCTATGACATCTGACAACATTATCTGTTAATTACTTATGCGATGATAATACAGTTTGATTGATAATTGATTGATTTTTTTGTTGTTTATATTGGATGTTAAATTGAAATGTATAAAGTGATAAATATTATGCAATTTAAATTGACGTAGGATAGATAAAATTTGAAACGACATACGCGTAAATTGATTAAATGACACTTGTGTAATATGACCCCTTTAAATGTTAAATTAATTGACACGTAGGATTTGGTTAATTACACCTTGAATCACTGAATGTATATGTTTAAATTGATGATGTATGAAATTGTAAATAGATGACATGTGAAGAACCGTAATGTAATAATCTTTAATCTACATGAAATGATAGTGTAGATTCTAGAAATAATTATATTAATTCGCACAAACAACAATGTGAATTAATACGATTATTTCAGGATTATTTGAATTAATTATTGGATTGTTATTGATCGTTGTTATTGCTTGTTTATTTACTTTGACACCATCCCAGTTATCACAATGCAAGTTCCCTTTGTCATACTTTGATTTTTGAATTGAATTGCAATCGGGTTGAAATGATAAATACCCAAATGAATTTGACCTAGGATGGAGAATTAATAAATCCGATTGGTAAATAATTTGATTTAAAAATAAAATAAAGATTTTATTCGAGCAAAGAATAAGTTTTGAAATGAAGTCGGAATTTGAATTTTTGAAAGGAAAATGTAAAGATTGAAATCTGAAACAAATATTAACGTAATAACTGATGAAAGAACGTTGTTTGAATTTTGATCATCTAATAATTAAATTTGGAATTATTAATAAATAATTTGAAATTGGTAATAATTGAGTTATGAAATTATTAATTTTAAAATCATTTAATAATTAAATTTGAAATTATAATTAAGTTTGAAATTATAATTAAGCTCGAAATTATTAAGTTGCATTTATAATTAAGTTGAAATCGTTTGATGATTAAGTTTGAATTCATAATTAAGTGGAAATGATTTAATAATTAAGTTTGAATTTATAATTAAGTTTGAAATTATTAAGATTTGAAATTATTAATAATTAAGATTGAAATTAATTAATAATTGAAAAGGATTGAATTATTTGATAATTGAATAAAAATTGAATTCTTTAATAAGGGAAATTGAACTTTTGAATAAGTGGATTCGAACTTCGTTAATAAATGAAATTGGGTTTTATTCAATTAAGCTTTGGAAAATTTAAGTAAGTTAAAAAGTGAAATTGAATTTCTTGAACAAGTGAAATTGAGTTTCTTTATTTATTTGAGTTTTGAAATTCTTAAGTAAATGAATAATGGGATTGAATTTCTTTAACAAGAAATAAAATGCGTTTTATTGAAATTAATATAAGACTTGAATTTAAGAATTTGATTTGACGAATTTAATCTAATTGAATTTGAAGTTTGATATAATGAAGTTGAACTTAAGTGGTTGATTTAATGAATTTGAAATTGATTTGAGTGTTAAATTAATTTATTTAAATGATTTTGAAATAAAATTTATATATGAACTTGAATCAATATTTGAATTGTTTAAATAAAAGTTGAAATTGAATTATAAGATTTTGAAATGGTAATTTGGAAGTTTTGAAACGTAAACTAGGAAATTGATTTAGAAAGACAAATGAAATGTTGATTTACGAATTGAAATTGAAATTTAATTTGATTTGGTTTGAAATTTACCAATCGGTAAAATAATTATGAAGGTTATTAAAGAGACTGGAGTCGGTTATGGATATACTCTCTATCTAAACCGAAAACCACTTTAATAACTATACGCGGAGTGTAACAACCCGCATATTTTTCGATTTTATATTTAAATATTTTATCGATACTCGAAATTTAGTCCGAAAAGCTACTTTTTGCATACGGTCGAATTAGGACTCGGGACCACCCCCATTGAGTTCAAAATGACATTTGCGACCTTTTTGAGTATAAGCTTCGATATGTTTGGAGTAAGTTGATTTTTGCCACTTTTTCACTTAGGGCTCTGGTTTGGGCTGAACCCATTAATCACCTACTAACTCAGCCCCAACCCACTCCAACTCTTCATTACTTCATTTCATATTCCTAACACTCAAGCTTAAGAAAAAATGGTGGAAGAGAATGGGAATTAGAAACTCCAAGCCCTAGTTCCTCTTACTAGCTCAAGTTCTTGCTCCAAAATCAAAGAGAACCCATTAGTAAGCATCCCCTTCTTCTTCTCCAACTAATTCTCTCTTTGATTTCAGAAAATTCCTAAACCTAACTTTGGGAATGTTCTTCTTTTGAGCATAGATTCAAGCTCGTTTGGGTTGAGTTGAAGAGTGGTTGATTCTCCCTTTGCTTTCAAGCTTCTTCTTCAATTGTTTGGGTTCAAAGGTGAGATTTTTATCTCACATATTAGTCTATAACTATCTTCGATTGTTAGGTATGAATTCCTAACACTTATTCGTGTGCATTTGCTTTTGGTTTGGACTGATTTGGTGAATATTTCAATTTTTATTGTTTTGGGTTCAATTCTTTAAAAATCATAGCTTTGATGTTTTGAACATGTTTTTAGTGATGTATCGAGGAGCATATAGGGCCGGGTAGTCGATTGGCATAAACCCCTAGCGCCGTTGCTCGTGCGATTGCAATTTGGTCGAGATTTACATCTCATTTGAAATAGGTTTAAATTGGCAGAACATCAGGTTCGGCCGACCGAACCCCTGGGCCGGTCGACCGACCTGCTTCCAAAGTGCATAGGCACTTCTCTGTTTATGGTCCGGTCGACCGACTACAGGGTTAGGCCGACCGACCTGCTACCCGAGCATTTCTGTTTTTCTGGTCCGTTCGACCGAGCTCTGTAGCCGGCCGACCGACCTGTTGCAATTTTGCCTACTTCGCCTAATTGTTTGAATTTCCGACTTTAATCGATTTGTGTTGTTTCCTATTTTTTGTTATCATTTATTATGACCTTGATGTCTCCTTTTTAGCGATTTTTGAATATCCATTTCGATGGATCCTTTATCGATTTCTTTGGATTTTTATTCACGTCATCGTATGTGAATTTTAGTGATTGATTGTTGTAACGACCCAGAATTTTTTGATAACTTAAATTTGAATATTTAATTAATTTTAAATATTTATGAGTGGGATTTTTAAGTCAAACAGTTTATTTATCGAATATTTGGATTTAATTGGACAATTAAATCGATAATTTAATAGTGAAATTCCAGAAATAATCCAATTTTGGGTTAAATATGATTGAAAATGATTTGGAAAATTTTATTTTAATCATACTGGAGTTATAGAGATATTTTTGAACCTTTAAAATTTAATTTGGAATTAATTTGTGAAAATTGAATATTTTAATATTTAATTATCGACTGAAAAATAGCCAATTTTTGAACAGTCTCAGAATTGAATGAAACGAGTCCCATTGGATCCGTAATAGTTAGTTATTATCGGTTTTCAATTTTCGTAGCAATCGGAGTTGTCGTTTGACCGTGGCAGCTCGAAACGCATCGAAATTGTTTTTATAATTATTTAGCGAGTTAAAATAGCCATTTTTCAAACGGTCTCGGATTTCGAAGAAACCAGTTTCATCGGATCCGTAATGTGATATTACTGTAAGATTTCAAATTTCAAGTCGATCGGATTTATCGTTTGTCCGGTACAAGCCAAAACGCTTAGAAAATCGTTTAAATCGGTTTTAATTTAAATCGACCGTTTATTGCCGTATCTCACACATACGATGGAATTAGCTTATGGAACCTGTTCCATTGTGTCCGGAACGCGGAAAAATCCCAAGATCGCCTGTCGGAACACGTTGTTTGGAGATCGTTTGAGAATATGGTTTACAAGTGATTTAATATAATAATAATAATAATAATGGTTATAAATACTAATTTTCTTCAAACCCTAGCTCTTTTCCCTCAGCCGCCGCCCCTTTTGTTTTCAATGGCCACGAATTCATTCTCTTCCTCTCCAATTTCCGATCCATTCAAGCGACATTACCAAAATTGTTCAACACGAAAAACGTAGAGGGCATTGAGTTCTAGATATCCGACAGTCATGATCGAAAATGGAGGCTCGATGGGGGAGATAGGGGGCCGAGTTCATGCTTGCGTTTGGCACGTTTTCCCAGGGCATATGCTGGCCGAGCTTTGCCTTCTTCTGGCTGTGGGGAGCTAGTGTGATGGCGCTTCGTTTGGCGTTGCTTGACCGGGGTAGAGATCGTCGGAGTGGTCGCAGTTCGAAACCCTAGATGTGGATGTTTGGGTTCATACGCGGTTTTTTTATCACCTGGGTATAGAAGCGTGTGCGTAGAGAAGAAGGAAGGATGGGGAGCAACACGTGCGGCCTGGTAAAAATATACAAAAAAAAATGTAAATTTATTTGTTTAAATCGTGTATAAACTTATAAATGTCGTATCTCTTTCGTGCGAGGTCGGAAAATTATGAAACGAAGTTCGTTGGAATCGTATGGTCGTGCTCTTCGCGATGAAGCTGTTTTGGAGTCGAATGGAGCTCGTTTGAATTTCGAGTAAAATTAAACGTTCGTTTAATTTTATTCGAAACGAACGTCGAAACCAGAAATAAAACCAAGGTGAGAACTCCTCACTCAATCAAACCGTTTGGTTTAAAATTTTAAATAGTTATTGTTGATTGATGATTGCTGTTTGATTGTGGTAGTAGTTATAGTACGATATATACTATATATAGCAATATATATATTGGATTTTATTTCCCGCCTCGTATAGCGGATGAGACCCTATTGCGCCGCCTATTAAGCGGATAATTTTTTATAAATCCCATATACCGCGATATTCCACCTACAAGTGGAATTGGTATTGTGCTAACGTCTGTGGATGCAGGGAAACAGGTTGGAGGGATCCAACTGGATTCCTCGCAAATATTTTTTTGTTTATAAATATTGTGTTGATTGTTAACTATCATATCGATATATGATGTTTATTCCCGTGATTGACCATTTGATGCTATTGCATCATCGGATTCATTTTTAAAGTTAAAAATAACGATTTTGAATTTAAAAGGGGTTTTAAAGTGATTTTCCAAAGTATATGTTTTATTAAATTTTTGTATTGATTCATTTTAAAACAAATAAACGTATAAAAGTTTATGTTATAAGGATTAATATTTCTATGAAATATAACCAAAAGGAAAATTTTAAAATAAATAGATTTATAAAATAGTTAAATTGGGATTTTTGAATAATTATTATAAACAGTTTACATAGAAGATTTAATAAATTGATATATATAAATTTAAAATTACTGGAATTATGAAACGAGTTTATTAAGTGTTAAAATGAAGTATAAAAATGGATTCCATTTAAACTATAGTTTTATGAATTGTGAAAGTTATGAAATGAATTGATGTTGAAAATAAAAGTTTTATAAGTAATTAACTTATAAAATGGATTTTGGCCATTTAAAGGGGATATTTATAGAAATTGTTAATAAAGGAGGTTTTTATAAGTTGAAAACTGTTATAAAATGTAAAGGAATCTTATCAGTGATAAGATCTAAAAATTTGTGAAGTTTAAAAAGAACGGTTAAGTAAATAAATGGATTATAAGCTCTTAACTTATAATACGAACCTTTGTTATAGAAATTGGGTTTATAAATTGAATTGGACGGATAAAAGAGATTTCTAAACCCAAGTTATTTATGGAAATGGAATTTATAAACGTTGTTTATAAATTTGAAAATCAATTGAATTTGATAAATTGAATATAGAATTTGTTAAAGGAGTTATATTCACTGTTTTGAACGATGAATATATTATTAAGTCAAATGGACATGTTTTGGGAAAGGAAATGTTTTAAATGGAATTTAAAACGATTTAAAGATGCTTTAAAATGCATTAAGTATCGAAAACATAGATTTCAACATTCATTGTTGAAATAGACGTTTTCGTGAAATAGAAGGAAATGAATACACAGATTTCAACATTCATTGTTGAAATAGGCGTTTTCGAGAAAATAAGGAAATGATGGACTATAACACTGTTGTTATAGTAAATGGTTTCCGAAAGGAAATATCTTGTATAGTATTGGGATTTATGTATCTATTTTTATTTCGAATCCCTATACTAGTGATTTTGGGTTGTCGTAACGATGTTTTACGCAACATTCGTTTTAACCCAAATAAAAGTGAATAAAAGAATGTTTTCCTTAAAAGAATGAAATATATACTTAACTATGATTTAAGTGTATTGAATATTTTCAAATTGTTGAAAATAAATAAATTTGTGAATTACTTATTATCAAATAAGTATGGAAATGCTTTTCCAATATGAAATGGAACGTTTTTGAGGATTCATCTTTTAAAGGTAAATTGAAAGCGAATAATTTGAAATCGATTTGTAAATCGTATATCAGTAGATATTTGGAATTTAAATTCACTATGGAATTTATAAAAGGAAGGGAAATTTGTTAAAAATAAATATTGATTTATTTTGAAGTATGGAAATGAATTTACGAATTTGAAACGTAAGTTTAAAATAAATCGGTAAGGATTTATTTGATGATTTGAAATTTGTTTCCAAAGGGTATAAAGGATGTAAAGTAATTTGAAATTGTTTTTCAAGTGATTGAAGTGTGGAAATTATATCTTGTAAAGATATTTTGGTAAAACAAATAATTTGGGCAATTATTTGGAAGGGGTATATATATATATCTCGTGAATATATTTTTGGGATTAAATAATTTTGGAAAATTATTTGGAATCTGATGATGTGGGGCATCTTTATTGATAGTTAAATAACCGACTATCAGTATTTACCCTTGGATGGTATTTGTTGTGTTTGTTTGAGATTGAATGCTACACTTATTTTTAAAATAAGCGCTCGCTATTCAGTTTAGCCGGGAGAGGACCTTTGTGTCGTATATCCCATTCCGAATATGTGATACGTCGTTATGGACAGCATTTGAGGACCGGTGTTGAAGATCGGTATTCGTGAAAACGATAGGATGACCTATCGATTGTCTCTGCATCGTTAGCTGCGGTATGGAGATTTCCTTTGTGATGGGAAATTTTATCGGGATTGTGAATACCCGGATTGCAAGGGCTTCTTTGGAAGTGCCTTCGGTTCTGTTCGAACCCGGAACAGACTTGTATGGTTACGTGTCTGACATTACATTTTGAGATATAGAGCAGATTTCTTTTCAAATACATTTCTGTTGGTGGCGGAGAATTTATTCTCTTAGCTTAACACCCTTCTCTGAGACGTACGAGCTCAGAGGTTATGTAGTTGAAGGTTATCAGCGATATATTCCCAATCTGGTAATGTGACATGCTGAGTGCTGCTGTGTGATGATCATTGGTTGGTCATTTGTGATATGATCATTTGTTTGATCATTTATCTTTGTGATCATTGCTTTGGTCATCTGTTGACCCAAAGAATGTCTTTGTTGCACAAAGCGTAGCTTTGTGGACGAGACTTCGTCAGACCTCACTCCCCGGAAATGGTCGAAACAGGAATATGCGGCAAGGCTATGAGGGTCGCGCCCTTTAGGGTATGTCATTTCCTTCTGGAAAAGGGTGGTATCATGGTATGGAGCCCAGATATTTACTCATGTTAATACACTATATTTATTACTGTGTGGTGTTGTTGGAATCGAGCGCTCGGATAAAGGTCCCAAAGGACCGGGGGATGACATATTCGTGTAGTAGTTACCTAGTGACAGAGGTAACCCGGCCTTGTGTTGGCAGAGATCTAACCGTAACGTTAGTTTCTCGGGACGTCCCGCCAGAGGCGATCCCATGTGGCAGCAGGAAGTTCCTTAGCCTGGCCATTTGTTGGAAATCAATTCATCTAATACGTGCCTTGTACGGTTTTAGTTGTATTACCTGCCATTCACTTATGGTGGTCACTACTGTTTGGATGGTACCTATAGTAGGCATAGTTCGGAATGTCTATGCTGGCTAGGATTTATATTCTACTTTTGAAACTGTTTTCTACACTATGCACTAATAATAATATCAAAAATGATTTGATTTTTGCGTAGTAAGCATCTTTGACTATCATAAGGAGAAATCTCCTCCGATTCTGCGTTTGCATTGTGTGTGTGTGCGGGAGGCCTTATGGTAGTTTCATTTTCCGAAAAGCATTGCGGATTTCAAAATTTAAATTTTCTTGTTGCTTGTTTAAAGATAAACTATTTTGAGTTCTCACGCCAGTCCCATGACTGACCTGGAGTTTATTGTTCCTTTCCTAAACTCTGGGTGCCCACTATATTCCACACGGGCAGTCTAAAGTTAGGTTATCAGGTTATTCTGGATTCGGGAGTTGCTGGGCAGATTTGAAGGCGAGCTTGGACAGCGTAGTCTATTATCTATTGTATATAGTATTCTTTTCCGCTGTTTTATTGTTGTACACTCTGATGATGTGATGTAATGTATAAAATGTATAGTTCTTTTGTTTTAATGAATATTCATTTATCTATTATATGTTGTTCCGCTGCGATTGTGAGATTCTGATATTGTCTTCATGTTTCTGTTGTTGTTTCTGTTTCTTCTATCTTTCTCTCTCTTCTTCTACCTCTTTCTTCTTCTTAAACCCTAAAGATTCGGAAGTTCGTTCCTCTTTGGCTGGATTTTTGTGGAATGTTGGCAGCTCAAAGGAGTACGGATTTTCGGGCCTTTACATTTGGTATCAGAGCATGTGGTTAAGCGACAACCATGGCTCTGTTGGGTAGTACTCATTAGAGATAGAGTCAGCAGTACTCTAGAATGAGTGTGAGTGTAATAATAGATATGAGCGCGTATTTGTTAGTGAATATAAAATTGTTTTATATTGTGATGATTGGTTTGTTGAGTGGTATATGGATTCTGATCGGTATAGTCTGTACAACTCTATCGATAGGGATCTCTAAACACTTATACAGAACAATTCGACACGATATTGTTTAAAATTGGGTAAATGAAATAATTTTACCTCGATTATATTTTCTATATAAGAAAATAATTTTTCAAGAATTATTGAAGTGTGTATATAATTGATTGCTTGGTTGTAAATAATATATATACATAAGACAATCAAAGTCGTTTGAATAAGTTAAATAAAAACGATTATCGTAAAAAGAATAATTTTATAAGTTAATGAATTATAAGTATGAAATTATAATTAATATGATTTACAATTGTAAAATGATCTTATATGTAAGAAGTGAAATTGTATGAGAAAAGGATTTATAAATGTGACTTATAAATAATAGAAAGAAACTTTTTGAAAATAATATTTAGCACTGACTTCACTATTGTTACTGGAAAATAATAAGGATGATGACTGCAGCATCATCAATATCATTTTCGAGTTTCTATGTGATGAATTTGCTACAATAATGAATTTAAAATTGAGGTTTTGTTGAAATAAACAAATTTGAAATTAAAATTCAACTTGAAGTTGATAAATATAAGTGAAAAGGGCTTTGAACTTATAATATGAGTTGGAAGTTGAATAATAAGTTGTATAACTTATAGAATGGGAAAATGTAAGTAAAACCAATTATTGAAGTGGTTAAACAGTTAAGTTAAGTAAAGTGAACTATGAATTTGAATGTTGATATGAATTTGACTTAAGTAAAAGTTAAATAGAACTTACTTTAGAATTGAAATCCGAATTGGATTGATAAGTGGAAACTTAAATTTATTTGAACAAATGATGTTTAATGGAGTATAACTTAAGTGAAGTTGAATAAAAATTGATTTTGTATCAAAGAAAAAAATATATCAAGTGACTTAAATGATGTGAACTTGAGTTATATAAATGAAATTCAATTTTATTTGTAAAAGAATTAGTAATTGAATTAAAGAATGGATTGAATGTTAATCAATCGAATGCAAATAAGTTGATATGAAATGATGTATGTAAGTGTAAATTCATTTGAAGCTAGTTGAATAATTGAATGGAAATCAATTGAATGTTAAACCAATTGGAATTGAAACAGTTGAACCAAATTGAATGTAAGTAAAATAAATAAATTTGGCTCTATTGGATAAACATTGGTTGTTAACTTGTTGTTGGTTGATTGTATGTAAATTCATTAAGTGTTAATGAAATTGAATTAGTAAAATTTGAAAGCTATGTAATTGAATTCAAATTGAAAGTGAAGTAAATGGATTTGAATAGAATTGAATTTGATTTGAGTTGAAAGTGAACCAATATGAATTTAATTAGTGAATATAAACTAATTGGAAACGAATGAAATTGAATATGCAACTTCAATAGTAAACTAAAAATGTATAAGAAGCATATTTTGAAAGGTTTTGTAATTGAATTGGCAAAATGATTTGAATGTTGGAATTGGATACTACCATTAGCAGGATATACAGGTGTATAATGGAATTGGGATTTTGATTTTGAAGTTAAAAATTGAATTGCTCGACAAAAAGGTACGTATTTCAATTTTAGTATGAGATTTGATGATTTCCTTCTCCATCCACTTGGCTTTCTCTTTTCCTTTTTATTCTGAGGGGCCGTAGTGCCATTTTGTTGTCGTGCCGAGCTAGCCGCGCAAAGGAGACGCTGGCGAAATTTTTCGAAAATTTCGGGTGTTAGAAAAATTTTGGGAAAATTTGAAAGTTTAAAATTTTGAATTTAAATTTAAATTTGAATTGTTAAGTAAACAATGTTGTTTGAAACCTATAATTAAAGTTGGAAAGCTAATTGAAATGATAGTAAATCTTTAATAAAAAGATTCGTGTTAAAAAGTTGATAAAACTAATTAGTTTTGGAAAAATAATAAACAGATTAAGAATCATTTTTCTTAACTTGCAATTTCGAGGACGAAATTCTTTTAAGGGGGGAAGATTGTAACGACCCAGAATTTTTTGATAATTTAAATTTGAATATTTAATTAATTTTAAATATTTATGAGTGGGATTTTTAAGTCAAACGGTTTATTTATCGAATATTTGGATTTAATTGGACAATTAAATCGATAATTTAATAGTGAAATTCCAGAAATAATTCAATATTGGGTTAAATATGATTGAAAATGATTTGGAAAATTTTATTTTAATCATACTGGAGTTATAGAGATATTTTTGAACCTTTAAAATTTAATTTGGAATTAATTTGTGAAAATTGAATACTTTAATATTTAATTATCGACTGAAAAATAGCCAAATTTTGAACAGTCTCAGAATTGAACGAAACTAGTCCTATTGGATCTGTAATAGTTGATTTCAATTTTCGTAGCAATCGGAGTTGTCGTTTGACCGTGGCAGCTCGAAACGCATCGAAATTGTTTTTATAATTATTTAGCGAGTTAAAATAGCCATTTTTCAAACGGTCTCGGATTTCGACGAAACCAGTTTCATCGGATCCGTAATGTGATATTATTGTAAGATTTCAAATTTCAAGTCGATTGGATTTATCGTTTGTCCGGTACAAGCCAAAACGCTTAGAAAATCGTTTAAATCGGTTTTAATTTAAATCGACCGTTTATTGCCGTATCTCACACATACGATGGAATTAGCTTATGGAACCTGTTCCATTGTGTCCGGAACGCAGAAAAACCCCAAGATCGCCTGTCGGAACACGTTGTTTGGAGATCGTTTGAGAATATGGTTTACAAGTGATTTAATATTATAATAATAATAATAATAATGGTTATAAATACTAATTTTCTTCAAACCCTAGCTCTTTTCCCTCAGCCGCCGCCCCTTTTGTTTTCAATGGCCACGAATTCATTCTCTTCCTCTCCAATTTCCGATCCATTCAAGCGACATTACCAAAATTGTTCAACACGAAAAACGTAGAGGGCATTGAGTTCTAGATATCCGACAGTCATGATCGAAAATGGAGGCTCGATGGGGGAGATAGAGGGCCGCGTTCGTGCTTGCGTTTGGCACGTTTCCCAGGGCATATGCTGGCCGAGCTCTGCCTTCTTCTGGCCGTGGGGAGCTAGTGTGATGGCGCTTCGTTTGGCGTTGCTTGATCGGGGTAGAGATCGTCGGAGTGGTCGCAGTTCGAAACCCTAGATGTGGATGTTTGGGTTCATACGCGTTTTTTTTATCACCTGGGTATAGAAGCGTGCGCGTAGAGAAGAAGGAAGGATGGGGAGCAACACGTGCGGCCTGGTAAAAATATACAAAAAAAAGTAAATTTATTTATTTAAATCGTGTACAAACTTATAAATGTCGTATCTCTTTCGTGCGAGGTCGGAAAATTATGAAACGAAGTACGTTGGAATCGTATGGTCATGCTCTTCGCGATGAAGCTATTTCGGATTCGAATGGAGCTCGTTTGAATTTCGGGTAAAATTAAACGTTCGTTTAATTTTATTCGAAACGAACATCGAAACCGGAAATAAAACCAACGTGAGAACTCCTCACTCAATCAAACCGTTTGGTTTAAAATTTTAAATAGTTATTGTTGATTGCTGTTTGATTGTGGTAGTAGATATAGTAGGATATATACTATATATAGAAATATATATATATATTGGCATATGTATATATTGGATTTGATTTCCCGCCTCGCATAGCGGATGAGACCCTATTGCGCCGCCTATTAAGCGGATAATATTTTATAAATCCCATATACCGCGATATTCCACCTTGAAGTGGAATTGGTATTGTGTTAACGTCTGTGGATGCAGGGAAACAGGTTGGAGGGATCCAACTGGATTCCTTGCAAATATTTATTTGTTTATAAATATTGTGTTGATTGTTAACTATCATATCGATATATGATGTTTACTCCCGTGATTGACCATTTGATGCTGTTGCATCATCGGATTCATTTTTAAAGTTAAAAATAACGATTTTGAATTTAAAAGGGTTTTTAAAGTGATTTTCCAAAGTATATGTTTTATTAAATTTTTGTATTGATTCATTTTAAAACAAATAAACGTATAAAATTTTATGTTATAAGGATTAATATTTCTATGAAATACAACCAAAAGGAAAATTTTAAAATAAATAGATTTATAAAATAGTTAAATTGGGATTTTTGAATAATTATTATAAACAGTTTACATAAAAGATTTTATAAATTGATATATATAAATTTAAAATTACTGGAATTATGAAACGAGTTTATTAAGTGTTAAAATGAAGTATAAAAATGGATTTCATTTAAACTATAGTTTTATAAATTGTGAAAGTTATGAAATGAATTGATGTTGAAAATAAAAGTTTTATAAGTAATTGACTTATAAAATGGATTTTGGCCATTTAAAGAGGATATTTATAGAAATTGTTAATAAAGGAGGTTTTTATAAGTTGAAAACTATTATAAAATGTAAAGGAATCTTATCAGTGATAAGATCTAAAAATTTGTGAAGTTTTAAAAGAACGGTTAAGTAAATAAATGGATTATAAGCTCTTAACTTATAATACGAACCTTTGCTATAGAAATTGGGTTTATAAATTGAATTGGACGGATAAAAGAGATTTCTAAACCCAAGTTATTTATGGAAATGGAATTTATAAACGTTGTTTATAAATTCGAAAATCAATTGAATTTGATAAATTGAATATAGAATTTGTTAAAGGAGTTATATTCACTGTTTTGAACGATGAATATATTATTAAGTCAAATGGACATGTTTTGGGAAAGGAAATATTTTAAATGGAATTTGAAACGATTTAAAGATGCTTTAAAATGCATTAAGTATCGAAAACATAGATTTCAACATTCATTGTTGAAATAGACGTTTTCGTGAAATAGAAGGAAATGAATACGTAGATTTCAACATTCATTGTTGAAATAGGCGTTTTCGAGAAAATAAGGAAATGGTGGACTATAACACTGTTGTTATAGTAAATGGTTTCCGAAAGAAAATATTTTGCATAGTATTGGGATTTATGTATCTATTTTTATTTCGAATCCCTATACTAGTGATTTTGGGTTGCGTAACGATGTTTTACGCAACATTCGTTTTAACCCAAATAAAAGTGAATAAAAGAATGTTTTCCTTAAAAGAATGAAATATATACTTAACTATGATTTAAGTGTATTGAATATTTTCAAATTGTTGAAAATAAATAAATTTATGAATTACTTATTATCAAATAAGTATGGAAATGCTTTTCCAATATGAAATGGAACGTTTTTGAGGATTCATCTTTTAAAGGTAAATTGAAAGCGAATAATTTGAAATCGATTTGTAAATCGTATATCAGTAGATATTTGGAATTTAAATTCACTATGGAATTTATAAAAGGAAGGGAAATTTGTTAAAAATAAATATTGATTTATTTTGAAGTATGGAAATGAATTTACGAATTTGAAACGTAAGTTTAAAATAAATCGGTAAGCATTTATTTGATGATTTGAAATTTGTTTCCAAAGGGTATAAAGGATGTAAAGTAATTTGAAATTGTTTTTCAAATGATTGAAGTGTGGAAATTATATCTTGTAAAGATATTTTGGTAAAACAAATAATTTGGGCAATTATTTGGAAGGTGTATATATATATATATCTCGTGAATATATTTTTGGGATTAAATAATTTTGGAAAATTATTTGAAATCTGATGATGTGGCGCATCTTTATTGATAGTTAAATAACCGACTATCAGTATTTACCCTTGGATGGTATTTGTTGTGTTTGTTTGAGATTGAATGCTACACTTATTTTTAAAATAAGCGCTCGCTATTCAGTTTAGCCGGGAGAGGACCTTTGTGTCGTATATCCCATTTCGAATATGTGATACGTCGTTATGGACAACATTTGAGGACCGGTGTTGAAGACCGGTATTCGTGAAAACGATAGGATGACCTATCGATTGTCTTTGCATCGTTAGCTACGGTATGGAGATTTCCTTTGTGATGGGAAATTTTATCGGGATTGTGAATACCGGATTGCAAGGGCTTCTTTGGAAGTGCCTTCGGTTCTGTTCGAACCCGGAACAGACTTGTATGGTTACGTGTCTGACATTACATTTTGAGATATAGAGCAGATTTCTTTTCAAATACATTTCTGTTGGTGGCGGAGAATTTATTCTCTTAGCTTAACACCCTTCTCTGAGATGTACGAGCTCAGAGGTTATGTAGTTGAAGGTTATCAGCGATATATTCCCAATCTGGTAATGTGACATGCTGAGTGCTGCTGTGTGATGATCATTGGTTGGTCATTTGTGATATGATCATTTGTTTGATCATTTATCTTTGTGATCATTGCTTTGGTCATCTGTTGAGCCAAAGCATGGGTTTGTTGCACAAAGCGTAGCTTTGTGGACGAGACTTTGTCAGACCTCACTCCCCGGAAATGGTCGAAACTGGAATATGCGGCAAGGCTATGAGGGTCGCGCCCTTTAGGGTATGTCATTTCCTTTTGGAAAAGGGTGGTATCATAGTATGGAGCCCAGATATTTACTCATGTTGATACACTATATCTATTACTGTGTGGTGTTGTTGGAATCGAGCGCTCGGATAAAGGTTCCAAAGGACCGGGGGATGACATATTCGTGTAGTAGTTACCTAGTTACAGAGGTAACCCGGCCTTGTGTTGGCAGAGATCTAACCGTAACGTTAGTTTCTCGGGACGTCCCGCCAGAGGCGATCCCATGTGGCAGTAGGAAGTTCCTTAGCATGACCATTTGTTGGAAATCCATTCATCTAATACGCGCCTTGTACGGTTTTAGTTGTATTACCTGCCATTCACTTATGGTGGTCACCACTGTTTGGATGGTAGCTATAGTAGGCATAGTTCGGAATGTCTATGCTGGCTAGGATTTATATTCTACTTTCGAAACTGTTTTCTACACTATGCACTAATAATAATATCAAAAATGATTTGATTTTTGCGTAGTAAGCATCTTTGACTATCATAAGGAGAAATCTTCTCCGATTCTGCGTTTGCATTGTGTGTGTGTGCGGGAGGCCTTATGGTAGTTTCATTTTCCGAAAAGCATTGCGGATTTCAAAATTTAAATTTTCTTGTTGCTTGTTTAAAGATAAACTGTTTTGAGTTCTCACGCCAGTCCCATGACTGACATGGATTTTATTGTTCCTTTCCTAAACTCTGGGTGCCCACTGTTTTCCACACGGGCAGTCTAGAGTTAGGTTATTAGGTTATTATGGATTCGGGAGTTGCTGGGCAGATTTGGAGGCGAGCTTGGATAGCGTAGTCTATTATCTATTGTATATAGTATTCTTTTCCGCTGTTTTATTGTTGTACACTCTGATGATGTGATGTAATGTATAAAATGTATAGTTCTTTTGTTTTAATGAATATTCATTTATCTACTATATGTTGTTCCGCTGCGATTGTGAGATTCTGATATTGTCTTCATGTTTCTGTTGTTGTTTCTGTTTCTTCTATCTTTCTCTCTCTTCTTCTACCTCTTTCTTCTTCTTAAACCCTAAAGATTCGGAAGTTCGTTCCTCTTTGGCTGGATTGTTGTGGAATGTTGCCAGCTTAAAGGAGTACGGATTTTCGGGCCTTTACAATTGTTCCTACAATCTTCTTTGTGATTTGTCACTTTAAAAATATAAAGGTTTTCTACACTAGTAGTAAATATCAAAACTCTTTCTTCAAATGATTTCAACACTATTTTATTACAAAGCTCGTTTTCTTAAACCGTTTTCTAATCTATTAGTATATACAAGCCTTTACCTCACTCGTATGAGAAATCTAATTAAACGACTTAGTAAAACGAGTGGTATGAAACACTTGCGTTTACTTCGTTGGTTAATTCTTGGACTTGTTCGATTGAATCTCTTGTGACAATTTTCTAGTGGAGATCCTACAATTTTCGTAAATATTTAAGTTAAGCTAGTGGTTATGGGACATGAAGCTAAGCTCATATATTTACTAGCTTGCCGTAATTGACACTTCTCTTTGATCATGACGATCATTTTAAGATTTAGACTAGCAATTGTGCGATGTCTCTTTGATTCGGTGTGATTTCGACTCACACATGTGGGGTAGCTCCCCATGGTCTTCGGGCCATTCGTGTGCCAAAAATTAATGGCTAGCTACCATGAGATAGCTTCTCGTTCGTGTGATACATATGTTGGTGAGTTTTAATGCTCCCGTTCGTGTGATAGGCCTCCCCCCCTTTGTTGTGCTTTCTGGATTTCGTGTGTTGAATTCTGGAATTTATGCTTCACCTATTTTTGTGATTTCTATTGATATGCTTTATCAATTTTTATGCATTGGTGAATTCGTGTGTCATTGACTTGTTGTGAATTCAAGTTTTGGGTATGAAACCCTTTTTGGGTCTTTGTGAAGATTTGTGTGATATTGATTAATCTCATGTTGAGTTTCAATTGCATACTTATAGTAGTATGCCATTATGGTTATTATATGTTTATGCCAAATCTCTAATTCTATATCATGTCGTCTGATATTTGTAGCTAGACTGATCCGTTTATTATTTTCTTATTAAATAATACTCGGATCAGACCGAGATGTTACAGGTGCTTCTGCTTGACTTCTCCCCAGGGATTTATTACTCTGAATTTTGGCTAGCTACTTAGATTAGTAGTTTATTTTGTTGTATACACTTGAGATATGGACTCATAGATGTATTCTTTTGTATAGCACGTGTTGCTATTCTTTTGTATTATTGTGGATCTTTTTTACCACTACACTGATATACATTTTCATGTGTTAATTATATATTCATATCTTCTTCCGCCTTTGTGATGTGAATTATCTGTGACTGATTTGTGTTATGCTTATTTCTATATTTGTTTCCGAAGATTATTATAGCCACTGTGTAGTAACTTTGTGTTTGTATCGGTATGTCGGATTTCCTCTTGAAATAAAATGCATGTTATACTATCTGACATATCGGTGCTCGCGCAAAGCAATTACACGGATGGTCGCTCCTCAACAGCCTTATTCTCCGTGTTAGTTGACAGCATTACACCGTAGTGTTCTTGGCTAGCGTGGGTATAGAGGTGGGGCGTTACAGCTTGGTATCAGAGCGAAACTTCGAAACAATATGGAATATTATAACAAGATCATCGTCCTAAGTCCATCTTGGGAGTCGTGCTTTCGGATTTAATTCGAATCTTCGTACCAATTCATCCTATTTTCCTTATGATTCCTTGTTTTATCTATCAAAATTGCTTGATATTTATTTTGAGAATAACTTTTCTCCTTCTTCCTTTTCTAAAGGAAGGGAAATGGTTAGTCCTAGCAGTCCTAGCACTGGTCAATCCAGTAGCCCTTCTCTGGATGGCGCATTCATGTCTGCCGAACAACTTTTGGATCTTGTAAAGAATCAAGAGTTTATCTGTGCTTTGAGTAAGAACCCTGAAATGGTTCTACCTTTGAAACTTGAAGTTTCTTTAAATCATCTTGTGGATGTTACTCTTCTTCATGGAGAGGTTGGTAAAGGAAGTGTTTGTGATGTTGGGACTTCCAAGAGGAGGCATATTAAGTTCAAGAGCCTTAATCCCAATAAGAGAGTGAAGCAAACTACTTTTGTAGCAAAGACTCCAATCCCTAATCCTTTGGAGAATGCTACAATTGTGGCTCTAGGGACCACTATATAAATAAGTGTCCTAGACCTATCTCTTGCTGCTATTGCAAAGGTGCGGACCATTATGTGTCTTCATGTCCCAGACTTCAAAGCAAGAAGAAGGTGGAACAAGAAACTTCGGTAGCCAAGACTCCAACCCCAAGTCATAAACAATGCTACAATTGTGGTTCCACGGACCATTATGTAGTTAAGTGCCCGAAACCCCTCTATTGCCGCTATCGCAAAGGCTCGGGCCATTACTTATCTACATATCCCAAACTCCCTAGCAAGAGGGAGGGAAAGTTGAAAGTCGTGCAAGCCCCTTGTGACACTTCTCTTGGTCAAGGTATTTCTCATTCAATCCTTGATGACATTTGCTTTGTGATTTTCTTGTTCGTGTTCTTTTTGATATGGGTTCCAGCTTACTATTTTATATCAAAAGAGCTTGTTGATTCTTTTCCTTTAAACAACTTTGGGATTGATGACTTCTTTGAGGATTGCGAATGCGGATGGTAGATCTGCAACCCTTAATTTGTTTCTTTTCATTGATGTCGAAATTATTTTATGTGATTTTTCTTTCCGAGCCGATATTTTTTACTTAGGCTTCGGAATTGATTTGTGTTAAAGGATTGGCTTTTTCATTTCGAAGCCATATCCTTTGTCCCTAGTGGACTATTTATCTTCGACATTTTTAATATGTTAAGCAGATTTCTATTTTTCTTTGTGATTTCGATCTCAAATTTTTGGTGGCATTGATTTTTATTCTTTAAACCCTCATGATGAGGAAAGTTTTACTTCTCTCATTTAAACAGTTTGTGAAATTTTCCAGTTTATTTGGACTTGTCTTAGGATTATCACCTAAGCAATATCTTGTGTGGTGATAAGGTCTTCTTAGCTCGACCTTGCCACCGATTTTCATTTGGCTACGAGTTGCGTGGGCTAGCATTCCACTTACGCACTCCGCACTCGTTATGATTCTTATGAATGACTTATTATGTCATTCAGTTTGCCCATCTTGTTTCATCCATTTTATAAATCGAGTATTCTATGAATATCTCGATAACTTCATTTTTGTATTTATTGATTTTGGATGAAAATAGAAATTTAAAATTTTGTAAATCTTTTTCATAAGATTTATTTATAAGTACGATTTGATTTTTGCTCTTAAACGAGCAAAGAATATTCTTAAAGGTTTTTAAGAAACATTCCTATAGAAGATGATTTTGTGATTGTATTGCCCGTTGAGTGCTTTAAGAATTCTGGTCGATGCGCTTGATCAACGTTATCGATAGGAATTTTCTAAACGCTTTGATGAGACAATCAGACATGATATATTGACTTGTAAAAATGTAATTTTTTCTAGAAAGATTATTACATAAAGATAAATGTAATTTTAAAAGTTTTAGCTTTTCGAGAAAGAATATTATTTGAAAGAATTCTTTTCCGATACTCTTATTCTTGTGTTTCTCGAAGGGAACCAAGATTTTATATTTTGTACCAATGCTAGTCATATTGGTTTGGGTGTCGTCCTCTTGCAAAAGAGAACGTTCTACCACTTGTGCTTCTAAATCATTAAAGCCGATCAAGACTAGGTGTCCACTCATGATCTAGTGCTCACGACTTTTGTTTCCACTTTTAGAGTTTGGCATCATCATTTTTGGGAAGAAATTTATTCTCCACCTCAATCATAAGTCTTTGAAATATTTATTCTCTCAAAAGGAACTTAATTTGCGTCAACAGCGTTGGCTCGAATTTCTTGCACCATATGATCTTGATATCCTTTATACTCCCGGTAATGGTAATCGTGTCGACGATGCTCTTAGCCGTAAACAACAAGCTGTTGTTTCTATGATGATATCCGAATGGAACGATCTCGAGATTTTATCCACTTGTGAAATTCGAGACCGCGTATCCGATTTATTCTCATCACTTGTTTTATGTAGCCTTGAGGCTCATCCTTCTCTTTCAGACCACATTCTTGAAGCTCAATGGTTAGATCCTGAATTGGCTCTTCTTGGCCAAAATATTAAGGATAAAATTGATATTGAAGGTTTGAAAAACTTTGATATCGATTCTCGTGGCGGCATTCGAAAATTTGGTAGACTTATCGTACCAAATACTGTTGATCTTCGTAGAGACATTTTAGAAGATTCCCGTTCAAAATTCACCATTCATCCCGGTAGTAGTAAAATGTACGCGGATATGAAGCGACTTTATTATTGGGAGGGAATGAAACTTGACATCGCTAACTTCGTTAAGTGTTGCATGACTTGCCAACTCGTTAAGGCCGAACATCAAAGGCCCGGTGGGTTATTGCAACCTTTAGAAATTCCAATTTGGAAGTGGGACCAGATTTCCATGGATTTTATTGATGGCCTTCCCCGTTCTCGTTCGGGTCATGATAGCTTATGGGTGATTGTTGATAGGCTTACTAAATCTGCCCATTTTATTCCCGTTCGGTCTAACCGAACCATTCCTCTTTTGGCCAAACTCTTTGTTAAAGAGATTGTTAAATTACATGGAGTTCCTACTTCTACAGTTAGTGACGTGATCCATTGTTTACTAATGGATTTTGGAAGAGTCTTCAAAAAGCTTTGGGAACGAAGCTTAATTTTAGCATCGCTTATCATCCCCAGTCCGATGGACAAACAGAGCGAGTGAATCAAACTCTTGAAGATCTTCTTCGTGCTTGTGTGCTTGATTTTGGTGGAAGTTGGGAAGATCATATTTCTCTTGTTGAGTTTTCCTATAATAATAGCTTCCAATCTAGTATTGGTATGGCACCTTTCGAGGCACTCTATGGAAGGCCATGCCGATCTCCTTCTTGTTGGCTTGAGGCCGGTGAGAAGTTGGTTTTAGGCCCAGATTTTATTCGTGATTCCACAGAAAAGATTGACCTTATTCGTCATAGGATGAAAGAAGTCCATAGTAGACAAAAATCCTATGCCGATAACCGGAGAAGGAAGTTAGAATTTTCTGTCGGAGATCTTGTGTTCATTCGTGTTTCACCTATGAAAGGTGTTGTACGTTTCAGTCGTTCGGGAAAGTTAGCGCCTCGATATATTGGGACATTTCCTATCACTGAACGTATTGGTTCCATGGCTTATCGCCTATCATTACCGGCTCAATTTTCTTCCATGCATGACGTGTTTCACGTTTCTCAATTACAGAAGAGCCTTCGTGATTCCGATTCTATTCTTGAGCCCGGTGTTGTGGAAGAGATTGAAGTTTCACCTAATTTAACTTATGAGCAACATCCTATTCGTATCATTGCTTCGGAAGTCAAACGACTTCGAAATAAAGATGTTTCGCATGTTAAAGTTCAATGGTCTTCAAATCCTAAGGATTGTTCATGGGAATCTAGAGAGTTCATCGTGCGAACACATCCGGACTTACTTTCTCGTGCTCTTTAAGATGAACTTCTTATTTCAAACTTCTTTTGTGTTGAATATGCTTTTATGGTTGTTACTATATATCTTCTTCTTAAATATTGCGAGGACGCAATTTCTTTAAGGAGGGGAGTTTGTAACAACCCGCATATTTGTCGATTTTATATTTAAATATTTTATCGATACTCGGAATTTATTCCGAAAAGATACTTTTTGCATACGATCGAATTAGGACTCGGGACCACCTCCATTGATTTCAAAATGACGTTTGCGACCTTTTTGAGTATAAGATTCGATGTGTTTGGAGTAAGTTGATTTTTGCCACTTTTTCACTTAGGGCTTTGGTTTGGGCTGAACCCATAAATCACTTACTAACTCAGCCCCAACCCACTCCAACTCTTCATTACTTCATTTCATATTCCTAACACTCAAGCTTAAGCAAAAATTGTGGAAGAGAATGGGAATTAGAAACTCCAAGCCCTAGTTCCTCTTGCTACCTCAAGTTCTTGCTCCAAAATCAAAGAGAACCCATTAGTAAGCATCTCCTTCTTCTTATCCAACTCATTCTCTCTTTGATTTCAGAAAATTCCTAAACCTAACTTTGGGAATGTTCTTCTTTTGAGCATAGATTCAAGCTCGTTTGGGTTGAGTTGAAGAGTGGTTGATTTTCCCTTTGCTTTCAAGCTTCTTCTTCAATTGTTTGGGTTCAAAGGTGAGATTTTTATCACACGTCTTAGTCTATAACTATCTTCGATTGTTAGGTATGAATTCCTAACACTTATTCGTGTGCATTTGCTTTTGGTTTGGATTGATTTGGTGAATATTTCAATTTTTAGTGTTTTGGGTTCAAGTCTTTAAAAATCATAGCTTTGATGTTTTCAACATGTTTTTGGTGATGTATCGAGGAGCATATAGGGTCGGGTAGTCGATTGGCATAAACCCTTAGCGTCGTTGCTCGTTTGATTGCAATTTGGTCGAGATTTGCATCTCATTTGAAATAGGTTTAAATTGGCAGAACATCAGGTTCGGCCGACCGACCCCCTGGGCCGGTCGACCGACCTGCTTCCAAAGTGCATAGGCACTTCTCTGTTTATGGTCCGGTCGACCGACTACAGGGTTCGGTCGACCGACCTGCTACCCCGAGCATTTCTGTTTTTCTGGTCCGGTCGACCGAGCTCTGTAGCCGGCCGACCGACCTGTTGCAATTTTGCCTACTTCGCCTAATTGTTTGAATTTCCGACTTTAATCGATTTGTGTTGTTTCCTATTTGTTGTTATCATTTATTATGACCTTGATGACTCCTTTTTAGGGATTTTTGAATATCCATTTCGATGGATCCTTTATCGATTTCTTTGGATTTTTATTCACATCTTCGCATGTGAATTTTAGTGACTGATTATTCCTACATTCTTCTTTATGATTTGTCGCTTTAAAAACATAAAGGTTTTCTATACTAGCAGTAAATATCAAAACTCTTTCTTCAAATGATTTCAACACTATTTTATTACAAAGCTCGTTTTCTTAAACCGTTTTCCAATCTATTAGTATATACAAGCCTTTACCTCACTCGTATGAGAAATCTAATTAAACGACTTAGTAAAACGAGTGGTATGAAACACTTGCGTTTACTTCGTTGGTTAATTCTTGGACTTGTTCGATTGAATCTCTTGTGACAATTTTCTAATGGAGATCTACAATTTGTTCGTAAATATTTAAGTTAAGCTAGTGGTTATAGGACATGAAGCTAAGCTCATATATTTACTAGCTTACTGTAATTGACACTTCTCTTTGATCATGACGATCATTTTAAGATTTAGACTAGCAATTGTGCGATGTCTCTTTGTTTCGGTGTGATTTCGACTCACACATGTGGGGTAGCTCCCCATGGTCTTCGGGCCATTCGTGTGCCAAAAATTAATGGCTAGCTACCATGAGATAGCTTCTCGTTCTTGTGTTACATATATTGGTGAGTTTTAATGCTCCCGTTCGTGTGATAGGCCTTCCCCCCCTTTTTTGTGATTTCTGGATTTCGTGTGTTGAATTTTGGAATTTATGCTTTACCTATTTTTGTGATTTCTATTGATATGCTTTATCAATTTTTATGCATTGGTGAATTCGTGTGTCATTGACTTGTTGTGAATTCAAGTTTTGGGTATGAAACCCTTTTTGGGTCTTTGTGAAGATTTGTGTGATATTGATTAATCTCATGTTGAGTTTCAATTGCATACTTATAGTAGTATGCCATTATGGTTATTATATGTTTATGCCATATCTCTTATTCTTTATCATGTCGTCTGATATTTATAGCTAGACTGATCCGTTTATTATTTTCTTATTAAATAATACTCGGTTCAGACCGAGATGTTACAGGTGCTTCTGCTTGACTTCTCCCCGGGGATTTATTACTCTGACTTTTGGCTAACTACTTAGATTAGTAGTTTATTTTGTTGTATAGACTTGAGATATGGACTCATAGATGTATTCTTTTGTATAGCACGTGTTGCTATTCTTTTGTATTATTGTGGATCTTTTTGACCACTACTCTGATATACACTTTCATGTGTTAGTTATATATTCATATCTTCTTCCGCCTTTGTGATATGAATTATCTATGACTGGTTTGTGTTATGCTTATTTGTATATTTGTTTCCGAAGATTATTATAGCCACTGTGTAGTAGCTTTGTGTTTGTATCGGTATGTCGAATTTCCTCTTGAAATAAAATGCATGTTATACAATCTGACATATCGGTGCTCGCGCAAAGCAATTACACGGATGGTCGCTCCTCAACAGCCTTATTATCCGTGCTAGTTGACAGCATTACACCGTAATGTTCTTGGCTAGCGTGGGTATAGAGGTGGGGCGTCACACGGAGTGTGATCCAGAATGAAGTGGTTGGAATGATGTACGTGATGACTGACGAAAGAGAACGATAATGGATAGCTTTGACACTTGTGTCAAATTGGAAATGACTAAAACAGGAGCCGTGCTGGGCCAAATGGGGTTAGCCATCTCGAGCGAACACACTTCTTCGTAACTACTACTCATTACTTGTTATTGATTGGTGCACCCTCGTACTTTCAGGATTGTTGTTCTGCGGTGTTGCGATCGCTGCGATGATGCGTTCTCACCAGTCCGGATCAGGCAAGCGGTAGTTTCACTACCTTGGGTATAGCCTCACGTGCCTTGTCATACTTGTATTCCTTTATACGCGACCACTACGAATTTGTTTTGTGTTATACCTATGGAGTACTCCCTGGTATCCCACTAGTTTATGGTGGAGTTTACAGTGTTGTATAGACTATGATGCTTATAAAAATGTGTTAAGGGGAATAATGGTATGTAACATCCCACCCTTTTGGACGATTTAAATCGACAATAAACCACACATGTCAACTAAAATCATTCAAAAGGTAAGACTGTTAATGGGGTAAATAAGAAAATAATAGAGAAGAAGGAAAGATAAAACACAGAATCTCACAGCGGAACGACAAAATATAAAAATCAAATAAACAGTTCATGAAGCTGTTTTACAAATAACATTTGATTACACCTTTGCAATACAAATCAGAGTTATACATACAGTAGAAATAAATAAATAATGCAGCGGAACACGTGATGTAGTGGAATAATTAATAATAAATAGGAGACTCGTCTCCGTCTACATCCTCCAAAATATAATGGTCTTCAATACACCAAAAAAGCTCAGACTGACCCGAGCGTCATAAAAAGACAAAACACTCGAGTCAGGAATAAAAGATCTTATGTAAGTCAAATCAAAATAAGTAGAATAGAAATATTACTATAATGGATTCAGAGATGTAAACAGGAATTTCGTCTCCTATCAAGTGTACAATGTGGATTTAATTATTTAAAAGATTTCAAACGATTCAAAAATACCAATCTTAATAATTTTAATTAAAATAGATTCGAATTTTAAATTTAAAACTTAAATCTTTCAAATAATTCAATTCTAATAAATAATCCAAATTAAAGAAATTACATGGTTATATGTCATTTCAACCAGTATCCAAATCAAAATTTCCAAATCAATGGAAACCGCTCGAGTTATCATTTCAACCCATAGTGGTAACAAAGATATATACATAAATAAACATCCAATCATCCAAAATGACAACCAATAACAACCATCACATTCCAACATCCAAATCAGCCAATAAATCACAACAATCGATTGATTATCATTATCAGGTGTATAACTTGCAATTTATATTCATTATTAAATAAATGGCAAATTCAGTTCAATATAAATTCAAATTTAACTTAAATGACAATCTAATAATGCCAAAAGCAATTAATAAATTACATTATAAATTTAATTTAACTAGCATAAGATAATCTAGTATTCGTGAGTGGATCAAAACACTCACCTTTGATATTTAGAACGCAAAAATCCAAACAAAGATGCCTTTTCCAATAGTCTCCAAACTCAACCAAACCTATTTTATGTTATTAGGAATTCCAATACGAGTCCAAGGGAAGAAAGTTTTCAAATTTGATGTACCCAAAACAAAGGCAAGAAGTGGAAAGCCAAAACCATTAAGGTTAATTCTCATTGTTTAATTTTTTTGAAGGCTTCTTGCAAAAGAAGGCATGGCGATGAGGAAAGGTACGGATGTGGAAATGGTGGAAGATGTATTGAATAATAAGGAAATTCACGTTTCAATTACATCAAAGAATTGCAATAAAACCAAATGTGGAAATGGTGGCAGATGTATTGAATAATAAGGAAATGAAGGGACCACTTAGGATCTAGTTAATTGCATGATCCACTCAATTAAATATATTATCACTGAATATACCCTTTTTCACACACGTTTACACATAATTAAAATATAGTAAATAAATTTGAATACAATAACCAGTGTAACGTTACAAAAAAATAAAAGATGATCTAGAACTCAAATTCAAGTTTTTTTTCTTTCAAAATAATGTTTTTCTCATAGGGGAATTGCACAACCTAAAAAGTCAATTAAATTTAAACTTCAAGATTAGTGTTAAAATCACTTATATACAGCCTCAAATGTATACTTAATGACTGTAAAATATTGTTTCAAAATTCATTTTTTCTTCTTTATATAGAATTATTTTTACCTTCAAAATGAAAATGTTCGTTTTATTTTCATTAAAATGTTCATTTAAATTTTTTTACAATAATGTATGTTTCTTTCATTAAATCCAAAAATTAATATTAATGTTTCTTTTTTGTTTTTTAAATTGAAAGATCCCAAATCGACATAATTGTAATTAATTTCAAAATTACACTTGTAACGGATTATAACAAACGTACATTTCTTTCATTAAATGCCATTAATTTCAAATAAATTCTCTTTCCCTTTTATTAGAAGATTCCAAGTCAAATTAACGGTAATAAATTCATTAATTAATTTAAATTCCAACATATACTTATTTTGTTTTTTTATCTTATTATTCAATCAATTATCATATTATATATATACTTAACGTTGGTTTACCATTTCATTACCTCAATCTTCTATATTTATCACTTTAGTTCATATTAACTGTAGTACGTAATTAGATTAACTGCAATTGATTTTCAATTTAATTTCAATGGATTAAATAAATAGGTGATGAATGACAAATGTTACCTTTTACTTACTTAATCGCATTTACAGGATTATTATTAACAACAAATGTTATGACTACTTACACAATCCTGATTATACTCAATTTTCCATAAATTTCATATAATTTCCCCTTTTATATAACATTTAATTCATTTCCTTATTTCAACTTATAATCAAATAACGTTACAATTATTTTAATCACTAACATACAATTCCAACATTAAACCCAACATTCAATTGCCTTAATTCAATTAATTACCCATTCAATATTAAAACGATAAATTAATGAGAAAATAGTCAATACAATCGTTTATAATAATAATTCATACCCCTTATCTTATTCTTTACAACCAAGGGTTATAATTTGCTTACCCAAAAAGGTTTTATATTCAATATTAACCTATTTCAATTAATTACATACAAGTTCACTATCTACATCATTTAATTTATTTCATTATTTACAATCATAACCAAGTCAACCTACAATGTATTTCAATTAGTTTGAAATTACTTTAAATATTTATCAGTAGCGTTCAGACAACACCACTGATTTCATATTCAATATTACCCAATTCTAATTGATTACATATAATTTCAACGTTCAATGTATTTCCTTATTTTTAGTTATAACTAATTATAACCTTAAAGTCACTTCAATTAACTGGAAATTAAATTAAAATAGTTAGCAATTACCTTATATTAACATTACTAACATTACATTCTAGTTATTCTTCTCCTTGTAACATCAATTTTTTTTAGTTTTATTTCAATATAAAATTATAAAATATTATTTAATTAATATTTTAATAATCGAAAATTATGGATCGTTACACTCTTCCCTACTCAAAACTTTTCGACCTCGAAAAGGGAAAAGGAGGAAATTAGGAAAAGGAGAAAATAAGGAATCATTATATTTTATTCAAAGTATTAAATTTATAAAAAATTAATTTTCATAAATAATTAATTTAAATAGAATATACAATTAATTACAAGTAATTCTTCATATTCAAGTCTACCAAAGTCTGAAAATATTTCACTTTTCACAAAATTTCTTAGTCTAAAATTTACGAAAAATTTCGGCAGAGTCTCTTTTGTACGGAGAGGTCGTGGAGAAATAATAATATCAATAATCATCATATATATATCATATTAAAAAATAAACATCCCAAACCATGGGAAACACATTTATCACGGTTTAATACAAAATTCAAATAGTAACTAAACCTATAAATTTACTACTAGTACTTCGAAATCAAGTAATTATTTAAAACCATACTTCCAAAATTGAGATTCTAATTTATTTTCCAAATATATTTAAAACTTCGCAAATCATTTTTTCCATTTATATAATATATCTTCAAATTATACACTCAAAGAAACTTATAAAAAAATTTACAAAAAAAAAATTCATTTGAAAACTTCATTTGCAAATCAATCATATTTAATGTTTTAATACTTTACAAAAAAATTCTATAAATTTTCTTGCTTCATTTATTAATACCATTTCAGTAATTTTAAATAACATCTTTTTAAATATATGTAAATTATTTGAAAACAATTACTTACGTCATTACTTATATTTAAAAAGAAGCTATTGAAAACCTTAAATCCATTATGTTTAAATTTTATTAGTTTTAAATCTCAAAATACTTTTAAATATCATTAATAAATCAATAATCATTAACTTTAAAATATTTTATTTAATTAATAACTTCTGACAATATTTAGAACACTAATAATTTACTACTAAACCATGTTGTACATAAATAAACAATATTTAAACATTTTAAAGTATTTAGAAAGGAAAAATGATCAAAATATCTTTTATATAATACTTTATCAAAATACTTTTATAACTCGATGTTTTAACAGGTTTATCCTTGTTCTTGCAGACTCTGGCCATGCGTTGATCAGACGCATGGCTAGAATTCTCCAAGTACTTAGCAGACCTGTTTCAACACACAATGAAAATACTTAAAATCATTGAAAAAATAGATATGGAAAGTACGTTCCCCCATGGATTGCAGTTACGCAATGGTTATGCCGCTATCCCAGCGGAATCAATTGTTGCTGTAGGCATCTCACCCCTCGATTTACGCTATCCAATAATATCAAATGAATATAATAAGTGACCCACCAAAGGGATCCGATAATGACCCACCAAAGGGATCCGATGGAAGGTACTTCCCATATCATTTATTTCAAAATATATCATAACATATATAGTCACCATTCAGAATCATAGCTTCAAATATCGCACTTATACAAATTCCATCATATATAAGATTTCATTTTCAAATAGAGTATTTTCCAAAATCAATAGTCTCAAATATATCAAATCATTCTTATATAAATTCCGTTATACATAAGATTTATCTCTTCAGATCAAAAACCTTCCAAAATCAACATTTTTAAAAATCAACTTATACTTATATAAAGTCTGTCTTATGCAAGAATAAAAAAATTTGCAAATCAATTACGCTGCATGAAGATCCATATGGAATTGAACATTTTTTCTTTGCAAAAGGTTTTGAATTTAGAATAGTTCTTTTTTTTATATACAATCATTTTGTGAAATAGTTTGGTATATAAAATGGTTGTGGAAAATAGTTTGTAAATAAAATAGTTTGTAAAATAGTTTGAAAATAAAATAGTTTGTATAAGAAAAATTAAAGAAAATAGTTCGTATAAGGAAAATAAAAGAAAGTTGTTTGAAAAATGGTTTTAAATTAATAGTAGTTTTTCATAAAAGAAAATCCCAATTTAAATTACAAAGATATCCAACCC
Organism: Allium cepa; assembly: GCA_030765085.1. Taxonomy (NCBI): domain Eukaryota; kingdom Viridiplantae; phylum Streptophyta; class Magnoliopsida; order Asparagales; family Amaryllidaceae; genus Allium; species Allium cepa. The sequence goes on along the minus strand of CM060939.1, from coordinate 769,205,114 downwards.
AACAACTTTCAATTTCAATGCCAAAGCATATCAATAATATTAGAACATAAGATGTACACATGTCATCATTTCGCAACATTACATTCGATCGTTCGCTCGATCACCCAAGTTCGCTTTCGAACTAGTATTGTCCATTCAACTTCCCTAATGCGGACTTCGATATGGTTTCTTGACTAGAAACCATCATTCTCCTTGCATAGCCATATACTATGATAGAGAACTCTAGAATCAAACCAAAAATCCATATCAATATTTACCATCAAGAATCGAATGAAAAATTCTAATGCGAAACGGTGTAATTCACCTCAAACTTACGTACTCAAATCCAGATCAAATTAATTATGCGAATAAAATAATATAAGCACAACTTACGTATTTATTTCAATTTGATTCATCACAATTATACTTCAACAAAATTCATTATTAATCTCACTGATTAATGAAAGTACCATTTCATACTTTAATATTTGTTTCAGATAATTTCTCCATTTAACATATAAAATTAATTTATTCATTCTCATAATATTGCTTATATTTCTCTTCAATTTAAATTACATTCATTCCACATGTAATATTTCTCATTTAATATTACATTTATTACCAAATCATTTCATAAGGAATTATCTTAAGTTTATAACCAAATTATAAAAACATAATTCCTTTTTATAAGACATTGTTCAGGTTTAAAGTTATCACAACTTTATTTATAACCATTTATTATAACATCCATTTATTTCATAACAATTTACAAGTCATGGTTTTATTTATAATCAATTCACATTAAATTCATACTAATTCAGAAGGTTTTGATTATCTAAAATATCCAAATATTTCATTTTTCAATAGTTGAACTAGGTCAAAAACAACAAAATTCACAACAACAATAATTAGCCAATGCTTTTAAATTGATAAAACGCAACTAATCAACAATAAATGATAATAACTAAATATTACCATTTCATAAATCAAACACATTACAAATAACTATATTATATATAAAAATTTAATCCACCGCATATCATATAATATTAGGAAAAAAATTCATTGCAAAACTTATATAAAACACTTTTATAAAACTAACAAATACACGCTCTCATATATACACTTAGACAACTCATTCTAGGGTATTACTACCCTATCTCTAATGAGTTAACCCCAACAGGCTAAGGTATGTCTAAACCAAAGGTCTGATACCAACTGTAACATCCCACCCTTTTGGACGATTTAAATCGACAATAAACCACACATGTCAACTAAAATCATTCAAAAGGTAAGACTGTTAATGGGGTAAATAAGAAAATAATAGAGAAGAAGGAAAGATAAAACACAGAATCTCACAGCGGAATGACAAAATATAAAAATCAAATAAACAGTTCATGAAGCTGTTTTACAAATAACATTTGATTACACCTTTACAATACAAATCAGAGTTATACATACAGTAGAAATAAATAAATAATGCAGCGGAACACGTGATGTAGTGGAATAATTAATAATAAATAGCAGAATCGTCTCCGTCTTCGTCCTCCAAAATATAATGGTCTTCAATACACCAAAAAAGCTCAGACTGACTCGAGCGTAATAAAAAGACAAAACACTCGAGTTAGGACTAAAAGATCTTATGTAAGTCAAATCAAAATAAGTAGAATAGAAATATTACTATAATGGATTCAGAGATGTATAACAGGAATTTCATCTCCTATCAAGTGTATAATGTGGATTTAATTATTTAAAAGATTTCAAACGATTCAAAAATACCAATCTTAATAATTTTAATTAAAATAGATTCGAATTTTAAATTTAAAACTTAAATCTTTCAAATAATTCAATTCTAATAAATAATCCAAATTAAAGAAATTACACGGTTATATGTCATTTCAACCAGTATCCAAATCAAAATTTCCAAATCAATGGAAACCGCTCGAGTTATCATTTCAACCCATAGTGGTAACAAAGATATATACATAAATAAACATCCAATCATCCAAAATGACAACCAATAACATCCATCACAATCCAACATCCAAATCAGCCAATAAATCACAACAATCAATTGATTATCATTATCAGGTGTATAACTTGCAATTTATATTCATTATTAAATAAATGGCAAATTCAGTTCAATATAAATTCAAATTTAACTTAAATGACAATCTAATAATGCCAAAAGCAATTAATAAATTTCTAATCACATTATAAATTTAATTTAACTAGCATAAGATAATCTAGTATTCGTGAGTGGGTCAAAACACTCACCTTTGATATTTAGAACGCAAAAATCCAAACAAAGATGCCTTTTCCAATAGTCTCCAAACTCAGCCAAACCTATTTTATGTTATTAGGAATTCCAATACGAGTCCAAGGGAAGAAAGTTTTCAAATTTGATGTACCCAAAACAAAGGCAAGAAGTGGAAAGCCAAAACCATTAAGGTTAATTCTCATTGTTTAATTTTTTTGAAGGCTTCTTGCAAAAGAAGGCAAGGCGATGAGGAAAGGTACAGATGTGGTTAAGGAAGAAATGGATGCTCACACCTTTTTATTCTTTTCTTTTTCTAAACATAGCTTCAGTAAAATGAATTGGCAGCAATTAAGTAGAGTTATAAAGCTATGTTGACATTGAGACTTTGAGGGAAACAAATAGAGGTCTGATGTTTGAAAAAGTAAGGAATTTCTAGGGGAAAGAATGATATATGATATAAAACAAAAGAAGAAAGGGAGGTGACAAATGAAATATGTATGGAAGAGACAAATAAAACAAAACTGTATGATCTAAGTAGATGCTTTGGGAAATAAATAAACAAAACGGAAGAATAAGAAAGGATATAAAATTCACGTTTCAATTACATCAAAGAATTGCAATAAAACCAAATGTGGAAATGGTGGCAGATGTATTGAATAATAAGGAAATGAAGGGACCACTTAGGATCTAGTTAATTGCATGATCCACTCAATTAAATATATTATCACTGAATATAACCTTTTTCACACTCGTTTACACATAATTAACATATAGTAAATAAATTTGAATACAATAACCAGTGTAATGTTACAAAAAATAAAAGATGATCTAGAAATCAAATTCAAGTTTTTTTTCCTTTTAAAATAATGTTTTTCTCATAGGGGAATTGCACAACCTAAAAAGTCAATTAAATTTAAACATCAAGATTAGTGTTAAAATCACTTATATACAGCCTCAAATGTATACTTAATGACTGTAAAATATTGTTTTAATATTCATTTTTTCTTCTTTATATAGAATTATTTTTACCTTCAAAATGAAAATGTTCGTTTTATTTTCATTAAAATGTTCTTTTTAATTTTTTTGCAATAATGTATGTTTCTTTCATTAAATCTAAAAATTAATATTAATGTTTCTTTTTTGTTTTTTAAAATTGAAAGATCCCAAATCGACATAATTGTAATTAATTTCAAAATTACACTTATAACGGATTATAACAAACGTACATTTCTTTCATTAAACGCCATTAATTTCAAATAAATTCTCTTTCTCTTTTATTAGAAGATTCCAAGTCAAATTAACGGTAATAAATTCATTAATTAATTTAAATTCCAACATATACTTATTTTGTTTTTTTTATCTTATTATTCTATCAATTATCATATTATATATATACTTAACGTTGGTTTACCATTTCATTACCTCAATCTTCTATATTTATCACTTTAGTTCATATTAACTGTAGTATGTAATTAGATTAACTGCAATTGATTTTCAATTTAATTTCAATGGATTAAATAAATAGGTGATGAATGACAAATGTTACCTTTTACTTACTTAATCGCATTTACAAGGTTATTATTAACAACAAATTTTATGACTACTTACACAATCCTGATTATACTCAATTTTCCATAAATTTCATATAATTTCCCCTTTTATATAACATTTAATTCATTTCCTTATTTCAACTTATCATCAAATAACGTTACAATTATTTTAATCACTAACATACAATTCCAACATTAAACCCAACATTCAATTGCCTTAATTCAATTAATTACCCATTCAATATTAAAACGATAAATTAATGAGAAAATAGTTAATACAATCGTTTATAATAATAATTCATACCCCTTATCTTATTCTTTACAACCAAGGGTTATAATTTGCTTACCCAAAAAGGTTTTATATTCAATATTAACCTATTTCAATTAATTACATACAAGTTCACTATCTACATCATTTAATTTATTTCATTATTTACAATCATAACCAAGTCAACCTACAATGTATTTCAATTAGTTTGAAATTACTTTAAATATTTATCAGTAGCGTTCAGACAACACCATTGATTTCATATTCAATATTAGCCAATTCTAATTGATTACATATAATTTCAACGTTCAATGTATTTCCTTATTTTTAGTTATAACTAATTATAACCTTAAAGTCACTTCAATTAACTGGAAATTAGATTAAAATAGTTAGCAATTACCTTATATTAACATTACTAACATTACATTCTAGTTATTCTTCTCCTTGTAACATCAATTTTTTTAGTTTTATTTCAATATAAAATTATAAAATATTATTTAATTAATATTTTAATAATCGAAAATTATGGATTGTTACATGGTAACGCCTTAACACTATTTTGATATTTTATATTACTGATAGACATTATCTATTTAGCGCACACTACTACATAGTAGATAGTTTAACGGATCCTTAGAGGATGGTTATTCCAAAGTCCTTTGTGTTACTTGTATTTCGATTGCTATTTCACTTGAGTGGGATTTATTGATATAAGAATATTAATCCTGACTAGAGTGTTTTGTGTTTTGCTTTACGCTCGGGTCAGACTTAGTGGTTCAGTTTTCGAGACTCACCTTTGGAGTTGGAGCTTTGTTTGAAGACCCAGCCATCTATTCTGCTTTCAGCATTCGAAGATTTCAGTGATGTATTCTGACTTATACTGATGTATCGTGTTATTCTTCCGTTGTATCTAGTTTAACTCTGATGTATCTTATATATTTGTATAGTTGCTTCATGAACTACTATCTCTTTTACTTCCGCTGCATATTATTACTCTGTGTCTGTGATTCTATGATTATTTATTTACTGTATATCTGAGTTTTTCCAAATTTTAAATTAACAATTCGGTATTTTGAATTATTCAAGTCCGACATGTGCGGATGCGAATAGTCCAAAATAGTGGGTCGTTACAATTAACATACGTCCCATACCATACGTTAGCTCCTAATGGTTTACTAGCCGTTAGTTGGTACCATACTAGTAAAACATTATAAACATCAAGAAAATATACTCGACCTCGTCTCTTTGGCGAGTAAATACAATACTATGCTCGTCTCATCTCATTGACGAGTACTAGGGGCGTCGTGACTTGTCTCTTTTCATCGACTAGTAAAAATTATCATAATACATCTCAACATCGTAAAATCGTCATAACGAAGCTTACCTTATCTCATTGGCAAGTAAAAATAACATCTAGATGGTTATTTATAACCGTAATTCCAAATAGGAATTTCTAGCACTTAATTAATCTTATTTCATCGGCGATTAAGAAACACATCTCAAAATGGTCCTTCATCGAATATACTCCTAAATTGGAGTTCTCGGACCATATAATATACCCAAAATTTAATAACATCTTAAATCATCTCAAATAGCTCATCAAAAGGGTTTCGATCGTGTAAGTCCGATATTAAGCGGTAAAGCAAATCCATGGTGTCCCTTACCATATGTTATACTTTACCGTTTAATTGTCCTTCTTATACATCCGAAATTCATAAAAATAAGTAATTTTATTTATAAAATAATTTTATTTATAAAATAATTTTATTAGAGAAATAAAAATTTAAAACGATTTTCCGAAAATGATTATTAAAACCAATATTTGATATTCGTTTATTATTGGAAATATATCAATCTTTATTTAGAAAATAATTAAAAAAATACTACGTAATAATAATTTGAAATGTCCATGTATTTCAAAAATGGTTTAGTGAAAACCGTTCTCGAATGCAATGAAAACTAAGAAGGATATCTCAAAACTGATAACTTGAATTCAATACGAATTCAATTCAAATTTAACCCAAATCAATTCAAATTCCATATAAATTTGTATTTAAAATTCTCCAAATATAGCTAGCCTACAGGTAGGCATCATAGATCTCAAAATATCTCAAAAACATCATCAAAACAGAAGAGAATGGGAGCAAAAACGAGCTAATACAATCTATGGTCAACAATTGTTGTTGCTGTTATTTTGCTCTCAGGGGAGCAACATACAACCATAATTATAGCCAAGAAAACTCCAAAATTCTAGAAAATACAATGAATAAAACATGTAGCACATGACCTAAGATTTTCGAAACATCCAAAATTATCAAATTCGGTTAAGAAACGAAGAAGTTATGGTCAATTTCGTTTCGGTTTCAAACACAGAGCGAATATTGATTTTGCTCTCGGGTTAGCATTAGAAAAATTAGACTTTGACATAGCTAACTTCAAAATTATAGAAAACTCAAAACATGAAAATTATAGCCTAAATCATAAGGTTCCAGAACTTCAAAAAAAATTAAATTCCGATAGGTAACAAGAAAGTTATGATCGAATTACCTTCCAGGTGAATACATAAACACTCTCTGTCAACGACAGGACAGACACAAATATATTGATTTTTCACCATAAAAACATCAAAAATATCAAAAACCAAAACATCAAAGTTATAGCCTAAATCATAAGGTTTCCAGAACTTCAAAAATTTCTAAATTCCGATAGGTAACAAGAAAGCTATGGCCAAAACAAAGTGGCGATAGAAAATAGAAAATAACAAAGGCGAAACATAACTTTATTAATACAAAAATTCAACTCAAAATTTTAATTTTGGCTAGCATTTGTAAGCTTTTACACTTACCTTTTGATTTGAAGTAAATAAGCGAGCATTTGCAAGCAAGACTGAAAATTTAACTCAAAATTAGATCCCTAAACATCTGAAAATAGAAAAATACGGTACATGCAAAGAAGCATTTGATCAAAACGAAATTTATAGAAAAGCATTCTAGGTTAACATAGATTCCAAGATAGATTAGATTAGAGATTATCTTTCTCTTATCTCTCTATTTGATTGGTTTAATTCCTTAATTTGCAGAGATTTTGAGTGAAATTGATTTATAAGAAGGAAGCCATTGATTTTCTCTTTTTATGAAGGCCATTGATTAAAATATTGAAGTTTTTAGAAGAAAATTGTTTAAATGAAAAAATAGTCAGAGAGAAATGAATGTATATCTCTTTGAACATTCTTGAAATTGGGTTTGTGGACACAAAATAACCCTATAAGCCCAATTCTCACACCTAGAAATATCTAGAGTAAATATGCATATGTGTTTTAGTAATTTACACATAACTTTTGCATAAAATTTCCAAATCATATGAAATAAGTTGCATTGTTCATGTTCTAATAAAGGGAACATGTTAGTGACATCAAAATTTTAATTTTCCAAATAAAATATTATTTTCCCTATATAATTTTTTTAACAATATTTACCAATACTTCCATTTTAGCGAAAAATCACTGTTTTCATCCATTTCAACCAAATAATTTTTCTTAAGTCTAACGAAGTGTATTAAAATGTTTTGACATTTTTATAACATTAATACATCATTCCAAGCCGAATTACACTTCTAAATTTTGTTTTCTTCATATTATTCCTTTTGTTTCACAATAGAAGGCTAATATTAGAATAGATTTCCAATATTACTAATTAACTAATTAGACCATCACAATTATTTATTTTCAATCCAAATCTACAAATAAAGTTTTTTAAATTTATATCATTCATTTACACTTTTTTTCAACCATCAAATGTTGAAACAGGCTTCAAATAAAATAATATGACTTATTTAAATTTCAAATCCAAAATTATATTCATTAAGATATTTATTATATAAAATAAATAATATAATCCCTCATTTTATTATCCAATTCATTTTTAAACACAATATTAAATTATAATTTGCATTAAAATCTAATATTAATAGTAATCTCCGGGTTGTTACAAACACCTCCCCATAACAAAATTGTGTCCTCGCAATTTCTAGTGGAAAAGGATATAAACAACAGAAAAATTCAATCGAAAAAGGATAAAAGACAAGCTCGAAACTCAAACCATTCATACTCTAAACATAGAATGACGGATAGAAACAAGGAAAAATTCACTGGTTAATCCAATGGCCCATCAAATGATAATATAGTGATTAGCAAACTATCAAATTCTTCAAGTAACTCATAAGAATTTCGAAGGTGTCCTGTCTTCGAATCAAAACACAATATGATTATCAACAATTAATCAATAAAAAATGATTGATTTCGCAAAACTCTACGAATAGAGTCGGGATCAAAGTCACTTAAACCCAAATTCTAAGCAATAAAGAAGTCATCAATAAGATTTTCCGCATAAATATATAGAAAGAACATCCTCACAACAGGGTAGACACAATAGACAAGATTGATAAATCACAAGATGGCTTCTCTCAAGGCCACCAACTCGAACAACCGCGAAAAATGCACGTTGTTAATAATAGCTCAAAGATAGAATATACTCAAGAATAAGGATATATGCTCGAATTATCTTTTAATCCAAGATATTTAGAATTTTAAATCTCAGCATCTTTTAAATTTTAAATATCAATTTTCAACATTTGAAAATTTTCGAACCTTTTACTATATTACTTGGTAAGTTATTTAAAACTCAAAGTAAAAGTCCAAATTTCTACTCTTACTTCGAAGGTAATTTTAAAAGAAATTTGTAAATCTATAATAATATTCCTCAAAATAAATTAAGGGTTTAAATTCTCTTTACTCTATTTATTAAACCACCTAAGTAGTTTAAAAACAATCTTCAAATTCTCTTATAACTCTTCTCTTAAAACATCCAATGTATACAATATAGATTCTAAAATCTCAAAACATACTTCCAATAAAGCATAACTCAAAAATAATCTCATTTATATTCTCATCTATTTAATTTAAAAATAAATAGATGGAATTGCCTTGCCATTGAATCTCTAGTAAATAAATATATTTGTTGGCTGCAAAGTTGATCGAACGATCAAAACTGCCTCGCCACTCTATTACTCGTCTCTAAAATTAATGGCTGCAATTACCATTTGAAATAAATTTAATATTTAATCTCAAAATATTATTTTCAAAATCTCAATCTTTAAATACAAACCATCGTGTCTGATTGCCTCATTATAGCATTTAGGAGATTCCTATCTATAACGTTGATCAAGCGTATCGACCAAAACTCTTAACTACTCGATGGACAACCCAACGCTCTTAAATTATTTCTACAAAAGAAATACTACTAATGTAAATATATTCTCAAAATATTCTCTGGTTTTTTTTGTATATCTCAAAGCTCAAATTTCTCTTTAATACACATATTTATATAGCTTCAAAACTTAAAACAAAGAACATTAAGAGAATGCATCGAGATATTCCCAGAATACTCGATTCTCAAAATCATCAAAAGGAGATATAGTTTTCGTCAATCTTACGATGTCATGAGCCATTCCCAAATATCATCAAGATACATGATAAACAATAAATTCTTCTCAAAGGAGAAGAAACACACAATCCACGAATCACTACTTCAAATGGAGTAATGCTAAAGGATAACATTGTTTGAGTATCTGAAAAGAACACATAAATAAAGCAGAATGATAACATAACCAAACTCGAATAATCTAGAAACTCACCTCATTCCTCAGTGGATATCGTCGTGGAAGGATAACCGAAGAGCTAAGAGCCAGGAATAAGGTTACTTCAGCACTCGATTACCCAATTGGATGTCAATTCCAAATGGACTCAAAAAACTCAACAAAGTCACTATGACTGGAATTTGAAATAGATCATCATCATATCGATACTCAAGAGTGAAATCAAAAACTTTGGAATCATCATTAACATTCCAAAGTGACAGAAATAATAAACCAATCAAATTAGGATGCCAAAATAAATATAGGATCCTATAACAACAAAAGGATCAAACTTTACATCAAACAGGTCAATCTATCACAAATCAGATACATCTCAAGATGGTGAGTAATAAACAAATACTCACTAAAACAGCAACAAATAAAGGACTCAGAATGCTCATAACAAGCCAATCGTTGTGGATCCCTTCAATAGGATTCACAACTCTTGAAGGAATGCAACAAGAATTCCCAAGAAATCAATCAGCTCCATCGATACGAACTCACTCGTATTGACAAAAATAAGAATCTAATAATCCCAAATAAGATTTTATATCAGATAAGATGACATCAAACTCTATTATGGAATACTACGGAATACAATATATCTATATTCCTATACATATTCCATCTTAACAATCCCAAAAATCAAAAAAGAATCAAGGCTCGATTCAAAAACAAGCTTGAATAAAGGACAATGATTCACCTGTATTGTACATCGATGTATCATGATGTATATATTGTTATGTGTTTATTCTACTTTGTTCTGATCACGGCTCTGATACCAAGTTGTAATGCCCCATCCCGAGACCCACCTTAGCAAAGAAAATTAACAAGTAACTCTATCTACTAAAGTGGAGAATAGGGTTGGTTAAGGGCGACCATCTATAATTTTGTCTTAAACATCTATTGAGTACGTCTACAAATGCAATTTTTTTTTTCAACTCAAGTGGATCGACATACCCATATATGCTTAATCCAAAACTATAAGTGGCTATCAGATCTATCAGAAAAAACAACTCAAGCAAAAGAAGAGCTGATATCCAACATCAACTTCAAGCTAAGTCCAATAGACGATACCTGAAACAGCTCGATCTAACCCGAGTAAAAACACACGGGTCAGGCTAGCTAAAACCATCAGTTAAACAGAATAATCGATAAGGATAAGTAGGTGAAAGCTATGATATCCCTTTTCTTAAAGGATGCCATGCCCTAAACAGGGTTTCAACATCATAGGAAAGGGCAACATCTCTTCTGGGCAAGTAGAAGGGATGATGATGACAAAGTCATACTGAAGTGGCATAACTGACACTTAAGCAAATGGAACACAGATGGTCAAAGTTTTAAAGATAAGATTCGATAAACATCGCTTTCTCCACATATCATCGACTGTATAAGGAAATATGGATAATGACTTCAAATGATTCAACTATCTTCTTAGTAGTGGTTGTCAATATAAAAATACATCAAAGGTAAATATCCTTCATACATAGAATAAAACGCATATGGATGTGCCACATCTCATTGGCACATCCCAAGGATCATTCAGGGAAATATAAAACCTAATCATAAAAGAAGCATTATACATATTTATACCTCATCTATTCGGTATGAATATAGATACATCTCAAATCCATCACTAAAACTCATCATAAAAGATTCTTCATAATCATTTATACCTCATCTCATTGGTATAAATTTATAAATACATCTCAACTCCATCTTAACATCAAGTAGTCTATAAAATGATCAAATCATCGATCCATAATGCAAATAACTCAATCAAATAGTAACATTATAAATGATTTCACCATATATGTATACATCTCATCTAGCACTAGGCTATCAATAAAATAATCATCTAAAGACGGTGAAGTCTAAAGCATCAGAACTCAAAGAAATCCCGGATTGGCTAAATCTTGGATTGCATGCCGAAGCTATGCTACGCGCGCTTCATCGTGACTGGTACTACTATTGGTACCATAGACATCGTGACAACTGGAGTCAAATAACATCGTGAATGACTATAGTCTATAACATCATAATGACTCCCAGTCACAAAGACCCTAGTTAATAACATCGTGATGATCGGAGTTGCAACTACATCATGATGACTCCAATCGAGTACTCATGGTCTGTAGTACTAGTAAACATCGTGAATGTGTCTCAACTTCTCGGATAGGAACCCAATAGGTGTTAACGCACATCCTATAACATACGTTCGCCTCTAATGGTTTACTAGCCGTTAGTTGGTACCACACTAGTAAAACATCGTAAACATCAAGAAAATATACTCGACCTTGTCTCATTGGCGAGTAAATACAATACTATGCTCGTCTCGTCTCATTGACGAATACTAGGGGCATCATTACTTGTCTCTTCTCATCGACAAGTAAAAACTATCATAATACATCTCAACATCATAAAATCATCATAAAGAAGCTTACCTTATCTCGTTGGGAAGTAAAAATAACATCTAGATGGTTATTTATAACCATAATTCCAAATAGGAATTTCTAGCTCATAATTCATCTCATTTAATCGACGATTAAGAAACACATCTTAAAATGGTGCTTCATCGAATATACTCCTAAATTGGAGTTCTCGGACCATATAATCTACCCAAAATTTAATAACATCTTAAATCATCTCAAATAGTTCATCGAAAAGGTTTCGATCGTGTAAGTCCGATATTAAGCGATAAAACAAATCCATGTGTCCCATACTACATGTTATACTTTACCATTTACTAATACATCTGAAATTCATAAAAATAAGTAATTTTACTTATAAAATAATTTTATTAGAGAAATAGAAAATTTTAAAACGATTTTGCGAAAATGATTATTAAAACCAATATTTGAAATTCCTTTATTATAGGAAATAAATCAATCTTTATTTAGATAAATAATTAAAAAATACTATATAATAATAATTTGAAATGTCCATGTATTTCAAAAATGTTTGATGAAAACCGTTCTCAAAAACAATGAAAACTAAGAGGGATATCTCAAAACCGATAACTTGAATTCATTACAAATTCAATTCAAATTTTACCCAAAATCAATTAAAATTCCATTTAAATTTGAATTTCAAATTCTCCAAATATAGCTAGCCTACTGGTAGGCATCATATCTCTCAAAATATCTCAAAAACATCATTAAAACCGAAGAGAATCAGAGCAAAAACGAGCAAATACAATCTAAGGTCAACGATTGTTGTTGTTGTCATTTTGCTCTCAGGAGAGCAATATACAACCATAATTATGACCCAGCAAGCTTCAAAATTGTAGAAAATACAATGAATAAATCATGTAGCACATGACTTAATCTTTCCGAAATATCCAAAATTACCAAATTTGGTTAAGAAACGAAGAAGTTACGGTCAAATTCGTTTCGGTTTCAAACATAGAGCAAATATTGATTTTGCTCTCGGGTTAGCAGTATAAAAATTAGATTTTGACATAGCTAACCTGAAAATTACAGAAAACTCAAAACATAAAAGTTGTACTAAATGATTTATTCTTTCCATAACATCTAAAATTATCAAAATCGGTTAAGAAACGAAAAAGTTATGGCCAATTTCGTTTCAGCTTCAAGGACAGAGCAATCATTGGTTTTGCTCTCAAGTTAGCAGCAGAAAAATTCGATTTTGGCATATCTAACTTCAAAACTATAGAAAACTCAAAACATGAAAGTTATAGCCAAAATCATAAGGTTTCCATAACATCGAAAATTTCTAAATTCTGATGGGCAACAAGAAAGTTATGATCAAATAACTTTCCAGGTGAATATATAAACACTCTTTGTCAATGACAGGATAGTCACAAAGATAAGGATTTTTCATCATATAAACTTAAAAAATACTCAAAACTCAAAACATCAAAGTTATAGCCTAAATCATAAGGTTTCCAGAACATTAAAATTTTCTAAATTCGGATAGGAAACAAGAAAGTTATGGCCAAAACAATGTGGCGACAGAAAACAACAAAGACGAAACATACCTTATTAATACGAAAATTCAACTCAAAACTTTGATGTTGGCTAGCATTTGTAAGCTTTTACACTTACCTTTTGATTTGCAGTGAATAAGCGAGGATTTTCAAGCAAGATTAAATCTTTAACAAAAAAATTGGAGCCTTAAACATCTGAAAATAGAAAAATACAGTACATGCAAAGAAGCAATTGATCAAAACAAAATTTGTAGAAATGCATTCTAGGGTTTATATAGATTCTAAGATAGATTAGATTGGAGATCATCTTTCTCTTATCTCTCTATTTAATTGATTTAATTCCTTAATTTGCAGAGACTTTGAGTGAAATTGATTTATAAGAAGGAAGGCATTGATTTTCTCTTTTTATGGAGGCCATTGATTAGAATATTGAAGTTTTTAGAAGAAAAGTGTTTAAATGAAAAAATAGTCAGAGAGAAATGAATGTATATCTCTTTAAGCATTCTAGAAATTGGGTTTGTGGACACAAAATAACCTTATAAGCCCAATTCTCACACATAACTTTTGCGTAAAATTTCCAAATCACATGAAATAAGTTGCATTGTTCATGTTTTAATAAATGAAACATGTTAGTGACATCAAATGTTTAATTTTCCAATTAAAATATTATTTTCGTCATATAATTTTTTTTAACAATATTTACCAATATTTCCGTTTTAGTGAAAAATCACTGTTTTCATCCATTTCAACCAAATAAAATTTATTTTTCAGTCTAATGAAGCGTATTAAAATGTTTTAATATTTTTATAACATTAATACATCATTCCAAGCCTAATTACACTTCTAAATTTTATTTTCTTCATATTATTCCTTTTATTTCACAATACAAGGCTACATTGAAATAAATTTTCAATATTTCCAATTAACTAAAATTTAAACCATCATAATTATTTATTTTCAATCCAAATCCACAAATAAAGTTTTTCAAACTTTATTTCATTCATTTGCACTTTTTTTTTTCAACCATCAAATATTGGAGCAGGCTTCAAATAAAATAATATGACTTATTTAAATTTCAATTCCCAAATTATATTCATCAAGATATTGTTTATATAAAATAAATAGTATAATCTCTCATTTTATTATCCAATTCATTTTTAAACATAATATTAAATTATAATTTGCATTACAATTTAATATTAACAATAATCTCCAAAATTTCGGGTGGTTGCAGACTCCTCCCCTTAGCAAAATTGCGTCCTTGCAATTTTTAGTGGAAAAGGTTGTAGGCAACACAAAAATTCAATCGATAAAGGATTAAAGACAAGCTTGAAACTCAAACCATTCATACTCTCAACATAGAATGGTAGATAGAAACAAGGAAAAATTCACTGGTTAATCCAATGGCCCATCAAATGCTAATATAGTGATTATCAAACCATCAAATTCTCCAAGTAACTCATAAGAATTTCGAAGATATCCCATCTTCGAATCAAAACTCAATATGATAATCAACAATTAATCAATCAAAAATGATTGATTTCACAAAACTCTATGAATAGAGTGGGGTTCAAATTCACTTAGATCCAAACTCTAAGCAATAAAGAAGATCATCAATAAGATTTTCGGCATAAATATATAGAAAGAACATCCTCACAACAGGGTAGACACAATAGACAATATTGATAAATCACAAGATGGCTTCTCACAAGGCCACCAACTCGAGCGAACGTGAAAAATGCACGTTGTTAATAATAGGTCAAAGATAGAATATACTCAAGAATAAGGATATAAGCTCGAATTATCTTTTAATCTAAGATATTTAGAATTTTGAAATCTCAACATCTTTTAAATTTAAAATCTCAATTTTCAATATTTGAGAATTTTCAAACTTTTTACTATACTACTTGGTAAGTTATTTAAAACTCAAAGTA
Source organism: Allium cepa (assembly GCA_030765085.1). Lineage (NCBI taxonomy): Eukaryota > Viridiplantae > Streptophyta > Magnoliopsida > Asparagales > Amaryllidaceae > Allium > Allium cepa. Next base: position 769,189,483 of record CM060939.1, on the reverse strand, counting down.
AAAGTCCAAGTTTCTTCTCTTACTTCAAAGTTAATTTCCAAAGAAATTTGTAAATCCATAATAATATTCCTCAAAATAAATTAAGGATTTAAATTCTCTTTACTCTTTTTATTAAACCACTTAAGTAGTTTAAAAACAATCTTCAAATTCTCTTAAACTCTTCTCTTAAAACATCCAATGTATACAATATAGATTCTAAAATCTCAAAATATACTTCCAATAAAGAAAACTCAAAAATAATCTCACTTATATTCTCATCTTTATAATTTAAAAATAAATAAATGGAATTGCCTCGTCATTTAATCTCTAGTAAATAAATATATCTGTTGGCTGCAAAGTTGATCGAACAATCAAAACTGCCTCGCCACTCTATTACTCGTCTCTAAAATTAATGACTGCAATTACCATTTGAAATAAATTTAATATTTAATATCAAAATATTATTTTCAAAATCTTAATTTTTAAACACAAACAATCGTGTCTGATTGACTCATTATAGCATTTAGGAGATTCCTATCGATAACGTTGATCGGGCATATCAACCAGAACTCTTAACTACTCGATGGACAACCCAACACTCTCAAATTATTTCTATAAAAGAAATACTACTAATGTAAATATATTCTCAAAATATTCTCTGATTTTTTATATATCTCAAAGCTCAAATTTCTCTTTAATACACATATTTATATAGCTTCAAAACTCAAACCAAAGAACATTAAGAGAATGCATCGAGATATTCCCAGAATACTCGATTCTCAGAATCATCAAAAGGAGATAAAGTGTTCGTCAATCTTACTGTCGTGAGCCACTCCCAAAAATTATCAAGATACATGATAAGCAAGAAATTCTTCTCGAAGGAGAAGAAATACACAATCCATGAGTCACTATTTCGAACGGAGTAATGCTAAAGGATAACATTGATTGAGTATCTAAAAAGAACACACAAACGAAGCAGAGTGATTACACAACTAAACTCGAACAATCTAGAAACTCACCTCATTCCTCAGTGGATATCGTCGTGGAAGGATAACCGAAGAGCTAAGAGCCAGGAATAAGGTTACTTCAGCACTCGATTGCCCAATTGGATGTCAATTCCAAATGGACTCAAAAAACTCAACAAAGTCACTATGACTGGAATTTGAGATAGATCATCATCATATCGATACTCAAGAGTGAAATCAAAAACTTTGGAATCATCATTAGCATTCCAAAGTGATAGAAATAATAAACCAATCAAATTAGGATGCTAAAATAAATATAGGATCCTATAACAACAAAAGGATCAGACTTTACATCAAATAAGTCAATCTACCGCAAATCAGATACATCTCAAGATGTTGAGTAATAAACAAATACTCACTAAAACAGCAACAAATAAAGGACTCAGAATGCTCATAACAAGCCAATTGTTGTGGATCCCTTCAATAGGATTCACAACTCTCAAAGGAATGCAACAAGAAATGCCCAAAGAAATCAATCACCTCCATCGGTACGAACTCACTCGTATTGACAAAAATAAGAATCTAATAATCCTAAATAAGATTTCATATAAGATAAGATGACATCAAACTCTATTATAGAAAACTACGGAATATAATATATCTATATTCCTAGACATATTCCACCTTAACAATCCCAAAACTCAAAAAAGAATCAAGGATCGATTCAAAAACAAGCTTGAATAAAGGATAATGATTCACCCATATTGTACTTCGATGTATCATGATGTATATACTGTTCTGTGTTTATTCTACTTTGTCCTGACCACGGCTCTGATACCAAGCTATAATGCCCCATCCCGAGACCCACCTTAGAAAAGAGAATTAACAAGTAATTCTATCTACTAAAGTGGAGAATGCAGCTGGATAAGGGCGACCCTATAATTTTGTCTTAAACATCTATTGAGTACGTCTATAAATGCAATTTAATTTTTTTCAACTCAAATGGATCGACATACCCAATAAATACTTAATCCAAAACTATAAGTGGCTATCGGATCTATCATAACATAATACAATAACTGAATGTAAATCACAACACAAAATTGTAATCAACATCATATATATACATATACACTGATACACGTGCAGTACAATACAATATGAATATAATAAAGGTGGTACATGACCACACCATATACATCAAACCAAATGTAAAAACATCAGAGTATGCGGAAGAAATAAACACTCAAGCGAAAGAAGAGCTGATATCCAACGTCGACTTCAAGCTAAATCCAATAGATGATACCTGAAACTACTCGGTCTGACTCGAGTAAAAGCACACGGGTCAGGCTAGCTTAAATCATCAGTTAAACAGAATAATCGATAAGGATAAGTAGGTGAAAGCGATGATATCCTTTTTCTTAAAGGATGTCATGCCCTAAAAAGGATTTCAACATCATAAGAAAGGGCAACATCTCTTCTTGGCAAGTAGAAGGGATAATGATGATAAAGTGATACAGAAGTGGCATAACTGACACTTAAGCGAATGGAACACAAAAGAGAAAATTTTTAAAGATAAGATTCAATAAACATTGCTTTCTCCACATATTATCGGCGGTATAAAGAAATATGGATAATGACTTCAAATGATTCAACTATCTTCTTAGAAGTGGTTGTCAATGTAAAAATACATACAAAGGTACATATCCTTCATACATAGAATAAAATGCATATGGATGTGCCTCATCTCATTGGCACATCCCTAGGATCATTCAAGGAAATATAAAACCCAATTATAAAAGAAGCATTATACTTATTCATACCTCATCTCATCGGTGTGAATATAGATACATCTCAAATGCATCACTAAAACTCATCATAAAAGATTCTTCATAATCATTTACACCTCATCTCATTGGTATAAATTAATAAATACATCTCAACTCCATCTTAACATCTATAAAATGATCAAATCATCGATCCATAATGCAAATAACTCAATCAAAGAGCAACATCATAAGTGATTTCACCATATATGATTACATCTCATCTAGCACTAGGCTATCAATATAATAATCATCTAAAGACGGTGAAGTCTAAAACATCAAAACTCAAAGAAATCCTAGATTCGCCAAATCCTTGATTGCATGCCGAAGCAATGCTAGGCGCGCTTCATCATGTACTACTATTTGGTATCATAAACATCGTGATGACTAGAGTCAAATAACATCGTGAACATCGTGAATGACTATAGTCTATAACATCATAATGACTCCCAATCACAAAGACCCGAGTTAATAACATCGTGATGATCGGAGTAGCAACTACATCATGATGACTCCAATCGAGCACTCGTGGTCTGTAGTACTAGTAAACATCGTAAATGTGTCTCAACTTCTCGGATAGGAACCCAATAGGTGTTAACGTATGTCCCAAACCATACGTTCGCCCTTAATTGTTTACTAGCCGTTAGTTGGTACCACACTAGTAAAACATCATAAACATCAAGATAATATGTCGGCCTCGTCTCATTGGCGAGTAAATACAATACTATGCTTGTCTCATCTCATTGACGAGTACTAGGGGCACTGTGACTTGTCTCTTCTCATCGACCAGTAAAAACTAGCATAATACATCTCAACATCGTGAAATCATCATAAAAAAGCTTACCCTTTCTCATTGGCAGGTAAAAATAACATCTAGATGGTTATTTATAACCATAATTCCAAATAGGAATCTCTAGCTCTTAATTCATCTCATTTCATTAGCGATTAAGAAACACTTCTTAAAATGGTCCTTTATCGAATATACCCCTAAATTGGAGTTCTCAGACCATATAATCTACCCAAAATTTAATAACATCTTAAATCATCTCAAATAGTTCATCGAAAGGTTTTCGATCGTGCAAGTCCGATATTAAGCGATAAATCAAATTCATGCGTCCCATACCACATGTTATACTTTACTGTTTAGTTGTCCTTCTTATACAGCCGAAATTCATAAAAATAAATAGTTTCATGTATAAAATAATTTTATTAGAGAAATATAAATTTAAAATGATTTTCTGAAAACGATTATTAAAACCAATATTTGAAATTCCTTTATTATAGGAATTAAATCAATCTTTATTTAGAAAAATAATTAAAAAATACTATGTAATAATAATTTGAAATGTCCATGTATTTCGAAAATGGTTTAGTGAAAACCGTTCTCGAAAGCAATGAAAACTAAGAGGGATATTTCAAAACCGATAACTTAAATTCAATACGAATTCAATTCTAATTTAACCCAAAATCAATTCATATTCCGTTTGAATTTGAATTTCAAATTCTCCGAATATAGCTAGCCTATTGGTGGGCATCATACCTCTCAAAATTTCTCAAAAGCATCATCAAAACCAAAGAGAATGAGTGCAAAAACAAGCTAATACAATCTAAGATCAACGATTGTTGTTGCTGTCATTTTGCTCTCAGGAGAGCAATATACAACCATAATTATGACCCAGAAAACTTCAAAATTATAGAAAATACAATGAATAAAACATGTAGCACATGATCTAAGCTTTCTGAATCATCCAAAATTATCAAATTTGGTTAAGAAAGGACAAAGTTATGGTCAAATTCGTTTCGATTTCAAACATAGAGCAAATATTGATTTTGCTCTTGGGTTAGCAGTGGAAAAATTAGATTTTGACATAGCTAACCGGAAAATTGCAGAAAGCTCAAAACATAAAAGTTGTAACACATGATTTATTCTTTCCAAAACATCTAAAATTATAAAAATCAGTTAAGAAAAAAAAAGTTATGGTCAATTTTGTTTTAGCTTCAAGGATAGATCAAATATTGGTTTTACTCTCGGATTAGCAGTAGAAAAATTAGATTTTGACATATCTAACTTCAAAATTACAGAAAACTAAAAGCATAAAAGTTATTTCCTAAATTATAAGGTTTCCACAACTTCAAAAATTTCTAAATTCCGATAGGTAACAAGAAAGTTATGATCAAATTACTATCCATGTGAATATATAAACACTCTCTGTCAATGACAGGATAGTCACAAAGATATGGATTTCTCACCATATAGACATCAAAAATTGTAACAACCTTCATTTTTATCGATTTTTTTAATATTTAAATACTTTATTTAAATATTTTGTCGATACTTGGAATTTAGTCCGAAAAGCTACTTTTTGCATACGGTCGAATTAGGACTCGGGACCACTCCCATTGAGTTTAAAATGCCGTTTGTGACCTTTTTGAGTATAAGCTTCGATAAGTTTGGAGCAAGTTGATTTTTGCTACTTTTTCACTTTGGGTTTGGGTTTGGGTTCAGCCCTATGTTTAACTTATTCGTGTGTCAAAAATTAATGGCTAGCTACCATGAGGTAGCTTCTCGTTCGTGTGATACATATGTTGGTGAGCTTTAATGCTCCCGTTCGTGTGATAGGCCTCCCCCTTTTTTTCTTTTGATTTCTAGATTTCGTGTGCCGAATTTTGGAATTTCTTCTTCACCTATTTTTGTGATTTCTATTGACATGATTTATCAATTTTTGTGCATAGGTGAATTCGTGTGTCATTGACTGGATTTCTTGAGATGATTTCTAGAATTTGTGTTTCACCAATTTTCGTGATTTCCATTGATAATTTTATCAATATTTGTGCATTGGTGAATTTGTGTGTCATTGACTTTTGTGAATTGACATTGATATAATCGTCAATATTTATGGTTTGGTGAACGAAATATGGAGTACGACATTTCCTTTGATTCTTGTGTAGATTTGGTAATATTGATTAATCTCTTGCTGATTTTCAATTACTTATATATATCACAGCTTGGCATTGTGATTATTATGTGTTTAGTCATATCCCTTATTCTATATCGTTTCATCTGATATTTAATAGTTAGACTGATCCGTTTATTATGTTCTTATTAAATAATACTCGGGTCATACCGAGATGTTACAGGTGCTTCTGCTTGACTTTACATCCGAGATTACCTCCTTGACTTTTGGTTAACTACTTAGATTAGTAGTTTTTGTTGTATACATTTGAGATATAGACTCCATAATGTGTACTTATTCTTTTGTGTCGTTCGTGTAACTATTCTTTTTTGATATTGTGGATCTTTTTAGACCACTATTCTGATGTACACTTCCTAGTGTAATATTCATATCTATTTCCGCCTTTGTGATATGAATTATCTGTGACTGATTTGTGTTATGCTTATTTCTATATTTGTTTCCGAAGATTATTGTAGCCACTGTGTAGTAGCTTTGTGTTTGTATCGGTATGTCGGATTTCCTCTTGAAACTAAATGCATGTTATACTATCTGACATATCGGTGCTTGCGCAAAGCAATTACACGGATGGTCGCTCCTCAACAGCCTTATTCTCCGTGCTAGTTGACAGCATTACACCGTAGTGTTCTTGGCTAGCGTGGGTTTAGAGGTGGGGCATCACAAAAATACTCAAAGCTAAAAACATAAAAGTTATAGTCTAAATCATAAGGTTTTCAGAACTTCAAAAATTTCTAAATTCTGATAGGTAACAAGAAAGTTACGGCTATAACAATATGGCGACAGAAAACAGAAAATAACAAAGACGAAACATAACCTTATTAATATGAAAATTCAACTCAAAACTTTGATTTTGGCTAGCATTTGTAAGCTTTTAAACTTACCTTTTGATTTTCCGTGAATAAGTGAGGATTTGCAAACAAGATTGAACCTTTAACACAAAATCGGAGCCCTAAACATCTGAAAATAGAAAAATACTGTACATATGCAAAGAAGCAATTAACCAAAACAAAATTTATAGAAACGCATTCTAGGGTTTACATAGATTCTAAGATAGATTGGATTGGAGATTACCTTTCTCTTATCTCTCTATTTGATTGATTTAATTCCTTAGTTTGCAGAGATTTTGAGTGAAACTGATTTATAAGAAGGAAGGCATTAATTTTCTCCTTTATGGAGGCCATTGATTAGAATATTGAAGTTCTTAGAAGAAAAGTGTTTAAATGAAAAAAAAGTCAGAGAGAAATGATTGTATATCTCTTTGAACATTCTATAAATTGGTTTTGTGGACACAAAATAACCCTATAAGCCCAATTCTCACACTTAGAACATATTTAGAGTAAATATGCATATGTGTTTTAGTAATTTACACATAACTTTTGCATAAAATTTCCAAATCACATGAAATAAGTTGCATTGTTCATGTTTAATAAAGGTAACATGTTGGTGACATCAAATTTTTAATTTCCAATTCAAATATTATTTTTCCCGTATAATTTTTTAACAATATTTACCAATATTTCCATTTTAGTGAAAAATCACTGTTTTCATCCATTTCAACCAAATATAATTTATTTTTAAGTCTAATGAAGTGAATTAAAATGTTTTAACATTTTTATAACATTAACACATCATTCAAGCCTAATTACACTTCTAAATTTTACTTTCTTCATATTATTCCTTTTATTTCACAATAGAAGGCTAACATTGGAATAAATTTCCAATATTACTAATTAACTAAAATTAAACCATCACAATTATTTATTTTCAATCCAAATCCACAAATAAAGTTTTTCAAACTTTATTTCATTCGTTTACACTTTTTTTTCAACCATCAAATGTTGAAACAGGCTTCAAATAAAATAATATGACTTATTTAAATTTCAAATCCCAAATTATATTCATCAAGATATTGCTTATATAAAATAAATAATATAATCCCTCATTTTATTTTCCAATTCATTTTTAAACACAATATTAAATTATAATTTGCATTACAATTTAATATTAACAGTAATCTCCGAAATCCCGGGTTGTTACAGTTACCGATTTGTGGTATTGGATCTATCCGATTTTGTATGCATGATTGTGTGATTAGAGAAGTCTCTAGAATGAGACATGTACCCACTTGTTCGCATAATCTTATTTCTCTCGGTCAGTCGGATCGCCATCGTTGCACTTATGAGACTCAAGGTGGAGTTTCGAGAGTGAAGAAAGGTGGTCGTGTAAGGATGAGAAGTGTATTGGAAGAAGAAAACCTTCATAGCTTGGTTGGTCATGTAGTCGACAATGGAAAGCGAGTGATGGTTGAAGGACCTAGTCCACGGCAAGGGGGTGAGGTTAATGTTGTTACTGCTTATGATTTTAGCATTGAGGAACATATTTTAGACAGGGGTTTTCATGTTGATGATGCTCGAGGGATCGATAGTGATCAGGTAGTGAGCTCAGATGGAGTGATAGACGGGTGTCGAATTGCAAAATCCACAAAGACAAGACGAAGATCTTTGTGATATTACAAACGTTTTTGAGACCGGATTTGTGTGGTGCACCTCATGTGGAAGATGCATCACTTGCAGACAGTGGTTAAGGTTTGTAATTTAGTGTGGTTGAGATATGGGGATTTGTGACAGATCTAGATATGACATGCTTGATATGTTGGAGATATGTGATTTTGCATCAAGATGGAGTGTTAAATTTTAGTGATACAAAATCACGAATAGAGGGAAATAGATATGCAAAAGAAAGAAAGAGAAGATTTTGTTTCCTCTAATTAATAGGCATAGCTGAGTATGTTTATTTCTCTCTCTAATTGGCTAATCAAATTATTTTTTGCCATCCAATGTTAAATTGGGCATTAAGTAATTGATTATATAAATAGGGATTAGAAGACAGGGTAAAAGTGATGGTGGAAAATCTATTTGCTAATTTTCTGTTCTTCATCTTTGTTCTTTTTCTCCAACAATTTTAGCCATATAGATATTTGCTCTCTTTCTCAATTTAGTTATTGATTCAATGGTATTTTGTTTACTTTAGCTTTGTTTTATTAACTGTAAACAAAATTTTGGAGAATCAATAAAGTGGGTGGTTGGGTGGAATATTTTGTGTTATTGCATTTTGATTTCAATTCCGTCTTGTTTTCGATCCAAGTTATCTCTTTGTGATTTGTGTGACAAAGATCCGTTGATAAAAGCGTTCGCAAAGCTCTACTATTTCATAACACATAGCTATTGCAAATGAATACGGGAAGAGAGGATCTCGTTGTTTGAGACTTCTGTTGCAATTAATGAACCCATGTGGAGACCCATTGATCGGTGCAGAATTGGTAATTGACGATATACTTATATAAATCAGATTTTTTAAAAATCTATCAATGTTAGCTTGTGACAGATTAGTTCTCTGCTAACATTACCATATTCTTTTTGCAAATCCTCTTTGAGGCATAGGTTGTTAGAACCTTTCCCAATGAAAGTTCTAACCATTTTGTAAAGTAGAAAATTTTGCGCTTATGTTTCTTCCTGGAATGCATTTTTATTATAAGAAACCAACTCATTCAAATACTCTTTAATTCTATTTCAAATGACATTTGAAATTATTTTATAAAATTACGTTGCAATATGAAATAGGCCTATAATCTTATATGGACAGAGAATTTTCTCTTTTTGGCACAAGACTACTGAAAGTATTATTTATTTCATTGGTAGACTGACCATTGTAAAACATTCCTTTGATTACTGTGGTCACCTCTCCTTTTATCATATCCCAATGGTTTTTATAGAATTTTGCCCCAAATCAATCAGGTCCTATGCCACTATTTTGATAAATCTGGAATGTTATTGGTTTAATTTCTTTATCGGTAATACCAACCTCCAATTTAACTCTTTCTTGGTCAATTAGATTTTTTTGCATAAAATTTGAGGAAAGCTAAAATTAATGCTTTAAGAATTGTATAAATTAGCAAATAGTCCACCGCACTAGCTTGAAGTTAGTTGTTATTGGTTAAGCGATTACTAATTTACCATGATTCTATAATACCTGCTTATATCTTTTTCTAGTTTTATAGTAGTCATATGTAAATAGAAAATTATAGAGCATCGATTACTATTAACCTGTCTTTTGGCAAGGTCGTAGAATGACGGAATTAACTACATCGACTACTCGTTCGTCGAGACTGGAATACGCTGGGTTTGAGTCAGCTGGATGGATAGACAGTCAGTCCTGGATAGTTCGATGTATATGGCTCGGCCTAGGTGGTTCAGCAGGTGCCGCTCGGCCAAGGGTGAAAGATCGTGCATGGCTAGGCTTAGATGGGTCGGCCAAGATAGTTCGGTTGGGCCTGGTTAGGCTTTGGTAGTTTGGCCTCGATGGGATCAGCAATGGAATGGGTCTATCGTATAGGGTCGGTCCAAGGGAGTAGGTCGGCATCGTCACAAGATTGGGTCGGCAGCATGAGTGGTTCGACATCGTGAGTGGGTCAGCATTTTGAGTGGACCAGCATGTTGAAGTGGCTCGGCAGGATGGTGTGGCTCTGTAGGATGGAGTGGATCGGCATGTTTACTGCTTCGAGTCCCAGCTTCATTTACTTCGAGTCATAGGCAGGCATACTTCGAGTCGTAGGTAGACAATATCAGGTCGGCATATTCTGAACTCAGGGTCGGTCGTGGTGTTGAGTCTGGATCAGCTATGGTCTTGGTGGGCTCGGACTACTCTGGAAGCCCAGTAAGTCGGGTTTTGCTTATAAATACAGCATATGGGGCTTTAGGAAAGGGATCTCTCCATTCTGCTTCCCTATTAAGGCTATTCTTCCATTGTTGCTTTAAAAACTCTGGACTTTAACTGTAATTGATCCGGATATCAACAGAAAGGAAATTTCTGGAGTGGACATAGGCCAGAGTTAGCCGAACCACTATAAATCCCGTTTTATTACTACTTTCTTTTTATTTTTTATTGTTCTTCACATTCATACTCTTTAAATACATTCTATCTGTCATATGTTGCGGTGATTTGGTGATTTCATCTGGATTTGAATGTTAGTGATCAATTTTGAAGCAAACAATTACCTTGATTTAACCATTTAACTTTTGATTTTTGTTGATTTTAATGGCATGAATTCTAAAAGGCTATCTTTCAACTCATTGACAATTTAGAGTCTGAAGGGTTTATTCTCCTCCCTTATCTTTTCAATTAGGCACTGTAGACTATCTCTACTTTTACTCCACTCTTTTAAGTCCTTTTAAGCTTGTTTCGGTTTGCTCAAAAATTTAAATGTGGATTACCAGTTGTAGGATGTAGCCATGCATTAGATATGACATTCTGCTTTTATTTTCATTTTCAGTATTGCATAATAACCGCCAGTCAAATCTAAAGCACTTTACAACTACTTTTGCATGTTCTGAATCAAGTATATGTTCAAGTAATACAATGATAGAAGATTTTAGTCTATTTTATGTTCTCTTTAACTACATGTTTCCTTGTTTAATAGTTTAATATCATAATGTTCCATATAAGGAACAACATTTATTGATTCTCATATGATGTACCCTCATTTTCTACAATGGTAGAGCTGACTTACTCTTTTTTGACTTTCTTGCTTTAGTTTTGATTTGAGTCACTAAGTTAAACCATGTGGGATTTTCAATTACTTCATATGGCACCATGGACTTGAATTCAAATGGGTTTTCATCCATGGTATTAGGTTCCAGCCAGAACTATGAGATTTCGACCATCTCGACTCAGTTTGGGCCGAAGATAGGATGGGTTAGGTCAAAATTTCGTCATGTTGCTCGTCCAAAAAAAATCAAAATAATTTCAAATTTTTTGCAATTGCTGCCTTAATTATAAAAAAGGTAAACAACACCAAAAATAAAAGGAGAATCGAATTTAATAAAAAAACTGACCTCGGAATCGAATTCGACTTCGACCATTCGAGCATATTCCTGAGCTTCGACTGCGACTACGTGCAATGAGAAGTTTGCCTTTGACCTTCGACTTTGAGCTCGATATTGTTTATCTTTCTTTTTGCCATCTTCTCATGATTTTTTTTGGCTGAGATAATTTGACTAATTGATTGAGGTAAGGTTAGTATTGGTTAGGGTTTAGATGAGTTGAATGATAATGAGCTTAGGGATTTTAATTTAGGCCTTTATATTTAAAAGAAAATGGACAATGTGCTAGCTAATTTATATTAGGGTAAACTTATTTTTAATTTAGGGTTATTTAGGAAAAATTAAAGGTTTACCCATGTTTATTTAATAGTGTTGTATATTATATTATTATATTTGCAATTTTTATCATTATTTTTCATTAATATACAAAAATATGATATCAGGACCGAAACCGAAACAAAAACATAAATTTTCGAAATTGATCGAAACTTATAAAATTTCAAATGAACTAAACTGGGTTCTCGAACCTTGGTTTCATTTATTCTCGATCGTCTTGTGATCCTAACTGATGTGGCGGGAACATTTTTATCGAATTTTCCTTCATCTGATACATTTTTCATGCTTTCTGCATTATTGTAAACAACAATGTTTATTATATATTCATCAGTGTGTCATTGTCTGTAGGTGTAGAAATTTGAGCATGTTGGATGTTTATGCTATCTGGAGTTTCAGTTGTGGAAACTTGTCTCAGAGATTCTGAAAAATAGTTGCACAGAGAAACCTTCTACGGCTTCCACTTATATACTACAACTTTCCAAATAATAGCATCATTTTGATCTAACATTGGTACTGTTTTGGAAAAATAAAAATTCGACTCCACTTCTCAATTAAAATTCACGCATACTAAATTCTTTTCATTCCAATGATGGCGAAATTCTTATCATTCCATGAGTAATTTGGTCAAGTTTAATTGGCTTCCCACTTAGCGACGCTTTCCTTCCTATCCCCTTATCCGTCTAAAGTTCTATGTCCAAATTGTAAAATCATATGCATAAAGGAGTAGACTAAGAAAAATCTTTGGTTAGTCTCATCCAGGTCACCATTTGTTCCATGATCAACTTCTTATCACAAAAGTATGGTTCATTTGCAAGAATCCTTTCACAATCGTCTTGCTTATCGAACTTTAAGATATAAAAACCACTACTTTTGTAATAAATTTTAAATTTCGCTTTCGGTTTCCTCACGTTATTAGTATAAGTTTTGAAATAGTGATAATATGGTTTAGAATCCATAACACAGAATAATGGAATGCCTAGGCAGTGTTCGGTTTAAAAACGAATTTTGTTTTTTTTCGATTTTCGATACGTACATCAAATATGAAAAGATTGGAGGAAAAAGGAAGGGATGAAAGAAAGTCGAAGGTGAGGACAGAAGGGATAGAAGCACAATGGAAAAATGGATTATTTATCGTGCTTGTGTTATTTTTGAAAACACGGAAAATAAAAAAAAAGTTGTTTTCAATTTTATATGTTAACTTCGTTTTCTAAATTGCCAGTTTTCGAAAATATACATGCATGATATGCGTTTTTGTATAGATGAAAACTCAAAACCAAATATAACAAACCAAACACTACCTTATGTTTTTCTCCAGTTGAGTTACAAATTTGAGAAGGCATTTTAGCAAATCTCAAGTTATTGATTTCACAAGGAGATAGTAGGGATGGGTGTACAAGTAGAAATCTCATTCTTTGCCACTATATTGCTACAAGTTTTAAGGTTTTTTTTTTCGTTAGCACCGTTGAAGACATCAGATCTCCTTTGAGGGCGAGAAGTTTTCTGTTCAGAATTCAGGTTTGGAAAATTTCAATTACAAGTTACATCACGATACTAATTGTTGTACCTTCCAGAATAAGGTGTGCATTTTTTCACGACTGCAGGACTTTTTGTTTTGACGAGTAGATAAAATAGTATAATCGTACAACCGTGGTGAAACCGACGTTTGATTTTAAAATTCGAAAAAAAAAATGTTTGTTATAATTTTTCGTTAACTTAAAACAAATTCCAAAATGATAGTATGTTGAATAAAAATGCTAATTGCATTATTCAAAATAAAATAAAAATAAAAATACTAGATGACAATGATGCAGCAAAACAATATTATGCAATTAAATACACATTTTCTTCAAAATATACCTCTACTTCGGCACTTGATGTGAACTCATGTATATTGGTAATGCAATATTTTTGTGGGCATATAAATAAAATCACTATAACATCATTATTGTTCATTTAGAAAGCCCATTATGTGTAATATTACATATATTCCGACATTTACATATATTGAAAAGTATATTGGTTTACATGAAAGCAAAAGGTAATTCATATCTAAGATTCAGCAAATACTGAATGCTAACAACTAAAGAAATTAAACATTAACGTAAGAACTTTCTGGTTGAATTACTATATACATAATAAATACAGAAATATCATAAATTTATAAAAAAAAATTACGGTGCATTTACCTGGGTAAAATTCTATCCAACAATTCTCCACCTTCGCACATTATAAGTACGGTAAGAAGAGCTACAAAATTGAGGGAAAGAAGACTTTGTATGAAATAAATCAATAGTAATTAGCAGTCAGCATCTAATGCAAGCTAATTTAATAACATGAACGGTAAGTAAGCTGCTGATGTTTGTATGAGTATCAGTTCCATTAAACAGAATAATAGATTAATAGAAAGTATCCAAATGACTAGATGGCAGTGACCATAAAGATGAACAAATACTCCATAATTTTGTAGACATTTATAGAATCCACACGTACATCACAAAATTTGACTAAGCTTTTATGCCCAGAGAGAGCTTTTGATATTTTGACCTCCCTACGAGCGTCCTCTATTGCTAGCAATTTCAGCTAATCAATGTTTATCATTAAAAGCAGTTTGGTTATTTATTTATAAATGATGGTGGTGAACATATCAATGATAATACCTGTTATAGCTAACCATGCATGCAAATAAAAGTATTGCCCAGTATGTTTATCCATGTAACTTTCGATAGTAAAGTAACCTAATAAGCTTTCAGCATAGAGCAACTACTTATTCCATAATCTGTGTTTCAGTATTACACGATTTGCAGCTATTTGGGTATGTTATATGATGATGATTTTTTCTTTTTCTATTAATCTTTGTTGTAAGATAGACTAGTAATTAATATGCACCGTTGATGCCTCCATGCAAGTTTAGTTATGCAAAATTATATCACTAGGTGTACAATAATTACAGTTACAAACGATTTCATGTAAAATGTAATGGTTTGTCTAGTAGGAACTATGAGTACTTACTATGGGAGCATATGTGGATGATATTTCAACTTTCAAGTAGACCGTGCTTATTTTCCAGTGACAAGACAAGTTAAGTGAAATTTTTAACATGAGATGGGCAGTAATTAATGGCATACCTGAAGAAGTAGCAACGATAATTGGAGTTGAGGAAAACAGTACAGGCTCTATGGAGCAGATTCTCTGATTCAATTTTTTCCATCAAATGAACTATCAAATTATTAAAAGAGCCCATAGATAAATTTGAAAAGAAAAAAAAGAGGCGTCATTTTAAAAAAGGTAGATAATAAACATGTTGGACATTTAAATAATTTTATCGAAGTCATGTCCAATATTGTACAAAATATTATATAATCATGTACAACAGAAGTGATTTTTGTTTTGCTTTTTGCATATATTATAAAAAAAACAAGTTATTCTAAGCATGCATCCAACTCATCAGGAGAAATAACGGATAATCATATTGTAGATATAAACGTAAAAATGGGGCAAGTAGCCGATTACATTGTCAAAATTTGCAAAACTACTATGTATAATTCATCACAAGAGAAATAACATTTTTACCTCTCATTAAAGCTCCATAAACCCAAATCATTGGTAAGCATAATTTACGAAGTTAAAAGATTCGCAATAATGGCTCAGGAAATTTATGTCATCACAAGAAGACGTTTCAAACACAAAATTACATCTTTTGTGTGTGGTTTTCTATGTGAACTAACAGAGAAATTTAAATTGGTGATTCAATACTTACGTTAGAATACACTTGTAATTCATAATGAATCCAAAATTATGTCATGAAGTCTACTAACTATACCTGCACATTAATTAAGTGAAGCTTTGTGCAAAGTTATAAGATATGATGTTGGAGACTTCACATAAAAAAGATTATATGTTGCACAACCAAAGACAGCCAACATAGATATTTTGAAAAACAAAAAAATAACTCTCGTGATATTCATTGCGGTCTCATCGCAGAAACTTGTTACACATTTAGGCAAAACGAACTCATAAAATGATTAGCTGGAAGGCTAAACTTACTACACATTTTGTCAGCTGAAAATAATAATAATAATAAGAAAGCCTAAAAGCCTGCTTTCCTACAAAAAGTAATTTTTTTTACCTATGAAACATGTATGTGTTAGCAAAACTACACATCAGTGGTTATCAAAAAAAATTGCACTGAATGCATAATCAGCACATTTGCCAACTAAATTTTCAGCATAGGGGTGCATGAAAAATAGTTAGTTCTTGGTAAAACACAATAAGAAAGTCGCTAAATATTTTACAATCAAAAAATTCATATGGAGCTGTTGTTTGAGTTTTTACCATGAATTGGCTGAAAGGCATCTACTTCTGAACTCTAAAACTGTGAACTTTGTTATGGTCAGCTAAATCAAAATATACCTCATCCCTTTTTGGTCGACTAAATCTACATCTCGAGCAAGCTTGAAGAATTTACCTCAAAAAAGGAAGAAACAGAAAGTTAAATTTGATAGTCAACTTGGTCATAGGAAAAATGGATAAATCATATGAAAAACCTTTATGATGGAATAATGATGTGATACATCTTGGCAAAGACGGAGAAACGTTGGTTGTTCATTCAATTGAGGACGATGATCAAAGACGGAGACGAGTGTCGAAGATGAAGAGATGGTGAGGAGGTCGTTGCGATTAGTCCTATCAAAATTTGACTCATTCCATTTCAACGTCCATTTACCTTAGTTATAAATGGGTCGCGTCAACCCATTTATGAATATCATAAAATGGGTTATGGGTTGGGTTGACTCAATTTTAAAAGGGTTATAAATGGATAACTCATTTACTCATTTATTAAAATATTAAATTTTGATATAAATTTGAAAAACAAAAATCTTGAACATACATTATAATTTTTCATGCAGACTGACAGTTGTACTTAGAAAATAACAGGCTACCGCATTTCCATAATTGAATTCCACGTAGTGCAGAAGCCGCTATTTTTTTTTCGACTGCAATAACTTCTTTGTTCTAACTCGGAATCAAGCGAGACTTCGACCGATCAACTCCATCCTAAATTACGGACAGTATGGAACACGCGAATATTTCATCATGTGAACACACACCGTAGTTCTCCAAGTGGACTGACAGTTGTACTTAGAAAATAACAGGCTACCACATCCCTATTTTTGAACTCCGCCTAGTGCAGAAACCGCTATATTTTTTGTTCAGACTGCAATGAATCCTTCGTTCTAACTCGGAATTAAGAGAGACTTCGACCGATTAACTTTCCTTTAAATGACGGGCAGTATGAAACACTCAGATACTTTATCGTATGAACGCATACTGTAGTTCTCCAAGGAGACTGACAGTTGTACTTCTAAAATACCAGGCTACCACATCTGCATAATGAACTCCGCATAGTGTAGAAGCCGCTATTTTTTTGTTCAGACTGCAATAACTCCTTTTGTAACGACCCGCCGCTCTGACCGCCTCTAGTCGGTAATTAAACCAACTAGAAACGTTCAAAATGACGAATTGTTAGTCAGTTTATAAAGTTTAAACAGAATCAGCCACAGAATCACAGAATAATCATAATATTATTCATAATTGAATTTTTCTTACATACATATATCAGAGTTTGTACAATGCATTAAATTTTTATATACAGCGGAATATATCTTTTATTAAATACAAGAAAAATTTTACTGAAAACTTTAGTAGAGTGCTTTTAATCCCCCTCTCTCTAACTTCGCGGCCTGAAAATCTTCAAGCTGTAAAAATACTCGGTCTGACCCAAGTATTATATTCAAAAGAAAATAATACACAGGTCAGTCTAATTCAAACTCAGTTATTTGTGCATAGAGGCAATAATAATCAACAATTAGATGACAGTCAAATATAATTTACCTATCCGATCCTTTAACAAGAAATCGGATAACGGTAAATATAACACTTAACAGTGTTAAACAACAATTCAATAGATTCAGATTATCAATGAGATAGATGAAGAGATTATTGATGAAGATAATTTTAGAAAACAATCAAAATTTGCCTAAACGGCAAATAACAACAAAATCATCAAAATCGATTCAAATTTTATTGAATTGGCAACTTAAAATATTTTCATCAAAAAGAAAACATCAATTTAAAACATTAAATTTGGTAGGGCTGCAGTACACACACGTGCGTACGGCCTCGCCACATTTAAAATGTCAACTCCGTGGCTGCAGTTCGCGCTTGCGTGCACTGCCTCGCCACTACCGTAATGAAATATGCAAAAGATCATAAATCAAAACAAAATAGTATGTCGCTAAAATTATCACCGTGTGGCTGCAATACACTCGTGTACATCTGTACCCGTGTGCACTGCCTCGCCAACTCGTGTGCACAGTCGAGTCAAAAGACAAGCTGGATTCAACATGCAATATCAACACCAACAGTGAAACAAGTACTGTACACATGAATGCTATGGTCTCAACTTAACTGCAGCACCAAAGTGCAAAGTCTCAAGTGTCCAAGAGCACCAGAACCAAATACACATTCAAATGCACAAGTCAACAAAGCAAATGATAGCAGTGAACATGTATGATAAACCAACTACACTACTCAAAGTACACCGTGGCCAGAAAACATGAAAAAGGGTACAACTCAAGTCTGGTAATAATCATCACAATCAAGTGCAGTGAAGTACACAGTGAACCAAGACATGTACATATAGAGAACTACATGATGACCAGACCAGAGCCAAATATATTCACAAATAGGCATATGAATGAATCACTAAAAAAAAATAACAATTCAAAATGTGGATACTGTTTTTAATATACATATATATACATACATACACACACACATATACTTGTTAAATTTGTTTATAAAAAGGGAATTTGCATTGAAATAGAAATTTAATTTGGAAACTAATATATATATTAATATGAACTCTCTTTTAAAAAATTTGTTTGTATTCAAATCACATATTTATATATATATACATATATATATATATTAGATAGAATTTTATATAATGCTTGAAATTCCAAATCACATAGAAACAAAACAATAAAACATTAAACGATGAACTTGTATACCCCATAAAAATGAAACCAAAAGAATTCATAGAGATAACAAACAGCCTGTTCAAATCAAAACGACAGGCGAAACATGGTCATGCCAAAAAAAATCTAAGGCAAAGGCAATGATGGCAGCCAATCAAATAAAACTACAGGGACGTGCAAATCAAAGAAATGAACACATAAAGGACGGGCTGCTAGTAACAGTGAGTACTAAGACAAGCAATAATCTATTTACAAGCTTTCTTTTGGAGACCACCCTACACTTATTTACTAAAACATGACTATATATATAACGTAAGTAATAGGTTTAGTACTGCAATTGAGTGAAATCTTTTAACTTTACACTATCTGTACAACATATATGCAAGTTTAATATGTGAATGCAAAGACAAGTTCACTTTTCCAAATGCAAAAAGGTGTCAGGCTTTATTATATAAGCATGAGTATGGTAAAGAATAGTATGCTATACACAGGAGATGCATATATATATATATATATATATATATATATATATATACAATACATCACATTTATCTCCTAGAGCTGCAAACACAAGTCCATGAAGCACAAGTACCAGACTTACTGACACAATAACAATTATGGATCTACTCATAGCTTTAATTACTGAAGTGTGTCACAGAGTTAAACAACAAAAATCAAAGCCCAAAAACTGTCTATTTGGGGAGATGTGGATATATTTATACTGATCTTTGCTTATGATTGTTTAAAACAGAGTCATAAATCCTGTAACCATTCATGCATACAAATTTTTTTTTCGCACATATATTTATATAAACAGGCAAGATTATCGTCCATGCAACCACATTTCTTCATGAATCAATCACCAACATCAAGCTATAATAGGATAAGTTTGCTTACAAACAAAAATAAACAGATTCAGAGAGGAGAATGCTCACGAGATACTGAGCAGCTCAAAACCAAAAAAAACGAGTTAATTAAGTAACACGAAAATATAAGAATTCGAGCAAAGTCCAAGTCAAGAAGAAACAAAACCAAGAAAACCCAAATTCGAACCCAGACAAATAAAAACATCAACATCAAAATAGATTCGAACGATTTGAGGATGAAGTAGATGTGAGTGATAGTTCACTCACCTTGAAATCGAAGAACCTAACGTCCAAATTGCAGCCGATCTACACACGAATAACTAATTGATTGATCAAATAGGTGCAGCTTCGAAAGCCCCAATTTTTCGAACAAAGGAGAAGACGTATGAGGCCGCTACCATTTTTCTTTCGTTTCTCTTTTTTTTTTTTTTGATGATTTAAAAGAGATTTCGGCCATGCTTTTGAAGTGGAGGTGCGTGATGGAAGGCACGAATTTGGGCGTGTTTTTAGGGATACTAGATCGTGGGTTATGGCGTGTTTACCGCTGAGGTAAGTAAGGTAGTGTATACCTATTTTTTTTTTTATTTACTTTATATATTTTTTTTTTAATTTAAATTCAATTAGTTTTGTTTTAAAATCATCTTGTTAAAATTATATTGTTAAAAAAATTTAACTAGTTTATTCTTTATTTATCTTATTATATTTTCATTCTTATTTTAAATCCAACTATTTTTCTAAATCATTAATTCAAATTTAAAATATAAGTTAAATATTAAATTTCAACTTCAAAGTAAAAATTCAAATTTGTATTCAACTTTTTAAATAGATTAAATTCTAAATTTTAATCACCAATTCATTCTAATAATTTGAAATTTAAGTCAAATTATCATTTAAATATTTAAAATAAATTAAATATTTACAAATTTAATTGTTCAAAATTTAGGACTGTTACAGTCTCCCCTACTTAAAAGAATTTCGTCCCGAAATTATAAGTTAGGAAAAACGATTGCTAAAATCTCACCGATATTTTATATCCTACATAATTTCACCAAGTTTCAAACTCATAAATAAATATAGTATTCATTCCATTTATTTCACTTTACTAGTTTTGTTTATCGATTTCAATAATCAAGACACAAAAGTCTTTTACTAAATTTTTGATTTACAAAACTCAGATTTTTAAACTTGAAATCTTTCATGCTAAATATTTGCATAATATATCTTATCCAAAACTGTGGACTTTCAAGATATTCAAAAAGATCTTCTTCCTTAATTCATTAAGTTAGAATTATGTAATTCTAATTTCAAATTATTGATTTTCTATTCTAAGTTTTGAAAATACTTGATAACTCAAAGTTTAACAAGTCTATCGTCGTTCTCACAGACTTTAGGCATACGCTGGCCAGGCGCAAGACTAAAAATCTCCAAGTACTAAACATACTTGCTTCAACTCCCAGTGAAAATACTTTTAAAAATTCTTTTAAAAATTCCTTTAAAAATGGATATGGAAAGTCCGTTCCCCCATGGATCACAGTCACCCGGCGGTTCCGCTACTATCTCAGTAGAATCGCTTGTAACTTAGATTTCTCATCACTCCTGAATTTCGCCATGGTTGTCGCCTTAGATCGCGGTCCACACGGCGGTTCCGCTACTATCTCAGTAGAATCGCTTGTAACTTAGATTTCTCATCACTCCTGAATTTCGCCATGGTTGTCGCCTTAGATCGCGGTCCACACGGCGGTTACGCTACTATCTCAGTAGAATCGCTCGTAGCCTTAGGCATCACGCCCCTCGAATTACGCTTCGGTTCCCAGATCGCAGTTTACTCGGCGGTTGCGCCACTATCTCAATGGAATCGCTTGTAACTTTAGGTATCACACCCCTCGAATTACGCCAGCATCAATCACATAATCCCAACACAATGGGATAATCCCAACACAATGGGATATCAAATCAGTCCCATTGGACATTCCACTAAGGGAATTCTACGTAGCTACGATTTACACTGGACACTCCACCGAGTTCCAATCACCTTCACACATAATAAATTGGAAGGTACATTTCCATATCCTCAGTTTTTAGAAAACATATGTCATATACATATAGTACTTCATTCACATTTCGTACTTATCATATCTATGTAACCCTACACCGGATTTTCATAATAATGATTTTTCTAAACTGATAGTTTTCGATTATATTCACATATATAAGTTACGAAAACTCAATTCACATTCACAACAAATAGAGGATTCAAAATTTTCTATCACGTTTAAAATTTTCCTCTCAATCGATTTGAAAATTTAAGGTTATCTCTAACCTAATTCACATTCACAATCCAACTCATTATCGATTTCACATTCGATTTGGATTTCACGTTACATCGTCAATTCTCAACACATAATTGATGTCTATCGATATATAACCTCTAAGCTCGTACGTCTCAGAGAAGGGTGTTAAGCTAAAAGAATAAATTCTCCGCCACCACAGATATATATTTAATAGAGATCAAATGATATGTCATCAATTCACAACATTAGACATACAATCCCAATCGATTATCCAAAATTCAAAGCTGAACTTATATTGTTTTTGGTGTCAAAGTTAAACTCAATTTAACTCAAAATTCAATCTTTGAAAAATTTCCAAGTTGAACTAATTGTTCACATTTCTCAAAATAATATCTTTAACAAGATATATAATTTTCACACTTAATCATTTGAAACTAATTTCAAATATTCATTTCTCAATTTATCTTTAAAAGATAAAATTTCAAACTTTTCATTTCACATTGGAAAATATTTCCATACTTATTCAAAAATAAGTAATTCACAAATTCTTTCATTTTCAACACTTTGAAAATATTCAATATACTTGAATCAAAATTAAGTATATATTCCATTCTTTAAGGAAATCATTCTTTTAATCACATTTATTTGAGTTAAAATGAATGTTACGTAAAACATCGTTACGACAACTCAAAATCACTAGTATAGGGATTCGGATTTAAAATAGATATATAAATCCCAATACTATCAACAATATTTCCTTCCGGAAACCATTTACTATAACAATAGTGTTAGAGTCTACCATTTCCTTAATTTTCTCGAAAACGTCTATTTCAACAATGAGTGTTGAGATCTATGTATTCGATAGTTAATGCATTTTAAAACATCTTTTAAAACTATTAACGTTTTCAACTTCACTTAATTCATAGTTTGAATTCCTCATATTTTTCACAATATTGGTTTTAAACCGATTTCAAACTTTTCAATATTAAGTTTTTCACTTAATTTAATTTTCCACACGTTTAAATTCAAATTCATCACTGAATTTATTAAACCTATAATGGATTATCATGTTGACAATTTCAAATTTGAAATTTAAATTCTATTTGAACTTTGCATTTACTTTCTATTTCAAAAATAGTCAACTAGTTCTTTAGTAAATTGTTCCTCAATTTAGCTCCATTAAATTCATATTTCCACATTAACCATTTTAGACAATAGTCTAAACTTGAAATATAAACTTCACATCGAAATTAGTTTGATTTATACAGTTAAATCAAAAATTAAACTTCATTTCATAATATTACTTCCCAAAATACATATCTGTTTTATTTACTAATATATTCACTGTCCAAAATCGTGAATATACTTTGTCAACCAATTTCATCATCTCTACAACTTATTTTTATTTTTAAAGGATTACCCACTGTCCAAAATCGTGGATATATCTCCTTTAATAAGCTATAACAATTTACTTATCAAATTCAATTGGTTTCGAATTTATAAACAATCTTTACACATTCCATTTCTATTTATAAAATTTCGATTTATAAATCTTCTTATTGATTCTATTCAATTCTATTTATATAACTCAGTTATATACCCAAAAGTTCATATTATAAGTTAAATACTTATAATTCATTCATTTACCAATTCGTTCTTCACATTCGAAAACAATTCCTCAAAAGAATTTAGAATCAAATTTCCAAGTTATAGTTCAATAATCCACTTGATCATAACCAAATTAACATATCAATTTATTTCACAATTATTACTCGAAATATTCAAGTTATTCGATTTAAACCAATTTAAACCAATTCACTAATTTATTAGTTCACTTAACTCATATTTCATTTTTCATAATCTCAATAATTCGATAATGAGTTTCTGAACGATCGAAACTCAAATCTAACGAGACCTCACCGAATAGAACTATCGCAAACTCACATTTTAGAGAGGGGAATTTCAAAATAATTTTAACTTTCAAAATACCTTTTATTTTAAAGAAAACAATTTTATACTTCTTTAAATTTGAAAAGCACTTTCTTTATAGTGGTTCTAGTAACTATTCATATTAAACATCATAAACTGAGCTTTGAGTAAACCAAAGCTCTGATACCACTTTTGTAACGACCCGCCGCTCTGACCGCCTCTAGTCGGTAATTAAACCAACTAGAAACGTTCAAAATGACGAATTGTTAGTCAGTTTATAAAGTTTAAACAGAATCAGCCACAGAATCACAGAATAATCATAATATTATTCATAATTGAATTTTTCTTACATACATATA
This sequence comes from Allium cepa, assembly GCA_030765085.1. Classification (NCBI taxonomy): domain Eukaryota; kingdom Viridiplantae; phylum Streptophyta; class Magnoliopsida; order Asparagales; family Amaryllidaceae; genus Allium; species Allium cepa. The sequence goes on along the minus strand of CM060939.1, from coordinate 769,165,041 downwards.
TCAGAGTTTGTACAATGCATTAAATTTTTATATACAGCGGAATATATCTTTTATTAAATACAAGAAAAATTTTACTGAAAACTTTAGTAGAGTGCTTTTAATCCCCCTCTCTCTAACTTCGCGGCCTGAAAATCTTCAAGCTGTAAAAATACTCGGTCTGACCCGAGTATTATATTCAAAAGAAAATAATACACAGGTCAGTCTAATTCAAACTCAGTTATTTGTGCATAGAGGCAATAATAATCAACAATTAGATGACAGTCAAATATAATTTACCTATCCGATCCTTTAACAAGAAATCGGATAACGGTAAATATAACACTTAACAGTGTTAAACAACAATTCAATAGATTCAGATTATCAATGAGATAGATGAAGAGATTATTGATGAAGATAATTTTAGAAAACAATCAAAATTTGCCTAAACGGCAAATAACAACAAAATCATCAAAATCGATTCAAATTTTATTGAATTGGCAACTTAAAATATTTTCATCAAAAAGAAAACATCAATTTAAAACATTAAATTTGGTAGGGCTGCAGTACACACACGTGCGTACGGCCTCGCCACATTTAAAATGTCAACTCCGTGGCTGCAGTTCGCGCTTGCGTGCACTGCCTCGCCACTACCGTAATGAAATATGCAAAAGATCATAAATCAAAACAAAATAGTATGTCGCTAAAATTATCACCGTGTGGCTGCAATACACTCGTGTACATCTGTACCCGTGTGCACTGCCTCGCCAACTCGTGTGCACAGTCGAGTCAAAAGACAAGCTGGATTCAACATGCAATATCAACACCAACAGTGAAACAAGTACTGTACACATGAATGCTATGGTCTCAACTTAACTGCAGCACCAAAGTGCAAAGTCTCAAGTGTCCAAGAGCACCAGAACCAAATACACATTCAAATGCACAAGTCAACAAAGCAAATGATAGCAGTGAACATGTATGATAAACCAACTACACTACTCAAAGTACACCGTGGCCAGAAAACATGAAAAAGGGTACAACTCAAGTCTGGTAATAATCATCACAATCAAGTGCAGTGAAGTACACAGTGAACCAAGACATGTACATATAGAGAACTACATGATGACCAGACCAGAGCCAAATATATTCACAAATAGGCATATGAATGAATCACTAAAAAAAAATAACAATTCAAAATGTGGATACTGTTTTTAATATACATATATATACATACATACACACACACATATACTTGTTAAATTTGTTTATAAAAAGGGAATTTGCATTGAAATAGAAATTTAATTTGGAAACTAATATATATATTAATATGAACTCTCTTTTAAAAAATTTGTTTGTATTCAAATCACATATTTATATATATATACATATATATATATATTAGATAGAATTTTATATAATGCTTGAAATTCCAAATCACATAGAAACAAAACAATAAAACATTAAACGATGAACTTGTATACCCCATAAAAATGAAACCAAAAGAATTCATAGAGATAACAAACAGCCTGTTCAAATCAAAACGACAGGCGAAACATGGTCATGCCAAAAAAAATCTAAGGCAAAGGCAATGATGGCAGCCAATCAAATAAAACTACAGGGACGTGCAAATCAAAGAAATGAACACATAAAGGACGGGCTGCTAGTAACAGTGAGTACTAAGACAAGCAATAATCTATTTACAAGCTTTCTTTTGGAGACCACCCTACACTTATTTACTAAAACATGACTATATATATAACGTAAGTAATAGGTTTAGTACTGCAATTGAGTGAAATCTTTTAACTTTACACTATCTGTACAACATATATGCAAGTTTAATATGTGAATGCAAAGACAAGTTCACTTTTCCAAATGCAAAAAGGTGTCAGGCTTTATTATATAAGCATGAGTATGGTAAAGAATAGTATGCTATACACAGGAGATGCATATATATATATATATATATATATATATATATATATATATATACAATACATCACATTTATCTCCTAGAGCTGCAAACACAAGTCCATGAAGCACAAGTACCAGACTTACTGACACAATAACAATTATGGATCTACTCATAGCTTTAATTACTGAAGTGTGTCACAGAGTTAAACAACAAAAATCAAAGCCCAAAAACTGTCTATTTGGGGAGATGTGGATATATTTATACTGATCTTTGCTTATGATTGTTTAAAACAGAGTCATAAATCCTGTAACCATTCATGCATACAAATTTTTTTTTCGCACATATATTTATATAAACAGGCAAGATTATCGTCCATGCAACCACATTTCTTCATGAATCAATCACCAACATCAAGCTATAATAGGATAAGTTTGCTTACAAACAAAAATAAACAGATTCAGAGAGGAGAATGCTCACGAGATACTGAGCAGCTCAAAACCAAAAAAAACGAGTTAATTAAGTAACACGAAAATATAAGAATTCGAGCAAAGTCCAAGTCAAGAAGAAACAAAACCAAGAAAACCCAAATTCGAACCCAGACAAATAAAAACATCAACATCAAAATAGATTCGAACGATTTGAGGATGAAGTAGATGTGAGTGATAGTTCACTCACCTTGAAATCGAAGAACCTAACGTCCAAATTGCAGCCGATCTACACGCGAATAACTAATTGATTGATCAAATAGGTGCAGCTTCGAAAGCCCCAATTTTTCGAACAAAGGAGAAGACGTATGAGGCCGCTACCATTTTTCTTTCGTTTCTCTTTTTTTTTTGATGATTTAAAAGAGATTTCGGCCATGCTTTTGAAGTGGAGGTGCGTGATGGAAGGCACGAATTTGGGCGTGTTTTTAGGGATACTAGATCGTGGGTTATGGCGTGTTTACCGCTGAGGTAAGTAAGGTAGTGTATACCTATTTTTTTTTTTATTTACTTTATATATTTTTTTTTTAATTTAAATTCAATTAGTTTTGTTTTAAAATCATCTTGTTAAAATTATATTGTTAAAAAAATTTAACTAGTTTATTCTTTATTTATCTTATTATATTTTCATTCTTATTTTAAATCCAACTATTTGTCTAAATCATTAATTCAAATTTAAAATATAAGTTAAATATTAAATTTCAACTTCAAAGTAAAAATTCAAATTTGTATTCAACTTTTTAAATAGATTAAATTCTAAATTTTAATCACCAATTCATTCTAATAATTTGAAATTTAAGTCAAATTATCATTTAAATATTTAAAATAAATTAAATATTTACAAATTTAATTGTTCAAAATTTAGGATCGTTACACCTTTGTTCTAAATCAAAATCAGACAAGACTTCGACCGATCAACTCCTACCTAAATTACGGACAGTATGAAACACTGGATATTTTATCTTGTGAACGCACACTGTAGTTTTCCAAGGGGACTGACAGTTGTACTTAGAAAATAACAGGCTACCACACCTGCATATTAAACATCGCCTAGTCCAGAAGCCGTTATTTTTTTTGTTCAGACTGCAATAACTCCTTCGTTCTAACTCATAATCAGGCGAGACTTCGACCGATCAACTCCCACTTAAATTACGGACAATATGGAACACTCTGATAGTTCATTGTGTAAATGTACATTGTAGTTCTCCACGGGGACTGACAATTGTACTTAGAAAATAACAGGCTACCACATCTGCATATTGAACTCCGCCTAGTGCAGAAGCCGCTATTTCTTTCTTTCAAATTGCAATAACTCGTTCGTTCTAACTCAGAATCAGACGGGTCTTCGACCGATTAACTACCACCTAAATTATGGATAGTATGGAATACTCGGATATTTTATCGTGTGAACGCACACTGTAGTTCTCCAAGGAGACAGATAGTTGTACTTAAAAAATAATAAGCTACCCCATCCACATATTTGAATTTTGATGAAATTAGAATTAAAATTTTAAAATTTTGTCGGATCTCAAAACATAAAAATTAGAATTAGAATTATTTTATATTTATTTATTTATTTATTTATTTTTTATTAGTCAAATTAAATTTTAATCTTTAAATGGGTTAAATGGCTAACCCGTTTATTAAGTGGGTTGGGTCATAAATGGGTTGGGTCATAAATGGATAAAAGAGAATGGGTCATAAATGGGTTGGGTCGAACTCGACCCAACCTATTTTGACCCAATCGAACCCGTTTGATAGGCCTAATTGCGCTTTCTCTGACATGGATGGTGGCACGAGGAACTAAGGAGGCTGGTTATCGAAGATGAACACGATCATTGTTAAGATTGTGAATTGATTATTTCAAAGGCGGAGAAAGATACGACAAAATTTGTATGTTTATTTAGGGAATTAAAAGTGGCGTGGAACAAGATACAATTTTAGCTTCATTAGGCTCCGACAATAGGCAAATCTTCTTAACGGTCGATTTATGATTATAGACAAGTCTTTTTCTTTGGCTTTACAACTGATAAGCCATCATCCCTTCCACGGTCAGGTGGGTTGGTTGAGAAGTTACCGTTGGAATTGGCTTATTTGCTGAAGCTAAGTTCTATTCGTCGGTTGGGATTTTAGGGTATACATCTAATTTTTTTTATATCTTTTATATCTAATGATAAGTTTTATTTGAAATATATATACTTATCTATTTATTTGCAAAAAAATTCAAAATAAGTTTATCTTCTAACATGAAGCACAAATTTAATTATCTAATAATGTCACATTCATGGTTCCAGATATATTATTTAAGTACCTCAAAATGAGTGAATTAAGTTTAAAGAAAATGTAATTTCAGTTCACATATAAATGCAATAGTAATAAACTAGCAAGAAATTCATTTGCTCATATTTGATTTAATAATAATAATAACTAAATTTATGATTATGTATACCTGCTAAGATTCTAAATTAAAATGTCATATTAAGTTTTAAGTGCACGTGATAGACAATTAGAATCAATTCACGCACTATCATTGGATTAAAGTATAGTAAGTAATTGGAATAGTGAGCAAGTGGTTGTTATAGTTGGTAAATTTATCGTTAGCACCTAATTAGTAAATAAATATTGAACTACATCAGTTTGCTCCAATTATTTGCATGGTAACAATAAATTTACCAGAATTAACTATAAGTCAAATAGTAAAGAAATGTCAAAACTTGTAATAGTCCTTTTTTTGAAATCTTAGTTTTTTAAATGATTTCTTTGAATATTGGAAGTTAATATAATCGATAACTCAAAAAGTAAAATTGGGGACACAATGGAATCTAGGTACAAGACAATTTTTTTGTTTCGAGAGTGTCGTTTCCCTACATTATTAGTATAAACATCAAGATGTTTAGAATAGAGGATTTTGAGTTATATAATGGGAGTTGATGGATAAATGACCCAAAAAAAGGCTGTAAACAAGTCGAATTAGGCCATGAGATTGCCATTGCATCCGGAATACCATTTACGAATATTTTTAATAAAACATAGAGATGTTTAGAATTATGGACTTTGAGTTGTTGGAAGACAAGTTTTTTAATTATTAGAGAGGATGGTTTTGGACCCAAGGCACATTAGCCTTGGTTATAAACAGCCAGAAACTTGGGCTCTCCCCTCGTCTTTTCATATTCACATTGCCTTCTCTCTTACACTCTCTTTCAAAAGCGTAAAGGTTAAAGCCCTTAATCCAACCAAAAACCGTGAAATAATTTCCATAAAATCAAATTAAAATCACCAAAATTCCTCCCATGCCTTCCCGTATAATTTCTATTAGAGCATTTGGAGGTGACTTGATTTTCGAACATGAAGAGGAAGAGGCTTAAAGAATATGTTATTGTTGCTTTGGGGTTGTTAAAGGTTGCTAGCATGAATATAAACTTTGCAGCTTGTAGAGATACAAAGATGCGTACTTTACTATGAAATATGAAATGAATGTTTGGTGATGGGTTTCACTGAAGTATAGCTTGATTTGGTATAGTTCATAGATTTCAGGCAAGATGAAATGATTTTGTGCAATATAAATAATAACAGTGTTGCTTTTACAAAATTTAGTAAGCTATTACGGGCTTATAGTTTAATTGCTTATGGGAAGGTAGAGGTTATCATGTACAAACACATTAGTAAACCTATAATCACAAAATGTTGATAAAATATGAACATTTTATAAAGTTAGTAGGTAACTAGATGTTTGTTCGCTTGATACTTGATTTCTAGTAGTTGATATGTGATTTATGGTAATGGAAAATAAAGTGTAAGGTACATTAGTCCATAGTTGAATGGAATGTATCCTTTGATAACTTAAGATAAATTAATAACATTCGTTAGAGTAGTAATCGAAGAAGAGATTTTTATACATGTTAAGCTTTGAAGGGATTTGTAGATGAGAATACCATTATAAAGTATGAGATTTTATGATATAATGAGAAGAAGATGGGATTTTTGAAAGGGGGTTTGATTATAAAAATGTGATCTCTAAAATTTATATATAATACTAATATTAAATGATAGGCTTATAAGTTGGATAGCGACATTTTAGTGGAGTTTATGTAGTCTGATTTGACTTTGTTAGTTTGATATATCAGTTATTTGTCATTCCTTCAAGCATTGAACTATCTTGCTTTTGTGTTTTGGTAATGCCTTCATGCACTAGTGTATATTTATCATTATACATTATTATTTCCATTGTGAGCTATGCATTGAGGTCATGCCGTAATCTAGAGTTTATTTTTTTAAATTTACAACATAGTATGCCACACTTGGTATTAACATATGTTCAGGGCATCTTAAATAGCAGGTCATTACACTTGGTATTAGAGCTTAGGTTATCCGATTAGAGAGAAGTGGACCATGATACATTATCGAATTACCTAGGAGTCCTTGAGTGAATCAATACTGCTATGAATACAAATGTATCAATAAAATGCACCATACGGATATTAGACAAAACAAAGTAAAATAGAGGGTAGGTCACTTAGGAGATGGATACTCCATGATGGATGCAACGTTCAGACTTGACTTTTTGATAATTGATATGTTTATTATGTAGTGTACATCATCTGAATCTCGATTTACTCTTTAGAGTCGGTACTCACCATCCTTGAGAAGTGCAAATATGGTGAGAACATTTCTATTATAAAGAACATTTAAGATGGGTTATGACGGCCATAACTCTCCTCTAAGAGAAGACTTATTGACATCCAAGCATTATTTGACCAGCTTTCAAGCTAACACTCCACTATAGATGTTTTAAGTGACATAAGAAAGAAAAGATAGCTTGTCGAGGATCCAGACAAGGAGCCAATTTTACAGAATCGTGTGAAGACATTCCAAATCTTGTGGAAAGTCCTATAGCAAAACAAAGTGTTATATGTATACATAGTATTACCTGGGAATATAAGATCTTACGATTCGATATATGGATTTAGACAATATATAGAACGGGGACTGCATTGAGATAACTTTGGCGGAGATTCAATGAATGGGTTTGTTATTACATAGAGAAACGCTTAGTGTGTCGAGTCCTATGAGGGATTGACAATTAATATGGTCTAACCTTAGGTGAAGTCAATCAGTATTAACTTAGAGTATCCAAATGTGTTTTCATGGTTTCTGATTCACCTCCTTCTCATGGGATTGAGTTTTATGTTAGTTTTCGATAAGGATGCAAGCCCATAGTTAGGTGTATAGGAACAGATTTAGTGAATTTATTATTAAAGGATTAAGGGTGAGTCAGAGATATGTATATGAAAAGTTCCATCAGGGATGCATACTTCAAAGCAAGACAAACCTGTTATAGCCGCTGCAAAGGCAGTTAGCTAGAAGACTTCTGTAACGACCCTATTTTCGAGTAACATCATTTAGAACACTTAATTGGATAAATTAAATAAACATAATGTTAATAGTTAAGGGATTAAAAATTGTTAATTAATAAGGGGTCATGCCTTAATGAATATATAAGCAAAAGAAAATTGAAAATAAGCAAGTAGGAGGAATATGGTAAGGGTAAAATGGGAACATCCTTCATTTCAGTATCCTAAACCTTTTATTCTTCGGTCCTTATTCATTTTAACATTTACAAACAAAACTAAAACCCTATTGAACTGGCCGGCCGCCATTAAGAAGATTCAAAGAGAAGAAAAGCTAGGATTCAAGTAGAACGCTTAAGCAAATCAACTAAAGGCAAATCTCAACCTGCTTAACACCAAGCTTAGGTGAATAATCTGATTTACATCTCACTTTTGATAATAATCTCGGTTTCAAGGTTTGATCCGAATTATTTTGCAAATAATATGCCATGTTATGTTTGTTAAAATGGATATATATGTTTGTTGATGATTTTTATGATTTCATATGGATTTATGACATGTTCAAATTAGAGAACCTTTAAATGACATCCAAATAAGTTACGTTTTTTATATATGATCAAAAACACTATTTTAGAAGTGGGCTTCAAGTTTAATAATTTTTTAAGTAATTGTGGATTTATTATGAATTTTCTATAAGAGAAAATAGTTGATATTATGTTTAGAATATTTAAGGCACTTACATAGTAATTTCGGGTTTGAAATTTATATAAGTTAGGAAACATAATAAAAGTGAAATATTGTGATGTTTGGGGAATTTTCCTAAGTATTTTACTATGGTTATAAAATTATTTAAGTTAAGGGACTTAAATGGTTTACATGTTTTGTTAAGGAGGATGGCTTATTAGTTAAAACGATTTCAATTATTAATTACTGAATTCAACAGCCTTTTTAGAAAAGAATTTTGATATAAAGTAGGCAACTAATTATATTTTTACAAATTGGACAAGTTAGGTAAAAAAGGAATTACTTTGAATGGCAATAAACCAGTTTTGTTTCAAATTACAACTTCTCTGCTACCTTAGCTTACTTTCGTCACCATGCCCAGTTAGACCTTTCGCACCTATTCGAAACTAGTGCACATGATATCAAGCAATTTTATGTAGTGTATTAGAGAACGGCGGAAGGAATGATGGTTTTGAAGGTATGCTTCTGAAGGGGTTGAAGCCACTCTAATTAGATTTCCAATAAATCAACTTACCTTTGTTTAAAAAGATGCTTTCGAACAAGTTGTCACTTGCCTTTGTTTTTAGAAAGGAGCTTTCGAAAGAGTTGCCACTTACTTTTAAAATAAAAGCCTTTGAAAGGATAGCCGCTTTCGAATCTATTTGATATCCATGTTACCGCATTCATACCTTTTGAATTTGTTAAGGCTGTTATAGCCATAAACCAATGTATTTCAAGGGAAAATCATTTGTAAAGATTGTTTATAAGGAAATGAAATCTGAATAGGGTAGTTAACCATAAGTATATGACTCAGATATTAGAAAACCAGATGGGACTGGTATGGGTTCGCGTCCTACACTTTAGATATTAGCCTCTAGCTAAAATAAGTCCAAAATTCCTATGTGTAGGGCTTTGTCACAGGTATGACTAAGATGATGTTACACACAGAAGGGAATATACCGAATAATGACAGGTTATTGATGAGCCCGCAAAACTATTAGGATTAGTTGACCCTAGAAGAAAATAGTTTAGGGAAGATAGTCTGGTATTGTGCCTAACAAAAGTTAGGATGCTTATAATGTCTGGTAGGCTCGAGTTAGCCAGTGGTTAATAATTAGCCAGATAAAACTATAGTGCGGATAGATAGTCCATTGATTACCTGATTTATTTGTATATGTGCTATTGCTATTATTGTTATAATCAGTTTGATAGCGGGTTTTTGATTTGCAAAAGAAATCTTTTAAAAGGATATTAGCGAGGGAAAATCCGCTTCACTAAGCAGCGTGGTCTCACTTAATATCAGAAAACCGAGATGTAATAGAATTATTCACACTGGGCATTAGGTTTGACTCAAAGTTTATGTTTTTCCCTTAAACTCTCGGGTGCTCAAAATTTAATTTGAGTAGATTGAGAGTTAAGGACATTTCATGTTTAGTAGGTTGGACGAATATGCTTCTGAAGACATGTAAGAGGCAAAAGCTAGCAATATAGGAGCTATTTAGTATTATTTCCGATGTGATGTATTTGTGGTTGATATGTCTGTTTGGTACTCTGATCATCCAAGAGGCATCTTCATATGTCGTTATTTTCATAATTTGTAATAATTATATTTGAGAAAAACTAGGGAATCATTTTGGGATTATGCAATTGAATACAAAATATTGATTTTAAATGTAATCAAAAAAGCTTTTTTTTTTAAATCTGTGTTGATTTTATTTCATATTCATGTGCTTCTAATATTATGGATACCATTAATATCACATTATTTTATCATCAGAAGTTAATACTATAGATAAATGCAGCATTTGTCGAGCTTAGCTTCGGGCCTCGAAATAAGGGATGTTACAACTTGGTATCAGAGCGTATTATGAAAACTTAAAAGAAATTTTAAACTTAAAATGATTTAAAAAAATAACATTATCCTAAGGAATTAGAGAAAAGATTAGGGTGGGGCATAATGCTATAGTAATGTGTTGTATTTGCTACATATAGGTATATGCTTTATCTTTATTTTCCGATCTATATTAAGGCTATTATTCTGTACCTTACAAAGGCTTGAATACAGATTTTTAGGAAGTAAGTATGGATGATAGGAATGGAAGAGTTGACTTTGATGGAGGAAGCAACATAACCAGTGGAAATGCCATACTGAACACTAGAAGGAATCCAGGTCGAGCACCAAACCGCTAATGTGGGTGCTGGAGTGCCGCAACTTGATATGGGAGCTATATACCAGTTCTTCATCAGCATTATGCAAGCTAGAGCTGTTATAGGGTTAGTTGGAGGAAATGCTTGGGAAGGAAATCAGGGAGCTCCGGTGTTCAATAACTATGCAGTACTAAGCAGAGATTATGCTAGGCTTGGAGGAAAGCCTTTTATCGGACTAAGGGCGCAATTGAAGTGGAGAATTGTTATCTTCATTGCGAAAGGATTTTTGCTGATTTAGGACTTAATGATGAGCAGAAAAGGAGATTGACATCTAGATAGTTGCAAGGAGCAGTACTGTACTTGTGAAATAGTAATACTGTGGGAGTAAATGAAAAAACCATAACTTAGGAAGAATTAAATGAGATTTAAGGAAAGATTCAGGTCGTAAATCGCCAAGTCAACTCTGCTCAGGAAGTTTGATGAGTTGGTGCAGGGAGACATGACAGCGATGGAGTACGCTATCAGATTTGAGGAGCTATCAAGATATGGATAAGCTATGGTTGATACGGTTATCAAAAGGATTGAGAAGTTCATCCATGGATTGAGACCCGAGCTTGTTAAAGCAACTTTACCACATATTAAGGATCTGTGTAATGTAGTTGTTGAGATGGATTTGAGGCATCATGAAACGCTTGCTTTCTTTAGTGATAACAAAGTAGTGGAAACCCAAGGTGGGCAGAACCAGAAGAGAATGTTTTTCCATTTGAAAGGCACTCAGAAAGGAGGAGCAGCCAAGAAAGGGAAGGCCAATGTAGTCTACTACAAGTGTGAAAAGGAACACTATGCTCACGAGCGTTGGACAGGTAAAGCAAAGAAGGCTGCCAACAAGAAAGAAGCGAGGTGTTTCAATTATGATCAGATTGGACATTATAAGAGCCAGTACAAGGAACCAACCAAGAATGGAAAAGGCAAAATGTTTGCATTGGAACCTGTTATCTCAACACCAACAACAAAGGATAAAGGAAAAGCTATATTGGGAGGTACACCTTTGATTCATGGTGTGTCAGTTAGAGTTCTATTTGATACCGGTGCATCGCATTGTTTTATATCTCGCTAATTGCTAGATAAGCTTAACCTAAAACCGTCATACTTAGTTACTTCCTTAAGGATTGTGAAACCGATAGGAGGGCATGCGACTATTGGGATGAGATGTGACCACTTAGAGTTTGAGTTGTTAGGTCTTGTATTTTCTTGAAATTTGCATGTAATTGATTTCGCAGGTTTGGTATTATTTTGGGTATGGATTGGCTAAGTAAATATGACGCTAAGAATTTTGCCATGATAAGAAAATATCACTTAGGCACTTAGTTGTAGTGATCAGATTATATACCTCGTAGAAAACCCAAGTTTTGAGGTTAATGCTTGGTTGGGTGTTATGGAGACAGAAAACGAGTTGAACCAAGTTTTCATATTAGAGAACTCGTAGATATCTTTGAGCCCGTGATAGTATTACGTCGAAATAAGCCATTGAATTAAGATAGATTTGATACTAGGAGCAGAATCTGTGAGTAGAACGCTAAGTAGAATGACACTTAGCAAGATAAAGGAGTTAAAGGTGCAGTTGGTGGCTCTAGAAGGTAAGAATTTTATTAGACCAAGCAGTTTGCAATGGGGAGCATCAGCAGTATTTGTTAAGAAATCGGATGGATCATTGAGGTTGTGCATCGATCATCGTAAGCTGAACGAGAAGACGATAAAGAGCCGATATCTGTTACCTAGAATTGACGATTTGTTCGATAGTGGAGCCAAAGTATTTTCCCTGTTGGATTTGGCAAGAAGGTTCCATCATCTTAGAGTTGTAGAGGCAAATATTCCTTTGATGGCGTTTAGGACTAGATATGGATCGTTTGAATGGTTAGTGATGCCGTTCGGGTTGACTAACGCGTCGGCATTCTTCGTGGACTTGATGAACAGAATCTTCCGAGAACATTTGGATAGATTTGTGTTAGTGTTTATAGATGATATTTTGATATACTCTAAGGATGAAAGAGAGCATGAAGTTTACCTTAGAGCAATGCTTGAGATGCTGAGGCAGCATCAACTGAAAGTGAAATATTCAAAGTGTCATTTTGGAAAGAAGGAAGTAAAGTTTTTTGGTCACGTAGCCTCGGAGAAAGGGTTGTCAGTAGATCCGGCTAAGATCGAGGTAATGAATAGTTAGAAGAGACCCGAGATAGTGACTGAAATAAAGAGTTTTCTTGGATTAGCTAGTTATTATCAGCGATTCATTAAAGATTTTTCATGGATATCGACACTGATGACTAAACTAACTCGGAAAGATGTAAAGTTTGTCGGGACTGGTAAGTGTGAGGAGGCATTCTAGAAACTAGAAAATTTATTGGCTATGCATTTATATTAGTTGTTCCAGTAGGGAATCAGGACTTGGTGGTGTACACAGACGCATGTGGAACATGGTTAGGAGTTATGTTAACGTGGAGAGGTAAAATGATTGCCTATGCTTCTCGACCGCTTAGACCGCATGAAGGTAGATATCCAACTCGTGATTTGGAATTAGCTACGGTAATTTTCACGTTGAAGGTGTAGAGACATTACCTTTTGGGAGAAGATTCGAGTTGCATACGGATCATAAGTCACTAAGGTATTTATTCTCTCAGAAAGAGTTGAATATGAGACAGCAGAGGTGGTTAGAGTTTTAGCCGCTTATGAATTTGGTATTGAGTATACATTGGGAAACATGCAATAAGGTTGCAGAATCACTTAGCAGAAAATATCAAAATGTGCTATTGGCAATGATAGGTGAGTGGAAAGACTTAGAAGCATTAACTAGATGCGAAGTACAATGGAGATCTGAGGCTAGTTCTAGTTGAGGAACCGCCATGTTATCTTGTTTAGAAGTTTGACCGATGATGATCGAAAAGACAGCTTCTAAATAAGGGGAGGATCTATTATTAGCTGAACGGATCAAAAAGTTAAGGAATGGAACAAAGGGTGATGACTTGAAAGATTTCAGTCTTGACACATGTGGGTGATTGAGGAAGATAGGAAGACTATATAATCTAAATGTGGGAAATATTAGGAAGAAAGTTCTTAGAGAATGCCATCATTTGAAGTTCACTTTTCATCTAGGAGAAACTAAGATTTACCAAGGGATGAAAAGAAGTTTCTTCTGAGAGGGTATGAAGAGAGATGTAGACTTATGGTTGAGGGGGTGTTTGAACTGTCAATAGGTAAAAGACGAACATCGAAAATAGAAGGGGTTACTTCAGCCTTTGGATGTTCCATTCTAGAAATGGGAAGCTATCTCAATTGATTTCATAGTTGGGTTCTCAGGATCGAATAGAGGAAATGAGAGCATATGGTCTACAGTGGACAGATTGACTAAGGGGGCATACTTTATACCCATTAAGTTGACCAGGACAACACCAGATTTAGCAAAGTTATTCATGAGAATATAGTTAGACTGCATGTTATTCCTAGTGGTATAGTGAGTGATAGAGATTCCTTATTTACTAGCGAGTTCTAGAAGGGTCTACAGAAGAATTTTGGTACCAAGCTCAAGATGAGTACGCCTACCATCCTAAGATAGATGGACAAGCGGAGAGAGTTAACAAAGTTTTAAAGGATTTGTTAAGGGTAGCCTAGATTTTGGAGGATTGTGTGAAGACCACCTGAGTTTAATCAAGTTTTTATACAACAATAGTTATCAGACTAGTATAGAGATGGTACTATTTGTAGCTTTATATGGAAGGCCATGCAAATCTCTCATTTGTTGGTTAAAGACGGGGAGTAGATTAATTCTTGGCCCAGATTTGGTTAGAGAAGTCATAGAGAAGATTGAGTTAGTTCGAGCAAGGATGAAAGTGGCTCAGTCTAGGCAGAAGAGTTATGCTAATAAAGAAGAAAAAATTTAGTTTTTTGATTGAAGATCATGTTTTATTCAAGTTGTCACCGACGAAAGGTGTAATCAAATTTGAAAAATCAAGAAAATTGGCACCAAGAATTGTTGACCATTTCCTATTATATAAAGGATCGAGAAATTTGCGTATAAGATGGAGTTATCAAATAGTTGGCAGGAGTCCACAATTTTTCCATATTTCTCATCTAAGGAAGTGTACTCGAGATCCAAAGACTACTATTACACCACTGTATTAGATGATCTTATTGTGGAATTGGATATGACTATAGTTAGAATACCAGTTCGTATAGTTGCGAGAGATGAGAAGAGACTACAGAATATGACAGTCGGATTAGTCAAAGTCCAGTGGAGTGACGATGAGAGAGATTGTACTTGGAAAACCGAGGCAGAACTATCCTGACTTGTTTCATGGTATGTTTTACATTTATGTTTGATTGTAGTGAGTACCTTATCATAATTTCAAGGACAAAATTCTTCAAGAAGAGGAGTCTGTAACGACCTTAATTTTGAGTAATATTATTTAGAACATTTAACTAGATAAATTAAATAAAAATAATGTTAATAATTAAAGGATTGAGTTTGTTAATTAATAAGAGGTCGTGCCTTAATGAATGAATAAGCAAAAGAAAATTGAAAATGAGTAAGTAGGAGAAATATGGTAAGAGTAAGATGGGAACATCCTTCATTCTAATACCCTAAACCCTTTTATTTTTCATTCCTTATTCATGTAAAATTTACAAACAAAAATGAAACTCTATTGAGCTCAACCGGCCATCATTATAAGGATTCAAGGAAAAGAAAAGCTAGGATTCAAGCACAAAGCTTAAGTAAATCAATCTAAAGGCAAATCTCAACCTCCCTAACACCAAGCCAAGGTGAATAATTTGATTTCCATCTCACTTTTGATAAAATCTCGGTTTGAAGGTTTGGTCCACATTATTTTTGCAATTAATATGCCATGATATGTTTGTTTAAATGGATATATATGCTTATTGATGATTTATATGATTTCGTATGGATTTACGATATGTTTAAATTAGAAAATCTATTAAATGACATCCAAGTAAGTAGCATTTTGATATATGATCAAAAACATTATTTTAGAAGTGGGTTTCAAGTTTCATAATTTTCTAAGTAATTGTGGATTATTATGAATTTTCTATGAGAGAAAATAGTCAATATCGAGCTTAAATTATTTAAGGCATTAATATAATGATTTCGGTTTTGAAATTTATATATGTTAGAAAACATGGTAAAAGTGAATTATTATGATTTTTGAGGAATTTTCCTAAGTATTTTACTATGGTTATAAAATTATTTAAGTTAAGGGAATTAAATGTTTTACATGTTTTTTTAAGTAGGAGGGCTTATTTGTTAAAATGATTTCAATTATTAATTATTGAATTTGACAATATTTTTAGAAAATAAGTTTGATAAAGAGTAGGCAACCAATCATATTTTGACAAACTGTGCAAGTTAGGTCAAAAGGAATTACCTTGACAGGCAACTAATCAGTATTGTTTCAAATTACAACTTTGCCACTTCCTTAGTTTGCTTCCATCACTATGGCCAATTAGACTTTTCGCACCTATTCTAGACCAATGCACATGATATCAAGCATTTAGTATGTGCTGTATTGGACAAAGGCTGAAGGAATGATTGTGTCAAAGGCATGCTTCCGAAGGTGATAAAGCCACTCTAAGCAGCTTTTGAATCAATCAATTTCTTAAAACGAGGCTTTCGAACAAGTTGTCGCTTGACTTTGTTTTTAGAAAGGAGCTTTTGAAAGAGTGCTGCTTACTTTTGTTTTAAAATAAACTTTCAAAAGGATAACCGCTTTTGAATCTATTCGATATCCATATTGTCGCATTCTTACCTTTCGAATTAGTTAAGGTCGTTATATCCATAAAATGTATTCGAAGGGGGTGCTTTTGTCTTTTAACTTTAAAGCGGCCTTCTCAATTCTTTTAAAAGGGTCGTATAGCCGCTTTCAAATGGCTTCGAAGGCAATAGTTTTGAAAGGTTGGGTTTCAAAACTATCCTCTTTTTTTACTTAGGACTAATGTTTTTCAAAGTAATGCTTTCGCCTGCTCTTTATGACTCTTTAGTTCTATCAAAGGTTAAATCCAAATGGTTTCAAAATGAATAATTTTAAATGGTTTTGAAGCAATGTTTCCACAAACCCTTACTTGAACCCAATGCTTCCAAAGGTATATTTTAAGCGTTCCGAAAGTTTTGTTTTAAGAGTTTTGAAAGTAAGGTTTCCAATGCTTTCAAAAAACAAGTTTAAATGGTTTCGAAAGAGGATATTTATGGTTTTATATAATGATTTCGAAAGGGATGCTTTCAATTATCTTGAAAGGGATTGTTTAAGGTTTTAAACAACGTTTTTAAGATGTGGCTTTAGCTTTAAGGCCTGAATTTTCTTGAGTTAGAAGGAGTTTTAACCTTTTTTGACGAAATAGAAAATCCCTTTGATTTAGATTTCATCAACATTATTTTGTGTAAATCATATGTCATGGCATAAGTATTTTAAGTAAAGCAAAGAGTATGATTTTCTTGTTTTATGAAGATATTAAGGGAAAATTATTTGTAAAGATTGTTTAAAAAGAAATGAAATTTGAATAGTGCCCCGTTTTTCCACAACGAAAACACAACATAGGCTTTTGGCAAACACATGCGAAATGACCAAGCAGCCCACAACAAAAACATCCTCCTTCAGCAATTATCTTTGGCACCTAGCAATAGATGCTTCCCTTTGAAACCTTTATGGGAAATGCCTGGTTTGAATTTGAAATTTGAACAGGAGGCCTGGCGGGAACTATGGGAGCAAATGGAGTAGGAGATTTTATCATATCGGTGTAGGATCGTCGGTACAGACAAAGCCGACTCAATAGTCACAGGATCTGGGAAGACCTTTGCATCTAGAGCATCTAGAAGAATGGAGGCGAGGCTTCTTTGGATTAAGATAGGGCTTGATCAAGAGGAAGTGTGAAAAGTTTGAGATGGAATAGAGACATGGAGGAAAAAGACATGTTAAATAAAGCCTTTTTCGAAAAGATTGTATTCTTTCTTTGTATGATACCGAATTATTAGTATTAAAAAATATATGGTGATAATAAATAGTTTTGTGCAGTTAATATGCATTTAGTGCGTATAATATAAACTACTAACATAATGAAACAATTAACACGTACTTTAAATTATAATCTTGAAAAATATCAGATGTATAATTTTCGAATGTGGATGTCTTTTGTATTCACATCCGCATCCATTTTTTTAAATATGGGATATTTATCTGCTTTTCGGTTACGGATGCAGACGGATTTTGGATTTTTCGAGTATCCATTGACAACCTTGCTACTAATAACTAGTCATCCCAATTATAACAAATACAAATATTGTCGTATATTATGTTATATATGTTTATATTTTCAATCGGTAGGGACGGTTATATACGTATACATACATACATACATATATATATGTCTATTTCTTACTCATTAATTCCTATGCTTAGGAATTCCAAAATATATTAATATGTACATTTTGTAAGGAACGTTTATTTTCACATTTTAATAAATTAGAGTTATCCTTCCCGTAAAGGATTAGTGTTTGTGCTTTTCATAAATTACCTAAAACGAGACTTTTATTCTGTTTTAAATTAGATAAAATTGTCTTTTTTTCGTTTATTGAAATAGACAGTGCAAACTATGGAGAAGAACCTTCGTACTTTACACATCTCTTTGTGTTTTGGAATATTTCTTGCTAATTAAAACGATGCACTTTTTATACTTGTAGAATTGGATAATTTATGAAAATTACACGGAAATATATACAAGTGTACCCACAATGCTTTTAATAAATTAAAACATAGAAATTCATATTTCAGGCCAAATAAGAACAATCTAAATTTATACTGATAATTTACAACCTATTAATCATAAATCTAGAATAAATATTACAATCTTATAACCATTCACTTTAACAAATTTAGGGACTAATTTTAAAATTTCCAAACTAGGGTGTAAATATCGTTCCTATTCCAATCACCTAATTTACAGAGATGAGATTTCAATAAAATACATTCTTCCTAAGCCTACACCTCCATGGATCTTGCACAGACATCATAATTAAATAAAACACAATAATATAAATTTCAACGACATATATAAATCATATAATATTCCACTCATCTTCCATGGTTTCGAAATCTTCCAAATCAAAATCCATCCCTTTAGTTGACTCATTTTTCTTTCCAATCCAAAAATATGTATAATAAGATACATACATACCCATTAGAATTATAGATCTAAGAGGAGATTTGAGTTAAGTGGAACATAGATTTATAAGTATGAAATTTACCCTTTTCCATAGCATCAATTCATTACTTCTCTTCTTTTCTTTTGTTTTCTACCCTACTCCAATTTATGTATATAATATAATATTTTATAATTAATAGAAATAGCGAAAAGGGAAAAATGACATAACTTCGCTAATTTGATCAGAAAATATAAAAATAAAAGCGAGGGGCTAGGCTTGTATTTATGTAATGATCCCGATTTTTGAGTCAAATTTAAATTGATAATTTATATAAATGTTTGGATTAAATTGTGGATTAATTTGAATTTTTCAAATTTAATTAGATATATACTTATTTATTTTAAAATTTGAATTTAAAAGTCAAAATAAATATTTTTGTAACGACCCGGAATTTTCGAACCCGAGAACTCCAGATAGTTATGAAAAAGAAGTAAGGGGTAGAAGAAGAAGAAAAGAAAAACAACATCAGAATCTCACATTGCAGCGGAATAAAATATAATATATAGAATACAGTTTCAAATACAAGAAATCGTACTGCCATATATATATATATACACATACCATCATCAGAGTACATCAATTAATCATACATGACAACTACTATATGATCATACACAGCGGAAATAATAGACAAATACGGAAATACGCTCTATCACCAGCTCGTCTCCTGAGCTCTAGCATAGAACCTGAATTCCGTTTAACTCGGTCTGACCCGAGCATCATATAAAACAACACTCGAGTCAGTCTGGAATACCAGCGTGATAAAATCACACTCAATTTGATTATTAAAGTTTCAAAAATCTTCTGAAAACAAAAGCATCTCGTAAGACCACGCCACAAATAAACATGTCGGATTTTTACCTTACGATAGCTAAAACAATTTTTATAGAAATCCTCTGATATTATAATAGGGTCTATATACAAATACTTATAAAATAGCCGAAATTGTTACATCTATTAAATTCCAGCTACTAGCCACAGAGTGGGTAATACAAACAAAACTCGTACAAGGCTCGTAGGGAGAATGGATTTCCATCAATGGCTGGGCTACTGGGGTACCGCCCATCACAGTACCTGGCCTAGATCAGAGTACCGAGGAGTACTCCCCCTCCCCTGCAACACAAGGCCGGAACCATTCCATACTGAACAGTCCCGAACAAGATAAACCCCGTGGTTGGCGCGACTAACCACCCACTAAGCCGAATAAAAAGGGACATCTAGACAGGGGAAATATCTTGTCCTACTTGGGCATGACCCACCTAACCTTGCTGCACATCCCCTGTTTTAGCCATTCCCGGTTGATGAGGCTTGAGGTTAAGCGTTACCTTTCAAGAACGTATCACTTAGAATGCTCATCATCCACCTGACGATGTTTTTAAAGCATTCAGTCCATACAAGTTGCCCTGGGTTTGGACAAACCGAATCACCCTCTTCCACTCTTCACGGTCTTCATTCGTAATCGTTCAAACCAGATCGAAGTGGTTTTCGGATAATTAAATCCGATCCCGGACTCTTCGAAACGATCAGCGCATTGTCCAATATTGATAGTCGGTTATTTAACTATCAAATAATCGTACACAAGCAACCATCAAATAATTTCCACAAATTATTTATCTCAAATATCATTCGGATATAATTTCCATTCAATCCATTTGAAACAAATTTTCAAAATCCTTTTATTTCCATGAAATCATTTAATTGATTTCTTATACTCGCTCCATTTGATTTATCCTTTGAAAATATTCCTATTTTCTCATTTCTTCCTCAAAAATTCAATTTACACTTTCCTTATAATTTCACAAATTCACTTTCTCCACTTAATAAGATTTCTCCTAAATCTTATCTCATAAATTTGCTTACCATCACAAGAGGATTTTAATTGGATTTTAAAAACATTTTGAAAACATATAGATTTATAAAATAAGAAGTAATATTAAATATTAAAATTTATATCTAGTTATTTATAAGTTTCAAAGCTGGTTTTAAAAAAACTTAGAGTTTATAATAAATAATAGCTAAACCTTCAAAATAACTAATTCGAAAATATTTTACATTCAAATAATAGTTTATAAAAAAAATTTATATAGTATAGTAATTTAAAATATTCTTTTTAAAATAAATTATAATTTTAGAAAATCCAATATCCATTTATAAATGCCTCTTGTCCACATTCACCTTTGGAAATATCATGCTATTTCCATTCAACCAATTTCATATCTCATTTACAAATTCCATTCATGAATTCATAAAATCTCCTTGGATTTCATTTATTATAAGATAGTTTGATTTAAAAATCTCATCTTTATAATTTATTTCTTTCTATAAAGTTCCATATTGTCCCATTTAATAAATTCCATTCATTATTAAATAAAATTTCCTTTGACTCTTAACAGAATTTCCTAGTCGTAATTCTTAATAGCATCTTCTTTGTTTCCTAATAAATTTTCTTATTTTTTCTTATTAATATTTCTTTTTATTTCCTTAATAGACCTCCATTTCCATTTCTACATATAATTCCATTTTCTTTAATTCACTTATCGATTACAATATTCCTTCAAGTATAAATTTATAATTTAAATTTTCCAAAACTCAACTTTATCACATTAAGGTTTAACTTAAGTAGAAAATATACTTTTATTTCTTTTGTTCATTCTCACTCAAAGTAGATTCAAATTTCAAATAAATATTTTCTATTTGAATTTTATTTAACCTCTTCAAATTAATTTATCAACGGTAATAGAAATTTCAAATTTTCAACTTCTCTATTATTCAACAGTTGATAATTCAATTATCTATAAAACCATCCAACTCAATATATCATTCTGTCACAGAACAGCATATATACGAAATAAAATAAATAGTTTTGAGGAATCCAGTTGGATCCCTCCAACCTGTTTTCCCTGCATCCACAGATGTTAGCACAATAAAATAACAATTTCACTTCAATGTGAAATATTGCAGTATATGGGTTTAATATTTCTAACATCCACTTGTTACGCGGAGTAAAAAGTTTATTTAATTATTCACTACTTCAACCATCATTCAAGCAATTCAACAATTAAATTTAAATTCAACAATTCAAATTTTTAAACTTAACTGAGTGAGATTAACTCACCTTTGATTTAATTGTTGCAATCCTTCCCAATCCAGATTTGTTTCCATATTTTTAACCTTGAATAACAATTTCATGGATTATTAATATTCGAACAATCGAATAATTATTACCGTTTAAATGAATTTATTCTTAACTCAATAATTTAATTTTAACTGGTGGTGCAATTTTAAACAGATAATTTAAATTTTAAACTTATTCTCCTTTTAAAAATCTTTTGGTAATTTAAACAATTTAATCACTAAATCCACTATTTAAAATAATATTTAAAACCAAAAATAAAATAAAACAGAAATAAATACCTCACAGCATGCGAACTGCAGATGCCCAAACGAACGTTGCCGAAGCCCAGAACCACCGCGCGATTCCATGCCTACGGCCTCCACTGCCACTGCATCACCCACTAATCGACGCGACCCTCAACTGCTTGCCGCCAACACGAGCGCCTCCAGCCTCGTCACCATCCTTGACCCCTTCCTCCACTCGACGATGACGCAATCCAGCTCCCAGTCGCCACCGCGATTCACGAATACACGCCTGACCTCAACTCCGTTTTCTACATTCGCGTGCGACTCCACGAAGTCGCGAACTAACAGCGGCTGCCCTCCCTTTGTCGCCCCCCTCGCTTGCTTAGAATGACTCGCCCGCGACCTCCATTGTTCGAATGCGAGATCAATTCGCCCAAATCGATTTGATTCGCCGATAACGTTAGGGCTTCTTTTTTTTTATGAATCCCGTTGAATTCGGCTGTGAAAGAAGAAGGGAAACGGAGTGGACTATGAAATTAAAATATGTGAAGGGAAGGGTTTTCGCGATTCTGAAGGAAGATGCCATTATTTATTTCCTTTCTATTTTGATTACTGGGCGAATGAAGAAGTATCGTGATAATAAAGGAGATGGGAGGCGTACTCAGGAAGACGAAAAATAGTGCTGAGGAAGCTACGCTAATTATTTTAATTTAAACGTTATATTTAAAAAAAAAATCTTCTCGAATTCAATTATAGCGCGTACACTTATCATACAATCACACGGTCACTCCAAAAATTACGAAATTTGAAATCCGGCAATAACTCAATATTACGGATCCAACGACACTGGTTTCATCGAATTCTGAGACTGTGCCTCGGAAGGCTATTTTCAATTGTCAATTTAAACAATGTAAATTTAAAATTGAACAAATGGCAGTTTAAATTCAATTCTAATCCATCTATTATTCTCAGTATTATTAATATAAATTTTATAAGCCGTTAAAATATTTCCAACAAGCTTACAATTCCAGATTTTAAATAATTTACCCAATTGTCAACTACTATTTAATTTATTCAATTAATGATTATCTTTAAATTCTGAGTTCTTTTCATTAAATCAAACCAACTTTTCATATTGAAAACAAATTATATTTCAAATTAATTATTTAAATTCATTTTAAATATCACAAATTAACTATTGAAAAAGCCGGGTTGTTACATTCCTCCCCCTTAAAAGAATTTCGTCCCTGAAATTACTAGTTAGGAAGAATGGTCCAATACCCGTTATTATTACTTCATAATCAATAATTCAACATCCTACCAACTACCTTTTTAATAAAAGATGCATTACCCTTCTTAATAACTTTCTAAACTTTTCCCCTAGTTTCAAACTATACTATATGCTTAACTATTCAAGTTTCAATTTAAATTCAAATTTTGACTTATCAAAATGTTCTCAAAATTTTTCTAACACCCTAAATTCCCGAAATTTTTTGCCAGCGTCTCCTTTGCGCGGCTAGCTCGGTACTACTACAAAATGGCTCTACGGCCTCTCAAAAACTCAAAGAAAACAAAAAGGCCAAGTGGCTCAATCAAAATCCCAATCAATTTCCATATAGAAATTCAAACACATACCTTTTTGTCGAGCATTTCAATTTTATCTTTGAAACCATCTCAATTCTCTTAATCTTTGTATTACCTGCATAACCTTACACAGCAGTATATCCAATTACAATATACAATACATTTTATCGGCATTCTTACAAATGTCCATATCCATATTTATTTTAGATTATTTATGCAATATCAATTCCCAATGAGAATGCATAATTCCTTACTTAAGTTAGTATAAGCATCTTATGTATTTCTTATATTTATTTCTATCTTACTACTTTAGTTTGTATCTATTCCTATTCAATTGATTCTCCCATTTCTATATGAATTCAATTTATCTTTAACAATTCTCTTTTCTTTCATTTATAACAAATTCATGTCGTTATTTTAAATTATTTTCGTTCACTAATTTATTTCCATATCCAATTTGAAAACATTTGTCGTTAACACAAATTTCAAAAACTTCCAAAAATTTCTAACTCCCAAAAGTTCTGAAATTTTTTGGCAGAGTCCCCTTTGTACGGAGGAGCTTTTGTAATTTGACAATAGATATAAATATATATATACATCGACCCACACGGTCGGAAATCAAAAACAGTTCATATTTCCTATTTTGTATTGCGTAGGCGTACCTTATTTAGCATTTTAAGCAAGCGGCTTATTTAATTTTAGCATTTATGCGCCCGAAATCCTGCTATACAGTCTTCTGGTACCTGTACTTACTCAGTTTAAACTCATAAGTAACATATGTATGAAATTTATAACATTGCATTCATCTTAAACAGCTACAACAATCAAAATCATAAGCAATGCAATATAAATAACTTCATAACAAATTTATATAGTTTCCAAACTAGTTCCATTTGTTTATAACTGACACAAACACCGTTTGCATTCAACTTTAAGTGAGTTACAACACATTTACTTAACTCCAATTCATAATTCTGCCCAAACAAACCCATTTTCAATTTAATTGATTTCAAAAATCAATTTCTGCTTCATATCAATTCAAAACCATACTTTATAAACAATTAGACGCGAATCCAGCTAATAAATAATTGATGAGGTTCCAATTAAATCCAATTGCTTTTATTCAATTTATAACATCATATTTGATTTAGAATGATTTTCACATCATTCTTTTATTCAATTATTTTTAATCCGAACTATTTTGTATTCATGGCAGTTTTATTCAAAAATCAAGTTTATTTACTTCCATCCTTCCATAGAACTTTATTTAATCTTGTTTACGACAACAACAATTAATTCATGCAAATTCAACAATATTCATTCAACAACAGTTTCTTTAGTTTTATAACTATTTAAAATTGATTTCCCACTCAATTTATATTTAAATCCGTTCCATTCCAATTTCTTTAAAATCCATATATCTGCATTTACTTAATTTTTACATTGAGTTTTATTCAAACCCATTTTATAAAGCTTGACAACTTCCATGCTTATGATTAATAACCATTTCCCAAATTTATACAAGTCATGCTTCATTCAATTTTTATACTTAAGTCAATTCACTTTAACTCATTTAAATTTCATATCTTAAGTTCATTTCCTTTGCCAATAAATTCTTTTTCAATTTAATTTGATTCTATTTAAATCAAATCTCTTTCATTTATCACTTAGCCCAAATAATTTATTTGTTCAATTCATTTAAAAATATCAATTTCCATGTTCGATTCATTCTCGAACTTATTTAACTTATTACAAGACCATTTCACTTTATTTATACACAATTGGATTTTTTTATTTGCACTTCTAACCATTTATATTTAATCCAATTTCATTTTATTTACCAACCAATCCAGGTTGAATTTTAGATATATAGCTCAAGTTCTCTTTCTACCATTCACTAAAATTCACTTTTATTTATTCACCATTCAATTTTAATTTAATCAATTCAAAGTTTATTCACATATTTAGGTTACTAATTTATCCCAAATTAGTTTACTCCTAATTTATAATTCAATATTTGATTTTTAGCTTCAAAAATCTCTTCATTTAAATTTCCTTGGATCGATTCTATTTTATAATTCAAGTTTTGATATTCAAACAATTCTATTTGACTTATTTATTCCATCTTAATTTTATAAGTCCACTTCTTATTTATCTTCACACTTCCACTCACTTACAGTTAACCACATTCCCATTTTATTTTAAATTCAGGTTTATACATTTTTACTTAGCCAAGTATATATTTTATTTCAGCGCCTCTCAATTCTTTTATAAGCTATCGAAGTCTTATTACTTCAAATTCAAATTTCACTTAGCTTACATTAAATTCAACTTCATTTCATTGTTATGAATTTTACCCAAATGAGAGTTTTATGACAATATATCTATATCTCAATTTAATTCATCTTTATTCAATGAACTCTCACTTTCATCAAATTCACTTTTCCATAAATTTTAAATCTTAAGTAAATTTAATTATTGCAACTTCTTACTTAAATTCATTGCAATAGATTTGATACTCATCTAGATCAAATCCCATGTGATTTAATTAACCAATCTAAATTTGTTAAGATAATTCAAGGCCAATTTATTCCATCCATACTTGATTTGGATTTTATTTGTAAATTCAAACTATCTTTATTTTAATCCAATTCATAATAATTGTGATTCATACTTAATTTTACTTACCATTCAATGGAATTTCTATTTATAACTCGGGTTTCATCACTAAATTCCATTTTTAATTCCAATTACAACTTAGTTCAAATACAACTGAATTTTATTTTCAGTTTAATTCAATTTACTTCCATTCACATAACTTGAATTAATTTCAAACCACGTCAAGTTTTATTTTTCATTTCAACTTCACTTAGAATCCATTAATTTATTCCTTCCAAATTATTAATTAAATTTCAAGTTTTAAATTTTAATCCAAGTTAAATTTGCATCTTTAACTTTCACATTAAATTTTAATTTCAAAATTCAACATTTATGTTTTCCTTGATTAGATAACTATTTTAAATTTAATCATTTCATTTGTCTAAATATAGCATCCAAACATCCAAGTATAATAATTTCAGAAAATATCCCTTTTATATCAAAATATATTTTGGATGAAATTATTTCATTCACCCACTTTGGAAAATCAATGTTATGTTGAATTGCTCTATTTAGGTGTTTAGAAACCCCTTCGGTACAGTTTTCGAGGATGTGCCGACGAAGGTTCATATACCACTCAATAAATCAATCAACGTAATATAAAACCATTTTATATTCACTAACAAATACGCAATCATATCTATAACTACTCTCAAACTCATTCTAGAGTACCATTGACTCTATTTCTAATGAGTAATTACCCACCAGAGCAAAGGTTCTCGCTTAACCTTTCAGCTCTGATACTAAGTGTAACGACCCGGAATTTTCGAACCCGAGAAATCCAGATAGTTATGAAAAAGAAGTAAGGGGTAGAAGAAGAAGAAAAGAAAAACAACATCAGAATCTCACATCGCAGCGGAATAAAATATAATATATAGAATACAGTTTTAAATACAAGAAATCTGTACTGCCATATATATATATACACATACCATCATCAGAGTACATCAATCAATCATACATGACAACTACTATATGATCATACACAGCGGAAATAATAGACAAATACGGAAATACGCTCTGTCACCAGCTCGTCTCCTAAGCTCCAGCATATAACCTGAATCCTGTTTAACTCGGTCTGACCCGAGCATCATATAAAACAACACCCGAGTCAGTCTGGAATACCAGCGTGAGAAAATCACACTCAATTTGATTATTAAAGTTTCAAAAATCTTCTGAAAACAAAAGCATCTCGTAAGACCACGCCACAAATAAACATGTCGGATTTGTACCTTACGATAGCTAAAACAATTTTTATAGAAATCCTCTGATATTATGATAGGGTCTATATACAAATACTTATAAAATAGCTGAAATTGTTACATCTATTAAATTCCAGCTACTAGCCACAGAGTGGGTAATATAAACAAAACTCGTACAAGGCTCGTAGGGAGAATGGATTTCCATCAATGGCTGGGCTACTGGGGTACCGCCCATCACAGTACCAGGCCTAGATCAGAGTACCAAGGAGTACGCCCGCTCCCCGCAACCCAAGGCCGGAACCATTCCTTACTGAACAGTCCCGAACAAGATAAACCCCGTGGTTGGCGCGACCAACCACCCACTAAGCCGAATAAAAAGGGACATCTAGACAGGGGAAATATCTTTTCCTGCTTGGGCATGACCCACCTAACCTTGCTACACATCCCCTATTTTAGCCATTATCGGTTGATGAGGCTTGAGGTTAAGCATTACTGTGACGACCGCCCATGACTCCCGCACTAAAACAGGGGAATGGTGCACTGAATGGTGTGCCAGGCAGCCATGGACGATAGTCAGGGTAAGGTAAACACAATAGTCTATCGTATTACTCACAGCGCAGGGATAAAATACAATAGAAAAGTATACGTAGTGAAGCTCCATAGAACGGAATTCATCATATAAACTCATAATAGTTTGGTACAAAAATCTGAAAAGTCAATACAGCAAGCCTCACTACATATCACTCAGAGAACCATACAAACAGCGGAACATCCAGTACATATAGTAAGAAAACAATATGCAAAAGCCTCCAGCTCATCTTCGTCATCAACAACGTTAGTTACTAAGAACAGCACCTGTCACCTGCTACCTAGTCTGCCCATCCCAACATGGATGAACAGCCCAAGATAATAAGAGTTAAACATAAAACTTTGAGTCAGACAAAAGTCTTAGTGAGCAGTAAATCAACTATCAAACATACCAAAAGAGCATAAAGGGTAAAAGGAATAGGAACCCAACCATCCCACTCCAGCTCTTTCTACAGTGATAGCCCACAGACATACTAAGGGGAAACAAGCATAACAAAGCAGATAATCAAAGTAAAGCAATAATCACTCGAGTCAAGGTCGATGTTTTCAAAATACAAACCCCCAATGCCTAAACCAAGATCAGATAAGCACCAAGAAAACACCGCTCTTGAGTTCGAATGATGATACAACCAAACATCCATGACTCTGGCTATCACTGTTATCATTGCCTCGATACCATCGTTAATTGAATGACCGGCACATTCTTTCATCCGTCAGTCAAGGGCTAATGGCAACCCCGGTTCTAGACACAACTCCGCACGTCGTCGCAGCCCGTGCCTAGGAATTTTCGTAACTACCCAGAGTACTAGCATGTCGTCGCATCCCGTGCTTGGAACGTCGTTGCAGCCCGTTCCAACGTACTCTTGCTTTGAGCATGCTAGAACCTTCAATAACGATGAGATCTCAGCCTTCTAGTCATCCTCCTTGACGACTATTTATATACTAGCTCAAGCGCCTCTCGAGCCAACCATTATCAACAAACTCGAACCACATCACCGAGTTATCAATATGCTTGGAATGATCCCGTCTGGATTAAACCAAGGCTTTCTCATATCATGCTTTGCTTCATCGCATCATAGCAAAGTCCCATCTCAACATCATGCTTTGCTTCCTCTCTGTTATCCCATTTTTTGGTCAAAACTAGGATATCCTTGTTGTGTGCGTTTCCACCACGACCAGGAGCAAAAAGAAGCATTCAGCATCTCATTCGGCATTCCCATCTCCCTGAGTTCATCCGGTAATGTCTCATTCGGCATTCTCTAGTAGGAAGGAACACTCGGCACTCACACATGAAGCTTCATTCGGCAGTACGAGTACATGTCCATTCGGCATGGCCAGCCCTTTCTCATTCGGCGATGCAAGCATGTGTCCATTCGGCGTAACCAGCCTCTGCAAGCATGTGTCCATTCGGCGTAACCAGCCACCTTCCCTTCAAGCTCACCACCGAACCAGCCCTTCCACCACTCCTAGCCGAACCGACTCCCAAGCCACAGCCGGACCACCATATGCCGAACCAACATCACTCCCTACTAATACCGGACCACCCCTTCCCACCGGACCGGCCTCTACTACCGAATGGAGCTCCGCCGAACCAGATGACTGCCAGTCCAGATTGCTTCAGCCCGGGCCCACCAGCAGCTATATGCATCCAAGACCCCTGCCCCCTAACTCACTCTATAAATAGAGGGGCAGGGGTACAACAATGGCAGACAAGTTTGAGAGCTCAAACCTGGAAGGAACTTTCAAACAACTTTCATACACTTGTACTACAAGCTTTGTACTTGTAATCGGATTGGAAAAGGAGAATAACATATAAAGTGGACGTAGGCACACTTTGGCCGAACCACTATAAATCTGTGTGTCTTTTACAGTTTAGCCCCTACTTTTTACGTATTTGCATACACCACCTAAATCAATACGAACAACATAAAATCAACTAATTCATACGACTTGGAGTTGTTTGATCATCTTTTGTGCAAACATATTTGGGTTATTTGCTGAGATCTGTAATTTGTGTTTGAATATCGCTGAATTATATTCATACACTGGTGCTTTCACGACTTTGGGTGTTTGCGGCCATTTTTTACGCAAACATTTTGGTGCTTTCATTGAGAGGAACCAGCTCCCGCTACATCGGATAGAGGTTTAGATTTGGAAGACGATGACTAGGCAAAACAGTAGAAGGCTAAGGGCTGAGAGAAGCCAACAAGGAGGAAGTCAACAAGCATCCTCCGGAGGTGAGGAAGGACCGGCTTCGATCTACATAACCCGGGATGAAATGGAAGCCATAACAAATTCACTGCAAGAGAGGTTGCTGAAAAGTCAACAGGAAATGATGCAAACTTTCTTGGAGCAAATGAGAGCTGCAGGGATGCAGAATTTAGGAGCAGCTACAACGGCTATGGATGCAGGACAAGAAGCTAGGGTTATGGAACCCAACGAAGGACAAGATACGGAGCCAGGTAGCAATCAACAAGGGCTTGGGGGCAGGCCCACAGGATTCAACACAGGAGAACCTTTGGAAGGAGTTCAACAGGCTAGAACCAACGTTGCTGCTAACGAGCCACACGAAGAGTATGTACCGGAGTTCCCTCGGGGGCAACCCCCGACAGACAACGGTGGATTGGTAGATATAATCAGGAAGACTGTGCGAGGTGGTTTGACCAACGGAGACTTGGAAGGAGTAAACAGGAGTCCGTTCACTCGGGAAATAAGGATGGCTCAGAACCCACCTAAGTTCAAGCTACCTAGCGTGGAGGTATACAATGGCAAGGAAGACCCTACGGATCACTTGATGAGATACACTAGACACATGGAGGTGCTGGGGGCATCGGAGGAGGTGATGGCCCGATGCTTCCCTTTGTACTTGACGGACTTAGCTGCAATGTGGTTCAGGCAGCTGGAAGAAGGATCTATCAGGACTTGGAGGGAATTGGTGGAAAGGTTTTTGGGACAGTTTCGGGTTCATGTCAAGAGACCGAAGAATGTGATGACGTTGACGTCGGTAAGGCAAAGGATGGATGAATCGCTTAGAGCTTTTCTAACTCGATTCAGTGCCGCGGTTACTTCGGTGGATCGGCCCGATCCATCGATGGTTTTAATGGCAGCAGTATCAGGAGTCAGGGAGAACTCGGATTTCAAGGTATCTCTGATACGAGATCCCCCACGGAATCTCGACGAATTTTTTCATGAGGCAGAAAGGTTCCTTCGACAAGAAGATGCGAGTACGGATTTAAAGCTGAAAAAGGTTAACGCGGTTGAGGGGGGAGGACCATCCAGCAATGGTTCGGATAAAAACAAAGGAAAAAGGAAGTTGGACAGTGATTCTGGAAATGCTAGGAAGCAATGGAAGGATCCAAAGTTTTCCACATACACAGGATTGAACGAGACACTGGAGCAGATATACCTGAATACTCGAAATCGCCTTCACTACCGGAGGCCGGCTAGGAGAGAACCAACAGAACGGGAAAGGACATCAGGAAGGCACTGTCTCTTTCATGATTTGGATGGACACGACACCAACAGCTGCAGGCACTTAAAGGACATAATTGAGGAACATGTAAGGAATGGACAACTGCCGCAATATGTTGGACCGCGGAATGCAACGGCGAGGCAGGAGCAACCGCCGCCTACCTCAAGCTACGATGGTGGGAGGCCCAGGAATGATGGTCGGTTGATCGTCCCTTAACCAGGTTAATATGAAATAAGTAGCAAACTATTGGCAAGCAACCAAGTCATTTACACATGTACGGGGACGGAGATAGCCCCTAGGCATGCTCTGAATGATGATAAACTGCGACGCTATGGTTTGTGAAATTTATCTTTTTCTTTTGGATTGGACAA
The DNA here is from genome assembly GCA_030765085.1 of Allium cepa. Lineage (NCBI taxonomy): Eukaryota > Viridiplantae > Streptophyta > Magnoliopsida > Asparagales > Amaryllidaceae > Allium > Allium cepa. Next base: position 769,132,957 of record CM060939.1, on the reverse strand, counting down.
TGCTTTTCTTTTTGGTTTTCGGTTTTGGAGCTTGGATTGAGCTCCTGGTTTTCCTTGCTTTTTGATTTGGATTTTCCTTTGGACAATTGTTTTCGGTTTTGGATGTTAGTTTGGATTTCTGTTTTTATGGTTTTGGATTTGGATTTTGGATTTGGATTTTGGATTTGGATTCTGGATTTGGATTTTGGATTTGGATTCTGGATTTGGATTTTGGATTTGGATTCTCGATTTGGATTTTGGACTTGGATTTTGAGTTGGATTTTAATTGGATTTTTATCTGACTTTTGATAAACGGTCGTCGGGTATGGATTATGCCTGGCAAGGGGTGAGTCGCTTTGCCCGAACGTGGTAAATTGACTCATTCAGGTCGTCGAGTATGGACTATGCTCGGCAAGGGTCCGGAGTGACCAGGATTCGGCCTAGGACTTAGGCCCTATATTATCAATCGTTATTTTCAGGTCGTCGAGTATGGACTATGCTCGGCAAGGGTCCGGAGAGACCAGGATTCGGCTTAGGACTTAAGCCATGGCATTGTACAGCGCCCAGGGACACTGGGCCAAGGTCGTCAAGTGTGGATTACGCTTGGCAAGAACCCGGAGAGGTTAGCTCAACGCCCAGGGACACTGGGCCACGGTCGTCAAGTGCGGATTACGCTCGACAAGAACACGAGGAGGCTAGCTTAATGTCCAGGGACACTGGACCAAGATCGTCAGGTGTGGATTGCGCTTGGCAAGAGCCCGGAGAGGTTATGAATTTGGATATCGACCCAGAGAGGTCCTGGATTCGGTTGTTGGCTATTGGATAAGGATGGTTTGGGACTCGGTTGTCGAGTTCGGATGGACATGGAATTGGCTCAAGCTTTGCTTATTGGATTCGGAACTATTCAAAACACGCCTTGTTATCACAAGGCATGTTTTGGGGGGCAAAGTGTTATCCCATTTTTTGGTCAAAACTAGGATATCCTTGTTGTGTGCGTTTCCACCACGACCAGGAGCAAAAAGAAGCATTCAGCATCTCATTCGGCATTCCCATCTCCCTGAGTTCATCCGGTAATGTCTCATTCGGCATTCTCTAGTAGGAAGGAACACTCGGCACTCACACATGAAGCTTCATTCGGCAGTACGAGTACATGTCCATTCGGCATGGCCAGCCCTTTCTCATTCGGCGATGCAAGCATGTGTCCATTCGGCGTAACCAGCCTCTGCAAGCATGTGTCCATTCGGCGTAACCAGCCACCTTCCCTTCAAGCTCACCACCGAACCAGCCCTTCCACCACTCCTAGCCGAACCGACTCCCAAGCCACAGCCGGACCACCATATGCCGAACCAACATCACTCCCTACTAATACCGGACCACCCCTTCCCACCGGACCGGCCTCTACTACCGAATGGAGCTCCGCCGAACCAGATGACTGCCAGTCCAGATTGCTTCAGCCCGGGCCCACCAGCAGCTATATGCATCCAAGACCCCTGCCCCCTAACTCACTCTATAAATAGAGGGGCAGGGGTACAACAATGGCAGACAAGTTTGAGAGCTCAAACCTGGAAGGAACTTTCAAACAACTTTCATACACTTGTACTACAAGCTTTGTACTTGTAATCGGATTGGAAAAGGAGAATAACATATAAAGTGGACGTAGGCACACTTTGGCCGAACCACTATAAATCTGTGTGTCTTTTACAGTTTAGCCCCTACTTTTTACGTATTTGCATACACCACCTAAATCAATACGAACAACATAAAATCAACTAATTCATACGACTTGGAGTTGTTTGATCATCTTTTGTGCAAACATATTTGGGTTATTTGCTGAGATCTGTAATTTGTGTTTGAATATCGCTGAATTATATTCATACACTGGTGCTTTCACGACTTTGGGTGTTTGCGGCCATTTTTTACGCAAACACTCTCATCATAGCAAAGTCTCATTCCAACATCACACTTTGCTGTATTGCATCGTACCAAAGTCCATCATCATCGAATCTATCCATATGAGCTTTAACATCCGCTTCATATTCCATAAGCAGCTTTCACCATTCAAGAGCCTCTCTACTTAGCTTTTGAATCATCTTCGACCAACTTGTCCAAATCAACTATTAGCTAATTTGCAACAATCTATCAATCAAAGCAATCATTAATCCAAGCAATCAAACATTCAAGCAAGATCTAGTAAGCAATTATACAAGAATGGCAATTTCGTAATTAAAATGTCCAAATCTAACAAGTATGAATTATACGCAAATATCTCTACAACTTGATGAATAAACTTATATAAGTTAACATGTAGCAAAATCGTTATCCAAAATTCATAGACCATGGATCTACATGCAGACTTAAGGAAAATGCAAGAAATTCTCTATCCTTAACACATAAACAAGCCACCGATCCAATATACTCCTTTGGGTCCGTGTGAGAGATAACTACCACTCACCGAATCACCTAAACACCTCAAAAGCTACTAACTTCAGATCTGGACAGCGAAGAACCAAGCTTGATCCGACAAGATTCCGCTTCAAACGATGAAATCTCTCTTCAATGGATGGAGATCTTCAACTTTGGCTCTTGGATCTTCGATTTGATCTTCAATCTAGATGGAATGAATCACAAGATTAAAGTGGAGAAAAGAAGTGAAGAAGTGTTGTAGTCGAGCTCTCAAAATGGCAGCACTTCGTCGCTTCAAAATCCGGTGCCAAAAAGTGAAGATAGGCGCCTCTATTTATAGGCTGGAAACCCTATGAGTCGCCACCCCCTTAAGTCGCCGCAGACCTATCCCATGAGTCATCCACGACTCAACAGACCCCACGACCTATCAAGCTCAACGACCTACGACTCAACAAGCCTTGCCGACCTAACATCTAAACCAGATGCGACTCACGACCTAACACTCATGCGCATCTCCTCCTGATTCGCCTAGACGACCTAACGACCTAACACTAACACGGCCCAGTGACTCAACGACTTAACTAAGACGCGACCTAACCAAACCCAGGCCACACGACTTAACTAAACACAGGGTCACACGACCTAACTCAACCCCGAGTCAACGACCAACCACACACACACAACCTCCTTATGGCCGACTTAACACCTAGGCCCAAGTCCTTACGACTTACGACTTATACCAGAACAACTTAAGCCTTAGGTCGTTCACGACCTAAGTACAACACAACTAAATCTTAGGTCGCTCCATTCCTTATACGACCTAAGCCCCAATACGACCCAACTATACTAAGTCGCACGAACGACCTTCTTACCTTAAGCCGTTCACCCTTAAGTCGTTAACCTACTTAGGTCGACCAAATCTTAACCCGCTAACTCGCTAGCTCCACTAACCCGCTCACTGTTCTTAACTCTCCTGGTCTCTTAAGTCGCTAGCTACTAGGTCGTACTGTTTTAAGTCGCTCTGCCTCCTTAACTCGCTCCCACGACCTAAATCCTATGCGACTTAACTCCTACACAACCTAACTCTTAAGTCCCTCAACATACTTAGGCCGTTACATCTATAGGTCGCTCCACTCAACCTAACTCTCATACGACCTAAGCACCACATGATATAACTTGACACGACTTAAACTTTGGTCGACTCATACTCTAAACGACTTAACAACATCAACGACTTAGTGTCGACAGTTTTACGATCTTTCGATCCGTAAAAATACGGGTCGTTACATTCTCTCCCCCTTAGGAATTTCGCCCTCGAAATTCCAAACAACCAAGAGCAATCAGAAACTATTCTGCATGCCTAACATCCATAGCAACCAACAAACTATGCATCCAATTACTAGCCTAGCACGCAGAATTCTAAGACTAGAACAAGTTACAAATTCATAAGATGTAACGACACCTTAGGGCCATACCTCGAAGAGTTCAGGATGAGCTGCCTTCATCCTCTCTTCCTCCTCCCATGTACAGTCGTTAACATCATCACTACATTGTACCATGAGCAACGTAATCATCTTCCTCCTAAGCTGTTTCATGTCGGTTTCAACAACACGAAGCGGCTTACGAGGTCTCGTAACAACTGGGTCAACCTCTAAATATTCATAGCTATCAGCAGAAACCACCGTATTCGAGTCATGCACATACTTCCGTAGATAAGATATATGAAAAAAATTGTGCACACTCGCCATCTTTCCCGGTAATTCCAATTTATAGGCGAGCTTTCCAATTCGCTCGACAATCGGGAATGATCCAACAAATCTCGGAGTCAATTTTCCCTTCTTCCCGAATCGAATAACATTCCTCAGTGGAGAGATCTTCACAAAAACCATATCACCCACGTTGAATTCCAAATCCTTACGACGCTTGTCGGCGTAACTTTTCTGACGGTCTTGGGCTGCCTTCTTTCGTCGCCGAATGATCTCTATGTAATCCGAAGTCTGTCGAATCATTTCGGGCCCAAGTATCAGCTTTTCTCCAGTTTCTAACCAACATGTTGGAGAGTTATACGGTCTTCCATACAATGCTTCATATGGTGCCATACCAATACTTGACTGGTAACTGTTATTATACGCAAATTCCACCAAATGAAGATAATCTTCCCATGATCCTCCGAAGTCCAAAACACATGCTCTGAGGAGATCTTCCAAAACTCGGTTGACTCTCTCAGTCTGACCATCTGTTTGGGGATGATAAGCTGTACTCAAACACAACTCGTTTTCCAAAACTTCCTGGAAGCTCTTCCAAAATCCACTAGTGAACAATGGGTCTCGATTGCTTACTATACTCTTCGGAATACCATGGAATCGTACTATCCACCTGACATACAACTCAGCCAACTTCGATGCAGTCCTAGCTGATCGAACAGGGATGAACCTTGCACTCTTTGTCAAACGATCTACGATGACCCAAATCCCTTCATTTCCTACCCTGGTTCTAGGTAAACCATCAATAAAATCCATCGATATTTGTTCCCATTTCCACGTAGGAACTTCCAATGGTTGAAGCAACCCACTTGGCTTCTTCTGCTCGGCTTTTACTAACTGGCAGTTCATGCATTTGGAAATAAAATTTCCAACATCCTTCTTCATACCTTCCCAGTAATAGGTTCTCTTCATATCCCGATACATCTTATTTCCACCTGGATGAATCGTCAACTTCGAGTGATGACTTTCCCTCAGAACTTCATCTCTCAATCCATCTATATCGGGAACAACTAGCCATCCTTGCTTCCGAAGCCAACCCTCTCGATCGACCTCAAATCCTTTATCCTTTTCTGGGTCCACACCAGATTTCAAATCACGGATAATCTTGACAAGCTTATTGTCTCGCTTTTGGCTCTTGCCAATTCTTTCCACAAGAGAAGGTCTTATCGATAAGTTTGCCAACATCTCAGGTTCCAATTCACATCTAGGCCTGAAGTCAAATCCAGCCAAATACTCAAGACTCTCCCATTTCGAAAACATGGCTCCCAAACCTGCATGTCTTCGACTTAACGCATCAGCCACTGCGTTACCCTTTCCCGGAGTATAGGCTATACCAAAATCATATGATGCTAAAAACTCTAGCCATCGTTGCTGTCGAAGATTCAAATCCTTTTGGGAGAACAGATACTTCAACGACTTATGATCTGTAAACAACTCGAATCGAACCCCCAATAGATAATGTCTCTACATCTTCAGAGCAAATACAATCGACGCTAACTCCAAATCATGAGTCGGATAATTCCTTTCTTGCGGCTTCAGTTGTCGACTTGCATACGCAACAACTTTATCCTTTTGCATCAGCACTGCTCCAAGTCCAGTACCACATGCATCGGTATAAGCCACCATCTCATCATTTCCACTTGGAATAGTCAAAACAGGAGCACTTGTCAGTCGCTCTTTCAGGATTCCGAAAGCTTGCTCACACTTAGCATCCCATCTGAACACTTGGTTCTTTTTCGTCAATCCTGTTAACGGTGCAGCTATCTTGGAAAAGTCTTTGATAAACCGACGATAATATCCTGCTAATCCAAGAAAACTTCTCACATCAGATGCATTCTTAGGTCTAACCCAATCCTGGATCGCTGCCACCTTGGCGGGATCAACCGCTATTCCATTTCCAGAGATAACATGCCCTAAGAACCTCACTTCGCTCTTCCAGAAGTGAAACTTCGGAAACTTAGCCTTCAGCTGATGTTTTCGCAAGATTTCCAAAACAATCCGCAAGTGCGTCTTGTGCTCTTCTTCAGTTCTGGAATAAATCAAAATATCATCCACGAACACAAGTACAAACTTGTTCAACTGATCCCTGAATACTCTATTCATAAGATCCACAAAATATGCTGGTGCATTAGTCAATCCAAACGGCATTACCAGCCACTCATAGAAACCAGATGGTGTCCTGAAAGCAGTCTTCGGCACACTATCGTTTGCCACTCTTAATTGGTGAAATCCCGTTGCCAAATCCATCTGAGAAAACACCTTAGCTTCGTGAAGCTGATCAAACAAGTCATCTATTCTCGGCAATGGATACTTGTTCTTCTTAGTCACTTTATTCAGCTCACGATAATCCACACACAACCTCAACGATCCATCCGCTTTGGTTGCAAACACAACTGGTGCACCCCATTCGGACACGCTATGCCGAATAAATCCTTTCCGTAAAAGGTCATCAACTTGCACCCTCAACTCTTGCTGCTCCCTAGGCGACATTCGCCTAAGAGGCATCACAACAGGTGTGGCTCCTTCAACTAGATCGATACGAAACTCGATCTCTCTATGCGGCGGTAACCCTTTGACTTCGTCAAAGATATCCTCAAATCCATTCACAATAGGCACCGATGACAGTCCATCCCGTGGAACAACCAGCGAATACATGAAGCTCATGAAGACGCCTTCTTCATGCTTACATCGTATCACAACCTTTCGCCCCTCCACATTCTCGACTGTCACCTCTAGCCTCTTACAATCAACCCTTGCCGCGTACTTCCTAAGCCAGTCCATACCCAAAATAATTCCGAACCCCGCAAAGTTCAGAACAAAACAATCACAAACAAAAGAGCAATCATGACTCGACACAACCAGACCACGGCATACCATACACAAACAAGACGAACCCCCAACTGGATTAGTCACAACCAATGGTCTATCAACAATATCCGATTCCAAACCCAACCGGCCTACAAGTTTATTACAAACAAAAGAATACGATGCTCCAGTATCAAACAACACCCTACCTGGAACACCACAAATGGAAAGAATACCTTGAACCACCACACTCTTTCCTTTCTCTTCCACAGTAGGAGCTTTCAAAGATAATGGATCAGCCCCCAAAGCATAGGCTTGCACAATCTGCTTGTCCTTCCTCGGTTCCGGACAATCCTTCTTAAAATGCCCCGGTTTGTCACAGTTGTGGCACTTCGCCGGCACTTTCGGTTTCTTGCAATCTCTGGAGAGATGACCCTTCTGCTGATAGTTGTAGTAGGTCACTTCGCCCTTCGGCTTCTTTTGGCCATCCTTACCCTTCTGCTACTGCTGCTTTCTCTTCTTGTTTCCACCTTGCTCCTTGGTCACAGCAACAACAGATCCTTCCTTAGGAAACAGATTCTCATGCCTGAGAGCTTTCTCCACAAGCTTCTCAAATGGATCGTCCAAATGATCCACCAACTGCCTCCCAAGATAACTATCCAAGCCTGTCACAAACTTCTCATTCTTCTGATAGGGAGATTCAATATACGATCTGGCATACTTGGACAAAGCTTCAAACTCAGAAACATACTCAAGAACTGATCTTCCACCTTACTTGAGTTCCACAAACTTCTTAAACAAAACAGATTTCTGAGCCGTAGAAATGAACTTAGCTTCAAATCTAACTTGGAATTGCTCCCAAGTGATCTCTTCCTCCGGAGTATCAATAGTGATAGAGTTCCACCAATCAGAAGCTCTTCCTTGAAGCTGTCTTGATGCAAGCTTTCTCTTAGTTGCATCCTCAATTCCCAAATCACCAAAAATCCTCCTACAAGCATCTATCCATCTCTGGACTTCAATGGTTGATTCTGTTCCCAAGAAAACCTTTCCTCCAAGAGCAGTATAATCTTTACAAAACTTAGCAAAATCCACTGGTCTTGGAGCTTGAACTTGAACTCCAACATCTACTGATGGTCCTGAAGTTGGCATCCTTCTCATGATCGAAGTCATCACAGCCTCGAACATAGAAGCATAATCAGCAGCCCCCTCAACAGCATGGCCTCCCCTAGCAGCTGGTCTCCCTCTTCGACTCATTCCGAATATCTAAAAGAAATGATTAATATATCTTGAGAAACAACTGCATAAGAAGTTCAAATTCTTCTAAGCTACTATATTATATATAGTAATCATCCATCAAAATTACAATTACGTCTCTCATACGTAGTTACGTCAGCGAGCGTTGGCTAAAATCGATTAACCAAAGCTCTGATACCAAATGTGACGACCGTCCATGACTCCCGCACTAAAACAGGGGAATGGTGCGCTGAAAGGTGTGCCAGGCAGCCATGGACGATAGTCAGGGTAAGGTAAACACAATAGTCTATCGTATTACTCACGGCGCAGGGATAAAATACAATAGAAAAGTATACATAGTGAAGCTCCATAGAACAGAATCCATCATATAAACTCATAATAGTTTGGTACAAAAATCTGAATAGTCCATACAGCAAGCCTCACTACATATCACTCAGAGAACCATAAAAACAGCGGAACATCCAGTACATATAGTAAGAAAACAATATGCAAAAGCCTCCAGCTCGTCTTTGTCATCAACAACGTTAGTTACTAAGAACAGCACCTGTCACCTGCTACCTAGTCTGCCCATCCTAACATGGATGAACAGCCCAAGGTAATAAGAGTTAAACATAAAACCTTGAGTCAGACAAAAGTCTTAGTGAGCAGTAAATCAACTATCAAACATACCAAAAGAGCATAAAGGGTAAAAGGAATAGGAACCCAACCATCCCACTCCACCTCTTTCTACAGTGATAGCCCCCAGACACGCTAAGGGGAAACAAGCATAACAAAGCAGATAATCAAAGTAAAGCAATAATCACTCGAGTCAAGGTCGATGTTTTCCAAATACAAACCCCCAAGGCCTAAACCAAGATCAGATAAGCACCCAGAAAACACCGCTCTAGAGTTCGAATGATGATACAACCAAACATCCATGACTCTGGCTATCACTGTTATCATTGCCTCGATACCATCGTTAATTGAATGACCGACACATTCTTTCAGCCGTCAGTCAAGGGCTAATGGCAACCCCGGTTCTAGACACAACTCCGCACGTCGTCGCAGCCCGTGCCTAGGAATTTTCGCAACTACCCAGAGTACTAGCACGTCGTCGCATCCCGCGCTTGGAACGTCGTTGCAGCCCGTTCCAACGTACTCTTGCTTTGAGCATGCTAAAACCTTCAATAACGATGAGATCTCAGCCTTCTAGTCATCCTCCTTGACGACTATTTATATACTAGCTCAAGTGCCTCTCGAGCCAACCATTATCAACAAACTCGAACCACATCACCGAGTTATCAATATGCTTGGAATGATCCCGTCTGGATGAAACCAAGGCTTTCTCATATCATGCTTTGCTTCATCGCATCATAGCAAAGTCCGATCTCAACATCATGCTTTGCTTCCTCTCATCATAGCAAAGTCTTATTCCAACATCACACTTTGCTCTATCGCATCATAGCAAAGTCCATCATCATCGAATCTATCCATATGAGCTTTAACATCCGCTTCATATGCCATAAGCAGCTTTCACCATTCAAGAGCCTCTCTACTTAGCTTTTGAATCGTCTTCGACCAACTTGTCCAAATCAACTATTAGCTAATTTGCAACAATCTATCAATCAAAGCAATCATTAATCCAAGCAATCAAACATTCAAGCAAGATCTAATAAGCAATTATACAAGAATGGCAATTTCGTAATTAAAATGTTCAAATCTAACAAGTATGAATTATAAGAAAATATCTCTACAACTTGATGAATAAACTTATATAAGTTAACATGTAGAAAAATGGGTATCCAAAACTTCATAGACCATGGATTTACATGCAGACTTAAGGAAAATGCAAGAAATTCTCTACCCTTAACACATAAACAAGCCACCGATCCAATATACTCCTTTGGGTCCGTGTGAGAGATAACTACCACTCACCGAATCACCTAAACACCTCAAAAGCTACTAACTTCAGATCTGGACAGCGAAGAACCTAGCTTGATCCGACAAGATTCCACTTCAAACGATGAAATCTCTCTTCAATGGATGGAGATCTTCAACTTTGGCTTTAGGATCTTCGATTTGATCTTCAATCTAGATGGAATGAATCACAAGATTAAAGTGGAGAAAAGAAGTAAAGAAGTGTTGTAGTCGAGCTCTCAAAATGGCAGCACTTCGTCGCTTCAAAATCCGGTGCCAAAAAGTGAAGATAGGCGCCTCTATTTATAGGCTGGAAACACCATGAGTCGCCACCCCCTTAAGTCGCCGCCGACCTATCCCATGAGTCGTCCACGACTCAACAGACCCCACGACCTATCAAGCTCAACGACCTACGACTCAACAAGCCTTGCCGACCTAACATCTAAACCAGATGCGACTCACGACCTAACACTCATGCGCATCTCCTCCTGAGTCGCCTAGACGACCTAACGACCTAACACTAACACGGCCCAACGACTCAACGACTTAACTAAGACGCGACCTAACCAAACCCAGGCCACACGACTTAACTAAACACAGGGTCACACGACCTAACTCAACCCCGAGTCAACGACCAACCACACACACACGACCTCCTTATGGCCGACTTAACACCTAGGCCCAAGTCCTTACGACTTACGACTTATACCAGAACAACTTAAGCCTTAGGTCGTTCACGACCTAAGTACAACACGATTAAATCTTAGGTCGCTCCATTCCTTATACGACCTAAGCCCCAATACGACCCAACTATACTAAGTCGCACGAATGACCTTCTTACCTTAAGCCGTTCACCCTTAAGTCGTTAACCTACTTAGGTCGACCAAATCTTAACCCGCTAACTCGCTAGCTCCACTAACCCGCTTACTGTTCTTAACTCGCCTGGTCTCTTAAGTCGCTAGCCACTAGGTCGTACTGTTTTAAGTCGCTCTGCCTCCTTAACTCGCTCCCACGACCTAAATCCTATGCGACTTAACTCCTACATAACCTAACTCTTAAGTCGCTCAACATACTTAGGCCGTTACATCTATAGGTCGCGCCACTCAACCTAACTCTCATACGACCTAAGCACCACACGAGATAACTTGACACGACTTAAACTTTGGTCGACTCATACTCTAAACGACTTAACAACATCAACGACTTAGTGTCGAAAGTTTTACGATCTTTCGATCCGTAAAAATACGGGTCGTTACAATTACCTTTCAAGAACGTATCACTTAGAATGCTCATCGTCCACCTGACGATGTTTTTAAAGCATTCAGTCCATACAAGTTGCCCTGGGTTTGGACAAACCGAATCACCGTCTTCCACTCTTCACGGTCTTCATTCGTAATCGTTCAAACCGGATCGAAGTGGTTTTCGAATAATTAAATCCGATCCTAGACTCTTCGAAACGATCAGCGCATTGTCCAATATTGATAGTCGGTTATTTAACTATCAAATAATCGTACACATGCAACCATCAAATAATTTCCACAAATTATTTATCTCAAATATCATTCAGATATAATTTCCATTTAATCCATTTGAAACAAATTTCATAGTCCTTTTATTTCCATGAAATCATTTAATTGATTTCTTATACTCGCTCCATTTGATTTATCCTTTGAAAATATTCCTATTTTCTCATTTCTTCCTCAAAAATTCAATTTACACTTTCCTTATAATTTCACAAATTCACTTTCTCCACTTAATAAGATTTCTCCTAAATCTTATCTCATAAATTTGCTTACCATCACAAGAGGATTTTAATTGGATTTTAAAAACATTTTGAAAACATATAGATTTATAAAATAAGAAGTAATATTAAATATTAAAATTTATATCTAGTTATTTATAAGTTTCAAAGCTGGTTTTAAAAAAGCTTAGAGTTTATAATAAATAATAGCTAAACCTTCAAAATAACTAATTCAAAAATATTTTACATTCAAATAATAGTTTATAAATTTTTTTTATATAGTATTGTAATTTAAAATATTCTTTTTAAAATAAATTATAATTTTAGAAAATCCAATATCCATTTATAAATGCCTCATGTCCACATTCACCTTTGGAAATATCCTGTTATTTCCATTCAACCAATTTCATATCTCATTTATAAATTCCATTCATGAATTTATAAAATCTCCTTGGATTTCATTTATTATAAGATAGTTTGATTTAAAAATCTCATCTTTATAATTTATTTCTTTCTATAAAGTTCCATATTGTCCCATTTAATAAATTCCATTCATTATTAAATAAAATTTCCTTTTGACTCTTAACAGAATTTCCTAGTCGTAATTCTTAATAGCATCTTCTTTATTTCCTAATAAATTTTCTTTTCTTTTCTTATTAATATTTCTTTTTATTTCCTTAATAGATCTCCATTTCCATTTCTAAATATAATTCCATTTTCTTTAATTCACTTATCGATTACAATATTCCTTCAAGTATAAATTTATAATTTAAATTTTCCAAAACTCAACTTTATCACATTAAGGTTTAACTTAAGTAGAAAATATACTTTTATTTCTTTTCTTCATTTTCACTTAAAGTAGATTCAAATTTCAAATAAATATTTTCTATTTGAGTTTTATTTAACTTCTTCAAATTAATTTATCAACGGTAATAGAAATTTCAAATTTTTAACTTCTCTGTTATTCAACAGTTGATAATTCAATTATCTATAAAACCACCCAACTCACTATATCATCCTGTCACAGAACAGCATATATACGAAATAAAATAAATAGTTTGAGGAATCCTGTTGGATCCCTCCAACCTGTTTTCCCTGCATCCACAGATGTTAGCACAATAAAATAACAATTTCACTTCAATGTGAAATATTGCAGTATATGGGTTTAATATTTCTAACATCCACTTGTTACGCGGCGTAAAAAGTTTATTTAATTATTCACTACTTCAACCATCATTCAAGCAATTCAACAATTAAATTTAAATTCAACAATTCAAATTTTTAAACTTAACTGAGTGAGATTAACTCACCTTTGATTTAATTGTTGCAATTCTTCCCAATCCAGATTCGTTTCCATATTTTTGACCTTGAATAACAATTTCATGGATTATTAATATTCGAACAATCGAATAATTATTACCGTTTAAATGAATTTATTCTTAACTCAATAATTTAATTTTAACTGGTGGTGCAATTTTAAACAGATAATTTAAATTTTAAACTTATTCTCCTTTTAAAAATCTTTTGGTAATTTAAACAATTTAATCACTAAATCCACTATTTAAAATAATATTTAAAACCAAAAATAAAATAAAACAGAAACAAATACTCACAGCACGCGAACTGCAGATGCCCAAAAGAACGTTGCCGAAGCCCAGAACCACCGCGCGATTCCATGCCTACGGCCTACACTGCCACTGAATCACCCACTAATCGACGCGGCCCTCAACTGCTTGCCGCCAACACGAGCGCCTCCAGTCTCATCACCATCCTTGACCCCTTCCTCCAGTCGACGACGACGTAATCCAGCTCCCAGTCGCCACCGCGATTCACGAATACACGCCTGACCTCAACTCCGTTTCCTGCATTCGCGTGCAACTCCACGAAGTCGCGAACTAACAGCAGCTGCCCTCCCTTTGTCGCCCCCCTCGCTTGCTTAGAACGACTCGCCCGCGACCTCCACTGCTCGAATGCGAGATCAATTCGCCCAAATCAATTCGATTCGCCGATAATGTTAGGGCTTTTTTTTATGAATGCCGTTGAATTCGGCTGAGAAAGAAGAAGGGAAACGAAGTGGACTATGAAATTATAATATGTGAAGGGAAGGGTTTTCGCGATTCTGAAGGAAGCGGCCATTATTTATTTCCTCTCTATTTTGATTACTGGGCGGATGAAGAAGTATCGTGATAATAAAGGAGATGGGAGGCGTATTCAGGAAGACGAAAAATAGTGCTGAGGAAGCTACGCTAATTATTTTAACTTAAACGTTATATTTAAAAAAAAAATCTTCTCGAATTCAATTGTAGCGCGTACACTTATCGTACAATCACACGGTCACTCCAAAAATTACGAAATTTGAAATCCGGCAATAACTCAATATTATGGATCCAACGACACTGATTTCATCGAATTCCGAGACTGTGCCTCAGAAGGCTATTTTCAATTGTCAATTTAAACAATGTAAATTTAAAATTGAACAAACGGCATTTTAAATTCAATTCTAATCCATCTATTATTCTCAGTATTATTAATATAAATTTTATAAGCCGTTAAAACATTTCTAACAAGCTTATAATTCCAGATTTTAAATAATTTACCCAATTGTCAACTACTATTTAATTTATTCAATTAATGATTATCTTTAAATTCTGAGTTCTTTTCATTAAATCAAACCAACTTTTAATATTGAAAACAAATTATATTTCAAATTAATTATTTAAATTCATTTTAAATATCACAAATTACCTATTGAAAAAGCCGGGTCGTTACAATTTTAAATAGAACTGGATTGTAAATGAATAAAAATGAAACAAGGGTCAAATGTAAAAGATTAAATACAATATAAGTAAGGGATTTAAACATAAAATGCATAACTTAAGACATTTGTAACATGATTACACAAGTAAATTACAAGTGTTAATATACAAAGAAAAAGTGGCAAAAATAAATTATTCTTAAAATTTGAATAATTAAAGAGTAAAACTAGGCTACATGTTTTTCTTTCATTCATCTTCATTCTCTTCATTCCTCAACCTGGAAATCAAACAATAGAAGCAAAATTCTCAAAACCTGAAAAGAAAATTGAATCAAACAACTTCCCCTGTTCAACCTGAATCAAACTCGGTAGTAATTCAAAGCAAACCAAGACGACAATTCATCTCAAAATCACAAGCATAGAACAAGTAAACCAGAGAGCATGTAAATTTAAACAAGCAAGATCGGATAAAAGTTCAACTTCATCTCAAAACTGAACGTGTGGATGTTTGGATTTAGTTCAAATTCAACCTAATCAAGTTCTCGGACCCAGGTCAATTTCTAGCTCAACATCATTTCCAGAATTTCAAATTTTAGGCTTGCTCTCTGTTCTTCATCACTCAGGTGAGCAAACTTGTTTTTTGAACCAGATTTTCTTGATTCCTTATGTCTGCAATAATGATAGCTTGATATTTATGATTAATACTTGAATGTTGTAGTGAAAAGTGTTTGTATATACCTACCTGTGATATATATGTGTAAATAAAGTGTGCATATCTAGGAAAACAGGCAAAAAAACTTGCCTCTGTGCATACACGACAGATTTTAAAATCTGTTTGAAACTTTATACTACTCAAAGGAATCAATATTGGGTTTTGATCTCTAAACAAAATTTGTTTGTGCTCATCAAATTCAAATTTCAAAAATAATTTCAAGTAATTATATTAAGCAATTATTTTAAAAAATAGAAATCACGGTGAAAATCATGTATATGTCCAAATTTGATCATCATAAATTTGTGTTTGAATTTCATAATCATATTTGAATTGGTCGGTGATGAATTTAGATGTAGGTTTCATAATTTTTAAGTAAGTAAATCATGTGAATTTACGAGATGACCTGATTATGCATTTTTGACGATTGTCGATGATCGGAGTAATGATAAATCTCGTGATCGAAGAGGGAGCATGCTTGGAGGTCAAGGATCATCAAAAAAATGTTCGATGCTTTTATAATCCATCATGGTGATCGTTCGAAGTCAAATTTGGGTTCATCCGCCTGTTTTGATCTATGTCAAAACCGAGGTATTTGCGTGGTCATTGGCGAACTGAAAGCAATCGCACTAGGAGGAAAAGTTTCGTGGGTCATCGACGATGATGTGGTTGGAGTTTCGCAACCTCTGATGAACTGTGGTGGCGAGTCAAGGTTTTTTTTTGATGGTCTGCTTTGTTCCATTGTTGACCAACTTGTTCGAATTTGATATCGGGGATGTTTTCGAGGATCTGTTTGTTTGGGTTGGTCAATGGTGATGTTGTCGACTTGTCGAAGGCAATGTGGTCTACCGAAGATGGTCAGCGCTCCAGTGCATGTGCATGGTGTATTGATGATGTTTGGGTTGCTGTATTCGGAGAAGGAAGTAACGCTCGGTCGAAGCTCGGGTAAGTGATGGATTGACTCGAACATTATAGCGAGTGATTCAGATGATTTTTACAGGTTTAAAAGTTTAAAATTTTAACAAAGTTTGAGAAAAGAAAGGGGTAACTCGGGTCTTCCCTCGGGGAAATTAGGATGCCACTCGGGTCGGAAACCGGGGTTGTCTCTGGGTCTGGCATTTTATATAAAAATAGTTTTTATTTTTAAAACAAATCAAGTTATATTTAAACAATTTTTTGTAAAATGATTCTTTTGTAAATAATAAATGTTTGCCCAAGGTTTGAATTGGTTAAAAGATTTCTTTTAAAAAAATAAACTAAGTTTGAAAGTGTTTTAATTTAAACGTATAACTATATTTTTGAAAAGTTTGTTTTTAATAAACTTAAAAATGCAGTTAAGTGGTTAAAAGTTTGTTTTCAATAATCACAGTTTAATTAGGCATAAATTATGATTAATTAATTTCTTAAGACTTAATTAATTAATAATAAGTAATTAAGGATAATCAATTAATGATAAAAAGGGTAATTAATTTGATTTGATTAAGGATGAAGATTAATTAATGTAAGTAGGTAAAGGTAATTAATTACTTAAAAGATAATTACCTAATTAAAAATAATTAATTAATAATTAATTAATCAAGTGATAATTAATTTGTAATTTATTAATATAAGTGATTAGGGATAATCACTTATTATAATTAAGGATAATTAATTGCGGGTTACTTAATTAATGAAAGTGATTAAGGAATGATAATTAATTGAGGATTAATTAATTAAGGAAAATTAATTTAATGGCAATTAATTAAGGGTTAAATTACTGAATTAATTAATTAAGGGCAATTAATTTAAAGGATTATTAAATAGTTAGGGGTTAACTATTTAATGATTAAAAGTTGATTAAATTATTAATTAAGGTTGATTAATTTATAATTAAAGGTTGATTAATTTCTTTATTATTAATTAATTTATTATTAAAGGATAATTAATTAAAATAGTTTGTAATTAATTAATGTTAATTAACTAGGATTGATAATTTATTAATCTGATTTAATTTAATCAGATAATTAATTGACCTTACTTATGGATGTTTGGATTCTATTGAATGTTGAATCGTTTGATATCCCTGATGCGTGATGCTCTGTTTTGATTTGAGCTGTGATGAATGTAATTTATTTATCTGTGATGAATGTAATTTATTTTATCTATGATGAATTAATATTATTTGTCTGTGAATCTATGAATGAAGATAAGTGTTATAGATTATACCGCTTATCGATATTGTTGTGCTTGAATCTGTGATGATTGATGATGTTGCACTATTATGTAAAACCCCTGGATTACACTATACACACACAAATATGGATTGCACGAGGAAATTGGTTAAGTCACAGATTTTTGAAATGGTTTTAAGTTGAATTTTGAATCCAAATGGTTTTGGAAATGGAATTGGGTTAAATATGAAAAGCTTTTGGAAAGGAATTTTAAAGATAAAAGTTATTTTGAATAACTTGATAAAGTTTTGAAATTTAAATAGTTTGATTTGAATTTAAATTCAAGATTTGAAATTGAATTCTATGTTTGGAAATTAAGGTTTAAAGAGATTATACAAGTTATAAATGTGTTTATATGGGCTTTAAACCATTATAAAAATATTACTTTGGAAATTTGAATTTAACTCAAGTTTTATACTTCAAGGGTTTAACTTATGCAAATGTAATCGGATTTTTCCGAAATGAAAACAATTTGTTTTCAAATAATAATAGCTTTCATTAAAAGAAAGGATTTCCAATGTGTGTTGAAAGGATTTCAAGTTTTAAATAAAAATGGTTTTCCAAGTTATGAATGAATCTTTGGAAATAGTTTTGAAAGCTACGAATTAAGTCTTTGATATAAAGATTAGATGAGTTAATCCAATTTGAAATGGAAATTGTTTTGAAAAGGCTATGAATGAATCTTTGTTAAAGATTGGTGAACTTTGTTTTCAAATTGTAGAGGATCTTAAAGGTGTATCTTTGGTATAAAATATTTGGAATTGAAATTGTTTTGAAACTGTGAATGAATCTTTGTAAAAGATTGGTGAACTTTGTGAAGTGAATCTTTTTGTTTAAAGATTTGAAAATGGTAATTTGTTTAAACCATTTGAAAGAAAGGTTTTGAATAATAAGTTGTGACTTAACAAAGATCCCAATATCTATATGCTTTTTAAATTAAGAGCTCATTATTCGTTTTAGCCGGAGAGGACCTGATGTCATATAACCCATTCCGAGTAATGATACGACGTTATGAATAGCATTTGAAGACCGATGGTGAAAACTGGATATTTTCGAAAGCGAAAGGATAACTCTTCGAATGTCTCTATACCGGTAGATCCCGGTATAGTGATTTATATCATCCTTTATGATGGGGAGTCCGGACGTGATTAGGGATTATCCGGATTTGCAAGGGTTTCTTTGTGAAGTGCCTTTGGTTCTGTTCGAACCCGGAACAGACTTGTATGGATGTGTGTTTGAATTACATTTTGATATGTAAAGCTGGTTTCTATCAAATACATTTCTGTTTGGTGGCAGAGAATTTATTCTCTTAGCTTAACACCCTTCTCTAAGATGTACGGTCTCAAAGGTTATGTAGTTGATGGTTACTAGTGATACATTCCCAATTTGGTAATGTGGCATACGAAGTGTTTTTTATCATTTGTTGATCGAAGCATGGCTTTTGTGTAAAGTGTAGCTTTGTGGACGAGACTTCGTCAAGCCTCACAACCTGGAAATGGTCGAAACATGAATGTTGTGGTAAGGTTTTTAGGGGTCGCACCCCTAGGGTATATTCATTTCCTTCTAGATAAAAAGTGGTATCATGGTATGGAGCCCAGATATTTAACTATGTGGTTGTTGCTATTTGTAGGTGAATCCCGGGATAAAGGTCGGTAACGACCGAGGATGGCTTGTCCCTTAACTATGTGGTTGTTGCTATTTGTAGGTGAATTCCATTTGATAAGGAAGTTCCTTAGCCTGATCATTGATGGAAACCCAATCATTCGCTATGAGCCCTTTACGATTTCAATTGTATAACCTGCCATTCTTAAATGTTAGCTATAGTAGGCGTAGTATAATGGCACCTATGCTGGCTAAGATTTATATTATACTTTCGAAAGGTTTTCGGCACTACGCACTAATAATAATATCAAAAGAATTTTGCGTAGTAAGCATGTTTGACGATCATAAGGAGAAATCTCCCCCAAGTGTGTGATTGCATTGTGTGTGTGCCGGGAGGCCTTATGGTAGTTTAATTTTCCAAAAAGCATTGAGGATTTCAGCTTTAAAATCTTTTGTTGGTTGTTTTAAAGATAAAACTGTTTTTGTTTGCTCACACCAGTCCCATGACTGACCTGGAATTCGTTGTTCCCTTTCTAAACTTTGGGTGCCCACAATTATTCACACGGGCAGTGTAGAGTCAGATTTTTAGATAATCAGCTAGTAGATGTAGATTCGGTTGCTTTCAGCCTTCTGTTGGAATTCTTTTAAGTCTTTGGTCTTTGGAGTCATTGGAGTTTGGCGATCACATCGATGACTGACCTTGCTTAGTTAGCATGATGATGGTGGTTCGAGCTTGTGGCTTGGATATCACTGCTTTTGGATTGGAGATCTTTTGGAGCATTAGATTGGAATGCAGTTTTGAATTCTTTCTTTCTCTCTTGGAGATCAAAGTTAGTGTTATCTTTTCCGCTGTTATGTATTGTCTCTGATATTGTTGTAACCATGTTGTATCAACTATTGTGTATCAATGATATTATTCATTTTCTTCCGCGGTGTTGTTGTACTTAATGTGTTATAAGCTCCGGCGAATCAAATTCGAATGTTTGAATCTACGGCATTCAAATATGAGTGAAGTATGGATGTCGATTTTCGAGCGTGAAAATCCGGATTGTCACATTGGTATCAGAGCTGAAGGTTGAAACTTTAGCTTTTGGAGTATAACACATTAGGTAACTCATTAGAGATAGGGTGACGAATATCCTAGAATGAGTATATTCCTAAAATATCCGTCTGTATGCCTTAGTGAATTCTCTTACTATCCACTGATAGTGAGTTTGAGTGCAAAAAGAGGACGAGATAGGGGACAGGGAAGTACCACTACAATTGGTCGATGCCCTACAACAACAGGAAACAATCTTTTCCCTATAACTCTCCTTTTATCATCATTCGATTTCAAATTCTTTGATTCCTTCATCGCAGCTATAAGGAGAAGCTTTGGTGTGGTGATGACCCTATGAATCATTATAGATAATTTTCTATTTCGTATTCTCTTCATCAAATTTCTATCAGCTTTTCGTTTTCAAATTTAACGAAATTAAAATTTTATTGGAATAATATTGGTGAACTAAATAGAAGTTAAATTAATTTTTATTAATAAAACGATTTCGATAAGAAAACTAAGGTTTGAAATTTTTGTTGTGATTTCTTATGAGGATCAAAGTCCGAAGAGGGACAAGCCTGTATATACTTTGGAGTATTCCGACCGAGTTTGGAATCCATATCTAGTGTTTGAGAATTGTGGAAGATTGAATCCATTTATCTGTTCTTTGGAGTCCAGATTTATTCTACGAGTGGTTAGTTATCCTTCGGACTAACCAATGACTTGGCATATTTCGTAGACTAGATGACCCGGGTATCTTGTGAATCATTGAATGAGTTTGTTCTCATAATTATTGTTGATATTATGATTTGGTAAGCCAAATGCAGAATAGATATTTAGTTTGATCTAGAAAGATATTTCTCTATCTTTCATCTTTTCTTTGTTGTCTCCCAGCATTGCGAATTTCAAGGATGAAATGTTCTTAAGGGGGAACTGTAACGATCCTGATTTTTGTGTCAAATTTAAATTGGTAATTTATATAAATTTTTGGATTAAATATTAGATTAATTCGAATTTTTCAAATTTAATGAGATATGTACTTATTTATTTAAAATTTGAATTTAAAACTCAAAATAAATATTTTAAATAGAATTGGATTGTAAATACATAAAAATAGAACAAGGGTTAAATGTAAAAGATTAAATACAATATAAGTAAGGGATTTAAGCATATAATGCATAATTCAAGACATTTGTAACATGATTACACAAGTAGTTTACAAGTGTTAATGTAAAAAGAACAAGTGGAAAAAATAAATTATTCTTAAAATTTAAATAATTAAATAGTTAAACCAGGCTGCATGTTTTTCTTTCATTTATCTTCATTATATTCATTCCTCAACCTGGAAATCAAACAGTAAAAGCAAAAATTCACAAAACCTAAAAAGAAAATTGAATCAAACAACTTCCCCTGTTCAACCTGAATCGAACCCGGTAGTAATTCAAAGAAAACTAGGAAACAAATCATCTCAAAATCACAAGCATAGAACAAGTAAATCAGAGAGCATGTAAATTTAAACAAGCAAGATCAGATAAAAGTTCAACTTCATCTCAAAACTGGAAGTGTGGATGTTTGGATTTAGTTCAAACTCAACCTAATCAAGTTCTCTGACCCAAATCAATTTCCAGCTCAACATCATTTCCAGAATTTCAAATTTTAGGCTTGCTCTCTGTTCTTTATCTCTCAGGTGAGCAAACTTATTTTTTGAACCAGATTTTCTTGATTCCTTATGTCTGCGATGATGATAGCTTCATAGTTATGATTAATACTTGAATATTATTGTGAAAAATATTTGTATATACCTACCTGTGATATATATGTGTGTATGTAAATAAAGCGTGCATGTATGGGAAAATAGGCAAAAAAACTTGCCTCTGTGCATACATGACAGGTTTTAAAATCTATTTGAAAGTTTATACTACTCATAGGAATCAATATTGGGTTTTGATCTCTGAAAAAAATTTGTTTGTTCTTGTCAAATTCAAATTTTAAAAATAATTTCAACTAATTATATTAAGCAATTATTTTAGAAAATAGAAATCGCAGAGAAAATCATGGATATGTCCAAATTTGATCGTCATAAATTTGTGGTTGAATTTCATAATCATATTCGAATTGGTCAGTGATGAATTTAGATGAAGGTTTCATAATTTTTAAGTAACTAAATCATGTGAATTTATGAGATCAACTAATTATGCATTTTCGACAATTCGCGATGATCGGAGTAATGATAAATCTCGTGATTGAAAAGTGAGCATGTTTGGAGGTGAAGGATCTTAAAAAAATGTTTGATGATTTTATAATCCATCGAGATGATAGTTCCAAGTCAAATTAGGGTTCAACTGCCTGTTTTGATCAATGTCGAAACCGAAGTATTTGCATGGCCATTAGCACACTGGAAGAAATCGCACTGGGAGGAAATGTTTCGTGTGTCGTCGGCGATGATGTGGTCAGAGTTTCCCAACCTCTGGTGGAATGTGGCGGCGAGTCAAGGGTTTTTTTAGATGGTCTGCTTTGTTCCAATTTTGACCAACATGTTCGAATTCGATGTCGGGGATGTTTTCGAGGATCTAGTTGTTTGGGTTGGTCAATGGTGATGTTGTTGACTTGTGGAAGGCAACGTGGTCAACCGAAGATGGTCGGAGCTCCGGCGCATGTGCACGGGGTATTGATGATGTCTTGGTTGCTGTGCTCGAAGAAGGAAGTAACGATTTGGGTCGAAGCTCGGGTAAGTGATGGATTAACTCGAGTATTATAGGGAGTGATTCAAATGGTTTTTACAGGTTTTAAAAGTTTAAAATCTTAAATAAGTTTTAGAAAAGAAAGGGGTAGCTTGGGTCGTCGCTTGGGGAATTGGGATGCCACTCGGGTTGGAACTCGGGGTTGTCTTTAGGTCTGGTATTTTTTATAAAAATAGATTTTATTTTTAAAACCAAATCAAGTTATATTTAAACAATTTTTTGTAAAACAATTCTTTTGTAAATAATAAATGTTTGCCTTAGTTTTGAATTGGTTAAAAGATTTCTTTTTAAAAAACAAACTAAGTTTGAAAGTGTTTTAATATATATGTATAACTATATTTTTGAAAAGTTTGTTTTCGATAAACTTAATAATGTAGTTAAGTGGTTGATTAAGAAGATGAAAATGATTTTAAAAAAAGGTTAATTTACTTAAAGGTTTAAGTTAATAGATTAATAATAATTACTTAATCACTGTTTAATTGGGTATAAATCATAATTAATTTATTTGTTAAGAGTTAATTAATTAATAATAAGTAATCAGTAATTAAGGATAATCGATTAATGATAAAAAGGGTTATTAATTTGATCTAATTAAGGATGAAGATTAATTAATGTAAGTAGTTAAAGGTAATTAATTACTTAAAAGATAATTACTTAATTAAAAGTAATTAATTAATGATTAATTAATCAAGTGATAATTAATTTGTGATTTATTAATATAAGTGATTAGGGATAATCACTTAGTATAATTAAGGATAATTAATTGAGGGTTAATTAATTAATGAAAGTGATTAAGGAATGATAATTAATTAAAGATTAACTAAGGAAAAATTAATTTAATGGCAATTAATTAAGGGTTAAATTAATTAATTAATTAAGGGTAATTAATTTAAAGGATTATTAAATAATTAAGGGTTAACTATTAATGATTAAAGGTTGATTAAATTATTAATTAAGGTCGATTAATTTATAATTAAAGGTTGATTAATTTCTTTATTAAAGGTTAATTAATTTATTATTAAAGGTTAATTAATTAAAACAGTTTGTTATTAATTAATGTTAATTAACCAGGATTGGTAATTTATTAATCTAATTTAATTTAATCATATAATAATTAACCTTGTTATGGATGTTTGGATTGTATTGAATGTTGAATCGTTTGATATCCCTGATGTGTGATGCTCTGTTTTAATTTGAGCTGTGATGAATGTAATTTATTTACCTATGATGAATGTAATTTATTTTATCTGTGATGAATTAATATTATTTGTCTGTGAATCTGTGAATGAAGATAAGCGTTATAGATTATACCGCTTATCGATATTGTTGTGCTTGAATCTGTGATGATTGATGATGTTGCACTATTACGTAAAACCCATGGACTACACTATACACACACAAATATGGATTGCACGAGGAAATTGGTTAAGTCACAGATTTTTGAAATGGTTTCGAAAATGGAATTGGGTTAAATATGAAAAGCCTTTAGAAAGGAATTTTAAAGAAAAAAGTTATTTTGAATAACTTGATAAAGTTTTGAAATTTAAATAGTTTGATTTGAATTTAAATTCAAGATTTGAAAATGAATTATATGTTTGGAAATTATGGTTTAAAAAGATTATACAAGTTATAAATGTGTTTATATGGGCTTTAAACCATTTTAAAAATATTATTTGGAAATTTGAATTTAACCCAAGTTGTAACAACCCGTATATTTATCGATTTTATATTTAAATATTTTGTCGTTAATCGGATATTGGTCCGAAAAGCTACTTTTTGCGAACGGTCAAATTAGGACTCGAGACCACTTCCATTGAGTTCGAAATGTCATTTACAATATTTTTAAGTATACACATTGACATGATTGGAGATAGTAGAATTTCACTACTTTTTCACTTGAGACTTTGGGTTGGGCTTTTAGCCTATTAGACCCAACCTTCACCCCTCCTCTTCATAACTTCATTTCTATTTTCCTAAGTCTTCAAGCTTCTTCAAAAATGGTGGAGGGAATGGGAAATTAAAATTCCAAAACTCAAATTCAATTGCAATCCATCTTTCTACTCCAAATTCAAGAAGAAGACATTGGATTCAAGCTTCTTGTGCTTAGATTGAAGAGGGATTGATTCTTGCTTGCTTAAAACTTCATTTTTCATTGAATTTGCGCAAAGGTGAGATTTTTATCTCATAATTCTAGCCTATAACTATATTGGACTATTTGGAATGATTCCCTATCATGTTTGCACGCACATTTGCATTTGGTTTGGATTGGATCCGAGAAAAACTCCAATTTTTAGTGTTTTGGTGAATTTCCTGCATTTAAGTCATTCTGCCCGGATTTGGCTTGCTCGGAGTTAGGTCGTAGGTCGCAAGGTTGCTAGGTCGTGGGTCGTTTGGGTCTAGGTCGCTCGGCATGACTCTGGGTCATCGAAATGCTTGTTTGAGCTAGGTCGCGCCTCTTTTAGGTCGTGTCTTCTTTAGGTCGCGCCTCTTTTAGGTCGCGTCTTCTTTAGGTCGCTCTCCACTGGAACCCTTAAGTCGTTTGGCCTTAGGTCGTTGCACCGTTAGGTCGTTGGAAACCACTTGATCGTATGACCTTGTTAGGTTGTTAGGTCGCGATGGCTTTAAGTCACGCACCTATTAGGTCGTTCGCCCCTTTTTGTCGTTAGGTCGCTCGACTGTTTATGTCGTTAGGCCGCGAACCCACTTAGGTCGCTTAACCTTGTTTTCCTCTAGGTCGCGTGGCCTTTAGACCCTTAGGTCGTGAGCAGTTAGGTCGTTAGACCTAGGTAGCCTTTTCCCCTTAGGTCGTTGGACCGATAGGTCGCTTCACCTGTGCTCACGTTAGGTCATTCGACCCATTCATCTTTAGGTCGTTCCACTTGCCTATCTCATAGGTCGTGTTCCACCTAGGTCGCGTGAACCTATAGGTCGTTGGACCCTTAACTCTTAGGTCGTTAGACCTCATTTTGTTTTCCCGTAAGCGGTGGCGTTGCCCCCGCACCCCCACCTTGGAGGGTTGCCACCCCCCTGGACCCCCCCCTCCGTAGGGGATCTTATCTGAAAAACATTGAGCTGATTTCCTTGGATTTTATTCACATCTCCGTATGCGATCTTTGTGACTGATTGTTTCTACAATTGCTTCTGTGTTTTGTCACTTTATAATATAAAGGTTTCAATACTAGTAGTAAATATCAAAACTCTTTTAACAAACAATTTCAACTCTATTTTTAATAACAAAGCTCTTTTCTTAAACCGTTTTCCAATCTATTAGTATATACAAACTTTTACCTCACTCGGATCAGAAATCTAATTAAACGACTTAGTAAAACAAGTGGTATGAAACGCTTGCGTTCACTTCGTCGGTTAATTCTTGGACTTGTTCAATTGAACCTCTTGTGACAATTTTATTAGTGAAGATTTACAATTTGTTCGTAAATATTTATGTTAAGCAAGTGGTTATGGGACATGAAGCTAAACTTCTATATTTACTAGCTTAGTGTAATTGACACTTCTCGTTGATCATGACGATCATTCTGATGATTTAGACTAGCAACTGTGCGATGTCTCTTGTTGCGAGGTTAGACTAGACACCACTTGTGTGATTCCACTCACACATACCTTTTTGCTTTTTGGTTAGTCGGGACCTTAATCTGTGTGATTCCATTCACACATGTGGGGTAGCTCCCTTTGGTCTTCGGACCGTCATGTGATAGGCCTCTTTCTCTTTTCTATGATTTCTGGACTTCTTGCATTGATTTCTAGAATTTATGTCATTGACTTGTTATGAGTACAAGTTTGGGGTATGATGCCCTTTCCGAATCTTTGAGAAGATTCTTGTGATATTGATTATTTCTTATTGATTGATCTTCTGCTGATCATTATTTACATACTTATAGTGGTATGTCATTACGGATATTTTATGTTTATGCCATATCTTTTATGTTACATCATGTCATCTGATATTTATAGCTAGACTGACCCGTTTATTATTTTCTTAAATAATACTCGGGTCAGACCGAGATGTTACAGGTGCTTCTGCTTGACTTCTTCCCAGGGATTCGTCACTCTGACTTTTGGCTAACTGTTTAGATTAGCAGTTTTTGTTGTATACACTTGAGGTATAGACTCATAGTTGTATTCTTTTGTATAGCACGTGTTGCTATTCTTTTGTATTATTGTGGATCTTTTGAGCACTACTCTGATGTACACTTTCATGTGTTAGTTATATATTCATATCTTCTTCCGCCTTTGTGATATGGATGTCTGTGACTGATTTGCGTTATGCTTATTTCTATGTTTGTTTCCGAAGATTATTTATAGCCACCGTGTGATAAGCAATTACATGGATGGTCGTTCCTCAACAGCCTTATTCTCCGTGCTAGTTGACAGCACTACTCCGTAGTGTTCTTAGCTAGCGTGGGTATAGAGGTGGGGCGTCACACAAGTTTTATACTTGAATGGCTTTAACTTGTGCAAATGTAATCGGATTTTTTTCCAAAACGTAATTATTTGTTTTCAAATAATAATAGCTTTCATATAAAGAAAGGATTTCCAGTTTGTGTTAAAATGATTTCAAGTTTGAAATAAAAATGATTTTCCAAGTTATGAATGAATCTTTGGAAATGGTTTTAAAAGCTACAAATTGAGTCTTTGATTTAAAGATTAGATGAATTAATCCAATTTGAAAGGGAATTTATTTTGAAAAAGCTATGAATGAATCTTTGTTAAAGATTGGTGAACTTTATTTTTAAATTGAGGAGGATCTTAAAGGTGTATCTTTGGTATAAAAGATTTGGAATTGAAATTGTTTTGAAAGCTATGAATGGATCTTTGTGAAAGATTGATGAACTTTACGAAGTGAATCTTTTTGTTTAAAAATTTGAAAATGGTAATTTGTTTAAACCATTTGAAAGAAAGGTTTTGGGTAATAAGTCGTGACTTAACTAGGATTCCAATGTCCGTATGCTTTTTGAATTAAGCGCTCATTATTTGGTTTAGTCGGGAAATGACCTTGTGTCATATAACCCATTCCGAATGATGATACGATGTTATGGATAGCATTTGAAGACCTGTGGTCGAGATCGGATATTTTTGAAAGCGAAAGGATAACTCGTCGAATGTCTCTGCACTGGTTGATCCCCGATATAGAGATTTATATCATCCTTTGTGATGGCGAGTCCGGACGTGATTAGGGATTATCCGGATTTGCAAGGGCTTCTTTGTAAAGCGCCTTCGGTTCTGTTCGAACCCAGAACAGACTTGTATGGATGTGTGTCTGACGTTACACTTTGAGATGTAAAGCTGCTTTCTATCAAATACATTTCTGTTTGGTGGCGGAGAATTTATTCTCTTAGCTTAACACCCTTCTCTGAGACGTACAAGCTCAGAGGTTATGTATTTGATGATTACTAGTGATACATTCCCAATTTGGTAATGTGGCATACGAAGTGCTGCTGATCATTTGTTGATCGAAGCATGGCTTTTGTGAAAAAGCGTAGCTTTGTGGACGAGATTTCGTCGAGCCTCACAAACCGAAAATGGTCGAAACAGGAATGTTACGTTAAGGTTTTTAGGGGTCACGCCCCTTAGGTATATCCATTTCCTTCTAAATAAAAAGTGGTATCATGGTTTAGAGCCCAGATGTGTAACTGTGTGGTTGTTGCTTTTTGTTGGTGAATCTCAGGATAAAGGTCAGTAACGATTGGGGATGGCTTACTTGTAGCTGTTACCTAGTTACAGAGGTAAACCGGCCTTGTGTTGGTAGATATTCGGTTTGGTTCTTGGGGGCGTCCCTCCAGAGACATTCCATTTGATAAGGAAGTTCCTTAGCCTGACCATTGATCGAAATCCAATCATTCAATGAGAGCCCTTTACGATTTCAATTGTATAACCTACCATTCTTAAATGGTAGCTATAGTAGGCATAATATTTTAGGATCGATTTCACCCTAGAGGGAGGTAAATAGGGTGATACTGATAATTATAAATGTTAATTGCGGAAGCTTATAAAATTGTTTCAACACAGATAAATCAAAAATATAGCGTCACAGATAATAGCAGAATAATTAATGTAGAAATAGAATGACACAGAATTTACCCAACTTCGGCAAAACCCTGCCTACGTGCTGCCCCCAAGGTTTCTACTAGAAATTAAGTAGTCGCACGCTTACACACGTAAACTCGCGACACCCGCTACTAACTAACCTAACTCTATGCTCAAAACTCTGCCACAACTCAGCCACTGAGTTGTGAATTCTCAAACTATGCCACGTAGTTTGTCCCCTAGTCACACGACTAGAAATTACGAATGTTTAAAATTGAAATACAAATTTAAAACAATTAGAAAACAAAACACCCGTAATTTTTAAACAAAAACCCTTATAAACTGAAAACAAAAGGCCGACCCCTTTTTCCCTTTTTATATTATTTCGCCCGTTCCTTTTGTTTGAGATAATGGCGGCTCTGTTTTTCGTTCGTTCCTCTTTCTTCAAAAATTAGGGTTTTCGTGTAATTGGAAGAAGCCGATTTTAATTGCTCGATTGAATAGATGATTTGGCGTTCCTTTTCTGTCAATCGATGGTCTCTGCTAATTACTTCGACTGGTTCGAATTGATTGAGTTCGAGAAGGCTTCGGTATGTTATTTTTGCTATTTTTCTTCTCTGATTTAATGCTTGAACTCAATTGCGAAATGTCGATGATGATTTGTGGGTTTGTATATGGATTCGATCTCCTTTATTTGTGTTCGTCTGACTTTTTCAACATTGTGCTTCGGCCATTTGATTTCATATGGATGTTGATGATTTCTCTGACTTTTTCAATTCACGCTATTTTGAACTGTGACTTGGTTCGATTCCTTGATTGCTTGGTTATCACGGCACCATAGAATTTCGCGGCCACCACGGCTTGGTTTGCATTTGACTTCGGTCATATGATTTTGTGTGTCGGTTGTGAGAAAAAATTGACTTTGGCCAACGTGCTCATCCTTGTAGCATACTTGACTTGTTCGAAACGTGTATCTTGATTTTGCTTTGATTTTGTCTCCGCTGCATATATGTATTCCTGTGTTCATGCTTGTGACCATTCATGTTGTTTGCATTGGGTTGATATCATGTTGAACTGTTCGGTCGCATTTGTAGTTTGACTTAGACTTCATGATGTTACGTTCTGTTGTCTGGTGGCATTTGATCTTGATGTTGTACTTCACTGTGTTCATTTGTCTGCACTTTTATTCATGATTTGGTCCACTGCAGTTTCGTTCATCATTATTGTAGCATTGTGTACATGTGTGCACATTGATGTTATATGCATTTGTCAAATTGTTTCACTGATGCATCACTTGTAGCCATTCACTTGAAATCAGTTGCATTCGTTCGGTTTGCTGCAGTTTCATGTTGCCACCTCTGTTTGTTTTCACCTTCATTCTGCTGTGTCTCTGTATTGGTTTCATGTGTTGCTTCATGTATTGCTGCCCTTGTATTTATAGTTTTTAGTTGTTTGGTTCTTGCTATATCTTTGGTGCGCTTGTGTTGTTTGGATTTGCTCTACTAGTTGCAGTGCATGATTCATGTATACACATTTTGTAGCTGGACTTGATCTTGTTTCAACTGCCATCATGTACATGCTGAGTCTCGTGACATTGTCTAATATGCATTTGAATTTGTTTTTCGAATTACACTTGAGTTGAATCCATCATGTAGCTCGGATTTGACCTCGTGCTAAAAGTTATGAAATTATATTATTGCACTTGAGTTGAATCCGGTATTTTGGGTTTGACCTGTGCTCACCTGTCCCTATAAATTTATCACGTGTATATATCGGTGTGCACGGCCTTATGGCATATACAGTGATATACTATGTATGTCACAAGCTGTTCGTGTATGATGAATTGAAAATTAAATGATGACGAACAACCCAAATAACTGAGGCAAATATTATTTTCAAAATTCACATTTTGTTTTATACTGCAAAAATATTTCCTTTTCAATTTTACTGCGTCAATATTTATTTTTGCAGATTGCTCAGATGCTGGATTCAATTTGGAGTGAAGTTGAGGATAAAATACGAGTTGAGTGAATGAGTAATGTGTAGTGAGGCCAAATGTAAATGTGAATCGTGATGTAATCAAAGTTGTATTATATATATATATATATATATATATATATATATATAGCGAGAGATTGAACTTTGTACTATTCAAAGATTGTAACAAATATTTGTTTAAATAAAATTTCTGTTTGAATTCAAATTCTGTGCTAATTATTTTTATTCAGCAAATATTTATTTTATCTATCAAAATAAAATAGTACATCAACAAATACATTTACACGAATATATATATATATATGTGTGTGTGTGTGTGTGTGTGTGTGTGTGTGTGTGTGTTTATTAGCATCAAACAAAAATCATATAATCGCATATTCAACAATCTCCCCCTTTTGATGGTAACAAACTTATATTTATGATTTTGAATATGTTAAATGTATTTGATGATTGATATACTATAATTGCTCCCCCATTTAATTGCTTCCTCTCTACACAAAGCTCCCCCTACAAATATGCATACAAATAAAAATATGCAAATGAGCCTAGATGCAAATAGAAAACATTTGACCTTTAATTGATTTTATTGGACAAAATCTTAACTTTTCTCTCCCTCTTTTGTTATCCGCAAAAGAGTAATGGTGTTAGAGAAAATAGAGATAAAGTGATCGATATTAATCCAACATTAAAACTCAATTGAATATAAATATTAAATTTCAATAAAAAATCAAACAAAAATCATAAATACTTTGTTAGGCGCATATTCCACTTTTAGAATGATGAGAATGATGTCACCATACAAAACTATACAGTTGTATCTATTTGTGGTATATTTATATCATGAATTTGAATATCTACTAACCATACATAACCGTTAGGACTTTTAAATGAGATTAGAAGTATTCCAATTTTATTTTTAAAAAATTAATTCAAGTATCTTCTAATCACGCATAACCGTGAGGACATTTAAATGGGACTAGAATCAACTTGTTATTTTAAAAATCAATTTTGATATGCGTTCCATACATGCATAACCATGAGGACTTTTAAATAAGCATGGTAGCACATAACAAATTCCAAGTAATTCACCCATGCATAACCATAAGGACTTTTAAATGAGAGTGAATACTTTGGATTTATTATTATTATTATTATTATTAAAAGAAATATAAAATGAAAAACGAATGATTCATGTTTAAAGTACCACATATTGACAAATTATATAGAATTTTGATGAGTGATGGTCGTTAGAAATATGATAGAAATAGAGATGGTCATGGAATTTTTACCAACAAAAAGTTTTATAACTCTTGTTTAAATTTCTAAAGAAATTTACTAAATATACTGTCTCAAGTAATAATGTATGATTAATATTAACACTCGTCACTTTTTCAATCACTATTCATCTTTTCAAATCATTAGGGAGTCAAATTAGTCAATGTAATCATTTAAAATAAAATTCAAAAAAAATTATAAAATCAATTTTTCTAAAAATGACCAATCTGAAAAAAAGGTCAAAAATGATTTTCTAGAAGGGGTTTTATAAGAAAAATTTATGCTATTTCAAAATTATTTGAAATGAAAAATATGCAGATATTTTCTTTGAAAAACGATGCAGTTACTAAATGTCTCAGCAAATCACGTTTTACTAGTAATTTTTCTATCAACTAGGTTACCAATGTAATCTGCATCTGAATTTCTTTTTCACTCAAAATTATCACTAATTGAATTTGATAGACAAGACAATGAAGTATGCAACAAAATATCTCAAAATCAATTTTAACAGCTTTTTAAATGATATTCACTTGAATTTGAATTGAAGCCATGTAAATAATCAAAAATCGTGAATATAGAGTCAACCGTGAAATAATCAAATCCATTATCATCCAATAAAACATTATCATTGATACAAACTAATATATATATATATATATATATATATATATATATATATATATATATATATATATGAAGTAGCTCAAAGATTCTAGAGATTTTTTATAGTGTTCTTGGCATAAGAATATATTGGCCAATAATA
Source organism: Allium cepa (assembly GCA_030765085.1). Classification (NCBI taxonomy): domain Eukaryota; kingdom Viridiplantae; phylum Streptophyta; class Magnoliopsida; order Asparagales; family Amaryllidaceae; genus Allium; species Allium cepa. Next base: position 769,099,979 of record CM060939.1, on the reverse strand, counting down.
AGTCAGAATCATTATCATCAATTATTACTTTATCAATAACTGGCTGAATTAAATCAAATCAGATATGGTGCAGATTATCACATGGATATATCGTTCAAGACGAATATACCATTACCTCTTTTACCTTTACCATAGTTTTTTTGGTTGTTGCCCATTGTGATTCTGTCACCTTTGTACTAGGCTAAGGAACTTTGCTTTGACGCTCGTTGTGTCCTTGGAACAGCCAGAATCCAAGTAACACTATTGTTGTTTCTTAGCTTGCCACCATACCTACACGATGAAAGGTTTTTGTGACCTATTTGTTTTTATAGTTCCATTATTGTTAGTGGCAGAATATTTTGAAAAATAATTTTGTGGAGACCCAAAACTATTTATATATGTTCCTTTTGGCATCCAGATTTGTTTAAATTTGAGATATTTTATATTTGTGCCTTTTGGAACCCAAATTAGTATAGTTTTTACGTGTTTAGGTCTATACCAACAATTATTTTGATTGTGTCCAAATTTTCTACAAATTACACATTGAATTGACTTGATTAATTTTTCTTTTACCAGGTTCAGATTGATTATATCCAAGTCCTTGTCTAACTGTATTAACAGTTTGTTTCCCTAAGAGCATATTCAACGATTTTTCACTTTTGGAAAATTTATCTAAAGTCGTTGACGGTCGTTGGACTTGTGTTTTGAGAGATTCATTTTCGTTTAACAATTGTGTGCGCCTTTTAATAGAATTTTCTCTTCTTGTATTTTCACTTTCTTTTAAAATCAGAATTTCATTTTCAAGCGTTTTAGTTATGTTTTCTGATTTTTTAATCTCTTCATTGAATGTTGGACGCTTATCACACTTAGGGCACTTGTTTTGATAGTTTTTAACTAATTGTTCAAGCTGTTCCTTTAATTCTACCAAAATATCTTTTTGTGACTCAAGTTTAGCGTATTTTTCCCTAAGTCCTTCAAAACAGCCATTTACTTCGTGGAAATATATAAGTAATTTTGAGTGAGTAAGTTTTGATACCTCGCTTGGCTCATCATCATCGCTATCAGTTATATCACTTCGACGGCACAAATCAACTTTCTCGCTGTCACTACTATCGCTTTTATTCCACGTGGCTGCAAAAATTCTTCTTTTTGGTTTCTTTTCTTTATCGAGTTGAATTCGGGGATAATTGGGCTTGATATCACCGGGTTTGTTGCACTTGTGACAAACGATCCCATGTTCTTCTGAGTTGTCTAGTGCTTTGATTATTCTGCTTTTCAATTGTTGATTTGGAGCTGGATTTCCGTATTTATGGTTCCACTTTTTGAATCTCCTTATTAGTAGCGCCACCTCAGCTGCTTCATCATCGTCATCCTCATCACTACTGTTTTCTACCAATCCTGTTAAGATCATTTCTTTAACTGAGTCGATTGAGGATGATTTCTCATTGCTGTTAACTTTTGCACCATACATTGCATCAAAAGCATTCCGGATTTCTTGTGCATTTTCGCAATGAGAGATAAAGTTAAAATTATCTTGATTAATATGAGAATATAATATATGCATGCAAGAGCATTAATCGAGATAATTTTCTTGTCGGTTATATCACACCCGTTTTCAATAATATTCATACATTTAATATTAACAGATTTCAAATAAAATTTCATTTTTAATTTCCAATTCAAAAAATTTGTTCCATCAAAAACAGGAGGAATAATATTGGAATGACCCTCAACAAAAGTAGCCTTTGTAAAAATCCAAATTTTTAAAACAAAAATTGGTTTTTGTAAAACAAAAATGGCTTTTACACCTAGCTCTGCTACCACTTGTAGGATCAATTTCACCCTAGAGGGGGGTGAATAGGGTGATACTGATAATTATAAATATTAGTTGCGAAAGCTTATAAAATTGTTTCAACACATATAAATCAAAAATATAGCGTCACAGATAATAGCAGAATAATTAATGTAGAAATAGAATGACACAGAATTTACCCAACTTCGGCAAAACCCTGCCTACGTGCTGCCCCCAAGGTTTCTACTAGAAATTAAGTAGTCGCACGCTTACACACGTAAACTCGCAACACCCGCTACTGACTAACCTAACTCTATGCTCAAAAATCTGCCACAACTCAGCCACTGAGTTGTGAATTCTCAAACTATGCCACGTAGTTTGTCCCCTAGTCACACGACTAGAAATTACGAATGTTTAAAATTGAAATACAAATTTAAAACAATTAGAAAACAAAACACCCGTAATTTTAAAACAAAAACCCTTATAAACTTAAAACAAAAGGCCGACCCCTTTTTCCCTTTTTATATTATTTAGCCTGTTCCTTTTGTTTGAGATAATGGCGGCTCTGTTTTCCGTTCGTTCCTCTTTCTTCAAAAATTAGGGTTTTCGTGTAATTGGAAGAAGCCGATTTTAATTGCTCGATTGAATAGATGATTTGGCGTTCCTTTTCTGTCAATCGATGGTCTCTGCTAATTACTTCGACTGCTTCGAATTGATTGAGTTCGAGAAGGCTTCGGTATGTTATTTTTGCTCCTTTTCTTTTCTGATTTAATGCTTAAACTCAATTGCGAAATGCCGATAATGATTTTTGGGTTTATATATGGATTCGATCTCCTTTATTTGCATTCGTCTGAGTTTTTCAACATTGTGCTTCAGCCATTTGATTTCGTTTGGATGTTGATGATTTCTCTGACTTTTTCAATTCACGCGGTTTTGAACCGTGACTTGGTTTGATTCCTTGATTGCTTGGTTATCATGGCACCGTTGAATTTCGTGGCCACCATGGCTTGGTTTGCATTTGACTTCGGTCATATGATTTTGTGTATCGGATGTGAGAAAAAAATTGGCTTTGGCCAACGTGTTCATCCTTGTAGCATACTTGACTTGTTCGAAACGTGTATCTTGATTTTGCTTTGATTTTATCTCTGCTACATATATGTATTCCCGTGTTCATGCCTGTGACCATTTATGTTGTTTGCATTGGGTTGATATCATGTTGAACTGTTCGATTGCATTTGTAGTTTGACTTAGACTTCATGATGTTACGTTCTGTTGTCTGGTGGCATTTGATCTTGAGGTTGTACTTCACTATGTTCATTTGTCTGCACTTTTGTTCATGATTTGGTCCACTGCAGTTTCATTCATCATTGTTGTAGCATTGTGTACATGTGTGCACATTGATGTTATATGCATTTGTTGAATTATTTCACTGATGCATCACTGGTTGCCATTCACTAGAAAGCAGTTGCATTCCTTTGGTTTGGTGCGGTTTCATGTTGCCACCTCTGTTTGCTTTCACCTTCATTTTGCTGTGTCTCTGTATTGGTTTCATGTGTTGCTTCATTTATTGTTGCCCTTGTATTTGCAGTTTTTAGTTGTTTGGTTCTGGCCATATCTTTGGTGCACTTGTGTTGTTTGGATTCGCTCTACTAGTTGCAGTGCATGATTCATGTATACATATTTTGTAGCTGGACTTGATCTTGTTTCAGCTGCCATCATGTACATGCTGAGTCTCGTGACATTGTCTGATATGCATTTGAATTTGTTTTTCGAATTACACTTGAGTTGAATCCAGATTATAGCTTGGATTTGACCTTGTGCTGAAAGTTATGACATTATATTATTGCACTTGAGTTGAATCTGGTATTTTGGGTTTGACCTGTGCTCACCTGTCCTTGTAAATTTATCAAGTGTATATATCGGTGTGCACAGCCTTGCGGCATATACAGTGATATACTGTGTATGTCTCAAGCTATTCGTGTATGATGAATTGAAAATTAAATGATGACCAACAACCCAAATAACCGAGGAAAATTTTATTTTCAAAATTCACATTTTGTTTTATACTGCAAAAATATTTCCTTTTCAATTTTACTGCGTCAATATTTATTTTTGCAGATTGCTCAGATGCTGGATTCAATTTGGAGTGAAGTTGAGGATAAAATACGAGTTGAGTGAATGAGTGATGTGTATTGAGGCAAAATGTAAATGTGAATCGTGATGTAATCAAAGTTGTATTATATATATATATATATAGCGAGAGCTTGAACTTTGTACTATTTAAAGATTGTAATAAATATTTATTTGAATAAAATTTCTGTTTGAATTCAAATTCTGTTTTATTTATTTTTATTCAGCAAATATTTATTTAATCTATGAAAAATAAAATAGTACATTAACAAATACTTTTACATGAATATATATATATATATATGTTTATTATCATCAAACAAAAATCATATAATCGCATATTTAATAAACATAATGGTACCTATGCTAGCTAAGGCTCATATTATACTTTCGGAAGATTTTCTGCACTATGCACTAATAATAATATCAAAGGAATTTTGCGCAGTAAGCATGTTTGACTATCATAAGGAGAAATATCCCCCAAGTGTGCGATTGCATTGTGTGTGTGCCGGGAGGCCTTATGGTAGTTTCATTTTCCAAAAAGCATTGCGGATTTCAACTTTAAAATCTTTCATTGGTTATTTTAAAGATAAGACTGTTTTTGTTTGCTCACACCAATTCCATGACTGACCTGGAGTTTGTTGTTCCCTTTCTAAACTCTGGATGCCCACAATTTTCCACACGGGCAGTCTAGAGTTAGATTTTCAGATAATCAGCTAGTAGATGTAGATTCGGTAGCTTACAGCCTTCTGTTGGAATTCTTTTAAGTCTTTGGTCTTTGGAGTTATTGGAGTTTGGCGATCGCATCGACGGCTAACCTTGTTTAGTTAGCGTGATGATGGTGGTTCGAGCTTGCGCTTGGGTATCACTGCTTTTGGATTGGAGATCTTCTGGGGCATTGGATTGGAATGCAGTTTCGGATTCTTTCTTTCTCTCTTGGAGATCATGTTGGAGTTATCTCTTCCATTGTTATCTTTTCCGCCATTATGTATTGTCTCTGATATTGTTGTAACCATATTATATCAACTATTGTATATCAATGATATTATTCATTTTCTTCCGCTGTGTTGTTGTACATAATGTTTTATAAGCTCCGACGAATTGGATTCGAATGTTTGAATCTGTGGCATTCGAATACGAGTGAAGTATGGATGCTGATTTTCAAGTGCGAAAATCTGGTTCGTCACAATTTATGGGTGAACAAACCAATCATATCTGTTAGAATAAAAATGATAAAATCCATGTCGTTCGACCAAGGTTGTAGTCGTCGTGCTCTCAACCAGTCAACCACTCCTTTATATGTGGTCGGCCATTAATGGGTTGACTAGCCTAAGGAGGGGATCGATTGGTGGGGTCTATGCAATTATTATTATATATTCCTTTTTAAATATTTTCATCCCGAAAACTTCAAACGCTAATAACTTCTTCGTTTAAACTCCTATTGCAAAACTCTAAATATGAAAGTTGCTCAGAAAATCATCACAAATGCAATGTGCAAGTTACATGACCAAATTGTAATGTTTCCTCAAATTTTGATTTTTGAGCTTTAATAATTTTTTAATAATTACCATTAATTTTAGGGGGCGTTACAGCTTTAAAGCTAGGCTTTTCCACCAGGCTAAAAGAAGGAAGGAACAATAGTACATGGTGGAACAAGTAATAACACAACATGTCAATAACTAGTTGATATGAGGTAGCTTCTATTTTAAATGACTTTATATACTTACACATATACTTTTGTTTATTTATGGTCGAAAATTATTTATTTTTGAATATATATATATATATATGTATGTACATATGTATATATGTTTGTATGTATATATGTACGATTCATATTAAAAATCATTTGTTTCTTTCGACCAAGTAAATTAAATAATATGAGTTATATTAGCTCAGCTGGTAGAGCGCATGGCTTTTAACCACGTGGTTATGGGTCCGATTCCCATAAGCAGCGCTTTGCTATTTTTTATGCAACATTGTGTATTTCTTATATCGTTTTGACCATCACTTGTTTTCTTGCTTTTGTATGATTACCTTATGCCAAAAAGCTTATTTTTGAGTATTAATCTATTTTCCCTGAAAAAAGGTATTAAAATAATATATTATTCTTTAATATATATATAGTTATATATATATATAACGCTTTAGACTTAATTAAATAAATTAAAAGAAATTCCTTTTAGATTTTATAAGAAAAACAGACTCTTCGGTTTTTATAAAAAAACTATACATACATGCATATTTTTTTTGAATAAAACACACACACACACACATATATAATTTATTTGAAAATAATGGGTCAAAGTGTTTGAAATCTAAATGTATGTATGTATCAATTTCTTATGTCCTTTATATCATCACTTGTTTTCTTGCTTTTGTATTATTACCTTATGCCAAAAGGCTCATTTTTGAGTATTAATCTATTTTCCCTGAAAAAGATATTAAAATAATATATTATTTTTTAATATATATAGTTATACATATATAACGCTTTTGACTTAATTAAATAAATATAAAGAAACTCCTTTTAGATTTTATAAGAAAAACATCCTCTTTGGTTTTTATAAAAAAACTATACATACACGCATATTTTTTTTTGAATAAAACACACAAACACACACATATATATAATTTATTTGAAAATAACGGGTCAGAATGTTTGAAATCTAAATGTATGTATACACCATTATTTAATAAAAATTTATTTAAAATACTTCTGATGAAATTTTTATTTTAAAACACTCTTTTATATAACCAAAGAAATTTAGTTTATATGCATTGTCGAACACACACAAGCACACACATATGTATGTATGCATGTGTGTGTATTCGTATAACTTCATGAACATGCACAAATATAATAAGGAGATATTACTGATATTACATGCTCATTTTATGATCAAAATCATAATTGTCACACTGACGAACATACACACGCATACACATACATATATACATATGTTCTATGTCATTTGTTCCATAAATGTCTTAGTTTAGCTAACACCACATACAATATTCACTATGTGAACATGAATTTCCATTAAACAAAATATAACAAGCCAAGTCATAAATTAAAGGTAAATTAATCTAAAGATTTTTAAGTTCTAACAAATAAATATAAACCAAAATAAAATGAAATTGATATCAAATATTAAACTTCTTTTTTAGAAAATATTCACTAAGGATGATTTAGTTCAAAAAAGTTATTCATACGAACGCTATGGCACGCACTTCGTGAGTAACGATGATGCAACTTCGCGCGTAAATTGTTTTTTTACAAATTATGAATTTTTAACTCATTCAAAATAAATATGTTTTGCACAAATATTTAGCAATATTTTTACGTTTAAATGATATGCAATTAGTTTAATTTTTCTTTCTAAATTGCAACATCTAATTTTTTATTAGTTTGAATTTCTATTTCTATTATTAATTAATAAAGAATGAATTTAATTTTTTTATTGGCTTGAATTTTTATTTCTGCTATTAGATATAGTAAAGAATGACTTTATGAAGAAAACTTATATGTTAGATCCTACTTTTAGTTTATAATAAGATTTTGATAATATTTGTAGATGAGTTTGGTGAATTGGTAAAGAAAACTTATCTGATCCTATTTTTAAGTGATATTAATATTAATAATATTTATAGAGGGACGTATTTGGTGGTTCACGTTGATGTGTAACATCATACAACTATTAATGAAGAAGAAATATATTTCAAGGTAATTTAAAACTTCGCGGTCGGACTAAAAGATCGCGCTTCCAAGCCAACTATTAATAAAGATAACTACAAAACAAGACCTAGCGCAAATTTAATAAAAGAAAGTTTTCTAAAGTTCTCCCCTTTTACACCATCACAAATGCACCCGATCCAACACTTTCCAAGTTACTTATCAAACCAAGATATTGTGGTTCATTGACATGGAGGTTGTGATGAGCAACCTTCTTACCCTCGTATTATTTCCCCTGTTGGATCTCGTTAGGTTTTTTAAATGGAAAAGCATGTTTTCCCACTAGAATGTAAAGTAATATAGGAATTAAAAATTCCCAGCCAAGTCCTTAAAATTTCTCCTAGAAATATAATTTATTGAATGTAGGAAAAAACAACATGGTTTAGAAAGTTCAAACCATCGAAGCTGATAACGGTGAGTTTTCATGGAAGAATTCCACTTCTAAAATATTTAACAAAACTCTTGATCATAGTCTACCTCATCAAATCAATGTTAGTCCACTTTATCCTTAGAAAGACAAAGAAGAAACTTAAGCATTGTTTGCAACTTGCCAATAAACATCTTATTAATTCTCACGAGATTAGTAAACTACTAGAGCTAAAAATCAATAAGATGAAGAGTAACCGAAGCTTATGCAATTTTTCATGGCTAGAGTATCACAATTTAATGCAATGGTTACCTAAATTATCGAATTTATTATTTCTTTTATTCTAAAAGTTGATTTCTCATTTCTTGGCTCAAAGTAGAATAAGATTGGAAGTATGTAATCATAAGCTACAAAAGGCTCGAACATTTCTTTATGTGTGGGTGCGTTGATAATTCCCAAGTCATTTAGGGCCCTTCTACTTTATATAAGGAAGTGGTCTCCTTAAGTAATCCCCATCCTTGTACCTTTGATGTTTTGAGCAATGGGAAGACCCACTTTAACATTCTTGTAACTTCTTTTGTAACTTTAGTGAATAAGTATCCTTTTGTTCTATTCATCTTATCTATGTTAAATTTTCTTTTACATTCTTATATTAGTTTGTAATTCTTTTCTATTATGAAACACAATGTAAAATTTCATTTTCCTAAATTCTTTCATGGGATATGCTTAAGTCCCATGATGTATCAACATGATTATTATGATGGATTTGAGCTACGATGATTTGATGTTAAAATACTCTTGAAATACTATTGTAAACCAAAACCTTTGATAAAGTTCCTTGAAATTTGAAAGCTACTTTTGGCTTCTTTCCTTGGAAGATCCTTTTGAAATTTTAAAGCACGCTTTGACATATTCTTTTTGATGGTAATTGTATGATCTTTAATCGTTCTCTTTTGAAAAATCGCCTTACCAGAATAAAATTAATAAGTATAGGACTTTAGTTTGATTTATGATTGCTAAATCAATCATACTCTCTCTTCCGATTGATTGCTTCTACCAAAAGCGAGATGCGGGATTGAAGGCTTGCTTGGATCATTCCATCGGTCTTTTTAATATTTGAATAGTTGCTTTAGAATATAAGGTATGATTGCTAAATCAATCATACTCTCTCTTCCGATTGATTGCTTCTACCAAAAGCGAGATGCGGGATTGAAGGCTTGCTTGGATCGTTCCATCGGTCTTTTTAATATTTGAATAGTTGCTTTAGAATATAAGGTATCACCATAACTTTTTGATTTATAAAGAATGAGTTAACTAAAACCATCATTTATTTAAAAAATTAAAATGCATAATCTTTATAGTGAAAACTTCAAAAAATTGTTCATTCAAGAAAACCAAAAAGTTATTATTTAAACAATTTTAACTTTTAAAATACAATAATAGATTATGTTTTGTTTTATCATGCACTGATAATATTTTTATCATTTAAGATACAGTAAAATTGTTTATATACAATATAATATCTAAAGATTTACTATAAAGATAAATTAAATAGTATAATACTATCTTTTCTATTTTTTTTTAACGATAAGTAATTTTGCCATATTTGAAATACATTGATATCTTTCTATGTTTCAGGATAAAGTAACAGGAGATAAACATAATTCGACAGTAAACATATATATATATATATATATTTAATTAAAAATGATAACTATTTATCTTTTTATATACAATGGAAAATTAATTGATCTTAATAGTATTATGTCCAATGATAATATGATAGTTTGTTTTATCGTTTCAAATACAATTGCAAAATGATAAAGTAATAAATATTTTTATCATATCTAATAAAACGACAAATTACAAACACTTCACATTCAATGATAAATGATAAATTCTTATATTTATTTGGTAAAATGATAAATGCTAATATATGTTTTTCTCAAAAAATTGGTATTTTATTGCTAAAATTCACATGCCTATGGAACCCTATTTTCTTCCATCATCTTTCAATTATGGTAGTTGGCTGTCATTCCTTTTCCTAAATAGTTTAAGGGATGATAGTTTTCCAAATACCATTTAAGAATTTGCACTTAAAATATAAAATGGTAGAAACTTCTGTATATGATCCTACATGGTCAAATTGATGCCTCCAACCGTGGGAAAGAAAAAAAGGGGAAAGTTCGTCCAAAATGGTAGAAACCCCTAGGAGATGCTCTTATCTTCGCATTTTCCCACCCCGCTTCACATACAGCTTGAAAAAATGGCGATCTTTGCAAAACCAAAACAAATCGTTCCACTTCATTTTGCCTCAATTTCCTAGTGTAGATTTCTTCTTAGATAATCAAGCCATCCGATGAAGTTTTGGAGAGATATTGTTGCAATACTCTCAAAAACAGAGTATTGCAAATATGAAGTCAAAGGTGCTACTAGTAAGGCTTTTCTGGCTAGAAAGTTAGTGCAACTGAGATTAGATGAAGAGAAGTCTGTTGCAGAGCATTTGAATGAATTTCAAGATGTAATAAATCAATGGGCAAAATATGAAGGTCAATTTTGATGATGAGTTACAGGCTCTTTTATTAATGAGTTCGCTTTAAGAAAGTTATGAAACTTTGGTTGTTTCATTGAGTAATTCCAATGCTAATGGAACTATCTCTCTGGAAATTGTTTGAAGCACTCTTTTAAATGAGGAGCTTAGAAGAAAAGGGTCAGGTATGAAATCAATTCAAAGTGAGGCATTGGTGGCAAGAGACTCAAAGAAAGATACAATTTGCTAGAAGAAGGACGCTAATGGTAAGGTGTTATAACTTGTCATTATTGTAATAAGAAATGTCACATACGCAGCAAGTGTTATGCTTATAAAAGAGATCAAAAAAGTTTGTGCATGGTGATACTAGTATTGACGCACATGGAGGTTTTGCTGAAGGTACTGATAGTGATGCTTCTTGTGATGTCCTCTTTAGTGAAAATAAGCCTCGGAAGATGGATTCGGGAGCCAGTTTTCACATTTGTAGAGATGTGAATTATTTTTCTTCTTATGAGAAGAGTGTCTGCATGATTAGGTCAGCCAACGGAGAAGAACTATCGATTTATGATATTGGATCTATCTGATTTCGTATGCATGATGGTGTGGTTAGAGAAGTCTCTGGAGTGTGACATGTACCCACTTGTTCGCATAATCTTATTTTTCTCAGTCGGTTGGGTCGCCGTGGTTGTACTTATGAGACTCAAGGTGGAGTATTGAGAGTGAAGAAAGGTGGTCATGTAAAGATGAGAGGAGTAGTGGAAGAAGGAAACCTTTGTAGCTTGGTTGGTTCTGTAGTTGACAATGGAAAATGAGTGACGGTTGAAGGTCCTAGTCCACAGCAAGGTGGAAAGGTTGATTTGGCCACTGCTTATGATTCTAGCATTGAGAATCATATTTTAGGAAGGGGTCTTCATGTTGATGATGCTCGAGGGATCAACAGTGATCAAGTAATGAGCTTAGATCGAGTGGTAGACGGATGTTCAATTGCAAAATCCACAAAGATAAGACGGAGATCTTTGTGGTGTTACAAACGTTTTTTAGAATGGATTTGTGTGATGCACCACATGTGGGAGATGCATCACTTACAAAAGGTGGCCGAGGTTTGTAATTTAGTGTGGTTGAGATATAAGGATTTTTGATAGATCTAGATATGGCATTCTTGATATGTTGGAGATATGTGATTTTGCATCAAGGTGAAATGTTAAATTTTGGTGATATAAAATCGCAAATAGAGGGAAATAAATATGCAAAAGAAAGAAATATAAGATTTTGTTTCCTCTAACTAATAGGCATATTTGAGTATGTTTATTTCTCTCTCTAAATGGCTAATCAAATTATATTCTTCCATCTAATGTTAACTTAGGCATTAAGTAATTGATTACATAAATAGAGACTAGAAGTGAGGATAAAAGTGGTGGTGGAAAATCTATTTGCTAATTTTTCTCTTCTTAATCTTTGTTCTTTTTCTCCAACAATTTTAGCCATATAGATATTTTCTCCCTTTCTCAATTTGGTTATTGATTCAATGGTATTTTGTTTACTTTAGCTTTGTTTTATTAATTATAAACAAAATCTTGATAAATCAATAAAGTGGGTGGTAAGGTGGAATATTTTGTGTTATTGCGTTCTGATTTCAATTCCATCTTGTTTTCAATCCAAGTTATCCCTTTGTGATTTGGATGACAAATATCTGTTGGTAAAAGCTTCCACAAAGCGCTACTATTTTAACAACACATAGCTATTGCAAATGAATATGGGAAGAGAGGATCTCCCTATTTGAGACTTCTGTTGCAATTAATGAACCCACATGGAGACCCTTTGACTGGTGTAGAATAGGTAATTGATGAGATACATACATAAATCAGAATATTTTTTCAAAATTTATCAACGTTAGCTTGTGACAGATAAATTCTCTACTAACATTACCATATTCTTTTTGCAAATCCAATTTAAGGCATAGGTTGTTAGAACCTTTCCCAATGAAAGTTCTAACCGTTTTGTAAAATAGAAAATTTTGCGCTTATGTTTCTTCCTGGAATGCATTTTGATTATGAGAAACCGACTCATTTAAATACTCTTTAATTGTATTGCAAATGACATTTGAAATTATTTTATAAATTACTTTGCCATATGAAATAGGCCTATAATCTTATGGACTGAGAATCTTCTTTTTTGGCACAAATGTACTGTAAGTATTATTTATTTCATTGGTAGACTGACCATTATAAAACATGCCTTTGATTACTATGGTCAACTCTCCTTTTGTCGTTTCCCAATGGTTTTTATCGAATTTTTCCCTAAATCTATCAGGCCCTAGACTACTATTTTGATAAATCTGGAATGTTATTGCTTTAGTTTCTTTGTCGGTAATATCAACCTCCAATTTAACTCTTGCTTGGTCAATTAGATTTTTCTGCGCAAAATTTGCGGAAAGTTAAAATTAATGCTTTCAAAATTGTATAAATTAGCAACTAGTCCACTGCACTACCTTGAAGTTGATTGTTATTGGTTAGGCGATTAGCAATTTATCATGACTGCATAATAGCTGCTTATATCTTTTTTTAGTTTTGTAGCAGTCATATGTGTGTATGGCTCGGCCTAGGCGTTTCGGCAGGTGCCGCTTGGCCAAGGAGGAAAGGTCGTGCATGGCTTGGCCTAGGTGGGTCAGCCAGGATAGTTCTGTTGGGCCTGGTTCGGCTTTGGTGGTTCGGCCTCGATGGGATCGGCAATGGAATAGGTCGGTCGTGTAGGGTCGGTCCAATGGGGTAGGTCGGCATCGTCACTAGACTGGGTGGGCAGCATGAGTGGTTCGGCATTGCAAATGGGTCGACAATTTGAGTGGACCGGCATGTTGAACTGGCTCGGCAGGATGGTGTGGCTCGGCAGGATGGTATGGCTCGGTTGGATGGAGTGGATTGGCGTGTTTACTACTTCGAGTCCCAGCTTCATTTACTTCGTGCCGCAGATAGGCATACTTCGGGTCATCGCCTAGGAAATATCAGGTTGGCATATTCTGAACTCAGGGCCGGTCGTGGTATTGAACCTGGCTATGGTCTTGGTGGGCCCGGACTACTCAGGAAGTCTAGTAACTCAGGTTTTGCCTATAAATATAGCATATGGGGCTTCATGAAAGGGATCTCTCCATTCTGCTTCCCTTCTTCTTTTCGATTAAGGCTACTCTGCCATTGTTGTTTTAAAAACTCTGGATTGTAACTGTAATTGTTTCGAATATCTATAGAAAGGAAATTTCTACAGTGGACGTAGGCTGGAGTTAGCCGAACCACCATAAATCCTGTGTTATTACTGCTTTCGTTTTAATTTTTATTGCTCTTCACATTCATACTCTCTGTATACATTCTATCTGTGATTATGGCAATGATTTGGTGCTTTCATCTAGATTTGGGTGTTAGTGACCAACTTTGGCGCTATCATTTTGGCGCTTTCATTGAGAATTGAACTCAGGGATTCAGAAGCTTGGATTTTGGATTTAAAGGCTTATGAACTTGGATTCTAGAGACTATGGAAAAACAATCAATTAGGAGACAGAGGACGGAAATAAGTCAGCAAGAGGGGAGTTAGGAGGCTTCCTCTGGAGCTAATCAAGCCTCCATCTACATCATTAAGGACGATATGTAGGTCACGATGAATTCCATGCGGGAACAGTTGAAAAGGCAAGAGAAAATGATGCACATTTTTCAGACAATTTGGACAAGCAGGAACTGCAGGAGCTCAGATCCATGGAGCTGGATCAGAAGGACTCAACCGACAAATAGAGGGAGTGGTTCAAAAGGAGGCAACCCTCAATCAACAAACAACTATCAATCCAGGTGGAGCCAGACTCGAGGGCATGCCGCCAGGTAATGCTGGACCAACCCAGAAGGGATACCAAATGACACGGCACAACTCGATGCCAAGAGGAATCAGGAATGCGTGATGAGGAGTATTTATCGAAATTCCCTTAAGGACTTGGAGGGCGCTTAGGAAATGTAGAAAATGGGCAACCCTTGATAGGTAACACTGGATTGGCTGACATCATCAGGCGAACTATTCGCAGAGGTCTGACAAACTGGGATTTAGAGGGTGCAAACAAAAGTCCTTTTACCTATAACATTAGGGTGGCTAGGAATCCACCCGATTTCAAGCTACCCACTCTGGAAGTATACAACAGTAATACGGATCCTGCTCATGGTTTTAGATCTCCTATATATGTCGCCCAAGATCTCCTTTTCATACTTAAACAAGACGAGACAATAAATCTCCTCCATATCTCCCTCGACACTCATCTCATCCAAGATATTCAAATCTCATCCGAAATACGAACCAAAATCTCAATCCGAGATCTCACTCAAAATTCTATGTTTTTGTTATTTTGCATAGTATTTTTTATTTTCATATCGATTCAAAAGAAACTACTCAATCCAATTATAATTTTCCAAATTCTTGAACATATTCTTTACTTTTTATCTTAATGAGTCACAGCGAAAGGTTTCACTTTTTTATTATGCTCGAATAAAATGATATTATTCAATCATTGCCAAATCAATTAAGCTAATCAAGCTACTACCCTTCTAAAAATATTCATTTTTCCATGTAAATCAAGTATGTTACCGTTTTTATTTTTACTAAGAAAGTTATAACCATTAAATAAGTTTTAACACATTAATTTTAGACATACAAGTACATCCGAGATATTCCCAAGATGCATTATAAGACCAGAGATGTCAATCCGAGATGTATACCCAATATGCACTCATCTCGTCCAAGATCTCCCCCGATACGAGATAACTTGTGTAAAAATTTCGAGACGAAACGTGACCGAAATACGATATTTAAAACTTTGATCCCTTTGACCACTTGATGAGGTACACAAGGCACATGGAAGTGTTCAGGAATCAGAGGAGGTTACAGATCGGATTTCCCCATGTACTTGGTCGATATAGCTGGTATGTGGTTCAAAAAACTAGAGGATGGATCTATTGGAACACGGATGAGCTGGTGGATAAGTTCTTGAGATAGTTTCGAGTCCACATGAAAAGGACGAAGAATGTGACGACACTGACATCAGTGAAGCAGAGGGTAGATGAATCATTTAGGGCTTTTTTAACTCGGTTTAACACAGCGGTTGCCTTGTGGATCAACCGGATCCATCAATGGTTCCGATGGCGGCGGTGTCAAGAGTCAGGGATAATTTAGATTTCAAAGTATCTTTGATACGAGACCCGCCAATGGATCTCGGGAAATTCTTTCACGAAGCTGGGAGATTTCTTCAACATAAGGATGCATGTTTGAATATGAAATCATGGAAAGTAACCATGGCTAAGGATGGAAGACCGTCCGTTGAGAGCTCAGGTAAAGATAAGGATAATGGAAAGATGAAGCGTTGGGGAGAACCAAAATTCTCCACTTACACATGGTTAAATGCAACATTGGAACAAATATTCTTGGATACTCGGGATTGCCTTCCTTATCAAGGCCGGTAAGGAGGGAACCCTCGGAACGCAAAAGGGCATCAGGAAGGCATTGTCCCTTTCATGACCTGGACAGGCATGATACTAATAGCTGTCGATATCTAAAGGATATAATCAAGGTGCATGTAAGGAATGGCCAGTTGCAACAATATGATGAAACTCGAAATGTGGCAGTGGAACAGGAGCAGCCACCGCCTACCCTAAAGACGATGGCACGAGGCCTAGGAACGTTGGCCAGTTGGTCGTCAACTAATCGTGATGGTTTGGAATAAGTAACAAACTTCGAGGAAAATTCTAAATCACTTACTCATGTACGGGGTCATAGATAACCCTTAGGCATGCTTTGAGATGACGGTTTGCCGAGACGTTAGATTGTGAAATCAGTTTTTTCCTTTTGGTTTGGACATTTTCTTTTTTTGCTTTGATTTTGGAGTTCGGTTTGAACTTTCGGTTTTTTGGTTTGCATTTTGGTTTGGATGCTTGATTTTTGATTTGGACTTTGATTTGAACTTTTGATATGGATTTTTGGTTTTATGGTTTGAATCTAGGTCTTAGATTCAATTTTGATTGACTTTTATCTGGTTTTTGGCTAAAAGATCATTGAGTATGGACTATGCTCGGAAAGGGTCCGGAGAGACTAGGATTCGGGTTAGGACTTAGGCCCTATATGACATATCGCTTACTATCATAGGTCGTCGAGTATAGACTTTACTTGGTAAGGGTCCGGAGCAATCAGGATTCAACTTAATGACTTAAGCAACGACATTACTCAATGTTTAGGGACACTAAACCATGAACACCATGACATTACTTGACATAGGTTGTCAGGTCCAGGTTACGCTTGGCAAGAACCCGAAGAGGTTATGGATTTAGATATTGGCGTTGAACAGCTAAGAATTTGGGGATGGACCTGGAGCGGTCCCGGATTTGGATATCGACCCGGAGAGGTCATGGATGTGGTCATTGGTTATTTGATATGGATGGATTAGAACTCGGTTGTCGGGTTTGGATGGATTTGGTTACTGGATAGGAATTGAATATCGACTCGGGACAGTCATAGATTTGGATAAGAATACGGCAATAGCACTTGGATAAAACGGATTGGATTATGAATCAGAAGGTATGGCTATGGATAACATATGTACTTCAGATATCAGATCTGAGGCTATTCAAAACACAACATCCAATAGCAAGGCATATTTTGAGTGGAAAATGTTAACCCATCTTTTGGCAAGGCCGTAGAAAGGCGGATTTAACTATATCGACTACTCGTTCGTCGAGACTGGAATACATATGGTTTGAGCCAACTGGATGGATAGATAGTCCGTCCTGGATAGTTCGGTGTATATGGCTCGGCCTAGGTGGTTCGATAGGTGCCGCTCGGCCAAGGGCGAAAGGTCGTGCGTATCTCAGCCTAGGTGGATTGGACAAGATAGTTCTGTCAGGCCTGATTCGGTTTGGTGGTTCGGCCTCGATGTGATCGGCAATGGAATGGGTCGGTCGTATAGGGTCGGTCCAAGGGAGTAGGTCAGCATCGTCACAAGATTGGGTCGGCAACATTAGTGGTTCTACATTGCGAGTGGATCGGCATTTCGAGTAGACCATCTTGTTGAAGTGGCTCGACAGGATGGAGTGGCTCGGCAGGATAGGGTGGCTCGGTAGGATGGAGTGGATCGGCAGGATGGAGTGGATCGGCGTGTTTACTGCTTCTAGTCCTAGCTTCATTTACTTCGTGTCGCAGATAGGCATACTTTGGGTCATCGTCTAGGAAATATCAGGTCGGCATATTTTGAACTCAGGGTCGATCGTGGTGTTGAGTCTGGATCAGCTATGGTTTTGGTGGACTCGGACTACTCAGGAAGCCCAATAACTCAGGTTTTGCCTATAAATACAGCATATGAGGCTTCGAGAAAGGAATCTCTCCATTCTTCTTCCCTTCTTCTTCCCTATTAAGGCTACTCTGCCATTGTATCTTTAAAAACTCTAGATTTTAATTGTAATTGATTCGAGTATCAATAGAAAGGAAATTTCTAGAGTGGACGTAGGCCGGAGTTAGCCGAACCACTATAAATCCAGTGTTATTACTGCTTTCTTTTTAATTTTTATTGTTCTTCACATTTATACTCTCTACATACATCCTATCTGTGATTTGTGACTGTGATTTGTTGCTTTCATCTAGATTTGGGTGTTAGTGACCAATTTTGGCGCTAACAATTACCTTCATTTTACCATTTAACTTTTGATTTTTGTTGATTTTAATGGCGTGACCATGCATTGATGTTTACAAATTTTAGAAGGCTATCTTTGTACTCATTGACAAATTAGAGTGAAGGATTTATTCTTCTCCCTTATCTTTTCAATTAGGCACTATAGACTATCTCTACTTTTACTCTACTCTTTTAAGTCCTTTTCAACTTATTTCAGTTTGCTCAAAAATTTAAAAAGTGGATTACCAGTTGTAGGATGTAGCCATGCATTAGATATGACATTCCGCTTTCATTTTCAGTATTGCATAATAACCGCCATTCAAATCAAATGCACTTTACAACCACTTTTGCATGTTTTGAATTAAGTTTATGCTCAAGTAATATAATGATGGAAGATTTTAGTCTGTTTTATGTTTTCTTTGACAACATATTTCCTTGTTGAAGAGATTAACCACCAAATATTCCATATAAGGAATGACATTTATTGATTCTCATACGGTGTACTCTCATTTTCTAAGCCAACAATGGTAGAGATGACTTACTCTTTTTTGACTTTCTTGCTTTATTTTTGATTTGAGTCACTAAGTTAAACCATGTAGGATTTTGAATTACTTCATATGGCACCATGGACTTGAATTCAAATGGGTTTCATCCACGGTATTAGGTTCCAGTCGGAAGCACGAGATTCCAACCATCTCGACTCGGTTTCGGCTGGAGACAAGACGGGTTAGGTCAAAATTGAAAGTGTGTTATGGATTGCATAATATGGATATACGATAATTTAGAGTGTAATGACGATAGCTATACAGTAAATAGTGTGGAATATAAAAACAATATAATAAAAATAATAACAGAGATTTTTATACTGGTTCAGAGCTCCGTCCTTTATCCAGTCCCAGATTCCTTCTGGAATTTCACTAAAACAACAACCCTCACTTAACTCGAAGGAACATGTCTATACAACCCCTAAGCAGCCAAACAAGGACCTGAGCAGCGGAACAGGATTTTGCCTCAGCATTCGAAGAGGACTTCACAAGCCTGAGCAGCAGAACAGGACTTCAACAAATACAAAATACTGTTTGACTTTTTGTGTTCTGATCACACGGATAAGTCTCTTTATAGTACACCCTTCCTATGATCTTCTCCTCGAGTATAAATATGTATATTTGAAGTTTGTGAAGATTAGAAAGGAATAGTATTGCTTAGAATATGATACATAAATCTAATTCAAGCAATAAGTATGTTAAGAATGCTGAATATTTGAGAGTATAGTCGCAAGAATACTCAAGGGAGTTAGATAAGAGTGATAAGCAGATTAAATAATGTGGAATGAAGTTAGAATATGTATTTATAGTTGTTAAATAGAAGCGACCATTGACGAAGAGTTTCGGTTGACGCGTCGCGTCCAAATCTCTATGTAGAGATTTGTAACTCTTCGTGAATGATCGTGTCTTTTCAAAAAATATAGTCGTTATAGAAGTTCAGTCAACTAAGCCTCTGGGTCAGTCGGCTAAATATTCAAATGATTTTTATTATATATTATATATATACTTATGCACCCATGCATGTTGCACAGATTCTAGCAGGTCAGGTGACTGACTTGGTATTATCTGTGCAATTTGCAAGTTTACACAGGTATAATATATATATATATATATATATATATATATATATATATATATATATATATATAGTGGAAATTAGCCACAAGGGCCTCTTTAGCAAGTGCAATTAGTTTATAGGACACACAACTGAAATAATTACTTTTAAGGACAAAATGCAAAATAATTAGTTTCTAAGGCCTAAAAACCTATGAAATTATGTCCTTGAAAGTAATTGGACTGCTGACTTTGTCCTTAAAAGTAATTATTCTGTTGACATTGGCCTTGAAATTAATTCTTGTAGATGTGTGTCCTAGAAACTAATTGGACTGCTAAGATTGTCCTTCTAGTGAAATGCCCCTATATATTATGTATGATTCTAACTTTAAAACTTTGATAACATATATATATATATATATACATACATACATATATTATATATCTATAAATCATTTGAAAATAAGAAGATTATATATATAAGCTAATATATACGTAAACAAGGAGATATCTTAACAATATTAACTTAAGACTCAAAACAAAATAATATAAAGGTTGATGCACAGATTTTGATGTCTTGTCTCTATGTAGTATAGTCGTAACAGTCGTCGAATCTGTATGTTGCAGTGATAGCTTCGTGTCATGAATCAAAACCAAGTCTCAACATTCTCCCCCTTTTTGATCGATGACAACTTGTAAATAGATATAGATTTCGACTGTATATAATATAATTTGAATACTTACTCCCCCTGAATCTTTGGCGATATATATCCTACATTCTTAATGTTAGTGATAATTTTCTCCCCCTTTGTCATAAAGAACATGAATAATCGTATGATGCATGTATCGATATTCAAATCATAGCAATAAAAGAAACAAGCATTCATACATTGCAACATCACAAACAAGAATTTTAAGGTAACAACATCATATATAAAACAAATAATATAAAAAATTGGCTATTTAGTACAAGCCATGTTTTAGTGTTCTGAAATTAAAGACTAATGTTTGTAGATCATAAAAAGCAAATACTAAGATAAGCAACAACTTAATCTATTATATGCTTGCCCTATCATCATGAGAACTTTGACCACTTATATCAGCACCATCGCCTCCATTTCCACCATTATTGCTACTACTCGCTTGATCAATGGAAGAGGAGGAACAAGTGAAGATGGGTTGTTTGCCCGGATCACCTAGTGTAGACGTGGAAGAGCCCGATGAACGCGAGATCTCTTTCCATAACTTTGTGAAAAATCTTTTCACTTTATCAAGCTTTTTGTCAACCCTCATGATATGTGCGTCAAGAATTTGTTGGTTACATCATATCATGGAAATGACTCATGTGGACGAGGACCCGGATTTGGAATCATAATTTCGTTTTGTTAACGAATAGTTGATCTTTGGCGAGTCAGACAGCGAGATGATGCTTTGCCTTGTTGTTGAGGTGATTGATCTTGAGGTATTTGGCATTGAGTCCATTCTTCCAAGGAAATGATGAAGGAGGTCCAACAACTGGTAATTTCATCAATGCTAGAGTACGGGAGTTTAAGTAGACGATAGTAGAGACAGGTGAGTCTGGTTTCCGAATCTCACATTCTTTTAGTAAGCGCATAATGTACTCACCGTAATATATGACATTCATGCGGCCATTGTTGAAACTTGAAAACTCAACAAGAATCTTGCAGTCTCCTCCATCATCTAACCGCGGTATCGTCTAAAAGCCATTGTTGGATTTGGTCGTCGGGAGGAGGTTGAAAGGATGAAGTTGCTTGACCTTTCCTTTTTGGAGCCATTGAATTTGAGTTTTGAGGTTAAAAATTTGGTTTTTGAAGTTTTTAAGGTTTGAGGAAAATTGAAAAATATGAAATAAAACTGAAGAGTAAAGGTGAATTTGGAGGATAAAAGGTGAGGTTGTATTGGTAGGAGGAGTTAATTTGGCTCAGATCTACGAACTAGTCGACGGAATCAGGTGTTCAGTTGACTGAATCTAAATTTTGATATTTTTGAACTTCTAGTTCAGTTAAGTGAAGGCATGATTCAGCTGACTGAATCTGGGTGATAAGGATTTTAACTTCTGGTCCAGTTGACTGCACTAATGTGGCAGTCAACTGAATCTGCTGTAATCATATTTTGATTACAGAGTCAGTCGACTGGCTTGTGCCAGTTTCCCTAATAAGCCTGTTTTTGTGAAGTTTTTGTGTATATTTGTTTATATTATATATAATAATGAAAATATAATTTTATAAATACGATCGTTAGTACCAGTATATATGTTGTTAATATATGAAGGAAGGAAAAATGATTTTTTATTTATATTAAAAAGTTGTACATGGTTTATTAAATTATTCGAAAAATGAAATACAATGACAAATTCTCTTTTTTTGAAGGGCTAGGAGTTTAATAGCCCTGTAGCTCTTTGCATCGAACGTTGGATGCTTCTTTTCGATCCTATGAGTTCAGTGAGACCGACGGTCGAGGGGGAGACGATGTAGTAGGACGACGAATGGGCTAACCATTTGTTCATCGATTGGATGGGATGAAGCGCCGTAGAATTTTTTGGCAGTATGTTCTATAATGCCTAAACATCTCGATTTTATTTTCTACTTGTAATACATTTCGTGCTGAAGCATCAATGATTCCTGTTGATAGTGACGTATATCACTTAACTTTTGTTTAGTCATTGGAGAGTTGTCAAACACAAGTTTCTTTCCTTTCTTTCTCTCCGGTGTATTCGGTATGATCGTGACGAGTAGAAAGTTGTGTAGAGTGATGAACATGTGTTTTTGTTAGGGATTCAGAGGAGGTTATGATTTCTGCAGAATGAGTTGAATGTGAGGAGTTGAATGTTAGGAATTTTTATACTGGTTCGAAGCACCATCCTACGTCCAGTCGCTGACTTCTTCTGGAATTTCACTAAAAAACAATCCTCACTTAACTCGAAGGAACAGGTCTATACACCCCTGAGCAGCCGAATAGGGACCTGAGCAGCAGAACAGGATTTCACCTCAACAGCATAAGAGGACTTCATTCGCCTGAGCAGCAGAACAAAACTTCAACAAATACAGAAAATAGTTTTGACCTTTGTGTGTTCTAATAACACGGATTTGTCCCTTGTAGTATACCCTTTCTGTATTCTTCTCCTCGTGTATATATATATATATATATATATATATATATATATATATATATATATATATATATATTTGAAGTATATGAAGAATGGAGAGGTATAAATATCATATGATGACCTTCTCTTGCAGGTGGTTGGATTTGATTGGGACTCGATTGACTGAATTGATGTGGACTTGAAGAGTGTTACTTATCATGATTTGATGTTTCATTTCCTTGGCTATCTAGCCCATGAGTGGATGTACTTTCAGATGTATCCTGACCTGATTGTTCATTAGACATAGTATGTTCACTTGATTGTCAGTTTGAATGTTTTTTTTTACTTGCTCACTTGAGTAAACTGGTATTGGATGAATATATTTTTTGGCATTGTAGACTTTTTGAGTGGTCTTTATTTCAGTCCTTGCAAAAGAAAAAACATGCTCATTGAAAGCAACATGCCTTGAAGCAATTACCTTCGCGTCACTAGTTAGACACTTGTATTCCTTTTGGTTAGACGCATAACCAATAAATGTGCGTGGTAAGGAACTAAAACTTAACTTGTGAGTGTTATATGGCCTCAAGTATGGAAAATGAAAGCAACCAAATGCCTTAAGCATAGTACAGTGTGGTAATAGATTGAATAACTTTTGAATTGGAGCTTTGTTTTGCAGTAATTTAGTTGGTAATCTATTAATAAGATGATAGAGTTAGGGGTATGCCCTAGGGGAAAGTATGTAATCTGTTAATATATCTAACTGGTTGACCAATCTTCTTCGAAATAAAGGTATTTTCCTTCTATTGTATGCTTGATATAATGTGGTTATATTCATTAATCAATTTAATTAAAATTATATATAATAGAAAATCCATAAATGGTATGTTTTGTGATAGTAGTTACAAAATGTTGTAACCGTGAGTAATTTATCACAATGAAATAAATATACCATTTTAAATGTTTCTAGTCAAGATGCACTGAGACTGTATATCGATGTATGTGTCGAGACTAGAGTACGTAACGCTCTTCAAATATTGGACAGTGTATTACTTACTACTGTTGGGGGTACCAAGGGGTTATGTACTGACAGTTATTGGATAACTATGGAATGAGATACTATATAGTTTTGTGTTGGTTAATATAACTAAGGTCAAGTAGAGAATATCGATATGACTAATTTACACAGTTCTCTCAACTTAAGAATACTGTTGATCTTCAATATAGAAGCTCCGCTTTGATTATAGTTAAATCATGGCGTGGCATCCATCGAACGATTATATTTGGGTCAAGTGGAAGCATTGTAAGTGAAATACTATTCAAAAGAGGATTCGTCTTCTACGTTATATGAGCTAGTATACGGTCAACTGAAGTCGACTCAAAACCAAAGTCTCTGGCTAGAGCATTTCGGATAATAATAATTGTTATTATTGAACCAAAGACTTTGTGTTTGGACTATAAAGTTGAATGTGAACGATATTGGAATTTTGACCATTACCAAATTCCATAAATCCAAAGTGATATAATTTTGGCGAAGATAATTAGTGTAAATAATTGTCACTATTAGGTACCACTTATAATAAGTAAAAATGGATTTTACCAAGATGTGTAAGCGATGAATTCATCCAAAATGTCACACCACCCACTAAGTGACGTGTGAACGTTAATATTTGAATTGTTTAATATTATCGCTGACTGAATTTACACCTTTGAGTTGCACAACCATAATGATGAATTCTCCGAAAACCACATGATTTAATTAATTTATATAAAGTTGTAAATTAACCAAATTAATTAGTATTTGAGAAATATTAAATAGTATTTATTTTATCTGATATCTGGGAGTTATTTGTAATTATTTGAATGCATTTATAAAAGTTGTATTTGTACGCATTGATATATGATATCATTGTAAATAAATAAAAGATAATTACATGTGTTAATTTATGGAATGTTATGTCATTTGATGGCACGTAATTTTCAGCTAAACCATGTAAAGAAATAGGAGTGAAAATAAAAAGTTAGTCAATAGAATTTAATTAGAGAAGTTTTAATTAAAGAATGGGAAAGGTTTCCTTCTTTTAAATAAAACATATTCTCTATTTCATTCCATACGTACAATTGAGTTTCTCATTTTACATTCTTCTTTTTGTAACTTTTTCGATTCTCCCCTTCTCTAATGGATGAAAATATGTGTGACGACCTGTAAATCCAGACACTTTGAACTGATAATAAACTACACATGTCCGACCCAAAAAGTACAGACTGACGGAAAGTCAGGAGAAAGAAAAGAAGAGAGAAGAAGAGAGGAGATGAAAGAGAGAAGATAGAACAAAACAGAACAATACAGAATCTCACATCGCAGCGGAAAACATATAATATCATATCAATGATCTTTACAAAATAGAAACTGTATATATACATACATCAATCAGAGTTCAACAATCAATCAATAATCATCAGCCAGGATAGTTATAATAACACGTCCTTACAATTGCCGATAATATACAACAACAACAATAATAAGCAGCGTATAATCAAAACAGATACGTGTGTACAAAAA
This sequence comes from Allium cepa, assembly GCA_030765085.1. Taxonomy (NCBI): domain Eukaryota; kingdom Viridiplantae; phylum Streptophyta; class Magnoliopsida; order Asparagales; family Amaryllidaceae; genus Allium; species Allium cepa. Next base: position 769,074,503 of record CM060939.1, on the reverse strand, counting down.
TGAAGATCTCCAGCTCTCCGCTAAAGCATCAAGAGCACCAATCTGAACATGTAAATATACTTAGTCTCACCCGAGCATTGAAAGGAAAGAACACCAGGATCAGTCTGATAAACCATCACGAGAAATACACTCAACTGAATTTATTAAATTACCAAACTTTTCCTTTATCAAAACAAAAGGATCTCGTAAGACATGTCCACACATAAACACGGACATGTTTTTACCTTACAATAACTAAAACATTTCATATCAAATCCTTTTATATTATACTACTATCCAGTATGTACAAATAATATTAATAATAGTTGAAATGGTTACCATATAACATTTCGAGGCTATTCATTACGCCTTTACAAACAAAACCACAAGCTTATAGTAGGGTTTGGACTTCCATACAAATGACCAGGTGAACGGACTACCTTCCGGCAGTACATCTTTAGAGGAATGTACCGAGGACCATCACAAAGGATCCTTTACTAACATAAGACCGGCCCACCTCTATAACTAGATGGTACCCAATATGTCATCCTCCGGTCGTTACCGGCCTTTTCCGAGGGCCCTCAAAGCATACAAACCACTTTAATCAGATACATGACGTCGTAGCGTGTAAAGATATATCTAGAAGAGGATGATCATATCCTACTTGAAAGCGACCCACTTATCCTTGCCGCATCTAACCATGTTTTGGTCATTTCCTGTTGATGAGGCCTGAGGTAACTATTACCTTTCACAAATTACATATCACATCACTTTGAATGCCATACGGCCATTTCCTTTGACTACTAATCGCCTTCCAAAAAATACAACCATTGAGCTCATACGTCTCAAGGAGAGTGTTAGGCTAAGTGAAGTTGCCTTCGCCGCCACCATTGATGTACGTTTGTAAAAACCAATGTACGTAATCTGTAGAAATACAATGTCAGACAAACATCCATACAAGTTGTCCAGGAACAGGACAAATCGAAATTACTTTCCTACCACATCCTGTCGGGAAATTCCTAGAATTAGTAGCGAATAGTCCTTGCATTGGATATTTCATAACAAAGAGACCACTGCTACTATATGTATATTGGAATTTTAACCCCAAAAGATCAACAAGTAGTCTTCAAATATGAAAATCCTGAAAATCAATATCATCACAATCTGCATAATTAAATGAATATACATTGGTCTGAAGTGGTTTTCAGATAAATCTGGTCCCAGTCTTTTCGCACCAACAATGCAAAAGTGTTTCCCAACCTCACACAGAAACTAATTCTCATAGACTTATCACATCTCCCACTTTCAACTTGTTATCCTTTGGCCAAGAAGGAAGTTTGATAGATTGAGGTAATGCTCCGCATTACACGAATCAACATCCTCAACAAAAACAATAATCAAGCCTAAACAGAAGGCTACGTACTAAATGTACGACTAAATAGTTCTCACATCAAGTCGAGGAACTAAAAATGGCCAAATTTGATAGTCGGTTATTTAACTAATAAAGCAAACAAACAAATATTTAGCACCAAATACAATCACTAGGCCCTTTTAATAAATCTTTTATTAATTAAATCATTTGCCAAATATTCACTTCAAATTATCTTTAAAAAAGATATATTCTCAAAAACCATTTCAACTTTTATATTGGAAAACATTTCCATATACTTATTTTATAATAAGTTATTCATAAATCAATTTATTTTCAACACTTAGAAAATATTATATATATTTAAATCACGATTAAATATATATTTTATTCTTTAAGGAAAAGATTCTTTTAAACACATTTATTTGGGTCAAAACGAATGTTACGTAAAACATCATTATGACAACCCAAAATCATTAGTATAGGTATTCGATATAGTCCATCATTTCCTTATTTCTCGAAACGTCTATTTCAACAATAAATGTTAAAATCTATGTTTCGATACTAACACACTATAAAACATCTTCAAATCATTTAAATCCATTTAAAAATATAACTTCCCAAAACATTCATTTAACTTAAAATATTATTCACTGTCCAAAATCGTGAATATAGTTTATTTACCAAATCCAATATTTCTACACATTTATTAAAGGATAATCCATTGTCCAAAATCGTGGATTTAACTCTCTAACCAGATTCATTGCTTCTACATATTTATTAAGGATTATCCACTGTCCAAAATTGTCGATATAATACCTTTAATAAATTCCATATTTTAACTTATCAAATTCGATTGATTTTGGATTTATAAAAAAATGTTTATGAATTCCATTTATATATTATAAAAACTTACACATATAAAATAAAATTCCATTTATTATTTTAGAAGAACTTCAACTTATAAAATCTCTTAATTAAAAAATTCTATTTATATCTTATTTACATTCAAAAATCCAATTTATAAGTTAATTGCTTATAAATAATTTATTTGCAAAATCCATTCATTTTATAACTTCACAATTCGTAAATCTTATTCGCTTATAAAATCCATTTATAAATTTATTTTAAACACTTACAAAACTCGTTAATAATTCCATTATTTTTATTTATAAAAATTCAATTTTATAAACTTATATGCATACCATTTGATAATTCCAAAAATCCCAATTTACTAAATTTTACAAAATATTTAACTCCGTATTTCAAAAGTCACATTCTGATTACATTTCCTAAAAATCATAATTTTTATACCATAAAAATTATAACATTTGTTTATTTAAAATGAATTCTTTTCCTTAACCATTCAAAAATTCAATAAAACGTATATTTCCAAAATCACTTGAAAAATCCTTTTTAATCTGAAATCACCACTCTTTTACCATGGTAGAATCTTCATTGGGGGAATAGCTCTTTCCTTTTCCAAATTCTTAATTACATGAACTAATTTCAGGGATCGACTAATACCAAACTTAGATGCAACCAACATTATTGCGGAATGATTAATTGAAGAATGAATTTTGGGAATAAAAACACTACTGTCTAAGCTATGGCTCTGCTCATGGATCGTAAGTAGATACTTCTTCAGACACATCAAATCACTGGTAGGGTTAGGGACTAGGCAATTGATGTAGTGGCCTGGCAAGTTGGCGAGGTATTGAATATTCTCAACTTAGTGTCTATTTCTGCTGCCTAGCCCAAGACATTGTGCAAACAACCAAGTTTTCTATCACAATCAAGATATATTTGAACCTGGTAGTGGTCTCTCTCTGCATAAGTAATCTACTCAAATTGGGAAAACTGAGTTGGAGGCCAAGTACATGGTCCAAGAATGTCGGCAAAGGAGCTTCATCATCTTTGGAGGATAATACAATTATCCTCTTTTGAATGCAATCTCTTCTCTCTTGTCCGGCAACTCCGCCTCTTCTGACAAAACATCATCAGCAAACTAAAAGGGGAAGGCCAGCTATCCATGTAGCAATCCTTTATCATTGAATAAATAGATCGGTTTCTCCATCTATAGCTTGTGGTAATCCACTTCGCTAATAATGATATACTCCAGCTCGATAAGGGGATGACGGTGAATCCAGTGATCAAAACTGAAATTGTAATAATGATTGAATACTTTAGCCACCAGGGATCTTGAAAGTTAGACTGATTTATCCAGCTTAAAGTTGACAAAGGTGAAGCGATTGTCTTGTGAAGCCCACGTGCACTGGTCCATAATGATGAACTCGCTTATCACTCGAAGCTACACACCTATTGACCGCCGTTAATGAATGCAAAATTCCCGGCCTTACCGTATTCCTCTTTTCTTTAGAATCCCTTCTTCTGCCTCTGGATTTACTAATAAATGGTAATCGAGGTGCTAAGCTTCTATAATACATTCTCCCTGATCCGAAAAGATGCCTTGGAGAATCGAATAAGGTGGAAGCACCTAAGAAGGCTCGGGTAGCTGATCAATCGTCTATTGATAGAGCGAGGAGAGTCAAGAGGCCTAAAGAAGCCGATGCGAATGCATCTATGTGCAAACATTAGTGTAGTACTTCACATGGCTGTTTAGATCCATGAAGGACTAGTGGGAGGCCCTTGATTCGGATCCAGGATGGTTTGAAGAACTCAATGGTCGAGCATTCACCTTTAAGGCTTTATTGTTTTGCGAAGACTGTTCCACAACCTTTATAGAAGAACCCATTCTTAATGGAAAATGAAATGAGATAGCGATTGGGGAATCTACAATAAATGAGTAGTTGTTGTAAAACGGTAACGTTCCAGCCACTTCGTCCAAAATGAAGCTCTAGGCAGCCCCACAGATCCACAATAGACTAAAGCCCAGTCACCACCGAGGAAATGACATGCATTTTCACATCGAGGAGAGTCACCTTTGATGCATGCATGTTGGAAATGGTGGGGAGGAATAAGAAAATAGGAATCTAGTTTGGAGATAATAAACTGGGAATCAACAGTATGTGAGCTAGTATCGAGAGATATTTGATCGACACAAGAATTAGAAGGAGATAACCTATGTGGACCTTTCTTGAGTCATCACATCAGCTTGCAAAGAGTTAAATACCGCAGCAAATTTTAGCTCTTTTTTCCACATTTTGCAGAATAGTTACCCATTTTCCTACAATGAAAACATAGCATAGGCTTTCGGCAAACACGTGCGAATTGCGAAGCAGCCCATAGCGAAAACATCCGCCTTCAGCGATTATCTTTGACACATAGCAGTAGATGCTTCCCTTCGAAGTGTTTATGGGAAATTCCTTGTTTGAATTTGAAATTTAAGCATGAAGCCTGGCGGGAACTGTTGGAGCAGATGGAGCAGGAGATTTCAACACGTCGATATAGGATCGTCGGATTGCTGAAGGTTTGATGGACAAAGCTGACTTAATAGTTATAGGATCGGGGAAGAACCTCACCTTTGGAGTTGGGTAGTGATTCGGCCAAAACGATAGAAGTGTGGCTTCTTTGTATTGAGATGGGTCCTTGTCAGGAGGAAGCGTGAAAAGTTGGAGCTGGAAGAGGGGCATGGAAGAAACATACATGTGAAATAAAACCTTTTTTCGGAGAGATTTTATTCTCTTTTATATGATAGTAGAGTATTAAATTGTTAAAAATAAATAAATTTGATGATCACAAATAGTTTGGCGCAGTTAACATGCATTTAATGCATATAATATGAGCGTCTAACGTAATGAAACAATAAACAAATAACTTTGGTTGTACTGAAATACACATACTTTAAATTAGAATCTTCAAAAATACCGGATGTATAATTTTCGAACGTGGATGTCTTCGTATTTACGTCCACATCCATTTTTTCATATATGGAATATCTATCCCCTTTTTGGTTACGGGTACGGATAATTTTTGGATTTTTCGGATATCCATTGACAGCCCTACTATTATTAACTTTTCATCCCAATTATAAATAATACTAATATCATTGTATATTATGTTATATTTTTAATCAGTATGCGGTTAAACACACACATCCCAATTTCTTACTCATTAATTCCAACGCTTAGGATTCTAGAACATTATAATATGTACATTTTACAAGGAACTTGTGACGACCCGAAATTTTGAAAGCATTTGTAATCAAAATATTTAATTGATTTTAATTATTTAAAAGTTAATTATCAACTTAAAATACAAATAGCATAATTTATTTAACAATTAAATTGTTGAGTTAAATAATTTGAATTGGATAAAATATGAAATCTGGATTTTAAGCCTATTAAAAATAAGTTGAAGGCTTGTAAAATTTATATTGACAATACTGAAGACAATAACGTGACAGAATTGAATTTAAAGGCGTTTTGTTTAGTTTTGAAATTTTTTATTGTTTAATTGAATTTAAAAATAGCCTTCCGAGGCACAATCTCGGATTTCGACGAAACCAGTGCAGTTGGATCCGTAATATTTAATTATTGCTGGATTTCAAATTTCATAATTTTTGGAGTCTTCGTGTGAGCGTACGAGATACAAACGTTTCGAGAATAATTATCCGTTTTAATTCAAAATATCCTACATCTAATCACTGCCGTACCATCCTTCTTTCTTAGCTTCTCGAGTACACTTCCTTTCCCTTTTTATTTCTAAGCCGAGCTTCTTCATTCTTCACGTTATAATTTCGTTCGAAAGAAATCAGAATGGCCGAAGCCTTGTGCCTACAAATCTAAACCCTCACTCGTTCGATCCTATGTTCCTTTCCCCTCCTTCAATGTCGAAATCGAAGCGCAATAAAAAAAAATGGCCGCTCGCACGCACAGCACAAAGGGGTTAAGGGGGAAATCGAAGCAGCGTGATCGCGCACTAGGGTTCGAACTCAATTCGAGTTCGATGAAGGGGACGACGATGGTGGGCATCCAGGAACGTGGCGACGCAAGCAGTGGGCGGCGACTGTTGCAGCAGGCATGCCGAGGTTCGTTCGTACAAGGGGTTCAGGGTCGCAATTAGGTTTGAGCAATTTCGAGTGGTGGGCTGCTCGTGGGAACGCGAGTTCGAGAAAGGGGTTAGGGTTCCAGCGTGGCGGTGGGACGGCGGCGGCTTTGGACTGTAGCTGTGAGGTAGTTTAATTTTGAATTTTTTTTTAATATAAATGTTTTCAAGTTTTAAACCGTAAAAAAAAATTGATTCTGGGAGGTGTAAAACAGTGATGTTAGGTTTGATTTTAATATACGTATAAATATAAATATATATGTGTAGGGGACATTAAATATATATACATATTTGCAGTAAAGGGAATTTCATTTTTTTTTTCAACTTTATAAATATATGTGTGTAACGGCAGGAATGTGTACACATAAGATTTTGAATATAAAAGTTTATATAAAATTTGGAGTTCAAGCCTATATATGGATTATCTTTATAAGCAGTCTTGAAAATTTTTATAAGAACTTTCTTTGTATAGTAAGGTTAGCTTCGTTTAAAATTTATGTTTTAAAGTATTTGTTATCGTGTGAAAGCCTTCTGTTTTAATTTAATAAGCTTATAGAGTACTTTGGGAAATTTTTATATATACACATAAGGTTGTACAGTAACAGGATTTCCATAAATCAGTTTTAAACCAAACCATATTGTTAATTAAATTTACTAAAAGGGAAATTTATTGTTCGACAGTTCAAATATTAATAAAATTCTATAATGATTATACAAGGTCTGAAATCATGGAAAATCAAGTCGGGTTGGATGGACTGCAAATTAAATGAGTAAAGGTGAGTTAATCTCACTCGGTTTAAATCTAAATTTAAATGATTAAAATTAAATTGCTTGAATGGTTGAAATTGATGAATATGCTGTAGTATGTTATATTCTGAAATTGGTATATTATTGTGCTAACACCTTTGGATGCAGGGAAAACAGATTGGAGGGATCCAACTGGACCCCTCACATATATTTAAATTATTCAATATTCTCTGTTGTGATTATTTGATATCCTATGATGAGTTATCTTGGAATATTGAATGTTGTGGTTTGATTGGATATTCGGTTATAATGACTTCCCAAAATATATGAATTGGATTGTTGAAAAGAAATTAAACGGAAGTAAATTTGTAAGCGAAATAATTATAGAAAGTTTGAATAAATTTAAGAACGAATTGGAGAAGAAATAACGTGACTTTAAATTTCTAATAAATAAATTGTGAAGTATAGAAAGGAAATTTGAATAAACAGGAAGTTATTGAATTACAATCTTCAACGATATAAATTAAAGAACAAAACATTTATTTAAAAATGTAAGATTTAAATTTTTGGAAGAAAATATATAATAACAAAGGAGAAGTTGGGAAAAGCTGAAATTTGTATATTTCAGTTAAAAGATTTAAAATCAAATGGAAAAGAATAACAATAATAAATAAGTGCATAATTAAATGAAATTTGAAATGAATTGAGTAATTTAAGAAACTTATTTCAAATGGAATAAATTGAAAATCAATCTGGCAAATTGATTTAAATGTTTGAAGCTGGAATTTTTCCTGGATCACTAAGTACGCTTTCAAATAAATTTTAAATATAAGTTAATAGTTTTAAAATTGTTTTGAAAGGGTATGTTTTGAAAAATTTATTATTTCTAATATTTAAATTTCAAGGTAAATATTTCCTCAAATCTATTATAGTAGTAATTATTTAAAAAACGACTTAGTATTTTGTTTCAAAAGGTGGAAATCTAGTTTTATATTTTATTAAGTAACTTTATTTTCAAATATTCATATAAGATGTATTTTTAATCAAATTATTAAAGTAGTTTAATTTAAATGTTTTAAAAGTATATATATTTCTAAGTAAAGTGTTTTCAATTATTTTTAAATCTAGTTTTGTACTTGGTGATTTCAGAGGAGATAGAAAATATTTGGGAAAGTTGATTTTGAAAAGAATGAGGGATTTGAAACTGTTTTCAAAGGGTTGAAAATAGAAATATATCTTGTGAAGATATTTGGAAAGTAATAAATAATTTGGAAAATTATTTATTGATTGATGGTTGTTTGTGAATATTAATTGATAGTTAAATCACCGACTATCAATATTGGACAAATGCGTTGATCGTTTCGAAGAGACCGGGATCGAGATTAATTTCTCAAAAACCACTTCGATCCGGTTTGTAGTTTCGTGCGAAAAACGTGTTCGGAGTCGAAGATGGAGCAGTGAAGTGCAAGGGCTAGTCGCTACTAATCCTGAGGATATTTCCAAAATGGATGTAGTAGGAGTAGTGCCTTCGGTTTCGTTCGAACCCGGGACGGACTTGTATGGATGAATGCTTGCGAAACATCGTCAGGTGGGCGATGGGCATTCTAAGTGAAAGGTTCTTAAAAGGTAACGCTTAGCCTCAAGCCTCATCAACCGGGAATGACTGAAAATCAGGGGATATGCAGCAAGGTTAGGTGGGTCATGCCCAAGCAGGACAAGATAATTCCCCTGTCTAGATGTCCCTTATATATTTCGGCTTAGTGGGTGGTTGGTCGCGCCAACTATGGGGTTTATCTTGTTCGAGACTGTTCAGTAAGGAATGGTTCCGGCCTTGTGTTGCAGGGGATGAAGGGAGTAGTCCTCGGTACGGTGATCTAGGCCCCGTACTGTGACAGGTGGTACCCCAGTGCCTAGTCATTGTTGGAAATCCATTTTCCCTACGAGCCTTGTACGAGTTTTGTTTGTATTACCCACTTCGGTGGCTAGTAGCTGGAATTTAATCATGTAACAATTTCGGCTATTTTATAAGTATTTGTATATAGACCCTATTATAATATCAGAGGATTTCTATAAAAATTGTTTTAGCTATCGTAAGGTAAAAACCCGACATGTTTATTTGTGGCGTGGTCTTACGAGATGCTTTTGTTTTCAAAGAATTTTTGAAACTTTAATAATCAATTGGGTGTGATTTTCTCACGCTGGTAATCCAGACTGACTCGGGTGTTATTTAATTGTAATGCTCGGGTCAGACCGAGTATTATAGGATACAGGATATGATGCTGTGGAGCTCAGGAGACGAGCTGGATGACAATACGTATTCTCGTACTTGTACATATATATTTCCGCTGTTGAGTTGATGTGTATCCATTGTTTGTTATTGATGTGAGCTGTGACTGTTGTACTCTGATGATGTAATATATGTAAACAGAAATATTTGATGTTGAGTAAAGTTTATATATTATCTATTATATTTTATTCCGCTGCGATGGTTAGACTCTGATGTTGATTTTTGTTTTCTCTTCTTCTACCTCTTCTTCTTAAACCCAAATGGTTCGTATTTCTGTACAACTCGAGTTGATTGTTGTAGAATAGTGTTAACTCAAGGGGTACGGATTTGCGGGCTGTTACAGAACTTTTATTTTCATATCTTAATATGTTAGAGTTATCCTTTTCAAAAAGGATTACTGTTACTACTTCTCATAAATTACCCAAAAATAAGACTTTTATTCCATTTGAAATTACAAGAAATTATCTATATTCTTTTATTGAAATAGACAGTGCAAACTATGGAGAAGAATTGCCATGCTTTACACATCTATTTCCTTTTTGATACCTTCCTTGTTAATTCAAACAATGCACTTTTATACGTGTGGAATTGGATAATTTATGGAAATTATGCATAAATAAATACAAGTGTACCCACAACGCTTTCAATAAATTAAAATAAAGAAATCCATATGTTAAGTCAAATAAGAACATTCTAAATTTATTAACTGTTTACAACCCATTAATCATAAATCTAGAATAAATCTTATAATCTTATCAAAATTCTACTTAAACAAATTTCGGGACTGATTTTCAAATTTCCAAACTAGGGTGTAAATACCATTCCTATTTTAATTACCTAATTTACAGAATATATAGAAGAGATTTCAATAGAAAGCATTCTTCCTTAGCCTACACATCCATAAATCTTGCATAGACATCATAATCAAATAAAACTAAATGATAAAAATTTCAATGTTATATATGTCATATCATTTCACACTCACCTTTCAAGCCTTCCAAATCTCCCAAGTCCAAATCTATCACTTTAGCTGACTCATTTTTCTTTCAAATCCAAAAGTATGTATAATAAGATAAATATATATTCATTAGAAATACAGATCTAAAAGAAGATTTGAATTAAGTGGAACACAAATTTATAATTATGAAATTTACCTTTTTCCGCATCATGGATTCATTCCTTCTCTTTTTCTCTTTTATTTTTTACCCTTCTTCGATTTATATGTATAATATAATTTTTTATAATTAATAGAATTAGTGGAGAAGAGAATATGGTAGAGCTCCGCTACTTTGATCAAAAAATATGAAAAGAAATGTAAGGGGCTAGGCCTGTATTTATAGGCAATCGAACCAATCGTATCCGTTAGATTTAAAATAATAAAATCCAAGCCATTCGGCCAAGATTTAACTCTAGCCGCCATGCTCTCAACTAGTTGACCACTCCTCTATAGGCAGTCAATTGGCCTAAGGAGGAGATCGATCGATGGGGTACATGCAATTGTTATTATCTATTCCTTTTTAATTATTTTCGTTCCGAAAACTTTGAACGCTAATAGCTTCTTCGTTTGAACTCTTATCGCAAAACTCTAAATATGAAAATTGCTAAGAAAATCGTCACGAACGCAATGATGCAGATTATATGGATAAATTTTAATGTTTCCTCAAATTCTATTTTTGAGCCTTAATAATTATTTACTAATTTCTATCAATTTTATAAGGTATTACAACTTTAAGCTAGGCTTTTCCACCAGGCTAGAAGAAGGAAGGAATAATAGTCCAAGGTGGAACAGCTAATAACAGAACATGTCAATAATTATTAGATATAAGGTAGCTTCTATTTTAAATTACTTTATATATTTACACATATAATCTTGTTTATTTATGGTTGAAAATCATTTATTTTTGAATATATATATGTGTGTGTGTGTGTGTAGGTATGTATTTATGTATGTATAATTCATATTAAAAATCATTTGTTTCTTTCGACCAAACAAATTAAATAATATAAGCTATTTTAGCTACTAGGTAGAGTGCATGGATTTTAACCATATGGTCGTGGGTTCGATTTCCGCAAACTGTGCTTTGTTATTTTTTATGCAATATTTATACTTCTTATATCTTTTTGACTATCCTTTGTGTTCTTGCTTTTGCACTACTACCTTGCACCGAAAAGCTCATTTTTGAGTATTAATCTATTTTCCCTTAAAAAAGGTATTAAAATAATATATTATTCTTTAATATATATATATATATAGTTGTATATATAAATATTTCGACTTAATTAAATAAATTGAAAAAAAACTCCAATGGGAATTTATAAAAAAAACATTCTTTTTGTTTTTGGTAAAAAACTATACATACATACATACATATATGTATTGAAGAACACATACATAAATACATATGCATATACATACATACATACATACATATATATATATATATATATATGCACGTATTTGATCAAATTTAAGTCTTAAATTTTGAACTTCATAGTGTGTGTGTGTGTATTAATTGGAATGATGGATCAAAATACTTGAAATTTAAATGTGTGTATCAATATTTAATAAAATTTTTATTTAAAATACTTGTTGCTGAATTTTATTAAAAACACTTTTTCGTATAGCCAAAAGAAATTTGGTTTATATCCATTGCCGAATACACACACATGTATGTATTTACGCATGTGTATATTCGTATAATTTCATAAACATGCAAAAATATATTAAGGAGATATTACTGGTATTACATGCCTGTTTTATGATCAAAATCATAATTTTCACATATACAAACAGACATACACAAACACATACATATGTTCTATGTTGTTGGTTCATAAACGTCTTAGGTTAGGTAACAGCACATACGATATTCACCAGTGAACTTGAATTTCCATTACATAAAATATAAAAAACTAAATCGTAAATTAAAGTAAATTAATATAAAGGTTTTCAAGTTGTAACAAATAAATATAAAATAAAAAATAAAAATCATCTCAAATTATAAACCCCCTTTTTAGCAAATATCCACTAAGGATGATTTAGTTCAAACAAATTATTCATATGACTATAAAATAAAGACCTAGTGCAAATTCAATAAAAGAAAGTTTTCTAAATTTCTTCCTTTTACACTACTACAAACGCACCTGATCCAACACTTTGCAAGTTACTTGTCAAACCAAGATATTGCGGTTCATTGGCATAAGGGTTGTGATGAGCAACCTTCTTAACCTCATATTATTTCCTCTACTGGATCTCGTTAGGTTTTTGAATGGAAAAAGTTCTACCACTAAGATGTAATGTATTATAGGAATTAAAATTCACGACCAAGTTCTCAAATTTTCACCTACAAACAGAATCTATTGAATCTAGAAAAAACAATTTGGTTTAGAAAGTTCAAACCCTTGAAACTGATAACAATGAGTTTTCCTGAAAGAATTTCACTTCTAAAATATTTAAAAAAACACTTGATCATAGTCCATGTCATCCAATCAATGTTAACAATCTCCACTATATCTTTAGAAAGATAAAGAAAAAAACTTAAGCATTGTTTGCAACCTGTCAATAAATGTCTTACTAATTCTCCCGAGGTTAGTAAATTAATGGACATAAAAATAAAAAAGATGAAGAGTGATCGGAGCTTATGTGATTTTGCAGTACTAGAGCATTATAACTTGATGCAGTGGTTACCCAAATTATCGAATTTATTATTGCTTTTGTTTATAAAATTAATTTCTCATTTCTTGGGTCAAAGTAAAATGGCATAGCTCACCAAGCTCCCATAGCTGAAATCATGTTTAGACTAACCTAACATAAGTCAAGGAAAATACCCATTTTAGTTATCTATTACCTCTTGTTAGAATTAAAGCAGACCTCGTTTTCCTATTGGGAACCATCATATGTTATTTAAGACTTCTAAAATAGGGAAGAGGCAAACCCAATGGCCATTTATCATCTTCCACCCTAAAGTAAACCCCTTGACATCCCTAAGGTACTAAGTCATTTAATACTTCAAATCCGAGGTGAACCCTTGATATATTTTCCCTTACCTATACTAAAAAGTATATCCCTTCTCCATGGCTCTTATGTTTGGAGATGTTCCCACAATAGTAGTAGTTATACACAATTACTAGTAGCCTCTAAGTGAAGGCAGAATTCTATTGTGTAACTCTATTAACCTCGCATCCCAAACCTTATTAAACCAAAACAATCATTGCAAGCCAAAATATTAGGCTAGGCCCACTAACTCGTGCTCATCCTAAACATATTATTGTGGCTATATAATTTCCTACTATGAAAATTATACTGCATCTTAGCCTTTAACCTTATCTTAATGCCTATTATATTATGTTCTCTACTTCCCATTTACGTCCCAAAAATGTCATTTGTTCGTAATAAAGGGTCATTATTAATAAAATTGGATAATTACTAATGATATTTATTTATTCATTCTAATTCAACCTGTTTGTCCTATTTTATTTCCCCATAAATGCCATATTCAACACCTCATTTAGTCATTAAACACATTTATGTCCCCATTTAATTTCCATAACTCCTTATTAACTCCTCATTTATTGCGGTACTAATTTTAAAGTTACTATCTCTTTTCAGTCCACATTTCCTAGTCCTATATTTACTGTGCTATTAATTATGCCTGTCAATTGATACTTTCAAATGCGGATAGCGGTATATCCATATCCGCATCCAAAATCATTTTGGGTTGTTAGATATCGACATTTGTAGATACAGATGGATATCAAATAATTATCCTATCCATTAACGACCGACAAATTAAGAAACATAAATGAAAATTTTCAGTTTAACATAAACTTGTTTTTGATATAAGGTACTAGACTGCATAGCCGTACAATGCATATAGAAATTAAAATAGCCTGGGTAGGTCGGTGATAGTAGTAGTCTAATATGTACAGTCACCATAATGTGAACACATAAAATTTCAAATCACAACTGCAAAAAAACTTGCACATACATAGCATACATAGAATAATTAACATAAGCATAACTAAGCCTCCTAGAAATAGCTAAACACCCATCTACCAGCCACCCCGATCGGTGCTTTCTGCTGAATCTGGATAGGAAGGAAAAACTGCAGGTTCCCATGCGTAGCACCTATCCAGGTATTAAAAAAACAAACTGTTTTACAAGATATAGGTATAAAAGTGTGATACTTAGAATTGAAATAGCGGTCAATCGCTCCATCCAAACTGCCCAAATAAAAGCCAGAGCAAATAATGCATCACTGCACACGGGCGAACAAGTCTTTAAATAACGTAGAATATTGCACTTAGATAGTGGTGTTCAAATTATCAGGTTAGAGGCACATCATCCAAACCTAGAAAGATATATCATAGTCATAGAACATGTGATTATAAGAGTTAGTGTTAGCTAAGCGAACGAAACAACATTGGGTAGATCCAAGGTTCTTTCTAGTAAGGTTTCTGTTGTGTTGAGCTTGTCCGGTAAAACAAGCTAAGCATGTATTTTAAATTTTAGAGGGGCCTTAATTGCCCAAGTTTCCAAAGCTCGGAGTCATACCAAAGTGGACATAAAAAGTATACATTAATTTCACCATGAACCACCCAAAATTGTTCAGAGCCTAGGAATCCCGATCAATTCTGTCAGTAAGTGTAGTGTTAGAAGTGAGTTGTAAGAGGGACCAAAGTGCTAATATGTTGTTGACAGTGATATGCCTAGTAAAGTGAATGTTGCTTGTCCCTTCACTAAATGCCTTGCTTACATATGTTACTTGTTGGTTACTAGTAAGAAGAGAGAAGGGAACATTGAAAAGAGCGCCATGTTATCCAACCATTGATCCATCCAAAAAGCAAATCGAGTACAATTACCAAAATGATGGATGTGCATATGTTTAATAGATGGCAGCAATAAAGGATTCCCTTCTAGAAAGCCAAGGATGATGGGGAAGGGGCTGATCTGAGGTCCCCAAGATTAAGATCAACATTGTAGAGGCATGTGCAATTCATTGAGTCCAAGGCTTAGAGCTTCCCAAAATTAAGATCTAGCCCCATTTTGAATGTAAGGCTCTATTAAACCAAAAAAGATTGATGATTCTTAAACCGCCATGAGACTTTGATCTATAAACTCTACCCCATGACGTCGGGTAGTTGGAAGGGTAGATAATGGTGGAGCCCTTCCAAAAGAAGGCATGTCGCAGAGAGTTAATTTTATCAATAACCTAAGTAGGAGATTTATAAAAGGAGAACCGGTATGTAGGAACGAGATAGAGAAGTTCCCTTCCATCCAGCTAGGTGCCTCGTCATTCTTTCAAGCAATGTGCTCCCATCATCGTGCTTATGCTTTGAGGTTCTAAGATTAAGACTAAGATAGGTAATTGGGTAAGGTAGCAATGGACAGTTTAGGCTTGAAGCCACCAAATAGCCTAATTAATCAGCACCATGGTCATTGTTATTGAACTTTTGGAAAAGTTTATCTATACGCCTGATGCCAATTCAAATAGTAGAGCGGATCTTTAAGTGTAGCAACAAACATCAGAGTTTGTAATGTTAAGAGTATAGTGTCATCAGCAAATTGGAAAGAGCACAGGGCGGATGGGATTACCGCATTTCCAGGACAAGTCAGAAGGCTAGAAACATAGGGTACTTCGACCAAATGGGTGAATATATCGGCGGTTAAATTAAACAAAATAAGGGACAAGAAGTCCCCCTGTCTTGACCTTTAAGTTCACGAAGAGGTTTCCCTTTATTGCATTAATGCACACAGTGGAAGAAGAAGAAGTTAAGAGATGTCTTACCTGAGTAATAAAACCGTATGGGAAAAGCCTAGCCTTTAGAGGTCCAATACAAAGTCCCAAGAGATTGAATCGAAGGCCTTAGAGAAGTCAAGCTTGACTACCGCATAGTTGATGTTGTTAACTACATAGCAGTTGATGTCCCGCCATGGACAGATGTGACAAGGAGATTCGCCTTTGTTGCATGCTGTTGGAAATGGTGAGGACGAAAATGGGATTAGGATTATAGTTATCTAGTTTGGAGATAATAAACTGTGAATCGACAATATGTGGGCCAACATCGCGAGATGTTTAATCGACACAAAAAGAATTGGAAGGAGACAAAGCGATTTCCAACATGGACCTATCTTGAATCATCACGTCAGCATGCAAAGAATTAAATACCACAGTCAAAATTGAGCTCTTTTTTCAACGTTTTGCAAAATATTGCCCCATTTTTCCATAATGAAAGCACATCATAGGCTTTCAGCAAACACATGCTAAATGGCTAAGCAGCCCAGAGCGAAAACATCTGCCTTCAGCAATTATCTTTGACACCTGGCAGTAGATGCTTCCCTTCGAAGCCTCTGTGGAAAATTCCTAGTTTGAATTTGAAATTTGAACACGAGGAATGCCAAAAAGTGTAGGAAAAGGTAGAGTAGGAGATTTTATCATGTTGGCATAGGATCGTCTGACCACCATGACAAAGCCAACTTAATAGTCATAGGATCGAGGAAGACCCTTGCCTCTAGAGCTGGATTGCAGTGCCAGAAGGATGGAGGCGGGGCTTCTTTGGATTGAGACAGGGCTTGGTCAGGAGGAAGCATGAAAAGTTGGAGATGGAAGAGGGACATGGAGGAAACAGACATGGTAAATAAAATTTTCGAAAAGATGGTATTCTTTCCTTTTACGATATCGGATTACTAAAGTGTTAAAAATAAACAAATACGATGATAATAAATAGGTTTGTGCAGTTATTTTGCATTTAACGCATATAATATAAACTTCTAACGTAATGAAATAATAAATAAATATCTTTCATTGCACTGAAAATACACGTACTTTAAACTATAATCTTGAAAAATAGCAGATGTATAATTTTCGAATGTCGATGTCTTCGTATTCACATCCGTATCCATTTTTTTCAAATATCGGATATTTATCCTTTTTCAGTTACAGATGCAGGCGGATTCTGGATTTTTCGGGTATCCATTGACAGCCCTGCTATTAATAACTAGTCATTCCAATTATAACCAATACAAATATCGTCGTATATTATGCTATATATATTTATAGTTTTAATCGGTAAGGGAGGTTTTATATTTATATCCCTATTTCTTACTCATTAATTCCTACGCTTTGGAATTCTAAAATATACTAATATGTACATTTTGTAAGGAATATTTATTTTCACATTTTAATACATTAGAGCTGTCCTTCCCAAAAAGGATTGCTTTAACTACTTTTCATTAATTACCCAAAAATAAGACTTTAATTCCATTTGAAATTACAAGAAATTATCTTTTTTCTTTTATCGAAGTAGACAATGTAAACTATGGAGAAGAACCTCTACACTTTGCACATTTCTTTCCTTTTGGAATATTCCTTGTTAATTCAACAGATGCACTTTTTATACTTATGGAATAGGATAATGTATGGAAATTACATGGAAATATATACAAGTGTACCCACAATGCTTTAAAATTATAGAAATTAATATTCCAGGTAAAATTAAAACAATCTAAAATTTATCCTAATAATTTACAATCCATTAATCATAAAGCTAGAATAAGCATTGCAATCTTATCCACATTTTACTTTAACAAATTTAGGAACTAATTTTCAAATTTCCAAACATGGATGTAGATATCATTCCTATTCCAATTACCTAATTTACAGAATATGTAAATGATATTTCAATAGAATACATTCTTCATAAGCCTACACCTCCACGGATCTTACATCGCCATCATAATTAAATAAAAATTAATGATATAAATTTCAATGTTATATATAAATCATATAATTTTCCACTCACCTTTCAAACTTTCCAAATCTCCTAAATTTGAATCCATCCCTTTATTTTTCTTTCCAATTTAAAAATATGTATAACAAGGTACATACATACCCACTAGAATATATATCTAAGAGGAGATTTGAATTAAGTGGAACACATATTTATAAGTGTGAAATTTACCTTTTTCCATAGCATCAATTCATTCCTTCTCTTCTTCTCTTTTATTTTCTACCCTACTTTGATTTATGTATATAACATAATATTTGATAACTAATAGAAATAATGGAGAAGGAAAAATGGTAGGGCTTCGCTACTTTGATCAAAAAATATAAAAAGAAAAGCGAGGGGGATGGGCCTGTATTTATAAGTGCTCAAACCAACTGTATCTGTTAGATTTAAAATAATAAAATCCAAGCCGTCGGCCAAGGTTTAACCATAGCCGCCATGCTCTCAACCGCTCGACGATTCCTCTATAGGCTATCAACCATTAACAGGTCGACTATCCCAAGGAAAGGTCGATTGGTGAGATCCATGCGGTTATTGTTATCTATTCCTTTTTAATAATTTTCGTTCGAAGACTTCAAATCCTAATTGCTTCTTCGTTTGAAATCCTGTTGCAAAATTTTAATTATGAAAGTCGCTCAAAAAATCATCATGAACGCAGTGGTGAAAGTTACTTGGTCAAATGTTTTCTCAAATTCTGGTTTTGAGATTTAATAATTATTTATTAATTACCATTAATTTTACGAGACATTACAGCTTTAAAGCTAGGATTTTCCACTAGGCTAGAAGAAGGAAGGAACAATAGTCTAAGATAGAACAATTACTAACACAACATGTCAAAAACTAGTAGATATGAGACAGCTTCTATGTTAAATGACTTATATACTTGCACTTATACTCTTGTTTATTTATGGTTGAAATTCACTTATTTTTGAATATATATATATATATATACATATATATATATATATATATATATGTATGTAAGTATGTATATATATGTATAATTCATATTTAAAAAAATTATTTGTTTCTTTCAACTAAGCAAATTAAATAATGTGAGCCATCTTAGCTCAACTGGTAGAGCGCATGGTTTTTAACCATGTGGTTGTGGGTTCGATTCCCACATACGACGCTTTACTATTTTTTATGCAATATTGTGTATTTCTTATATCCTTTTGACCATCCCTTGTTTTTCCTGCTTTTGTACTATTACCTTGCACCGAAAAGCTCATTTTTGAGTATTTATCTATTTTCCCGTAAAAAAAGGTATTAAAATAATATATCATTCTTTAATATGTATAGTTTGATATATAGTACTTTCAACTTAATTACATAAATTGAAAAAAAAAATCCTTTTAGATTTTATAAAAAACATCCCTTTTGGTTTTGATAAAAAAAACTATACATACATACATTTTTATGAAGAAAACATATGTACATACATATACATACACACATACATATGGAAAATTTTAGTTGAAAATAATGGATCAAAATATTTTCTAAATGTATATATATCATTATTTAATATATATATTTTTAAAAAAAATACTTGTTGCTAAAATTTTTATTAAATATACATTTTCATATAGCCAAAAGAAATTTAGTTCATATGCATTACTGAACACACATATGTATGTATGCATGTGTATGTGTGTTCGTACAACTTCATAAACATGCATAAATATATTAAGGAGATATTACTGATATTACATGCTAATTTTATGATCAAAAGTCATAATTGTCACACAAACAAACGTGTACACACACACACATACATACATATATACATATGCTATGTGTTGTTGGTTCCACATGCCTTAGGTTAGCTAACACCACATATGATATTCACTACGCGAACTTGAATTTCCACTAAACAAAATAAAACAAACTAAATCATAAATTAAAGGTAAATTATCTAAAGGTTTTTAAGTTGTAACAAATAAATATAAAATAAATAAAATATAATTCGTCTTAGATAATAAACTCCCGTTTTTAGCAAATATTTATTGAGGATCATTTAGTCCAAAAAAAAACTCACATAACTATAAAATAAAAGTCCTAGTGCAAATCTAGAAAAAAGAAAGTTTTCTAAAGTTCTACCCTTTACACCATCACAAATGCACCTGAACCAACACTTTGCAAGTTACTAAGCAAACAAAGATAATGTGGTTCATCGACATGGTGGCTGTGATGAGCAACCTTCTCACCCTCATATTATTTCCTATGTCAGAATCATTAGGTTTTTGAATGGAAAAGAATGTTCTACCACCAGGAGTTAAAGTAATAAAGGAACTAAAAATTCACAATCATGTTCTCAAATTTTCACCTATAAATATATTCCATTGAATCTAGAAAAAAACAATTTGGCATAAAAGTTCAAACCCTTGAAACTGATAACAACAAGGTTTCATGGAAGAATTTCACTTTCCAAATATTTTACAAAACACTTGATCATAGTTTATCTCGTCAAATCGATGTTATTGATCTCCATTATATCCTTAGAAAGATAAAGAAGAAACTTAAGCATTGTTTATAACTTGCCAATAAATGTCTTACTAGTTCTCTCAAGGTTAGTAAATTACTAGACATAAAAACCAATCAGATAAAGAGTAACCAAATCTTATGCGATTTTGCATTACTAGAGTATCACAATTTGACGCAATGTTACCTAATTTATCGAATTTATTGTTGCTTTTATTCTAAAATTTGATTTCCCATTTCTTAGGTCAAAGTAGAACAAGCGCCTTTGAAAGATGTAATTACAAGCTACAAAAGGCTTGAACGTTTCTTTCCGTATGGGTGTGCAGATTATTCCTAAATCATTTAGGGCCCTTCTATTTTATATAAGAAAGGGGTATCATCATGTAATCCACATCCTTGTACCTTTGATGTTTTGAGCAATGGGAAGATCCATTGTAACCTTCTTGTAACTTTTTTTTGTAATTTTAGTGAATAAGTATCCTTTGTTCTTTCTGTCATTGTCTATGTTATTATTTCTTTTACATTCTTATATTAGTTCGTATAATTCCTTTCTATTATGAAACGCGATGTAGAATTTAATTTTTCCTAAAATCTTTCATAGGTTATGCTTGAGTCCCATGATGTATCCAATAGACTATTACGATAGATTTGATCTATCATGATTTGATGTTAAAATACTCTTGACACGATATTGCAAACCAAAACCTTTGATAAGTTCCCAGAAATTTGAAAAAAACTTTTAGCTTCATTCCTTGGAAGATACTTTTGAAATTTTAAAGCACCCTTTGACATATTATTTTTGATGGTAATAGTATGATCTTGAATCGTTCTCTTTTGAACGATCACCTTATCCCAACAAAATTTATCAGTATAAGACTTTAATTTGATTTATGATTGTTGGACCAATCATACTCTCTCTTTCGATTGATTGCTTCTACCAAAGCGGGATGCGAGATTAAAGGCTTGCTTGGATCATTCTATCAGTCTTTTTAATATTCAAATAGTTGCTTTAGAATATAAGATATAGCCACTAGTTTTTGGTTTATAAAGAATGAATTAGCTAAAACCATCATTTATATAAAAAATTAAAATGCGTAGTCTTTATAGTGAAAACTTCAAAAATTTGTTCGTTCAAGAAAATCAAACTGTTATTTTCTGAAACAATTTTAACTTTTAAAATGCAATAATAGACTATGTTTTGTTTTATCACACAGTGATAATATTTTTATCATTTAATATACAATAATTATATATATATATATATATATAATACAATATCTAAAGATTTACTAAAAGATAAATTAGCCGTTATAATACTGTCTTTTCTATTTAATTTTTTTTTTTTTTGAAATGGTAAGTAATTTTATCTTATCTGAAGTACACTTGTATCTTTTTGTGTTTTAGGATAAAATAATAGGAAATAAAGGGAATTCGACGGTAAACATTATATATATTTTTAATTAGAAATGATAACTTTTATCTTTTTATACACAATGGAAAATTAATTGACCTTAATAATATTATGTCCAATGATAAAATGATAATTTCTTTTATTGTTTCAAATACAATCGCAAAATGATAAAATAATAAACTCTTTTATCATATCTAATAAAACGACATATTGCAAATACTTCACATTCAATGATAAATGATAAATTCTTGTATTTCTTAGGAAAAATGCAAAATGCTAATATATATGTTTAAAGAAAAATTGGTATTTTACTGCTATAATTCGCACGCCTCCGGTGTGAACAGTTTTATAAATACCTTTTAAGGATTCACGTTCAAAAAATAAATTAGTAGAAACTTCCAGTTATTCTTTCCCTTGCGGCCAAATCAATGCTTCTGGAGTGGGGGAAAGAATAGTATCCATAGCTGTTGCAAATAAATACGAAAGAGAGGATCTCCATGTTTGAGATCTCGGTTACTATTAATGAACCCATATGGAGACCCATTGACCAATGTAGCATCGGTAATTAATGAGATACACCTATATTTCAAAGAATTTTTTCTTTTCGAAATCCCATCAATGTCAGCTTATGACAGATAAATTCTCCACTAACATTATCATATGCCTTTTGCAAATCCACTTTAAGGCATAGGTTGCTACAACCTTTCTTATTGAAACTTCTAACCATTTGGTAAAGAAGTAGAGAATTTTGTACTTATGTTCCTTCCTGGAATGCATTTTGATTATGAGAAATTGATTCATTTAAATGCTCTTTAATTCTATTGCAAACGACATTTGAAATTATTTTATAAATTACTTTGCAATATGTAATAGGCCTATAATCTTATATGGATCGAGAATTTTCTTTTTTTTGGCACAAGAGTGCTGAAAGAATTATTTATTTCACTGGTAGACTGACCACTAAAAGATGCCTTTGATTGCTGTGGTCAACTCTCCTTTTATCATGTCCCAATAGTATTTATCGAATTTTGCCCCAAATCAATCAGGCCTTCAACTACTATTTTGATAAAGATGGAATGTTGTTGCTTTAATTTCCTTGTCGGTCATACAACCACTTATTTAACTCTTGCTTGGTCAATTAGATTTTTCTGCATAAATTTGTGGGAAGTTAAAATTAATGCTTTTATAATTGTATAAACTAGTAAATAGTCCACTGCACTAACTTGAAGTTGATTGTTATTGGTTAAGCGATTACCAATTTACCATGACTGGATAATAACTACTTATATATATATATATATATATATATATATATCTTTTTTTAGTTTTGTAGGAGTCATATGTGAATAGAAAATTTTAGAGCATTGATACCTTCATTTAACCATTTAACTTCTTATTTTTGCAGATTTTTAATGGCATGACCATGCATTAATGTTTCAAATTTAAAAGTGCTATCTTTGTACTCGTTCATAGATTAGAGTCTGAAGGGTTTATTCTCCTTCCTTATCTTTTTAATTAGGCACTATAGACTATCTCTACATTTGTTCTGCTATTTAAAGTCCTTTTCAACTTGTTTCGGTTTGCCAAAAATTTAAAAAGTGGATTGCCCGCTGTTGGATGTAGCCATGCACTCGATATGACATTCTCGTATCCATTGAACTGAGTCCATGAACTATTATGCCTGAATGGAATGTTATTTACTGATCTCTTATTGCTACAGAGATCAGTTATTATAGTGCAATAATCGTTGAATGATTCATAATTTTTGCACGAGAATTAGGAAATACTACCTGAAATGTAGCATTATAGAATAATTTGTCGATTTTAAATTGTATTGAGGAATCTTTCCCACCTCTCCATGTGAATTTATTTCCAATATTACATTTCCTGAATACGTAAGGCCAAAATGAGAGATTCCGGCCATCTCGATTTGGTTCCGACCGGAGACGGGACAGAATTAGGTCAAAATCTCATCTTGTTGCTCGTCGATAAAAAATTAATTTTTTTAAAATTTCTACCTTAATTATAAAAAAATAGTAAACAAAACCAAAATCAAAGGAGAATCGAATTTAACCAAAATATTAACCTTAGAATGAACTTCTATTTTGACCATTCAAGCATATTTTCGAGCTTCGACTTCGACTACGTCCGATGAGAAGTTCGCCTCTGGCCTCTGATTTCGAGCTCAAGCTCGATGTTGTTTTTCTTCCTTTCATTCTTTTTCCATCTTCTCATGATTTTTTTTCTTCAGCTGAGATAATTTGGCTGATTAATTGGGGTAGGCTAGTATTAGTTAGGGTTTAGATGGGCTAAATGATAATGAGTTTGGGGATTTTAATTTAGTCCTTTATATTTAAAAGAAAATGATAATTGACAATGTGCTAGCTAATTTATATTAGGATTAACTTATTTTTCTTTAAGGGTTATCTAGGAAAAATTAAATATTCTATGTTTATTTAATACTGTTGCATATTTTATTATTATATTTGCAATTTTTATCATTACTTTTCATTAGTATACAGAAATACGATATCAGGACCAAAACCGAAATAAAAATAAAAATATTCAAAATTGATCGAAATGTATAAAGTTTCAAATGATCGAAACCGGGTGCTGGAACCTTGATTTCATCTATTCTCGATCATTTTATGATCCCAACTGATGCGGCGACAACATTATAATCATCTTTTTCTTCATCTGGTACATTTTTCATGCTTTATGCATTGTAGTTAACATCAGTTTTCATTATATATTCATTCGTCGGTCGGCCATTGTCTACAGGTGCAAAAATTTGAGCATGTTGGATGTTTGTGCTATTTGGAGTTTCAATTGCCCAAACTTATCTTAGAGAATCTAAAAAACAATTGCCCATAGAACCTTTCTGTGGCTTCCACTTATATGCAACTACTTTCCAAATAATATCATCATTTTCATCTAATATTGGTACTGTTTTAGGGAAATAAAAATTCGACTCCACTTCCCAACTAAAATTCACGCATACCAAATGCTTTTCATTCCAACGATGGCGAAATTCTTATCATTCCATGGGTAATTTGGTCAGTCTCATCCAGTGCACCATTTCTTCCATGATCAACTTCTTATCATAAAGTAAGGCTCATTTGCTAGAATCCTATAACAATCATCTTGCTTATCGAACTTCATGATGTAAAAACCGTTTCTTTTATAATAAATTTTAAATTCCCCTTTCGGTTTCCATACGATATTGGTGTAAGTTTTGAAATAGTGATAATATGGTTTAGAATCCATTACGTAGAACAATGGAATGCTTATATTTTTCTCCAGGTTAATTGCAAATTTAAGAAGGCATTTTAGCGAACCTCAAATTATTGATTTCACGAGGAGATAGTAGGGATGGGTGCACAAGTAGAAATCTCATTCTTTGCCATTATATTGCTTCAAGTTTTAAGGTTTTTTACCTCAGCACTATTGAAGACATCAGATCTCCTTTGAGGGCCAGAATTTTTATGTTCATAATTCAGATTTGGAAAATTTTAATTACAAGTTACATCGCGATACTCGTTATTGTACCTTAAAAATGAGGTGTGCATTTAAAAGTGAAATTTCCTCACAACTGCAGGACCTTTTGTTTTGAAAAGCAAATAAACTAGTATAACCATACCACGTGGGGAAATCAATCATTTGATTATAAATTTTGAAAAATAAAATATTTGTTATAATTTTTTGTTAGCTTAAAACAAAATAAAAAATAATAGTATGTTGAATAAAAATGTTAGATGTTTAAATTTCTTTTGCTATTATTTCGATTTCCTTTTCTACACTTCAAAAACTTCTTAAAAGTTTTAGCTATGAAAGCTAAATCTTCATCCTCTGAATCTGATTCTTCTTTTTCTACATGAAATGCCATATTTTTCTTGTCTTATGCTTGAACTCTTTTAAGACATTATATTTCCTATTAACTCTTCTGGCTTCATAGTAGAAAGATCATTTACTTCTTCAATGGCTAAGACCTTTCTTTCCCATTCACCCATTAAAGAGTTTACGATTTTTGATACAATATCAAAATCAGTAAATTTTTCTCTTAGTACTAATAGGGAGTGATAAATATCTTGAAAACGAGAGTATATATCATTAATAGACTCATCCTGTTTCATTCTAAAGTTTTGAAATTGACTATTCAACATAGAAATTTTGTATTATTTAACCTTGTTAGTCCCTTCATGTGTAATTTTTAGTGTTCTCCATATTTGATAAGCAGTTTTACACATACTAACTCGGTTAAATTCATTTTTATTTAATACTCAAAAATACATATTCATTGCTTTAGCATTAGCAATAGCATCTTGTTTTTGCGCAGCTGTCCATGTAGAATATTCAGTAGTAGGTGTAGTATATTCTGCTTGTGTAACATTCCACGCATCAAAACTATTGGCTTGCATGTAAATACGCATTCGTGTTTCCCAATAGTTGTAATTCATGCCATTGAATAGTGGAGGTCATGCAGCAGATTGACCTTCAATAAAACTATCGTTAGTGACAGTGCTTGTGTTGGTGTTGTTTTCCATATTAGCAAAATATCAAATAACTGCATAACGGTCATAAGAAACCTTGCTCTGATACCAAATGAAAAGAAAGTGCGGATCGTGAAATATGGAATTATACTATACTAGTGTGGAAATAAACAAAGATACTATAGCAATATGAATAAGTAAATTAAAACAAGCACATCAGGAATTTTTATACTGGTTCAAACCTCTCATTCTACGTCCAGTCCCAGACTCCTTCTCGAATTTCACAAACAACAACCCTCACTTAACCCGAAGGAACATGTATATACAACCCCTAAACATCCAAATAGGGACCTTAGCAGCAGAACAGGATTTTGCCTCAACAGCCGAAGAGGACTTCACACACCTGAGCAGTAGAATCGGACTTTCACAAATAAAGTTTTCTTGACTCTATGCGTTCTTTAATAACACGAATTTGTCAATTATGGTACACTCATCCTATAATCTTCTCCTTTATGATGTATATATGAATACGTGAAGAATAAGGAAGTAATAGAATGAATTTGTATGAAATTGAATGCACACGAGTATTAGAATCAAAGAATATGAGAGTAGAGTAAGAATAGATTGAATTAAGTTGTTGAAAACATCATTCTAATGTTTTTATATAGATTACAAATAGGTGCATATGTTCGTAAAGAGTTATCATGAAGAGATATGGTCATATCTATTGAAATGAAGAATGCATTTTTCACGAATGGAAGTGCCTATTTGAAAATATAGCCATTATAGATATTCAGACTTCTAAATTGAATAATTCAAATTTTTGAAATTGCACAAGCTCAAACCAGAAAGGAAATAGGCTAAAAATTACCATTTTCGGATGTCTGAAATGAATAAGTCAGATGTTTGAATATTGTACTAAACATTTTTCTAGATTTAGACGTCTAATTTGGTACATTCAGACGTCTGAATGTAGACTAAAAAGTGAGAATATGCAAATCTAAATGAAATGAAAAAATGTTGAGATATATATCATATAGGAGAGATTTTAACATGAATAAACTCTAGACACAGACTCGATATATATTTATATAAGATTTGAAGGTCATTTGAATTTGGTCTTGATTAATTCCTGTAAAAACAAGTTAGTATATAATAATGACTTGTTAAGTTGTCATAGTCAAAATATTGTAATTATGAAATATCGTAAATATGAAGTTTCAGCAGATAAACCCTTAGCATGTCAAGTCCTATGAGGGATTGACAATTAATATGGTCCAATTTTAGGTGAAGTCAATCGGTATTAACTTAGAGTACCCAAATGTTATTTCATGGTTTCTGATTCACCTCCTTCTCCTGGGATTAAGTTTTATGTTTGTTTCGGATAAGGATACAACCCCATAGTTAGGTGTATAGGAAAAGATTCAGTGAATTGACTGCTAAAGGATTAAAGGTGAGTCAGAGATATGTATATGGAAAGTTCCATCAAGGATGCATACTTCAAAGCAAGACAAACTTATTATAGCCGCTGCAAAGGCAGTTAACTAGAAGACTTCTGTAACGACTCTAATTTTGAGTAACATTATTTAGAACATTTAATTGGATAAATTAAATAAAAATAATGTTAATAGTTAAGGGATAAAAAATTGTTAATTAATAAGGGGACCTGCCTTAGTGAATGTATAAGCAAAAGAAAATTGAAAATAATCAAGTAAGAGGAATATGGTAAGGGTGAAATGGGAACATCCTACATTTCAATACCCTAAACCATTTATTCTTCGGTCCTTATTCATTTTAACATTTACAAACAAAACTTAAACTGTGACGCCCCACCTCTAAACTCACGCTATCCAAGGACACTACGGAGTAATGCCGTCAACTAGCACGAAGAATAAGGCTGTTGAGGAGCGATCATCCATGTAATTGCTTTGTGCGATCACCGATATGTCAGATAGTATAACATGCATTTCATTTCAAGAGGAAATCCGACATGTTGATAAAAATTCAAAGCTACTACATAGTGGATATGTGGTCTTCGGAAACAAATATAGAAATAAACATAACATAAATCAGTCACAGATATCCATATCACAAAGACGGAAATAGATATGAATATAACACATAGAAGTGTGCATCAGAGTAGTGGCCAAACAAGATCCATAATATCAAAAAAGAATAGATACAAGTGCTAGACAAAAGAATATGTATACATCAAGGAGTCTCTATCTCAAATGTATAACAACAAAATCAACCAATCTAATGTAGTTAGACAAAAGTCAGATGATAATCCTTGATAAGGAGTGAAGCAGAAGCACCTGCAACATCTCGGTCTGACCCGAGTATTATTTAATAAGAAAATAATAAACGGATCAATCTAGCTATAAATATCAAGTAAAATGAAATAGAATAAGAGACATGACGAAAATGTATGAGAACAATAATGCCATACTATGAAAAGTACACATGTAACAACAACAAAAATCATACAATATCTCAAAAATCTCATAACATCAAAAAGAATGTCATATTCTTTACCGTATTCACCAAACCACAAATATTGGCTAACATATCAATGCCAATCATAAAAATTGGTGAAACACAAATTTTAGAGAACATCAATTAGAAATCCAAAAATCACAAAAAGGGGGAGGATTATCGTAAACGGGAGCATGAAAATTCTCCAACACGTGTATCACAAACGGGACGCTATCCCATGGTCGCTAACCATAGAGCTGGTGCAACGACGAAGTACAACGGTACACCCGAGGAACCTGAAACTCGAATAATTCGAAACAACGGCGTAGTACAACGGTACGCCCGATGAACCTGATAAGCCGGAACAACGACGTAGTACAACGGTACGTCCGATGAACCGAACTCCATAAAAGAACATAGGTCGCTAGCCCACAAGAATAATTCGAAACTCCAAAGAATGCATAAGTTGTTAGCCTATAAAAGAAATGAGACGAAACTCAATAAAACGAGTCATAGTCCCCTGCGTGGACAAAGAGACATCGCATATCGCAAGTCTAATCACAAAATGATCATCAATGATCAATAAAAAGTGTGAATTACAGTAAGCTAGTAAATAAATGAGTTTAGCTTCATGTCCCATAACCACTGGCTTAACTTAAATATTCACGAACAAATTGTAGATCTCCAGTCAAAAATTGTCACAAGAGTTTCAATCGAACAAGTCCAAAAATTAACCGACAAAGTAAACGCAAGCGTTTCATACCACTAGTTTTACTAAGCCGTTTAATTAGATTTCTCGTACGAATGAGGTAAAGGTTTGTGTATACTAATAGATTGAAAAACGGTTTTATAAACAAACTTTGTATTAAAAATAGAGTTGGAATCATCTTCGAGAAAGAGTTTGAATATTTAATACTAGTATAGAAACCTTTGTATTTAAAAGTGAAAAGTCACAGAAATGATTGAAGAAACAAACAATCGCCAAAAATTCACATACGAAGACGTGAGTCAAATCCATAGAAATCGATTCCGAATACATCAAATTGGAAATTCTCAAAAATCCCAAAAAGATGTCATCAAAGTCCATAATAAATAATAACAACAAATCGGATCAACTCGAATCGATAAAAATTGGAATCTCAAGCAAAATAGGCAAGTTGGGCTGAAGCAAGCAGGTCAGTCGACTGGACACTGAGTTCAATCGACTGGCCCAATGCCTGGAAAACTCTCGAGTTCTAGGTCAGTCGACTGGACTCAGAGAGCCAGTCGACTGGACCCTGTTTCCCAGTATTTCCAACCTATCACAATGAAGGGCAAACTCTCAGCAATTTGCGATCGAACGAGCAATGAGCGTCGGAGGTTTATGCCAATCGACAACCCATCTCTATAGGCTCTTCGATACACCACTAAAAGCATATTGATACATCAAAGCTAGGATTTTTAAAGTTTTTGACTTCAAAACACCAAAAATTGAAATGTTCACCAAATCAATTTAAATCAAATGCAAATGAACATGAATAGATGTTAGGAATTCATACCAAACAATAATGATAGCTATAGACATGGATGTGAGATAAAAATCTCACCTTTTACATAAAAACAAGAAAGGAGAAGCTTGAAAACAAAGAAGGATCAACCACTCTTCAATCCCAACTCTAAAAGCTCCAATCTAAGATCATAAGCCAAGTTTCCCAAATTAGATTATAGGGAATTTTTGAAATTGGAGAGAGATTGAGATGGAGAAGAAGAAGGAGATGCTTACCTAAGCTTCTCTTTAATTTTTGGAGCCAAAACTTGAATTTGCAAAGAAGCTAGGGCTTGGGAATTTTAATTTCCGATCTCTTCCCCCACTGTTCCTAAGCTTGAAGTGTTAGGAAATAGAAATGAAATGGATGAAGAGGAGTAGGGGTGGAGCTAGAGTCTTAAGTAGGTTTTAATGGACAGAAACCCAAACCCAAAGCCCTAAGTAAAAAGGTCGAAATTCTAGCTAATTCCAAACATATCAATGTTTATACTCAAAAAGGTCGCAAACGTCATTTTGAACTCAATGGAAATAGTCTCGAGTCCTATTTTGATTGTTTGCCAAAAAAATAGCTTTTCGGACTATAATCCGACTAACGATGCTATATTTAAATACACAATCGTAAAATATGCATGTTGTTACAAAAACCCTATTGAGCAGGGCTGGCCATCATTAAGATGATTCGAGGAGAAGAAAAGCTAGGATTCAAGTAGAATGCTTAAGAAAATCAACTAAAGGAAATTCTCAACCTGCTTAACACCAAGCCAAGGTGAATAATCTGATTTACATCTCACTTTTGATAATAATCTCGGTTTCAAGGTTTGATCCGAATTATTTTGCAAGCAATATGCCATGTTATATTGGTTAAAATGGATATATATGTTTGTTGATGGTTTATATGATTTCATATGGATTTTTGACATGACTAAATTAGAGAATCTATTAAATGACATCCCAATAAGTTGCCTTTTTGATATATGATCAAAAACATTATTTCAGAAGTGTGTTTCAAGTTTCATAATTTTTTAAGTAATTGTGGATTTATTATGAATTTTCTATGAGAGAAAATAGTTAATATTATGTTTAGATTATTTAAGGCAATTTCATAATAATTTCGGGTTTGAAAATTATATATGTTAGGAAACATAATAAAAGCAAATTATTGTGATGTTTGGGGAATTTTTCTAAGTATTTTTCCATGGTTATAAAATTATTTAAGTTAAGGGACTTAAATGGTTTACATGTTTTGTTAAGGAGGAGGGCTTATTTGTTAAAACGATTTCAATTATTAATTACTGAATTCAATAGCCTTTTTAGAAAATAATTTTGATACAGAATTGGCAACTAATTATATTTTTACAAATTAGACAAGTTAGGTAAAAGGGAATTACTTTGAATGGCAATAAACCGGTTTTGTTTCGAATTTCAACTTCGCCACTACCTTAGCTTACTTCCGTCACCATGCCCATTTAGACCTTTCGCACCTATTCGAAACTAGTGCACATGATATCAAGCAATTGTTATGTAGTGCAGTGGAGAAAGGCAGAAGGAATGATGGTTTCAAAGATATGCTTCCGAAGGGGTTGAAGCCACTCTAATTAGCTTTCCAATAAATTAACTTACTTTTGTTTAAAAAGATGCTTTCGAACAAGTTGCCTCTTGTCTTTGTTTTTAGAAGGGAGATTTTGAAAGAGTTGCCACTTGCTTTAAAAAAAGCTTTGAAAGGATAGCCACTTTTGAATCTATTCGATACCCATGTTACCGCATTCATATGTTTTGAATTTTTTAAGGCAGCTATAGCCATAAACCAATGTATTTCAAAGGATAATCATTTGTAAAGATTGTTTATAAGGAAATGAAATCTGAATTGGGTAGTTAACCCTAAGCATATGACTCAGATATTAAAAGACCAGATGAGACTGGTATGGGGTCACGTTCTACACTTTAGCTATTAGCCCCTTGCTAAAATAAGTCCAAAATTCCGTTGTGTACGGCTTCATCATAGGTATGACTAAGATGATGTTACACGCAGAAGGGAATATACAGAATAATGATAGGTTATTGGTGAGCCCGCAAAATTATTAGGATTAGTTGACCTTAGAAGGAGAAAATTATGGGCAGATAGTCTGGTATTGTGCTTAACAGAGGTTAGAATGCTATAATGTCTGGTAGGCCTGAGTCAGCCAGGGGTTAATAATTAGCCAGATAGAACTATAATGTGGATAGATAGTCAATTGATTACCTGATTTATATGTATATGTGATATTGCTATTATTATTATCAGTTTGACTGAGGTTTTTGATTTGCAAAAGAAATGCTTTTAAAAGGATATTACTGAGGGGAAATTCGTTTCACTAAGCAGTATGGTCTCATTTAATATCAAAAAATAGAGATGTAATAGAATTATTCACATCATGCATTATGTTTGACTCAAAGTTTATGTTTTTTCCTTAAACTCTCGGGTGCTCGAAATGAAATTTGAGTAGATTGAGAGTTAAAGACATTTCAATTTTAGTAGATTGGACGAATAAACTTCTGAAGACGTGTAGGAGGCAAAAGCTAGCAATGTAGGAGCTATTTTGTATTATTTCCGATGTGATGTATTTATGACTAATATGTCTGTTTAGTACCTTGATCATCCAAGAGGCATCTTCATATGTCACTATTTTCATAATTTGTAATAATCATATTTGAGCAAAACCAGTGAATCATTTTGGGATTATGTAATTAAGTACAAAATATTGATTTTAAATGTAATCAAAAAAGCTATTTTTTTTAATCTGTGTTGATTTTATTTCATATTCATGTGCGTTTAATATTATGGATACCAATAACATTACAATATTTTATCGCTAGAAGTTAATACTTTAGATGACTGTAGCATTTGTGGAGCTTAGCTTCGGGCCTCAAAATAAGGGATGTTACAACTTGGTATCAGAGCATAGGTTTATGAAAACTTTAAAGAATTTTAAACTTAAATTGATTTAAAAGATAACATAATCCTAAGGAATTAGAGAAAAGTTTAGGGGTCTAGGATAACGTTATATTAATGTACTTGTATTTGTTATATATAAGTATACGCTTTATCTTTATTCTCCGATCTTTATTAAGGCTATTCTTCTGTACCTTACAAAGGATTGAATGCATATTTTAAGGAAGTAAGATATGAATGGTAGGAATGGAAGAGTTAACTTTGGTGGAGGAAGCAACAAAACCAGTGGAAATGCCATACTGAACACTAGAAGGAATCCGGGTCGAGCACAAACTGCTATTGTGGGTTCTGGAGCCCCACAACTTGATATTGGAGCTATATACCAGTTCTTCATCAACATTATGCAAGCTTGAGCTATTGTGGGGTTATTTGGAGGAAATGGCGAAGAAGGAAATCAGGGAGCTCCGTGGTCAATTACTATGCAGTACTAAGCAGAGATTATGCTAGGCATGGAGGAAAGCCGTTTAACGGGACTGAGGATGCAATTGAAGTGGAGCATTGGTTGCTTCATTGCAAAAGGATTTTTGCTAATTTAGGACTCAATGAAGAGTAAGAAAGGAGATTGATGTCCAAATAGTTGCAAGGAGCAGTATTGTATTTGTGGAACGGTGATACTATGGGAGTAAATGAAAAGACCATAACTTGGGAGGAATTTAAATGAGATTTAAGGAAAGATTCGTGTCGAAAATCGCCAAGTTAACTTTGCTCAGGAAGTTTGCTGAGTTGGTGCAGGGAGACATGACAGTGATGGAGTATGCTACCAGATTTGAGGAGTTATCAAGATATGTATAAGCTATGGTTGACACGGTTATCAAAAGGAATGAGAAGTTCATCCGTGGATTGAGACCTAAGCTTCTTAAAGAAACTTTACCACATATTAAGGATCTATGCGATGTAGTTGTTGAGATGGATTTGAGGCATGAGGAGATGCATGCTTTCTTTAATGATAACAAAGTAGTGGAAACCCAAGGTAGGCAGAACCAAAAGAGAATGTTTTTCCATAATAAAGGCATTCAGAAAGGAGAAGCAACCAAGAAATGGAAGCTAATGTAGTCTGCTACCGGTGTGATAAGAAGGAACACTATGCTCATAAGCGTTGGAAAGGTAAAGCAAAGAAGGCTGCCAACAAGAAAGAAGTGAGGTGTTTCAATTACGATTGGATTGGACATTATAAGAACCAATGCAACGAACCAGCCAAGAATGGAAAAGGCAAAATATTTGCATTGGAACCAGCTACCTCAACACCAACAACAGAGGAGAAAGGAAAATCTATATTAGGAGGTATGCTTTAGATTCATGGTGTATCAGTTAGATTTCTATTTGATGCTGGTGCATCACATTCTTTTATATCTCACTATTTGGTAGATAATATTAACCTAGAACCCTCATACTTAGTTACTTCCTTAAGGATTTTGAAACCGATAGGAGGGTATGCGACTCTTGGGATGAGATGTGACCTTAGAGTTTGAGTTGTTAGGTCATATATTTTCTTGCAATTTGCATGTAATTGATTTCGTAAGTTTGGTATTATTTTGGGTATGGATTGGTTAAGTAAATATAATGCTAGAATATTTTTCCATGATAAGAAAATATCACTTAGACACCTTATTTGTAGTGATCGGATTCTATACCTCGTAGAAAACCCAAGTTTTGAGATTAATGCTTGGTTGGGTGTTATGGAGACAGAAAACGAGTTGAACCGAGCTTTCGTTATTAGAGAATTCGCAGATTTCATTGAGCCTGTGATAGGACTACCATAGAAATAAGCCACTGAGTTTCAGATAAATTTAGTAGCAGGAGTAGAATCTGTTCGTAGAATGCCAAGTAGAACGACACCTACCGAGATGAAGGAGTTAAAGGTGCAGTTAGTGGCCCTTGAAGGTAAGAATTTTATCAAACCAAGCAGTTTGCAATAGGGAGTATCCGTAGTATTTGTTAAGAAATCGGACTGATAATTGAGGTTGTGTATCGATCATCATAAGCTGAATGAGAAGACGATAAAGAACCAATATCTGTTACCTAGAATTGATGATTTGTTCGATAAGTTGAGTGGAGCTAAAGTATTTTTCCTGTTGGATTTGGCAACAGGGTTCCATCAGCTTAGAGTAGCAGAGGCAAATATTCCATTGATGGCGTTTAGGACCAGATATGGATCGTACGATTGGTTAGTGATGCCGTTCGGGTTAACTAACGCGCCGGCATTCTTCGTGGACTTGATGAACATAATATTTTGAGAAAATTTGGACAGATTCGTGTTAGTGTTTATAGATGATATTTTGATATACTCTAAGGATGAAAGAAAGCATGAAGTTTATCTTAGAGTCGTGCTTGAGACGATGAGGTAGCATCAACTGAAAGTGAAATATTCAAAGTGTCATTTTTGGAAGAAGGAACTAAAGTTTCTTGGTCACGTAGTCTCAGAGAAAGGGTTGTCAGTAGATCCGGCTAAGATCGAGATAGTGAATAGTTAGAAGAGACCGAGATAGTGACTGAAATAAAGAGTTTTCTTGGATTAGCTGGTTATTATTAGAGATTCACTAAGGATTTTTCATGGATAGCGACACCAATGACTAAACTAACTCGAAAAGATGTAAAGTTTGTCTGGACGGGTAAGTGTGAGGAGGTATTCCATAAACTAGAACATTTATTGTCTATGCGCTTATATTAGTTGTTCCAATAGGGAATCAGGACTTGGTCGTGTACACGGACGCATGTGGAACATGGTTAGGAGTTATGTTAACGCGGTGGGGTAAAGTGATTGCCTATGCTTCTCGATTGCTCAGACCGTATGAAGTTAGATATCTAACTCAAGATTTGGAATTAGCAACGGTAATTTTCGCATTGAAGGTGCGGAGACATTACCTTTTGGGAGAAGATTCCAGTTGTATATGGATCATAAGTCACTAAGGTATTTATTCTCTCAGAAAGAGTTGAATATGGAACAACAGATGTGGTTAGAGTTTTTAGCCGCTTATGAATTTGGTATTAAGTATACACTGGGAAAAGGTAATAAGGCTGCAGATGCATTTATCAAAAAACATCGGAATGTGGTAATGGAAATGATAACCGAGTGGAAAGACTTAGATGCATTAACTACATGCAAAGTACAATGGAGATCTGAGGCTAGTTCTAGTTGAGGAACCGCCATGTTATCTTGTTTAGAAGTTTGACCAATGATGATTGAAAATATTTCTTCTAAACAAGGGGAGAATTTATTATTACTTGAACGGATCAGAAAGTTGAGGAATGGAATAGAGGGTGATGACTTGAAAGATTTCAGTCTTGACCTATGTGGATGGTTGAGGAAGATAGGAAGACTATGTGTTCTAAATATGGGAAACATTAGGAAGGAAGTTCTTAGAGAATGACATAATTTGAAGTTCACTTTTCATCCAGGAGAAACTAAGATGTACCAGGACATGAAAAGAAGTTTCTTCTTGGAGGGTACGAAGAGAGATGTAGACTTATGGGTAAGGCAGTGTTTGAACTGCCAATAGGTAAAAGACGAACATCGAAAATCGAGTGGGTTACTTCAGCCTTTGGATGTTCCGTTCTAGAAATGGGAACCTATCTCAACTGATTTCATAGATGGGTTTCCATGGTCGAATAGAGGAAATGAGGGCATATGGTTTATAGTGGACAGATTGACTAAGAGTGCATACTTTATACCCATTAAGTCGACCAGGACATCATCGAATTTAGCTAAGTTATTCATGAGGAATATAGTTAGACTGCATGGAATTCCTAGTAGTATAGTAAGTGATAGAGATTCCTTATTTACTAGTGAGTTCTGGAAGAGTCTAAAGGAGAATTAGACACCAAGCTCAAGATGTGTACTGCCTACCATACGTAGATAGATGGACAAGCGAAGAGAGTTAATAAAGTCTTAGAGGACTTGTTAAGAGTTTGTGTCCAACATTTTGGAGGATCGTGTGAAGACCACCTATATTTAATTGAGTTTTTATATAACAACAGTCATCAAACTAGTATAGGGATGACACCCTTTGAAGTTTTATATGGAAAGCCATGCAAATCTCTCGTTTGTTCATTAGCAACGGGGAATAGATTAATTCTTGGTCCATATTTGGTTATAGAAGTCACGGAGAAGATTGAGTTAATTCGAGCTAGGATGAAGGAAGCTCAGTCCAGGCAGAAGAGTTATGTTAATAAAAGAAGAAAAGATTTAGAATTTTTGGTTAGAGATCATGTTTTGTTCAAGGTGTCACCGATGAAAGGTGTAATCAGATTTGGAAAATCAGGAAAATTGGCACCAAGAATTGTTTGACCATTTCCTATTATAGAAAGGATCGAGAAACTTGCGTATAAGATGGAGTTATCGAATAGTTGGCAGGAGTCCATGATATTTTCCATATTTCTCATCTATGTGTATTCGAGATGCAGAGTGTGATGACTCGTAATTTTGGCAATATTGATATATTAGTCTAGATATTTAATTTGGCAAAATTTATCTTTTCAAAAAAAATTGTTTTCTAATTATAATGTATGTATATAAACACACACACATTGTGAATAGGAGTTTTGGTTTGAATTTAATATAAAAAATTTCAAAGGTTATTTAAAGTTAAATTGTGCATTTTTAAAACATTTAAGATAAATATTCATTTATTTAAAAGTATAACAACTTGAGTTTAAGATTTAAATAAGATTTAATAAAAAGATTAATATTCTTTCTTTTAAATTGCACATGAACTAAGTTTGTATATATAGTATATAAAAAAGAAACATCAAACATAATTTATAAAACATAAAACATATATAATAATAAAAACATAAGAAAATATTTTAAATACATGCATTGACATTTGTAAGATAATAAAAAAACATGCATTAACATATGTGAGCTTAGTATAATTTGTAATTACAAGTGGCATACTTCTTTTTCTTTATAATTTGATTATAAATAATGTAGTTTAGAGGAAACTAGGCTTCATTTCTCCACTTCTCAATCTTCTCTATTTCCATCATTCATTTTCTAAACTTAAAACTAAAACAAAAAGGAAATCAAAAACTAAAATCAAATTGCTTCTACTGTTTCAACCTGATCGAGCAAACATTGAAGATTTAAGATCAACTCAATATACATCAAGCAAGATTCAACTCAAAACATTTCTGGATCAAAGCTTAGAAGCCTGCTTCTCTATTTTCTAACTAGTGCGTAAACACTTTTTAAAAACTAAATATATGTTTATTTTTTGATGCATGTGCTAGATTCATAAAGTAAAGTTGTAATTATGATGTGCATGAATGTTTTTAACTGGAATAAAGTTTGAACTACCATGTATATTGGGGTGTGTGCCTGTGTATATGTGTATATATATAAGACTCTGTTGTAAACAGACTTAAGAAACTCTCAAATTAATTCATATCTTCTTATCTAAATGAATTCAAGCTTTGATTTCTGAAAAGAAGATAATGGTAACAATGTAATTTCTTTTTCTTTTTTAAAATAATTTCAAGAGGAAATTTTTAATAAATATTTCAAAAATAAGAAATAATAGTGAAAATCTAACATAAGTCAAAAATCAATCATCTTAATTTCAAATTTTGATTATACGACCAGATTCGTATTGCAAAATAATGATTTTTGATAATCATTTCATGATTTTTAAGTGTGTAATTGTTGAGATATTTCAAGTTGGCCAGAAGTGGGTTTTCTGTCGATTTTCGACGATCGGCGAGGTATTGTTGGACGTGCTTGGTGCTGGTGCGATGGTTAGGGATTGGAGGAAAAATGGTGAAAGGATTTATTGGTGGTTGTGGTGGCCGGGCGACGTCGAATTAGGGTTATCGTCCAGTTTGGGTCGACGTTGTTCTAAGTGCTCGTGCGACGTCGAGGGTGCATCGAAGGCGATCGGAGCGTCGTGTCGTGACGCAGCTTTAGACACGGCGGCGTGAACTCCGGTGATCAGGATTGGCGATGCAGGATGATTTAGTCGATCATTTGGGTTTTTGGTTGTGATCGTGTTTCTCGAATTTGATTTACAGGCGTGTTCGTCGCGCTGGATGGTCGGATCGGTTGTGGAGGCGATCGTCGACGTGTGGGTGATTGCGGCGTTGGCCGAAGGTGGTCGGGTCGGCGTGCAACGTGCACATGTGCACGTTCGTGTTAGATGGTTGCTGGATTGATCAGGGGCATCGGGGAAGTTGGGTAGTGGTCCGAAGTCGTGCTCGGGTTTTCTCGTGAGTGGAGAGTTGAGCACGAGTTAATTGATGTTGCCTCGGGATTTTGTATTTCTGGGCCTACTTTGTAAGTGTATTAACCAGATTTTAAAAGGTAAAGTAAAAGCACTAACAAGTTTTTAAAGTTATTAAAGTGATTAAGTTTTCAAAAGAAAACAAAGATTCCAAATTAAAGTTTTTAACAAATTTCCAAGTGAAGTTTCAAAGATTTAAATTTTAAAGTTAAATGTTTTTAAAATTGTTTTAGTTAATTAAATATTGGGTTAATTATCTTATTAAATCTCTAATTGTTTTCAAAAATATAATGTTGTAATTAAGAAATGATTAAGGTAAGTAAATCAAACTTTAATTAACAAAGACATCTCAAATGATTTTTTATAATAATTTCAAGCATTTAATTTAATAAGATCTAAATGGTAATTAAGTAAGATAAAGGGGTTTATCTTTAATTAATTAAGGTCTTGATTTCTTAAAGGATCATTAATTAGTAAATAAATGATAATTATTTAATGTAAGTAAATAAGGATAATTACTTAATGAGAGTAATTAATGGATAATTACTGAATGCAATTAATTATAGGATAGTTAATTGCTTAATGCAATTAATTAAAGGTTAATTAATGTAAGTAATTAAAGGATAGTCAATTACTTAATGTAATTAATTAAAGGTTAATTAGTAAATGAAAGTAATTATAGGATAATTAATTAATTAAGGATCATTGATTAATGTAATTAATTTTAGGATAATTAATTAATGTAATTAATTAAGGATCGTTAATTAATGTAATTAATTTAGTATAATTAATTAATGTGAGTAATTAAGGGTAAATTAATTAATGTGAATGGTTAAAGGATGATTAATTAGTTTCATTAATTAATTAAAGTAATAATAGTGGATCTTAATTAATTAATGTGAAGTAAGTAGGATTTAAAAGTAATTAATGTAATTAATTTAATTTACTTGATGATTAAATTAAATTAAATTAGGAATTGTACAACTAATTTATCTTATTGATGGATGATTGAATTATGTTGAATGCCTTAAATTGTTTGATAACTTTGATATGTGATGTTCTATGATATGTATGATGTGGTTGAATTGTGATAATATAGATTATCTATCAATGATGAATTGCTGTGTAAATTCTGAATATAAATTGAATTGTTTAAACTTAAACAACTTGGACTTTAAGACGGCGTTTGGATTTCGATGAGGTCGGGATCGGATTCCAAATTGGATATCCGGAAACCACATCGATCCAAATTAAACGATAGTGTCGTGAAATCTCAAGTGAAGATCAAGATGAAGATTCAAAGTGCAAGGGCAATTTGTCGTTAACTCTAAGGGTGATTCCAAAACAAGTGTAACGGAGATAGTTCCTTCGATCAAGATGAAGATTCAAAGTGCAATGGCTATTTTCATTAACTCTGATGGTGATTCCAAAATCAGTGTAACGGAGATAGTGCCTTCGGTTTCGTTCGAACCCGTAACAGACTTGTATGGATGAATGCTTTCAGACCATCGTCATTGGTGGACGGTGAGCATTCCAAGACATGTGTTCCAAAAAGGTAATTGTAGCCTCAAGCCTCATCAACCGGGAATGGCTAAAACATGGGAGGTGCAGCAAGGTAAAGTGGGTAGCACCTAAGTAGGATAAGATTTCCCCTGTCTAGAGGTTCCTTTTTCGTCTTAGTAGGCGGTTGGTCGCGCCAACTACAGGGTTGTCTTATTTGAGATTATCTAGTGAGGGGTAGTTCCGGTCTTGCGTTGCAGGGGATCAGGGTGGATCCTCGGTACTCTGATCTTGACCAGGTACAGTGACAGGCGGTACCCCAATAGCCCTGCCATTGTATGGAATCCAATCTCCAATAAGTTCCCTCGAGTTTGTTTGTATACCTATGTACGCTGGAATTTAATAATGTAACAATTTCGGCTACGTGAACAATTTACATGAATACCCTAGACACTATTATAATATCACCGGATTTCCTATCAAATGTTTTGGTTATCGTAAGGTAAAAATCCGACATGTTTATTTGTGGCGTGGTCTTACGAGATACCTTTGTTTTCAAATGATTTCCAAAGTTAAACAACTTAAACCGTTAATCACACCAGACCCATGTCTGACCCAAAGTATATTTTCTATTTTTCTTAAACTCTTGGATACTCAAATTTTTATGAGTAGCTAAGGGATTCAGGTTAGCTTTGACGAATTATGAAGGAGACTTGGAGCAGGAGGCTTCCGCGTATATAGATATTGTGGTTCCACTATGCTAGTGTTTCGTTTGATGTTTTGAGTTGTATGATAGACAGGTCTTCACGACTGCCTAATATGTGATGCATAAAGCTGTGTAACTCTGATATCCGATGTCTATTATGTAGTATTTATGTGATGTAATATAATTTATTCGTTCCGCTGTGAGATTCTGATATTGCTTAGTTCTTTCTTTTTTACCCATTCACTTTTCTACCTACTTCTTTCTTAATGATGATGCATCTTTCTGTGGAAAGAAAGGCGGATCGTTACATAGAGACTACTATTACACCACTATTTTGATGATATTATCATGGAAATGGATATGACTATAGTTAGATTACCAGTTGTATAGTTTCGAGAGATGAGAAGCGACTATGGAATATGACAGTATAATTAGTCAAAGTCCAGTGGAGTGACGATGAGAGAGACTGTACTTAGGAAACCGAGGCAGGATTAGAGATACTTATCCTGACTTGTTTCATGGTATGTTTTACCTTTATGTTTGATTGTAGTGAGTACTTTATTGTAATTTCGAGGACGAAATTCTTCAAGAAGAGGAGTCTGTAATGACCTTAATGTTAAGTAATATTATTTAGAACATTTAATTGGATAAATTAAATAAAAATAATGTTAATAATTAAATGATTGAGTTTGTTAATTAATTAGAGGTCGTGCCTTAATGAATGTATAAGCAAAAGAAAATTGAAAATGAGTAAGTAGGAGAAATATGATAAGGGTAAGATGGGAACATCCTTTATTATAATACCCTAAACCCTTTTATTCTTCATTCCTTATTCATTTTAAAATTCACAAACAAAACTGAAACCCTATTGAGCTCAGCCAGCCACCATTTTAAGGAAAAGAAAAGCTAGGATTCTAGTAGAAAGGTTAAGCAAATCAATCTAAAGGGAAATCTCAACCTCCTTAACACCAAGCCAAGATGAATAATTTGATTTACATATCACTTTTGATAAAATCTTGGTTTGAAGGTTTGATCCACGTTATTTTGTAATTAATATGCCATGATATGTTTGTTTAAATGGATATACATGCTTATTGATGACTAATATGATTTCGTATGGATTTATGACATGTTTAAATTAGAAAATCTATTAAATGACATCCAAGTAAGTAGCATTTTGATATATGATCAAAAATATTATTTTAGAAGTCGGTTTCAAGTTTCATAATTTTCTAAGTAATTGTAGATTTATTATGAATTTTCTATGAGTGAAAATAGTTAATATCGGGTTTTAATTATTTAAGGCAATTATATAATGATTTCGGTTTTGAAATTTATATATACTTGAAAACATAGTAAAAGTGAACTTTTACGATTTTTGAGGAATTTTCCTAAGTATTTAACTATAGTTATAAAATTATTTAAGTTAAGGGACTTAATTTTTTTACAAGTTTTGTTAATGAGGAGGACTTATTTGTTAGAATGATTTCAATTATTAATTATTGAATTCTGCAGCCTTTTTAGAAAAGAATTTTGATAAAGAGTAGGCAACCAATCATATTTTGACAAACTGGGCAAGTTAGGTCAAAAGGAATTACTTTGATAGGTAATAAATCAGTTTTGTTTCAAATTACAACTTCGCCACTACCTTAGCTTGCTTCCATCACCATGCCTAGTTAGACTTTTCGCACCTATTCAAAACCAATGCACATGATATCAAGCAATTGGTATGTGGTGTATTGGAGAAAGGCCGAAGGAATGATGGTGTCAAAGGCATGTTTCCGGAGGGGTTAAAGCCACTCTAAGTATCTTTTGAATCAATCGACTTACCTTTGCTTAAAAAGAGGCTTTCGAACAAGTTGCCGCTTGCCTTTATTTTTAGAAAGTAGCTTTTGAAAGAGTGGCCGCTTACTTTTGTTTTAAAAGAAACTTTCAAAAGGATAACCGCTTTTGAATCTATTCGATATCCATGTTG
This sequence comes from Allium cepa, assembly GCA_030765085.1. NCBI lineage: Eukaryota > Viridiplantae > Streptophyta > Magnoliopsida > Asparagales > Amaryllidaceae > Allium > Allium cepa. The sequence continues at coordinate 769,030,557 of CM060939.1, read as the reverse complement.
TTGCATTCTTACCTTTCGAATTAGTTAAGGTCGTTATAGCCATAAAATGTATTTGAAAGGGTGCTTTTTCCTTTTAACTTTGAAGCCGCCTTCTCAATTCTTTGAAAAGGGTCGTATAGACGCTTTCAAATGGCTTCGGAGGCAATGGTTTTGAAAGATTGGGTTTCAGAACTATCCTCTTTTTTTAACTTAGGATTAATGTTTTTCAAAGTAATGCTTTCACCTCTGTTCTTTTTGGCTCTATAGTTCGATTAAAGGTTAAACCGAAATGGTGTCGAAATGAATAATTTTAAATGGTTTGGAAGCAATGTTTCAACAAACCCTTACTTGAACCCAATGCTTTCGAAGGTATATTTTATGTCTTCCAAAAGGTTTGTTTTAAGTGTTTTGAAAGTAAGGTTTCCAATGCTTTTGAAAAACAAGTTTAAATGGTCTTGAAAGAGGATGTCTAAGGTTTTACATAATGGTTTCGAAAGGGATGCTTTCAATTATCTTGGAAGGGATTGTTTAAGGTTTTAAACAAGGCTTTGAAGGTATGGCTTTGGCTTTAAGGCCTAAATTTTCCTGAGTTAGAAAGGGGTTTTAACTTGTTTTCACGGGATAGAAAATCCCTTTGATTTAGGTTTCATCAACATTGTTTTGTGTAAATTATATGTCATGGCATAAGTATTTTAAGTAAAGCATGATTTTCTTGTTTTATAAAGATAGGATTTCAAGGGAAAAATATTTATAAAGATTATTTAAAAGGAAATGAAATTTGAATAGTGCCCCATTTTTCTACAATGAAAACACAACATAGGCTTTCGGCTAACACATGCGAAATGGCCAAGCAGCTCACAACAAAAGCATCCTCCTTCAACAATTATCTTTGGCCCCTAGCAGTAGACCTTCAAAGCCTCTATGGAAAATGCCTGGTTTGAATTTGAAATTGAACATGATGCCTGGCGGGAACTGTGGGAGCAGATGGAGCAGTAGATTTTATCATGTCGGTGTAGGATCGTCGGACTACCAAAGGTCCGATAGATAAAGTCGACTCAATAGTCACAGGATCGGGGAAGGCCTTTGCATCTAGAGCCGGGTTGCGGTTCTGCCAGAAGTATGGAGGTGGGGCTTCTTTCGATTGAGATAGGGCTTGATCAAGAGGAAGCATGAAAAGTTGGAGATGGAATAGAGACATGGAGGCAAAAGACATGTCAAATAAAACCTTTTTTGAAAAGATTGGATTCTTTCTTTGTATGATACCGAATTATCAAAGTGTTAAAAAAATATGGTGATAATAAATAGTTTTGTGCAGTTAATATGCATTTAGTGCGTATAATGTAAACTTCTAAAGTAATGAAACAATTAACTCATACTTTAAACTATAATCTTGAAAAATATCAGATGTATAATTTTCGAATGTGGATGTCTTCGTATTCACATCCGCATCCTTTTTTTTAAATATCGAATATTTATCTGCTTTTCGGTTACAGATGCAGATGGATTTTGGATTTTTCGAGTATCCATTGACAGTCTTGCTATTAATAACCAGTCATCCCAATTATAACTAATACAAATATTGTCGTATATTATGTTATATATATTTATATTTTCAATCGGTAGGCACAGTTATAGACGTATACATATACATATACATATACATATACATATACATATACATATACATATACATATACATATACATATACATATACATATACATATACATATACATATATATGTCTATTTCTTACTCGTTAACTCCTACGTTAGGAATTCCAAAAATATTAATATGTACATTTTGTAAGGAACATTTATTTTCACATTTTAATACATTAGAGTTATCCTTCCCATAAAGGATTAGCGTTACTACTTTTCATAAATTACCCAAAAATGAGACTTTATTCTGTTTGAAATCAGATGAAATTATCTTATTTTTTTTATTGAAGTAGACAGTGCAAACTATGGAGAAGAACCTCCTTACTTTACACATCTCTTTCTATTTTGGAATATTTCTTGTTAATTCAAACGATGCACTTTTTATACTTGTAGAATTGGATAATTTATGAAAATTACATGGAAGTAGATACAAGCGTACCCATAATGCTTTTAATAAATTAAAACATTGAAATTCATGTTTCAGGTCAAATTTGAACAATCTAAATTTATACTAATAATTTACAACCTATTAACCATAAATCTAGAATAAATAATGTAATCTTTGCAATCTTATCGACCTTCCACTTTAACAAATGTAGGGATTAATTTTTAGATATCCAAACTAGGGTGTAAATATCACTCCTGTTCTAATTACCTAATTTGCAGAGATTAGATTTCAATAAAATACACTCTTCCTAAGCCTACACCTCTATAGATCTTGCATAGACATCATAATTAAATAAAACTCAATGATATAAATTTCAATGTCATATATAAATCATAAAATATTCCACTCATCTTTCAAGGTTTCCAAATCTCCCAAAACCGAATCCATCCCATTAGTTGACTTTTTTTTTTTCTAATCCAAAAATATGTATAATAAGATACATACATATCCATTAGAATTACAGATCTAAGAGGAGATTTGAATTAAGTGGAACATAGATTTATAAGTATGAAATTTACACTTTTCCATAGCATCGATTCATTCCTTCTCTTCTTCTCTTTTATTTTCTACCCTACTCCGATTTTATGTATATAATATAATATTTTATAATTAATAGATATAGCGGAAAGGGGAAAAAGGGCATAGCTTTGCTACTTTGATTAGAAAATACAAAAAGAAAAGCAAGGGGCTAGGTCTGTATTTATGGACGTTTGTACCAATCGTATTTGTTAGAATTAAAATAATAAAATCCAGGTCGTTCGACCAAGGTTTAACTGTAGCAGCCATGCTCTCAACCAGTCTACCACTCCTCTATAGGCGGTCGACCATTAACGGGTCGCAAGCCCAAGAGGGGATCTATTGGTGTGGTCCATGCAATTTTTATTATCTATTCCTTTTTAATTATTTTCGTTCCAAAAACTTCAAACGCTAATAACTTCTTATTTTGAACTCCTATTGCAAAACTCCAAATATTAAAGTTGCTCAGACAATCGTCACAAACACAATGGTGCAAGTTACGTGACCAAATCTTAACGTTACCTCAAATTCTATTTTTGAGCTTTAATAATTTTTTTATTAATTACCATTAATTTTATGGGACGTTACAGCTTTAAAGCTAGGCTTTTCCACTAGGCTAAAAGAAGGAAGGAACAATAGTACAAGGTGGAACAATTAATAACACAACATGTCAATAACTAGTTGATATGAGGCAGCTTCAATTTTAAATGACTTTATTTGCTTACACATATACTCTGGTTTATTTATGGTCAAAAATCATTTATTTTTGAATATATATATATACATACATATATATATATATATATATATGTATATATGTACGCATGTATGTATATATGTTTGTATGTATATATGTATGATTCATATTAAAAAAACATTTGTTCCTTGGACCAAGCAAATTGAATCATATGAGCCGTCTTAGCTCAGCTGGTAGAGCGCATGGCTTTTAACCATGTGGTCGTGGGTTCGATTTCCACAGACGGCGCTTTGCAATTTTTTATGCAATATTGTGTATTTCTTATATCGTTTTGACCATCACTTGTTTTTCTTGCTTTTGTACTATTACCTTGTGCCAAAAAGCTCATTTTTTGAGTATTAATCTATTTTCCCTTAAAAAAGGTATTAAGATAATATATTATGCTTTAATATATATAGTTATATATATAATGCTTTCGACTTAATTAAATAAATTGAAAGAAACTCCTTTTAGATTTTATAAGAAAAACATCCTTTTTGGGTTTTATAAAAAAAACTATACACATATGCATATTTTTTTTGAAGAAAACGCATACACACACGCATATATATATATATATATATATATATATATATATATATATATATATAATTTATTTGAAAATAAGGGATCAAAATATTTGAAATCTAAATGTGTGTATATATAATTATTTACTAAAATTTTATTTAAGACACTTTTGCTGAAATTTTTATTTTAAAACACTCTTTCATATAACCAAAAGAAATTTATTTTATATGCATTGTCCAACACACACATATGTATGTATGCATGTGTGTATTCGCATAACTTCATGAAGATGCACAAATATATTGAGGGGATATTACTGATATTACATGCTCATTTTATGATCAAAAATCATAATTGTCACACCGACAAACATACACACGCATACACATACATATATACATATGTTCTATGTTGTTGGTTCCATAAATTTCTTAGGTTAGCTAACACCACATACGATATTCACTATGTGAACTTGAATTTGCATTAAATAAAATATAACAAACTAAATCATAAATTAAAGGTAAAGTAATCTAAAGGTTTTTAAGTTCTAACAAATAAATATAAACCAAAATAAAATGAAATTCATATCAAATAATAAACTTCTTTTTTCGCAAATATTCACTAAGGATGATTTAGTTCAAAAAATTTATTCATACGAGCGTTATGGCATGTACTTCGTGCGTAACGATGACACACACTTCGCGTATAAATTGGTTTTTTTACAAATTGTGTATTTTTAACTCATTCAAAATAAATATGTTTTGCATAAATATTTAGCAATATTTTTGCGCTGAAATGATATGCAATTAATTTTAATTTTTTCTTTTTAAATTGCAACATCTAATTTTTTATCAGTTTGAATTTTTATTTCTATTATTAATTAATAAAGAATGAATTTAATTTTTTTGTTGGCTTGAATTTTTATTTCTGCTATTAAATATAGTAAAGAATGACTTTATGAAGAAAACTTATATGTTAGATCCTACTTTTAATTTATAATAAGATTTTGATAATATTTGTAGAGGAGCGTTGTGAATTGGTAAGGGAAACTTATCTGATCCTATTTTTAAGTGATATTAATATTTGCTAATATTTGCAGATGGACGTTTTTGATGGTTCACATTGAAGTGTGAAATCAAAGGTATTACAACTATTAACGAAGAAGAAATATATTTAGGGCAATTTAAAACTTCGCGGTCGGACCATAAGATTGCGCTTCCAAGCCAACTATTAATAAAAATAGCTATAAAATAAAGACCTAGTGCAAATTTAATAAAAGAAATTTTTCAAAAGTTCTCCCCTTTTACACCATCACAAACGCACCTAATCTAACACTTTTCAAGTTACTTATCAAACCAAGATATTGTGCTTCATCGACACGGGGGTTGTGATAAGCAACCTTCTTACCCTCTTATTATTTCCTCTATTGGATCTCATTAGGTTTTTGAATGGAAAAGGAAGTTTTACCACCAGAATATAAAGTAATAGGAATTAAAAATTCATAACCTAGTTCTCAAAATTTCACTTACAAATATAATCTATTGAATGTAGAAAAAAACAATTTGGTTTAGAAAGTTCAAACCATTGAAGCTGATAACAGTGAGTTTTCATGGAATAATTTCACTTCTAAAATATTTAAAAAGACACTTGATCATAGTCTACCTCATCAAATCAATGTTAGTGACCTCCACTATATCCTTAGAAAGACAAAGAAGAAACTTAAGCATTGTTTGCAACTTGCCAATAAACGTCTTACTAATTCTCCAGAGGTTAGTTCTGGAGCTAGATATCAATAAGATGAAGAGTAACCGAAGCTTATGCAATTTTGGATTGCTAGAATATAACAATTTGCTGCAACGGTTACCAAACTTATCGAATCTATTATTGCTTTTTATTCTAAAAGTTGATTTCTCGTTTCTTGGGTCAAAGTAGAATAAGCACCATTGCAAGGATGTAATTACAAGCTACAAAAGGCTCGAAAATTCTTTATGTATGGGGGTGTTGATAATTTCCAAGTCATTTAGGGCCCTCCTATTTTATATAAGGAAGCGGTCTCATCAAGTAATCCTCATCCTTGTACCTTTGATGTTTTGAGCAATGGGAAGACCCATTGTAATATTCTTGTAACTGTTTTTGTAATTTTAGTGAATAAGTATCCTTTTGTTCTATCTGTCATTATCTGTGTTAATTTTTCTTTTACATTTTTATATTAGTTTGTAATTCTTTTCTATTATGAAACACGACGTAGAATTTCATTTTTCCTAAAATCTTTCATGGGTTATATTGGAATTCCTTAAGAAATAGAATGAATTGAAATATACAAAGTCCCACATCGCCAAATTGTTGAGAGCTATAATGTTTTATATATGGCTTTCTCATGAGGAGGTTGGGGGCTTGGGGATCCCAAATGTATGCTTCGTTGTGAGGAGGGAGATCATGCATCACCACCACACATGCGCGCGCCGCCGCCGTTCGTCCGTCCGAACCGGGCCATGTCGGGTTTGTGTTTGGGTCTAATATGATACTCGTATTTTTACTGTAAATTGGACCGGGCTTTCTGACAGTTGCAGGCCATACGAACAGATGCGGATCTGTTCGGAAGCGGACGCAGGTTGAATAGGCGTGAACAGTGGCGGGTGCGATCCGTTAGAAGCAAACAAGTACGACCGAGCACATGCGGGTGCGAGCCTACTGAAGCAGACGCGGGCGAATGGATGCTGCGTGAGCGGGTGTGACCCGACTGAAGTGGCGCTGGCAAACAGAAGCGAATAGCAGGCGGGTGCGACCCATTAAAGGGCAGCGATGGCATAAAAACAGACGTGACTGTACGAAGAGGTACAAACGCGACTGTTTGAGCGAACGGGTGCAGACACGACTGCTTGGAAGAGATACAGACCAACTATAAATAAGAAGGAAAACTGATCACTTTCCTTACTCATTTATAGAAATCCAAATCTTCTTCTTCTCTTCTACTGCTATACTCTAAATCATAGAGTGATATACTCACTACAATCTCGAGCAGAATACGTCTGTTGTATCTTGGGGGAATTTTGAAATAAAATTCTTAAGGAAATTGTTACGACAAGCCTCATACGATATCTGGTAAGATTCTAGTGTATTCTACAATCTTTCGTTTACATGTTGTGCTGTTTCTATAAATAGTGTAACGTTGTTGTTGTAACTTATTTACAACATTCATTTTGTTATAATAATTAATACAGAATTCCAGTGTAGTGGAAATATGAGTTATAAACTTGTGCGACGAGTTTATAATTGATTATTCTCTGTTTTGGTATACTAGACGTATAACATCTTAAGAATTTTCCTGTTTTCTTACTAAAACAGAGATTTAAACAGTAGAATTTTCAAAGAATACAACTCACAACAGACCTGAACCGTTCAAGGGAGATGGTGATGATTTCTTGACATGGCAGAATCAGATGTTGTTTCATCTCACCACACTCAGTCTGCAAAAGTACCTCGAGGAGGATGAACCGATTCCTGCACCAGGCAAAGAAGCAGAGGTGAATACGTGGAAGCATTCTGATTTTTTATGCAGAAACTATATTCTGAATTGTCTCGACAAGGTGCTATACAAAGTATATCAGCCTTTAAAGACATCAAAAGCACTCTGGAATGCACTTACCACGAAGTATAAGACATAGAATATCAGTCTTAAGAAATTCATTGTAGACAAATTCATAGATTACAAGATGGTTGACTCCAAACCGGTGACTGCTCAAATGCATGAACTGCAGGTCATCATTCATGAACTCAAAGCGGAAGTTCATAAGGTTGGAGAATCGTTTTTGGTTGAAGCCATCACGGGAAAACTGCCGTCGTCATGGAGAGATTACCGCAATTATCTAAATCATAAGAAGAAGAAAATCTCTTTACAGGATCTCATAGTCCGATTGAAAATTGAGGCAGACAACCGTGCAGTTACAAAACCAAGCGATGAGGCATTTGTGACTGAAGGGTCAAAGACCAAAAACAAAAAGAAGAATTTCCAGAAGAAAAGGAAAGCTTAAGACAACAAACCAAAAGACAACAAACGAACCAAGAAGTTTAATGGTGAATGTTGGGTTTGTGGAAAAGTTGGGCATGCCGCTAAAGATTGTAGACACAAGAAGGAACGCAATAAAGAGGCAAATATAGTAGATAATATGGAAGTAGACGAGTCCAACTTCTCGGCGGTGGTATCTGAATGCAATCTGGTTCAAATTCCTAACCAATGGTGGGTAGATATAGGCGCTACTCATCATGTGTGTTCTGACAAATCCATGTTTTCTACATATGAGAAATTTGATCACGAAGAAAAACTTTACATGGGTAATTCTGCAGTTTCCATGATCGAAGGCAGTGGCACAGTAATCCTCAAGTTTACTTCTGGAAAAACTGTTAAGTTGAATGACGTGCTCCACGTTCCAGACATACGCAAGAATCTCATCTCTTGTGCAGTCCTGTCAAAGAAGGGATTCAAGATGGTGTTCGAGTCAGACAAGATGGTTCTGTCCAAAGCTGGAATGTATATATGAAGGGGATATTTATGTGATGGCCTATTTTAAGGGAAATGTATCCGTTGTCGACAACAAAAATATGTATTCTGATTGTGCTATTAATAAAATTGAAGTTTCTTATTTGCTTGAGCATGAAATTTTACTATGGCATGATAGATTGGGACACATAAATTTCCGCAAAATGAAAACATTATCAAATTTGGGATTAATTCCAAAATTCCAAGTCGATAAGAACTACAAATATGAGACATGTGTAGAAGCAAAAATGGTCAAACAACCATTTAAATCTGTGGACAGAAGCACCGAACCATTAGGTTTGGTACATACAGATTTATGTGATTTTAAATCACTACCTACAAGAGGTGGGAAAAAGTATTTCATTACTTTTATTGACGATTATACGCGTTATTGCTATGTATATCTTTTAAATAGTAAAGATGAAGCAATAACAGCGTTTATAAAATACAAGGCTGAGGTAGAAAATCAGTTAAATAAAAAGATCATGATACTAAGATCTGATTGAGGTGGAGAATATGAATCACCATTTGAACAATTCTGTGAAGAAAATGGAATAATTCATCAAACAACATCTCCATATTCACCACGACAAAATGGTGTAGCCGAGAGGAAGAACAGAACGTTAAAAGATATGATTAACTTCTGGTCTACCGACGAACTTGTGGGGGGAAGCCCTAAATATGTCTAACATATATTAAATAAGGTTCCTCATAATAAAACAGGAACAATTCCATATGAGATATGGAAAGGACACGAACCAAGCTTTAAATCCTCAAAGTGTGGGGGTGCCTGGCAAAAGTTCCAGTTCCGCCTCCCAAGAGAGTCAAACTTGGACCAAAAACAGTAGATTGTTATTATCTTGGGCCAGCTCAAAATAGTAGTGCCTACAGATTTTTGGTATTCAAGTCTGACATAACTTATATTCATGTAAATACAATCTTGAAATCAAGAGATGCCTCATTCTTTGAAGATGTATTTCCGCACAAAAGGAATAAAGGAAATAATGTCCCTAAAAGGACAAGAGAAGGATTAAGCAATTCATATGAAGACGAAACTCATCATGAGATTGAGAAAGTTGAACCAAAAAGAAGCATAAGGGCTAGGACTTCCAAGACATTTGGTTTGGATTTTTTCACTTATGTGTTAGAACACGAACCTCAATCGTACAAGGAAGCAATGTCATCTTCTGAATCTTCATGTTGGAGAGAAGCAATCCAAAGTGAGATTGATTCAATTCTAAGTAATAAACCTTAGGAAATTGTTGATACTCCACCTGGAATTAAACCTATTGGCTGCAAATGGATTTTCAAGAAGAAAATGAAAGCAGATGGCTCTATCAACAAGTATAAAGCCAGATTAGTAGCCAAAAGATATCGTCATAAAGAAGGAGTAGACTTTTTTGATACATATTCGCCGGTAATACGAATAACCTCTATAAGAATGTTAATAGCAATTGGATCCATCTATAATCTAGAGATTCATCAAATGGATGTAAAAATAGAATTCTTAAATGAAAATCTCGATGAGGAAATTTACATGGAGCAACCTGAGGGATTTATTTCCAAAGGAAATGGAAACAAAGTCTGTAGATTAGTCAAATCATTATACGGACTAAAACAATCTCCAAAGCAATGGTACGACAAATTTGATAGTGTCATGATGAGAAATGGTTTTCGTATAAATGAATGTGACAAATGTGTTTATGATAAACAACTTGGACAATCATATGTGATGATCTGTCTATATGTGGACGATATGCTAATATAAGGTCCAAATACTCAAGTAATTGAGACCATAAAGAAAATGTTGATCAACAATTTCGACATGAAAGACTTGGGTGCTGCAGATGTTATTTTGGGAATAAAAATAATAAGAACACCTAATGAAATTGAGTTATCTCAATCACATTATGTAGAAAAAGTGATTGAAGGATTCCAAAATTTTGGAATCAAAGGAGTAAATACACCTTTTAATCCATCAGAAGTGCTGCATAAAAACACTAATGAGAGTGTAATGCAACTGGAATATTCTCGTGTAATAGGATGTCTCATGTATCTCATGAATTGCACAAGACCAGAGATAGCTTATGTAGTAAGTCGATTGAGTAGGTATAAGAGCAATCCAGGGAAGGAACACTGGAAAACACTAATAAGAGTGCTTGGATATTTAAAGAATACCACTAATTTTTTTTACATTATGGAAAATATCATGCCGTTTTAAAAGGATATAGTGATGCAAACTAGACTGCAGATTCAGAGGAATCAAAATCCACTAGTAGCTATGTCTTTACCCTTGCAGGAGCAGTAGTGCCATGAAAATCTATTAAGCAAACATGCATAGCTCGATCCACTATGGAATCAGAGTTCATTGCATTAGATAAAGCAGGAAAAGAAGCAGAATGGCTTCGTCACTTTTTATAAGATATTCCTTTCTGCCCTAAACCTGTACCGGCCATATGCATACACTGCGATAACCAAGCAGCGCTGAGAAGAGCGCAAAACTTTGTGTATAATGGAAAGTCACGACACATTCGTCGACGCCATAACACAGTTAGGCAGTTACTCTCAAATGGAACTATTTCCATAGATTATGTAAGAACAAATGATAACCTTGTGGATCCGTTTACTAAAGGTTTATCAAGAGAAAAGATTAACTGCGCATCGAGGGGAATTGGTTTAAAAGCCTAAACTAATAAGAGTTATCTTATACGGAAACCTACCCTAGCAACTGGAGATCCCACAGACTAGGATCAATAGACAAACCAGTTCTGAATAACTTAAGACGTAATGCATTTGTTTGGACATAGTCCTATTCCATTCCTATGGTGCAAAATATAAATGCATGCCTACAGAAGTATTAATAGGTTAAAGCTATGTTATTTTAATGATGACATCTTGGAAATAACAAGTGGGGTATTTGTAGGATACTCTTAATGGTTGCAATCACCTATGTAAGTGTAAGTTGGGTCGGCTCTATGAGAATATTAAAGGCTTAAATTCTCTATAACGCTCGCAGAACCAAAATATGTTCAGGACCAAAATGAAAAAAACCAAGAGATTGGATGAGAAGGGAATCAATGCTTCGTAAAGCTTATTGTCTGGGCATACAATACAGGCCGACGGTTCAAGATGAAATAATTCACCGATTAGCCGAGTGGATCCGATAAGTTTTAACTAGGGAAAGTTCAAGGTGAAATATCAACTTATCCACGATAAAGCATTATTCCATATGTACTCTGTGATGTTTCGCTTTATGTGGGGGATATGTATAGTATCATTCATGTGGGGGATTGTTGGAATTCCTTAAGAAATAGAATGAATTGAAATATACAAAGTCCCACATCGCCAAATTGTTGAGAGCTATATTTGTTTATATATGGCTTTCTCATGAGGAGGTTGGGGGCCTGGGGCTCCCAAATGTATGCTTCGTTGTGAGGAGGGAGATCATGCATCACCACCACACATGCGCGCGCCGCCGCAGCCGTCCGTCCGACCGGACCGGGTCGGCTTTGGGTTTGGGTTTGGGTCTAATATGATACTCGTATTTTTACTGCAAACTGGACCGAGCTTTTTGAAAGTTGCAGGCCATACGAACAGATGCGGATCTGTTCGGAAGCGGACGCGGGTTGAATAGGCACAAACAGTGGCAGGTGCGATCCGTTAGAAGCAAACAGGTACGACCGAGCAAAGGCGGTTGCGACCCTACTAAAGCAGACGCGGGCGAATGGATGCAGCATGAGCGGGTATGACCCGACTGAAGTGGCGCGGGAAACCGAAGCGAATAGCAGGCGGCTGTGACCTATTAAAGGGCAGCGATGGCAGAAAAACAGATGTGACTGTACGAAGAGGTACAGACGCAACTGTTTGAACGAACGGGTGCGGACACGACCGTTCGGAAGAGATACGGACCAACTATAAATAAGGAAAACTGATCACTTTCCTTACTCATTTTTAGAAATCCAAATCTTCTTCTTCTCTTCACCTGCTATACTCTAAATCACAGGGTGATATACTCACTACAATCTCGAGCAGAATACGTCTGTTGTATCTTGGGGGAATTTTGAAATAAAATTCTTAAGGAAATTATTACGACAAGTCTCAGACGATATCCAGTTAGATTCTAGTTTATTCTATAATCTTTCGTTTACAGTTTCTATAAATAGTATAACGTTGTTATTGTAACTTATTTAGAACATTCATTTTGTTATAATAATTAATACAGAATTCCAATGTAGTGGAAATCTGAGTTATAAACTTGTGCGATGAGTTTATAATTGATTATTTTCTGTTTTGGTATACAAGACGTATAATAGGTTAAGCTTAAGTCCCATGACGTATCAACATAACTATTATGATAGATTTGAGCTACGATGATTTTATGTTAAAATACTCTTGAAACACTATTGTAAACCAAAACCTTTGATAAAGTTCCTTCAAATTTGAAAGCAACTTTTGGCTTCTTTCCTTGGAAGATCCTTTCGAAATTTTAAAGCATCCTTTGACATATTCTTTTTGATGGTAATAGTATGATCTTGAATCGTTCTCTTTTGAACAATCGTCTTATTGGAACAAAATTAATCAGTATAGGACTTTAATTTGATTTATGATTGCTAGATCAATCATACTCTCTCTTTCGATTGATTGCTTCTACCAAAAGCGAGACGCGGGATTGAAGGCTTGGTTGGATAGCTCCATCAGTCTTTTTAATATTTAAACAGTTGCTTTAGAATTTAAGATATAGCCACAACTTTTTGGTTTATAAAGAATGAGTTAACTAAAACCATCGCACGCTTCACATACAGCTTGGAATAAATCCCACACCGCTTCACTAAATAACGAGTCCATGTACAAAATGTACTTATTCATTCTATGTAAATTAAACAATCCCACACCGCTTCACATATAGCTTGGAAAAAATAGCGATCTTTGCAAAACCCATACAAATCATTCCACTTCATTTTTCCTCAACATCCTATCTGCCTTGTAGATTTCTTCTTACTAAATCTAATCAAGCCATCCGATGAAGTTTTGGAGAGAGATTGTTGTCAGAAACTACCAGAAGTCATTACCTACTAGCAAATCCAACTCCAGTAGATATGATGAAGTAGGAGCTTTCGCAAAATATTGTAGATCTGGACGCAGCTGACCATGGAAGCTCACACACATGTAGAGATGAGTGAACTGCATACTATATAAGACCACTATTCTCAGATAAGTTCGAAATTTCTACAAAACCAACCTTCTTCACTACATGCTTCTATATAGAATTTGGATTTAGGAATAATCATTTTACAGTCATTTATTATTAGATCTGTTCTGATAGTTATGGCAAGTGTTTATTTTGAAAAGTTCTCTGATTACGTTCAACCCAAATATGTCAATACTGTTGTACTAATTGCAGCATCTGGTAGATTGAATAGAAAACGCTTTGGTAATTAAGAATTTGCCGAATATTCATTAGACTGCAAGTCTGCAGCTGTTTTGATGTTACTTGCTTGTAACATTAATTTTCGCTTTATTGTGTAACAAATCTGTTCAAAATACTCACATTTAAAGGATAAATGCTCACTTGTTTCCTCCTCCTTGTTACATAAATACATTTGGCAGTCTGAATGTTAGACCAATTTTTATTTATGTCCAGAGTATTTTGTCTATTTAATGCTGCTAAGTACAAACACATCGACATTTTAGGGCATTGTTTGAATCCCGTATATGATGATATTGGCATCGAGTCGGTTCTCGAACTCCAATGCAGTTCCCTTGCTGATTTTAAACTAAATTGGGCATGAAATTGGGCTTCCCCCACCAAAATTCATTTTCCATATTCCTGTGAATGAGTGCTTCGTCCACCTAATTACAAATACCAAGGGGTAAATTGGGGCTGTTGGCGCACCGTTCTCCATTTACAATGTGTGTAGACACTTCTTTAATTGTATTCCAAAACATGTTACTGGCAGATTTTGAACTCCAGCTATAGTTATTTCTTATATTCTTTACTTTAGCTGAACACCTTTGTGTAGTGATTTTTTTTGATTTGAGCGGAAGCGGTTATTTGTTCAGAATCTAGTATTGTCTATTTAGATACCAATGACACTTAAAATGAATTATGCAGTCTCACAAAAAAATAACATAAATAGAAGACACAGAAGATTTAACGTGGTTCAAATATGAATATCCTATGTCCACGGAGACCTAACAACTTTTTATTTCACAAAAGAAAAGAGTACAAAAGAGAGAGGAAAGAATAATGGTGAATACTACACTTGCTTGTTCATACGAAGATAAAGTTCCTTCATTTATATAGACTTGATAATGAAGGGTTGCTTGGAGATTAAGCAAATCAATTTCCCGATTACCCAGATATATTTCCAATTTGCGTGATTTGATTTTAGTATAAATAGATGGCGTAATCTTCGTTTCCATAATTTCCTTTATTCTGCATGCCTAATTATTTATTTCTTCATATAGCAGATATACATTGACTAATTAATTGATTGACTAATTAATTAGCTTCCTTCAAAATATTCTTCCATGTATCAGCTAAATTAATTGATTTGATTGAATCAACTAATCAGTTTCTTTCCTCTTGAACGAATATTTGAATCATCAAATTCAACACTCCACCTTGATTCAAATATAAGAATCTCTCTTCATCACCTTATCATCAAGTAATCAATATATAAGTTGTTGGGCTAGCGCCCCATGGCGCTCAAGTAACAGGTATCAAACTGATCAAGTTTGAGCAATGCTCAAACTTGTCCTTAGGAAGTGACTTTGTCATCATATCTGAAGGATTATCCAAAGTACTCACCTTCAACAATTTGATCTTTCTTCATTCTTCCTCAAGCATAAGAAAGAAACCTCTAACATCAATGTGCTTCGTCTGTGGACTATAAGCTTGATTTTCTACAAGATGAATCGCACCCTGACTATCTGAAAATAGCTCTACTGTCCGCTGCACCATTGAAAGATCATCCAACAACTGAAGTAACTATAATCCTTCCTTTGTTACTTCCATAATCGATATCAACTCTGCTTCAGGAGTATATAAAGCTACGATAGATTGCAGCTTTGATCTCCAT
Organism: Allium cepa; assembly: GCA_030765085.1. Classification (NCBI taxonomy): domain Eukaryota; kingdom Viridiplantae; phylum Streptophyta; class Magnoliopsida; order Asparagales; family Amaryllidaceae; genus Allium; species Allium cepa. The sequence continues at coordinate 769,015,072 of CM060939.1, read as the reverse complement.
GAAATCGAGCCTATGCCAAGTGTATAAACATAGTCCGACGCTGACTTTCTAGTATCTCTATCCCCAGAATAATCAGAATCACAGTATCCTCTAAGAAAGATGTCACCATCCACTCCACCATATGACAAGCCCATCGAAGAAGTGTCTCAAAGATATCTAAGAATCCACTTTACAGCTTGCCAATGTTCTTTGCCTGGGTTAGACATATATGGACTCATAACACCTACTGCATGGGCCAAATCTGGTCTTCTGCACACCATCGCATACATAAGACTACCAACAACACTAGAATAAGGTATATCATCCATATACCTCTTGTCTTCTTCCGATGAGGGAGATAAGTCTTTTGAAAACTTAAAATGAGAACCTAGTGGAGTGCCAACCAGTTTAGCTTTCTCCATTCCAAATCGAGTGAGGACTTTCTCGATGTACTGCACTTGAGTGAGCCTTAACTCTCTCTGCTTTCTATCCCTACTTATCTCCATACCCAATATTCTTTGTGCCTTTCCCAATTCCTTCATATCAAACTCTCTACTGAGCTCCGCTTTCAACTCCTTAATTCTGACCATACTTCGAGATGCAATCAGCATATCATCAACATATAACAACAAATAAATCATATCACCATCACATCTTCTGAAATAAACACACTGGTCTTTGAAACTTCTGGAGTATCCCTGTGAAAGCATAAACTTATCAAACCTCTTGTACTATAGTTTAGGAGATTGCTTCAGTCCATATAGAGATTTGTTGAGTTTGTAAACATAGTCTGGCCTACTACTATCAATGAACCCTTCCGGCTGCTTTAAATAAATCTTCTCATCCAGATCACCATGCAAGAATGCAGTTTTGACATCTAGTTGCTCTAATTCCATATCATAATGAGCAACCAATGCCAAAAGAATACGAATAGAAGTATGCCTAACCACTGGAGCAAAGATATCATGATACTCCACCCCTTTCTTCTGAACATACCCATTTGCGACTAACCTTACCTTGTATCTAAGATTACTATTTTCGCCGTCTTTCACTCTATAGATCCACTTGCATCCAATAGCTCTCTTGTCGATGGGAAGAGGCACCAAATCCCAAGTATGATTTCTCTGCAATGATTCAATCTCCTCCTCCATAGCAACTAACCAACTGGAACTGTTAACTGATGCGATAGATTCTTTATAATCACAGGGCTCATCATGGACAACATTCAAAACATATGTTGCCATACCATTGAAATTAATATCTTTGATGCTCAATCCAACAAACTCATCAAGCCACTTAGGCTTTCATCTTTGTCTGAGAGGCCTAGGTTTCGAATGAGCTCCACCTTGAGTTTGATCCTCTGTACCAACATCGATATTATCCTCATCAACCACAGTGTCATCGAAAACACCATTTGAACGTCTATGGAAAGAATCAACAGATAACTTGCTTTGTGTCTGGTATTCTTCACACGTCCTCTCATTGTCATCCGATGAGGAAGGCTCCACCATCAACATAGCCTTCTCATCAAAAGTCACATGCCTGCTCATAACGATCTTCTTGCTAATAGGACACCACAACCTATATCCCTTCACTTCTCTCCTATAACCTAGAAAAATACACTTGCGAGCTCTAGGATCCAGCGTCCCTTTGCTCTCATGCACATAAGCTGGGCAACCAAACACTCTGAGAAATAAATAGCTAACAGGATCTCCTTTCCATACTTCTTCAGGGATCTTCATATGTATGGCAGTGGAAGGTGTGTTGTCGATGAGGAAAGCCTCCATAGATAAAGCTTCAACCCAAAATCCCTTCTTCAATTTAGCAGTCAGTCTAAGGCATCTTGTCCTCTCCAATAATGTCTGATTCATCCTTTCTGCAACTCCATTAGACCAGGGTTCTCCTGGTGTGGTGTAATGCCTCTTAATGCCATCAGACTCACAATAATCGATGAATTCCTGTGATACAAATTCACCGCCATTATCTGAACGGAGAACTTTTAATTTCTTCCCTGACTGCTTCTCAACCATAGATTTCCACTTTCGAAACTTAGCAAAGGTTTCACTCTTTGAATGAAGAAAGTATACCCATACTTTATGAGAGAAATCATCTATAAATGAAACAAAATATCTGGCTCCACCTAAAGACGGACAAGGGGAGGGACCCCAGACATCTGTATGAACATACTTCAAGATAGCTTTTGCTTTATGCTCTCCTGTACCAAAAGAAATCTTCGTCTGCTTTCCAAGAACACACCCTTCACAAAAACCAAGTTTTGAATGATGAACTCCATCAATCAATCCTTGTTTTCTCAACTCATCCATGCCGCGCTCACCGATGTGATCCATCCGTAAGTGCCATAATCTGGAAGAATCTGAATCAGTAGATGTAACAGAAACTGGTTCATCAATTACAGTAGTGCCCTTTAATAGATAAAGATTTCCTGCCCCCACACCTCTCATAACAATCATGGAACCCTTCGATATCTTCATTTTCTCTCCTTCCACTATAGTCTTCAAACCAAGTCTACTTAATGCCCCAATAGAAATCAAGCTCCTCCTCAAATCAGGTACATGTCTAACATCAGTGATCGTACGAATAACACCATCAAACATCCAAATCAACACACTACCAACACCCACCATACGGCAAGAAGCATCATTACCCATCAGAACTTCTCCTCCATCAATTTCACAGTAAGTGGAAAAGCAGTTTCTATCAGGTGTCATATGATAGGATGCACCAGAATCAATCAACCATAAGTTGCTCTTCCCAGAAGAGCCAGAAGCTGTAAATACATCGTTGTCACTTTCTGTATCTGATTTCTCTGCTGTAGAAGCCAAGGCTTGCTTTGGATCTTTTCTTCTACCTTCAAGCTTTGGACATTGTGCTATGAAGTGCCCTGATTTCTTACAATAATGGCAAGTCAAATTGTTGGGCCCCCTAGACTGAGACCGTGAATAATTCTGTCCTCCACCTTTCTTTGACCTACTTTGGCCTCTTCCTCTCTGAACAGATAAGCCTTCGGTATCACTATCCAAGCTAGTGCTCGCCAATCTACCTCTTAATACTTCATTATGAAGACCAGCCTTTACATCAGAGAGGCTAATTTTACTGCGGTCATAAATCATGGAATTAACAAAAGCAGTATACTCCTTAGGCAAGGAACATAAAAGGATCACAGCTTGAGCCTCATCGGTGATATCAACTTCCGCTGCCTTCAGGTTCATAATCAAAGTTGTCAAAGCATTTACATGCTCCATGAGATCAGCTCCAGGCTTCCTTTTGAACGAATAAAGTTGTTGCTGAAGAATAATCCGATTAGTGAGAGACTTGTCTTGATATGCATCCGATAATGCATCCCATAGTTCTTTCGCTGTCTTCTTCTGAGAGAATTCTCTAAGAACTTCATTTGAAAGGCTCAACTGAATTATTGTAAGAGCTTCATCTTCCATCTCTTCCAAATCAGCCGCATCAATACCTTTCAATTTCTCAAGCGCAGAAACGACCTTGTAAGTCTTCTCCTTCTTCAATACAGCCTCCATCTTCATCTTCCAAGTACCAAAATCTCCTTTTCCATCCAAACGTGTTACTTCATAATTGACACCAGATCTTCCAACAGACTTACTAGAAGTAGCCATTAACATCCAAACAGGAACAATAACACTGGCTCTGATACCAAACTGTAGTGATTTTTTTTGATTCGAGCGGAAGCGGTTATTTGTTCAGAATCTAGTATTGCCTGTTTAGATACCAATGACACTTAAAAAGAATTATGTAGTCTCACAAAAAAAATAACAAAAATATAAGACACAGAAGATTTAACATGGTTCGGATATGAATATCCTACGTCCACGGAGACCCAACAACTTTTTATTTCACTAAAGAAAAGAGTACAAAAGAGAGAGGAAAGAATAATGGTGGATACTACACTTGCTTGTTCATATGAAGATAAAGTTCCTTCATTTATATAGACTTGATAATGAAGGGTTGCTTGGAGATTAAGCAAATCAATTTCCCGATTACCCATATATATTTCCAATTTGCGTGATTTGATTTTAGTATAAATATATAGCATAATCTTCGTTTCCATATCTTTCCTTTATTCTCCATGCCTAATTATTTATTTCTTTATATAGCAGATATACATTGACTAATTAATTGATTGACTTATTAGTTAGCTTCCTTCAAAATATTCTTTCATATATCAGCTAAATTAATTGATTTGATTGAATCAACTAATTAGTTTCTTTCCTTTTTAACGAATATTTGAATCATCAAATTCAATACTTTGCTGAAGAAAAGCTTCGGTTTTCGTTGATTCAATGCTAGAACAACATGCTTTTCTGGATTTTGCATTATACTTTTAACTATAGTAACATTTTCAATAAATGCTTTAGCAAATACCAAAAGATCATATTTGTACAGTAAGTGGTTGGTGACTAGATCATTTTTGTACATTGGAGTTAATTGCCTTTCAAATACTCTAAGTCAAACATAATGAATAATACTTCATAGCTATTGCAAATGAATATGGGAAGAGAGGATCTCCCTATTTGAGACTTCCGTTGCAATTAATGAACCAGCATAGAGACCCATTGACCGGTGTAGAATCGGTGATTGATGAGATACACATATAAACCAGAATTTTTTTTCTTTTCAAAATCTATCAATGTTAGCTTGTGACAGATAAATTCTCTACTAACATTACCATATGCTTTTTGCAAATCCACTTTGAGGCATAGGTTGTCAGTACCTTTCCTAATGAAAGTTCTAACCATTTTGTGAAGAAGTAGAGAATTTTGCACTTATGTTTCTTTCTGGAGTGCATTTTGATTATGAGAAACCAACTCATTCAAATACTCTTTAATTCTATTGCAAATGACATTTGAAATTATTTTGTAAATTACGTCATAATATGAAATAGGCCTATAATCTTATATGAACCGAGAATTTTCTTTTTTTGGCACAAGAGTAGTGAAAGTATTATTTATTTCATTGGTACACTAACCGTTGTAAAACCGAAACATGCCTTTGATTTCTATGTTCAACTCTCCTTTATCATATCCCAACGGTTTTTATCGAATTCTGCCCCAAATCGATCTAGCCCTGGACTACTATTTTGATAAATCTGGAATGTTGTTGCTTTAATTTCTCTATCAGTAATACCACGGTAATACCAACCTCTAATTTAACTCTTGCTTGGTCAATTACATTTTCTGCGCAAAATTTGCGGAAAGTTAAAATTAATGCTTTCAGAATTGTATAAATTAGCAAATAGTCCACTACACTACCTTGAAGTTGATGGTTATTGGTTAAGCGATTACCAATTTACCATGACTATATAATTGTTGTTATATTTTTTTTTAGTTTTGTTATAGTCATATGTGAATAGAAATTTTAGAGCATTGATTCCCTTCATTTAACCATTTAACTTTTGATTTTTGTTTATTTTTAATAGTTTGACCATGCATTAATGTTTTCAAATTTTAAAAGGCTATCTTTGTACATATTGACAAATTAGGGTCTGAAGGGTTTATTCTCCTCCCTTATCTTTTCAATTAGGCACCGTAGACTATCTCTACGTCTACTCTACTCTTATAAATCCTTTTCAACTTGTTTCGGTTTGCTCAAAAATTTAAAAAGTGGATTATCAGTTGTAGGATGTAGCCTTGCATTAGATATGACATTCTGCTTTTATTTTCATTTTCATTATTGCATAATAACCGCCAGTCAAATCTGAAGCACTTTACAACTACTTTTGCATGTTTTGAATTAAGTTTACGCTCAAGTACTACAATGAAAGAAGATTTTAGTCTGTTTTATGTTTTCTTTAACATATGATCTCTTAATGTTCCATATAAGGAATGACATTTTTTGATTCTCATACGATGTACCCTCATTTTCAAAGCAAACAACGGTAAAGCTGACTTTCTTGCTTTAGTTTTGATTTGAGTCATTAAGTTAAATCATGTGGGATTTTCAATTACTTCATATGGCACCATGGACTTGAATTCAAACAAGGTTTCATCCACGGTATTAGGTTCCGGCCATCTTGACTCGGTTCCGGCTAGAGACAGGACGGGTAAGTCAAAATTCCGTCCCGTTGCTCGTCGATAAAAAAATCAAAATAATTTCAAATTTTTTGCAATTGCTGCCTTCGTTATAAAAATAGGGTAAAACAACACAAAAAATTAAAATCAAACGAGAATCGAATTTAACAAATAACTGACCTCGGAATCGAATTCGACTTCGACCGTTTGAGCATCTTCCCGAGCGTCAACTTTGACTACGTTGGATGAGAAATTTACCTCTGACCTTCGACTTCGAGCCCGATATTATTTTTCTTTCTTTCGTTTTTTTGCATCTTCTCATGATTTTTCTCTTTGGCTGAGAAAATAACGCAAATATATATATATATTTTTTTACTGTGCATTTACTTGGGTAAAATTCTATCCAACGATTCTCCACCTTCGCACATTATAAGTACGATAAGAAGAGCTACAAAATTGAGGGAAAGAACACATTGTATGAAATAAATCAACAGTAATTACCAGTCAGTATCTAATGCAAGCTAATTTAATAACATTAACAGTAAGCAAGCTGTTGATGTTTGGATGAGTATCGGTTCCATTAAACAGAATAATAGATTAATAGAAAGAATTCAAATGAATAGATGGCGGTGACCACAAAGATGAACACATGCTCCATAATTTTGTAGACATTTATAGAATCCAAACGTACATCATAAAATTTGACTAAGCTTTTATGCCCAGAGAGAGCTTTTAAGATTTTGACCTCCCTACGAGCGTCCTCTATTGCTAGCAATTTCAGCTAATCAATGTTTATCTTTAAAAGCAGTTTGGTTATTTATTTATAAAAGATAGTGGTGAATATATCAACGATAATACCTGTTATAGCTGACCATGTATGCACATAAAATTATGGCCTAGTAAGTTTATCCATGTAATTTTTGATGGTAAAGTAACATAATAAGCTTTCAGCTTAGAGCAACTGCTTATTCCATAGCGAATGTTTCTGTGTTACCCGATTTGTAGCTATTTGGGTATGTTACATGATGATGATTTTTTCTTTTTCTGTTCATTTTTGTTGTAAGGTAGACTAGTAATTAATATGCACTGTTGATGCCTCCATGCAAGTTTAGTCATGCCAAATTATATCGCTAATTGTACAGTAATTACAGTTACAAACGATTTCATGTGAAATGTAATGATGTGTTTAGTAGGAACCATGAGTACATACCACGGGAGCATATGTGGATGATGTTTCAACTTTCAAGTACATTCTGCTTATTTTCCAGTGATAAGGCAAGTTCAGTGAAATTTTTAACATGAGATGGGCAGTAATTAATGGTATACCTGAAGTAGCAACTCGTAGTTCGAGTTGAGGAAAACAGTACAGGCTCTATGGAGCAGATTCTCCGATTCAAATTTTTCCATCGAATGACCTATCAAATTATTTAAAGAGCCCATGGACATTTAAATTGTCAGAAGAGGTGTTATTTTAAAAACAGTATATAATAAACATGTTGGACGTTTAAATAATTTTATCAAAGTCATATCCAATATTGTACAAAATATTATATAATAATGTACAACAGAAGTGATTTTTGTTTTTATTTTCTCATATAATATAAAAAAAAGTGATTTTAAGCATGCATTCAACTCATCAGGAGAAATATGGGGAAATCATATTGTAGAAATAAACGTCAAAATGGGGCAAGTAGTTGATTACATTGTCAAAATTTGCAAAACCACTACATATAATTCATCACAAGAGAAATCACATTTTCATCTCTCATAAATGCTCCATAGACCCAAATCATCGGTAAGCATAATTCATGAAATTAAAAGATTAGCAATAATGGCTCAGGAAATTTATGTCGTCACAAAAAGACGTTTCAAACACAACTACATCTTTCGTGTACAGTTTTCTACGTGAACTATCAGAGAAATTTTGAGTGAAACATTAGGAGTTGATGGATAAATGACCCAAAAAGCTAACTTTTGCAAACGAGTTGAGTTAGAGCATGAGGCCGTCATTGCATTTAGAATTCCATTTAGGAGTCTTTTTAATAAAATATCGAGATGTTTAGGGTTATAGACTTTGAGTTGTAAAGAAGACGAGTTTGTTAATTACAAGAGAGGATGGTTTTGGACCCAAGGCACATTAGCCTTGCATATAAACAGTCATAGCCTTTGGCTCTCCCCCTCGTCTTTGCACATTCACATTGCCTTTTCTCTTACACTCTCTTTCAAAAGCCTAAAGCTACAAGCCCTTAATCCAATCAATAACCATGAAATAATTTTCATAAAATCAAATTAAAATCACCAAAATTTCTCTCATGCCTTCCTGTTAAATTTCTATTAGTATTGGAGCATTTGGAGGTGATTTGATTTTCGAACATGAAGAGGAAGGGGCATAAAGAATATGTTCGCTTTGGGGTTGCTAATAGTTGCTAGTGCAGATATAAACTTTGTAGCTTGTAGAGATACAAAGATGCATACTTTACTATGAAATATGAAATGAATGCTTGATAATGGGTTTCATTGAAGTATAGCTTGATTTGGTAGAGTTCGGAGATATCAAGCAAGATGAAATCATTTCATGTAATATAAATGACAACAATGTTGTTTTTACAAAATTTAGTAAGCTATCATGGGCTTATAGTTTATTTTGTTATGGGATGGTAGAAGTTGCTTATGGGATGGTAGAGGTTATCACGTACGAACACATTGGTAAAGTGAAAATGAATAAATATTAATAAAAGATGATCGGTTGATAAAGTTAGTAGGAAAATAGACAATTGTTCGCTTGATACTTGATTTCTACTAGTTGGTATGTGATTTATGGTAATGGAAAATAATGTACAAGATGCATAGTCCATAGTTGAACGGAATGTATCCCTTGATAACTTAAGATAAATTAATGACATTCGTTAGAGTAGTAATCGAAGAAGAGATTTTTATAATGTTAAGCTTTGAAAGGGTTTGTAGATGAGCATACCATTTATAAAGTATGAGACTTTATAATATAATGAGAAGAAGATAGGATTTTTTAAAGGAGGGTTTGATTACAAAAATGTGATCTCTAAAATTATATATAGTATTAATATGAAATAACTGGGCTATAAGTTGGATAGCAACATTTTAGTGGAGTTTATGTAGTCTGATTTATTATGAACTTATTAGTTTGATATTTCAGTTATTTGTCATGCCTTCAAGCTTTGAACTACCATGCTTTTGTGCGTTGATAATGCCTTTATGCACTAGTATATATTTATTAATATACATTATTCTTTCCATTGTAAGCTATATGTTGAGGTCATACCAAAATCTAGAGTTATTTTAATTAAATTTACTACATAGTATGCTATACTTGGTATTAGCATATATTCAGGGCATCGTAAATGGAAGGTCGTTACACTTGGTATCAAAGCTTAGGTTATCCGATTAGAGAGAAGTGGAACATGCTATATTGCCGAATGACCTAGGAGTACTTGAGTGAACCAATACTGCCATGAGTACAAATGTATCAATAAAATGCACCATATGGACATTAGAAAAAACAAAGTACACATAGAGGGCTACGTCACTTATGAGATGGATACTGCATGATGGATGCAACATTGAGGGTGCGTAATTGTCTTTTTGATAATTGATATTTTTAATGTGTAGCATACATCACCGATGTCCGTATTTACTCTTTAGATTTGGTACTTGCCATTCTTGAGAAGTAGAGATATATCGAGAAAATTTCTATTACAAGAGCATTGAAGATATGTTATAATGGTTATACTCTTCCTCTAAGAGAAGACTCATGAACATCTAAGCATTAATTGACTGACTTTCGAGAGAGTAATGCTAACGCTCCACTATAGATGTTCCAGGTGATACAAGAAAGAAAGGGTGGCTTGTTGAGGACCTAGGCCAGGACCCAATTTTATAGAGTCGTGTGAAGACATTCCAAATCTTATGGAAAATCCAATAGCAAAACAAAGTCCTATGTGTTTACTCAGTATTATCTGGGAATGTGAGATTGTACTATTCGACATATGGATTTAGACAAAATGTAGAATGGGGATTGCACTGAGATGACTTTGGCAAAGCTTGAATGAATGGATTTATTATTACATAGAAAGACCCTTAGTAATAAAGTCCTGTGAGGGATTGATTAATAATATGGTCTAATCTTAAGTGAAGTCAATCAGTATTGACTTAGAGTATCCAAATATGTTTCCATGGTTTCTAATTCACCTCCTTCTCATGGGACTTAGTCTTATATTAGTTTGGGATAAGGATGTAAGCCCATAGTTAGGTTTCTAGGAAAATATTCAGTAAAGTGACTGCCAAAGGATTAAAGGTGAGTTAGAGATATGTATATGGAAAGTTCCATTCGAGATGCATACTTCAAAGCAAGAAAAACCCGTTGTAGCCGCTACAAAGGCAGTTAGCTATAAGACTTCTGTAACAACCCTAATTTTGGGTAATATTATTTAGAACATTTAATTGGATGAATTTAATAAAAATACTTTTAGTGGTTAAGGGATGGAAATTTATTAATTAATAAGGGGCCATGCTTTAATGAATGTATAAGCAAAAGAAAATTAATAATAAGTAAGTAGGAGGAATATGGTAAGGGTAAAATGGGATCATCTTTCGTTCTAATACCTATAACCCCTTTATTCTTCACTCATAATTCATTTTAACATTCACAGACAAAGCTAAAACCCTACTGAGCTCGGTCGGCCACCGTTAAGAAGATTCAAGAAGAAGGAAAGCTAGGTTTCAAGTAGAAAGCTTAAGAAAATAAATCTAAGGGCATATCTTGACCTCCTTAACACCAAGCCAAGGTGAATAATTTGATTTACATCTCACTTTTGATGATAATCTCCTTTCAAGGTTTGATCCAAATTATTTTGCAAATAATATGCCATGTTTTGTTTGTTTAAATGGATATATATGCTTGTTGATGATTTATATGATTTCATATGAATTATGATATGTATAAATTAGAGAACCTATTAAATGACAGCCAAATGAGTTGCATTTTTGATATATGATCAGAAACACTATTTTAGAAGTGGGCTTCGAGTTTCATAGTTGTCTAAGTAATTATGGAATTATTATGAATTTTCTGTGAAGAAAATAGTTAATATTGTGTTTTAATTATTTAAGCCAATTATATAATGATTTTGGTTTGAAATTTATATATGTTAGAAAATATATTAAAAGAGAATTATTTTAGATTTTTGGGAACTTCCTAAGTAGTTTACTATGGTTACAAAATTATTTACATGTATTGTTAAGGAGGGATTATTTGTTAAAATGATTTCATTATTAATTATTAAATTCGACGGCCTATTTAGGAAAGAATTTCGATAAAGAGTTGGCAACCAATCATATTTTGATAAATTGGGCAAGTTAGGTAAAAATGAATTACATTGAAAGGCAATAAACCAGTTTTGTTTCGAATTACAACTTCAGCACTACCTTAGCTTGCCTCAGTTACCACGCTCAGCTAGACCTTTCATACCTATTCGAAACTAATGCACTTGATATCAAGCAATTGGTATTTGGTGTATTAGAGAAAGACGGAAGGAATGATGGTGTCGAAGGTTTGCTTTCGGAAGGGTTGAAGCCACTTTAATTAGCTTTCGCATCAATCAACTTACCTTTGTTTAAAAAGTGGATTTCAAACAAATTGTCGCTTGCTTTTGTTTTAAGAAAGGAGCTTTCAAAAGAGTTGTCACTTACTTTTGTTTTAAAAGATGCTTTCGAAAAGATGGCCGCTTTTGAATCTATTCGATACCTATGTTGTCGCATTCATACCTTCCGAATCAAATAAGGCTTTTATAGCCATAAACCAATGTATTCGAAAGGGGTGGTTTCGCCTTTTAAACCGGCCTTCTCAATTCTTTCGAAAGGGTCGTATAGCCGCTTTCAAATGGTTTAGGAGGCAATGGTTTCAAAAGAGTGGATTTCTAAACTATCCTTTTTCTTTTACATGGGATTAATGGTTTTGAAAGTAATGGTTTCGTCTCTGTTCTTTATGGACCTTTAGTTATAATAAAGGTTAAACCCAAATGGCTTCGAAAGGAACAATTTTAAATGGTTTCGAAGCATTGTTTCCACAAACCCTTACTTGAACCCAATGCTTTCAAAAGGTATATTTTAAGTGTTCCGAGAGGCTTGTTTTAAGTGTTTTGAAATGAAGGTTTCCAATGCTTTTGTAAAACAAGTTTAAATGGTTTTGAAAGAAGATGTCTAAGATTTTATGTAGTAATTTCAAAATGGATGCTCTCATTTATCCTGAAAGGGATTGGTTAAAGTTTTAAATAAGGGTTTCGAAGGTATGGCTTTGGCTTTAAGGCCTAAGATTCCTACATTAGAAAGGGGTTTTAACTTATTTTGACGGGATAGAAAATACCTTTGATTTAGATTTCGTCAACGTTATTTTGTGTAAAGCTATGTCATGACATAAGTATTTTGAGTAAAGCAAATAATATGATATCCTTGTTTTATAAAGATATGATTTCAAGTGAAAATAATTTGTAAAGATTGTTCATAAGGAAAATAAATTTGAATAGGGTAGTTAACCCTAAGTATATGATCCAGATGTAGAGGACCAGGTAAGAGTGATATGAGATCGTGCCATATACTTTAGTTATTAGCCCTTAGCTAAAATAAGACCAAAATACCTATATGTAGGGCTTTGTCATAGATAAGACTAAAATGATGTTATACATAGAAGGGAATATACTAAGTAAAGATATGTTATTAGTGAGCCTATAAAACCATTAGGATCAGTTGACTCTAAAAGAAGATAGTTAAGGGAAGATATTCCGGTGTTGTGTCTAATATAAGTTAGAACGTTTATTATATCGGTAGGCCTGAATCAGCTAATGGTTATAGTTAGCCAGATAAAAATATGATGTGGATGGATAGTCCATTGATTACCCGATTTATATTTATATATGTTATTGCTATTTTTATTATAATCCGTTTGATTGCAGGTATTTGATTTGCAAAAGAAATGCTTTTAAAAGGATATTAGTGAAGGGAAATTCGTTCCACTAGGTGGCGTAGTCTCACTTAATATCAGAAAACTGAGATGTAATGTAATTATTCACACTAGGCATTATGTATGACTCAAAGTTTATGTTTTCCCTTAAACTCTCGGGTGCTCAAAATTAATTTTGTGTAGATTGAGAGTTAACGACCTTTTAGGTTTAGTACGTTGGACGAATAAGCTTCCAAAGACGTGGAGGAGGAAAAAGATAGCTATGTAGGAGCTATTTAGTATTATTTTCGCCGTGATATATTTATGACTGATATGTCTACCTGTTACTCTAATCATCTAAAGGGTCATCTTCATATGTCACTCTTGGCATGATTTGTAATAATTATATTTGAGAAAAACCTGTGAATCGTTTTGATATTATGTAATTGAATATGAAATATTAATTTGAAATGTAATTAGAAAAGTAGTTTTTTAATCTGTGTTGATTTTATTTCATATTCCTGTGCTTCTAATATTATGGATACCATTAACATTGGTGTATTTTATCAACAGAAGTTAATACTATAGATCACCACAGCATCTGTAGCGCTTAGCTTCGGACCTCAAAATAGGAAATGTTACAACTTGGTATCGGAGCATAGATTTATGAAAACTTAAAATAAAATTTAAACTTAAAAAGATTTTGAAAAAATCATAATCCTAAAAAATTAGGGAAAAGATTGGAGTGTGGGATAACGTTATAGCAACGTACTTGTGTTTGCTATGTATAAGTATATGCTTTATCTTTATTTTTTCATCTCTCTTAGGCAAGTCTTTTGTATCTTAAAAGGCTTGAATGCAGATTTTAAGAAAGTACGATATGGATGTTGGGAATGGAAGTGTGAATATCGATGGAGGAAGCACCACAACCATTAGAAATGCCAGACCAGACACTAAAAGGAATTCGGGTTGGGCACAAACTACTACCGTGGGTGTTGGAGCATCACAAGTTGACATGGGTGCTATGTACCGGTTCTTCATCACCATGATGCAAGTTGGAGCTGCCGTGGGATTAGTTGAGGAAATACAGAAGAAGGAAATCAGGGAACTCCAACGGTCAATAACTATGTACTAAGCAGAGATCATGTCAGGCTTGGGGGAAAGCCGTTTATCGGGAGTGAGGATGAAATTGAAGTGGAAAATTGGTTTCTTCATTGCAAAAGGATTTTTTTTATGATATGAGACTAAACGATGAGCAGAAAATGATATTGGCATCCCGACAGTTGCATAGAGCAGCACTATACTGGTGGAATAGTGTTATTATAGGAGTAAATGAGGAGATCACAACTTGGGTGAAATTCAGAAGGAGATTTGATGGAACATTCATGTCGGAAATTGCTAAGTCAACTCTGCTTAGGAAGTTTGCTGAGTTGGTGTAAGGAGACATGACAATGTTGGAGTATGCTACTAGGTTTGAGGATCAATCAAGATACGGACACGCCACGGTTGATATGGTTATAAAAAGGAATAAGAAGTTCATCCACATACTGAAACCCGAGCTTGCTAAAGCAACTTTACCAATAATAGGAATCTATGCAATGTGGTGGTTAAGATGGCTTAAAGGCATGAGGAGATGCTTGCTCTCTTTAAGATACCAAAGTAGAGGAAATCTAAGGTGGGCAGAAGTAGAAGAGAATGTTTTTCCATAAGAAAGGCACTCAGAAAGGAGGAGCAGCCAAGAAAGAAAAGGCCAGTGTAGTCTGCTGCAAGTGTCATAAGAAGGGACGCTATGCTCATGGGTGTCGGACAGGCAAAGCAAAGAAGGCTACTGATAAGAAAGAAGTGAGGTGCTTCAACTGCGATTGGATTGGAAATTATAAGAACCAATGTTAGGAGCCAGCCAAGAATGGAAAAGTCAAAATGTTTGCATTGGGACCAGCTACCTTAAGGCCAACAACAGAGGAGAAATGAAAGCCCTGTTAGGAGGTACGTCTTTGATTCATGGTGTATCAGTTAGAGTTCTATATGATACTGGTGTATCACATTCTTTTACATCTCATTGTTTAGTTGATAAGCTTAACCCCGTAACCCACATACTTAGTTACTTTCTTAAAGGTTGCGAATCCGATAGGAGGTTATGCGATTCTTGGAATGAGATGTGACTACTTAGAGTTTGAGTTATTAGATCATATATTTTCTTAAAGTTTGCATGTAATTAATTTCGTAGGGTTCGTAATTATTTTGGGTAATGGATTAATTAAGTATGATGCTAGGATATTTTGCCCTGATAGGAAAATGATACATAGTCACCCTAGTTATAAGTGATCAGATTCTATACCTCGTAGAAAACCCATTGAGATTAATGCTTGGTTGAGTGTTATGGAGACAGAAGACGAGTTGAATCAAATTTTCATTGCTAGAGAATTTGTAGATGTATTTGAGTCCTTGATAGGGCTATCACCGAAACGAGCCATTCAGTTTTAGATAGATTTAGTATCAGGAGTAGAACTTGTGAGTAGACCGTCAAGTAGAATGACACCTACTGAGATGGAGTTAAAGGTGTAGTTGATGGATCTAGAAGGTAAGAATTTTATCAAAATAAGCAGTTCACATTGAGGAGCAGCCGTAGTATTTGTTAAGAAACCGGATAGATCGTTGAGGTTGTGTATCTATCACCTCAAGCCGAATGAGAAGATGATTAAGAATCGATATCCATTACCTAGGATTGACAATTTGTTCGATCGGTTAAGTGGAGCCAAAGTATTTTTCCAGTTGGATTCGGCAATAAGTTTCCATCGGCTAACTGATTTTTCTCTAATTAATCTGCTTTGTCTCTAATTAAACTTAGGGTACAGAGTGGAAAATGTAAACTGACTTTTCTTTAGTTAGTCCAACGTTGATTATGTGAAAAAATTGTAACTATTTGATTTTGTGTATGTTTTCCATTATACATATTAATATTTACTTGCAAAAATATGTTCTAGTACACAATTAGAAGTGTAGACTGATGCATGCAAATTGATAAATTGTATAATATGGATGGTTAAATTGTAATTTCTGTTCATACTGAGACAATAGATGAATTCGGTAGTGATTATGAACTACGACTATCGAAAGGTCTTTGTTGCTATCAGTCGGGAAGGGGAAGCACTAGTCAATGTGAAAATGATGTTAGTATAATGTTTGATTTTATTCTTCCTCCCTTCTATTGAGTATGTGCAAAAGTACGGTTTACTTTTGTACTTTTATATTGTTACTTGAACATTGTTTTCAATGGAGTTGTGCTACAATGGACAGAGGGATGGTAGTTCCATTTTTTATTCTCATATATTAGACTACTTAAAAAAATCCATAACTGATTGATTTCCTCTTTGATTATTTAATAAAGTAACTTAGTCTCATTCACATTTTGATAAATGATTGATTTGTTCATATACACGCATAAAAAATGCAACATTACATACACGTCATAGTCATTTAGTAAGATCTAAAAAACTTTACAAACAATATTTTCTTAATACCAATTCCTCCTAGATACGTGCATCGCACGTGCCAAAGACTCGTATTTTTATATGTATGTACATATGTATGATTCATATTAAAAAATCATTTTTTTGGACCAAGCAAAATGAATTATATGAGCCGTCTTAGCTTAGCTGGTAGAGCGCATGGCTTTTAACCATGTGGTCGTGGGTTCGATTCCCACAGACGGCGCTTTGTGATTTCTTATGCAATATTGTGTATTTCTTATATCCTTTTGACCATCCCTTGTTTTTCTTGCTCTTTACTATTATTACCTGTAACAACCCGCATATTTATCGATTGTGTATTTAAATATTTTATTTAAATATTTCATCGTTCGTCGGATTTTAGTCTGAAAACCTACTTTTTGCAAACAGTCGAATTGGGACTCGAGACCCCTTCCATTGAGTTCAAAATGCCGTTTGCAACCTTTTTGAGTATAAGCTTCGATATGTTTGGAGTTAGTCGAGTTTTTCTACTTTTTCACTTTGGGTTTGAGTTTAGGTTTCAGCCCAATGTTCCACCTTAAGACTCTAGCTCCAATCCAACTCTTCATTACTTCATTTCATATTCCTAACACTACGAGCTAAAGTAAAAATGGTGGAAGAGAATGGAAATGGAAATTCCTAAGCCCTAGCTTTCTTCGCAAATCCAACTTCTAGCTCCAAATTCAAGAGAACCCATTGGTAAGCATCTCCTTCTTCTTCTCCAACTCATTCTCCTTCAATTTCAGAAATTTCCTAAACCTAATTTGGAAAATATTTCTCTTTTAAGCTTAGAATCAAGCTCGTTTGAGTTGTGTTGAAGAGTGGTTGATTCTCCCTTTGCTTCAAGCTTCTTCTTCATTTGTTTGGGTTCAAAGGTGAGATTTTTATCTCACATCTTAGTCTATAATTATCTTCGATTGTTAGGTATGAATTCCTAACACTTATTCTTGTGCAATTGATTTTGGTTTGGATTGATTTGGTGTATATTCCAATTTTTGGTGTTTTGAAATCAAAATCTATGAAAATCCTATTATGGATATTTGGACATTGATATTTGAGGCGTATCGAAGAGCCGTTAAGGCTGGGTTGTCGTGTGGCGTAAATCCTTAGTCGTCATTTGCTCGTTCGATCGTTTTCGATATTCGTTTGGCCAAATTTTGGTCGAGGTTCAGGAAATCCTCAAAATTCCAGTTTCAGACGTCTTAATTTGGGATTTCAAACGTCTGAATTGGCTCATTTTCAAACAGAAAGAAAATAGGCTAAAAACGCCTATTTCAGACGTTTGAAACATTTGGTTCAGATGTCTGAATCACGTTCTGGAAATTTTTAATTTTTCCAGATTCAGACGTCTAAACCACTTGTTTCAGACGTCTGAAACTGTAGTGTTTTGCCTGCTTGACTTTTTGTTTAAGAATTCCAATTTAAATCGATTCGTGATGATCCTATTTGTTGTTATCATTTATTATGACTTTGATGACTCCTTTTTAAGGATTTTTGAATATCCATTTCGATGGATTCTTCATCGGTTTCTTTGGTTTTTATTCACGTCTTCGATGCGAATTTTAGTGATTGATTGTTCCTACAATCTTCTTTGTGATTTGTCACTTTAAAAATATAAAGGTTTCAATACTAGTAGTAAATATCAAAATTCTTTCATCAAAACGATTTCAACACTATTTTATTACAAAGCTCGTTTCTTAAACCGTTTTCCA
The DNA here is from genome assembly GCA_030765085.1 of Allium cepa. Taxonomy (NCBI): domain Eukaryota; kingdom Viridiplantae; phylum Streptophyta; class Magnoliopsida; order Asparagales; family Amaryllidaceae; genus Allium; species Allium cepa. The sequence goes on along the minus strand of CM060939.1, from coordinate 768,996,849 downwards.
ATCTATTAGTATATACAAACCTTTACCTCACTCGTATGAGAAATCTAATTAAACGACCTAGTAAAACGAGTGGCATGAAACGCTTGCGTTTACTTCGTCGGTTAATTCTTGGACTTGTTCGATTGAATCTCTTGTGACAATTTTCTAGTGGAGATCTATAGTTTGTTCGTAAATATTTAAGTTAATCAAGTGGTTATGGGACATGAAGCTAAACTCATATATTTACTAGCTTAGTGTAATTGACACTTCTCGTTGATCATGACGATCATCTTTGTGATTTAGACTAGCAATGTGCGATGTCACTTTGTCTGCGAGGGAGACTAAACCCCGTTTTGTGGAGTTTCGACTCAAATTGGTGGGGTAGCAACCCATGGTCTTCGGACCGTTTGTGGAGCTTCGGCTCAATTTGTGATGGTTAGCAACCATGGAATTAGCGTTCCGTTTGTGATACACGTGTTGGTGAGCTTTATGCTCCCGTTTGTGATAGGCCTTTCCCCCTTTGTGATTTCTGGATTTCTTGAGATGATTTCTAGAATTTGTGCTTCACCAATTTTAGTGATTTTCACTGATAAGTTTTATCAATATTTGTGCATTGGTGAATTTGTGTGTCATTAACTTTTGTGATTGACATTAATATAATCGTCAATATTTATGGTTTGGTGAACGAAATAAGGAGTATGACATTTCTTTGATCTTTGAGTAGATTTTTGTGATATTGATTAATCTCTTGTTGATTTTCAATTACTTATTTATCACAGCTTGGCATTGTGATTATTATGTGTTTAGTCATAGCTCTTATTCTATATCGTTTCATCTGATATTTATAGCTAGACTGATCCGTTTATTATTTTCTTATTAGATAATACTCGGGTCAGACCGAGATGTTACAGGTGCTTCAGCTTGACTTCTCACTTGGGATTGACTTCTCTGACCTTTGGCTAACTACTTAGATTAGTAGTTTATTTTGTTGTATACACTTGAGATATGGACTAATAGTTGTATTCTTTTGTATAACACGTGTTGCTATTCTTTTTGTATTATTGTGGATCCTTTTGACCACAACTCTGATGTACACTTTCATATGTTAGTTACATATTCATATCTTCTTCCGCCTTTGTGATATGACTTATTTGTGACTGATTTGTGTTATGTTTATTTCTATATTTGTTTCTGAGGACATAATAGCCACTGTGTAGTAGCTTTGAGTTTGTGTCGGGAAGTCGGATGTCCTCTTGAAAAGAAATGCAAGTTACATCTTATCTGGCATATCGGTATTCGCACAAAGCAATTATACAGATGGTCGCTCCTCAACAGCCTTATTCTCCGTGCTAGTTGACGGCATTACACCGTAGTGTCCTTGGCTAGCATGGGTATAGAGGTGGGGCGTCACAGCTTGACATCAGAGCCAAACTTCGAAACAACGTAGAGTAATTTACCAAGGATCATCGTCTTAAGTCCTTCTTAGCAGTCGTGCCTTAGGGTTTAATTCATGTCTTCGTACCGATTCATCCTATTTTCTTTATGATTCCTTGATTTATCTATCAAGATTGCTTGAAATTCCTTTTGTGAATAATCGTTTTCTTCTTCTTTATTTCTTTCTTAAGGAAGTGAAATGGTTAGACCTGGCCGTCCCAGCACCGGTCAGTCTAGTGCTACTCCTCAGGATGGAGTATTTATGTCTGCCCGGTAGCTTCTTGATCTAGTAAAGAACGCTCAAGCGGCCGGTCCCAGTCCAGAGCCTCCTCATCCTAGATCTGGTTTTGCACGTTTGTGCAGAGACGATACCGATTTGGGTGGAAGGCCATTCATGGGATCCGAGAGTGTTATAGAAATTCAAGCTTGGCTCAAATAATGCGATCGTATCTTTTCTCTCATGAACCTTATTGATCTACATAGAGTCCAAGTGGTTTCTAGCATGCTCCAAGAAAGAGCGTTAGATTGGTATGAGCTTTTAATTTCTGAAATCGTTGAGGCGGATCTCACTTGGGAGAAATTCCGAGGAAGATTCGAATTGAAATTCATGCCGGAGGCTGAAAAAGTAACTTTAGCACGGCGTTTTATTGACCTTTTTCAAGGTGGATCTTCTGTGACCCCATTGAAGAAAAATCAGAGATTTGTCTATGGCTTGAATAAGAATCTTAAGAAGCCATTACTTTTGAAACTAGAAGTTTCTTTTGATCAGCTTATTGATATCTCTCTTCGTCTTGAAGAGGCCGATAATGAAGGTGATGTTGAAGTTGTGCGTGCCCAACAAAACTTCGACAATAACTTGAAGAGGCCTATCAAATTCAAAGGCCCCAATTCTAATAAGAAAGGGAAGCAACAAACTCCGGTAGCAAAGACTCCTACCTCTAGTCATGGACGATGCTACAATTGTGGTTCCACAGACCACTATGCAGGGAACTGCCCGAAACCCCTCTTTTGTCATTATTGCAAAGGTTCGGGTCATCTTTTATCTTCGTGTCCTAAGCTTCAAAGCAAGAGAGAAGGAAAGCTACAAGCCCCTAGCAACTCTTCTCTTAGTCAAGGTATTTTACATTCAATCCTTGATGCTATTGTTTTATTTCGTGATCTTTCTATTTGAGTTCTTTTTTGATGTGGGTTCATCTCATTATTTTTATATCAAAAGAACTTGTCGATTCTTTTTCTTTGAATATTTTGGGCTTGATGAATTCTTTGAGAGTTGCGAATCTGATTGGTGGATCCGCAACACTCAATTTTCTTTCTATTGTTGTTGAAATTATTTTATGTGATTTTTCTTCCCGAGCCGATTTTTACCTACACTTCGGAATTGATTTATGTAAGGATTGGCTCAATCGTTGTGAAGCTCATATCCTATTTTCCGTGTGGACTATTCATCTTCGACATTTTCTATCTGTTAAGCAGATTTCTAATTTTTTCTTGAGATTCCGATTTCAAATTTTTGAAGGCATCATTTTATTCTTTAAGCCCTCAAGATGAGAATAGTGTTATTTCTCTTATCTAAATAATTTGTGAAACTTTTTCGGTATTTTTGAGTTTGTATTAGGATTATCACCTAAGAAATCTTTTGTGTGGTGTTAAGGTCTTTCTAGTTCGACCTTGCCATCGATTTTCATTTGCTACAAGTTGAGGGAGTTCGCATTCCACTTATCGCATTCCACACTCGTTACGATTCTTATGAATGACTTACTATATCATTCAATTTGTCCATCTTATTTCATCAATTTTATAAATCGAGTATTCTATGAATATCTCGATAATTCCATTCTTGAATTTATTGATTTTGGACGAAAACAGAAATTTAAAATCTTGCAAATCTTTTTCATAAGATTTATTTATAAGTACAATTGGATTTTGATCTTAAACGAGCAAAGAATATTCTCAAAACTTTTAAGAGATATTTTCATCATATAAAAGATGATTTTGTGATTGTATTGCCCATTTAGTGTTTTAAGAATTTTGGTCGATGCGCTTGATCAACGTTATCGATAGGAATTTCCTAAACGCTTTGATGAGACAGTCAGACACAATAAATTGACTTGTAAAAATGTAAATTTTTCCAGAAAGATTATTACATAAAGATAAATGTAATTTTGAAAGTTTTAACTTTTCAGGAAAGAAGAGTTATTTAAAAGAAATTATTTCTTTTCGATACTCTTGTTCTTGTGAATCCCGAAGGGAACCAAGACTTTATCTTTTGTACCAATGCTTATCGTATTGGTTTGGATGCCGTTCTCTTGCAAAAGATAACGTGCTATCACTTGTGCTTCTAAATCATTAAAAGCCGATTGTGACTAGGTATGCCACTCATGATCTAGTGCTCGCGGCTATTGTTTTCGCTTTTAGAGTTTGGCATCTTATGATCTTGATATTCTGGAAATCGTGTTGCCAATGCGCTTTGTCGTAGGCAATAAGTTGTTGATTCTTTGATTCTGAATGGAATTATCTTTTTATCAAGTTCATCGGACGTTTTGATGTACTTCGTTTTGTTGAGTTTCATCTCATTTCTTTTATAGACTTGCGTCTGATGTTCTTTTATGGTTTTCGGTTCATTGGACGTACCGTTTTTGTACTACGTCGGTGTTCCGAATTATTTGAACTTCGGATCATTGGACGTACCGTTTTTGTACTACGTCGGTGTTTCGAAATTTATTCGAGCTTTGGATCATCTGGCTTACCGTTATTGTACTACGTCGTTGTTCCAAATTATTTGAGTTCCTCATTTCTCGGGCATACCGTTTCTGTACTACGCCGTTGCAGTGGCTCAATTTTCTGCTATTCTTGACGTTTTTTGCGTCTTTTAACTATGGAAGTGCTTTTGGGTTTCCTATTTTTAATTTTGTGCCCGGTGTTATTGAAGAAAGTGAAGTTTCACCAGATTTGACTTATGAGCAACATTCTATTCGCATCATTACTTCGGAGGTTGAGCGCCTTCGAAATAAAGATGTTCTTCTTATGAAAGTTCAATAGTTCTCAGATCCTAAGGATTGCTCTTGGGAATCCTGGGAATTCATCGAGCGAACTCGTTCGGACTTACTCTTTCGTGCTTTTTGTGGTGAACTTCCTATTTCAAATTTTATTTTTTGTTGATATGCTTTTGTGGTTGTTACTCTTTATTTTCTTCTTAAGTATTGCGAGGACGCAATTTCTTTAAGGAGGGGAGTCTGTAACAAACCGCATATTTATCGATTGTGTATTTAAATATTTTATTTAAATATTTCATCGTTCGTCGGATTTTAGTCCGAAAACCTACTTTTTGCAAACAGTCGAATTGGGACTCGAGACCCCTTCCATTGAGTTCAAAATGCCGTTTGCAACCTTTTTGAGTATAAGCTTCGATATGTTTGGAGTTAGTCGAGTTTTTCTACTTTTTCACTTTGGGTTTGAGTTTAGGTTTCAGCCCAATGTTCCACCTTAAGACTCTAGCTCCAATCCAACTCTTCATTACTTCATTTCATATTCCTAACACTACGAGCTAAAGTAAAAATGGTGGAAGAGAATGGAAATGGAAATTCCTAAGCCCTAGCTTTCTTCGCAAATCCAACTTCTAGCTCCAAATTCAAGAGAACCCATTGGTAAGCATCTCCTTCTTCTTCTCCAACTCATTCTCCTTCAATTTCAGAAATTTCCTAAACCTAATTTGGAAAATATTTCTCTTTTAAGCTTAGAATCAAGCTCGTTTGAGTTGTGTTGAAGAGTGGTTGATTCTCCCTTTGCTTCAAGCTTCTTCTTCATTTGTTTGGGTTCAAAGGTGAGATTTTTATCTCACATCTTAGTCTATAATTATCTTCGATTGTTAGGTATGAATTCCTAACACTTATTCTTGTGCAATTAATTTTGGTTTGGATTGATTTGGTGTATATTCCAATTTTTGGTGTTTTGAAATCAAAATCTATGAAAATCCTATTATGGATATTTGGACATTGATATTTGAGGCGTATCGAAGAGCCGTTAAGGCTGGGTTGTCGTGTGGCGTAAATCCTTAGTCGTCATTTGCTCGTTCGATCGTTTCCGATATTCGTTTGGCCATTTTTAATCGAGGTTCAGGAAATCCTCAAAATTCCAGTTTCAGACGTCTGAATCTGAGATTTCAGGCGTCTGAATTGGCTCATTTTCAAACAGAAAGAAAATAGGCTAAAAACGCCTGTTTCAGACGTCTGAAACATTTGGTTCAGACGTCTGAATCACGTTCTAGAAATTTTTAATTTTTCCAGATTCAGGCGTCTGAACCACTTGTTTCAGACGTCTGAAACTGTAGTGTTTTGCCTGCTTGCCTTTTTGTTTAAGAATTCCAATTTAAATCGATTCGTGATGATCCTATTTGTTGTTATCATTAATTATGACTTTGATGACTCCTTTTTAGGGATTTTTGAATATCCATTTCGATGGATTCTTTATCGGTTTCTTTGGATTTTATTCACGTCATCGAAATGTGAATTTTAGTGATTGATTGTTCCTACAATCTTCTTTGTGATTTGTCACTTTAAAAATATAAAGGTTTCAATACTAGTAGTAAATATCAAAATTCTTTCATCAAAACGATTTCAACACTATTTTATTACAAAGCTCGTTTCTTAAACCGTTTTCCAATCTATTAGTATATACAAGCCTTTACCACACTCGTATGAGAAATCTAATTAAACGACCTAGTAAAACGAGTGGTACGAAACGCTTGCGTTTACTTCGTCGGTTAATTCTTGGACTTGTTCGATTGAATCTCTTGTGACAATTTTCTAGTGGAGATCTACAGTTTGTTCGTAAATATTTAAGTTAACCAAGTGGTTATGGGACATGAAGCTATACTCATATATTTACTAGCTTAGTGTAATTGACACTTCTCGTTGATCATGACGATCATCTTTGTGATTTAGACTAGCAATGTGCGATGTCTCTTTGTCTGCAAGGGAGACTAAGCCCGTTTTGTGGAGTTTCGACTCAAATTGGTGGGGTAGCAACCCATGGTCTTCGGGCCATTTGTGTAGCTTCGACTCAATTTGTGATGGTTAGCAACCATGGAATTAGCGTTCCGTTTGTGATACACGTGTTGGTGAGCTTTATGCTCCCATTTGTGATAGGCATTTCCCCCCTTTTGTGATTTCTGGATTTCTTGAGATGATTTCTAGAATTTGTGCTTCACCAATTTTAGTGATTTTCATTGATAAGTTTTATCAATATTTGTGCATTAGTGAATTTGTGCGTCATTGACTTTTGTGATTGACATTGATATAATCGTCAATATTTATGGTTTGGTGAACGAAATAAGGAGTATGACATTTCTTCGATCATTGAGTAGATTTTTGTGATATTGATTAATCTCTTGTTGATTTTCAATTACTTATTTATCACAACTTGGCATTGTGATTATTATGTGTTTAGTCATACCTCTTATTCTATATCGCTTCATCTGATATTTATAGCTAGACTGATCCGTTTATTATTTTCTTATTAAATAATACTCGGGTCAGACCGAGATGTTACAGGTGCTTTAGCTTGACTTCTCACTTGGGATTGACTTCTCTGACCTTTGGCTAACTACTTAGATTAGTAGTTTATTTTGTTGTATACACTTGAGATATGGACTAATAGTTGTATTCTTTTGTATAACACGTGTTGCTATTCTTTTTGTATTATTGTGGATCCTTTTGACCACAACACTGATGTACACTTTCATGTGTTAGTTATATATTCATATCTTCTTCCGCCTTTGTAATATGAATTATCCGTGACTGATTTGTTTTATGTTTATTTCTATATTTGTTTCCGAGGACATAATAGCCACTGTGTAGTAGCTTTGAGTTTGTGTCGGGATGTCGGATGTCCTCTTAAAAAGAAATGCAAGTTACATCTTATCTGGCATATTGGTACTCGCACAAAGCAATTATACAGATGGTCGCTCCTCAACAGCCTTATTCTCCGTGCTAGTTGACGGCATTACACCGCAGTGTCCTTGGCTAGCGTGGGTATAGAGGTGGGGCGTCACATTACCTTTCGTCGTAAAGCTTATTTTTGAGTATTGATCTATTTTCCCTGAAAAAAGGTTCAAAATATTATATTATTCTTTAATATATAGATATATATAGTTATATGTATAACATTTTCATCTTAATTAAATAAACTGAAAAAACTCCTTTTAGATTTTACAAAAAAAACATCATTTTTAGTTTTGATAAAAAAAACTATACATACGTATTTTTTTGAAGAAAGCATACATACATAGATACGTAGTTATATACATACATACATACATACATAGATACATGAATATATATATGGAAAAAATTTAATTGAAAATAATGGATCAAAATATTTGAAATCTAAATGTGTGTTTATATCATTATTTAGTAAGTTTTTTTTTTTAAAATACTTGTTGATTAAATTTTTATTTAAAAACACTTTCATTTTGCCAAAAGAAATTTAGTCTATATGCATTGTCGAACATACATAGACATGCACATATGTATTATGCGTGTATGTGTATTCTTATAGTTCATAAACATACACAAATATATTAAGGATATATTACTGATGTTGCATGCTCATTTTATGATCAAAAATCATAATTGTCACACATACAAACATACACACACATGCATAAACATACATATATACATATGTTCTATGTTGTTGGTTCAATAAATGTCTTAGATTAGCTAATACCACATATGATATTCATTAAATGAACTTGAATTTCCATTAAATAAAATATAACTAAATAATAAATTAAAGGTAAATTAATATAAAGGTTTTTAAGTTGTAAAAATAAATATAAAAAAATAAAACATAATTCGTAATAAACTCCCTTTTGTAGCAAATATTCACTAAGGATGATTTAGTTAAAACAAATTATTTATATAACTACAACATAAAGACCTAGTGCAAATTTAATAAATGAAATTTTCCTAAAGTTCTCCCCTTTTACACCATCACAAATGCACCTAATCCAACACTTTGCAAATTACTTAGCAAACCAAGATATTATGGTTCATCAACAAGGGGGTCGCAGTGAGCAACCTTCTTACTCTTATATTATTTCCTCTACTGGATCTCATTAGATTTTGAATGGAAAAGGAAATTCTACCACCAGGATGTAAAGTAAAACATGAACTAAAATTCACAACCAAGTCCTCAAATTTGCACCTACAAGTATAATCTATTGAATCCGGAAAAAAGAATTGGTATAGAAAGTTCAAACCCTTGAAACTGATAACAACGAGTTTTTGTGGAAGAATTTCACTTCTAAATATTTAACAAAAAACTTGATCACAGTCTATCTCGTTAAAGTGTTAGTGATCTCAACTATATATTTACAAAGATAAAGAAGAAACTTAAGCATTGTTTGCAACTTGCCAATAAACGTCTTACTAATTCTCCCGAGGTTAGTAAATTACTGGAGATAAAAATCAATAAGATAAAGAGTAACCAGAGCTTATGCGATTTTGACATTATTAGAGTATCATAATTTGATGCAATAATTACCTAACTTATCGAATTTATTATAGCGTTTATTCTAAAAGTTGATTTCTCATTTCTTAGGTCAAAGTAGAACAAGCACCTTTGAAAGGATGTGATTACAAGCTACAAAAGGCTCGAACATTTCTTTCTGTATGAGTGTGCAGATAATCCCTAAGTCATTTGGGGCCTTCCTATTTATATACGGAAGAGGTGCCATTAAGTAAACCCCATCCTCGTAACTTTGATGCTTTAAGCAATGGGAAGACCCGTTGTAACCTTCTTGTAACTTTTTTTTTGTAGTTTTAGTGAATAAATATCCTTTTGTTCTTTATGTCATTATCTATGTTAATTTTTCTTTTACATTCTTATATTGCTTCATATAATTCCTTTTTATTAAGAAACACGATGTAGAATTTCATTTTTCCTAAAATCTTTCATGGGTTATGCTTAAGACCCATGATGTACCAATAGACTATTATGATATATTTGAGCTATGATGATTTGATGTTATAATATTATTGAAACGCTATTGTAAATTAAAACCTTTGGTAAAGTTCCTTGAAATTTGAAAGCAACTTTTGGCTTCTTTCCTTGGAAGATCCTTTCAAAATTTTAAAGCACCCTTTGACATATTCTTTTTGATAGTAACAATACGATCTTGAATCGTTCTCTTTTGAATGATCGCTTTATCCCAACAAAATTAATCATTATAAGACTTTAATTTGATTTATGATTGCTGGACCAATCATATACTCTCTTTCGATTGATTTCTTCTACCAAAAATGAGACACAGATTAAAGGCTTGCTTGGATCATTCTATCACCTTTTTAATATTCAAATAATTGCTTTAGAATATAAGATATAGCCACAACTTTTTGTTTTAAAACTGTCATCTGTATAATAAAATTAAATGCATAATCTTTATAGTGAAAACTTCAAAAAATTGTTCACTCAAGAAAATCAAAATGTTAATTTTTTCAACAATTTTAACTTTTAAAATACAATAGTAGACTATAATTTGTTTTATTATACAGTGATAATATTTTTATCATTTAAGATACAAAAAATTGTTTATATATAATATAATATCAAAAGACTTACTAAAAGATAAATTAGTTCGCATAATACTATCTTTTCTATTCAAATTATTTTATTTTTTGAAATGATGAGTAATTTTATCATAATTGAAGTACTCTAGTATCTTTCTGCGTTTTAGGATAAAGTAATAGGAAATAAAGGGAATTCGACGGTAAACATTATATATAGTTTTGATTAAAAATGATAACTATTTATCTTTTTATATAAAATGGAAAATTAATCTATTTTAATAGTATTATGACCAATGATAAAATGATAATTTCTTTTATCGTTTAAATACAATCGCAAAATGATAAACTAATAAATTCTTTTATCATATGTGATGAAACAAATACATCACATTCAATGATAAATTATAAATTCTTGTTTTTATTAGGTAAAATGATAAATGCTAATATTTATGTTTTAAAAAAATTGGTATTTATTGCAAAAATTCGCATGCCTCCGGTGTGAGCAATTTTCATAATGTCGTTTAAGAACTCACGTTAAAAAATAAAATGGTAGAAAATCCTAGTTTTTCTTCTCTCTCATTACCAAATCGATGCTTCTGGAGTGGGGGGAAGAATAGTACTTCATAGCTATTGCAAATAAATACGGGAAGAGAGGATCTCCTTCTCTGAGACCCCTGTTGCTTATAATGAACCTAAGGGAGATCCATTGACCAGTGTAGAATTGGTAATTGATGAGATACACCTAGAAATCAAAGAATTTTTTTTGAAATGCTACCAGTGTTAGCTTGTGATAGACTAATTCTCTGCTAACATTGTCATATGCTTTTTGCAAATACACTTTAAGGCATAAGTTGTCAGAACCTTTCCCAATGAAAGTTCTTACCATTTCGTAAAGAAGTGGAGAATTTTGCACTTATGTTTCTTCCATTTTGATTATCAGAAACCAACTCATTCAAATACTCTTTGATTCCGTTGCAAATGACATTTGAAGTTATTTTATAAATTATTTTGCAATATGAAATATGCATATAATCTTATACGGACCCACACAAGTGGCCTGAAATATTATTTATTTTATTGGTAGAATGACTATTGTAAAGGACGCCTTTGATTGATGTGGTCAACTCTCCATCATGTCCCAATGGTTTTTATCGAATTTTGCCCTAAATCAATCAGGCTCTAGACTAATATTTTGATAAATCAGGAATGTTGTTGCATTAATTTCTTCGTTAGCAATACCAACCTCCAATTTAACTCTTGCTTGGTAAATTAGATTTTTCTACGCAAAATTTGTGGAAAGTTAATTATTGCTTTCAGAATTGTACATACTAGTAAATAGTCTACTGCACTACCTTGAAGTTGATTGTTATTGGTTAAGTGATTACCAATTTTCCATGACTTTATAATAGCTGCTTACATCTTTTTTCAGCTTTATAACAGTCATATGCGAATAGAAAATTTTAGAGCGTTGATTACCTTCATTTAACTATTTAACTTTTTATTTTTTTGATTTATAATGGCATGACCGTGCATTAATGTTCCAAGTTTAAAAACACTATCTTTGTACTTATTGACAAATTAGAGTCGGAAGGGTTTATTCTCCTCCCTTATTGATAAATTATATATGACATTCTGCTTTTATTTTCATTCTCAGTATTGCATAATAACCACCAGTCAAGTCTGAAGCACTTTACAAATACTCTTCCATGTTCTGTAATAGAATTCTTGTTTTATTGAAGAGGAAAAATGGTTTGGTGATACATAATGTATTACACTATGTACATATTATACACAGTGGGGAAAATTACTATAATGACCCTGAAACCTCATTACATTCGTATACAACAATTCTACCTATTGTTAACTTAGTTTCATTTCTAATTTCCTTCCATCAAATATAACCAGGGTTTCTTCTTCTTTCCTAAAATTTCTGATTATCGTTCGATCTTCGGATCTGATAATATTCTTGTAAAATTGCTTACTTGCAATTGACTTTTTTATGAGCTTTTGTTCTTCGATAGCTTGCTGATAGTTGACTTATGCAGTTTTTCTTCTCAAACTTCTAAGACTTTCGTTATCTTCAGTCTGATGATATTCTTGTAAAATCACTCCCCTGCGAGTGGTTTTGCATGAACATCTATTCTCTAACAGCTTGCTAATAAACGATTTATAAAATTTTCTTTCTCAAACTCCTGAGACTTCTTTGATCTTCAGATCATATTTTAGTCTTTTAAAATTACTCTTTGAGAGTGGTTTTGTAAGAATATCTGCTCTCTGAAGACTTGCTTGTAAGTGATTTATGTCTAGTTTCCCTTTGATAACTTATTCACGAATGAAAAACAGATAGTTATCTATGTGCTTAGTTCGTGAATGAAGAATGGAATTAGCTTAAAGAGAGACTACACTCAAGTTATCACACCAGATTACTAACTTTCTGGAGGTATGAACTCTATCGATGAGTTGTTCGAGCCACATAATTTCGGCTGTTGCGCTGGCCACAGTATGATATTCAGCTTTAGTACTCGAAGAAGAAACAGTTGATTGCTTTTTGGAATACCAGGAGATTGGATTATCTTCTAAATAGATGCAGTGACCTATTGTGGATCTTCGATCGTCAGAGTCCGATGCCCAGTCTGCATTTGCATATCCTTGAATGTTTAATGCTTTACATGCTTTTAAACATATTACTTAATTTATAGTACCTTTTAGATATCTCAGAATTTGTTTCACTGCTTTCCAGTGATGATCTAAAGGTTTTTCCATATATTGAAAAACTTTATTTACACTATATGATATGTCTGGTCTGGTAATTATAATATATCGTAAAGCACCAACTGTGAGGACCGGCAAATCCGTAAATTAATTCCCACACTTTAAAAATAAATCAACGTTTATTTTTAAACAAATTCCCCTTTCTTTTATAAATTCCATAGTGAATTTATATTTCAAAATATCTATGAATATACGATGTCAATTATTCATTTTCAATTTATCTTCAAAAAGATAAATTCTCAAAACGTTTCATTTCACTTTGTAAAAAATCATTTCCATACTTATTTAATATGTAATTCACAAATCTTTTTATTTTCTACACTTGGAAAATATTCAATATACTTAAATCGAAATTAGGTATATATTTCATTCTTTAAGGAAATCATTCTCTTAAATATATTTATTATGGCCAAAACGAATGTTGCGTAAAACATCGTTACGACAACCCAAAATCACTAGTATAGGGATTCGAAATTAAAATAGATATATAAATCCCAATACTATACAAAACATTTTCTTACGGAAATCATTTACTATAACAACAGTGTTATAGTCCACCATTTCCTTCTATTTCTCGAAAACGTCTATTTCAACAATGAATGTTGAAATCTATGGTTTCGAATCTTAACACATTTTAAAAACATCGTTAGATCGTTTTAATTCTATTTAAAACATCACATCCAAAACATTTTCTTTAACATATTATTCACTATCAAAAAACATGAATATACTTCGTTAACGAATTTCATCATTTCTATACATTTTATTTTAAAGATTATTCACTGTCTAAAACGTGAATATAACTCCATTAATAAGTATAACAATTTTCTTATCAAAATAAGTCGTTTGCAGATTTATAAAACAATGTTTATAAATTCCATTTCTATTTATTTTATAACAACTTCCTTTTATAAATCTCCTTTATTAACCTATTTCAATTTATAACTCAATTATAAACCAAAAGTTCATATTATAAGTTAAATACTTATAATTTATTTGTTTACAAAATCGTTCTTTTAAACTTCCCAAATTATAAATCTTGTAACTTATAAGATTCATTTATTTACCCAAAACTATTCTTTTAATAACTTTACAAATTTTATAAACCTACTGCTTATAAAATTCCATTTATAACTTCACCGTTTTTAATTCTATAAATTTCATTCATTTATGAAATTCATTTACACTTCATTCTAACACTTATAAAAACTTGTTTTATAATTCAAATATTTTAATTTATAAATATCAATTTATAAATCTTTTATCTAAATCAATTTATATTATTATTTAAAAACGTCTTTAAACTCCTTTATAATTTCACCATTTTCTTTGATTCATAAAATAATCAAATTTTATAAATCCTGTATTTAAACTTTTTATAGTAAATTCAAAAATCCCAATTTAAACTATTTTATTAACTCATTAACCCCATATTTTCAAAAAATCAACTTTTAACTATATTTCTCAAAAATCATAATTTCTATAACGTTAAAATTATAAAGTTTATTTATTTAAAATGAATCAATTCCAAAAATATTTTAATAAACCCATACTTTCAAAAATGACTTTAAAAATCCTTTTAAAATTCCAAAATTGGCCCAATGATGCTACACACCAAATAGTCAATCACGACAACAACGACATCATATATCTGTATATGATAATCAACGAATATCAAAATATCCATAATCAAATAAATACTATTGAGGAATCCAGTTGGATCCCTCCAACCTGTTTCCCTACTTCCAAAGATGTTAGCACAATACCAATTCCGTTCCAGTACGGAATTATCGCAGTATATGGGATTTTAAAATATTATCCGCTTAATAGGCGGCGCAATAGGGTCTCATCCGCTATATAATGCGGGAAATCAACTCCAAGTACATAAATAATACCAATTTCACTGTACTATGAAATATTCACGGTATATTTATACTATAATGCAAAACCCCGGTCAAAATGGTCAAAGTGAAGCCTTTTGTGTGCTGTCTAAATAGTCCTCCGCAACAATGCGAACAAAATGAAAATACAAAGCGTAATTCTGTCATCTTCGTTTCACGTTTTCTCTTGCCCACGTCACTCAGCGTTCCCATAATTTTCCCATTTCTCCACTCTTCCATCGGTCCACAACTCCTTCAACAATTCTCAAAAAAAAAGATTACCCTAGCTGCTGCCTCCTTCAAATCAATATCAAATGTCTCCGGTCTTCTTACTTCCAAAATTCCTCCTTTGAGGACCAATCTCCTGCAAACAAACCGCTTTTGAAGTTACATAGATGATGTTGGAACAGTAAATGTTGAGTAAGGATGATATCGTCAGTTCGCTATGGCACACCGACATAACTTCTCCCCTTTCGTCCACGAAACTCTCTCTTACCTTTCTTCGTTGCCAATTCTCACAACGAACTTCAACGTTTTTACTCCTGATGCTTCCAATTCCTATTCTTTGTTTCAAGATTTTTCCTTATTTTCCCCTGATTATCGACATCGACAGAGATCTATGCCTTGGTTGACGGTACTCCAGTAAGGTATCATCTTTACCTAACTGTTGAGTGCAAAAGGGATCCATGCTTTGGTTGGAGCTCCAATTAGGTATTTATTTTGTTATCCTCATTAACTATATTTGATTGAATAGTTTATCCCTTGACTTATTATCGTAGTCAATTGATATGTCAACGTTATGAAAAGTTGCAGATTGAAGAACGATGTTATTTTTAATCTTAATCAAATCGTGGTTAAAATTTGTTTCCAGTCGTTGAATTTTACTATACCAAAAATTAATTTATAATATACGGCTAAAAAGTACCTAAATTTATGCTCTTCTTTTCAAGACTCTAGGCTTCAAATGTTATATTTCAGTAACCTGTAACATAATAATAAATTTGCATATTAATTTCTTTGAATTTGATACCATCTGATCGATTATACTCATGTATGTTTTATGCTTGATAATTATAAAATTAATGATATAAATATCAATCAAATGGTGGTTAAAAAGTGTTTTATGACTGTTTCGAAACAATTATGTCAATTGGGTAAAATCATGCACTTGCAGCCATCTTTCTCAAACAACTAATGTGCTGTTGACATAAAAGATCTCTGTGACAATAGCTAATACATCATGAATTTGAGACTATAAAACCACAAAGTTGACATTTTTGTTTACAAAATTTTACATGGAGCATACAGACTTCAAATTGATGGCAATCTAAAAACATGAAATCAAATGCAAAGGAATAGGATAGAGCCAATATAATGTTACCTGGTTTTCAAAACTAAAGAGTAGAAGAATGTCTTTTCTTTTTATCATACTTCTTAACTAAATGCATACTGCACAGAAAAATTCATTACAGATTGGTGACGCCATTTCTTAATCAGAATATTAAAATTTTGCTCATTATAATACATAATGCAAACACATGACAACACAATCAAGAAGAAATATGTGCTTCTAATGTACATGTTCTATGCCTAAAATTAAATTAGCTACAAAGGATTTGTTTATCACCCTATATTTATTTTCAGCTTGTAGTATAATCCAAAAGCTATATAAACTTAATACTATCTTTCAGCAAATCAATTCAGACTTAAAATAGATACCAGCTTAAGAAAATTCGGATGATGTCAGTTAATCAGTCAAGATTTTTAAGCTCAAATCCAAATACTCTATATGTTTGATGCCAATTCATCATCTTTGATTTAAAACCAATTGTTTTGAGGAAATTAATACGATTTAACATACGATAACCACAACCATAACTTCAAACAACAAATATCAATAAATCAACCTATATGATTATAACAACAAAAACAAAATCATTTCGACAACCTAAATGTTAGCAAGATCTATTTTTCAGTAAACTACCTATAAAGAAAAAACAAACCTTGAAATTTCCCCAATAGGACGCTTAAGAGTTTTCAAACTCCTCTTTATTTCATAGCAAAAATAAAAGGGCATTCCAAACCAAATTAATTAGTATCGATAACATAAAGTGTTTACCGAAATTAGTTGCCGTAATATTATTTGATTCATGGAATAATTTTTGATTTCTTCATAATAAATGAGTAAATATGAGTGAGTTTCTAAGTCCGTTAAACTAACTGAAATTGTTAGCTGTAGTTAAAGGCGTATTTTAGTCAATCCCAATCCTATGATTGCTTATGTTTAAATAGTTGTTTTCAGTGCATTAACATCAACTATAACAAATGTTCATATTTGTTCTTCCAAACCAAGCGACGCTAAAATTTTAGTTTCACATAGGATTCGTAGAAGGTCCGATTAAATTCATACTGCATTGGACATTTTCAAACGTTCTTATATAAAGATGACTTTTTGATGCTCATATTTATGTTTACTGGATATTCTGTTATTTGCCTATTTAGATAACAAATTCTTACCCTTAAATTATTTTATTACTAAAATCTAGCTGTTTGTTTTGTATAAAAGTATATGATTTTTTTTCCAGTAATATATGATTATTACTAAATTATTTTCTTTCCAGTAATAGTGCACAGAGAATGATGTTTATCCATTTCGAAAAAACATAGTTTTTGTCAAAATTTGTTACTTCTATTGATTAGCTTTGCAAGTTGATGTGCTATCATTATATTCAATCTATGTTTTGACTCACACATGTTATAAGTTGAATCATTGATATTATAATAGGTAACGACCATTAGAATAAGTTGAATAACTGCTGTTGAAATCAAATCAAAAAATTAAATCCCAAAACCAAGCTCAAAACTATAACCATCAATTAAAGTAATCTATCACTTCTATTATATTTACTTAGGTCTATGGAAGATGCAGATTGTTGAGGAATAGGCAGAGTGTGGGAAATAGGTGATGGCTGTGGATCTAGGGTTACGAATGCTATGAATCGACTTTCGAGTTTATGGTATTTCTCCAATTTAGCTTTTAAATTTTTTATTTGCAATTTTGTCTGCTGATTTTGGATCTGTACAATATCTCACATATCATCTTTTATGCCCAATTCAGGAATTAGGCTTCCCCATCGAGGTTGGAATGCTTTCTAGATATTTTAGACGTCTTCAATTGCAGATGGATTATGGAATCCGATTTTATTTCATGCCAGGTACCCGAGAACTTGATTAAGATCTTAATTTCACTAATTGCTTCTAATTAATTTTATTCTACAACAATTAACATTTGTTGATAAGAACTTTGATTTTGAAGTTTATTATTGGTATGTTTAATGGTTGCGGAAGATTAGGTCTACTAACTGCAAACTAAATACCGAAACCTTCATCTAATTTGTTCAACTATGCAAGATCCAATGTCTGAAAAAAAAATTAA
The DNA here is from genome assembly GCA_030765085.1 of Allium cepa. Classification (NCBI taxonomy): domain Eukaryota; kingdom Viridiplantae; phylum Streptophyta; class Magnoliopsida; order Asparagales; family Amaryllidaceae; genus Allium; species Allium cepa. Next base: position 768,978,778 of record CM060939.1, on the reverse strand, counting down.
TCTGTGGTCCTTTTTTGCAAACATAGACAGTGAATCAACTTTCTTTTTTGAGTTGAAGTATATAAAGAAACAAGTCATGCATGTTTGTTTTCTCTGATCTATACGTTTTAGATATTGTTAACAAAATATACAAACAAAAGGCGATAAATTGAAATATCTACCATTTCATGTATTTATAATCCTTTCTTCTTTTCCATTTTTCTGTCAAGTTGTTAAAGCAGATACTGGATAAGTGAAAACATTTTTTGACTGCCAAAAATGTCATTTTTCAAATTATTTCATTATATATCAAATAACGACATGTTGATCTTTATGAACCATTCGTTTTGTTAACTCATTCATCTAATTAATTGCTTGAATAGTACTTTCATTCTACCATTTTTCATTCCACTAACCCTGCCATCGACTGTGGAATATTATTTTTCCTAAATTTTCTTTTCAGTCCTACACTGTTCCTCTTCTAACTTGGTTGTACGCCAAGTAAGATGTCCTTGTTTTTGCCTACTGTTTGTTCGTTTCAACTGAAATTTTCACGGACAACCCTAACAATAAGTATATGCCAAATTTAACTGAATCGATGTGTTATTCTGATTTCTCAAATTCGTTAGTCCCCAATGAACACTATTTGATCATAAAAATTGATGATTAATATATTAGTTCGCTTGCAAAAGTTTTCTACATGGGTTTATGCTAATAATTGAGGTATAAAATAAGCTCTTGATTTTATTTTAGGCCTTCAACCAAATAGTTAAATACCAAACAACTTCCTTTTTTTTTTCATATCATTAGATAATAGGATTTGTTATAAGTTGGTTAACCCATCTATTTTTACTGATTTGATTTTGTACATTATTGAACTTTAGTATATATGTGATCATTTATTTACCTCGTTTATTATTGTTCTTAATTTAATATTTTTATTCTCATTTGCATTATCAGACACATGATGCTTAGAATTGATTAAAATTGTTACATTTTAGAGTGATTAGAAATCCCAATTTCCAAATAAAAAAGATTTGATTTGTAAAGATTTTCAATTTTTTCTCTCACCAAAATCAGAAGTTTTACTCAAACTACCTTCAGATGAATAACATAATTTATAATTTAGGATCAGTTTGACCCATTTTAATTCCATTTTGAAAGAGCCTTCTCTTCTATGGCATTGGTTCTATGCCATAGTGAATGTATTGGTGGTTTCTCTGTTTAAGTTTCACTAATGTTGGTAACAAAATAGAGAACTTAAATTTTGGATGCAATACACCAATTATAATTTCTTAACAATTATGGTTTCATTATTAAATTCAAGTTAGCTGTACAACCATTTTCATGTGTGCTAATTGTACATAAACTATCTACATGCCCTATAATCAGAACATATTTCATAATAATGCTATTGTAGCTTAAGCATATTATATGCTTTAATAAGTGTATGTTTATGTGCATAAGATGTTTTCATAATTGTGTAGTCATAAATATAGCATGGTATTATGTATATAACGTTATTTTTATTCTACACTTAAGCAACCAAGCTCTTCACCACCAAAAAACTACAGGAGACTGACACTCCCAAGTAAAGACAATGAATATCTTAATATCACTCTGATGGAACTGCTTCACGAAGTAGAAATATGGTAATAATATGTTCTTTATAGTAATTAACCCATACTAGCCACTTTCGACTGATGTTTGAAACTGAATCTGCAACTTTATGAATGCAGTTTCAACACATTCCTTCACTTTCTATTCTCAATGACAGGGATGCAAAGGAGTCTACCAATATCTTCCACTATGCGTCGAATGTATCACAAAAAAGGCAATTGCATAGGAACAAAAACAAATTAATAGTCAGAGGAAAAGCAAGCAAATGATGATGAAGATAAGAATAACGTGAGGTATCCCTTGATGAGTATAAGATGCATGAAACTAAGACGGAGATTAAAAAATAGTGTTCTACATCATATGCCCAAGGAGGGAAAGACATGTTTTGGGTTAATTATGAATATTTATCGAGTTTTGGAAAGTTTACTGAGTACCGATTAACTAAAAATATGTACAATGTTTACGTTTTTTCAAGTTTTTTGTCCCGCGTGATAGTCTTTACTGTTGTTTTCCGTCAGTGAGTTTGTATTATTTTGATACAGTATTTTTTGTATGCTCAATCAAAAAATGGATTTATGTTGTTTTGTGTATCTCCTGTGTGTAACTAATGATTTACGCTTTTATTAAGGTTCTAGAAATTGTATGGCAACGAAGATCAGGTTTGAAGGGATTATTTGAAATAAGCATGTTGTGTTTAACTTTAAAGTAATTTTAGTTCAAGAGTACAGTAATATGTACGATTATATCAAATTTCAAAGGCACTTGATGACAGGGACAGTATATGCATTTGTAATGCAATGTTTTCTTGAGTATTAATCAACAATGAATAATTTTGCAGTAAAGTAATTTTATTTCTTTTGTCTTGGAGTAGATTGATGTATCCATTTTTATGAGATGTCAAATATACTTTGATGACATGGATGATATGATGCGCTTAACATTAAACTAATTTTAAGTCGGTCATTTTGGTTTAGACTGATATACGCGTTTATATGAATTTTCAAAGGCACGTAACGATAAGGATAATCCATGCATTTGTAATGAAATATTTTCTTAAAGTACATAATCATCAATGAATTTTTTTGCAGTAAAGTAATTCGTCCATTTTTATGAAATGTCAAATATATACTTTGATGACATGGATAATTCTGATAATACGTACCACAGATAGAGATACTTTTATCAATGCACTATATTAAGTTTCATTCTCAGCCATGAATTTGCTAAATCTCCAAATAAAATCATTTGAGTTCATCTTTTCAAGAACTAACTGTACTGTAAATTATCATCCCTACATAGAGTGTGCGAGCATATTCGTTTATGTTAACATCTTATATATAGTTTGATTACAACAATTTGATTATTTCTGTAACATGGTTATACTAAATATATATAAAACGATTGATTTGTGCACGTACACACAGAAACAATGTAACATTACATACACGTTGAAGTCGTTTTGTAAAATCCAAAAATCATTCAAACAACGTTGTTTGATACCAATTCCTCGTTTTACACACTCCCCATTTTACCCCACATTCTACCCAATATCAAACCTGTGCCACAAGGGCACTTCTGTCTTTTTCCAACCTCCCACGTTCCTCCATCTTCTTTTCGGTTCCCCTTCCCTGCTTTCCACTTCCAATTTCACCTTACCCTACCTAAAATAGCGTGCTCCCTCCTCCACCTTCCTAACCGCAATTCCACGTTGCCCCATCTTCTTTTCGGTTCCCCTTCCTTGCTTTCCACTTCCAATTTCACCTAACCCTACCTGAAATGGCGTGCTCCCTCCTCCACCTCCCTAGCCGCTATTCCTCTGATGCCTCCCTTTCTTGCCTACATATATCAATCGTCTAACTTTCAACTCCTTTAACCTTCTCCTACAGATCAAAGAGTGTGATCAAGCTGTTGAGCGCTATCTTGCAGAACGTTCGCAGAACTGATTACTCCATCTATAACTACACCATTTAATCAATTCCATGTTATGCTGCATATTTTCTCCATATGTACTTTGGCAATAAAATAACAATTACAACTGTTGTATCATATACACTGCTGCTTCACATGCATAATTTGATTTCTATCTACACGTTGCTCTAACTGCACGACTCCTTATTCTGTTGTACCTTACACCAACAACTAATCTGCTACTACAACAGTAATTTTTTTTCCCTACAACACAACGACATGAAGTATGTATAAACAACACATTATCATACGCAACAAAAGCTCGCCTGATCTCCTCCTCCTACGACAACCACCTAACGTTTCGACTACTAATTTCAACCCCTCCGCATTCCTTCCTACCATATTACTACGCTTTTGCTGCTACAACGCAACTTCTCACTTCGCAAATATAAAATTCCCCTTCTTTATTACCGACCATGCCCTACTACCAACTTACTTTTGCATACACAGTTTTCGCGGTCACGTGCAGAGCACGTGCATGCATACTCGTGTTTTTAATAAATAACCTCCGCTTACTTACGGCGTATAATGTCTATTTTAACAATCAATAGATAACAATCATCATTCAAACATACATTCAAGAATTTTAAATCTAACTATTTAAAATTAAAATCGAAACCGATTCGATTGAGTGAGAAGTTCTCACCTTGATTTCAATCTCGTTTTCAGCTTTTATCTCGAATAAAATTAAACGAGCGTTTAATTTTACCCGAAATTTTCGCTAGCTCCAAACGACTCCAATCCAATTCCATAGCGTAGTGCTCGTCCATACGATTCCAAATTCGTAAATCAAATTTCTAAGCGTTTTGGCTTGCCCCGGACAAACGGTAAATCCAATTGACACAAAATTTGAACCCATACAATAATATCACATTACGGATCCGATGAAACTTGTTTCGTCGAAATCCGAGACTGTTTGAAAAATGACTATTTTAACTCGCCAAATTAATATTAAAACAATTTCGATGCGTTTGGAGCTGCCACGGTCAAACGAAAACTCCGATTGCTACGAAAATTGAAATCCGATAATAACAAACTCTTTCGGATCCAATGGAACTAGTTCCATCCAATTCTGAGACTGTTCGAAAATTGACTAATTTCACTAGTCGATTAAATATTAAAATATTCAATTTTCAGAAATAAACTCTAAATTCAATTTTAAAAGTTCTATAACATTGCTATAACTCCAATATTATTAAATAAAATTTTACAAATCAATTTTAATCATATTTAACCCAATTTTCAATTATTTCTGTATTTTCACATATTAAATTATCGATTTAATTATCCAATTAAATCCAATTATTCGAAATAAAATTTATTCCGCTTATAAATTTCACTTATTAATATTTAAAATTAATTAAATATTCAAATTTTAATTAATAGAAATTCTGGGTCGTTACAAACTTCCCCCCTTAAAAGAATTTCGTCCTCGAAATTACCAAGTAAGAAAAGTTACAGAATCTATTAACATTCCAAAATCCATAGTTAAACTTCTTACGATAACTTTTCTAAGTTTTCAAATCATACTTAGTTATCTTTCCAAAAACAACTGCTATCGTTTAACTTTCAACTCCAAATTAAATTTATAGTTTTCAAAATTTTCCAATTTTTCTCAAAAATATTCTAACGCCTTAAATTTTCGGAAAAATTTGCCATAGTCTCCTTTGCGTGACTCGATCCGGAAAAAAAATGACAGTATATATATCACAAATATACATTTCATTAAGTGATGAGGCATCCCGAAGGGAAAAAAGTGTAAAAGTACGATATTTAATCCGAGATATGTACCTTATATATTATTAGCGAGCATATACGGCTAATATAGCGCGAAAGCGAGCTCCAAATGCGAAGCAAACGCGATCCGCACCTACTAAACACTCAACAAACATATGAGAAACATGTATATTGACAATAGTATCGATATACAACATATAGCAACATAATAACTATATATGCCAACATAGCAAATGCAGTAAAAGCAATATATTCAACCATCAACCAACTATCATCCAACTAGCATTCAGCTAACATCCATAACCAATAAATATTCATTGATATTCTCATTAATATTCAATGAAATGGGTTTTCAATTTAATCACATTTGATTCATTAACAATGAATGTTTTTACTAACATTCATTTTCAATTAGTTTATATTCACTAATTCATATTCAAGTTGGTTCACTTCAAAATCAAATTCAATTCTATTTGAGATTCACTTAACTTCCAATTGGATTTCAATTACTTTAGCTTTCAATTTCATTAACTCAATTGCATATGGGTTTTTATACAATCAACTAATTATCATATAACAACCAATGTATATTAATTACAACCAAGTTCCTTTGCTTACATTTATTCATTTTGGTTTAACACCTTTGCTTTCAATTGGTTTAATTAAATTGATTTTCATTCAATTATTCAACTTCCAATAACATTAGATTTTAATGAATTAACACTTACATTCATTATTTATTATCAATTTTATTTACATTTAATTTATTAACATTCAATCCATTAATTCAATTCAATTTCAAAAGTTGAATTTCATTACATAACTCAAGTTTATATCCATCACTTCACTTTATTAATTTACTTCGATACCAAAATCAACTTCATTTAACATCTCTTAAGTTATATTCCATTTAATGTATTTTACTTAACTTAAATTCCCACTTATAAATCCAATTAAGATTCCAATTCTAAAGTAAATTTTATTTAACCTTTACCAAAGTCAAATTTCATCACTTATTCAAACTCATTTTTATTTACAACTCATATTCATGAATATATTCATATAGTTTCACTTCTTATATACATAAGTTTATTTCACAATTGTAAATCACTTTAATTATAATTCAATTCTTATAATTCATTTTACTTATACAATTATTCTTTTATTTAGATTATTCAAACAACTTTTTAAATTTAATTATATATATATTCTTACATTTTCAACAACCAAACAATCTACTTATATACACTTTAATAATTCCGAAAAATTATTCCTTTATATATAAAATATACTCAAGGTAAAATTATTTCATTTACCCCATTTAAAACAATATCGCGTCGAATTGTTATGTACAAGTGTTTAGAGATCCCTATCAACAACGTTAATTACTCGTATTAACCAGAATCCGTATACCACTCAACAAAGCAATCATCATATGATAAAACAATTTTATATTCACTAACAAATACACACTCATAACTATTATTACACTCAACTCATTCTAGAGTACTACTGACTCTATCTCTAATGAGTAATACCCAACAGAGCCATGGTTGTCGCTTAACCATATGCTCTGATACCAGATGTGAGGATCCGCAAATCCGTAAATTAATTCCCACACTTCAAAAATAAATCAACGTTTATTTTTAAACAAATTCCCCTTTCTTTTATAAATTCCATAGTGAATTTATATTTCAAAATATCTATGAATATACGATGTCAATTATTCATTTTCAATTTATCTTCAAAAAGATAAATTCTCAAAACGTTTCATTTCACTTTGAAAAAAAAACATTTCCATACTTATTTATAAGTAATTCACAAATCTTTTTATTTTCTACACTTGGAAAATATTCAATATACTTAAATCGAAATTAAGTATATATTTCATTCTTTAAGGAAATCATTTTCTTAAATATATTTATTTGGGCCAAAACGAATGTTGCGTAAAACATCGTTACGACAACCCAAAATCACTAGTATAGGGATTCGAAATTAAAATAGATATATAAATCCCAATACTATACAAAACATTTCCTTTCGGAAATCATTTACCGTAACAACAGTGTTATAGTCCACCATTTCCTTCTATTTCTCGAAAATGTCTATTTCAACAATGAATGTTGAAATCTATGGTTTCGAATCTTAACACATTTTAAAATCATCGTTAGATCGTTTTAATTCTATTTAAAACATCACATCTAAAGCATTTTCTTTAACATATTATTCGCTATCCAAAAACGTGAATATACTTCGTTAACCAATTTCATCATTTCTATACATTTTATTTTAAAGGATTATTCACTGTCTAAAACGTGAATATAACTCCATTAATAAGTATAACAATTTGCTTATCAAAATAAGTCTGCGGATTTATAAAACAATGTTTATAAATTCCATTTCTATTTACTTTATAACAACTTCCTTTTATAAATCTCCTTTATTAACCTATTTCAATTTATAACTCAATTATAAATCAAAAGTTCATATTATAAGTTAAATACTTATAATTTATTTGTTTACAAAATCGTTCTTTTAAACTTCCTAAATTATAAATCTTATGACTTGCAAGATTCATTTATTTACCCAAAACTATTCTTTTAATAACTTTACAAATTTTATAAGCCTACTGCTTATAAAATTCCATTTATAACTTCACCGTTTATAATTCTATAAATTTCATTCATTTATGAAATTCATTTACACTTCATTCTAACACTTATAAAAACTTGTTTTATAATTCAAATATTTTAATTTATAAATATCAATTTATAAATCTTTTATATAAATCAATTTATATTATTATTTAAAAACGTCTTTAAACTCCTTTATAATTTCACCATTTTCTTTGATTTATAAAATAATCAAATTTTATAAATCCTATATTTAAACTTTTTATAATAAATTCAAAAATCCCAATTTAAACTATTTAAAAAAATCATTAACCCCATATTTTCAAAAAATCAACTTTTAACTATATTTCTCAAAATTCATAATTTCTATAACATTAAAATTATAACGTTTATTTATTTAAAATGAATCAATTCCAAAAATATTTTAATTAACGTATACTTTCAAAAATCACTTTAAAAATCCTTTTAAAATTCCAAAATTGGCCCAATGATGCTACATACCAAATAGTCAATCACGACAACAACGACATCATATATCTGTATATGATAATCAACGAATATCAAAATATCCATAATCAAATAAATACTGTTGAGGAATCCAGTTGGATCCCTCCAACCTGTTTCCCTACATCCAAAGATGTTAGCACAATACCAATTCTGTTCCAGTACGAAATTATCGCGGTAAATGGGATTTTAAAATATTATCCGCTTAATATGCGACGCAATAGGGTCTCATCCGCTATATAATGCGGGAAATCAACTCCAAGTACATAAATAATACCAATTTCAGTGTACTGTGAAATATTTGTGGTATATGTTTTTAATAAATAACCTCCGCTTACTAACGGCGTATAATGTCTATTTTAACAATCAATAAATAACAATCATCATTCAAACATACATTCAAGAATTTTAAATCTAACTATTTAAAACTAAAATCGAAACCGATTCGATTGAGTGAGAAGTTCTCACCTTGATTTCGATCTCGTTTTCAGCTTTTATCTCGAATAAAATTAAACGAGCGTTTAATTTTACCCGAAATATTCGCTAGCTCTAAACGACTCCAATCCAATTCCATAGCGTAGTGTTCATCCATACGATTCCAACGCAACTGGTTTCGTCAATTTTCGATCTCGTATGAAAGAGTTATCGCATTACAAAGATTGCACGATTTAAATTATAATTATACTTACAATTAAAATTTAATTTCAAACCTTACACTATCATCACCATCCATCCTAGCGTGCAAAATCACGGCCGCACACTATCTTCATCTTCCTTCCAGTAAACATCGTGCGTCCAAACCCATTCAAGCCGACCTAGGGTTTAATGTCGCGACCACCACAACGATCTAGAACTCGATCAGCTACTGCCATATTGAAGTCCATCACCTCCTCTACCTTCGGCATGAGCACGGCCAAACTCGATCAACCCTATCTCCCTCAAACTGCGTGCGAACGGCCGGCACCTCGAGCCTATTTTTGAACGATCGCGACGACGATAGGCGATCATAGCCGTTGGATAACTTCGTCTCGACAAGATCTACGTTTTCCTAGTTGAACGTTTCTTGAATCAATGCTTGGATTTGAAGAAATTTGAGGGGGAAGAAGATTGAGTTTCGGCCATAGGTTTATGAGGCCGGCTGCTGAAGGTTTGACCTAGGGTTTTAGAATTTTTTTGCAAAATGAAATATTTGGGGGCTTTTATAGAAAAAAATGCGCGACACTATTCATCCCAGAATTTCCGAACTCCAAACGAAGCATGCCGGTTGGCGCTCCTAAGGTTTACCCCGTGTTTTGAACACAATGGAATGTGTTTCGGGAGCTAATTCGATCATCTGTGCGAGTTATTGCAATAAACGTTCAATCTAAAATTAAATCGGTAAATCAAATTTCTAGGCGTTTTGGCTTGCCCCGGACAAACGGTAAATCCGATTGACACGAAATTTGAAACCATACAACAATATCTCATACGGATCCGATGAAACTGGTTTCGTCGAAATCCAAGACTATTTGAAAAATGACTATTTTAACTCGCCAAACTAATATGAAAACAATTTCGATGCGTTTCGAGCTGCCACGGTCAAACGAAAACTCCGATTGCTACGAAAATTGAAACCCGATAATAACAAACTATTATGGATCCAATGGAAATAGTTTCGTCCAATTCTGAGACTGTTCGAAAATTGACTAATTTCACTAGTCGATTAAATTTTAAAATATTCAATTTTCACAAATAAATTATAAATTCAATTTTAAAAGTTCTATAACATTGCTATAACTCCAATATGATTAAATAAAATTTTACAAATCAATTTTAATCATATTTAACCCAATTTTCAATTATTTATGTATTTTCACATATTAAATTATCGATTTAATTATCCAATTAAATCCAATTATTCAAAATAAAATTTATTTGACTTATAAATTTCACTTATTAATATTTAAAATTAATTAAATATTCAAATTTTAATTAATAGAAATTCTGGGTCGTTACACCAACTATACTCCTGTATTATTTTACATTTTCAATAGGCTCACCTCTATGCTTAGACAAATGTATATTATTTACCATTAGTGTTGTCATAGATTTAGCTTCACTTATTTTTTCCATGTCAAGAATTTCTAAAATATACTTGCTTTGACATAAAATCAGTTCATTACCTGACTTTCTGAATACTTCAATTCCTACGAAGTAGTTTAGATTTCCTAGATTCTTGATTGAGGATGCCTTGTTTAAATGGTAAATGACATTCCTTATTTCATCATTACTATTCCCTGTGATTATACAATCATCCACATATACTAATATATAAGTTATAACATTATTATTTATTTTTATGTAAAGAGAATTATCAAACCTGGTTGGTTTATAACCTAAACTGACTAGAGTGATTTTTAATTTTTTATACCAGACCCTTGGTGCCTGCTTGAGTCTAGAGATTTCTTTATGTATACTGCGTACCATTTCCTTATTTTCGTTTCTAATGTATCCTGCTAGTGCTGCATATATACTTCCTCTCGAAGTTCACCATTTGGAAATGCATTATTGACATCTAGTTGTCAAATGTTCCATTTGTTATGTTTTGCAACTATAAGAATCACTCTGATTGTTGTTAGTTTGACTACTGAAGAAAACGTTTCACTAAAATCAAATCCACATTGTTGTGGATATCATTTTGCTACAACTCTTGCCTTATACTCTGCTATTTTGCCATATGGAATTCTTTTAAGTTTGTATGTTCATTTATACCCACTGATATTTTTATATTTTGGTGCTGTCTCAATGCTCCAAGTTTTGTTTCTTATTAGAGCATTGTATTCTTCATCCGTGGATGATTTCCAATTATTATCCCTGATAGCTTCTTCATAGTTAACTGGTTCATCATGTTTAATTATTGCAGTATATACTTTAGGCTTCAAGACTCCATGCTTGGATCTTGTAATCATATTATGATCTTCTCTTGCAGGTGGTTGGATTTGATTACGACTTGATTGATTGAATTGATGTGGACTTGAAGAATGTTCCTTATCACGATTTGATGTTTCATTTCCTTAGCTATCTAGCCCATGATAGGATGAACTTTCATATGTATCCTAAACTAATTGTTCATTAGACATAGCATATTCACTTGATTTTCAATTTGAACCTTTTTTACTTGCTCACTTGAGTAAATTGGTATTCGATGAATATATGCTTTGGCATTGTAGACATTCTGAGTGGTCTTTATTTCAGTCCTTGCAAAAGGAAAAACATGCTCGTTGAAAGCAACATGCCTTGAAGCAATTATCTTCCCATCACTAGACACTTGTATCATTTTTGGTTAGATGCATAACCAATAAATGTGCATGGTAAGGAACTAAAACTAAACTTGTGAGTGTTATATGGTCAAGTATGGAAAATGCAGGCAACCAAATGCCTTGAGCATAGTATAGTCTGGTAATAGATTGAATAACTTTTGAATTGAAGCTTTGTTTGCAGTACTGTAGTTGGTAATCTGTTAATAAGATGATAGAGTTAGAGGTATGCCCTAGGGGCAATTATGTAATTTGTTAATATATCTAACTAGTTGACCAATCTTGTTCGAAATAAAGATAGTTTCCTTCTGTTGTATACTTGATATAATGTGGTTATATTAATTAATCAATTTAATTAAAAGTATATATAATAGAAAATCCACAAATGGGTATGTTTAGTGATAGTAGTTACAAAATGTTGTAATCGTAAGTAATTTATCATAATGAAACAAATATACCATTTTTAATGTTCCTAGTCAAGATACATCAAGACCGGATATCGATGTATATGTTGAGACTAGAGTACCTAAACGCTTCAAATATTTGGCAGTGTATTGCTTATGACTGTTGGGGGCACCAAGGTTGTTATGCACTGATTGTTATTGGATAACTATGGAATGAGATATTATATAGTTTTCTGTTGGTTAATATAACTAAGGTCAAGCAGAGAATATCGATGTGACTAATTTACACACTTCGCTCAACTTGAGAATGTTGTTGATCTTCAATATGGAAGCTCCGCTTTGATTATAGTTAAATCATAGCATGGCATCCATCGAACGACTATATTTGGGTCGAATGGAAGCATTGGAAGTGAACACTATTCAAAAGAGGATTCGTCTTCTACATTATATGAGGTTAGTATCACGGTCAACTGAAGTCGACTCAAAGTCAAAGTCTCTGGCTAGAGCATTCGAATAATAATAATTGTTATATTGAACCAAAGACTTTGTGTTTGGATTATAAAGTTGAATGTGGATGATATTGGAATTTTGACCATTACCAAATTCCATAAATTCAAAGTGATATAATTTTGGTGAAGAGAATTGGTGTAAATAATTGTCACCATTAGGTACTGCTTATAATAAGTAGAAATGATACCAAGATGCGTAAGTGATGAATTCAGCCAAAATGTCACACCACTGGCTAAGTGACGTGTGAACGTTAATATTGACTTGTTTAATATTAATCATTGACTGAATTGCCACCTTTGAGTTGCACAACCATAATGATGAATTCTCCGAAAAATAACATGATTTAATTAATTTATAGAAAGTTGTGAATTAATTAAATTAATTATTATTTGAGAAATAATAAATAGAATTTGTTTTATTTGATGTTTGGGAGTTATTTGTAATTATTTGAATGCATTTATAAAAGTTTACTTGCACACATTGATATATGATATCATTGTAATTAAATAAAATATAATTACATGTGTTAATTTATGGAATCTTATGTTATTTAATGGCACGTAATTTTCAGCTAAACCATGTAAAGAAATAGGAGTGAAAAGAGAAAGTTAATCAAGAGAATTTAATTAGAGAAGTTTTAACTAGAATGGGAAATATTTCCTTCTTTCAAATAAAACATATTCTCTAATTCATTCTGTACGTACAATTGAGTTTCTCATTTTTCATTCTTATTTTTGTAAATTTTTCGATTCTCCCCTTCTCTAATGGATGAAAATATGTGTGACGACCTGCAAATCCGTACCCTTTGAATCAACAATAAACCACACATGTCCAACCCAAAAACACAGACTGACGGAAAGTCGGGAGAATGAAAAAAGGGAGAAGAAGAGAAGAGATGAAAGAGAAGATAGAACAAAACAAAACAATACATAATCTCACATAGTAGCGGAAAACATATAATATCATATCAATGATCTTTATAAAAAAACTGTACATATACATACATCCATCAGAATTCAACAATCAATCAATAATCATCAGCCTGGACAGTTTTGATAACATGTCTTTACAATTGCCGATAATATACAATAATAACAATAATAAGCAGTGGATAATCAAAACATATACGTGTATACGAAAATGAAGATCTCCAGCTCTTCTGCTAAAGCATCAAGAGCACCAATCTGAACCTGTAAATATATTCGGTCTGACTCGAGCATTGAAAGGAAAGAAAACCTAGATCAGTCTGGTAAACCAGCGTGAGAAACACACTCAACTGAATTTACTAAATTTCCAAACTTTTCCTTTGTCAAAAAAAAAGTATCTTGTAAGACACGTCCACACATAAACACGGACATGTTTTTACCTTGATAACTGAAACATTTCATATCAAATCCTCTTATATTATACTAGTGTCTAGTATATACAAATAATATTAACCATAGTCGAAATGGTTATCCGTATAACATTTCGAGGCTATTCATTATGACTTTACAAACAAAACTGCAAGCTCATATTAGGGTTTGGATTTCCATACAAATGGCCAGGTGAAGGGACTACCTTCTGATAGTACATCTCTAGAGGAATGTACCGAAGACCATCACAAAGGATCCTCTACCAACACAAGACCGCCCCACCTCTATAACTAGATGGTACCGAATATGTCATCCTACGGTCGTCACCGACCTTTTTTAGGGCCCTCAAAGCATACGAAACACAGTAATCAGATACACGACTTCATAGCGTGTAAAGATATATCTAGAAGAGGATGCCTACTTGGGAGCGATCCACTTATCCTTGCCGCATCTAACCCTGATTTGGTCATTTCCGATTGATGAGGCCTGAGGTAACGATTACCTTTCACAAATCACATATCACATCACTTTGAATGCCATATGGCCATTTTCGGTGATTGCTAATTGCCTTCCGCAAAAATACAACCCTTAAGCTCATACGTCTCAAGGAGAGTGTTAAGCTAAGTGAAGTTGCCTTCTCCGCCACCATTGATATACGTTTGTAAAAACCAATGTACGTAATCTATAGAAATACAATGTCAGACAAACATCCATACAAGTTGTCCAGGAACAGGACAAACCGAAGGTACTTTCCTACCACATCCTATCGAGAAATCCCTAAAATTAGTAGCGAATAGTCCTTGCACTAGATATTTTATAATGAAGAGACCGCTGCTACTATATGTATATTAGGATTTTATCCCCAAAAGATCAACAAGTAGTCTTCTACTATGAAAATCCTAAAAATCAATATCGTCACAATCTTCACAATCGAAAGAATATATGTTGGTCCGAAGTGGTTTTCAGATAAATCTAATCCCGGTCTTTTCGCACCAACAACGCAAAAGCGTTTCTCAACCTCACACAGAAACTAAGTCTCATAGACTTATCACGTCTTCCACTTTGAACTTGCTATCCTTCGGCCAAGAAGGAAGCTCAATAGATTGGAGTAATACTCCGCACTGCATGAATCAACATGCTCAACACAAACGATAATCAAGCCTACTCATAAAGCTACGTACTAAGTGTACGACTAAATATTTTCCATTATCAAGTCGAGGAACTAAAAATAGCCAAATTTGATAGTCGGTTATTTAACTATCAAAGCAAACAAATAAATATTTAGCACCATATACAATCACAAGGCCCTTTTAATAAATCTATTATTAATTAAATCATTTGCCAAATATTCACTTCAAATTATCTTTAAAAAAGATATATTTTCAAAAACCATTTCCACTTTATATCGGAAAACATTTCCATCTACTTATTTTATAATAAGTAATTCACAAATTAATTTATTTTTGACACTTAGGAAATATTAGATATGTTTAAATCACGATTAAGTATATATTTTATTCTTAGAGGAAAAGATTATTTTAAACACATTTATTCGGGTCAAAATGAATGTTGCATAAAACATCGTTATGATAACCCAAAATCATTAGTATAGGGATTCGACAATTAGATAGATATATAAATCCCATATACTATCCAAAAACATTTTCTTTCAAAAATCATTTATTATAACAACAGTATTATAGTCCATCATTTCCTTATTTCTCGAAACATCTATTTCAACAATGAATGTTGAAATCTATGATTTCGATACTTAACACATTTTAAAACATCTTCAAATCATTTAACTCCATTTAAAAATATAACTTCCCAAAACATTCATTTAATTTAAAATATTATTCACTGTCCAAAATCGTGAATATAGTTCATTTACCAAATCCAATATTTCTACACTTTTATTAAAGGATAATCCGTTGTCCAAAATCGTGGATTTAATTCTCTAATCAAATTCATTACTTCTACATATTTATCAAAGGATTATCCACTGTCCAAAATCGTGGATATATTATCTTTAATAAACTTCCATATTTTAACTTATCAAATTCAATTGATTTTGGATTTATAAAACAATGTTTTTAAATTCCATTTATATATTATAAAAACTTACATATATAAAATCAAATTCCATTTATTATTTTATAAGAAGTTTAACTTATAAAATCCCTTAATTAACCAATTCTATTTATATCTCATTTACATTCAAAAATCCAATTGATAAGTTAATTGCTTATGAATCATTTATTTACAAAATCCATTCATTTTATAACTTCACAATTCATAAATTATATTCACTAGTAAAATCCATTTAAAAATTTATTTTAAAAACTTATAAAACTCGTTAATAATTCCATTATTTTTATCTATAAAAATTCAATTTTATAAATCTTTTATACATACTATTTGATAATTCCAAAAATCCCAATTTAATAAATTTTACAAAATATTTGACCTCATATTTCAAAAATCACATTCTGATTACATTTCCTAAAAATCATAATTTTTATACCATAAAAATTATAACATTTATTTATTTAATATAAATTCATTTCCTTAACCATTCAAAAATTCAATAAAACGTACATTTTCAAAATCACTTTAAAAATACTTTTTAATTTGAAATCACTACTTTAACAATTTTAATTTTCTAAAAATAGGCCCAATGCTGCAACAGCACAAAATATATCAATTGTGGCAACCAAAACATCAAATATCACATGATAATAACATATATCACAATATCTATAAATAAAACCAATACTGGTGAGGAATCTAGTTGGATCTCTGCAACATGTCACCTGCAACAAATATACATATTAGAAATATATGCACAATGTCCACTTCGAGGCAGACGCGCATACAAGGGTCATCCAATCAAACACGGGAATGTATAGGGTCCCATCTGCTCCAAAACGCAGGAATATATCCAAATACCAATCAATATATATAATATATCATATATCATCCCAACAACCATCAATCATCATAAATAAATTTTATTTCCACTTATATAAAAATATCAATGAGTCAGAAAGAGAGAGTTGTACTCACATTGATTCCAATAGCAGTTGTAGTGTTTTATTCGAAATAAAATCAAACACACGTTTAATTTTATCTAAAATTTACACTAGCTCCAATCAACACTAAACCAGCTCTAAAATATAATGCTCACTAATACGGACTTAACGCAATTCGTTTCATAAAAAACGAACCTCGTATAAAGAAGTTATACATTTTCAAAGTTTACACGGTTTATTATACAACAATTTACGAATTATTTTTGTTTATATTTAACCTTTTATCGTGGCCGTTCAATTTCCAAAACCTAGATCTCATCCTTGATTTGTCTTCTTCTTCCCCTTCATCGGCAACATTGGGATGTCGAGACAGAGATGGAAATAATTGCTTCCAGTTGATGATATTGTAAGTGGGCGCTGGTTCTCAGAGAGAGGTTTTGAAGTGATTGGGGAAAGCATCGAGGATCTCATCCTTGTCTGTAATCTAGTTGTTGTTACGGTGATGCTTGTAATGTGGTTGGATCTTTATCTTTCGTTGGCAAATCCATGGAAGGAGGCTGTATTCAGATCCTCTTCCTTAAGCCATTGGGATCTAGATCTTTGCTTAGAAGCCAGCTCCTCTTGTCTTAGAATCCTTTCCAGCACAACTTCAAGCAACCTCAGCTCCACTTTGTTAGAGGGAGCTAAAGCGGATCTCTCTTCTAATATGTTAAATCTAAGGTCTTGTCTTGAAGACTCTCTTTCTTTTTTCTTAGGGAAACCCAGAGGCCAGTGGAATAAATATTTAGAGCTTTTAATAAGAGCCTAAGTTTTACTGGCCAGGACCTTAATAGTAGGACTGAAAATTCTAAAAGATTGCCAAAGTCACTCTACAATGTCGTCAAACCTAGGTTCAAGCGTCCATAAATTTCGAGTTTGAAGGGCGGGCGATGGAGGAGCTGCTTCTAGTGATAAGAAGCATGTGACAGTGATCTAAAATAAAAGAGAGGAGGCCAGATTCGGTGGAGAAATTATGCATGGCTTCTCAAGATAAGTTTAGAAAGAATATATCAAGTTTTGCAAGAGCTGGAGATGAATGCTTATTAGATCAAGCGAAAGCACGATTATTTATAGGAAAATCAATTAGGTCACATGAGGAGATAAAGCCATTGAAACATTTGATAATTCCAAAAATCCCAATTTAATAAATTTTACAAAAATATTTGACTTCATATTTCAAAAATCACATTCTGATTACATTTCCAAAAAATCATAATATTTACACCATAAAAATTATAACATTTGTTTATTTAAAATAAATTCATTTCCTTAACCATTCGAAAATTCAATAAAACGTATATTTTCAAAATCACTAGAAAATCCTTTTTAATTTGAAATCACTACTTTAACAATTTTAGTTTTCCAAAAATAGGCTCAATGCTGCAACAACACTAATACATCAATCATGGCAACCAAAACATCAAATATCACATGATAACAGCATATATCACAATATCTATAAATAGAACCAATACCGGTGAGGAATCTAGTTGGATACCTCCAACCTGTCACCTACAACAAATATACATATTAGAAATATATGTATAATGTCCGCTTCGAGGAAAACGCACGTACAATGGTTCATCCGCTAATACACAGGAAAGTATAGGGTGCCATCTACTCCAAAAGGCAGGAATATATCCAAATACCAATCAATATATATAATCTATCATATATCATCCCAACAACCATCAATCATCATAAATAAATTTTATTCCCACTTATATAAAAATATCAGCGAGTTAGAAATAGTGATTTGTACTCACATTGATTCCAATAGCAATTGCAGTGTTTTATTCCAAATAAAATCAAACGAGCGTTTTATTTTATCCAAAATTTACACTAGCTCCAATCAACTCTAAACCGCTCTAAGATGTAGTGCTCACCAATACGGATCCTACTCAATTCGTTTCATCAAAAACGGACCTCGTATAAAGAAGTTATACATTTTTAAAGTTTACACGATTTATTATACAATAATTTACGAATTATTTTTATTTTTATATAACCTTTTATCGTGGCCTTCAATTTCCAAAATCTAGGTCTCAGTTGTGATTTTTCTTCTTCTTCCTCTTCATCGACAATATTGGGATATCGAGACAGAGAAGGAAATAACTGCTTCCAGCTGATGATATTATAAGAAGTGATTAGGGAGAGCATTGAGGATCTCATCCTTGTCAGTAATCTAGTTGCTGTTACGGTGATGGTTGTAATGTAGTTGGATCTTTATCTTTCCTTGGCAAATCCATGGAAGTAGGTTGTATTCAGATCCTCTTCCTTAAGCCATTGGGATCTAGATCTTTGCTTAGAAGCCAGACCCTCTTATCTTAGAATCCATTCCAGCACAACTTCAGGCAACCTCAACTCCACTCTGTTAGAGGGAGCTAAAGCGGATCTCTCTTCCAATATTTTAAATCTAAGGTCTTGTCTTGAAGACTCTCTTTCTTTTTTCTTAGGGAAACCTAGTGGCCAGTGGAATAAATCTTTAGATCTTTTAATAAGAGTCTAAGTTTAGTGACCAGGATCTTAGTAGTAGGATTAAAAAATCTAAAAGATTGCCAAAGTCTTCTACAATGTCGTCAAACCTAGGTTCAAGCATTTAGAAATTTCGAATTTGAAGGGAGGGTGGTTGGGGAACTGTTTCCAGTGATAAGAAGCATGTGACAGTGATTTAAAATAAAAGAGAGAAGGCCAGATTCAGTGGAGAGAGGATGCATGGCTTCTCAAGATAAGTTTAGAAAGAATCTACCAATTTTTGCAAGAGTTGGAGATGAATGCTTATTGGATCAAGTGAAAGCATAATTATTTATAGGCAAATCAATTAGGTCACATGAGGAGATAAAGCCATTGAACCCATCCATATTCGAGTCTGAACCCAAATTATTCCTTTTTGAGTGGAAGCGTGTTATACTGAAGTCATCACCTAAGATCCAAGGGTATTAGGTTCGGAAAAAAAAAGTCGGAACAAGCGCTCTAAAGTTTCAAATGAAGTGGCTAGGTGTGTGGCCCATGGACATTTGAGAAAGCGTAGATTACCTCAGAAGGGATGTGTTGAAGAATTACGCATAGGACAATAAAGGGCTTGATTGATTGTAAAGGGTCCACCTCGACTCATCCCAAAAAGCAATGATCCCCTTTAGACCAATTAGCATCCAAAGAGTTCCAACTAGTCAAAAAATAACCACCTAAGTGTCTAACTCTACCATGGGTCAGATAAAAAAATTTGACTCATGAAGAAAAAACAATTTAGCTTCAAAGGTCTAATAAAATTATTAATCAAGGTGCATTTAACCACACACCGTAAACCATGAAGCATTTTGACATCCCACAGCTTTGGCAGATCGCTTAGCCCCGTTCATCGTCGACGCAAGAGCGCTCGATCAGTGAGCTATTACGCATTCTTTCAAGGGTGGCTGCTTCTAGGCAAACCTCCTAGCCGTCTCTAAGTTCTAGCATAATCATTCTAATGTAACTGTCTCTTTTACCATGGTACAATCTTCATTGGGGAACAGAAGCTCTTTCCTTTTCCAAATTCTTAATTACATAAACTAATTTCAGGGATGGACTAATACCAAACTTAGATGCAACCGACATAATTGCAGAATGATTAATTGAAGAAAGAATTTTGGGAATAAAAATGCTACCATCTAAGCATAGCCTCTGCTCATGGATCGTAAGTAGACACTTCTTCAGACAGATGAAATCACTAGTGGGGTTAGGGACTGGGCAATTGATGTATGGCCTGGCAAGTTGGTGAGGTATTGAACATTATCAACTTAGTGTCGATTTCTGCTGCCTAGCCTAATACATTGTGCAAACAACCAAGTTTCCTATCATAATCAAGATATATCTTGAACCAGGCAGCGGTCTCTCTCTGCAGAAGTAATCTACTCAAATTGGGCAAACTGAGTTGGCAGACAAGCAAATGCTCCAAGAATGTCGGCTAAAGGAACTTCATCATCTTTGGAGGATAATACAAATTACCCTCTTTTTGAATGCAATCCATTCTCTCTTGTCCTGCAACTCTGCCTCTTTTGACAAAACATCATCATCAAATTAAGAGTGGAAAGGCACACCTATCCTTGTCAGTAATCCTTCATCACTGAACAAATAGATCGATTTCCACGCCTATAGCTTATGGTAATCCGCTTCGCCAATAATGATATACTGTAGCTCGATAAGGGGATGACAACGAATCTAGTGGTCAGAACTGAAACTGTAATCATGATAGAATACTTCAGCCACATGGGATCTTGAAAGTGAGACTGATATATCTAGCTTGATGTTGACAAAGGTGAAGCGATTTTCTTGTGAATCACATGAGCACTGGTCCACAATGATGAACTCGCATATCGCTCGATGCTACACACCTTTTGACCGCCGTTAATGAATGCGAAATTCCTGGCCTAACCGTATTCCTCTTTCCTTTAGAATCCCTTCTTCGGCCTCTAGATTTCCTACCAAATGGAGATCGAGGTACTAAGCTTCTATCATACATTCTCCCTAATCCGAAAAGACACCTTGGAGAATCGAATAAGGTGGAAGCACCTAAGAAGGCTCGAGTAGCTGATCAATTGTCTATTGATATAGCAAAGAGAGTCAAGGGTCCTAAAGAAGCCGATGCGAATGCATCTAAGTGCAAACCTTAGTACATTACTTCGCACGGCTGTTCAGATCCATGGAGGATTGGTGGGAGGCGCTTGATACGGATCCATGATGGTTTGAAGAACTCAATGGCCGAGCACTCACCTTTAAGGCTCTATTGTTTTGCGAAGATTATTCCACAATCTTTATAGAAGAACCCTTTCTTAATGGAAAATGAAATGAGATGGTGATTGGGGAATCTAACAATAAATGAGTAGTTGTTGCAAAACGAAAATGTTTCAGCCACTTCGTCCAAAATGATGCTCCAGGCAGCCCCACAAATCCAACGTAGACTAAAGCCCAGTCACCACCAAGAAAATGACATGCATTTGCGTGTCAAGGAGATTCGCTTTTGATGCATGCATGTCGGAAATAGTAGGACGAAAAAGGGACTAGGATTAAAGTTACCTAGTTTGGAGATAATAAACTGGGAATCAACAGTATGTGGTCTAGTATCAAGAGATATTTGATTGACACAAGAATTAGAAGAAGGTAACCCGTGTGGGCCTATCTTGAGTCATCACGTCAGCTTGCAAAGAATTAAATACTGCAGCGAAATTTAGCTCTTTTTTCCATATTTTAAAGAATAGTTCCCCGTTTTCCCACAATGAAAACATAGCATAGGCTTTCGGCAAATACATGCGAATTGGCTAAGCAGCCTATAGCGAAAACATTCACCTTCGGCGATTATCTTTGACACCTAGCAGTAGATGCTCCCCTTCGAAGTCATTGTGGGAAATTCTTGGTATGAATTTAAAATTTAAGCATGAAGCCTGGCGGGAACTGTAGGAGAAGATGGAGCAGGAGATTTTAACACGTCGACATAGGATCGTCGGATTGCTAAAGGTTCGATAGACAAAGCTAACTTAATAGTTATAGGATCGGGGAAGACCCATACCTTTGGAGCTGGGTTGTGATTCTGCCAAAAGGATGGAAGCAGGGCTTCTTTGGATTGAGATGGGTCCTTATCAGGAGGAAGCGTGAAATCTTGGAGTTGGTTGAGAAGCATGGAAGAAACAGACATGTTAAATAAAACCTTTTTTCCGAAAAGATTGTATTCTTTTTTATATGATACGGGAGTATTGAAGTGTTAAAAATAAATAAATACGATGATCACAAATAGTTTTGCGCAGTTAATATGCATTTACTGCATATAATATGAACTTCTAACGTAATGAAACAATAAATAAGTTTCAATAAATAAATATCTTTCATTCTACTGAAATACACATACTTTAAACTAGAATCTTGAAAAATACCAGATGTATAATTTTCGTACATGGATGTCTTCGTATTCACATCCTCATCCATTTTCCTAGATATGGAATATTTATCCCCTTTTTGTTACGGATGTGGATAATTTTTCGATTTTTTGGGTATCCATTGACAGCCCTACTATTATTAACTTGTCATCCCAGTTATAACTAATACTAATAACATTGTATATTGTGCTATATATATTTATATTTTTAATTGGTGGGCGATTACACATGCCCATCCCAATTGCTTACTCGTTATCCTTTTCAAAAAGGATTATCGTTACTACTTTTCATAAATTACCCAGTAATAAGACTTTTATTCCACTTAAATTTATAAGAAATTATCTTTATTCTTTTATTGAAATAGACATTGCAAACTATATAGAAGAATTGTCATGCTTTACACATTCATTTCCTTTTTGATACGTTCCTTGTTAATTCAAACAATGCACTTTTATATGTGTGGAATTGGATAATTTATGGAAATTATGCATAAATAAATAAAAGTGCACCCATAATGCATTCAATAAATTAAAATATTGAAATTCATACTTCAGGTCAAATAAGAACATTCTAAATTTATTAATAGTTTACAACCCATTAATCACAAATCTAGAATAAATCTTGTAATCTTATTAACATTCTACTTAATAAATTTCGGGACTGATTTTCAAATTTCCAAACTAGGGTGTAAATACCATTCCTATTCTAATTACCTAATTTACAGAATATGTAAAAGAGATTTCAATAGAAAGCATTCTTCCTAAGACTACACCTCCATAAATCTTGCATAGACATCATAAATAAATAAAACTCAATGATAAAAATTTCAATGTTATATATAATTCATATCATTTCACACTCACCTTTCAAGCTTTCCAAATCTACCAAATCTGAATCTATCACTTTAATTGACTCATTTTTCTTTCAAATCCAAAAGTATGTATAACAAGATACATACATATTCATTAGAATTACAGATCTAAAAGAAGATTTGAATTAAGTGGGACATAGATTTATAATTATTAATTATTTTATAAGAACTTCAACTTATAAAATCCCTTAATTAAAAAATTCTATTTATATCTCATTTACATTCAAAAATCCAATTTATAAGTTAATTGATTATAAATCATTTATTTACAAAATCCATTCATTTTATAACTTCACAATTCGTAAATTTTATTCGCTTATAAAATCCATTTAAAAATTTATTTTAAATACTTACAAAACTCATTAATAATTCCAATATTTTTATTTATAAAAATTCAATTTTATAAATCTTATATACATACTATTTGGTAATTCCAAAAATCCCAATTTACTAAATTTTACGAAATATTTGACTCCATTTTTCAAAAATCACATTCTGATTACATTTCCTAAAAATAATAATTTTTATACCATAAAAATTCTAACATTTATTTATTTAAAATAAATTCATTTCCTTAACCATTCGAAAATTCAATAAAACGTATACTTTTAATATTACATGAAAAATCCTTTTTAATTTGAAATCACCACTTCAATAATTTTAAATTTCCAAAAATAGACCCAATGCCGCAACAACACTAAATACATCAATCGTGGCAACCAAAACATCAGATATTACATGATAATAACATATATCACAATATCCGTAAATAAAAACAATACTGGTGAGGAATCCAGTTGGATCCCTCTAACCTATCACCTGCAACAAATATACATATTAGAAATATGTGTACAATGTCCACTTCGAGGCAGATGCGTGTACAAAGGATCATCCGCTCATACACGGGAACGTGTAGGGTCCCATCTGCTCCAAAAGGCAGGAATATATCCAAATACCATTCAATATATATAATATATCATATATCATCCAAACAACCATCAATCATCATAAATAAATATTATTCCCACTTACATAAAAATATCAGTGAGTCGGAAAAATTGAGTTGTACTCACATTGATTCCAATAGAGCTGCAGTGTTTTATTCCGAATAAAATTAAACGAGCGTTTAATTTTATCTAAAATTTACACTGGCTCCAATCAACTCTAAACTAGCTCTAAAATAGGGTGCTCCCCAATAAGGACCCAACGCAATTCGTTTCATCAAAAACGGACCTCGTATAAAGAAGATATACATTTTTAAAGATTACACGATTTATTATACAATAATGTACAAATTATTTTTATTTTTATCTAACCTTTTATCGTGGCCGTTCAATTTCCCAAACCTAGATCTCAGCTATGGTTTTTCATCTTGTTCCCCTACATTAGCAGCATTAGGTTGTCGAGACAGAGAAGGAAATAACTACTTCCAGTTGATGATATTGTAAGTGGGCGCTGGGTCTCAGAGAGGTTTGAAGTGATTGGGGAAAGCATCGAGGATCTCATCCTTGTCTGTAATCTAGTTGTTGTTACTGTGATGCTTGCAATGTGGTTGGATCTTTATCTTTCGTTGGCAAATCCATGGAAGTAGGCTGTATTCAGATCCTATTCCTTATCCATTGGGATCTAGATCTTTGCTTCCAAGCTAGCTCCTCTTGTCTTAGAATCCTTTCCAGCACAACTTCAAGCAACCTCAACTCCACTCTATTAGAGGGAGCTAAAGGGGATCTCTCTTCCAATATGTTAAATCCAAGGTCTTGTCCTAAAGACACTCTTCCTTTTTTCTTAGGGAAACCCATAGGCCAGTGGAATAAATCTTTAGAGCTTTTAATAAGAGTCTAAGTTTAGTGACCAGGACCTTAATAGTAGGACTTCAGACTCTAAAAAATTGCCAAAGTCTCTCTACCATGTCATCAAACCTAGGTTCAAGCGTCTAGAAATTTCAAGTTTGAAGGGCGGGCGGTGGAGGAACTGTTTCCTATAATAAGAAGCATGTGACAGTGATCTAAAATAAAAGAGAGGAGGCCAGATTCGGTGGAGAGAGGATGCCTAGCTTCTAATGATAAGTTTAGAAAGAATCTGTCAAATTTTGCAAGAGTTGGAGATGAATGCTTATTAGATCAAGTGAAAGCACGATTATTTATAAGCAAATCAATTAGGTCACATGAGGAGATAAAGTCATTGAACTCATCAATATCCGGGTCTGAAACCAAATTATTCCTTTTTAAGTGCAAGCGTGTTATATTGAAGTCGTCACATAAGATCCAAGGGTATTAGATTGAGACACAAAGTCGAAACAAGCGTCCTAAAGGTTCAAATGAAGTGGTTGGGTGTGTGGCCCGTAGACATTTGAGAAAGCAAAGATTACCTCAAAAGGGATGTGTTGAAGAATTACGCATAGGACAGTAGAGGACTTGATCAATTGTAAAGGGTCCACCTAGATTCATCCTAAAGAGCGATGATCCCTTTTGGACCCAATAGCATCCAAAGAGTTCCAACTAGTCAAAAAATAACCACCTAAGTGTATAATTCTACCATGTGTCAGATTACAAAGTTTTGACTCATGAAGGGAAAACAATTCAGCTTCAAAGGTCTAAAAAATTCTTAATCAAGGTGTATTTAACCACACACCGTAAACCATGAAGCATTTTGACATCCCACGGCTTTGGCAAATTGCTTGTCCCCATTCATCTTTGATGCAAGAGCGCTCGATCAGTGAGGTATTACACACTATTTCAAGGGTTGTTACTTCTAGGCAAACCTCCTGGCTATCTCTAAGTTCTAGCATAATTATTCTAATGTAACTGGCTCTTTTACCATGGTAGAATCTTCATTGGGGAATAGAAGCTCTTTCCTTTTCCAAATTCTTAATTACATAAACTAATTTCAGGGACGAACTAATACCAAACTTAGATGCAAATGACATAATTTCAGAATGACTAATTGAAGAAAGAATTTTGGGAATAAAACCACTACCGTCTAAGCTATGGCATCTGCTCATGGATCGTAAGTAGACACTTCTTCAGACAGATGAAATCACTGGTGGGGTTAGGGACTGGGCAATTGATGTAGTGGCCTGGCAAGTTGGTGAGGTATTGAACATTCTTAACTTAGTGTCGATTTCTGCTGCCTAGCCCGAGACATTGTGCAAACAACCAAGTTTCCTATCATAATCAAGATATATCTTGAACCAGGTAGTGGTCTCTCTCTGCAGAAGTAATCTATTCAAATTGGGCAATCTGAGTTGGCGGCCAAGCAAATGGTCCAAGAATGTCGGCCAAAGGAGCTTCATCATCTTTAGAGGATAATACAATTACCGTCTTCTTGAATGCAATCTCTTCTCTCTTGTCCTGCAACTCCGCCTCTTCTGACAAAACATCATCAGCAAACTAAGAAGGGGAAGGCACACCTATCCATGTCAGCAATCCTTCATCACTGAACAAATAGATCGGTTTCTCCACCTATAGCTTATGGTAATATGCTTCGCTAATAATGATATACTCCAGCCCGGTAAGGGGATGACGGTGAATCCAGTGGTCAAAACTGAAAAGGCAATCATGATTGAATGCTTTAGCCACCAGGGATCTTGAAAGTGAGACTGATTTATCCATCTTGATGTTGACAAAGGTGAAGCGATTGTCTTGTGAAGCCCATGAACACTGGTCTACAATGATGAACTCGCCTATCACTTGATGCTACACACCTATTGACCACCATTAATGAATGCGAAATTTCCAGCTTTACCGTATTCCTCATTTCTTTAGAATCCCTTCTTCCTCCTCTGGATTTCCTATAAATGGATATAAAGGTGCTAAGCTTCTATCATACATTCTCTCTAATCTGAAAAGACATCTTGGAGAATCGAATAAGATGGAAGAACCTAAGAAGGGTCGGGTAGCTGATTGATCGTCTCTTGATAGAGCAAAGAGAGTTAATGGGCCTAAAGAAGCCGATGCGAATGCACCTAAGTGCAAACATTAGTACAGTACTTCATTCAGATCCATGAAAGAATGGTGGAAGGCCCTTGATTAGGATACAGGATGGTTTGAAGAACTCAATGGTCAAGCATTCACCTTTAAGGCTCTATCGTTTTGCGAAAACTATTCCGCAATATTTATAGAAGAACCCTTTCTTAATGGCAAATGAAATGAGATGGCGATTGGGGAATCTAACAATAAATGAGTAGTTGTTGTAAAACGAAAATGTTCCAGCCACTTCGTCCAAAATGAAGCTCTAGGTAGCCCCACAGATCCACCGGAGACTAAAGCCCGGTCACAACCGAGAAAATGACATGCATTTGCGCGTCGAGGAGATTCATCTTTGATGCATGCATGTTGGAAATGGTGGGGACAAAAAAGGGACTAGGATTAGAGTTATCTACTTCAAAGATAATAAACTGGGAATCAACAGTATGTGGGCTAGTATCAAGAGATATTTGATCGACACAAGAATTAGAAGGAGATAACCCCTGTGGGCCAATCTTGAGTCATCACGTCAGCTTGCAAAGAATTAAATACCACAGTGAAATTTAGCTCTCTTTTTTCAAATTTTGCATAATAGTTCCCCGTTTTCCCACAATGAAAACATAGCGTCGGCTTTCGGCAAACACGTGAGAATTGGCCAAGCAGCCCACAGCGAAAACATCGGCCTTCAGCGATTATCTTTGACACCTAATACTAGATGCTTCCCTTCGAAGTCTTTGTGGGAAATTCCTGGTCTGAATTTGAAATTTAAGCATGAAACCTAGCGGGAACTGTAGGAGCGGATGGAGTAGGAGATTTTAACACGTCGACATAGGATCGTCGGATTGCTGAAAGTTCGATAGACAAAGTTGACTTAATAGTCATAGGATCGGGGAAGACCCTCACCTTTAGAGCTGGATTGTGATTCTGCCAAAAGGTTAGAAGCGGGGCTTCTTTGGATTGAGATGGACCCTTGTCAGGAGGAAGCGTGAAAAGTTGGAATTGGAAGAGGGGGCATGGAAGAAATAGACATGTTAAATAAAACCTTTTTTCGGAAAGATTGTATTCTTTTTTAGATGATACTAGAGTATTAAAGTGTTAAAATTAAATATATACGATGATTATAAATAGTTTTGTGCAGTTAATATGTTAATATGCATTTAATGCAAATAATATGAACTTCTAATGTAATGAAATAATAAATAAATATCTTTCATTGTACTCAAATGCACATACTTTAAACTAGAATCTTGAAAAATACCATATGTATAATTTTCGAATGTGGATGTCATCGTATTCACATCCGCATCCATTTTTTCAAATATAGAATATTTATCCCCTTTTGGTTACGGATGCGGATAATTTTTGGATTTTTCAGGTATCCTTTGACAGCGCTACTAGTATTAACTAGTCATCCCAAATATAACTAATACTAATATCATCGTATATATGCTATATATATTTATATTTTTAATCGGTAGGCGGTTACACACACACATCCCAATTTCATACTCTTTAATTCCTACGATTAGGATTCTAGAACATACTAATATGTACATTTTGCATGGAACTTTTACTTTCACATCCTAATATGTTAGAGTTATCCTTTTCAAAAAGGATTACCGTTACTACTTTTCATAAATTACCCAAAAATAAGACTTTTATTCCATTTGAAATTACAAGAAATTATCTTTATTCTTTTATTGAAATAGACAGTGCAAACTATGGAGAAAAATCGCCATGCTTTACAAATCTATTTCCTTTTTGTTATGTTCCTTGTTATTTCAAACAATGCACTTTTATACATGTGGAATTGGATAGTTTATGGAAATTATGCATAAATAAATACAATTGTACCCACAATGCTTTCAATAAATTAAAACATTAAAATTCATATTTCAGGTCAAATAAGAACAATCAAAATTTATTAATAGTTTACAAACCATTGATCGTAAATCTAGAATAAATCTCGTAATCTTATTAACATTCTACTTTAACAAATTTCGGGATTGATTTTCAATTTTCCAAACTAGGGTTTAAATACCATTCCTATTCTAATTACCTAATTTACAGAATATGTAGAAGAGATTTCAATAGAAAACATTTGCATAGACATCATAATTAAATAAAACTCAATGACAAAAATTTCAATGTTATATATAAGTCATACCATTTCACACTCACCTTTCAAGCTTTCCAAATCCCCCAAATCCGAATTTATCACTTTAGTTGACTCATTTTTTTTCAAATGCAAAAGTATGTATAACAAGATACATACATATTCATTAGAATTACAGATCTAAAAGAAGATTTGAATTAAGTAGAATACAAATTTACAATTATGAAATTTACCCTTTTCCACAACATCGATTCATTCCTTCTCTTTTTCTCATTTATTTTTTACCCTTCTCCGATTTATATATATAATACAATATTTTATAATTAATAGAAATAGTAGAGAAGAGAATATGTAGAGCTCCTCTTCTTTGATAAAAAAAATATGGAAAAAAATGTGAGGGGTAAGGCCTGTATTTATGGGCAATCGAACCAATCATATCCGTTAGATTTAAAATAATAAAATCCAAGCCATTTGGCCAAGGTTTAACTCTAGCCGCCATGCTCTCAACCGGTTGACCACTCCTCTATAGGCGGTCAACTGGCCTAAGGAGGGGATCGATCGATGGGGTCCATGCAATTGTTATTATATATTCCTTTTTAATTATTTCCGTTTCAAGAACTTCAAACGCTAATAGCTTCTTCGTTTGAACTCTTATCGCAAGACTCTAAACATGAAAGTTGTTAAGCAAATCATCATTAATGCAATGGTGCAGGTTACATGGCTAAATTTTAAGGTTTCCTCAAATTCTATTTTTTAGCCTTAATAATTATTTATTAATTACTATTAATTTTACAAGGTGTTACAGCTTTAAAGCTAGGCTTTTCCACCAGGATAGAAGAAGGAAGGAACAATGGTCCAAGGTGGAACAACTAATAACACAACATGTCAATAACTAGTAGATATAAGATAGCTTCTATTTTAAATGACTTTATATACTTGCACATATACTCTTGTTTGTTTATGGTCGAAAATCATTTATTTTTGAATATATATATGTATGTATGTATGTATGTATGTATGTATGTATGTATGTATGTATGTATGTATGTATGTATGTATGTATAATTCATATTAAAAAATCATTTGTTTCTTTCGACCAAGCAAATTAAATAATATAAGCCGTTTTAGCTCAACGGGTAGAGTGCATGGATTTTAACCATATGGCCTGGGTTCGATTCCACAAACGACGCTTTGCTATTTTTTATGCAATATTTATATTTCTTATATTTTTTTGACTATCCCTTGTGTTCTTGCTTTTGTACTATCACCTTGCACCGGAAAGCTCATTTTTGAGTATTAATCCATTTTCCCTCAAAAAAGGTATTAAAATAATATATTATTCTTTAATATATGTAATTGTATATATATAAGGCTTTCGACTTAATTAAATAAATTCGAAAAAAACTCCAATTGGAATTTATAAAAAAAACATTCTTTTTTCTTTTGGTAAAAAACTATACAAACATACATACATATATGTATAGAAGAATATATATATATATATATATACGTACATACATGCACGTATTTGATCAAATTTAAGTCATAAATTTTAAATTTCACAATATATATATGGAAAAAAATTGATTGTTTGATGGATCAAAATATTTGAAATTTAAATGTGTGTGTATCATTATTTAATAAATTTTTTATTTAAAATACTTGTTGCTGAATTTTTGTTAAAAAACACTTTTTCACATAGCCAAAAGAAAATTTAGTTTATATCCATTGCTGAACACACACACATATACGTATTTATGCGTATATGTATTCGTATAACTTCATAAACTTGCAAAAATATATTAAGGAGATATTACTGATATTACATGCTCATTTTATGATCAAAAATCATAATTGTCACATAGACAGACAGACAGACGCACACAAACATATACATATGTTCTATGTTGTTGGTTCCATAAACATCTTAGATTAGGTA
Organism: Allium cepa; assembly: GCA_030765085.1. Classification (NCBI taxonomy): domain Eukaryota; kingdom Viridiplantae; phylum Streptophyta; class Magnoliopsida; order Asparagales; family Amaryllidaceae; genus Allium; species Allium cepa. Next base: position 768,946,904 of record CM060939.1, on the reverse strand, counting down.
ACATCACATACGATATTCACCAGTGAACTTGAATTTCCACTACATAAAATATAAAAAACTAAATCGTAAATTAAAGTAAATTAATCTAAAGGTTTTCAAGTTGTAACAAATAAATATAAAATAAAACAAAATAAAATAAAATTCATCTCAAATAATAAACTCCTTTTTTTGGCAAATATCCACTAAGGATGATTTATTCAAAAAATTTATTCATATAACTATAAAATAAAGACCGGGTGCAAATTTAATAAAAGAAAGTTTTCTAAAGTTCTCCCTTTTACGCCATCACAAATGCACCTGATCTAACACTTTACAAGTTACTTTTCAAACCATGATGTTATGGTCTATCGGCATAGGGGTTGTGATGAGATACCTTCTTAACCTCATATTATTTCCTCTATTGGATCTCATTAGGTTTTTGAATGGAAAAAGAAGTTCTACCACCAGGATGTAAAGTAATATAGGAATTAAAATCCACAACCAAGTTCTCAAATTTTCACCTACAAATAGAATCTATTGAATCCACAAAAAACAATTTGGTTTAGAAAGTTCAAACCCTTGAAACTGATAACAATGGGTTCTCATGGAAGAATTTCATTTCTAAAATATTTAACAAAACACTTAATCATAGTCCATGCCGTCCAATCAATGTTAACAATCTCCATTATATTTTTAGAAAGATGAAGAAAAAATTATGCATTGTTTGCAACTTTCCAATAAATGTCTTACAATTTCTCCTAGGGTTTACTGGAGATAAAAATCAAAAAGATGAAGAGTAAACGGAGCTTATGTGATTTTGCATTACTAGAGCATTACAACTTGATGCAGTGGTTACCTAACTTATCGAATTTATTATTGCTTTATTTTGAAAATTCAATTCTCATTTCTTGGGTCAAAGTAGAACAAGAAATGCTGACATGCTCACCAAGCTCCCATAGCTGAAATCATGTTTAGACTGACCTAATGTAAGACAAGGAAAATACCCATTCTAGTTATTTATTACCTCTTGTTAGAATTAAAGCAGACCTCATTTTCCTCTTAGGAACTGTCATATGTTATTTAAGACTTCTAAAATAGGGAAGAGGCAAACTCAATGGCCATTTATCATCTTCCACCCTGAAGTAAACCCCTTGACATCCCTAAGGTATTGAGTCATTTAATACTTTAATCCGAGGTGAACCCTTGATATATTTTCCCTTACCTATACTCAAAAGTATATCCCTTCTCCATGGCTCTTATGTTTGGAGATGTCCCATATCAGCAGCAATTATACACAATTTCTAGTAGCCTCTAAGTGAAGGTAGACTTCTATTGTGCAACTCTATTAACCTCACATCCCAAACCTTATTAAACCAAACCAATCATCGTAAGCCAAAATACTGCGATAGGCCCACTAATTCATGCTCTTCCTAAACATATTATTTAGGTTATATAATTTCCTACGATGAAAATTATACTGCATCTTAGCCTTTAATCTTATCTTAATGCTTATTACATTATGTTCTCAACTTCCCACTTACGTCCCAAAAATGCCAGTTGTCCGTAATAAAGAGCCATTATTAATAAAATTGGATAATTACTAATGATATTTATTTATTCATTCTAATTCAACCCTTTTGTCCTATTTTATTTCCCATAAATGCTATATTCAATACCTCAATTAGTCTCATTAAACACATTTATGTCCCTATTTAATTCCCATAACTCCCTATTAACTGCTCATTTATTGCTCTACTAATTTTGGAGTTGCTATCTTTTTTCAATCCACAACTCCTAGTCATGTATTTGCTGTGCTATTAATTATGCCTGTCAATGGATACTTTTAAATAAGGAAAGGGCCATATCCGTATCCGCATCCAAAATTATTTTGGGATATTCGATATCGGCATTCATAGATACAGGCAGATATTAGATAATTATCCTATCCATTAACGACTGATAAATAAAGAAACATAAATGAAAATTTTTAGTTTAACATAAACTTCTTTTTGATATAAGGTACTAGACTGCATAGCCATACAATGCATATAGAAATAAAAATAGCCTGGGCAGGTCGATGTTAGTAGTAGTCTAATATGTACAGTCATCATAATGTAAACACATAAAATTTCAAATCACAATTGCAAAAAAATTACACATACATAGCATACACAGAATAATTTACATAAGCATAACTAAGCCTCCAGAAATAGCTAAACACCCATCTTCCAGCCACACTAATCGGTGCTTTCCGCTAAATCTGGCTAGGAAGGAAAAACTGCAGATTCCCATGCGTAGCACCTATCCAGGTATTGAACAAACAAACTATTTTGTAAGATATATGTAGAAAAGTGTGATACTTAGAGTTGAAATAACGGTCATTCCGCTCCATCCAAGCTGCCCAAAGAAAATCCAGGGCAAGTAATGCATCACCGGACATGGGTGAACAAGTCTTTAAACAACGTAGAATATTGCACTAGATAGTGGTGTTGAAATTATCAGGTTAGAGGCACATTGTCCAAACCTGGAAAGACATATCGTACTCATAGAACATGTGATTACAAGAGTCAGTGTTAGCTAAGCAAACGAAACAACATTCGGTAGATCCAAGGTTCTTGCTAGAAAGGTTTCTGTTGTGTTGTGCTTGTTCGGTAAAACAAGATAAGAATGTATTTTAAATTTTAGAGGGGACTTGATTGCCCATAAGTTTCCAAAGTTCGGAGTCATGACAGAGTGGACATAAGAAGTGTACATTAATTTCACCGTGAACCACCCATAATTGTTGAGAGCCCAGGAATACCGATCAATTATGTCAGTAAGTGTAGTGTTTGAAGTGAATTGTAAGAGGGAGCAAAGTGCCAATATATCGTTGCCAGCGATATTCCTAGAAAAGTGAATGTTGCGTGTCCCTTCACTAAATGCCTTGCTTACGGATATGTATTTGTTGGTTGCTAGTAAGAAGAGAGAAGGGAACATTGAAGAGAGCGCCATGTTATCCAACCACTGATCCATCCAAAAAGCAATTCGAGTACAATTACCCAAGACGATGGATGTGCATATGTTCAGTAGATGGCAACAAGAAAGGATTCCATTCTAGAAAGCCAAGGATGATGGGGGAGGGGCTGATCTAAGGTCCCCAAGGTTGAGATCACCATTGTAGTGACAATGTGCAATCCATTGAGCCCGAGGCTTAGAGCTTCTCGAAATTAAGTTCCAGCCCTATTTTAAAAGTAAGGCTCTACTAAACCAAGAAAGATTGATGATTCTTAAACCACCATGAGACTTCGATCTACAAACGCTACCCTATGACACCAGGTAGTTGGAAGGGTTGATAATGGTGGATCCCTTCCAAAAGAAGGCATGTCCGAAAGAGTTAATTTTATCACTAACCTAAGTAGGAGATTTGTAAAAGGAGAATCGGTATGTAGGAATGAGATAGAGAAGTTTCCTTCCATCCAGCCAGGTGCCTCATCATTCTTTCAAGCAGTATGTTCCCATCATCGTGCTTAAGCTTTGAGGTTCTAAGTTTAAGACCAGGATAGGTGATTGGGAAAGGTTGCAGTGGACATTTTAGGCTTGAAGCCACCAAACGGCCTAACTAATCAGCATCATAGACATTGTTATTGAACTTTTGGAAAATTTTATCTCTTGGCCTCATGCCAATTCAAATAGTAGAGTGGATCTTTAAGTGTAGCAACAAACGTCGGGGTTGGTAATGTTAAAAGTATAGTGTCATAAGCAAATTGGAAAGAGCTTAAGGCAGACCGGATTACCTCATTTCCAGGACAAGTCAGAAGGCCAGAAACATAGGGTACGTCGACCAAATGGGTGAATACATCGACGACTAAATTAAATAGAATAAGGGACAAGTGGTCCCCCACTCTCAACCTCTAAGTTCACGAAGAGGTTTCCCTTTATTGCATTAATGCACACAGTGGAAGAGGAAGAAGTTAGGAGATGTGTTACCCAGGTAATAAAACCGAATGGGAAAAGCCTAGCCTTTAGAGGACCAATACAAAGTCCCAAGAGATTGAATTGAAAGCCTTAGAGAAGTCAAGCTTGACTACCGCATAGTTGATGGGTTAACTACATAGCAGTTGATGTCCTCCATGGACAGATGTGACAAGGAGATTGGCCTTTGTTGCATGCATGTTGGAAATGGTGGGGATGAAAATGGGATTAGGATTATAGTTATCTAGTTTGGAGATAATAAACTGTGAATCAACAGTATGTAGGCCAACATCATGAGATGTTCGATCGACATAAGAAGAATTGGAAGGATACAAAGCGATTTCCAACATGGACCTATCTTGAGTCTTTACGTCAGCATGCAAAGAATTAAATACCACAGTCAAAATTGAGCTCTTTTTTTCCATGTTTTGCAGAATAGTTTCCCATTTTTCCACAATGAAAACACAACATATGCTTTCGGCAAACACATGCGAAATAGCCAAGCAACCCACAGCAAAAACATCTGCCTTCAGCAATTATCTTTGAACTTGTAGTAGATACTTCCCTCCGAAGCCTTTTTCGGAAATTCCTAGTTTGAATTTGAAATTTGAACATGAGGCATGCAAAAAACTGTATGAACAGATAGCGCAGGAGATTTTATCATGTCCGTGTACGATCGTTTGACTGCCGAGACAAAGCCGACTTAATAGACATAGGATCGAGGAAGACCCTTGCCTCTAGAGCTACATTGCAATGCCAGAAGGATGGAGGCAGGGCTTCTTTGGATTAAGATAGGGCTTAGTCAGGAGGAACCATGAAAAGTTGGAGATGGAAGAGGGACATGACGGAAACAGACATGGTAAATAAGAATTTTTTTCCGAAAAGACTGTATTCTTTCCTTGTATGATATCGGATTACTAAAATGTTAAAAATAAAAAAAATACGATGATAAAAAATAGGTTTGTAAAGTTATTATGCATTTAATGTGTATAATATAAACTTCTAACGTAATGAAATAGTAAATAAATATCTTTCATTGTATTGAAATACATATGCTTTAAACTATAATCTTGAAAAATACGAGATGTATAATTTTCGAATGTCGATGTCTCGTACTCACATCTGCATCCTTTTTCAAATATCAGATGTATCTGCTTTTCGATTACAGATGCAGGCGGATTTTGGATTTTTCGGGTATCCATTGACAGCCCTGCTATTAATAACTAGTCATTCCAATTATAACCAATATGAATACCGTCGTATATTATGCTATATATATTTATATTTTTAATCGGTAGGCGCGGTTTTATATATATATATATTCAAACAAATTGCCCTTGCTTTTTTTTAGAAACGAGCTTTCGAAAGAGTTGCTGCTTACTTTTGTTTTAATATAAGCTTTCGAAAGAATGGCCGTTTTTGAATCTATTTGATACCCATGTTGTCACATTCATACTTTTCGAATTAGATAAGGCTGTTATAGCTATAAACCAATGTATTCGAAAGGGGTGCTTTCGCCCTTTAACTTTAAGCCGCCTTGTCAATTCTTTCGAAAGGGTTGTATAGGTGCTTTCAAATGGTTTGGGAGGCAATGGTTTCGAAAGAGTGGGTTTTGTGACTATCCTCTTTCTTTTATATGGGATTAACGGTTTTGAAAGTATTGCTTTCGTCTTTATTCTTTATGACCCTTTAGTTATATTAAAGGTTAAGCCTAAATGGTTTCAAAAGGAATAATTTTAAATGGTTTCGAAGCAATGTTTCCACAAACCCTTACTTGAACCCAATGCTTTCGAAAGGTATACTTTAAGTGTTTCGAGAAGTTTGTTTTAAGTATTTTGAAATGAAGGTTTCCAATGCTTTCATAAAACAAGTTTAAATGGTTTCAAAAGAAGATGTCTAAGATTTTATATAGTGATTTCGAAATGATGCTTTCAATTATCGTGAAAGGGATTGGCTAATGTTTTAAACAAGGGTTTCGAATGTATGGCTCTGGCTTTAAGGCCTAAGTTTCCTACATTAGATAGGAGTTTTAACTTATTTTGACGGGACAGAAAATCCATTTGATTTAGATTTCATCAACATTATTTTGTGTAAAGCATATTCCATGGCGTAAGTATTTTGAGTAAAGCAAAGAATATGATATCCCTGTTTTATAAAGATAGGATTGAATGGAAAATCATTTGTAAAGATTGTTTATAAGGGAAAGAAATTTGAATAGGGTAGTTAACCCTAAGTATATGACCCAAATATTAGAGGACCAGATAAGATTGATATGGGATCGTGTCATATACTTTAGTTATTAGCCCCTAGCTAAAATAAGACAAAAATTCCTATATGTAGGGCTTTGTCATAGGTAAGATTAAAATGGTGTTACACACAGAAGGGAATATATAGAGTAAAGGTATGTTATTGGTAAGCCTGCAAAACCATTAGGATCAGTTGACTCTAAAAGAAGATAGTTAAGGGAAGATAGTCCGGTACTGTGTCTAATAGAAGTTAGAATGTTTATTATATCCGGTAGGCCTGAGTCGGCTAATGGTTGTAGTTAGCCAGATAAAACTATGATGTGGACGGATAGTCCACTGATTACCTGATTTATATGTATATATGTTATTTCTATTATTATTATTATTATTATTATTATTATTATTATTATTATAATCCATTTGATTGCAGATAAGAATGCTTTTAAAAGCATATCAGTAAGGGGAAACTCGTTTCGCTAAGCGGTATGGTCTCAGTTAATATCAGAAAACCGAGATGTTATATAATTATTCACGCCAGGCATTATGTACAACTCAAAGTTTATGTTTTCAGCTTAAACTCTCAGGTGCTAAAAATTAATTTTGTGTAGATTGAGAATTACGGACTTTTTAGGTTTAGTAGGTTGGATGAATAAGCTTTAGAAGATGTGCAGGAGGAAAAAGATAGCTATGTAGTAGCTATTTAGTATTATTTTCACCATGATGTATTTATGACTGATATGTCTGCCTAGTACTCCGATCATCTAAAGGGGCACCTTCATTGGTCACTCTTGGCGTAATTTGTAATAATAATGTTTGATCAAAACGTATATATCGTTTTGGGATTATGTAATTGAATATGAAATATTGATTTGAAATGTAATTAGAAAAGCATTGTTTTAATCTGTGTTGATTTTATTTCATATTCATGTGCTTTTAATATTATAAATACCATTGACATTGTCGTATTATATCACCCGAAGTTAATACTATAGATGACTGTAGCACTTGTAGCGCTTAGCTTTGGACCTCAAAATAAGAGATGCTACAGCTTGGTATCAAAGCATAGGTTCATGAAAATTTAAAAGAAATTTTAAACTTAAAATGATTATGAAAAAATCATAATCCTAAAGAATTAGAGAAAAGATTGGGGTGTGGGATAACACTATAGCAGCGTACTCGTATTTGCTATATATAAATATATGCTTTATCTTTATTTGTAAATCTCTCTTAGGTAATTCTTTTATATCTTAAATGACTTGACGCAGATTTTAAGAAAGTAAGATATGGATGCTAAGAACAGAGGTGTTAACAATGGTGGAGGAAGCACCACAGCCATTAGAAATACCAGACCAGACATTAAAAGGAATTCGGGCCAGGCACAAACTTCTACTGTGGGTGCCGGAGCACCGCAAGTTGACATGGGTGCTATGTACCAGTTCTTCATCAACATGATGCAAGTTGGAGCTGCTGCGGGATTACTTGAGGAAATGTTAAAGAAGGAAATCAGGAAGCTCCAATGGTCAATAACTATGCAGTACTAAGCAGAGATTATGTCAGGCTTGGAGGAAAGCCATTTATCAAGAGTGAGGATGAAATTGAAGTGGAGAATTGGCTGCTTCATTGCGAAAGGATTTTTTTCCCGATTTAAGACTCAATAATGGGAAGAAAAATATATTTGCATCCCGACAGTTACAAAGAGCAGCATTATACTGGAGGAACAGTGTTACTGTAGGAGTAAATGAGGAGACCATAACTTGGGTGAAATTCAGAAGGAGATTTGAGGGAAGATTCATGTCAAAAATCGTCAAGTCAACTCTGCTTAGGAATTTGCTGAATTGGTGAAAGGAGACATGACAATGCTGGAGTATGCTACTAAATTTGAGGGTTAATCAAGATACGAACATGCCACAGTTGATATGGTTATCAAAAGGAATGAGAAGTTCATATGCAGATTGAGACCCGAGCTTGCTAATGAAACTTTACCACTATTAGGGATCTGTGCGATGTAGTTGTTGAGATGGCTTTAAGACATGAGGAGATGCTTGCGCTTTTTAAGATAACAAAGTAGTGGAAACCCAAGGTGGGTAGAACCAGAGGAGAATGTTTTCCATAAGAAAGGTGCTCAAAAAGAAGGAGCAGCCAAGAAAGGAAAGGCCAGTGTAGTCTACTAGAAGTGTGATTAGAAGGGACACTATGCTCACGGGTGTGGGACTGGCAAAGCAAAGAAGGCTACCGATAGAAAGAAGTGAGGTTCTTCAAATGCGACCGGATTGGAAATTATAATAACCAATGTAAGGAGCCAGCCAAGAATGGAAAAATCAAAATGTTTGTATTGGGACCAACTACCTTAAGGCCACAACAGAGGAGAAATGAAAGCCGTGCCAGGGGATACGTCTTTGATTCATGGTGTATCTATTAGTCCGTGAGATGATGGTTTTGATAACAACAACCTTAGAATGGATTATAAAATATAAATACTTACATTATAAGTTTAGATATATATGTATATGCAGGATTTAACCATGCAAGTACCAAGAATGAAGACTATACAGTATAGAGATTCAAGATATCAAGATAGACGACTCATGAGTATCAAGATTATCAAGAGTTCAAGATTTCAAGGTTAAGTATTTTTATTATGAATTTTGTTAAAACTCATAGAAAAGCACTGGCATCTTAAAATCCAATTTATTCGTGGAATGGAATCCACTTCGAGCCTGTTAAAGGGATGGAACCCTAAGTAGGATGGAACCTACGAAAAATCTAGTGGAACATTTTTTTATCCGCTAAATTTTTATTCAAAATGATTTTACAAAATTATCTTGTTTTAAAAATGATTTCAAAACTTTCCTTTTGAAAACATCAAAATCCTCAATCCTGATTTTAAATCATTTTAGCCTCAAAATTATCTTTAATTTCGAAGTCAAAATTATTCCTGATTTTAAACTATCTTTTAAATATAATATATATTTAATTTTTAAATATTTATACTTAGATTTAAACATAAAATTATAGTAAAATTCTATATATATTATTCTCTATATTTACTTATGAATTTTAACTATAGTCAAGTATATTTATAAAGTTTAAAATAGTTTTAATATAAAATAAAAGTTATTTTTAAACAAAAACAAAACACCAAAAAATCCTTTGGGATGTCAACATGCCCAAGTACCCCATGTCGACATGGTGTCAGTTGATTTCAAAATTTGAATTTCAAAAGAAGTGTCTATTCCCCATAACTCTTCATGAATGGACATGGCTGTTGTTCTTCTATAAATAGGGGTTAGTTTCAACGAATTTTATATCAGATTTTTTGGTTTTTAACTCCTCTTCTTCTTCCACATTTCTTAATACATATTCTTACCATTACGTTGCCGAAATCAACATTGAATCGAACTCGGTTACTTCTAGTTTGATTCTCTATCACTATCTCTACAAGGTCTCGGTGCCATTTAGAGTTATAGGCCTTTTATAATCTATCAAAAGAGAAAAGGTGTGATTGTAGCCTTGAAAATCAATCAAAAGAGAAAAGGTGTGATTGTAGCCTTGGTAAATCAATTGGTGAACTTGCGGCCCGGAAATCAAGTATCTCTACCCAGAGGATAGAAATTTCGGAGGGTGTACCTCGTCGCCTTGAAAACGAGGGTGTAATTGTACAATTGCTTTTGAAAGGAAATCCGTACTTGTTTTGCGGGACTGGATGTAGGGTAACTCCGAACCAATATAAAATCCGGTGTGTTCTTTCCTTTACTGCTTTTATTTTATTTCTGCATCTGTGTTTATTTCTGTGATCATATCTGTGTCTGTATATTGCATACATTGGTGTCTAAATTAACATAAACTCAAAAAGATTTAGTAATTCTTTATTAACACTATTCACCCACCCTTTGGGAAAGGAATTTTCTAAAGAAGATCAAGTCAGAATGATTTTAAATTCTCTAACTCCAGAATGAGATCAAAAGACACTTGCAATCGAAGAGGCAAATGACATCAGTACTTTAAAGATAGAAGAATTAATTGGAAATCTAATGTCGTATGAAGTTCAAATGATCGGAAGAAGAGAAAGTAAAGCATATGAAAAGAAATCAATGGCATTCAATACATTGACCGATGGATCAGACTCAAACAGCGATAACGATGAAGAGATGACCTTTATGACCAGAATCTTTAGGAAATTCCTGAAATATAGAAAGATGAATAATCTCAAGAGAAACAACTATAAGAATTCTGGAAATCAGAATGCAGTGACCAATAATGACAAATGTTACAACTGTGATAAAGTAGGCCATTTCAAAAGAGACTGTCCATATCCAGATAGGCAAAATTCTCCTATGAACAATGATCCAGCAAAGAAACGAAAACGTGCATTTACTGCTACTCTAGATGACTCAATCGTCCTCAAGTGATGATGATCAGAAGACAGATAATTCGAATTTGTGTTTCGCAGCTGTTTATGAATCCGACGAATTCAAAGAGACGGACTTAGAAAAAGGTACACGTTTACGATACAATTGGTTGAAATTGCTTGCTTAGAATTAGTTGATTGATTGTTTGATTGATTGATTTTGAATTGGTGTGTTGTTTGAATTTTAAAATCTGTTTTCTATTATTATTATTATTTCATTATTTTATTATTATTTTTATTATTTTTTAATAGCATAATAATATTTTCTGAAATATACTTGAAGTTTAATAATATTTCAGATATATATAGGCATTAAAAATAATAATATATATATATATTAGAGATCTTAGGAAAAATCAATTCATGAAAATTCAAAGACACAAGTCGACATGGTCCCTATCATGATGTCGACATGGGTACCTGAATTTGAATTTCAAAATTTGAATTTAAATGTTTGAATTTCCCTCCATCTTTTTACTTCATTCAATTCTCTGAAAAGCTACCTTTTGACCAGAGAATATGTCCTTTAAGAATCTATTTATTCACTATCTTTTATCATATCTTTTCACTCTCATTTTCAAATTCAAATTCTCTCTTCATAACTTCAAGCTCTCTACTCTCTACTTTAATGGCTTCTTCAAGCAACCCCTCAACCATGAGAATTTCCAGAAAAATCAAAGAGCAATTAGTCAATGATCCGGAGGCAATAAAAGCATACATCAATTATGCTAACTATGCCAAAGTCCATACTGGAAAATTTTCTATTTTTCAAGATTTTTCTTCTTATGAACTTGATTCTCTTTTGGCAAACAATGGAGTTCTTAGCTTATTGATGCTTCTCAAAATGATTTTGTTTGCTATCCAAATCTTGTCAAAATTTTCTATGCTAATTTAAACCGTGGATTTTATCATGGAAATGAGGATGAAATTTGGTGGTGTCAAAGGCACTAGAATTGTTTTGAATTGTGATCTTTTGGGTACCATTCTCAATTGCAAGTGTACGGGAATGGATCTTTCCAATTTTAAAATCAATGAAAATGATCGTGAGACATTTCATCACATTTTCGAAGGAATTGATAATTTTGAATTCAAAAATTGAAATTTTCGTCCAAAGGCAAGAATTGTCGATCTTCTTTTGCAACATACTTTGACCCTAAGATCGGGGAATTTCAACAATCCTACTTCAAAAGTTTGCAAAGCTCTTTTTGCTATTTTTGGAAATTATGACATAAATTGGGCGCAAGTTATTTTGGATGAACTTCGTCCTAAAAATCTTGAAATGGATGAGAATACTTCATACCATGAAATTTATCTCACTCGGATTTTCAACTATTTTAGAGTGGATTTCAAAGGCGAAGAATTTGTTTCTAGAAAAGTTTTCAATCATTCCAACATTTCGCTTATGAATTCCTTTTGTTTCTCAACCTTATGAGACCTTTGCGGAAAAAGAAGAGCGATTGGCTCATGAGGAAGTGGAAGAAGAAGAAGAGCGGGATGAAATGGAAATTGAAGAAGAAGAAGAAGGTGAAACCTCTTTGGAAAGCATTGACTATCCTCCTAATCCATCCACCAAAACCCTTCTCAAAACCAAAAGACGATTGTTGAGAATCAACGGATTCTTAAAAGATCCGTTAGTAAGAAGTTGGACAAAATTTTATCCAAGATGAACAAGTTCATTTCCAAAGTCAGCAAGAAACTTGGACTATCCTCATCATCATCATCCTCTAACTAGTTTTATCTTTTCGTATCTTGTTGTATTTGTTTTAGTTTGCTTTATTTCGAATGTTCATGTAGTTTGTTGTGTACTTAATCGTTGTATTATCGTAGTATGCAATGAAATAAAATTTCCTTTCTGTTATCTACCTTATCTTATCTCCAGAATAAATGTTAGTATATTATATAAATATATATATACACAAACAATTATTCGCAAAATAAAAATAGTCATAATTTTACACTAACCCATGTCGACATCCCCTATATGACCATGTCGACATATACAGGTCAGAAATGACAATTTATTTTGAATTTGAATAACTTTCAAATGTCTATTCATTCCAAACGAATTTCTACACCTATAAATACCTGTCTCTTCCAGAATTCTTCACTGAAATTTATTTCTTATCATCTATATCCTTTATTTCTTTCACAAATTCAACTATGGCTAATCCTATTCACAATCCATTCGAAAATCTTGAAGAAACCCTTAATTCGTTCAAGAGTATTCTCTCATTTATTCTACGTAACCAGCGTCACTTAGAATTGAGTCAAATGCATATGATCAAGGAACAAGAAAGACGCTTCGATGCGATATGATGGATTATCTCCTCTCTGCACAAGGATGATAACGAAGCACATCCTCCTGTCTCTCTCACCAATTACAATGATAATTGGGATGCTATTAAGGCAGACCCAATCTTTGGAGAAGAAGGATGGGTGGAAGTTTCACGTAACGTTTGATTTTTATTTGTTTTCTTTGTTTGATTTGGTCTGGATTGATACTCTGTGTGGATTGATTTATTGAAATTAGTTTGAAGTTTGTTGTATAAAACATATATATACATTGAAATTTATATAGTCTTTGATTAGCTATCATGTTCATAAGTATAATTATTTCTAAATCTATATATTATATATTCCGTTGTATAGTTTATCAATGCAGGTATTGAAGCCCAAGAATGAGGGGGGTAAGTTTTTTGTTGATGACAAAGGGGGAGAAATATAAAATAGGGTAGTTAGGCATAAATTAAGGGGAGTTATTAGGATAGAAGTAATATTTTATAAACAGTTGTCATCGTCAAAAAAGGGGAGATTGTTAGTCTGTGAGATGATTGTTTTGATAACAACAATCCTAGAATATATTATAAAATATAAATACTGACAATATAAGTTTAGATATATATGTATATGCAGGATTTAACCATGCAGGTACCAAGAATGAAGACTGTACAGTATAGAGATTCAAGATATCAAGATAGAAGACTCATGAGTATCAAGATTATCAAGAGTTCAAGATTTCAAGGTTAAGTATTTTATTAGGAATTTCGTTAATACTCATAGAAAAGCACTGGCATCTTAAATTCTAATTTATTCGTGGAATGGAATCCACTTCGAGCCTGTTAAAGGGATGGAACCTACAAAAAATTTAGTGGAACATTGTTTTATACCCGCTAACTTTTTGTTCGAAATGGTTTTACAAAATATCTTGTTTTCAAAATGATTTCAAAACTTTCCTTTTAAAAACATCAAAACCCTCTATCCTGATTTTAAATAATTTTAGCCTTAAAATTATCTTTAATTTCAAAGTCAAAATTACTCCTAATTTTAAACTATCTTTTAAATATAATATATATTTAATTTTTAAATATTTACACTTAGATTTAAATATAAAATTATAGTTAAATTCTATATATATTATTCTCTATATTTACTTTTGAATTTTATCTATAGTCAAGTATATTTATAAAGTTTAGAATAGTTTTAATATAAAATAAAAGTTATTTTTAAAGAAAAAAAAACACCAAAAAATCCTTTGGGATGTCGACTTGCCCAAGTACCCCATGTCGACATGGTGTCAGATGAGTTCAAAATTTAAATTTCAAAAGAAGTGTCTATTCGCCATAACTCTTCATGAATGGACATGGCTGTTGTTCTTCTATAAATAGGGGTTAGTTCCAATAATTTTATATCAATTTTTTTGGTTTTTCACTCCTCTTCTTCTTCCACATTTCTTAATATATATTCTTACCATTACTCTACCAAAATCAACATTAAATCGAACTCGATTACTTCTAGTTTGATTCTCTATCACTATCTCTATATGGTTCTCAGTGCTATTCAGAGTTATAGGCTTTTTGTAATCTATCAAAAGAGAAAAGGTGTGATTGTAGCCTTGAAAATCAATCAAAAGAGAAAAGGTGTGATTGTAGCCTTGGTAAATCAATTGGGTGAACTTATGGCCCGGAAATCAAGTATCTCTACCCAGAGGATAGAAATTCTGGAGGGTGTACCTCGTAGCCTTGAAACCGAGGGTGTAATTGTACAATTGCTTTTAAAAGGAAATCCGTACTTGTGTTGCAGGACTGGATGTAGGGTAACTCCAAACCAGTATAAAATCTGGTGTGTTCTTTCCTTTACGGCTTTTCTTTTACTTCTGCATCTGTGTTTATTTCTGTGATCATATCTGTGTCTGTATATTGCATAGATTGGTGTCTAAATTAATGTAAACTCAAAAAGATTTAGTAATTCTTTATTAACACTATTCACACCCCCTCTAGTGTTAATCCTAGCCTTAAGATCCATAATCCACAATTTCTAACAATATCAGTTAGAGTTCTATCTGATACTGATATATCACATTGTTTTATATCTCATTGTTTGGTTGATAAGCTTAACCTAGAACCCACATACTTAGTTACTTCCTTAAGGGTTGCAAATCCGATATGAGGGTATGCAACTCTTGGAATGAGATGTGAATACTTAGAGTTTGAGTTATTAAATAATATATTTCCTTACAGTTTGCATGTAGTTGATTTTGTAGGGTTCGTAATTATTTTGGGCATGGATTGGTTAAGTAAGTATGATGCGAGGATATTTTTCCCTGATAGGAAAATGACACTTAGTCACCCTAATTGTAGCCGATTAGATTCTATACCTCGTAGAAAACCCGTTGAGGTCAATTCTTGGTTGAGTGTTTTGGAGATAGAAGACGAGTTGAATCAAATTTTCATTGTTAGAGAATTTGTAGATGTCTTTGAGCCCTTGATAGGGCTATCACCAAAACGAGCCATTGAGTTTCGGATAGATTTAGTACCAGGAGCAGAACTTGTGAGTAGACCTCCAAGTAGAATGACACCTACTGAGATGGAGTTAAAGGTGTGGTTGATGGATCTAGAAGGTAAGAATTTTATGAAACCAAGTGATGCAACGCGAACTACGAAATCAATAAGCTTAAATTGTTCAAAGCCTTTAAGTCGTTTGGAGAAACTTACATTTTTAAGTCGTCCGGGAATTATGAAGGAAGAGGCATCACTTGAGCTAGTCACTAAGTCGCTAACGGGTCATGACTTAACAAGTCACGACCTAAAGCCTCGGGTCAGAGAAGAAAATAAGCAACCGAAATTTCTTCAAGTGATAAGTCGTCCACGACTTAAGGTTGAAGCTATAGGTCGTACACGACCTAAGGAGTCGCGTAAGGAGGAACAGCTAGTTAATGAAGCAACGTTAAGACGGCCATGACCTAGTGAATCACGGAGAATTGGGTCGCTCGGAGATGAATCGTTCGGGGATAAGTTGTTTGGGAAGATAAGTCACTCGGGTTTAGGTCGTTGGACCTTGGGTGGTGATACATACGAGATGTGTCGCTTGATCCATGAGTCGTTGAGTCTTTGTGCTGAAAGGTTAAGTCGTGACTATATTAAGTCGTAAGTCGTCCAGGGTCATTGTGTCTTAAGTCGTTGATGTTGAGTCGCCAATGGTTATGTTGCTTGTAAATTGTTAAATCGGCAAGGAGTTAAACCGTGAGTCGTTTGTAACTTGTTCAGATCATTGAGTCGTATCACTTTAAGTCGTGTACCGCTAGGTTTTTAAGACGTTTGAGTTTAAGTCCTTTTCTCTGTGTGCCACTGTTTTGAGCCATGCGTGTTGAGTCGGCAACGACCTAGTTGAGTCGTGGGTCGCAATTAGCAGCCGACTTAAGGGTCAGGGGCGAAATACTATAAATACGCGTGAGTTGTACATTTGAAGGGGTTGATTTTTGGAATAAAATTCTTGTTTGATTGCTGTGTGCTTTCATCTTAAATTGGTAGTTGAGTGTAGTCTCCTATCTCCACTTTCGGTTATTCGAGTGCGCTCGAATCAACGATTGTTGAAGTCGATTCGCCGAATCAAGTGCGCTTGATCAACGCTTGAAGAATTGAAGATCTTCTTTCACGGTATCGTGCGCGATCAACGTGTTAGAGATAACTAGAATTCGGTATCTTCGGATCAACGAATTTGGGCATTTTGGTATTCATCAATCCACCGATTGCTACTTTCATTGATTCATATCGTTTCGTTATAATCCGCTGCGTCAGTTTTTGGTATCGGAGCTAGACTTAGCCAATCATAGATAAGCCGAGACTTGGAGCCAATTTTTGAAGTTGAAGTTTGAAGTATTTGTTGAAATGTTTGTGTTGATTCAATCATGCCATCAAGGAGAGCTAATCGTCATCAAAATGTTGAAGCGTTGTATAGAAGAGAAGAAGCCGAGCAAATGGAGCAACGCATTAATGAGAAATTTGATGAAGGCATTGGAAAGTTAGAGAAATTGATGAATGATTTGAATCAAACTCAAAGGAGGAGATCACCAATCTCGAACCATGGAGGAAACCGAGTTTCGCCTTTGGTTACGGAAGCGAGAAGGGTATCACCACAATCTTTTAGAGAGAGAAGAGAAACATCAATTTCATCAAAGAGAGATCACCATGACTATGGACATGAAGAGAGAAGAACTCCACGTGGGTTTGAAGATGATCCATATAGAGAAGAAGAGAGACATAGTAGAAGGGACATGCGTGATCAAAGGGATGTTGATGGTCGAGATCGATATAGACGAACATTTGATTTTGATGAAGAGGGTGATAGAGCTAGCATTCATTATCGAGGTCGAGACCAAGTTCGAAATTCATATCTGGATGTAGATGATGATCGTCGATGGGTATGAAGATGGAAATTTCTGGAGTTTAAAGGAGGAATGGTAGCAGAAGAATTTCTTGATTGGTTATCTAATGTTGAAGAGATCTTTGATTTCAAGGAGGTTCCGGAGAATCGCCGAGTGAAGTTGGTTGCTACTAGGTTGAGGGGGAGAGCTTTGGCGTGGTGGCAGCAAACTAAACTTACGAGAGAACGGATGGGAAAGTCAAAGATTGAATCATGGGAGAAGATGAAGAAGTTTATGCGAGCTACATTTTTGCCTTACAACTACCAATCACTTATGTACCAGAGGTTGCAGAATCTGAGGCAAGAGACGAAGTCTGTTAGTGATTATGCTGATGAATTTTACCAACTCATTGCCAGGAATGATATTATGGAAACGGAAGAACAGCTAACTGCTAGATTCATTGGGGGATTGAGAATGCAGATCCAGGAAATGGTTAATATGTTTGATCCTAGATCAGTAGCAGAGGCACATCAGAAAGCGTTGGCTTGGGAGAAGCAGGGAAGGCGTGGAGGTGGTGTGTTTACTAATTCCAATAATCAAGTGAAGGGTGTTTGTGGGAGTTCTAATGTTCCTAAACCTGTCAGTAAGCCAGTGGTGAAGGAGGCTGAGAAGGCGAAGGTTAATAGCAGTTTCAAATGTTACAATTGTCAGGAGTTGGGTCACAAAAGCAATGAATGTCCGAAGCCTAAGAGGAGAGCAATGGTTGCAGAGATAGAAGAAGAGGATGTGGAAGCTGAATGTTCTAATTCACCTTATGTTGAGAAGGAAGAAGAGTTGTCCGGAGATGAGGGGTGTAATTTGATGATGAGGAGAAGTTATTTGGCACCGAAACAGGAAGAGGAAAACAGTTGGTTAAGGAATAACATATTTCAGTCCACATGCACTATTCTGGGAAAGGTTTGCAAGTTCGTCATTGATGCTGGGAGCTGTGACAATATTATCTCTACTGAAGCAGTGAGGAAGTTGAACTTGAAAACTGAGAAGCATCCTAAACCGTACAAGCTAGCATGGTTAAGGAAGGGAGGTGAAGTGAAGGTGTGTCGAAGGGCTTGTGTGAATTTTTCTATTGGGAAGAAGTACAAAGATGAAATTTGGTGTGACGTTGTAGACATGGATGTGTGTCATCTGTTGTTGGGCAGGCCATGGCAGTTTGATAGAGAAGTACAACATGATGGTCGTGCTAATAGCTATAGTTTCATGTTTGAAGGTACTAAGATCACTTTAGTTCCCAAGAAGCAGCAACAGAAGGAAAGCAAGTTGGAGGAGATTGAAGAGCTGAAAACTTTTCTATCTTTGAAGGAGTTTGTTAAAGAAGTTGAAGAGGAACCTGAAGTCTATTTGTTGATTGGACGAGAGAGTCATGAAGAGATTGAAATTCCAGAAGAAGCAAAGCCGGTTTTGAAAGAATTTGAAGACGTATTTCCAGAGGAGTTGCCTAAGGAGTTACCGCCACTAAGAGACATTCAACATCAAATCGATCTTGTTCCGTGAGCAGTTTTACCACATCGACCACATTATCGAATCAGTCCGAAGGAACATGAGGAGTTGAGAAGGAAAGTGGAAGAGTTGTTAGAACAGGGACGTGTTCAGGAAAGCTTGAGTCCTTGTGCAGTACCAGCATTATTGGTGCCAAAGAAGGATGGAACATGGAGAATGTGTACCGATAGTAGAGCTTTGAACAAGATTACTGTTCGTTACAGGTTTCCTATGCCAAGGTTGGATGACTTGCTAGATTAGTTGAGTGGGGCTACTATCTTTTCGAAGATTGATTTGAAGAGTGGTTATCATCAGATTCGAATTAGACCGGGAGACGAATGAAAGACCGCATTCAAGACGAGGGAGGGTTTATATGAATGGTTGGTTATGCCGTTTGGTCTATCAAATGCACCAAGTACATTTATGAGGGTGATGAATCAAATTTTCAGAACGTACATTGGGAAGTTTGTTGTAGCTTACTTTGATGATATTCTGATTTATAGTGCGAGCACAGAGGAGCATGTTGAGCATTTGAGAAAAGTGTTAATTATTCTTCGTGAGGAACAATTTCATGCAGCTACGAAGAAATGTGTGTTCATGACTCGAAGTGTGTTATTTTTGGGATATGTTGTATCTGAGAAGGGAATCCAGGTGGACCAGAGTAAAGTTAAAGCTATTAGAAATTGGCCACAGCCGAGAACTATCACTGAAGTTAGAATTTTTCATGGATTGGCATCATTCTACCGAAGGTTTATTCCACACTTCAGTAGCGTGATGGCACCA
The DNA here is from genome assembly GCA_030765085.1 of Allium cepa. Classification (NCBI taxonomy): domain Eukaryota; kingdom Viridiplantae; phylum Streptophyta; class Magnoliopsida; order Asparagales; family Amaryllidaceae; genus Allium; species Allium cepa. Next base: position 768,927,361 of record CM060939.1, on the reverse strand, counting down.
GTTACTGATTGTATGAAAGGGAAGCAGTTTTCTTGGTCGGAGGAAGCGGCGGTTGCTTTTGAACGAATCAAAGAACTTTTGACGACAGCACCAATTCTTGTATTACCAGATTTTCAGTTGTTGTTTGAGCTACATACTGATGCATCAAAGGTTGGGATTGGAGGAGTGTTGAGTCAGTGTGGAAGACCTATTGCATATTTCAGTGAGAAATTAACAGGAGCAAAGATGAGATATAGTACATACGATGTTGAGTTTTATGCTGTTGTGCAAGCTGTTAAACATTGGAGGCATTATCTATTTCAGAAAGAGTTTGTTCTCTACACTGATCATGAGGCGTTGAAACATTTGCAAGGACAGGATAAAATTTCAGCGAGACATGCATCATGGATTGCTTATTTGCAGCAGTTTACTTTTGTTGTCAAATATAAGTCTGGGGTAACAAATCGTGTAGCTGATGCTTTGAGAAGGAGAAGTCATTTGTTGACAACATTGAAGGTTGAAGTGACAGGATTTGAATTATTGCCAGAGTTGATTGAAAAAGATCCTTACTTTGCAAAGTTTGTTGAGAAAGTTAAGGATGGAGATACTGATGAATTTATGTTGGTTGATGGATTCTTGTTTAAAGTAAATCGGTTATGTATTCCTGAGAGCAGTTTGAGAATGAAGATTATCAAAGAGTTGCACGAAGAAGGACATGTGGGCCGTGATCGTACGTTGCATTTGATTTCTCAATCGTACTTTTGGCCGTCGATGAGGAAAGAGGTTGGAAGGTTTGTGGAGAGATGTCATATATGTCAGGTTTCGAAGGGAACTGCGACCAATGCAGGATTGTATATGCCGTTACCTGTACCGTCTAAACCATGGGTTGATATCAGCATGGATTTCGTTTTGGGTTTGCCTAGAACTCAAAGGGGGAATGATTCTATATTTGTTGTGGTGGACAGGTTTCGAAAATGGCGCATTTTATTGCTTGTAAGAAGACGGCGGATGTTGTTCGTGTTGCTCAGTTATTCTTTATAGAAATTTACCGTTCGCATGGGTTGCCAGAGTCTATTGTTTCAGATAGGGATACCAAATTTTTGAGTCATTTTTGGCTTAGTTTGTGGAAGATGGTGGGAATGAAGTTGAATTTTAGCAGCGCTTATCATCCGCAAACAGACGGACAGACCGAAGTTGTTAACAGATCGCTGGGAAATTTGTTACGATGTTTGGTGAAAGATAATCTGAAGAGTTGGGACATGAAGTTATGCCAAGCAGAGTTTGCTCATAATCATGCAGTAAATCGTAGTATGGGTTTTAGTCCATTTCAGATTGCATATTCAAGTTTGCCAAGGGGACCGTTGGATTTGGCGATAATACCACAACCGAAGGGGATGGTTAAACGGGCTATTGATTTTGTTGATGAAGTAACTGAATGTCATAAAATCGTTCAGGAACGATTGGTTAAGTCAAATGAGAAATATAAGCGAACTGTTGATTTGAAGTGTCGAAATGTTGAATTTAGCGAAGGTGATTTGGTTTACGCTGTGTTAACAAAGGATCGTTTTCCAATAGGCACTTATATCAAGTTGAAAGCCAGAAAAATTGGTCCTGTGGAAGTTGTGAAACGGATTAACGACAATGCTTATAAGTTGAAACTGCCGGAGAATGTGTACACTTCTGACGTGTTCAACGTTAAGCATCTTGTACCATATTATGGAGATGAACAATCTGATGAAGGAGAATGTACAAACTCGAGGTCGAATTTTTCTCAACCAGGGGAGGATGATGCAACGCGAACTACGAAATCAATAAGCTTAAATTGTTCAAAGCCTTTAAGTCGTTTGGAGAAACTTACATTTTTAAGTCGTCCGGGAATTATGAAGGAAGAGGCATCACTTGAGCTAGTCACTAAGTCGCTAACGGGTTACGACTTAACAAGTCACGACCTAAAGCCTCAGGTCAGAGAAGAAAATAAGCAACCGAAATTTCTTCAAGTGATAAGTCGTCCACGACTTAAGGTGGAAGCTATAGGTCGTACACGACCTAAGGAGTCGCGTAAGGAGGAACATCGAGTTAATGAAGCAACGTTAAGACGGCCACGACCTAGTGAATCACGGAGAATTGGGTCGCTCGGAGATGAATCGTTCGAGGATAAGTTGTTTGGGTAGATAAGTCGATCGGGTTTAGGTCGTTGGACCTTGGGTGGTGATACATACGAGATGAGTCGCTTGATCCATGAGTCATTGAGTCTTTGTGCTGAAAGGTTGAGTCGTGACTATATTAAGTCGTAAGTCGTCCAGGGTCATTGTGTCTTAAGTCGTTGATGTTGAGTCGCCAATGGTTATGTTTCTTGTAAATTGTTAAATCGGCAAGGAGTTAAACCGTGAGTCGTTTGTAACTTGTTCAGATCATTGAGTCGTATCACTTTAAGTCGTGTACCGCTAGGTTTTTAAGACGTTTGAGTTTAAGTCCTTTTCTTTGTGTGCCACTGTTTTGAGCCATGCGTGTTGAGTCGGCAACGACCTAGTTGAGTCGTGGGTCGTAATTCGCAGCCGACTTAAGGGTCAGGGGCGAAATACTATAAATACGCGTGAGTTGTACATTTGAAGGGGTTGATTTTTGGAATAAAATTCTTGTTTGATTGCTGTGTGCTTTCAACTTAAATTGGTAGTTGAGTGTAATATCCTATCTCCACTTTCGGTTATTCGAGTGCGCTCGAATCAACGATTGTTGAAGCCGATTCGCGGAATCAAGTGCGCTTGATCAACGCTTGAAGAATTGAAGATCTTCTTTCACGGTATCGTGCGCGATCAACGTGTTAGAGATAGCTAGAATTCGGTATCTTCGGATCAACGAATTTGGGCATTTTGGTATTCATTAATCCACCGATTGCTACTTTCATCGATTCATATCGTTTCGTTATAATCCGCTGCGTCACCAAGCAGTTCACATTGAGGAGCAGCCGCAATATTTGTTAAGAAACCGAAGCGATCATTGAAGATGTGTATCGATTATGTTAAGCCGAATGAATAGAAGATAAAGAATCGATATCCATTCCCTAGGATTGAAAATTTATTCGATCAGTTGAGTGGACCCAAAGTATTTTTCCAGCTGGATTTGGTAATAAGGTTCCATCGGCTAACTAATTTTTCTCTAATTAATCTGATTTGTCTCTAATAAACTTAGGGTGCAGAGTGGAAAATGTAAACTTTTTTTTTATTTAATCCAACGTTGCTTATGTGAAAAAAATTGTAACTATTCGGTTTTGTGTATGTTTTCCATTATACATATTAATATTTACTTGCAAATATAGGTACCAATACTCAATTAGAAGTGTAGACTGATACATGCAAATGGATATATTGTATACTATGGAAGGTCAAACGGTAATTTCTGTTCATATTGAGATAACAGATGAATTCGGTAATGATTATGAATTGTGACTATCGGAAGGTTCTTTGTTGCTATCAGTCGGGAAGGGGAAGCACAAGTCAATGTGAAAATGATGTTAGTATAACGTTTGATTTTATTCTTCCTCCCCTCTATTAAGTATGTTCATAAAGTACCATTTACTTTTTTACTTTTATATTATTACTTGAACATTGTTTTCAACGGAGTGTGCTACAAGGGATTGAGGGATGGTAGTTCTATTTTTATTCTCATATATTATACTACTTAAAAAATCCATGGCCGATTGATTTCCTTTTTAGTTATTTAATAAAGTAACTTAGTCTTATTCACGTTTTGATACACGATTGATTTGTGCATGTACACGCATAAAAAAATGCAACATTACGTACACGTCAAAGTCATTTAGTAAGATCCAAAAAACTTTACAAATAATATTTTCATAATACCAATTCCTCCTACATACGTGCATTGCACGTGCCAAAGACTGGTATTTTTATATGTACGTACGTATGTATATATGTATGATTCGTATTAAAAAATCATTTGTTTTTTTGGACCATGAAAATTAAATTGAATGAGCTGTCTTAGCTCAGCTGGTAGAGCGCATGGCTTTTAACCATGTGGTCGTGGGTTCGATTCCCACAGACGGCGCTTTGTGATTTTTTATGCAATACTGTGTATTTCCTAAATCCTTTTGACCATCCCTTATTTTTCTTGCTCTTTACTATTACCTTGCGTCGAAAAGCTCATTTTTGAGTATTGATCTATACTCCCTTAAAAAAGGTTCAAAATAATATATTATTCTTTAATATATATATATATATATATATATATATATATATATATATATATATATATTATATATGACCCTTTCGACCTAATTAAATAAACTGAAAAAAACTCCTTTTAGATATTATAAAAAACATTCTTTTTAGTTTTGATAAAAAACTATACATAAGTATGTATTTTTTGAAGAAAGCATACATACATACGTACGTGGTTATATATATATATATATGGAAAAAAATTAATTGAAAATAATGGATCAAAATTTTTGAAATCTAAAGGTGTGTTTATTCATTATGTAATAATTTTTTTATTTAAAATACTTGTTGATAAAAAATTTATTAAAAAAATACTTTTTCATTTAGCCAAAAGAAATTTAGTTTATAAGCATTGTCTAACATACACAAACACATACATATGTATGTATGTATGCGTGTCTGTGCATTCTTATACTTCATAAACATGCATAAATATATTAAGGAGATATTGCAAATATTAAATGATCATCTTATGATCGTAGATCATAATTGTCACACATACAAACATACACACGCATGCTCATACATACATATGTACATATGTTCTATGTTGGTTCAATGAATGTCTTAGATTAGCTAATACCACATACGATATTCACTACGTGAACTTGAATTTCCATTAAATAAAATGTAACAAAACTAAATCATAAATTGAAGGTAAATTAATATAAAGGTTTTTATGTTGTAACAAATAAATATAAAATAAAATTCATAGTAAACTTCCCTTTTTAGCAAATATTTACTAAGGATGATTTTGTTAAATCAAATTAAACTACAACATAAAGATCAAGTGCAAATTTAGTAAAGAAATTTTTCTAAAGTTCTCCCTTTCTACACCATCACAAATGCACCTAATCCAACACTTTGCAAGTAACTTAACAAATCCAGATATTATGGTTCGTCGACCGGGGGTTGTAGTGTGCAACCTTCTTACCCTCATATTATTTCCTTTATTGTATCTCATTAGATTTTGAATGGAAAAGGAAGTTTTACCACCAGGATGTAAAGTAATACATGAATTAAAATTCACAACCAAGTCCTCAAATTTTCACCTACAAATACAATCTATTGAATCTTGAAAAAAAAATTAGTATAGAAAGTTGAAACCCTTGAAACTAATAACAATGAGTTTTCATGGAAGAATTTCACTTCTAAAATGTTTAACAAAAAACTTGATCACAGTCTATCTCATTGAAATGTCAGTGATCTCCATTATATCTTTGCAAAGATAAAGAAGAAACTTAAGCATTGTTTGCAACTTGCCAATAACCGTCTTGCTAATTCTCCCGAGGTTAGTAAATTACTGGAGACAAAAATCAATAAGATGAAGAATAAGCAGAGCTTATGCAATTTTGCATTAGTAGAGTATCATAATTTGATGCAATAATTACCTAACTTATCGAATTTATTATTACGTTTATTCTAAAAGTTGATTTCTGATTTCTTGGGTCAAAGTAGAACAAGCACCGTTGAAAGGATGTGAGTACAAGCTACTAAAGGCTCGAACATTTCTTTCTGTATGGGTTTGCAGATAGTCCCTAAGTCATTTGGGGCCTTCCTATTTTATATAAGAAAGAGGTTTTATTAAGTAATCCCCAACTTTGTACCTTTGATGCTTTAAGCAATGGGCCAGTTGTAACCTTCTTGTAATTTTTTTGTTTGTAATTTTAGTGAATGAATATCCTTTTGTTCTTTCTGTCATTATCAATGTTAATTTTTCTTTTACATTCTTATATTACTACGTATAATTCCTTTCCATTATGAAACACGATGTAGAATTTCATTTTTCCTAAAATCTTTCATGGGTTACGCTTAAGACCCATGATGTATCAATAGAGTATTATGATATATTTGAGCTATGATGATTTGATGTTAAAATATTTTTGAAACGCTATTGTAAATTAAAACCTTTGATAAAGTTCCTTGAAATTTGAAGCAACTTTTGGCTTCTTTCCTTGGAAGATCCTTTCAAAATTTTAAAGCACCCTTTGACACATTCTTTTTGATAGTAACAATATGATTTGAATCATTCTCTTTTGAATGATCGCCTTATCCCAACAAAATTAATCGGTATATGTTAATTTGATTTATGATTGCTAGACCAATCATATACTCTCTTCCGATCGATTGCTTCTACCAAAAACGAGACACGGGATTAAAGGCTTGCTTGGATCATTCGATGACTCTTTTTAATATTCAAGAACTTGCTTTAGAATATAAGATATAGCCACAACTTTTTTGTTTAAAACTATCATCTATATAAAAAAATTAATGCATAATCTTTATAGTGAAAACTTCAAAAAATTGTTCATTCAAGAAACTCAAAATGTTATTTTTTTAAACAATTTTAACTTTTAAAATACAATAATAGACTATGTTTTTTTATCATACAGTGATAATATTTCCATCATTTAAGATACAATAAAATTGTTTATTTATAATAGACTTACTAAAAGATAAATTAGTTGGCATAATACTATCTTTCTATTTAAATTATTTTATTTTTTTAAATGATAAGTAATTTTATCATAATTGAAGTACACTAGTATCTTTCTATGTTTACAAAGTAATAGGAAATAAAGGGAATTCGATGGTAAACAATATATATAGTTTTAATTAAAAATGATAACTCTTTATATTTTTAAATAAAATGGAAAATTAATCGATCTTAATAGTATTATGACCAATGATAAAATGATAATTTCTTTTATCGTTTCAAATACAATCGCAAAATGATAAAATAATAAATTCTTTTATCATATGTAATAAAATGACAAATTACAAACACTTCACGTTCAATGATAAATTATAAATTCTTGTATTTATTAGATAAAACGATAAATGCTAGTATTTATGTTTTAAAAAAATTGGAATTTTATTGCTAAAATTCGCATGCCTCCAGTATGAGAAATTTTCATAATGTCGTTTAAGAATTCACGTTAAAAAATAAAATGGTAGAAATTCCTAGTTTTTCTTCTCCCTCATTACCAAATCGATGCTTCTGAGTGGGGGAAAGAATAGTACTTCATAGCTATTGCAAATAAATAAGGGGAGAGAGGATCTCCCTATTTGAGACCCCTGTTGCTAATAATGAACCCACAGGGAGACCCATTGACCAGTGTACAATCAATGATTGATGAGATACGCCTATAAATAAAAGATTTTTTTTGAAATCCTACCAATGTTAGCTTGTGACAGATAAATTCCCTATTAACAATTATCATATGCTTTTTGCAAATACACTTTGAGACATAAGTTGTCAGAACCTTTCCGAATGAAAATTCGTACCATTTCGTAAATAAGTGGAGAAATTTGCACTTATGTCTCTTCCACTTTGATTATGAGAAACCAACTCATTTAAATACTCTTTAATTCTGTTGCAAATGACATTTGAAATTATTTTATAAATTACTTTGCAATATGAAATAAGCCTATAATCTTATATGGACCGAGAATTTTCTTTTTTGCGCACAAATGGACCGATTGTTATTTATTCTATTGGTAGAATGACCACTGTAAGTGACACCTTTGATTGCTATGGTCAACTCTCCTTCATGTCCCAATGGTTTTTATCGAATTTTGTCCCAAATCAATCAGGCTCTAGACTACTATTTTGATAAATCTGGAATGTTGTTGTTTTAATTCCTTCGTCAGCAATACCAGCCTCCAATTTAACTCTTACTTAGTTAATTAGATTTTTCTACGCAAAATTTGTGGAAAGTTAATCATTGCTTTCAGAATTGTATAAACTAGTAAATAGCCCACTGCACTACCTTGAAGTTGATTGTTATTAGTTAATCGATTACCAATTTTCCATGACGGTATAATAACTGCTTATATCTTTTTTCAATTTTGTAGTAGTCATATGTGAATAGAAAATTTTAGAACATTGATTACCTTCATTTAACTATTTAGCTTTTGATTTATAATGGCATGACCATGCATTAATGTTTCAAGTTTAATATCTTTATACTTATTGACAAATTAGAGTCGGAAGGGTTTATTCTCCTCCCTTAATAATAAATTATATATGACATTCTGCTTTTATTTTCATTTTCAGTATTGCATATAACCACCAGTCAAGTTTGAAGCACTTTACAAATACTTTTGCATGTTCTGTAATAGAATTCTTGTTTTATTGAAGTGGAAAAATGGTTTAGTGATACATAATGTATTACATTCTGTACATATTATACACAGTAATGCTAGATAGGGAAAATTACTATAATAACCTAGAAACCTTATTACATATGCATAAAACAATTCTGCCTATTGTTAACTTAGTCTCATTTCTTATTTCCCCCCATCAAATATAACTAGGATTTCTCCTTCTTCTTTCCTAAAATTTCTAATGATTGTTTGATCTTCGAATCTGATAATATTCTTTTAAAATTGCTTTCTTTCAATTGATTTCGTATAAGCATTTGTTCTCTAATAGCTTGTTGATAGTTGATTTATGCAGTTTTTCTGCTCAAACTCCTAATACTTTCGTTATCTTCAGATTTGATGGTATTCTTGTAAAATTACTCCCCTATGAGTGGTTTTGCATGAACATCTATTCTCTAATAGCTTGCTAATAAATGATTTATAAATTTTTCTTTCTCAAACTCCTAAGACTTATTTGATCTTCAGATCAGATTTTAGTCTTGCAAAAGTTCTCTCTGAGAGTGGTTTTGTAAGAATATCTACTCTCTGATGACTTGTTGGGAGATGATTTATGTCTAGTTTTCCTTTTATAACTTGTCCACGAATGAAAAACAAATCCTTCTCTATATGCTTGGTTCGTGAATGAAGAGTGGAGTAATGAACTCTTATTTCTTCGATGAGTGATTCGAGCCATATAATTTCGGCTCTTGCATTGGCCACATTACAATATTCAGCTTCAGTACTCGAACAAGAAACATTTGGTCGCTTTTTAGAACACCAGGAGATTGGATTGTCTTCTAAATAGATGCAGTGAGCTATTGTGGATCACCGATCGTCAGAGTCTGATGCCCAGTCTGCATCTGTGTATCCTTGAATGTTTAACGCTTTACATGCTTTTAAACATATTCCTTGATTTGTAATGCCATTTGGATATCTCAAAATTTGTTTCACTGCTTTCCAATTATGATCTAAATTTTTTGCATTTACTGAAAAACTTTATTTACACTATACAATATATCTGCTCTGGTAATTATAACATATTGTAAACCACATACTATACTCCTGTATTTTTTTACATTTTCTATAGCCTCACCTCTATGCTTAGACAAATGTAAATTAGTTACCATTAGTGTTGTCATAGATTTAGCTTCACTCATTTTTGCCTATCAAGAATTTCTGAAATATACGTGCTTTGACATAAAATCAGTTCATTACCTGAGTTTCTGAATACTTCAATTCCCAGGAAGTAGTTTAGATTTCCCAGATCCTTGATTGAGGATGGCTTCTTTAAATGGTAAATGAAATTTCTGATTTCATCATTACTACTCCCTGTGATTATATAATCATCCACATATACTAATATATAAATTATAACCTGTGATTATATAATCATCCACATATACTATATATAAATTATAACATTATTATTCATTTTTATGTAAAGAGAATTATCAGACCCAGTTGGTTTATAACCTAAACTGACTAGAATGATTTTTAATTTTTTATACCAGACCCTTGGTGCCTGCTTGAGTCCATAGATTGCTTTATGTAGGCTGCATACCATTTCCTTGTTGTCATTCTAATGTACCTTGGTAGTGCTGCATATATACTTCCTCCTGAAGTTCACCATTTAGAAATGCATTATTGACATCTAGTGTCTGATATTCCATTTTTTATGTTGTGAAACTACAGGAATCACTACGACTGTTATTAGTTTGACTACTGAAGAAAATGTTTCACTGAAATCAAAGCCACATTGTTGGAATATCCTTTTGCTACAACTCTTGCCTTATACTCTGCTATTATTCCATATGGCATTCTTTTGAGTTTGTATGTCCATTTATACCCAATGATATTTTTAACTTTTGGTGCTCGCACAATGCTGCAAGTTTTGTTTCTTATTAGAGCCTTATTCTTCATCCATGGATGATTTCCAATTAATATCCTTAGCAGCTTCTTCATAGTTAACTAGTTCATCATGATTAAGATTGTAGTATAGACTTTAGGCTTAAAGACTCCATGATTGGATCTTGTATTCATATGATGACCTTCTCTTACAGGTGGTTGGATTTGATTGTGAATTGATTAACTAGATTGATGTGGACTTGAAAAGTGTTCCTTATCATGATTTCATGTTTCATTTCCTTGGCTATCTAGCACATGACTGGATGAACTTTCAGAGGTATCCTGACCTGATTGTTCATTAGACATAGTATGTTCACTTGATTGTCAGTTTGAACCTTTTTTACTTGCTCACTTGAGTAAATTGGTATTGGATGAATATATGCTTTGACAATGTAGATTTTCTAAGTGGTCTTTATTTTAGTCCTTGCAAAAGGAAAAACATGCTCGTTGAAAGCAACATGCCTTGAAGCAATTACCTTCCCATCACTAGTTAGACACTTGTATCCTTTTTGGTAAGATGCATAACCAATAAATGTGTGTGGTAAGGGACTAAAACTTAACTTGTGAGTGTTATATGGCCTCAAGTATGGAAATTGCGGGAAACCAAATGCCTTAAGCATAGTATAGTCTGGTAATAGATTGAATAACTTTTGAATTGGAGCTTTGTTTTACAGTACTTTAGTTGGTAATCTATTAATAAGATGTTAGAGTTAGGGGTATGCCCTAGGGACAATTATGTAATTTGTTAATATATCTACCTGGTTGGCCTATCTTATTCGAAATAAAGGTATTTTTCTTCTACTATGTACTTGATATAATGTGGTTATATTAATTAAATTAAATTAAAAGTATATATAATAGAAAATCCACAAATGGCATGTTTTGTGATAGTAGTTACAAAATGTTGTAACCATGAGTAATTTATCACAATGAAACAAATATACCATTTTAAGTGTTCCTAGTCAAGATGCATCGAGACTGGATACCGATGTATGTGTTGAGACTAGAGTACGTAACGCTCTTCAAATGTTGGGCAATGTATTACTTATGACTGTTGGGGGCACCAAGGGGTTATGTACTGATAGTAGTTAGATAACTATGGAATGAGATACTATATAGTTTTCTGTTGGATAATATAACTAAGGTCAAGCAGAGAATATTGATGTGACTAAATTACACAGTTCTCTCAACTTGAGAACACCGTTGATCTTCAATATGGAAGCTCGGCTTTGATTATAGATAAATCATAAACGCGGACATAAACGCGGACATGTTTTCACCTTACGATAAACAAAACATTTCATATCAAATCCTCTTATATTATACTAGTGTCTCGTATACACAAATAGTATTAATCATAGTCAAAATGGTTACCATACAGCATTTCGAGGCTATTCATTACGCCTTTATAAAAAAAACCGCAAGCTCGTGGTGGGGTTAGGATTTTCATGCTAATGACCAGGTGAAGAGACTACCTTCCGGCAGTACGTCTTTAGAGGAATGTACCGAGGACCATCACAAAAGATCCTCTATCAACACAAGACCAGTACACCTCTATAACTAGATGGTATCGAATATGTCATCCTTCGGTCGTTACCAACCTTTTAAGAGGGCTCTCAAAGCATACAAACCATAATAATCAAATACATGACGTCATAGCGTGTAAAGATATATCTAGAAGAGGAGGATCATATCCTACTTGGGAGCGACCTACTTATCCTTGCCGCATCTAACCCTGTTTTGGTCATTTCCAGTTGACGAGGCCTGAGGTTTTCACAAATCACATATCACATCACTTTGAATGTCATATGGCCATTTCCGTAGACAACTAATTTCCTTCCATAAATACAACTCTTGAGCTCATACGTCTTAAGGAGGGTGTTAAGCTAAGTGAAGTTGCCTTCTCCGCCACCATGGATGTACGTTTGTAAAAACCAATGTACGTATCTATAGAAATGCAATGTAAGACAAACATCCATAAAAGTTGTCCCGGAACAGGAAAAACAAATGTACTTTCCTACCACATCCTGTCGAGAAATGCCTAGAATTAGTAGCGAACAGTCCTTGCATTGGATATTTTATAATGAAGAGACCACTACTACTATATGTATATTGGGATTTTAACCCCAACAGATCAACAAGCAGCCTTCCACTATGAAAATCCTGAAAATCAATATCATCACAATCTTCACAATCGAACGAATATATGTTGGTCCGAAGTGGGTTTCAGATAAATCTACTCCTGGTCTTTTCGCACCAATAATGCAAAATTGTTTCTCAACCTCACACAGAAACTAAGTCTCATAGACTTATCACGTCTCCAACTTTTAACTTGCTATCCTTCGGCCAAGAAGGAAGCTCGATAGATTGGAATAATACTTCGCACTACACGAATTAACATCCTCAACACAAACGATAATCAAGCCTACGTAGAAGGCTACGTACTAAGTGTACGACTAAATAGTTCCCACGTCAAGTCGAGGAACTAAAAATGGCCAAACTTGATAGTCGGTTATTTAAATATAAAAGCAAACAAAAAAATATTTAGCACCATATACAATCACTAGGCCCTTTTAATAAATATTTTATTAATTAAATCATTTGCCAAATATTCACTTCAAAATATCTTTAAAAATTATATATTCTCAAAAACCATTTCAACTTTTATATTGGAAAATATTTCCATATACTTACTTTATAATAAGTAATTCACAAATCAATTTATTTCCAACACTTTAGAAATATTAGATATATTTAAATCATGATTAAGTGTATATTTTATTCTTTAAAGAAAATATTCTTTTTAAACACATTTATTCGGTTCAAAACGAATATTGCGTAAAACATCGTTATGACAACCCAAAATCATTAGTATAGGGATTTGATAATTAGGCAGATATATAAATCCCATATACTATACAAAAACATTTTCTTTCGAAAATCATTCACTATAACAACAGTTTTAGAGTCCATCATTTCCTTATTTCTCGAAACGTCTATTTCAACAATGAATGTTGAAATATATGGTTTCGATACTTAACACACTTTAAAACATCTTCAAATCGTTTAACTCCATTTAAAAATATAACTTACCAAAACATTCATTTAATTTAAAATATTATTCACTGTCCAAAATCGTGAATGTAGTTTATTTACCAAATCCAATATTTCTACACATTTATTAAAGGATAATCCATTGTCCAAAATCGAGGGTTTTATTCTCTAACCAAATTCATTACATTTATATATTTATTAAAGGATTATCCACTGTCCAAAATCGTGGATATAATACCTTTAATATACTTTCATATTTTAACTTATCAAATTCAATTAATTTGGATTTATAAAACAATATTTATAAATTCCATTTATATATTATAAAAACTTACATATACAAAATCAAATTCCATTTATTATTTTATAAGAACTTTAACTTATAAAATCCCTTAATTAAAAAATTCTATTTATATCTCATTTACATTCAAAAATCCAATTTATTTTAAATACTTATAAAACTCGTTAATAATTCCATTATTTTTATTTATGAAAATTCAATTTTATAAGTCTTATATACATACCATTTGATAATTTCAGAAATCCCAATTTACTAAATTTTACAAAATATTTAACTCCATATTTCAAAAATCACATTCTGATTACATTTCCTAAAAATCATAATTTTTGTACCATAGAATTATAACATTTATTTATTTAAAATAAATTAATTTCCTTAACCATTCAAAATTTTAATAAAACATATATTTTCAAAATCACTTGAAAAATCCTTTTTAATTTGAAATCACCACTTTAACAATTTTAACCTTCCAAAAATAGGCACGATGCTGCAACAACACTAAATACATCAATCATGGTAACCAAAACATCAAATGTCACATGATAACTGCATATATCACAATATCTATAAATAAAACCAATACTGGTGAGGATTCCAGTTGGATCCCTTCAACCTGTCACCTACAACAAATATACATCTTAGAAATATATATATAATGTCTGCTTCGAGGCAGACGCACGTACAAAGGGTCATCCGCTCATAAACGAAAGCGTATAGGGTCTCATCTGCGCCAATAGGCAGGAATATATCCAAATACCAATTAACATATATAATATATCATATATCATCCAAACAACCATCAATCATCATAAATAAATTTGATTCTCACTTATATAAAAATATCAGTGAGTTAAAAAAATGAGTTGTACTCACATTGATTCCAATAGCAGTTGTAGTGTTTTATTCCGAATAAAATTAAACGAGCGTTTAATGTTATCCAAAATTTACACTAGCTCCAATTAACTCTAAACCAGCTCTAAAAAATAGTGCTCGCCAATACAGAACCAATGCAATTCGTTTCGACAAGAATGGACCTCGTATGAAGAAGTTATACATTTTTAAAATTTACACGATTTATTGTACAATAATTTGCAAATCGTTTTTATTTTATTTAACATTTTATCATGGCCGCTCAATTTCCAAAACCTAGATCTCAGTTGTGATTTTTCTTCTTCTTCCCCTTCGTCAACAACATTATGATGTTGAGATAGAGAAGGAAATAACTGCTTCCCGTCGATGACATTGTAAGTGGGCGCTGGGTCTCAGAGAGAGGTTTTGAAGTGATTGGGGAAAGCATCGAGGATCTCATCTTTGTCTGTAATCTGGTTTTTGTTACGATGATGCTTGTAATGTGGTTGAATCTTTATCTTTCGTGGGAAAATCCATGGAAGTAGGTTGTATTCAGATCCCCTTCCTTAAGCCATTGGGGTCTAGATCTTTGCTTCCAAGCCAACTCCTCTTGTCTTAGAATCCTTTCCAGCACAACTTCAAGCAACCTCAACTCCACACTGTTAGAGGGAGCTAAAGGGGAGCTCACTTCCAATATGTTAAATCCAAGGTCTTGTCCTGAAGACTTTCTTTCTTTTTTCTTAGGGAAACCCGTAGGCCTGTGGAATAAATCTTTAGAGCTTTTAATAAGAGTCTAAGTTTAGTAACCAAGACCTTAATAGTATGACTAAAAACTCTAAAAGATTGCCAAAGTTTCTCTACCATGTCGTCAAAACTAGGTTCAAGCGTCCAAAAATTTTGAGTTTGAAGGGCAAGCAGTGGAGGAACTATTTCCAGTGATAAGAAGCATGTGACAGTGATCTAAAATAAAAGAGAGGATGCCTGATTCGATGGAGAGGGGATGCATAGCTTCTCAAGATATGTTTAGAAAGAATCTATCAAGTTTTGCAAGAGCTGGAGATGAATTCTTATTAGATCAAGCGAAAGTACGATTATTTATGGGAAAATCAATTAGGTCACATGAGGAGATAAAGTCGTTGAACCCATTCATATCCGGGTCTGAACCCCAAATTATTCCTTTTTGAGTGGAAGCATGTTATATTGAAGTCGTCACCTAAGATCCAAGGGTATTAGATTGGGACACAAAGTCGGAACAAGCATGCTAAAGTTTCAAATGAAGTGGCTAGGTGTGTGGTCCATAGACATTTAAGAAAGTGTAGATTAACTCAAAAGGGATGCGTTGAAGAATTACGCATAGGACAGTAGAGGACTTGATCGATTGTAAATGGTCCACCTAGACTCTTCCCAAAGAGAGATGATCCCTTTTGGACCCAATAGCGTCCAAAGAGTTCCAACTAGACCCAAAAAAAAACCACCTAAATGTCTAATTCTACCATGGGTCAGATTACAAAGTTTTGACTCTTGAAGAAAAAAAATCCAGCTTCAAAGGTCTAATAAAATTCTTAATCAAGGTGCATCAACCACACACCGTAAACCATGAAGCATTTTGACATCCCATAGCTTTTGCAGATCACTTAGAGCCCGTTCATCTTCGGCGCAAGAGCACTCGATCAGTGAGCCATTACGCACTCTTTCAAGGGTGGCTGCTTCTAGACAAACCTCCTGACTCTCTCTAAGTTCTAGCATAATTATTCTAATGTAACTGGCTTTTTTACCATGGTAGAATTTTCATTGGGAACAGAAGCACTTTCCTTTTCCAACTTCTTAAATGCATAAACTAATTTCAGGGATGGACTAATACCACTGAGATGCAACCAACATAATTGCGGAATGATTAATTGAAGAAAGAATTTTGGGAACAAAAACACTACCATCTAAGCCATGGCCTCTACTCATGGATCGTAATTAGATGCTTCTTCAGACAGATGAAATCACTGGTGGGGTTAGTGATCGGGCAATTTATGTAGTGGCCTGGCAAGTTGGCGAGGCATTGAACATTCTAAAATTAGTGTTGATTTCTGCTGCCTAGCCCAAGACATTGTGCAAACAACCAAGTTTCCTATCATAATCAAGATATAACTTGGACCAGGTAGCGGTCTCTCTCTGTAGAAGTAATCTACTCAAATTGGGCAAACTGAGTTGGCGGCCAAGCAAATGGTCCAAGAATATTGGCTAAAGGAGCTTCATCATCTTTGGAGGATAATACAATTATTCTCTTCTTGAATGCAATCTCTTCTCTCTTATCCTGCAACTCCGCCTCTTCTGACAAAAATCATCAGCAAACTAAGAGGCGGAAGGCACACCTATCCATGTCAGCAATCCTTCACCACCAAACAAATAGATCGGTTTCTCCACCTATAGCTTATGGTAATCCGCTTCACTAATAATGATATAGTCCAGCTCGATAAGGGGATGACGATGAATCCAGCGATCAAAACTGAAACTGCAATCATGATTTAATGCTTTAGCCACCAGGGATCTTGAAAGTGAGGCTGATTTATCCAGCTTGATGTTGACAAAGGTGAAGCGATTGTCTTTTGAAGCCCATGAGCACTGATCTACAATGATGAACTCGCCTATCTCTCGATGCTACACACCTATTGACCGCCGTTAATGAATGCGAAATTGCTGGCATTACCGTAATCCTCTTTCCTTTAGAGTATTCCTCTTTCTTCAGAATTCCTTCTTCCGCCTCTGGGTTTCCTAATAAATGGAGATAGAGGTGTTTAGCTTCTATCATACATTCTCCCCTATCTGAAAAGACACCTTGGAGAATCGAATAAGGTGGAAGCACCTAAGAAGTCCTGGATGGCTGATCAATCATCCATTGATTGAGCGAAGAGAGTCAAGAGGTCTAAAGAAGTCAATGGAATGCATCTAAGTGCAAACATTAGCACAATACTTCGCACGGTTGTCCAGATCCATGAAGGAATGGTGGGAGGACCTTGATTCGGATCCAGGACGGTTTGAAGAACTCAATGGTCGAGCATTCACCTTTAAGTCTCTATTTTTTTGCGAAGACCGTTCCACAATCTTTACAGAAGAAACCTTTCTTAATGGCAAATGAAATGAGATGGAGACTTGGCAATCTACAATAAATGAGTAGTTGTTGTAAAACGAAAACGTTCCACCCACTTCGTCCAAAATGAACCTCTAGGCAGCCCTACAGATCCACCGTAGAATAAAGCCCAGTCACCACCGAGGAAATGACATGCATTTTCACATCGAGGAGATTCGCCTTTGATGCATGCATGTTGGAAATGGTGGGGACGAAAAAGGAAATAGGAATCTAATTTGGAGATAATAAACTGGGAATCAACAGTATGTGGGCTAGTATCAAGAGATATTTGATCGACACAAGAATTAGAAGGAGATAACCCGTATGGACCTTTCTTGAGTCATCACGTCAGCTTGCAAAGAATTAAATACCACAGCGAATTTTAGCTCTTTTTCCACATTTTGCAGAATAGTTACCCTTTTTCCTACAATGAAAACATAGCATAGGCTTTCGGCAAACACGTGCAAATTGCGAAGCAGCACATAGCGAAAACATTCGCCTTCAGCGATTATCTTTGACATATAGCAGTAGATGCTTCCCTTCGAAGTCTTTGTAGGAAATTCCTAGTTTGAATTTGAAATTTAAGCATGAATCCTAGCGGCAACTGTATGAGCAGATGGAGCAGGAGATTTTATCACGTCGATATAGGATCGTCGGATTGCTGAAGGTTTGATGGACAAAGCTGACTTAATAGTTATAGGATCGGGGAAGAACCTCACCTTTGGAGCTGGGTAGTGATTCGGCTAAAAGGATGAAAACGGGGCTTCTTTGGATTGAGATGGGTCCTTGTCAGGAGGAAGCGTGAAAAATTGGAGTTGGAAGAGGGGCATGAAAGAAACAGACAGGTGAAATAAAACCTTTTTTCGGAGAGATTATATTCTTTTATAATGATACTGGAGAATTAAATTATTAAAAATAAATAAATATGATGATCACAAATAGTTTGGCGCAGTTAATATGCATTTAAGGCATATAATATGAACATCTAACATAATGAAACAATAAATAAATAACTTTGATTGTATTGAAATACACATACTTTAAACTAGAATCTTCAAAAATACCAGATGTATAATTTTCGAATGTGGATGTCTTCATATTAACATCTGCATCCATTTTTCCAGATATGGAATATCTATCCCCTTTTTGGTTACGGATGCAGATAATTTTTGGATTTTTCGGGTATCCATTGACAGCTCTACTATTATTAACTTGTCATCCCAATTATAACTAATACTAATACCATTGTATATTATGCTATATATATTTATATTTTAAATCGGTAGGCAGTTAAACACACACACATCCCAATTTCTTACTCATTAATTCCTACGCTTAGGATTCTAGAACATAATAGTATGTACATTTGACAAGGAACTTTTATTTTCACATCTTAATATGTTAGAGTTATACTTTTCAAAAAGGATTACCATTACTACTTCTCATAAGTTACCCAAAAATAAGACTTTTATTCCATTTGAAATTACAAGAATATCTATATTCTTTTATTGAAATAGACAGTGCAAACTAGGGAGAGGAATTGCCATGCTTTACACATTTATTTCCTTTCTGATACGTTCCTTGTTAATTCAAACAATGCACTTTTAGACGTGTGGAATTGGATAATTTATGGAAATTATGCATAAATAAATACAAGTGTACCCACAACGCTTTCAATAAATTAAAACATAGAAATTCATATGTTAGGTCAAATAAGAACATTCTAAATTTATTAACAGTTTACAACCCATTAATCATAAATCTAGAATAAATCTTGTAATTTTATCAACATTCTACTTCAACAAATTTCGGGACTGATTTTCAAATTTCCAAACTAGAGTGTAAATACCATTCCTATTTTAATTACCTAATTTACAGAATATGTAGAAGAGATTTCAATAGAAAGCATTCTTCCTAAGCTTACACATGCATAAATCTTGCATAGATATCATAATCAAATAAAACTAAATGACAAAAATTTCAATGTTATATATGTCATATCATTCCACACTCACCTTTCAAGCTTTCCAAATCTCCCAAGTCCGAATCTATCACTTTATTTGACTCATTTTTCTTTCAAATCCAGAAGTATGTATAATAAGATACATATATATTCATTAGAATTACAAATCTAAAAGAAGATTTGAATTAAGTGGAACACAGATTTATAATTATGAAATTTACCTTTTTCCGCAGCATCGATTCATTCCTTCTCTTTTTCTCTTTTATTATTTACCCTTCTCCGATTTATATATATAATATAATTTTTTATAATTAATAGAAATAGTGGAGAAGAGAATATGGTAGAGCTATACTACTTTGATCAAAAAATATGAAAGAAATGTGAGGGGCTGGGCCTGTATTTATAGGCACTCGAACCAATCGTATCCGCTAGATTTAAAATAATAAAATCCAAGCCATTCGGCCAAGATTTAACTCTAGCCGCCATGCTCTCAAATGGTTGACCACTCCTCTATAGGCAGTTAATTGGCCTAAGGAGGAGATCGATCGATGGGGTCCATGCAATTGTTATTATCTATTCGTTTTTAATTATTTTCGTTCCAAAAACTTCAAACACTAATAGCTTCTTTGTTTGAACTCTTATCGCAAAACTCTAAATATGAAAATTGCTAAGAAAATCGTCACGTACGCAATGATGCAGGCTACATGGCTAAATTTTGATGTTTCCTCATATTCTATTTTTAAGCCTTAAAAATTATTTATTAATTTCTATTAATTTTACAAGGTGTTACAGCTTTAAAGCTAGGCTTTTCCACCAGGCTAGAAGAAGGAAGGAATAATAGTCCAAGGTGAAATAGCTAATAACAGAACATGTCAATAACTAGTAGATATATGGTAGCTTCTATTTTAAATGACTTTATATACTTGCACATATACTCTTGTTTATTTATGGTCGAAAATCATTTATTTTTGATTATATATATATATATGTGTGTAGGTATGTATTATGTATAATTCATATTAAAAAATCATTTGTTTCTTTCGACCAAGCAAATTAAATAATATAAGCCGTTTTAGCTACTAGGTAGAGTGCATGGATTTTAACCATATGGTCGTGGGTTCGATTTCCGCAGACGGCGCTTTGCTATTTTTTATGCAATATTTATATTTCTTATATCTTTTTGGCTATCCTTTGTGTTCTTGCTTTTGCACTATTACCTTGCACCGAAAAGCTCATTTTTGAGTATTAATCTATTTTCCCTTAAAAAAGGTATTAAAATAATATATTATTCTTTAATATATATATATATATAGTTATATATATAAATCTTTTGACTTAATTAAATAAATTGAAAAAATACTCCAATTGGAATTTATAACAAAACATTCTTTTTGCTTTTGGTAAAAAACTATACATACATACATATATGTATGTATTGAAGAACACATACATACATACATACATACATATACACACACATATATATATATATATGCACGTATTTGATTAAATTTAAGTCTTAAATTTTGAACTTCACATCGTGTGTGTGTGTATGGAAAAAAATTAATTGGAATGATGGATCAAAATATTTGAAATTTAAATGTGTGTGCATCACTATTTAATAAATTTTTATTTAAAATACTTGTTGCTGAATTTTATTAAAAAACACATTTTCATATAGCCAAAAGAA
This sequence comes from Allium cepa, assembly GCA_030765085.1. Lineage (NCBI taxonomy): Eukaryota > Viridiplantae > Streptophyta > Magnoliopsida > Asparagales > Amaryllidaceae > Allium > Allium cepa. Next base: position 768,906,118 of record CM060939.1, on the reverse strand, counting down.
ATTTGGTTTATATCCATTGCCGAATACACACACATGTATGTATTTACGCTTGTGTGTATTCGTATGATTTCATAAACATGAACAAATATATTAAGGAGATATTACTGATATTACATGCTTGTTTTATGATCAAAATCATAATTTTCACATATACAAACAGACGTACACAAACACATACATATGTTCTATGTTGTTGGTTCCATAAACGTTTTAGATTAGGTAACATCATATACGATATTCAACGGTGAACTTGAATTTCCATTACATAAAATATAAAAAACTAAATCGAAAATTAAAGTAAACTAATATTAAGGTTTTCAACTTGTAATAAATAAATATAAATAAAAAAGCAAAATAAAAAAAATCATCTCAAATAATAAACTCCCATTTTAGCAAATATCCACTAAGGATGATTTAGTTCAAACAAATTATTCATATAACTATAAAATAAAGACCTAGTGCAAATTCAATAAAAGAAAGTATTCTAAAGTTCTCCTTTTACACTATTACAAATGCACCTGATCCAACACTTTGCAAGTTACTTGTCAAACTAGGATGTTGTGGTTCATCGGCATAGGGATTATGATGAGCAACCTTCTTAACCTCATATTATTTCTTCTATTGGATCTCGTTAGGTTTTTGAATGGAAAAAGTTCTACCACTAGGATGTAAATTATTATAGGAATTAAAATTCACGACCAAGTTCTCAAATTTTCACCTACAAATAGAAACTATTGAATCTAGAAAAAACAATTTGGTTTAGAAAGTTCAAACCCTTGAAACTGATAACAATGAGTTTTCATGAAAGAATTTCACTTCTAAAATATTTAAAAAAAACACTTGATCATAGTCCATGTCATCCAATCAATGTTAACAATCTCTACTATATCTTTAGAAAGATGAAGAAAAAAGTTAAGCATTGTTTGCAACTTGCTAATAAATGTCTTACTAATTCTCCCAAGGTTAGTAAATTACTAGAGATTAAAATCAATAAGATGAAGAGTGATCGGAGCTTATATGATTTTGCATTACTAGAGCATTAAAACTTGATGCAATGGTTACCTAAATCATCGAATTTATTATTGCTTTTGTTTTGAAAATTCATTTCTCATTTCTTGGGTCAAAGTAGAATGGCATAGCTCACCAAGCTCCCATAGCTGGAATCATGTTTAGACTGACCTAACGTAAGTCAAGGAAAATACCCATTCTATTTATCTATTACCTCTTGTTAGAATTAAAGCAGACCTCATTTTCCTATTGGGGACCATCATATATTATTTAAGACTTCTAAAATAGGGAAGAGGCAAACCCAATGGCCATTTACCATCTTCCATCCTAAGTAAACCCCTTGACATCCCTAAGGTAATAAGTCATTTAATACTTCAAATCCGAGGTGAACCCTTGATATATTTTCCCTTACCTATCCGCAAAAGTATATTCCTTCTCCATGGCTCTTATGTTTGGAGATATCTCACATTAGTAGTGGTTATACACAATTGCTAGTAGCCTCTAAGTGAAAGCAGACTTCTATTGTGTAACCCTATTAACCTCGCATCCCAAACCTTATTAAACCAAAACCAATCATCGTAAGCCAAAATATTGGGCAAGGCCCACTAATTCGTGCTCGTCCTAAACATATTATTATGGCTATATAATTTCCTACTACGAAAATTATATTGCATCTTAGCCTTTAACCTTATCTTAATGCCTATTATATTATGTTCTCTACTTCCCATTTAAGTCCCAAAAATGTCATTTTTTCGTAATAAAGGTTCATTATTAATAAAATTGGATAATTACTAATGATATTTATTTATTCATTCTAATTCAACCTTTTTGTCCTATTTTATTTCCCAATAAGTGCTATATTCAATACCTCAATTAGTCTCATTAAACACATTTATGTCCCCATTTAATTTCCATAAGTCCTTACTAGCTGCTCATTTATTGCCCTACTAATTTTAAAGTTACTATCTCTTTTCAATCCATACTTCCTAGTCCTATATTTACTGTGCTATTAATTATGCCTATCAATGGATACTTTCAAATGCGGATAGGGCTATCCATATCCGCATCCAAAATCATTTTGGGATATTAGATGTCAACATTTGTAGATACAGATGGATATCAGATAATTATCTTATCCATTAATGACCGACAAATTAAGAAACATAAATGAAAATTTTTAGTCTAACATAAAATTGTTTTTGATATAAGGTACTAGACTGCATAGCCGTATAATGCATATAGAAATTAAAATAGCCCGGGAAGGTCGGTGATAGTAGTAGTCTAATATTTACAATCATCATAATGTGAACACATAAAATTTCAAATCACAACTACAAAAAATCTTGCACATACATAGCATACATAGAATAATTTACATAAGCATAACTAAGCCTCCTAAAAATAGCTAAACACCCATCTGCCGGCCACCCCGATCGGTGCTTTCTGCTGAATCTGGGTAGGAAGGAAAAATTGCAGGTTCCTATGCATAGCACCTATCCAGGTATTAAAAAAACAAACTGTTTTGTAAGATATAGGTAGAAAAGTGTGATACTTAGAGTTGAAATAGCGGTCATTCCGCTCCATCCAAACTGCCCAAAGAAAAGCCAGGGCAAGTAATGCATCGCTGGACATGGGCAAACAAGTCTTTAAACAATGTAGAATATTGCACTTAGATAGTGGTGTTCAAATTATCAGGTTAGAGGCACATTGTCCAAACCGAGAAAGATATATCATAGTCATAGAACATGTGATTACAAGAGTTAGTGTTAGCTAAGCAAACGAAACAACATTGGGTAGATCCAAGATTCTTACTAGCAGGGTTTCTGTTGTGTTGAGCTTGTCCGGTAAAACAAGCTAAGCATGTATTTTAAATTTTAGAGGGGCCTTAATTGCCCATGAGTTGCCAAAGCTTGGTGTCATACCAGTTTGGACATAAAAAGTGTACATTAATTTCACCATGAACCACCCAGAATTGTTGAGAACCTAGGAATCCCGATCAATTCTGTCAGTAAGTGTAGTGTTAGAAGTGAGTTGTAAGAGGAAGCAAAGTGCTAATATGTTGTTTCCAGTGATATGCCTAGAAAAGTGAATGTTGCACGTCCCTTCACTAAATGCCTTGCTTACATATATTATTTGTTGGTTATTTGCAAGAAGAGAGAAGGGAACATTAAAGATAGCGCCATGTTATCCAACCATTGATCCATCCAAAAAGCAAATCGAGTACAATTACCAAAATGATGGATGTGCATATGTTTAGTAGATGGCAACAAGAAAGGATTCCCTTCTAAAAAGCCAAGGATGATAGGGGAGGGGTTGATCTGAGGTCCCTAAGGTTGAGATCACCATTGTAGTGGCATGTGCAATCCATTGAGTCCAAAGCTTAGAGCTTCCCAAAATTAAGTTCTAGCCCCCTTTTGAAAGTAAGGCTCTATTAAACCAAAAAAGATTGATGATTCTTAAACCGCCATGAGACTTCGATCTATAAACTCTACCCCATGACGCCAGGTAGTTGGAAGGGTTGATAATGGTGGAGCCCTTCCAAAAGAAGGCATGTCTCGGAGAGTTAATTTTATCAAAAACCTAAGTAGGAGATTTATAAAAGGAGAACCGGTATGTAGGAACGAGATAGAGAAGTTCCCTTCCATCCAACTAGGTGCCTCGTCATTCTTTCCAGTAATGTGTTCCCATTATCGTGCTTAAGCTTTGAGGTTCTAAGTTCAAGACTAAGATAGGTAATTGGGAAAGGTAGCAGTGGACAGTTTAGGCTTGAAGCCACCAAATGGCCTAAGTAATCAACATCATGGGGATTGTTATTGAACTTTTGGAAAAGTTTATCTTTACGCCTGATGCCAATTCAAATAGTAGAGCAGATCTTTAAGTGTAGCAACAAACGTCGGAGTTGGTAATGTTAAAAGTATAGTGTCATCAGCAAATTGGAAAGAGCATTGGGCGGATGGGATTACCTAATTTCCAGGACAAATCAGAAGGCTAGAAACATAGGGTACGTCGACCAAATGGGTGAATATATCGACGGTTAAAGTAAACAAAATAAGGGATAAGAGGTCCCCCTGTCTCGACCTCTAAGTTCATGAAGAGGTTTCCCTTTATTGCATTAATGCACACAGTGGAAGAGGAAGAAGTTAAGAGATGTCTTACCTGAGTAATAAAACCGTATGGGAAAAGCCTAGCCTTTAGAGGTCCAATACAATGTCCCAAGAGATTGAATCAAAAGACTTAGAGAATTCAAGCTTGACTACCGCATAGTTGATGTTGTTAACTACATAGCAGTTGATGTCCTCCATGGACAGATGTGACAAGGAGATTCGCCTTTGTTGCATGCATGTTGGAAATGGTGGGGATGAAAATGGGATTAGGATTATAGTTATCTAGTTTGGAGATAATAAACTGTGAATCGAAAATATGTGGGCCAACATCACGAGATGTTTAATCGACACAAAAAAATTGGAAGGAGACAAAGCGATTTCCAACATAGACCTATCTTGATTCGTCACGTCGGCATGCAAAGAATTAAATACCACAGTCGAAATTGAGCTCTTTTTTCCACATTTTGCAAAATATTGCCCCATTTTTCCATAATGAAAACACAGCATAGGCTTTCAGCAAACACATGCTAAATGGCTAAGCAGCCCAGAGCGAAAACATCTACCTTCGGCAATTATCTTTGAAACTAGACAGTAGATGCTTCCCTTCGAAGCCTTTGTGGGAAATTCCTAGTTTGAATTTGAAATTTGAACACGAGGCATGCCAGAAAGTGTAGGAAAAGATAGAGTAGGAGATTTTATCATGTTGGTGTAGGATCGTCTGAACACCGAGACAAAGCCAACTTAATAGTCATAGGATCGAGGAAGACCCTTGCCTCTAGAGCTGGATTGCAGTGCCAGAAGGATGGAGGCAAGGCTTCTTTGGATTGAGACAGGGCTTGGTCAGGAGGAAGCATGAAAAGTTGGAGATGGAAGAGGGATATGGAGGAAACAGACATGGTAAATAATTTTTTTGGAAAGATTGTATTCCTTCCTTTTACGATATCGGATTACTAAAGTGTTAAAAATAAAGAAATACGATGATAATTAATAGGTTTGTGCAGTTATTTTGCATTTAATGCATATAATATAAACTTCTAACGTAATGAAATAATAAATAAATATCTTTTATTATACTGAAAATACACGTACTTTAAACTATAATCTTGAGAAATAGCAGAGGTATAATTTTCGAAGGTCGATGCCTTCGTATTCACATCCGTATCCATTTTTTTCCAATATTGGCTATTTATCCGCTTTTCGGTTACAAATGCAGGCGGATTTTGGATTTTTCGGGTATCCATTGACAGCCCTAATATTAATAACTAGTCATTCCAATTATAACCAATACAAATATCGTCGTATATTATGCTATATATATTTATAGTTTTAATCGGTAGGGGCGGTTTTATATCTATATCCCTATTTCTTACTCATTAATTCCTACGCTTAGGAATTCTAGAATATAGTAATATGTACATTTTATAAGGAATATTTATTTTCACATTTTAATACATTAGAGTCGTCCTTCCCAAAAAGGATTACTTTTACTACTTTTCATTAATTACCCAAAAATAAAACTTTAATTCCATTTGAAATTACAATAACTTATCTTTTTTCTTTTATTGAAGTAGACAATGTAAACTATGAAGAAGAACCTCTGCACTTTACGCATTTCTTTCCTTTTGGAATATTCCTTGTTAATACTTATAGAAATTCATATTCCAGGCAAAATTAGAACAATCTAAATTTATCCTAATAATTTACAATCCACTAACCATAAAGCTAGAATAAGTATCGCAATCTTATCCACATTCTACTTTAACAAATTTAGGAACTAATTTTCAAATTTCCAAACTAGGGTGTAGATATCATTCCTATTCCAATTACCTAATTTACAGAATATGTAAATGATATTTTAGTAGAATACATTCTTCATAAGCCTACACCTCCACGGATCTTACATAGCCATTATAAGTAAATAAAACTCAATGATATAAATTTCAATGTTATATATAAATCATATAATTTTTCACTCACCTTTCAAACTTTCCAAATCTCCTAAATCCGAATCCATCCCTTTAGTTGACTCATTTTTCTTTCCAATTTAAAAATATGCATAACAAGATACATACATACCCACTAGAATATAGATATAAGAGGAGATTTGAATTAAATGGAGCACATATTTATTATTATGAAATTTACCTTTTTCCATACTTGTGGAATAGGATAATGTATGGAAATTACATGGAAATATATACAAGTGTACCCACAACGCTTTAAAATTATAGAAATTCATATTCCGGGTAAAATTAGAACAATCTAAATTTATCCTAATAATTTACAATCCACTAACCATAAAGCTAGAATAAGTATCGCAATCTTATCCACATTCAACTTTAACAAATTTAGGAACTAATTTTCAAATTTCCAAACTAGGGTGTAGATATCATTCCTATTCCAATTACCTAATTTACAGAATATGTAAATGATATTTTAGTAGAATACATTCTTCATAAGCCTACACCTCCACGGATCTTACATAGCCATTATAATTAAATAAAACTCAATGATATAAATTTCAATGTTATATATAAATCATATAATTTTTCACTCACCTTTCAAACTTTCCAAATCTCCTAAATCCGAATCCATCCCTTTAGTTGACTCATTTTTCTTTCCAATTTAAAAATATGCATAACAAGATACATACATACCCACTAGAATATAGATATAAGAGGAGATTTGAATTAAATGGAACACATATTTATAAGTATGAAATTTACCTTTTTCCATAGCATCGATTCATTCCTCTTCTTCTCTTTTATTTTCTACCCTACTCCGATTTATGTGTATAATATAATATTTGATAACTAATAGAAATAATGGAGAAGGAAAAATGGTAGGGCTTCACTACTTTGATCAAAAAATATAAAAAGAAAAGCGAGGGGTGGGCCTGTATTTATAGTTGCTCGAACCACCTTTATCTGTTAGATTTAAAATAATAAAATCTATGTCGTCAGCCAAGGTTTAACCATAGCCGCCATGCTCTCAACCGGTCGACAATTCCTCTATAGGCGGTCAACCGTTAACAAGTTGACTAGCCCAAGGAGGGGATCGATTGGTGAGATCCATGCAGTTGTTGTTATCTATTCCCTTTGAATTATTTTCGTTCGAAAACTTCAAATCCTAATAGCTTCTTTGTTTGAACTCCTGTTGCAAAATTCTAAATATGAAAGTCGCTCAAAAAATCGTCACGAACGCAGTGCTGAAAGTTACTTGGTCAAACATTTTCTCAAATTCTATTTTTGAGCTTTAATAATTATTTATTGATTAGCGTTAATTTTACGAGACATTACGGCTTTAAAGCTAGGATTTTCCACTAGGCTAGAAGAAGGAAGGAACAATAGTCTAGGATAGAACAATTAATAACACAACATGTCAATAACTAGTATATATGAAATAGCTTCTACCTTAAATGACTTGTATACTTGCACATATACTCTTGTTTATTTGTGGTCAAAATTCATTTATTTTTGAATGTGTGTGTGTGTGTGTGTGTGTGTGTGTAAGTATGTATATATATATGATTCATATTTTAAAAAAAATCATTTGTTTCTTTCAACCAAGCAAATTATATAATATGAGCCGTCTTAGCTCAACTGGTAGAGTGCATGGCTTTAACCATGTGGTCGTGGGTTCGATTCCCATAGGCGACGCTTTGCTATTTTTTACGCAATATTGTGTATTTCTTATATCCTTTTGACCATCCCTTGGCTATTTTTTACGCAATATTGTGTATTTCTTACATCCTTTTGACCATCCCTTGGCTATTTTTTACGCAATATTGTGTATTTCTTACATCCTTTTGACCATCCCTTGTTTTCCTTGCTTTTGTACTATTACCTTGCACCGAAAAGCTCATTTTTGAGTGTTTATCTATTTTCCCGTAAAAAAGGTATTAAAATAATATATTATTCCTTAATATGTACAGTTTGATATATAGTACTTTCAACTTAATTATACAAATTGAAAAAAAAACTCCTTTTAGATTTTATAAAAAAAATCCCTTTTGGTTTTGACAAAAAAAACTATACATACATACATTTTTATGAAGAAAACATACGTACATACATATACATACACATATACATATGGAAAATTTTAATTGAAAATAATGGTTCAAAATATTTGCTAAATGTGTATATATCATTATTTAATATATATTTTTATTCAAAATACTTGTTGCTGAAATTTTTATTAAAAAATACTTTTTCATATAGCCAAAAGAAATTTAGTTTATATGCATTACTTAACACACATATGTATGTATGCATGTGTATGTGTGTTCGTACAACTTCATAAACATGCATAAATATATTAAGGAGGTATTACTGATATTACATGCTCATTTTATGATCAAAAATCATAATTATCACACAAAAAAACGTACACACACATACATACATATATACATATGCTCTATGTTGTTGGTTCCATGTGTCTTAGGTTAGCTAACACCATCTACAATATTCAATACGTGAACTTGAATTTCCACTAAACAAAATAAAACAAACTAAATCATAAATTAAGGGTAAATTATCTAAAGGTTTTTAGTTGTAACAAATAAATATAAAATAAATAAAATTACTCACATAACTATAAAATAAAAGTCCTAGCGCAAATCTAGAAAAAAGAAAGTTTTCTAAAGTTCTACCCTTTACGCCATCATAAATGCACCTGATCCAACACTTTGCAAGTTACTTAGGAAACAATGATAATGTGGTTCATCGACATGGTGGTTGTGATGAGCAACCTTCTCACCCTCATATTATTTCCTATGTCGGAATCATTAGGTTTTTGAATGGAAAAGAATGTTCTACTACCAGTATGTAAAGTAATACAGGAACTAAAAATTCACAATCATGTTCTTAAATTTTCACCTATAAATATATTCCATTTATTCTAGAAAAAAACAATTTGGCATAAAAGTTCAAACCCTTGAAACTGATAACAACGAGGTTTCATGGAATAATTTCACTTTTCAAATATTTAACAAAACACTTGATCATAGTCTATCTCGTCAAATCAATGTTATTGATCTCTATTATATCCTTAGAAAGATAAAGAAGAAACCAAAGCATTGTTTGTAACTTGCCAATAAATGCCTTACTAATTCTCTCGAGGTTAGTAAATTACTAGAGATAAAAACCAACGAGATAAAGAGTAACCAAAGCTTATGTGATTTTGCATTACTAGAGTATCACAATTTGATGCAATGTTACCTAATTTATCGAATTTATTGTTGCTTTTATTCTAAAATTTGATTTCCCATTTCTTGGGTCAAAGTAGAACAAGCACCTTTGAAAGGATGTAACTACAAGCTACAAAAGGCTTGAACATTTCTTTTCGTATGGGTGTGAAGATAATTCCTAAGCAATTTAGGGCCCTCCTATTTTATATAAGAAAGGGGTGTCATCAAGTAATCCACATCCTTGTACCTTTGACGTTTTGAGCAATGGGAAGATCCATTGTAACCTTCTTGTAACTTTTTTTTGTAATTTTAGTGAATAAGTATCCTTTGTTCTTTCTGTCATTATCTATGTTATTATTTCTTTTAGATTCTTATAATACTTCGTATAATTCCTTTCTATTATGAAACACGATGTAGAATTTCATTTTTCCTAAAATCTTTCATAGGTTATGCTTAAGTCCCATGATGTATCCACTAGACTATTATGATAGATTTGAGCTATGACGATTTGATGTTAAAATACTCTTGACATGCTATTGCAAACCAAAACCTTTGATAAAGTTCCTAGAAATTTGAAAACAACTTTTGGCTTCTTTCCTTGGAAGATACTTTTGAAATTTTAAAGCACCCTTTTACATATTCTTTTTGATGGTACAAGTATGATCATGAATCATTCTCTTTTGACCGGTCACCTTATCCCAACAATATTTATCAGTATAAGACTTTAATTTGATTTATGATTATTGGACCAATCATACTCTCTCTTTTGATTTATTGCTTCTACCAAAGCGGGCGCGGAATTAAAGGCTTACTTGGATCATTCTATCAGGCTTTTTAATATTTAAATAGTTGCTTTAGAATATAGGATATAGCCACTAATTTTTGGTTTATAAAGAATGAATTAGCTAAAACCATCATTTATATAAAAAATTAAAATGCGTAGTCTTTATAGTGAGAACTTCAAAAATTTGTTCATTCAAGAAAATCAAACTGTTATTTTTTACACAATTTTAACTTTTAAAATGCAATAATAGACTATGTTTTGTTTTGTCACACAGTGATAATATTTTTATCATTTAAGATATAATAATTTTATGTATATATATAATATAATATCTAAAGATTTACTTAAAGATAAATTAGCCATTATAATACTATCCTTTCTATTTAAATTATTTTATTTTTTTGAAATGGTATGTAATTTTATCGTATTTGAAGTACACTTGTATCTTTTTGTGTTTTAGGATAAAATAATAGGAAATAAAGGGAATTCGACGGTAAACATTATAATATATTTTTAATTAAAAATGATAAATTTTATCCTTTTATATACAATGGAATATTAATTGATCTTAATAGTATTATGTCCAATGATAAAATGATAATTTCTTTTATTGTTTCAAATACAATCGCAAAATGATAAAATAATAAACTCTTTTATCATATCTAATAAAATGACATATTGTAAATACTTCACATTCAATGATAAGTGACACTGAATAAGTGATAAATTCTTGTATTTCTTAGGCAAAATGCAAAATGCTAATATATATATATTTTAAAAAAAAATTGGTATTTTACTGCTATAATTCGCACGCCTTCGGTATGAGCAATTTTAAAAATACCTTTTAAGGATTCACGTTCAAAAAATAAAATAGTAGAAACTTCCAGTTATTCTTCTCCCTTGCGGACAAATTAATGCTTCTGGAGTGGGGGAAAGAATAGTACTCCATAGCTATTCCAAATAAATACGAAAGAGAGGATCTCCATGTTTGAGACCTCGGTTACTATTAATGGACCCATATGGAGACCCACTGACCAATGTAGTATCGGTAATTAATGAGATACACCTATAAATCAAAGAATTTTTTTCTTTTCGAAATCCCATCAATGTCATCTTATGACAGATAAATTCTCCACTAACATTATCATATGCCTTTTGCAAATCCACTTTAAGGCATAGGTTGCTACAACCTTTCCTACTGAAACTTCTAACCATTTGGCAAAGAAGTAGAGAATTTTGTACTTATGTTTCTTCCTGGAATGCATTTTTATTATGAGAAATCAATTCATTTAAATGCTCTTTAATTCTATTGCAAACGACATTTGAAATTATTTTAAAAATTACTTTGCAATATGTAATAGGCCTATAATCTTATATGGATCTAGAATTTTCTTTTTTTGGCACAAGCGTGCTGAATGTATTATTTATTTGAGTGGTAGCCTGACCACTAAAAGATGCCTTTGAATGTTGTGGTCAACTCTCCTTTTATCATGTCCCAACGGTATTTATCGAATTTTGCCCCAAACCAATCAGGCCTTCAACTACTATTTTGATAAAGATGGAATGTTGTTGCTTTAATTTCTTCGTCGGTAATGTAACCCTCTAATTTAACTCTTGCTTGGTCAATTAGATTTTTCTGCACAAATTTGTGGAAATTTAAAATTAATGCTTTTACAATTGTATAACTAGTAAATAGTCCACTGCACTACCTTGAAGTTGATTGTTATTGGTTAAGCGATTACCAATTTACCATGACTGGATAATAACTACCTATATATGTGTGTGTGTGTGTGTGTCTATATATACATATATATCTTTTTTTAGTTTTGTAGTAGTCATATGTGAATAGAATATTTTAGAGCATTGATTACCTTCATTTAACCATTTAACTTTTGATTTTTGCTGATTTTTAATGGCATGACCATGCATTAATGTTTAAAGTTTAAAAGGGCTATCCTTGTACTCGTTCATATATTAGAGTTTGAAGGGTCTATTCTCCTTCCATATCTTTTCAATTAGGCACTATAGACTATCTCTACATTTGTTCTGCTATTTAAAGTCCTTTTCAACTTGTTTTGGTTTGCCAAAAATTTAACAAGTGGATTGCCAGTTGTAGGATGTAGGCACGCATTAGATAGGACATTCTCGTATCCATTGAACAGAGTCCATGAACTATTATGCCTGAATGGAATGTTATTTACTGATCTCTTATTGCTACAAAGATCAGTTATTATAGGGCAATAATCGTCGAATGATTCATAATTTTTGCACGAGAATTTGGAAATTCTACCTGAAATATAGAATAATTTGTCGATTTTAAATTGTATTGAGGAATCTTTCCCACCTCTCCATGAGAATTTATTTCCAATATTACATTTCCTGAATACGTAAGGCCACAATGAGACATTTCGGCCACCTCGACTTGGTTCCGACAGGAGACAGGACGGAATTAGGTCAAAATCTCGTCTTGTTGCTCATCGATAAAAAATTAAATTTTTTAAAATTGCTGCCTTAATTATAAAAAATAGTAAACAACACCAAAATCAAAGGAAATTTAACCAAAATATTAACCTTAGAATGAACTTCGATTCCGACCATTCAAGCATCTTTTCGAGCTTCGACTACGTCCGATGAGAAGTTCCCCTTTGGCCTTTGATTTCGAGCTCAAGCTCGATATTGTTTTTCTTTTGTTCATTTTTTCCATCTTCTCATGATTTTTTTCTTTGGCTGAGATAATTTGGCTGATTAATTAGGGTAGGCCAGTATCGGTTAGGGTTTAGGTGGGCTAATGATAATGAATTTGGGGATTTTAATTTAGTCCTTTATATTTAGAAGAAAATGATAAATGACAATGTGCTAGCTTATTTATATTAGGATTAACTTATTTTTCTTTTAGGGTTATTTAGGCAAAATTAAATTTTCATCCATGTTTATTTACTACTGTTGCATATTTTATTATTATATTTGCAATTTTTATCATTTCTTTTTCATTAATATACGGAAATACGATATTAGGACCAAAACCGTAACAAAAATCAAAATTTTCAAAATTGATCGAAACGTATAAAGTATCAAATGATAGAAACCGGGTTCTCGAACCTTGGTTTCATCTATTCTCGATCATCTTATGGTCCCAACTGATGCGGCGACAACATTTTAATCATCTTTCTCTTCATCTGGTACATTTTTCATGCTTTATGCATTGTAGTTAACATCATTTTTCATTATATATTCACTCATCAGTGTGTCATTATCTGCAGGTGCAAAAATTTGAGCATGTTGGATGTTTATGTTATTTGGAGTTTCAATTGCCGAAACTTATCTTAGAGAATCTAAAAAACAGTTGCACATAGAACCATTCTGTGTCTTCTACTTATATGCTACTACCTTCCAAATAATATCATCATTTTCATCTAATATTGCTACTGGTTTAGGGAAATAAAACTTCGACTCCACTTCCCAATTAAAATTCACGCATACCAAATGCTTTTCATTCCAATGGTGGCGAAATTCCCATCATTCCATGGGTAATTTGGTCAGTCTCATCCAGTGCACCATTTCTTCCACGATCAACTTCTTATCATAAAGTAAGGCTCAAAATCCTATAACAATCATCTTGCTTATCAAACTTCATGATGTAAAAACCATTTCTTTTCTAATAAATTTTAAATTCCTCTTTCGGTTTCCATACGTTATTGGTGTAAGTTTTGAAATAGTGATAATATGGTTTAGAATCCGTAGCATAGAACAATGGAATGCTTATATTTTTCTCCAGGTTAGTTACAAATTTAAGAAGGCATTATAGCAAATCTCAAGTTATTGATTTCACGAGGAGATAGTAGGGATGGGTGCATAAGTAGATATCTCATTCTTTGCCTTTATATTACTTCAAGTTTTAAGATTTTTACCTCAGCAGTATTGAAGTCATCAGATCTCCTTTGAAGGCCAGAAGTTTTATGTTCATAATTCAGGTTTGGAAAATTTTAATTACAAGTTACATCGCGATACTCATTATTGTACCTTCAAAAATGAGGTGTGCATTTAAAAGTGAAATTTCTTCACAACTACAGGACCTTTTGTTTTGACAAGCAAATAAACTAGTATAACCATACTACGTGGGGAAATCAGTCGTTTGATTATAAATTTTGAAAAATAAAATATTTGTTATAATTTTTTGTTAGCTTAAAACAAAATCCAAAATAATAGTATGTTGAATAAAAGTGTTAATTGTTGAAATTTCTTTTGTCGTTATTTCGATTTCCTTTTCTGTACTTCAAAAATTTCTTAAAATTTTTAGCTATGAAAGCTAAATCTTCATCCTCTGAATCTGATTCTTCTTTTTTTTGCATGAAATGCCATATTTTCCTGTCTTGTGCTTAAACTCTTTTAGCTTGCAAATTCACTTCGTAGGACATTAGATTTCCTATTAACTCTTCTAGCTTTATAGTAGGAAGATCATTTGCTTCTTCAATGGCTAAGACCTTTCTTTCCCATTCACACATTAAAGAGTTTAGGATTTTTGATACAATATCAAAATCAGTAAATTTTTCTCTTAGTACTAATAGAGAGTGATGAATATCTTGAAAACTAGAGTACATATCATTAATAGACTCATCCTGTTTCATTTTAAAGTTTTGAAGACTTTTCAACATATGTTTAACCTTGTTAGTCCCTTCATTTATAACTTTTAGTGCTCTCCATATTTGATAAGCAGTTTTACACATACTAACTCGGTTAAATTCATTTTTATCTAATGCACAAAACAACATATTCACTGCTTTAGCATTAGCAGTGACACCTTATTTTTGTACAGCTATCCATGTAGAATATTCAGTAGTAGGTGTAGTATATTCTTCTTGTGTAACATTCCATGCATCAAAACTATTGGCTTACATGTAAATACGCATTCGTGCTCCCCAATATTTGTAATTCATGCCATTGAATAGTGGAGGTCATGTAGTAGATTGACCTTCAATAAAACTATTGTTAGTGACAGTGCTTGTGTTGGTGTTGTTTTCCATATTAGAAAAATATCAAATAACTGCATAACGATCATAAAAAGCCTTGCTCTGATACCAAATGAAAAGACAGTGCAGATCGTGAAATATCGAATTATACTATACTAGTGCGGAAATAAACTAAGATACTATAACAATTTGAATAAGTAAATTAAAACAAGCACATCAAGATTTTTTATACTGGTTCAAGCTTTCCATTCTACGTCCAGTCCCAGACTCCTTCTCTAATTTCACTAAAACAACAACCCTCACTTAACCCAAAGGAACAGGTCTATACAACCCCTAAACAGCCAAACAGGGACCTGAGCAGCAGAACAAGATTTCGCCTCAACAGCCGAAGAGGACTTCACGCACCTGAGTAGCAGTATAGGACTTTCACAAATAAAGTTTTCTTAACTCTATGCATTCTTTAATAACATGAATTTATCAATTGTAGTACGGCCATCCTATAATCTTCTCCTTTATGATGTATATATGAATACGTGAAGAATAAGGAAGTAATAGAATGAATTTGTATGAAATTGAATGCACAAGAGTATTAGAATCAAAGAATATGAGAGTAGAGTAAGAATATATTGAATTAAGTTGTGGAAAACATGATTCTAATGTGTTTATATAGATTACAAATAGGTGCATATGTTCGTGAAGAGTTATCATGAAGAGATATGGCCATATCTATTGAAATGAAGAATGCATTCTACACGAATGGAAGTGCCTATTTGGAAATATAGTCGTTATAGATATTTAGACTTCTAAATTGAATAATTCAAACTTTTGAGATTGTACGAGCTCAAACCAGAAATGTAGTAGGCTAAAAATTACCATTTTCAGAAGTCTGAAATGAATAATTCAGATGTCTGAATATTGTACTAAACAATATTCATTTTTCCAAATTCAGACGTCTAATTTGGTACATTCATACGTTTGAATGTAGACTAAAAAGTGAGAATATGCAAAGCTTAATGAAATGAAAAAACGTTGAGATATATGTCATATAGGAGAGATTTTAACATGAATTAACTCTAGACACAGACTTGATACATACTTATATAAGATTTGAAGCTCATTTGAATCTGGTCCTGATTAATTCCTGTAAAAACAAGTTAGTATATAATAATGACTTGTAAAGTTGTCATAGTCAAAATATCGTAATTATGAAATATCGCAAATATGAAGTTCCAATAGATAAACCCTTAGTGTGTCAAGTCCTATGAGGGATTGACAATTAATATGGTCCAATTTTCGGTGAAGTCAATCGGTATTAACTTAGAGTATCCAAATGTTATTTCATGGTTTCTGATCCACCACCTTCTCCTGGGTTTGAGTTTTATGTTAGTTTCGGATAAGGATGCAACCCCATAGTTTGATGTATAGGAAAAGATTCAATGAATTGACTGCTAAAGGATTAAAGGTGAGTTGGAGATATGTATATGGAAAGTTCCATCAGGGATGCATACTTCAAAGCAAGACAAAATTATTGTAGCCGCTGCGAAGGCAGTTAACTAGAAGACTTCTGTAACGACCCTAATTTTGAGTAACATTATTTAGAACATTTAATTGGATAAACTAAATAAAAATAATTATAATAGTTAAAGGATAAAAAATTGTTAGTTAATAAGGGGACGTGCCTTAGCGAATGTATAAGCAAAAGAAAATTGAAAATAAGCAAGTAAGAGGAATATGGTAAGGGTAAAATGGGAACATCCTTCATTTCAATACCTTAAACCTTTTATTCTTCGGTCCTTATTCATTTTAACATTTACAAACAAAACTAAAACTATGGCGCCCTACCTCTATACTCATGCTAGCCAAGAATACTATGGAGTAATGCCGTCAACTAGCACGAAGAATAAGGCTGTTGAGGAGCGACCATCCATGTAATTGCTTTGTGCGAGCACCGATATGTCAGATAGTGTAACATGCATTTCATTTCAAGAGGAAATCCGACATGCCGGTAAAAACTCAAAGCTACTACATAGTGGATATGTGGTCTTCGGAAACAAATATAGAAATAAACATAAATAAAACAGTCACAGATATCCATATCACAAAGGCGGAAATAGATATGAATATAACACATAGAAGTGTACATCAGAGTAGTGGTCAAACAAGATCCACAATATCAAAAAAGAATAGATACAAGTGCTAGACAAAAGAATATGTATACATCAAGAAGTCTCTACCTCAAATGTATAACAACAAAAACTACCAATCTAATGTAGTTAGACAAAAGTCAGATGATGATCCCTGATAAGGAGTCAAACAGAAGCACCTGTAACATCTCGGTCTGACCCAAGTATCATTTAATAAGAAAATAATAAACGGATCAGTATAGCTATAAATATCAGATAAAATGAGATAGAATAAGGGATATGACGAAAACGTATGAGAACAATAATGCCATACTATGAAAAGTATACATGTAACAACAACAAAAATCATACAATGTCTCAAAAATCTCATAACATCAAAAAGAATGTCATATTCTTTACTATATTAACCAAACCACAAATATTGGCTAACATATCAATGCCAATCATAAAAATTGGTGAAACACAAATTCTATAAATCATCAATTAGAAATCCAGAAATCACAAAAAGGGAGAGGCTTATCGTAAACGGGAGCATGAAAACTCTCCAACACGTGTATCACAAACAGGTCGCTATCCCATGGTCACTAACCATAGAGCCGGTGCAACGACGTAGTACAACGGTACTCTCAAGGAATATGAAACTCGAATAATTCGACACAACGACGTAGTTCAACGGTACACCTGATGAACCTGATAAGCCGGAACAACAACGTAGTACAACGGTACGTCCGATGAACCGAACTCCATAAAAGAACATGGGTTGCTAGCCCACGAGAATGAGTCAAAACTCCAAAGAATGCATAGGTCGTTAGCCAATAAAAGAAATGAGACGAAACTCAATAAAACAAGTAATAGTCCCATGCATGGACAAAGAGACATCGCATATCGTAAGTCTAATCACAAAATGATCATCAATGATCAAGAAAAAGTGTGAATTACAGTAAGCTAGTAAATAAATGAGTTTATCTTCATGCCCCATAACCACTAGCTTAACTTAAATATTCATGAAAAAATTGAAGATCTCCAC
This sequence comes from Allium cepa, assembly GCA_030765085.1. Classification (NCBI taxonomy): domain Eukaryota; kingdom Viridiplantae; phylum Streptophyta; class Magnoliopsida; order Asparagales; family Amaryllidaceae; genus Allium; species Allium cepa. The sequence continues at coordinate 768,887,890 of CM060939.1, read as the reverse complement.
TCATAAATTGTCACAAGAGTTTCAATCGAACAAGTCCAAAAATTAACTGACGAAGTAAACGCAAGCGTTTCATACCATTAGTTTTACTAAGCCGTTTGATTAGATTTCTCATACGAATGAGGTAAAGGTTTGTGTATACTAATAGATTGGAAAAAGGTTTTATAAACAAGCTTTGTATTAAAAATAGAGTTGAAATAATCTTGAGAAAGAGTTTGAATATTTACTACTCGTATAGAAACCTTTTTGTTTAAAAGTGACAAGTCACAGAAATGATTGTAGAAACAATCAATCGTCAAAAATTCACATACGAAGACGTGAATCAAATCCATAAAAATCGATTCCGAATCCATCAAAATGGATATTCTCAAAAATCCCAAAAAGAAGCCATCAAAGTCGATAATAAATGATAACAATAAATCTAATCAACTCGAATCGATAAAAATTGGAATCTAAAGCAAAATAGGCAAGTTGGGCTGAAGCAAGCAAGTCAGTCGAATGGACACTGAGTTCAATCGACTGGCACAATGCCTGGAAAACTGTCGGGTTCCAGGTCAGTCGACTGGACTCAGAGAGCCAGTCGACTGGACCTTGTTTCCCAATATTTCCAACCTATCACAATGAAGGGGAAACTCTCAAAAATTTGCGATCGGATGAGCAATGGGCGCTTAGGGCTTATGCCAATCGACAACCCAGCCCTACAGGCTCTTCGATACACCACCAAAAGCATGTTTATACATCAAAGCTAGGATTTTTAAAGATTTTGACTTCAAAACATCAAAAATTGAAATGTTCACCTAATCAATTTAAATCAAAAGCAAATGAACATTAATAGATGTTAGGAATTCGTACCTAATAATAATTATAGTTATAGACAGGATGTGAGATAAAAATCTTACCTTTTACATAATAACAAGGAAGGAGAAGCTTGAAAACAAAGAAAGATCAACCACTCTTCAATCCCAACTCTAAAAGCTCCATTCTAAGATCATAAGCCAAAGTTTCTCAAATTACGTTATAGAGAATTTCTGAAATTGGAGAGAGATTGAGATGGAGAAGAAGAAGGAGATGCTTACCTAAGCTTCTCTTTGATTTTTGGAGCTAAAACTTGAATTTGCAAAGAAGCTAGGGCTTGGGAATTTTAATTTCCAATATCTTCCCCCATTGTTCCTAAGCTTGAATTGTTAGGAAATAGAAATGAAATGGATGAAGAGGAGTAGGGGTGGAGCTAGAGTCTTTATTTGGGGTTAGTGGAATGAAACCCAAACCCAAAGCACTAAGTGAAAAGGTCGAAATTCTGGCTAATTCCAAACATGTCAATGTTTATACTCAAAAAGATTGCAAACGTCATTTTGAACTTAATGAAATGGCCACCATTAAGAAGATTCAAGGAGAAGAAAAGCTAGGATTCAAGTAGAATGCTTAAGAAAATCCACTAAAGGAAATTCTCAACCTTCTTAACACCAAGCCAAGGTGAATAATCTGATTTACATATCACTTTTGATAATAATCTCGGTTTCAAGGTTTGATCCGAATTATTTTGCAAGTAATATGCCATGTTATATTTGTTAAAATGGATATATATGTTTGTTGATGATTTATATGATTTCATACGGATTTATGACATGATTAAATTAGAGAATCTATTAAATGACATGCAAATAAGTTGCATTTTTGATATATCATCAAAACATTATTTTAGAAGTGTGTTTCAAGTTTCATAATTGTCTAAGTAATTGTGGATTTATTATGAATTTTCTGTGAGAAAAAATAATTAATATAATGTTTAGATTATTTAAGGCAATTTCATAATAATTTCGGTTTTGAAATTTATATATGTTAGGAAACATAATAAAAGTGAATTATTGTGATGTTTGGGGAATTTTTCTAAGTATTTTACCATGGTTATAAAATTATTTAACTTAAGGGACTTGGTTTACATGTTTTGTTAAGGAGGAGGGGTTATTTGTTAAAACGATTTCAATTATTAATTACTAATTCAACAGCCATTTTGATATAGAATAGGCAACTAATTATGTTTTTAATAATTGGACAAGTTAGGTAAAAAGGAATTACTTTGAATGACAATAAACCAGTTTTGTTTCGAGTTTCAACTTCGCCACTACCTTAGCTTGCTTCCGTCACCATGCCCAGTTAGACCTTTTGCACCTATTCGAAACTAATGCACATGATATCAAGCAATTGTTATGTAGTGCATTGGAGAAAAGCAGAAGGAATGATGGTTTCAAAGATATGCTTCCGAAGGGGTTGAAGCCACTCTAATTAGCTTTCCAATAAATTAACTTACTTTTGTTTAAAAAAAATGCTATCAAACAAGTTGCCGCTTGTCTTTGTTTTTAGAAGGGAGCTTTTGAAAGAGTTGCCACTTACTTTAAAAAAAATCTCTTGAAAGGATAATCGCTTTTGAATCTATTCAATACCCATGTTACCGCATTCATACCTTTTGAATTTGTTAAGGTTGTTATAGCCATAAACCAATGTATTTCAAAGGAAAATCATTTGTAAAGATTGTTGATAAGGAAATGAAATCTGAATTGGGTAGTTAACCCTAAGCATATGACTCAGATATTAGAAGACCAAATGAGAATAGTATGGGGTCGCGTCCTACACTTTAGCTATTAGCCGCAAAATATGTCCAAAATTCTAATGTGTAGGGCTTTGTCATAGGTATGACTAAGATGATATTACACACAGAAGGGAATATACAGAATAATGATAGGTTATTGGTGGGCCCGCAAAACTATTAGGATTAGTTGACCTTAGAAGAAGATAGTTATGGGCAGATAGTCTGGTATTGTGCTTAACAGAAGTTAGAATGCTTATAATGTCTGGTAGGCCTGAGCCAGCCAGTGGTTAATAATTAGCCAGATAAGACTATAGTGTGGATAGATAGTGCATTGGTTACCTGATTTAAATGTATATGTGCTATTGCTATTATTGTTATAATCAGTTTGATTGCAGGTTTTTGATTTGCAAAAGAAATGCTTTTAAAAGTATATTAGTGAGGAGAAATCCATTTCACTAAACGACATGGTCTCATTTAATATCAAAAAATCGAGATGTAATAGAATTATTCACATCATGCATTATGTTTGACTCAAAGTTGATGTTTTTCCCTTAAAATCTTGGGTGCTCAAAATGAAATTTGAGTAGATTGAGAGTTAAGGACATTTCAAGTTTAGTAGATTGGACGAATAAGCTTCTGAAGACGTGCAGGAGGCAAAAGCTAGCAATGTAGGAGCTATTTAGTAATATTTCCGATGTGATGTATTTATGACTAATATATTTGTTTAGTACCTTGATCATCCAAGAGGCATCTTCATATGTCACTATTTTCATAATTTGTAATAAATATATTTGAGCAAAACCAGGGAATCATTTTGAGATTATGGAATTAAATACAAAATATTGATTTTAACTGTAATCAGAAAAGCTATTTTTTTATAATCTGTGTTGATTTTATTTCATATTCATGTGCTTCTAATATTATGGATACCATTAACATTACAGTATTTTATCACCAGAAGTTAATACAATAGACGACTGCAGCATTTGTAAAGCTTAGCTTCGGGCCTCAAAATAGGGGATGTTACAACTTGGTATCAGAGCATAGGTTTACTAAAACTTAAAAGAAATTTTAAACTTAAAATGATTTAAAAAATAGCATAATCCTAAGGAATTAGAGAAAAGATTAGGGGTCTAGGATAACGCTATAGTAATGTACTTGTATTTGCTATATATCAGTATACGCTTTATCTTTATTCTCCGATCTCTATTAAGGCTATTCTTCTGTACCTTACAAAGGCTTGAATGCATATTTTAAGGAAGTAAGATATGAATGATAGGAATGGAAGAGTTAACTTTGGTGGAGGAAGCACCACAACCAGTGGAAATGCCATACCGAACACTAGAAGGAATCCAGGTCGAACACAAACTGCTATTGTGGGCACTGGAGCGCCACAACTTGATATTGGAGCTATATACCAGTTCTTCATCAACATTATGCAAGCTAGAGCTGCTGCGGAGTTATTTGGAGGAAATGTCGGAGAAGGAAATTAGGGAGCTCCGATGGTCAATAACTATGTCGTACTACGCAGAGATTATGCTAGGTATGGAGGAAAGCCGTTTATCAGGACTGAGGATGCAATTGAAGTGGAGAATTGGTTGCTTCATTGCAAAAGGATTTTTGCTGATTTAGGACTTAATGAAGAGTAGAAAAGGAGATTGATGTCCAAATAGTTGCGAGGAGCAGTATTATATTTGTGGAACGGTGATACTGTGGGAGTAAATGAAAAGACCATAACTTGGGCGGAATTTAAATGAGATTTAAGGAAAGATTCATGTGGAAAATCGCCAAGTCAACTCTGCTCAGGATGTTTGCTGAGTTGGTGCAGGGAGACACGATAGTGATGGAGTATGCTACCGGATTTGAGGAGCTATCAAGATATGGATAAGCTATGGTTGATACGGTTATCAAAAGGAATGAGAAGTTCATCCGTGGATTGAGACCCGAGCTTCTTAAAGCAACTTTACCACATATTAAGGATCTATGCGATGTAGTTGTTGAGATGGATTTGAGGCATGAGAAGATGCTTGCTTTCTTTAATGATAACAAAGTAGTGGAAACCCAAGGTGGGCAGAACCAAAAGAGAATGCTTTTACATAAGAAAGGCACTCAGAAAGGAGAAGCAGCAAAGAAAGGGAAGCTAATGTAGTCTGCTACAAGTTTGATTACAAGGAACACTATGCTCATAAGCGTTGGACAGGTAAAGCAAAGAAGGCTTCCAACAAGAAAGAAGTGAGGTGTTTCAATTACGGTCGGATTGGACATTATAAGAACCAGTGCAAGGAACCAGCCAAGAATGGAAAAGGCAAAATATTTGCATTGGAACCAGTTACCTCAACACCAACAACAGAGGAGAAAGGAAAATCTATATTGGGAGGTATGCTTTTGATTCATGGTGTATCATTTAGAGTTCTATTTGGTACTGGCGCATCACATTCTTTTATATCTCACTATTTGGTAGATAAGCTTAACCTAGAACCCTCATAATTAGTTACTTCCTTAAGGATTGTGAAACCGATAGGATGGTATGCGACTCTTGGGATGAGATGTGACCACTTAGAGTTTGGGTTGTTAGGTCATATATTTTCTTGCAATTCGCATATAATTGATTTCGTAGATTTGGTATTATTTTGGGTATGGATTGGTTAAGTAAATATGATGCTAGGATATTTTTCCATGATAAGAAAATATCAGTTAGACACCTTAGTTGTAGTGATCGGATTCCATACCTCGTAGAAAACCCAAGTTTTGAGGTTAATGCTTGGTTGGGTGTTATGGAGACTGAAAACGAGTTGAACCGAGTTTTCATTATTAGAGAATTCATAGATGTCTTTGAGCCGGTGATAGGACTACCATAGAAATAAGCCACTGAGTTTCAGATTGATTTAGTAGCAGGAGTAGAATCTGTGAGTAGAATGCCAGGTAGAACGACACCTACCGAGATGAAGGAGTTAAAGGTGTAGTTAGTGGCTCTAGAAGGTAAGAATTTTATCAAACCAAGCAGTTTGCAGCAGCGAGTATCCGTAGTATTTGTTAAGAAATCGGACTGATAATTGAGGTTGTGTATCGATCATCGTAAGCTGAATGAGAAGATGATAAAGAACCAATATCTGTTACCTAGAGTTGATGATTTATTCGATAAGCTGAGTGGAGCCAAAGTATTTTCCATGTTGGATTTGGCAATAGGGTTCCATCAGCTTAGAGTAGCAGAGGCAAATATTCCTTTGATGGCGTTTAGGACCGGATATGGATCGTACGATTGGTTAGTGATGCCGTTCGGGTTAACTAACGCGCCGGCATTCTTCGTGGACTTGATGAACATAATCTTTCGAGAACATTTGGACAGATTCGTATTAGTGTTTATAGATGATATTTTCATATACTCTAAGGATGAAATAAAGCATGAAGTTTATCTTAGAGTGGTGCTTGAGACGCTGAGGCAGCATCAACTGAAAGTGAAATATTCAGTGTCATTTTTGGAAGAAGGAAATAAAGTTTCTTGGTCACGTAGTCTCAGAGAAAGGGTTGTCAGTAGATCCGGCTAAGATCAAGGTAGTGAATAGTTAGAAGAGACTGAGATGGTGACTGAAATAAAGAGTTTACTTGGATTAGCTGGTTATTATCAGAGATTCATTAAGGATTTTTCACGGATAGCAACACCAATGACTGAACTAAGTCGAAAAGATGTAAAGTTTGTCTGGACTGGTAAGTGTAAGGAGGCATTCCAGAAACTAGAACATTTATTGGCTATGCACTTATATTAGTTCTAATAGGGAATCAGGACTTGGTGGTGTACACGGATGCATGTGGAACATGGTTAGGAGTTATGTTAACATGGAGGGGTAAAGTGATTGCCTATGCTTCTCGATAGCTCAAACCGTATGAAGTTAAATATCTAACTCGTGATTTGGAATTACCTACGGTAATTTTCGCATTGAAGGTGTGGAGACATTACCTTTTGGGAGAAGAATCGAGTTGTATATGGATCATAAGTCACCAAGGTATTTATTCTCTCAGAAAGAGTTGAATATGAGACAACAAATGAGTTAGAGTTTTTAGCCGCTTATGAATTTGGTATTATGTATACACTGGGAAAAGGCAATAAGGTTGCAGATGCATTTGTCAAAAAATATCAGAATGTGGTATTGGCAATGATAACTGAGTGGAAAGAATTAGAAGCATTAACTACATGCGAAGTACAATGGAGATCTGAGGCTAGTTCTAGTTGAGGAACCGCCATGTTATCTTGTTTAGAAGTTTGACTAATGATGATCGAAAGTATTGCTTCTAAACAAGGGGAGAATCTATTATTAGCTCTATTATTAGCTGAACAGATCAGAAAGTTAAGGAATGGAATAAAGGGTGATGACTTCAAAGATTTCAGTCTTGACCCATGTGGATGGTTGAGGAAGATAGGAAGACTATGTGTTCTAAATATGAGAAACATTAGGAAGGAAGTTCTTAGAGAATGCCATCATTTGAAGTTAACTTTTCATCCAGGGGAAACTAAGATGTACCAGGACATGAAAAGAAGTTTCTTCTAGGAGGGTATGAAGAGAGATGTAGACTTATGGGTAAGGCAGTGTTTGAACTGTCAATAGGTAAAAGACGAAAATCGAAAATCGAGTGGGTTACTTTAGCCTTTGGATATTTCATTCTAGAAATGGGTACCTATCTCAATTGATTTCATAGATGGGTTGCCATGGTCGAATAGAGGAAATGAGGGCATATGGTTTATAGTGGACAGATTGAATAAGAGTGCATACTTTATACCCATTAAGTCGACCAGGGCAGCACTGGATTTAGCTAAGTTATTCATGAGGAATATAGTTAGACTGCATGGAATTCCTAGTAGTATAGTAAGTGATAGAGATTCCTTATTTACTAGTGAGTTCTGGAAGAGTCTACAGGAGAATTTGGATACCAAGCTCAAGATGTGTACTGCCTACATCGGCAGATAGATGGACAAGCGAAGAGAGTTAACAAAGTCTTAGAGGACTTGTTAAGAGTTTGTGTCCTAGATTTTGGAGGATCGTGTGAAGACCACCTACATTTAATCGAGTTTTTATATAACAACAGTTATCAAACTAGTATAGGGATGACACCGTGATATCCCGGAAATTTTGGGCAATATCAATTTAATAATCTGCATTAAAAAAATTAAATTGATTTGATAATATTTGTTAATAATATTTGAATTGATTAAATAATATTCTTTAAAATAAACATTTAACTGATAATTCATCTTTTAAAAGCTAGTAAGTTGTTTTCTGATAATAAATATATATTTGTATATAATCTAAAGATCTGTTTTTAAAATTAAATAAATAAGGATTTGTTTTCAAATTCTAATGTATTGGTAATTTGAAATTTGATTCAAAAATATAGCTAATAAATAAATAATAATTTGGCTTTAAAAATATACTGAAGATAAAGTTAAAATTTGATTAAATGATTTTAACTTAAATTTAAATTTAACAAAGGTTTTTTGTTCTTGTTTTAAATATAGTTGATAAAATAGGTAATTTATTTATATGGTGATAATTTCTTTTATAAATTATTTGGATAATGAGATTTATTTATAATATAATATCTTTAAAAATAGATTTAAAATAAATAGAAATTGTTATATATATATATATATGTGTGTATGTATAATTGGAAGAATTTTGGTTTAAAGTTTAAATAGAATCTTTTAAAATGTTTTAACTTAAAATAAACCTTATAAATATTTAGCATAAGTATAATAATAAATAATAATTAAAATTAGTATTTTATAGTTATGTTAAAATAAAAGAGAAACAAAATAAACAAAATATCTAAACACAAAGATGCAATGGCTTAGAACAAAGAATCAAGGCAATGCAAATTTGTAAGCTGCAAAGTAAAATGTGCAGGCTAGTAAGAATGCTAAAGTAAGTCTAAAACAAATGCAAAGTAAGATAAATGTCTATGTATCTAAGGAGGAACAAGCAAAGCAAACTAAATATGTTTGTTACCAGGAAAGTTAAAGAATAAAGATAGCCTGTAGAGTAGAATACAAAGCTAAGAAATAAAGTAGAGGTAAAATATCTTTGAATCTGAAGAATAAAGTAAGGTGATATAAACAAAATGCAGTAGCTTATAGGTTAAGATTCAAACAAATATAAACATCAAGAATAAAACGAACAAAAATAAAATAAAATAAAATATGCAGGCAAGAAAAAGGAATAAAAGGCAAAACAAAGTAAATGTAAAAAAATCTAAACCTAAGATTTGTAGGAGACATTAAGTACTTAAACAATAAATGCTTTTCATTTCTTCGCAGCAAATAGGTCAACTCGAAATGTATAAAAACAATTCAGCCTCCTAATTGAAAAAAATCTTGCCTAATACAAACAAAAATAATAATAATTGTACCTGCATTTGCCTAAACCAGTAAACACCTTCTTTATGCATATCCTGTCTTCTTTATATATGCAATGTTTTTGTTTAGTTCGTTCACTAAATATATCAAACCTGAAACAAAGAAATAATGGTAAACATTCCCATCTATACAAACTAAAATAGAATTACAACTGAAGCATCAAATAAGAAAGCAAGAAAAACAGTTTCCAGTTATTAAAGTTCAAGATTGTTTTAAAACAAAGGTGCTCTGCTCCTTTCCTTTAATCAAGGTGAGTAACATTTCTTTTGTTAAACTCAAATATAAAAATGGTTGCTTTATTATATCTGAAATAAGTTTGCATGTGTATATATTTGGGAATATCTCTGTGTATTTTTGGGATGTATGATGTATATGTGTTTGTAAATGCCTGAGGATCATCTTTGTGCTAAAAATTTCAAAACCCAGATTAGTTTAAAATCTTTACTGTCTGATCCATTATTGTTAGGACTCAGAATCAAGATAAAACTTGATTGTTTGGTTATAAAGGTGATGTTAAAATTTTATTAAGCTAAACAAAATTTAAACTTTGTTCTGGAAAGATAGTAAGACAGTATAAACTCAAGATTTGATGAAACTCAAATTTCATAATTACTTAGTTCAGGCATATAAATAAAAACACTAAACAAAAACTTGATTTTTAAAATCAAAATCACTATTTTTAATAAAGCATTGAAGGTGCAGTTTGGGTTTGTTCAAATTTTGCTTTTCGAGTCACCGGAGTTGGTCTCGTTGATCAGAGGGGTTGAGGTTGTGCGAGGGGGTGGAGAAGCTTGCCGAGGTGATGGTAAAAATGGTTGGAAGTGGTCACGGCCACGGTGGCGACACCAGTAGGTGAATGAAGTTTCTAGACCTAGTTTTTGTCGCGGTTGCATTTTGGTCTCGTTCAAAGTCCAGAGACGATCGAGTGTTATGGGCTGTGGGGGATTCGTAGAGGGGACGTAGATGAAGGTGTAGCCGGAGCTACCGACCTTCAGATGGTCGGTGCGACATGAGGTGAGCGTTGACAGGTTTTCGAGAGGGGGTGGTCCTGTTTGTTCCAGGTTTGGATTTAGGTGCTAGATGGCGATTTAGGGAGATCGGTCATGAGTTGATGGTCGAGGAGTGTTGTTGGCTTGTTCCCTGACGTGTTGCGTTCGTCGTTGACGAACAGTTGTGGCCGGAGCTACCGTACATATGCACGGTACAGGGATTCGTGACTGGTGAAGGTTTGGATGTTTGTGGGGTTTTTGAACTCGAGTTTTACTCGGGTTGAATCACGTTTTTACTCGAAGTTTTTAGGGTTGAGACTCGAAGCAAGGTGGAGGACTCGAGTACATGGTTGTTACAGGTTCCAGAACCAGATTTTTTTTCCTGAAGCTTTACTGCAAATTAACAAAGTTGAACTAAGTTAAAATAAAAGTTAAGTATAAATTCAAGTTTAAATTCAGATTGAAATTTGAATTTAAGTTTATTTTTAAATTCAAATTTGAAATGAAATAAAGTTTTAAGTGTTTAAAGGGGGGTTTTCAGGTTTAAAAACCTGACAGGGTTTCAAATTTTTAATTAGTTTAAAGTTTAAACAACAGAATTTAAACTGTGATTTAAATTCAAAAATTTAAAGTATGAATGAACATTTGAATCTTAAGGTTTTAAAATAGATTTGGATTTGAAAATTTAGTTTTGAGTCAAGTTTTTTTTTAAAAAGCAAGTTTAAATCAAAATTTTAAATCAAAGTTAAATTATTGGATTCAAGTTCTTCTTGTATTCAAATCAGAGAACTTAATCAGTTTAAATCTGAATATTAAAAAAAAACAAGTATAAATACAATGTAATTTAAAAAGCTAATTTTTAACTAAAAGTTAAGTAGTTTAATTTAAAGGCTTTTCCTTATATAAAATTTCATATGTAAGTAATAAATGTAATTACAAGATTATAAATTGAATTTAAATTTTGTAAATGTTTAAATAATACTCATTTTTGAATCTTAAATTCAAAAATGTAATTTGAATCTTAAATTTAAAGTAATGTTTTAAACACACTTTAATATTAATAACATCATTAACAAAGGAATGAACTACCTTAGAGATAATTGAGGTAATAAGTGATTTAATTAATAAGAAAATAAAGGAATGATTTATTATTAAATTTATAAATTAATGATTTAGAATTAGAGATTAATAAAGAATTAAATTAAGAAATGTTATTAGATAATTAACTAAGGATTATTTATTAATTAATTAATGTGATTAATTTTATTAATTAATTAGATTAATTAATTTAGATAATCTATTGTAAATTGTTAAGAGTAATTACTTGATAAAAGGAAGATTAATTACTTATTGTAATTAATTTTGATGTTATGATTAAATTAAGTTAATTAATTTATTTTAATTAATTTAAGAAATCATTTGATGGTTTGATAAGTATAATTACTTGGTGTAATTAATGGAGCAGCGTTACTTAGGGAAGTAATTAGATGATAATTACTGAATGTAATTAATACAGGATGAATTGTAGATAAAGTAATTTGGATAATTACTTTTGAAATTAATCAAGGGATTAATTCTGGATATAATTAATTATGGAATAATTAATTTATTAAATAAGTAATTAAGGGTAGTTAATTACTGGATTGTTATTAATCAAGGGGATTAATAATTGTGTTTAACTTAAATAAAGGAATTTAATTTAAATATAAACTAGAGATCATTAATTAATGTAATTAATGATATAATTAAGAATTGTTAATTAAGTAATAATAGATAATGAAGTGATTAATTATTATAATTAATTAAGAATAAATGTAAGTAACTATATTTAATTAATAAATGAAGGAATTAAACATTAATTACTATGAATGCTTTAGGATAATTAATTTGTAAAATTTATTAAAGACTAATTACTTATTGTAATTAGAAAATGATTAAGCAAAGGTGTTTAATCAAGATGGATATTTAGAGGATGATTAATTAATTTGATTTATAATTAACTAATGGTTGTATAAGTAGGATTTATAGATGAAGTAATTAATTTAATTTATTTTAAATTAATTAGAGATAGAAGTAGTTAATTTAATTTATTTTAAATTAATTACAAATGGTATGATTATAAATCATTGCTTATGGATGAATGATATTGATATTTCATTTGATGATTGTGATCTGGCATGAATTATATCTATGTGTCATGGATGCTTGGTTTAAATATGATAATATTTGGTTATCTGCTTAGATGATAATATTGATTATCTGTTTATGAGATTATCTGTGATTATCTACTGTGAGATTATGAATTATCCATCTGTGTGTATGTTGATTATATTGAATTAAACTGTTAAGACTAAATAGACAACTTGGCCTTAAAAGACACGTTTTGGATTTCGATGAGACCGGGATCGGATTTCCGTATTAGGAACATCCGAAAACCACATCGTTTCCAAATTAATGATAGGTCCTGAATCTGAAGTGAAGATGAAGATTCAGAATGCAAGGGTTATCGTCGTTAACTCTGAGGGTGATTCCAAAATGAGTGTAACGAGATAATGCCTTCGGTTTCGTTCGAACCCGGAACGAACTTGTATGGATTGAATGCTTTCAACACATCGTTAGGCGGGCGATGAGCATTCTAAGAAATATGTTCTCTAAAGGTAATCGTAACCTCAAGCCTCATCAACCGGGAATGGCTAAAACAGGGGAGGTGCAGCAAGGCTAGGTGGGTCATACCCAAGCAGGACAAGGATATTCCCCTATCTAGATGTCCCTTTTTATTCGGCTGTGTGGGCAGTTGGTTGCAAACAACTGCGGGGTGTATCTTGTTCGGGACTGTTCAGTAAGGAATGGTTCCGGCCTTGTGTTGCAGGGGATGAAGGGAGTAATCCTCGGTACGTTGATCTAGGCCACGTACTGTGACGGGCGGTACCCCAGTAGCCCTGCCATTGTATGGAATCCACAACCCAATAAGTGCCCACGGTTTTGATTGTATTACCCACTTTTGTGGCTAGTAGCTGGAATTTAATGAATGTAACAATTTCGGCTATTTTCTATTTACTTGAAAACCCTAGACCTATTATAATATCATAGAATTTCCTACCAAAGTTTTGGTTAGCGTAAGGTAAAAACTTTCCCATGTTTATTTGTGGGGAGTCTTACGTGATACCTTTTGTTTTCAAAAGATTTTCAAAGTTAAGCAACTTAAACCTGTTACTCATACCAGACCCATGTCTCACCCGAAGTTTATTTTTGTTTTTCATAAACTCTCGGGTACCCAAATTTTTACGGGTAGCCAAGGGATTCAGGTTAGCTTTGACGAATTCTGGAGGAGCAATGGAGCAGGTGGCTTCAGCGTTGTAGATATATATATATAGTTCCGCTGTGTTGGTATCTCTGAGTTGTTTTGTGTATTGAGTTGTATTAACTAGACAGATGTTTATAACTGTCTAGTATGTGATGTATTGTCTGTATAACTCTGATTGATGTTGTATATTATGTAAATATTTATATGATTATTATATTTTATTCGTTCCGCTGTGAGATTCTAATGTTGTTGTTCTTTCTTCCCTATCTTTTCTATTTTCTCATCCCTTTCTTTCTTAAAGACGATACGTCTTCCTGGACGTAGGAAGGGCGGGTCGTCACAGACACCCTTTGAAGTTTTATATGGAAGGCCATGCAAATCTCTCGTTTGTTCGTTAGAAACATGGAATAGATTAATTCTTGGTCCATATTTGGTTATAGAAGTCACGAAGAAGATTGAGTTAATTCGAGCTAGGATGAAGGAAGCTTAGTCTAGGCAGAAGAGTTATGTTAATAAAAGAAGAAAAGATTTAGAATTTTTGGTTGGAGATCATGTTTTATTCAAGATGTCACCGATGAAAGGTGTAATCAGATTTGGATAATCAGGAAAATTGGCACCAAGAATTGTTGGACCATTTCCTATTATAAAAAGGATCGAGAAACTTGCGTATAAGATGGAGTTATCGAATAGTTGGCAGGAGTCCACGATATTTTCCATATTTCTCATCTAAGTGTATTCGAGATCCAGCGTGTGATGACCCGGAATTTCGGCAATATTGATATAATAGTCTAGATATTTAATTTGACAAAATTTATCTTTTCAAAAAAAAAAGTTTCCTAATTATAATGTATATATATACACATGTTGCGAATAGGAGTTTTTGTTTGAATTTAATATAAAAAATTTCAAAGGTTATTTAAAGTTAAATTATGCATTTTAAAAACACTTAAGATAAATATTCATTTATTTAAAAGTATAATAACTTGAGTTTAAGATTTAAATAAGATTTAATAAAAGGATTAATATTCTTTCTTTTAAATTGCACATGAACTAAGTTTATATATATAGTATAAATATAAAAAGAAACATCAAAATAATTTATAAAACATAAAACATATATAATAATAAAAACATAAGAAAATATTTTAAATACATGCATTGACATTTGTAAGATAATAAAAAAACATGCATTAACATATGTAAGCTTAGTATAATTTGTAATTACAAGTGGCATGCTTCTTTTCCTTTAAAATTTAATTATAAATAATGTGGTTTAGAGGAAACCAGGCTTCATTTCTTCACTTCTCAATCTTATCTATTTCCATGATTCATTTTCTAAACTAAAAACTAAAACAAATAGGAAATCAAAAACTAAAAACAAACAGCTTCTACTGTTTCAACCTGATCAAGCAAATATTGAAGATTAAAGATCAACTCAATATACATCAAGCAAGATTCAACCCAAAACATTTCCGGATCAAAGCTTAGAAGCCTACTTCTCTGTTTTCTAACCAGTGAGTAAACACTTTTTAAAAACTAAATATATGTTTATGTTTTGATGCATGTGCTAGATTCATAAAGTAATGTTGTAATTATGATGTGCATAAATATTTTTAACTAGAATAAAGTTTGAACTACCCTGTATATTGGTGTGCGTGCCTGTGTATATGTATATATATAAGACTCTGATGTAAACAGATTCAAGAAACTCTCAAATTAATTCATATCTTCTTATCTAAACGAATCCAAGCTTTGATTTCTGAAAAGAAGATGATGGTAACAATGTAATTTCTTTTTTAAAAATAATTTCAAGAGGAAATTTTTAATAAATGTTTCAAAAATAAGAAATAATAGTGATAATCTAACATAAGTCAAAAATCAATCATCTTAATTTCAAATTTTGATTATACGACCAGATTCGTGTTGCAAAATAATGATTTTTGATAATCATTTCATGATTTTTAAGTGTGTAATCGTTGAGATATTTCAAGTTGGTCGGGAGTGGGTTTTCTGTCGATTTTTGACGATTGGTGAGGTATTTTTGGATGTGCTTAGTGCTGGTGTGATGGTTGGGGATCGGAGGAAAAATGGTGAAAGGATTTATTGGTGACTGTGGTGGCCGGGCGACGTCGAATTAGGGTTATCGGCCAGTTTGGGTCGACGTTTTTCTAAGGGCTCGTGCGACGTCGAGGGTGCACCGAAGGCGATCGGACAGGGAGGATCGGAGCATCGTGTCGTGACGCAGCATTGGACACGGCGGCGTGAACTATGGTGATCAGGATTGGCGATGTAGGATGATTTAGTCGATGGTTTGGGTTTTTGGTTCTGATCGTGTTTCTCGAATTCGATTTGCAGGCGTGTTCTTCGTGCTGGACGGTCGGATCGATGGTGATCGTCGACGTGTGGGTGATCGTGGCGTTGGCCGAAGGTGGTCGGATCGGCGTGCAACGTGCACATGTGCACGTTGTTAGATGGTTGCTGGATTGAACAGGGGCATCGGGGAAGTTGGGTAGTGGTTTGAAGTCGTGCTCGGGTTTTCTCGAGAGTGGAGAGTTGAGCGCAAGTTAATTTATGTTGGCTCAGGATTTTGTATTTCTTGGCCTACTTTGTAAGTATATTAACAGATTTTAAATGGCAAAGTAAAAGCACTAACAAGTTTTTAAAGTTATTAAAATGATTAAGTTTTCAAAAGAAATAAAAGATTCCAAAGTAAAGTTTTTAACAAGTTTCCAAGTGAAGTTTCAAAGATTTAAATTTTAAAGTTAAACGTTTTTAAAATTGTTTTAGTTTATTAAATATTGGGTTAATTATCTTATTAAATCTCTAATTGTTTCAAAAATATAATGTTGTAATTAAGAAGTGATTAAGGTAAGTAAATCAAAATTTAATTAATAAAGAGATCTCAAATGATTTTTTATGATAATTTCAAGCATTTAATTTAATAAGATCTAAATGGTAATCAAGTGAGATAAAGGGGTTTATCTTTAATTAATTAAGGTCATGATTTATTAAAAGATCATTAATTAGTAAATAAGTGATAATTACTTAATGTAAGTAAATAAGGATAATTACTTAATGAGAGTAATTAAAGGATAATTACTAAATGTAATTAATTATAGGATAGTTAATTGCTTAATGCAATTAATTAAAGGTTAATTAATGTAAGTAATTAAAGGATAGTCAATTACTTAATGTAATTAATTAAAGGTTAATTAGTTAATGAAAGTAATTATAGGGTAATTAATTAATTAAGAGTCATTGGTTAATGTAATTATTTAAGGATCATTAATTAATGTAATTAATTTTAGGATAATTAATTAATGTAATTAATTAAGGATCATTAATTAATGTAATTAATTATAGTATAATCAACTAATGTGAGTAATTAAGGGTAAATTAATTAATGTGAATGGTTAAAGGATGATTAATTAGTTTAATTAATTAACTAAAGTAATAATAGTGGGTTGTAATTAATTAATGTGAAGTAAGCAGGATTTAAAAGTAATTAATTTATTTACTTGATGATTAAATTAAATTAAATTAGGAATTGCACAACTAATTTATCTTTCTAATGGATGATTGAATTATGTTGAATGCCTTAAATTGTTCTATATCTTTGATATGTGATGTTCTATGATATGTATGATGTGGTTGAACTGTGATAATACGGATTATCTATCTATGATGAATTGCTGTGTAAATTCTGAATATAAATTGAATTGTTTAAACTTAAACAACTTGGACTTTAAGACGGCGTTTGGATTTCGATAAGGTCGGGATTGGATTCCAAATTGGATATCCGGAAACCACATCGATCCAAATTAAATGATAGGTCGTGAAATCTCAAGTGAAGATCACGATGAAGATTCAAAGTGCAAGGGCTATTTGTCGTTAACTCTGAGGATGATTCCAAAACAAGTGTAACGGAGATAGTTCCTTCGATTAAGATGAAGATTCAAAGTGCAAGGGCTATTTTTTGTTAACTCTAATTGTGATTTCAAAATGAGTGTAACGGAGATAGTGCCTTCGGTTTCATTCGAACCCGTAACGGACTTGTATGGAAGAATGCTTTCAGACCATCAACATTGGTGGATGGCGAGCATTCCAAGACATGTGTTCCAAAAAGGTAATCGTAGCCTCAAGCCTCATCAACCGAGAATGGCTAAAACATGGGAGGTGCAGCAAGGCAAAGTGGGTAGTACCTAAGTAGGATAAGATTTTCCCAGTCTAAAGGTTCCCTTTTCGTCTTAGTAGGCGGTTAGTCGCGCCAACTACAGGGTTGTCTTATTCGGGATTATCCAGTAAGGGGTAGTTCCGGTCTTGTGTTGCAGGGAATCAGGGTGGATCTTCGGTACTCCGATCTAGACCAGGTACTGTGACGGACAGTACCCCAATAGCCATGCCATTGTATGGAATCCAATCTCCAATAAGTTCCCTTGAGTTTGTTTGTATACCTATGTATGCTGGAATTTAATAATGTAACAATTTCGGCTACGTGAACAATTTACTTGAAAACCCTATACACTATTATAATAACAGTGGATTTCCTATCAAATGTTTTGGTTATCATAAGGTAAAAATCCGACATGTTTATTTGTGGCGTGGTCTTATGAGATACCTTTTTTTCAAATGATTTCCAAAGTTAAACAACTTAAACTGCTTACTCACACCAGACCCATGTCTGACCCAGAGTATATTTTCTGTTTTTCTTAAACTCTTGGATACTCAAATTTTTATGAGTAGCTAAGGGATTCAGGTTAGCTTTGACGAATTATGTAGGAGACTTGGAGCAGGAGGCTTCAGCGTATATAGATATTGCGGTTCCACTGTGCTAGTGTTTTGTTTGATGTTTTGAGTTGTATGATAGATAGGTCTTCACGACTGTCTAATATGTCATGTATAAAGCTATGTAACTCTGATATCTGATGTCTATTATGTAGTATTTATGTGATGTAATATAATTTATTCGTTCCGCTGTGAGATTCTGATATTGTTTAGTTCTTTCTTTTTTATCTATTCACTTTTCTACCTAATTCTTTCTTAATGATGATGCATCTTTTTGTGGAAAGAAAGGTGGATCGTCACACAGAGACTACTATTACACCACGGTGTTAGATGATCTTATAGTGGAACTAGATATGACTATAGTTAGAATACCAGTTCGTATAGTTGCGAGAGATGAGAAGCGACTATGGAATATGACAGTCAAATTAGTCAAAGTCCAGTGGAGTGACGATGAGAGGGACTATACTTAGGAAACCGAGGCAGGATTAGAGATACTTATCCTGACTTGTTTCACGGTATATTTTACCTTTATGTTTGATTGTAGTGAGTACCTTATTGTAATTTCGAGGATGAAATTCTTCAAGAAGGGGAGTCTGTAATGACCTTAATTTTGAGTAATATTATTTAGAACATTTAATTGGATAAATGAAATAAAAATAATGTTAATAATTAAAGAATTGAGTTTGTTAATTAATTAGAGGTCATGCCTTAATGAATGCATAAGAAATAGAAAATTAAAAATGAGTAAGTAGGAGAAATATGGTAAGGGTAAGATGGAAACATCCTTTATTCTAATACCCTAAACCCTTTTATTCTTCATTCCTTATTCATTTTAAAATTCACAAACAAAACTGAAACCCTATTGAGCTCAGCCAGCCACCGTTTTAAGGAAAAGAAAAGTTGGGATTCAAGTAGAAAGGTTAAGCAAATCAATCTAAAGGGAAATCTCAACCTCTTTAACACCAAGCCATGGTGAATAATTTGATTTACATCTCACTTTTGATCAAATCTTTGTTTGAAGGTTTGATCCATATTTGCACTTAATATGCCATGATATGTTTGTTTAAATGGATATATAAGGTTATTGATGACTAATATGATTTCGTATGGATTTTTGACATGTCTAAATTAGAAAATCTATTAAATGACATCCAAATGAGTAGCAATTTTATATATATTCAAAAATATTATTTTAGAAGTAGGTTTCAAGTTTCATAATTTTCCAAGTAATTGTGGATTTATTATGAATTTTCTATGAGAGAAAATAGTTAGTTTTTTATTGGCTGCTTCAACTATAACTCCAGCTCTATTGATTGGATTGAACAAGATACGACTTATTTGAAATGAATTGAATGAACAAATTAATAGAAATAAATATTTCTCCTTCAGATATTCTACGGTAACTTCTCATGTCAATATCGGGTTTAAATTATTTAGGGCAATTATATAATGATTACGGTTTTGAAATTTATATATGTTAGAAAACATAATAAAAGTGAATTATTACGAATTTTGAGGAATTTTCCTAAGTATTTTACTATAGTTATAAAATTATTTAAGTCAAGGGACTTAAATGTTTTACATGTTTTGTTAAGGAGGAGGGCTTATTTGTTAAAATGATTTCAATTATTAATTATTGAATTCTACAGCCTTTTTAGAAAAGAATTTTGATAAAGAGTAGGCAACCAATCATATTTTGACAAACCGGGCAAATTAGGTCAAAAGGAATTACTTTGATAGGTAATAAATCAGTTTTGTTTCAAATTACAACTTCACCACTACCTTAGCTTGCTTCTATCACCATGCCCAGTTAGACTTTTCGCACCTATTCAAAACCAATGCACATGATATCAAGCAATTGGTATGTGGTGTATTGGAGAAAGGCCGAAGGAATGATGGTATCAAATGCATGTTTCCGAAGGGGTTAAAGCCACTCTAAGTAGCTTTTGAATCAATTGACTTACCTTTGCTTAAAAAGAGGCTTTCGAACAAGTTGCCGCTTGCCTTTGGTTTTAGGAAGGAGCTTTTGAAAGAGTGGCCGCTTACTTTTGTTTTGAAAGAAACTTTCAAAAGGATAACCACTTTTGAATATGTTCGATATCCATGTTGTTGCATTTTTACCTTTCGAATTAGTTACGGTCATTGTAGCCATAAAATTTTATTCGAAAGGGTGCTTTAGCCTTTTAACTTTGAAGCCGCCTTCTCAATCCTTTAAAAAGGGTCGTATAGCCACTTTCAAATAGCTTCGGAGGAAATGGTTTCGAAAGATTGGGTTCCATAGCTATCCTCTTTTTTTTACTTAGGATTAATGTTTTTCAAAGTAATGCTTTCACCTCTGTTCTTTATGACTCTTTAGTTCTATTAAAGGTTAAACCGAGATGGTTTCGAAATGAATAATTTTAAATGGTTTTGAAGCTATGTTTCCACAAACCCTTACTTGAACCCAATGCTTTCAAAGGTATATTTTATGTGTTCCAAAAGGTTTGTTTTAAGTGTTTTGAAAGTAAGGTTTTCAATGCTTTCGAAAAACAAGTTTAAATGGTTTCAAAAGAGGATGTCTTAGGTTTTACATAATGGTTTCGAAAGGGATGCTTTCAATTATCTTGAAAGGGATTGTTTGAGGTTTTAAACAAGGTTTTGAAGGTATGGCTTTGGCTTTAAGGCCTGAATTTTCCTGAGTTAGAAAGGGGTTTTAACTTGTTTTCACGTGATAGAAAATCCCTTTGATTTAGGTTTCATCAACATTGTTTGTGTAAATTATATGTCATGGCATAAGTATTTTAAGTAAAGCAAAGAGTATGAATTTCTTTTTTTATAAAGATATGATTTCAAGGGAAAAATATTTATAAAGATTATTTAAAAGGAAATGGAATTTGAATGGTGCCCCATTTTTGTACAACGAAAACACAACATAGGCTTTTGGCTAACACATGCGAAATGGCCAAGCAGCTCACAACTGAAACATCCTCCATCAACAATTATCTTTGGCACCTAGCAGTAGAGCTTCAAGGCCTTTGTGGAAAATGCCTGGTTTGAATTTGAAATTGAACATGAGTCCTGGCGGGAACTATGGGAGCAGATGGAGCAGGAGATTTTATCATGTCGGTGTAGGATCGTCGGACTACCGAAGGTCCGACAGATAAAGTCGACTCAATAGTCACAGGATCAGGGTAGACCTTTGCATCTAGAGCTAGGTTGCGGTTCTGGCAGAAGAATGGAGGTGGTGCTTCTTTGGATTGAGATAGGGCTTGATCAAGAGGAAGCGTGAAAAGTTGGAGATGGAATAGAGACATGGAGGTAAAAGACATGTCAAATAAAAATTTTTGCGAAAAGATTGAATTCTTTCTTTGTATGATACCAAATTATCAAAGTGTTAAAAAAATATGGTGATATAAAATAGTTTTGTGCAGTTAATACGCATTTAGTGCGTGCAATATAAAATTCTAAAGTAATGAAACAATTAACTCATACTTTAAACTATAATCTTGAAAAATATTAGATGTATAATTTTCGAATGTGGATGACTTCGTATTCACATCCGCATCCCTTTTTTTAAATATCGAATATTTATCTGCTTTTCGGTTATAGATGCAGATGGATTTTTGATTTTTCGAGTATCCATTGACAACCTTGCTATTAATAACTAGTCATCCCAATTATAACTAATACAAATATTGTCGTATATTATGTTATATATATATTTATATTTTCAATCGGTAGGCATGGTTATATACATATACATATACATATACATATACATATACATACATACATATACATATATATATATATATCTGTGTGTGTGTGTTTGTGTGTCTATTTCCTACTTATTAATTCCTACGCTTAGGAATTCCAAAAATATTAATATCTACATTTTGTAAGGAACATTTATTTTCACATTTTAATACATTACAGTTATCCTTCCCATCAAGGATTAGCGTTAATACTTTTCATAAATTACCCAAAAACGAGAATTTATTCTATTTGAAATTAGATGAAATTGTCTTTTTTCTTTTATTGAAGTAGATAGTGCAAACTATGGAGAAGAACCTCCTTACTTTACACGTCTCTTTCTATTTTGGAATATTTCTTGTTAATTCATATGATGCACTTTTTGTACTTGTAGAATTGGATAATTTATGAAAATAACATGGAAATAGATACAAGTGTACCCACAATGCTTTTAATAAATTAAAACATTGAAATTCATATTTCAGGTCAAATTAGAGCAATCTAAATTTATACTAATAATTTACAACCTATTAATCATAAATCCAGAATAAATATTGTAATCTTTGCTATCTTATCAACATTCCACTTTAACAAATTTAGGGACTAATTTTCAGATTTCCAAACTAGGGTGTAAATATCATTCCTATTCTAATTACCTAATTTACAGAGATGAGATTTCAATAAAACACACTCTACCTAAGCCTACACCTCCATAGATTTTGCATAGACATCATAATTAAATAAAACTCAATGATATAAATTTCAATGTCATATATAAATCATAAAATATTCCACTCACCTTTCAAGGTTTCCAAATCTCTCAAATCCGAATCCATCCCTTTAGTTGACTTATTTTTCTTTCCAATCCAAAAATATGTATAATAAGATACACACATATCCATTAGAATTATAGATCTAAGAGGAGATTCGAATTAAGTGGAACATAGATTTATAAGTATGAAATTTACCCTTTTCCATAGCATCGATTCATTCCTTCTCTTCTTCTCTTTTATTTTCTACCCTACTTCGGTTTATGTATATAACATAATATTTTATAATTAATAAATATAGCGGAAAAGGGAAAAATGACATAGCTTTGCTACTTTGATCAAAAAATATAAAAAGAAAATAGAGGGGCTAGGTCTGTATTTATGGACGTTCGAACCAATCGTATCTGTTAGAATTAAATAATAAATTCCAGGTCGTTCGACCAAGGTTTAACCGTAGCAGCCATGCTCTCAAACAGTACCACTCCTCTAAAGGTGGTCGACCATTAACGGGTCGCAAGCCCAAGGAGGGGATCGATTGGTGTGGTTCATGCAATTATTATTATCTATGCCTTTTTAATTATTTTCGTTCCGAAAACTTCAAACGCTAATAACTTGTTCGTTTGAACTCCTATTGCAAAACTCCAAATATGAAAGTTGCTCAGAAAATCGTCACAAATACAATGGTGTAAGTTACGTAACCAAATTTTAACGTTTCCTCAAATTCTATTTTTGAGCTTTAATATTTTTTTATTAATTACCATTAATTTTACGGGGCGTTACAGCTTTAAAGCTACGCTTTTCCACTAAGCTAAAAGAAGGAAGGAACAATAGTCCAAGGTGGAACAATTGATAACACAATATGTCAATAACTAGTTGATATGAGGTAGCTTCAATTTTAAATGACTTTATATGCTTACACATATACTCTTGTTTATTTATGATCAAAAATCATTTATTTTTGAATATATATATATATATATGTATATATGTATGGATGTATGTGTATATGTTTGTATGTATATACGTATGATTCATATTAAAAAAATAATTTGTTTTATGGACCAAGCAAATTGAATAATATGAGCCGTCTTAGCTCAGCTGCTAGAGCGCATGGCTTTTAACCATGTGGTCGTGGGTTCGATTCCCACAGACGGCGCTTTGCAATTTATTATGCAATATTGTGTATTTCATATATCCTTTTAACCATCCCTTGTTTTTCTTGCTTTTGCACTATTACCTTGTGCCAAAAAGCTCATTTTGAGAATTAATCTATTTTCCCATAAAAAAAGTATTAAAATAATAAATTATTCTTTAATATATATAGTTATATATATAATGCTTTCGACTTAAATAAAAAATTGAAGGTAACTCCTCTTAGATTTTATAAGAAAAACATCCTTTTTGGGTTTTATAAAAAAAACTACACACACATGCATATATTTTTTGAAGAAAACACACACACACACACATATAGAAAATTTATTTGAAAATAGGGGATCAATATATTTGAAATCTAAATGTGTGTATATATAATTATTTAAAAAAAATTATTTAGGATACTTTTGCTGAAATTTTTATTTTAAAACACTCATTCATATAACCAAAAGAAATTTATTTTATATGCATTGTCCAACACACACATATGTATGTATGCATGTGTGTATATTCGTATAACTTCATGAACATGCACAAATACATTGAGGAGATATTACTGATTTATATGCTCATTTTATGATCAAAAATCATAATTGTCACACCGACAAACATACACACGCATACACGCACATATATACTTATATTCTATGTTGTTGGTTCTATAAATTTCTTAAGTTAGCTAACACCACATACGATATTCACTATGTGAACTTGAATTTGCATTAGATAAAATATAACAAACTAAATCATAAATTAAAGGTAAATTAATCTAAAGGTTTTTAAGTTCTAACAAATAAGTATAAACCAAAAGAAAATGAAATTTATATCAAATAATAAACTTATTTTTTAGCAAATATTCACTAAGGATGATTTAGTTCAAAAAAATTATTCATACGAGCGTTATGGCATGTACTTCGTGCGTAACGATGACAAACACTTCGCGCGTAAATTGTTTTTTTTTACAAATTGTGTATTTTTAACTCATTCAAAATAGATATGTTTTGCACAAATATTTAGCAATATTTTTGCGTTGAAATGATATGCAATTAGTTTTAATTTTTATTTTTAAATTGCAACATCTATTTTTCTATTAGTTTGAATTTTTATTTCTACTATTAATTAATAAAGAATGAATTTAATTTTTTTATTGGCTTGAATTTTTATTTCTGCTATTAAATATAGTAAAGAATGACTTTATGAAGAAAACTTATATGTTGGATCCTACTTTTAATTTATAATAAGATTTTGATAATATTTGTAGAAGAGCATTGTGAATTGGTAAGGAAAACTTATCTGATCCTATTTTTAAGTGATATTAATATTTAATAATATTTGCAGATGGTCGTTTTTGACGGTTCACATTGAAGTGTGACATCAAAAGTATTACAACTATTAATGAAGAAGAAATATATTTTAGGGCAATTTAAAACTTCGCGGTCGGACCATAAGATTGCGCTTCCAAGCCAACTATTAATAAAAATAACTATAAAATAAAGACCTAGTGCAAATTTGATAAAAGAAAGTTTTCTAAAGCTCTCCCCTTTTACACCATCACATATGCACCTGATCCAACACTTTGCAAGTTACTTATCAAACCAAGATATTGCGGTTCATCGACACGGGGGTTGTGATGAGCAACCTTCTTACCCTCGTATTATTTCCTCTATGGGGATCTCATTAGGTTTTTGAATGGAAAAGGAAGTTTTACCACCAGAATATAAAGTCATAGGAATTAAAAATTCATAACTTAGTTCTCAAAATTTCACTTACAAATATAATCTATTGAATGTAGAAAAAAGCAATTTGGTTTAGAAAGTTCAAACCATTGAAGCTGATAATAGTGAGTTTTCTTGGAAGAAATTCACTTCTAAAATATTTAACAAAACACTTAATCGTAGTCTACCTCATCAAATCAATGTTAGTGATCTCCACTATATCCTTAGAAAGACAAAGAAGAAACTTAAGCATTGTTTGCAACTTGCCAATAAACGTCTTACTAATTCTCCCGAGGTTAGTAAATTACTGGAGCTAAAAATCAATAAGATGAAGGGTAACCGAAGCTTATGCAATTTTGGATTGCTAGAGTATCACAATTTGATGCAATGGTTACCTAACTTATCAAATTTATTATTGCTTTTTATTCTAAAAGTTGATTTCCCGTTTCTCGGGTCAAAGTGGAATAAGCACCATTGGAAGGATGTAATTACAAGCTACAAAAGGCTCGAAAATTTCTTTATGTATGGGTGTGTTGATAATTCCCAAATCATTTAGGGCCCTCCTATTTTATATAAGGAAGTGGTCTCATCAAGTAATCCCCATCATTGTGCCTTTGATGTTTTGAGCAATGGGAAGACTCATTGTAACATTCTTGTAACTTTTTTTGTAATTTTAGTGAATAAACATCCTTTTGTTCTATTTGTCATTATCTGTGTTAATTTTTCTTTTACATTCTTATATTAGTTTGTAATTCTTTTCTATTATGAAACACGATGAAGAATTTCATTTTTCCTAAAATCTTTCATGGGTTAAGCTTAAGTCCCATGACGTATCAACATAACTATTATGATAGTTTGAGCTACGATGATTTAATGTTAAAATACTCTTAAAACACTATTGTAAACCAAAACCTTTGATAAATTTCCTTGAAATTTGAAAGCAACTTTTGGCTTCTTTCCTTGGAAGATCCTTTTGAAATTTTAAAGCACCCTTTGATATATTCTTTTTGATGGTAATATTATGATCTTGAATCGTTCACTTTTGAACAATCGCCTTATTAGAACAAAACTAATCAGTATAGGACTTTAATTTGATTTATGATTGCTAGATCAACCATAGTCTCTCTTCCGATTGATTGCTTCTACTAAAAGCGAGACACGAGATTAAAGGCTTGGTTGGATCGTTCCATCAGTCTTTTTAATATTTAAACAGTTGCTTTAGAATTATGATATAGCCACAACTTTTTGGTTTATAAAGAATGAGTTAACTAAAACCATAATTTATATAAAAAATTAAATCGCATAATTTTATAGTGAAAACTTTAAAAAATTGTTCATTCATGAAAAATACACTAGTAATATTTTTATCAATTAAGATACAGTAAAATTGTTTATATACAATATAATTCTAAAGATTTACTATAAAAGATTAATTAGCTGGTATAATACTTTCTTTTCTATTTATTTTTTTAACGATAAGTAATTTTGTCATATTTGAAATACATTGATATCTTTTTGTGTTTCAGGATAAAGTAATAGGAGATAAATGGAATTTGATGGCAAACGTTATATATATTTTAAATTAAAAATGATAACTATTTATCTTTTTATATACAACAGAAAATTAATTTATCTTAATAGTATTATGCCCAATGATAATAAGATGGTTTCTTTTATCGTTTCAAATACAATTGAAAAATGATAAAGTAATGAACTCTTTTATCATATCTAATAAAACGACAAATTACAAACACTTCACATTTAATGATAAATGATAAATTCTTGTATTTATTTGGTAAAATGATAAACGCTAATATATATGTTTCTAAAAAAAATTGGTATTTTATTGCTAAAATTCACACGCATCTAGAACCCTATTTTCTTTTTAAATGGATTTTTTTGGGGTTTTGGACCAAAGATCCATATTCTCAAAGTCCATGTACAAAATGTACTTATTCTTAAACTAATGTAAATTAAGTCCGTGTTTTGTTAATTTTTACCGAAGTACCTTCTTCCTAAAAATTGGTTAAAATAGAAATCCCAGAAGATGCTCTTATATTCGCATTTTCCCACACCGCTTCACATACAGCTTGGAAAAAGTGGCGATCTTTGCAAAACCAAAAGAAATCGTTCCTCTTCATTTTTCCTCAACTTCCTAGCTGCCCTGTAAATTTCTTCTTACTAAATCTAATCAAGCCATCCGATGAAGTTTTGGAGAGAGATTGTTGCAATACTCTTAGAAACTACCAGAAGTCATTTTAGGGCATTATTTGAATCCCATATATAATGATATTGGCATCGAGTCGGTTCTCGAACTCCAATGCAGTTCCCTTGCTGATTTTAAACTAAATTGACCATGAGATTGGATTTCCCCCACCAAAATTCATTTTCCATATTCCTGTGAATGTGTGCTTCTTCCACCTGATTATAATACCTTTTTGAGCTGTTGGCGCACCATTCTCCATTTACAATATGGCTAGACACTTCTTTATTAGTACCCTAAATTATTGCTGGCAGATTTTGAACTTCAGCTATAGTTATTTATTATATTCTTTACTTTAGCTGAGCACCTTTGCTGAAGAAAAGCTTTGATTTTTGTTGATTCAATGCTAGACCAACATGCTTTTCTGGATTTTGCATTCTAATTTTTACTATAGTAACATTTTCCATAGATGCTTTACCAAAGACCAAAATATCATCTGTGTACAGTAAGTGGTTGGTGACTAGATCGTTTTTGTATACTGGAGTTAAATTGAATTTCAAATACTCTAAATCAAACATAATGAATAGTACTTCGTAATGTTAAATTTTGGGGATACAAAATCACAAAATAGAGGGAAAAAATATGAAAAGAAAAAAAAAGATTTTGTTTCCTTTAATTAATAGGCATATTTGAGTATATTTATTTCTCTCTTTAATTGGCTAGTCAAATTATTTTTTGCCATCTAATGTTAACTTGGGCTTAAGTAATTGATTATATAAATAGAGACTAGAGGAGAGGGTAAAAGTGGTGGTGGAAAATCTATTTGCTAATTTTCACTTCTTCATCTTTGTTCTTTTTCTCCAAAAATTTAGCCATATAGATATTTGCTCTCTTTCTCAATTTGGTTATTGACTCAATGTATTTTGTTTACTTTAGCTTTGTTATATTAATTGTAAACAAAAATTTGGTGAATCAATAAAGTGAGTGGTTCGGTGGAATATTTTATTTTATTGCATTTTGATTTCAATTCCGTCTTTTTTTCAGCCCAAGTTATCTCTTTGTGATTTGGATGACAAAGATCCCTTGATAAAAGCTTCCGCAAAAGCGCTACTATTTCCATAACAGTTTGGTATCGGAGCACGGATCATTGTAAAGCTTAGAGTAATTTTGGTTCGGAAAATTATTGATGTCGGATATGATTTCGTTTTCAAAGATGGCTATCTTGGATGGAAAATATTAGGGTATTTGGAAGCCTAAATGGAGGATGTTCTGTACCTCAATGATCTTCATGATCCAATTTATGGAGATGGAAAGAAGCCCTCGGATGTAAATGAAGGAAAATGGAAGAAGATGGATAAGAAGGTGATTTCTTTGATTCATCTGTATCTTGATGGTTCAGTTTACCATCATGTGGCTAGTTGTGAATCCGCGAAGGCTTTATGGGACAAGTTGGTACTTTGTATGAGTCAAAGAGTGCTACTAGTAAGGATTTTCGGGTTCGAAAGTTGGTACAACTGAGATTAGATGAAGAGAAGTCTGTTATAGAATATTTGAATGAATTTTAAGATGTAATAAATCAATTGGCAAATATGAAGGTCAATTTTGATTATGAGTTACCGGCTTTTTTATTAGTGAGTTCGCTTTTAGAAAGTTGGGAAACTTTGATTGTTTCATTGAGTAATTCTAATGCTAATGAAACTATCTCTCTGAAAACTGTTCGAACCAGTCTTTTGAATAAGAAGCATAGAAGAAAATGGTTAGATATGAAATCAATTCAAAGTGAGGCTATGGTGGCAAGGGACTCGAAGAAAGATACAATTTAGAAGAAGGACATTAATGGTAAAGGTGTTATCACTTGTCATTATTGTAATATAAGAAAGGTCACATACGTAGCAAGTATTATGCTTATAAAAGAGATCAGGAAAAGGCTGCGCATGGTGATACTAGTAGTGATGCACATGTAGGTTTTGCTGAAGGTACCGATAGTGATGCTTCTTCTGATGTCCTCTTGAGTGAACCTTGGAAGATGGATTCGGGAGCCTGTTTTTACATTTGTAGAGATATGAATTGTTTTTCTTCTTATGAGAAGAGTGTCGACATGATTAGGACAACCAATGGAGAAGAGTTATTGTAATGCCTCACCCCGAGACCCACCTTAGCAAAGAGAATTAACAAGTAATTCTATCTACTAAAGAAGAGAATAGGGCTGGTTAAGGGCGAACCACCTATAATTTTTTCTTAAACATCAATTGAATACGTCTATAAATGCAATTTTTTTTTTCAACTCAAGTGGATCGACATACCCAATAAATGCTTAATCCAAAACTATAAGTGACTATCGGATCTATCAGACCAAATACAATAACTGAATGTAAATCACATCATAGAATAGTAATCAACATCATATATATACATATACACTAATACACATTCAGTACAATACAATATGAATACAATAAAGGTGGTACACGACCACACAACATACATCAAATCAAATGTAAAAACATCAGAGTATGCGGAAGAAATAAACTACTCAAGCGAAAGAAGAGCTGATATCCAACATCAACTTCAAGCTAAGTCTAATAGACGATACCTGAAATAACTCGGTCTGATTCGAGTGAAAACACACGGGTCAGGCTGGCTAAAATCATCAGTTAAACAGAATAATCGATAAGGATAAGTAGGTGAAAGCTATGATATCCTTTTTCTTAAAGGATGTCGTGCCCTAAACAGGGTTTCAACATCATAAGAAAAGGCAACATCTCTTCTTGGCAAGTAGAAGGGATAATGATGATAAAGTCATACTGAAGTGGCATAACTGACACTTAAGCAAATGAAACACATACGAGCAAAGTTTTAAAGATAAGATTCAATAAACATCGCTTTCTCTACATATCATCGGCGGTATAAAGGAATATGGATAATGATTTCAAATGATTCAACTATCTTCTTAGAAGAAGTCGTCAACATAAAAATACATCAAAGGTACATATCCTTCATACATGGAATAAAACGCATATGGATGTGCCTCATCTCATTAGCACGTCCCAAGGATCATTCAAGGAAATATAAAACCCAATCATAAAAGATGCATTATACTTATTCATACCTCATCCCATCATTATGAATATAGATACATCTCAAATCCATCACTAAAACTCATCATAAAAGATTCTTCATAATCATTTATACCTCATCTCATTGGTATAAATTTAGAAATACATCTCAACTCCATCTTAACATCAAGTAGTTTATAAAATCATCAAATCATCGATCCATAATGCAAATAACTCAATTAAAGAGTAACATCATAAATGATTTCAACATATATGTATACATCTCATCTAGCATTAGGCTATCAATATAATAATCATCTAATGACGGTGAAGTCTAAAACATCAAACCTCAAAGAAATCTCGGATTGGCCAAATCCTTGATTGCATGCCGAAGCAATGCCAGCGCGCTTCATCGTGACTAGTACTACTATTTGGTACCATAAACATCATGATGACGGGAGTCAAATAACATCTCAACATCGTGAATGACTATAGTCTATAACATCATAGTGATCCCCAGTCACAAAGACCCTAGTTAATAACATCGTGATGATCGGAGGAGCAACTACATCGTGATGACTCCAACCGAGTACTCGTGGTCTATAGTACTAGTAAACATTGTGAATGTGTCTCAACTTTTTGGATAAGAACCCAATAGGTGTTAATGTACGTTCCATACCATACGTTCGCTCTTAATGGTTTACTAGCCGTTAGTTAGTACCACACTAGTAAAACATTATAAATATCAAGAAAATATACTCGACCTCGTCTCATTGGCGAGTAAATACAATACTTTGCTCATCTCATCTCATTGATAAGTACTAGAGGCATCGTGACTTGTCTCTTCTCATCGACAAGTAAAAATTATCATAATACATCTCAACATCGTAAAATCGTCATAAAGAAGCTTACCTTATCTCATTGGCAAGTAAAAATAACATCTAGATGGTTATTTATAACCGTAATTCCAAATAGGAATTTCTAGCTCTTAATTCATCTTATTTCATCGGCGATTAAGAAACACATCTTATATAACGGCCCGATATTTTCAACCATTCGCATCCGCACATGTCGGACTTGAATTGTTCAAAATACCGTGTCGTAAACAAATTTTTGGGAAAACTCAGAATGTGCAGTAAATAAATCACAAAATCACAGACACAGATATCAGAAATCTCGCGGTGGAATTTAAAAATACTTAGTGGTTCATGAAGCCACTTAAAACAGTCTCAAAAAAAAATTTACATACTTTAATCTCAAATATAGTTTAAGTCATCAAATAGAAAAATCCAAATATCCACTAGTCTTGATTTCAAAATAAGATAACGGGCTGAAGTTTTGCCGGTAGCTTGAAAGATCTACAAAAGTCCTATCTCCGGAAAGAAAGCTGAACTGCAACTCAGGCTGACCCGAGCGTAAAATAAAACATAAACACTTGAGTTAGGACATACATACTTATATAGTGTAAGCTAATTCAAGTGTACTGTAATATAAAGCAAGTAACTTAAAGGATGCTTGGGACCGCCCATCCTCTAAGGATCCGTTAAACTATTTACTATGTAGTAATATTCGCTATTATAATAATGTCTATTAGTAAAATAAACTTACTTTTAAATAGCGTTAAGGCTTTACATTTTCCTTCTTAACACATAATAGTCCCAGTAGTCCATCCAATATCATAGTCCCTCCTGATCGGGAAGCCACCAGAGGATACCACACGGGCTACGAGAGAAAACCAAACTCATACAAGGCTCGCTCTGGTAGGTGACACGGCACAACTAGGCAATGCCAGGGTAGATATACCAATTATGCTTCCGCACCGATGGAAACGCGTAGGCGCAGCTACCGCCCACCTCGAACAACACTCCCAAATCAAAGGTGCGCACCAAAACAATCACAAAAGTAATAGAATGGCATACGAAGAAGTGTGTCCGATCAGAGGTGCTACCTCATTAATCCGTCGATCGCTCCTGTTTTAGCCACCTTATGCCAACTCACGGGAGTCGGGTCCACGTATTTACCTTACAGGAAACGCCGCCACCATCCTACTTCATTCTGGAATCTCCACCGCGTACACGGTTGGTAAAGTGGTTTTCGGTATCGACAGAGAGTATGCCAGATATCCGATCCCGGTCTCTTTAACAACCAAACGTTATTATAACCCGTGGTTACAGCTTTTAAAATGGTATTTATGCTTTACAAATCAAAATATATTTCAAATACTACAATATCAAAATATTGTTTTTAAACATTGGTCATTTTATAATATACCATTTAAATCTATTCAATTTATTTAGGAATTGATTGCCTTTTTCTCACCTTTTTAAAATTAAATTCTTCCATTTAAAACCATTCAAAGTCAATTCCTTATTTTAATTAATTACATATTAACTTTTAAAATTTAAACCCATTTCCCCAAAGATTATTTCCATAAATTTATTTTTAAATAATCAAAATCCCAGTTTCTGTAGCACTTATGAAATGCTACCTAAATTCTATAGGTTAAAACAGTTCGATTATAAAAGACAGCATTTAAGTGCTGTAATAGACTATTAACTTAACCATCAAGTTTTAAATTCCCAAATATAACTTTTTATCAATTATTTACTTAACTGAAACCTTATTTTTAACAAAATTCAGAAATTCCCAAAATAAGTTATATTCCAAAATTTATTTAAACATTTATTTATTTATTTAACATTTTTTAATCATTCAAAATCGTTATAAATCTTATAAAAATCCTTTAAATATATTTAAACCAGAATATTATGAACTTCCATTTTAAAATAAATTTAAAATATTTCAAAAAAACATTATATAAACCACGGGTCTGTATATAGTTTTCTAGCCTAGGTCAAGTGATACGGATTTATATCATTTCAATCCGCAATTTACAAAACCCCGGGTTCTATCATTTCAAACCCGCAATCCCAAGTTAACAAATCAAATTTAAACAATTAAATAAATATATGGATAATAATTGTCGTTCAGGCCTATCATTTCAGCCTATAACGATCTCAATTTACAGGGAACTTGCAGTGATGATTTAACAGTAAATAAGCATTAAATAATATAACTGCAACTATATTACAACAGATAAATAACTGATGAGTTGTCAATTTAAAATGGGGTTTAACATCATACGTTATATTACAGACAGATGACATTTAATAAATAATTTACAAATACACTTGCGATAATTCACAGAAATATAGGTATGTTTGTCTGGTGAGAAATACACACCTTAAAGCTGCAGAAAAATAGATTCAAACAATTGTATCACTTGATAAAGAAACGTACAAACGACATGATCAGATTTCCACGGATGCAACGTCTTGATTCAAATCTATAACAAGATCCAAATAAACCAAATACGCGACTTTAAAAATTATGGTCAAAGCAAAATTTTCGAAACAACTGGAACGAATGGAATTCACTTGACTCGACCACTCCACCACACAGCTAGACTACGTTCTCATGGTTCGGTTCAAAATTGCACGTTACTTACTTTCACCCTTTTTTTCTCCAAGTGGCGAAAACACTTAAAATCTTAATCTAATTTCTCGGCATCATAAAAGAATTTTATGCGCACAACGTTGATAATACATATACACTCACAATACTAATTAAATGAACACTTCTTCACTAGTACAAAAACCCTCCTACAGCAGATTCTTATATTTTCTTATTCAACTATTATTATTAAAAAAAAATTTCCTTCTCTAACTACTGTTGCAACCCTAGCTTATTACAAAATCAAACTACATGCTCGCCTCACTGTGTTTTCATACTCCAAAATACAAAGAGAATTTGCAACCTAGTTTGGACATTTATGACCCACACGCGTACTTTCTCCTCCATTCACATATTTGTTTTTCTACTCTATTATATTTTGGGTAAAGTTTAAATTTTATTTCTCAAATAAATTGGTCAAATTCACTACTGAAAATCTTTAAGGACGGCTAGATGATATAAAACTTTAGTTATCAGTTTATGAAAAAATTTCATGCAATTTATTTGGAGGAGAGGCTGACATCAGTGGTAAAAGAGGAGGGTAAGGATCTAGTGGTGAAGGAGGAGTCATAGCCTAAGGTGGTAGAGTTTTAAGCCTTTGCGTGAACAAGAAAAGGAAATAAAGAAGAAGAAAGCAAAGGAGGAAGAAGGAAAAATATAAACATAGGCCATACCTGATGAATCTTTGCACGCAAGCAACCGGAGAAAAAAAATTGAAGAAATTTTTCATGAATGAATTTGTGGTGTGGGTTTCGGTTTATATAAGGGACGGGTTGCGTGAATTTAGATAGGCACGAAATCAATTTGTTTTGATTTGAAATTTTAAAAAAAAACGACAAGTAGATATTTTTTGCAAATTTTCTTCTCTCATTTACTTGCGTACATGCACTAGAATTGTGGAGATAAACTTGCGGTATTTAGAAAAGTATTTAATTCCTTTGATTGAAATTAAGAAAACGGTAATCAATTTATTCTTGCCCTTGGAATTAGAAATCTGGACGTGCTTATAAATGGGAAGAACTAACTGTTGATATTTAAGAAACGGCAATGATATTTATTTGCTTGGATGCTACTTCAATAAATGATTTTATACTAAATATTAGTTGCATGCTATATTTTTTTGCAAGAAATCTTATTTGCCTATAAACGGCAAATCTAGGGACGCGCATAGTTTTTAGGAGCTATATATTTTCGTTGCTTTATACGCAAGGAAAAACTAAGATGCAAAATCAAAGCATGCGAATTTTATGGTCAAGGAATCGTTTGTTTGCAAATCAATATGTAGAGAAAACGGCAAGTGATGAATAGATGGCATTGATTTAAAAAGAAACGCCCATATTTTATACCAAATTTAAAAAGTTTGAATGCGTTGATTTTATCCTTTTTGTTTGAACGTGTTATAAAATAGGAAGCTGCATGATTTATTTCTTTTGAGATTAAGTAAATTTTTATCTACAGGTAAGAAATAAATTTTGCTTTCCTTGAATGTTTATTATAAGAAACATGCATTAAATTACAGGGAAAGACCTAAAAGTTAGAAGCAGCTAATTTAGCAATGAGTTGCAAGATTTTTGCATGCGGAGATCAATGAAAAAGAAAAAGGTAAGCAATAACTTTCGTTCGAAAAGTAAAACGGCAAGTGGATCTTGAAATAAATGATGTCAATGCATAATAAAAGGATGCGTGGGTTTTATCACTTGAATTACGGTAGAAAAATAATTGAACGCTCCAAACGTGTTGCATAAATCAAGGAGGTAAACTGGTTAAGAAATATTAAAACCAGCTGAAGGTTACAAAAATTTTGGGAACAAAATAGGTAGACACTATTTTCGAATGAACAGGGAATTACATGGTTTAATTCTTTGAGTTTAAGTAATATGTTTCTAAAGGCAAGCAAAATTTTTTTTTTGGTAATATATGGATAAGGCTTTAATTTCAATAAATGGAATATGGAAAAATATTTTATACGTTACATAATTTAGCAGAAAATAAATCTTGCGTTACTAACTTAGGGGAAATAAAACGGCATGCATTATCAAGTGTAAATGGGAAGAAATATAAATTGAAATTTAGCGCGTTATTATAAGGGAAGGACGAGCGAGATTAAAAATGAATGTAAATTTGCAAGAGATCCTATTTGATTTTGTTCATGAATTATAAGCGAAATCTAAGGTGGAGAAACGGTCAAGCAAATATTAAGGAAATAAATGTTTTACCCACTGCATTACTTCAAACGTGCTTTATATATATATATATATATATATATATATATATAATTTTTAAACAAAAAGAATCTTGCAAACATTTAGGCACAAGAATAAGAAAATAAATTAATTGCTGTTGATTTATAAAGAAACAGCAAAATACAATTGGTAAAGATTTTATACCAAACTTAAAAACCAATGAAGGCTATGAAAATGTAACGTTGGCTATAGAAATCCTCTACTGATTTTATTTACTCATATATATTTATTCCGGTATGAATTTTAAAATGCGTAGAATCCACGCAATAATATACCCCCAAAGCACCGCTTTTAAATTAATACGTTTCTCTATTATATCCGTTATTTTATACCATTAAATACCATACCCTTTTAAGAGCGAAATTTAGCAGTCTATAAATACACTGAATTCTTAAAAGTTATAACCTAACTAAAATTTATTCGTTTTCATTCTTCGTATTTACTTATTATTATTTCTACGAATTCATAAATAAATTTTACTATACAAAATTCAATTTTTATTAAAATCCCAATTTGGAGTTATCCTTTAACACGGTTAAAAATTTCAAAAACCTTCATTTATTCTTAGCAATTTGGGAAATGATTTAAACCAATTAAAAATATTAATTAAAATAAGTATATTAAAATAAATTTCAAGGTTTTAAATAAATAAAAGAAATAAATGCTAGTTAAAAAATAGGGCTGTTACACTTTCCCCCACTCAGAACATTTCGTCCTCGAAAAGGAAGAAGGTAGGGGAATAGAAACAACCTGAAAGAAAACTAAATTGAAACTTAAATTAGAATCATTAATCTAAACCATACAAATTCAATTTTAAATTAATAATTGATTTCATCTATTTATACTTAAAATTTTAACATTCTAATTTAAAAATGTTTAATTTTAATCCAAATTTGAAATGGTAATTTAACTTAATTGTTAAAGTAAATTTACTATTTCCCAAACAACTTATTTTGATATTATTTTTATAAAACCCAAATCAAAAATATCATATTTCCAATCTATATACTTTGAAACCATGGCTTTGAAACATAACCTTTAATACTTAATAGTTTAAATACTATATTACTTTATATACTAAAATAGCTTCTTTAAATTTCACAATAAATTCCCAATACCAATTTGAATCTCCAATTAAACCATTCAAATTCCCATATAATTCAAAGCTTAAATATTCCATATTTCAAAACTTAAATTTTTATAGCTCATATTATTTAGATCTTTAAATATTCCACTATTTCAAAATGGATTCTTTGATAATTTAATATATACCAAATCCAATTCTTATTATTTAAATTTTGAAATGTTTACTTAATACAGCAAATATTATTTAAGTAAAACCCTTACTTTTATTCGAGTTATTAAAACTCTATATACAATAGAAACTTAAATAGATACTTAACTATATTATATAAAAGAAATCGACTTCATTATTTAGCTTATTTTAAAATTCGAAACAAATTTATACATAGCTAAATTCAAGAAATTTTACTATATATATATATATATATATATATATATCAAAATTTAATATTTATCAATCGTATCCTTTTCAAAACCATATAAATCAAAATATTTATATATATAGACCGACGGTGTCTGTATAAAATTTTCAAACATAATACTCCGAAATTCATAGTTTTAAACCATACTTCTAAAACTTGAATGGTTTGGATAATCAACAGTATATGGAATAAAATAGTTTGCATTTAAAATTACTTTATAAAATGAAATAATTTCTGCGACTTACAATTTTATTTCATTTTAAAAAAAAATTAAGTCAAAATTCATAATTTTCAAAAACACTTTCAGTTTCAATAACCACTTCAGTTTCAATATTTGCAAACTTGAATATTAGACAATTGGAACTAAGGTTGGAAATTTCTTATCTACCAATTAAAGTTCTATCATTAAGTTTGAATATTTGCATAATAAACCCGTAATCATTTAAGAAAACTCAAATTACTTATAAAGAGAATTTCTGTAACGGTCCTGAATTTTGAACAATTTAATTTGTGAATATTTAATTTATTTTAAATATTTAAATGATGATTTGACGTGAATTTCAAATTATCAGCATAAATTGGCGATTAAATTTTAGAATTTAATCTAGTGAAAAGTTAAATAGAATTTGAATTTAGCTTTGAAATTGAATATTGAATTGGTATTTAAAATTTGAACAAATGACTAGGAATAATAATTTGGATTTGAGAATTATTATTTATGTAAATTTATAAATCGATGTTTAGTTATAAATAACATTTTTCTTTAACTAAAATAAAATAAAATAAATTTTTTGTCAATAACGAAATAAATAAATACAACTAGTGAAAATTTTAACAACATCGTTTTTGCAAAGCAAAGAAAATAAACAAAACTAATTGAATTTAAATTGAAAAAAACAAGTAAATAAAAAAATAAAAATAAAATAAAATAATAAGTATACACGGCCTTACTTTGTTCAGCTGTAAACACGCCTAAACCTACGCCTTCAAACACGCTAAAATCACGTCTTCCCTATTCTTTTATACCCGATACCTCCTTTTCCCCTTTTCTCATTCGAAACCCTTCCTCCATCATTTCATACGATAGAAAAAAAAAGAAACAGAAAAAAATGGCGGCGGAATTTCGTTCGATCTGAAAATAGGGCTTCACCTCTTCAATTCCAATTGGGGCTTTGATTCAATCCGATTGATGTTGCTCTTTGCTCGCGCTTGTTTTCTGATAATTGATTTGCGTTGTTCCAATTCGATTCGGTGAAAGGTGAGTTCTTTGCTCACGATTGGTTTTAATTCAAGTTTTTAAATTTGTTTGAATTGGTTGCTTGGTTGCATGCTATGATTCGGGGTGTTGTTTGCTATCATTTGCTCTTTGCTCTCGGTCAATCCAATTTAAACTGTTAAGAACAGATGCTATATGATATTGTTTTTTTTACTGCTGAAAACAGATATTATAAATTTTGTTTTTAAACTAATAAGAACAATTGCTACTTGAAATTTGCTTTTAAACTGATGAGAACAGATACTATAATTTTGTTTTAAACTGATTTGAACAAGATAAGTCACTGCATGTTGGTTGTTGGTTGTTGGTTGTTATTCTTTATCATTTGCTCTGATATTTTGAATTTAAACTAATAAGAACAGATGCAAGATAATATTGAAGTAATTTGTTTGTATGTATATGAGTTTCTGGAAATTACTATGTACTTATATAAGTATGTATACACTGTTAGTATCAGTAATTGTTGATGTTCTTAACTTAAGCTTTTAAATCTAAAATTTTGGTTGCATGATTTTATGTAGAGATGAATAAGCATTGCATGTTATTATAAGTAAATACATGATG
Organism: Allium cepa; assembly: GCA_030765085.1. NCBI lineage: Eukaryota > Viridiplantae > Streptophyta > Magnoliopsida > Asparagales > Amaryllidaceae > Allium > Allium cepa. The sequence continues at coordinate 768,848,090 of CM060939.1, read as the reverse complement.
TAAGTATTATATGTGTGCATGGCTGTGAAATTGCTTCTGTATGTTTGTTTTCCATCTGAAATACCTATGTTTCCTGTCTTCATCCCTCAGTGAGTAAACAATCTGACTTTGGTTCTGAAATATTGTTTGATGTTGAATGTATTTAATAAGTGCAGTGGCAATTGGTTGCATGTAAGAAATTTTGGCACACATGTTTTAAATATGCAAATATAAATGGAACATATCTGAACATGCTTTGCTACTTCTTTTTAAATTTAGTTTTAAATTTTAATCTGGAAACTGTGAACTAAAATTTCATGTAGTTTTTGTTTACAAGATTTAAAAGCATATCACATCCATCCCAATCTTGCTCTTCTTTATTCCTTCTGAGACAAATTGAAAACATGTAGAAAAATTTGTTCCTTTGAACTTGCACCAGGTCTCTGCATCAATTTAAAACAAGTCTGAAATTTTACTGTGAGTATAAGAATGGATGTGATGGATGCATGCTTGTGTATATGTATATATATGCCACCTCTGTTATGATATACAGTTTCAAGAAAAATTATAATACTGTGAGTAAAGTCTAACTTGTTTTCACTAGAATCTGGTTGCATGACTTGAAGCTCGATGATAAATATGCTTGCATGTTGTTGAACTAAGTATACTTGTTTAAAATCTGCTGCTTGCATGTGAATGAAATATCAAAATGTCTCTCTGTTTTGAAAATGTGCAGAGTACAGGTAGAGAAAGAAAATTCATTTTCTTTTGGTTTGATCCTTGTTTGGCTATGTTTCTTAAACAGAATATGTTTGTTAAGTTTAGACCAAAATTTAAAAATAATCAAAGCAATTAAGTTAGTAATTGTTAGTAATTAAGCAAACAGAAAATTCTTTTACCCTCCTTGTTCCTGAAATATGTTAGTAATTAAGTTGAAAATTTGTTGTTTAAATTTGTATTTCATCTCAGAAATTAATCAAAGCAATTTACAAGTTTATTACTGGTAGATGTATGAATATATGCTTGCTGTTGAAAAAAAATGCTCTTGCATGTTCACTTGAGTTTTGAAATTGTTGTCTCATTTTGAAAACAGTGCAGTCCCTTTGTTTTTGAGATATATGCATGTTGACTAGTTCACTTGCTCATTTGTGTTGGCTCTGTTAGCTTTGGGTTCACTGATCAGTACATGTACATGTTGAGTCTCATGACTTTGTCTCTATTTTGACCCTTGATCATTTCATGTTGACATTTACTCCACTTTGCATTTGTGCATTGCTGTCATTTAAGTTGGTCACTGTTGCATTACTAGTGGCAGTTGCTATGTTCACACGTTTTCCCATTCACTGTCACACTGTACTTGCTTCACTTGAGTTTTTGTAACTTGTACATGCTGTGTTCATTCGAGTTGCTTCACCATTGAGTGTTTCATTTCATGAACATTTGGTCTGGTCTCTTTATCCACACTTTGTTGATCAATATACACTGCTCAGTGTACATCTCCACTACTTCATTTTGTTGCACTGTATATTGGTCTGCATCCCTTTGTTTGATCATCATGTAGCTTACTGTGTTCATTTGATTACTTTGTATTTCCAAAATTTTGATATGTTGTCCACCTGAGTTTGATGCGTTTGCATATACTCTGTCTTTGAGCTGCTGTGTTGATTGCATTGTTGTACCTGGGTTATCTCACTGATCATTTGTATACACATAGTTGTATGCTTCTCGGTTGCACTGTAGTTTGGTCTGCATCCCTTTGTTTGGTCATCAGTTGTAGCTTGTTATATTGAACTTGTAGTTTTTGCCGTAAGCTCTGTTGCACTTCGATGTTGTTTATGTTGAATCATTTACTGTCCCTGTTTCATTTGTTCAGTTGCACTTATAAATCCATGAATTGTTGTCCATTCATTTTGGGACCCTGGTTGTTCATCTGTGCATTGGCCTTGAGTTGAACCTAGTTTTGAAACTTGGGTTTGACCTTGTTTTGATCTGATAGCTGTGTGTTTTTGTTTGGTGCACACGTGTTGGCGAGGCAGTGCACATGTGTGCAAATATACGTGTGTACTGCAGCCACACAGGATTGACAGATTTTAAAATTTTGAAGTTGTTAATATGAAAATCCATAATAGATTTAAATTGATTCATGTGATTCGTCATCTCTGTTACCATTTACTTCAATTCATTGCAAATTTAATTACTTGAATTAAGATTAATCCTGACTCGAGTGTTTTTGTGTTTGCAATAAACGCTCGGGTCAGACCGAGTATTTTTACAGCTTGAAGATTTTCAGGCTGCGAAGTTAGAGAGAGAGAGGGGAAATCACTCCACTAAAGTTTTTCTGGAAAATTTTTCTTGTACTCAATAATAAAAGATATATTCCGCTGTATAAAATTTAATGCATTGTACAAACTCTGATATATGTAAGAAAACTTATTTATGAGAAATATATGATTGTTCTGCGATTCTGTGGCTGATTCTGTTTAAACTCTATAAACTGAACAACAATCCGTCATTTTGAACGTTTCTAGTTGGTTTAATTACCGACTGGGGGCGGTCAGGGCGGCGGGTCGTTACAAAAGTCGTTTCAAAGCTTTGGTTTACACAAAGCTTAGTTTATGATGTTTAATATGAATAGTTACTAGAACCACTTTAAAGAAAGTGTTTTCCAAATTTAAAAGAAGTATAAAATTGTTTTCTTTGGAAAAAAAAAGGTATTTTGAAAATTCAATTTTTTTCGGAAATTCCCCTCTCTAAATTTACGATTGCGATAGTGTCTCATTCGAAAATCCATTATCGAATTATTGAGATTTATGAAAATTAAAATATAAGTGAAGTGAATTAATGAATTGGTTTGAATCGAATATTGTGAATATCTCCAAAATAATAATTGGGAAATAAAATGATATTTCAATTTAGTTATAGCCAAGAGGATAATTAAACTATAACCTGAGAATTTGATTCTGAATTCTTTTGAAAAATTGATTTCAAATGTTTTGAAGAATGATTTAGTGAATAAATGGATTATAAGTATTTAACTTATAAATGAACTTTTGGTATATAACTGAGTTATATAAATTGAATTGAATTGATAAAGAAGATTTGTAAATCGAAGTTTTATAAATAGAAAAAGAATTTATGAAGATTGTTTATAAATCCAAAATCAATTGAATTTGATAAGTAAATTGTTATAACTTATTAAAGGAGTCATATTCACGATTTTGGACAGTGGATAACCCTTTAAAAATAAAAATAAGTTGTAGAAATGATGAAATTGGTTGACAAAGCATATTCACGATTTTGGACAGTGAATATATTATTAACTAAAACAGATATGTTTTAGAGAAGTGATATTATGAAATGAGGTTAATATGGAAATATAAATTTAATGGAACCAAATCGATGAATGGCTTACTAAAGAACTAATTGATTATTTTTGAAATAGAAAGTAAATGCAAAGTTCAAATGAGATTTAGATTTCAAATTTAAAGTTGTCAACATGATAATCCATTATAGATTTGATAAATTCAGTGATGAATTTGAATTTAAACGTGCGAAAAATTAAATTAAGTGAAAAACTTAATATTGAAAAGTTGAAATCGGTTTAAAATTTATATTGTGAAAAGTATGAAGAATTCAAACTATGAATTAAGTTGAAGTTGAAAAAGTTAATAGTTTTAAAGATGTTTTAAAATGCATTAACTATCGAATACATAGATTTCAACATTCAATTGTTGAAATAGACGTTTTCGAAAAAAAATAAGGAAATGGTGGACTATAACACTGTTGTTATAGTAAATGGTTTCCGAAAGGAAATGTTGTTTATAGTATTGGGATTTATATATCTATTTTAAATCCGAATCCCTATACTAGTGATTTTGAGTTGTCGTAACGATGTTTTACGTAACATTCGTTTTGACTCAAATAAATGTATTTAAAACAATGATTTCCTTAAAGAATGGAATATATACTTAATTTTGATTCAAGTATATTGAATATTTTCCGAGAGTTGAAAATAAATGAACTTGTAAATTACTTATTAAATAAGTATGGAAATGTTTTCCAATATGAAATGAAAGGTTTGAAATTTTATCTTTTAAAGATAAATTGAAAAATGAATATTTGAAATTGGTTTCAAATGGTTAAGTTGGAAAATTATATATCTTGTAAAGATATTTTTGGGAAATTTGAACGATCAGTTCAACTTGAATTTTTCAAAAAAAGATTGAATCTTGAGTTAAATTGAGTTTAACTTTGACATCAAAAACAATATAAGTTGAACTTTGAATTTTGGATAGTCGATTGGGATTGTATGTCTAACATTGTGAATTGATGACATAGCAATTGATCTCTATTAAATATATATCTATGGTGGCGGAGAATTTATTCTTTTAGCTTAACACCCTTCTCTGAGACATACGAGCTTAGAGGTTATATATCGATAGACATCAATTATGTGTTGAGAATTGACGATGTAACGTGAAATCCAAATCGAATGTGAAGTCGATAATGAATTGGATTATGAATGTGAATTAGGTTTGAGATAACCTTAAATTTTCAAATCGATTTAGAGGAAAATTTTAAGTGAAATGGAAAATTTTGGAATCCTCTATTTGTGATGAATGTGAATTGAGTTTTCGTAACTTATATATGTGAATAATAATTCGAAAACCATCAGTTTGGAAAGTCATTATTATGAAAAGTCCTGTGTAAGTTTACATAGGTATGATATGTACGAAATGTGAAATGAAGTACTATATGTATATGACATATGTTTTCTAAAAACTGAGGATATGGAAATGTACCTTCCATTTATTATTTGTGAAGGTGATTGGAACTCGGTGGAGTGTCCATTGGAAATCGAAGCTACGTAGAATTTCCATTAGTGGAATGTCCATTGGGACTGACTGGGATCCCCCACGATGGATCATCGTGTTTGGGATTAGGTGAATTGATGCTGGCGTAATTCGTGGGGCGTGATGCCTACAGTTACAAGCGATTCCACTGGGATAGTGGCGCAACCGCCGTGTAAACTGCGATCTAGAAACCGAAGCGTAATTTGAGGGGCGTGATGCCTACGGCCACGAGCGATTCTACTGGGATAGTAGCGTAACCGCCGTGTGGACCGCGATCTAAGGCGACAACCATGGCGAAATTCAAGAGAGATGAGAAATCTAAGGTTACAAGCGATTCTACTGGGATAGCAGCGTAACCGCCGGGTAAACTATGATCCATGGGGGAACGTGCTTTCCATATCCATTTTTAAAAGAATTTTTAAAAAAGTATTTTCACTGGGAATTGAAGCAAGTATATTTTGTACTTGGAGATTTTTAGACTTGCGCCTGGCCAGCGTATGCCTAATGTCTGTGAGAATGACGATGGACTTGTTAAACTTCGAGTTAGCAAGTATTTTCAAACTTTGAATAGAAAATCAATAATCTGAAATTAGAATTACATAATTCTAACTTAATGAATTAAGGAAGAAGATCTTTAAAATATCTTGAAAGCACACAGCTTTGGAAAAGATGTAATATGCAAATATTTAGCATGAAAGATTTCAAGTTTAAAAATCTGAGTTTTGTAAGTCAAAAATTTGGTAAAAGACTTTTGTGTCTTGATTATTAAAATTGATGAACAAAACTAGTGAAATAAAATAAATGGAATGAATCCTATATTTATTTGCGAGTTTGAAACTTGGTAAAATTGTGTAGGGTATAAATATCGGTGAGATTTTAGCAATCGTTTTTTCCTAACTTATAATTTCGAGGCGAAATTCTTTTAAGTAGGGGAGATTGTAACGGTCCTGAATTTTGAACAATTTAATTTGTGAATATTTAATTTATTTTAAATATTTAAATGATGATTTGACATGAATTTCAAATTATCAGCATAAATTGGCGATTAAATTTTAGAATTTAATCTAGTGAAAAGTTGAATAGAATTTGAATTTAGCTTTGAAATTGAATATTGAATTGGTATTTAAAATTTGAACAAATGACTAGGAATAATAATTTGGATTTGAGAATTATTATTTATGTAAATTTATAAATCGATGTTTAGTTATAAATAACATTTTTCTTTAACTAAAATAAAATAGAATAAAAATTTTGTCAATAACGAAATAAATAAATACAACTAGTGAAAATTTTAACAACATCGTTTTTGCAAAGCAAAGAAAATAAACAAAACTAATTGAATTTAAATTGAAAAAAAAAGTAAATAAAAAAAATTAAAAAAAAATTAAATATAAGTATACACGGCCTTACTTTGTTCAGCTGTAAACACGCCTAAACCTACGCCTTCAAACACGCTAAAATCACGTCTTCCCTATTCTTTTATACCCGATACCTCCTTTTCCCCTTTTCTCATTCGAAACCCTTCCTCCATCATTTCATACGATAGGAAAAAAAAAGAAACAGAAAAAAATGGCGGCCGAATTTCGTTCGATCTGAAAATAGGGCTTCACCTCTTCAATTCCAATTGGGGCTTTGATTCAATCCGATTGATGTTGCTCTTTGCTCGTGCTTGTTTTCTGATAATTGATTTGCGTTGTTCCAATTCGCTTCGGTGAAAGGTGAGTTCTTTGCTCACGGTTGGTTTTAATTCAAGTTTTTAAATTTGTTTGAATTGGTTGCTTGGTTGCATGCTATGATTTGGGGTGTTGTTTGCTATCATTTGCTCTTTGCTCTCTGTCAATCCAATTTAAACTGTTAAGAACAGATGCTATATGATATTGTTTTTTTTTACTGATGAAAACAGATACTATAAATTTTGTTTTTAAACTAATAAGAACAATTGCTACTTGAAATTTGCTTTTAAACTGATGAGAACAGATACTATAATTTTGTTTTAAACTGATTTGAACAAGATAAGTCACTGCATGTTGGTTGTTGGTTGTTGGTTGTTATTCTTTATCATTTGCTCTGATATTTTGAATTTAAACTAATAAGAACAGATGCAAGATAAAATTGAAGTAATTTGTTTGTATGTATATGAGTTTCTGGAAATTACTATGTACTTATATAAGTATGTATACACTGTTAGTATCAGTAATTGTTGATGTTCTTAACTTAAGCTTTTAAATCTAAAATTTTGGTTGCATGATTTTATGTAGAGATGAATAAGCATTGCATGTTATTATAAGTAAATACATGATGTAAGTATTATATGTGTGCATGGCTGTGAAATTGCTTCTGTATGTTTGTTTTCCATCTGAAATACCTCTGTTTCCTGTCTTCATCCCTCAGTGAGTAAACAATCTGACTTTGGTTCTGAAATATTGTTTGATGTTGAATGTATTTAATAAGTGCAGTGGCAATTGGTTGCATGTAAGAAATTTTGGCACACATGTTTTAAATATGCAAATATAAATGGAACATATCTGAATATGCTTTGCTACTTCTTTTTAAATTTAGTTTTAAATTTTAATCTGGAAACTGTGAACTAAAATTTCATGTAGTTTTTGTTTACAAGATTTAAAAGCATATCACATCCATCCCAATCTTGCTCTTCTTTATTCCTTCTGAGACAAATTGAAAACAAGTTGAAAAATTTGTTCCTTTGAACTTGCACCAGGTCTCTGCATCAATTTAAAACAAGTCTGAAATTTTACTGTGAGTATAAGAATGGATGTGATGGATGCATGCTTGTGTATATGTATATATATGCCACCTCTGTTATGATATACAGTTTCAAGAAAAATTATAATACTGTGAGTAAAGTCTAACTTGTTTTCACTAGAATCTGGTTGCATGACTTGAAGCTCGATGATAAATATGCTTGCATGTTGTTGAACTAAGTATACTTGTTTAAAATCTGCTGCTTGCATGTGAATGAAATATCAAAATGTCTCTCTGTTTTGAAAATGTGCAGAGTACAGGTAGAGAAAGAAAATTCATTTTCTTTTGGTTTGATCCTTGTTTGGCTATGTTTCTTAAACAGAATATGTTTGTTAAGTTTAGACCAAAATTTGAAAATAATCAAAGCAATTAAGTTAGTAATTGTTAGTAATTAAGCAAACAGAAAATTCTTTTACCCTCCTTGTTCCTGAAATATGTTAGTAATTAAGTTGAAAATTTGTTGTTTAAATTTGTATTTCATCTCAGAAATTAATCAAAGCAATTTACAAGTTTATTACTGGTAGATGTATGAATATATGCTTGCTGTTGAAAAAAAATGCTCTTGCATGTTCACTTGAGTTTTGAAATTGTTGTCTCATTTTGAAAACAGTGCAGTCCCTTTGTTTTTGAGATATATGCATGTTGACTAGTTCACTTGCTCATTTGTGTTGGCTCTGTTAGCTTTGGGTTCACTGATCAGTACATGTACATGTTGAGTCTCATGACTTTGTCTCTATTTTAACCCTTGATCATTTCATGTTGACATTTACTCCACTTTGCATTTGTGCATTGCTGTCATTTAAGTTGGTCACTGTTGCATTACTAGTGGCAGTTGCTATGTTCACACGTTTTCCCATTCACTGTCACACTGTACTTGCTTCACTTGAGTTTTTGTAACTTGTACATGTTGTGTTCATTCGAGTTGCTTCACCATTGAGTGTTTCATTTCATGAACATTTGGTCTGGTCTCTTTATCCACACTTTGTTGATCAATATACACTGCTCAGTGTACATCTCCACTACTTCATTTTGTTGCACTGTATATTGGTCTGCATCCCTTTGTTTGATCATCATGTAGCTTACTGTGTTCATTTGAATACTTTGTATTTCCAAAATTTTGATATGTTGTCCACCTGAGTTTGATGCGTTTGCATATACTCTGTCTTTGAGCTGCTGTGTTGATTGCATTGTTGTACCTGGGTTATCTCACTGATCATTTGTATACACATAGTTGTATGCTTCTCGGTTGCACTGTAGTTTGGTCTGCATCCCTTTGTTTGGTCATCAGTTGTAGCTTGTTATATTGAACTTGTAGTTTTTGCCGTAAGCCCTGTTGCACTTCGATGTTGTTTATGTTGAATCATTTACTGTCCCTGTTTCATTTGTTCAGTTGCACTTATAAATCCATGAATTGTTGTCCATTCATTTTGGGACCCTGGTTGTTCATCTGTGCATTGGCCTTGAGTTGAACCTAGTTTTGAAACTTGGGTTTGACCTTGTTTTGATCTGATAGCTGTGTGTTTTTGTTTGGTGCACACGTGTTGGCGAGGCAGTGCACATGTGTGCAAATATACGTGTGTACTGCAGCCACACAGGATTGACAGATTTTAAAATTTTGAAGTTGTTAATATGAAAATCCATAATAGATTTAAATTGATTCATGTGATTCGTCATCTCTGTTACCATTTACTTCAATTCATTGCAAATTTAATTACTTGAATTAAGATTAATCCTGACTCGAGTGTTTTTGTGTTTGCAATAAACGCTCGGGTCAGACCGAGTATTTTTACAGCTTGAAGATTTTCAGGCCGCGAAGTTTGAGAGAGAGGGGAAAGCACTCCACTAATGTTTTTCTGGAAAAATTTTCTTGTACTCAATAATAAAAGATATATTCCGCTGTATAAAATTTAATGCATTGTACAAACTCTGATATATGTAAGAAAAATTATTTATGAGAAATATATGATTGTTCTGTGATTCTGTGGCTGATTCTGTTTAAACTCTATAAACTGAACAACAATCCGTCATTTTGAACGTTTCTAGTTGGTTTAATTACCGACTGGGGGCGGTCAGGGGGGCGGGTCGTTACAATTTCTTGCAATTTATTTATACTAGAAATATTCTTTTAATTTATCTCGAATAAAATCCAGTTATAAATATCATATCTTTAAAATTTTATTTATAAATCTTTTTATATTGTATATTATCCAATTACATTGTTAACTTCTGAAAATCAAGGTAAGTTATATTGAAATGAAATTGAGTATTATACAAATAAAACTTTCAAATTCAATTATCTCAAGTTTGAATTACTTATTCAAAATTTTGATTTTTTTTTTATATAATTGAAATTATTCCTCAAGATAAAATTCAAGAATTAAATTTCTGATTTCCTTCAACCCATTTAGAGAATATATGTACATAATATGTCAAATCAAATTTAAATCATATATCTATATACGATAAATCAAGTCATATTTTAGAGATTCAAATCATTTAAATTCTCAAGGTAACACTGTAGCCAGACTACAGAATGGTCTTTTCACTTCGAAACTCGAAAATGAATGTCGATTATGTTGTTGTCATCACCGAAATTATTTCCTAGCGACAAAGAGAAGAGCACTGATTTTTAAACCTTTAACATTCTTTGGAAACAAATTTTTATTCGAAAATAATTTAAATAATATATCCTTTCTAAATTTTAAACCCAAGGTTTGAAACTATCGGAAATTGAATTCTCAAGTTCTTGTTTTAAATTCATTTCAGTTTCCAAATTAATTTATAACTTTGTTTATATTCAATTATTTATATTAGACAAAACACATGGTTTACAAAACCATAAATAAAATCAAAAACTATTATTTCTTGACAGCTAGTTAGATTAATTATGAAATCCTGAAAATTTATACTTATATATAATATTAGATTTTTCCCAAATATAGGAATAAATTTTCCAAAAAAAGGATAGAAATTCAAATTTGATGGACTCAAATCAAAGAGAATTTTGATTTAAAGATAAGTTGGAATTAGAAGATCCGATGATTAAATAACAGAATAAGGAACTAGATAAGTTTACATAAATTGCGGGCAACCTTAACCTGGTCAACTGTGACTCAAAGAGTCAGATCGAATGTAGATTTACCATTCGATCCAAAGAGATAGAGTTCGGAATAACCAAAGATATTAGCATCTAAACCGAGGTTAAATATAAATCTCTGGTGAATCAATGCTAATTGTAAAGGAGTTTCATCCCTTTATTAGAATATTGGCGAGACCGCCAATTCTCTATAAAGATCATCCGAAATGGAGTTATGGGATACTCCAGAATCGAAAGAAGATGAATAGTGAGGGACACGAATGAAGTTTGGAACCATAGGAAACGTTCCAAAATTCGAAAAGGAAGATATTCAAGCTCGAATGAAAGTGATTCTGTAAATCAAATTTACCGTACATTCTAAGTTTTGCCTGGAGCCAAAGCTCTGATACCAACTGTAACGGCCCGATATTTTCAACCATTCGCATCCGCACATGTCGGACTTGAATTGTTCAAAATACCTCGTCGTAAATAAATTTTTGGCAAAACTCAGAATATGCAGTAAATAAATCACAGAATCACGGACACAGATATCAGAAATCTCGCAGCGGAATTTAAAAATACTTAGTGGTTCATGAAGCCACTTATAAACAGTCTCAAAAAAAAATTACATTGACTTTAATCTCTTTAAGTCATCAAATAGAAAAATCCAAATATCCACTAGTCTTGATTTCAAAATAAGATAACGGGTTGAAGTTTTGCCGGTAGCTTGAAAGATCTACAGAAGTCCTAGCTCCGGAAAGAAAGCTGAACTGCAACTCAGGATGACTCGAGCGTAAAATAAAACATAAACACTCGAGTCAGGACATACATACTTATATAGTGTAAGCTAATTCAAGTGTATTGTAATATAGAGCAAGTAACTTAAAGGATGCTTGGGACCGCCCATACTCTAAGGATCCGTTAAACTATTTACTATGTAGTAATATTCGCTATTATAATAATGTCTATTAGTAAAATAAACTTACTTTTAAATAGCGTTAAGGCTTTACATTTTCCACCTTAACACGTAGTAGTCCCAGTAGTCCATCCAATATCATAGTCCCTCCTGATCGGGAAGACACCAGAGGATACCACACGGGCTACGGAGAAAACCAAACTCGTACAAGGCTCGCTATGGTAGGTGACACGGCACAACTAGGTAATGCCAGGGTAGATATGCCAATTACGCTTCCGCACCGATGGAAACGCATAGCCGCAGCTACCGCCCACCTCGAACAACACTCCCAAATCAAAGGTGCGCACCAAAACAATCACAAAAGTAATAGAATGGCATACGAAGAAGTGCGTCCGATCAGAGGTGCTACCTCATTAATCCGTCGATCGCTCCTGTTTTAGCCACCTTATGCCAACTCACGGGAGTTGGGTCTATGTATTTACCTTACAGGAAACGCCGCCGCCATCCTTCTTCATTCTGGAATCTCCACCGCGTACACGGTTGGTAAAGTGGTTTTCGGTATCGACAGAGAGTATGCCAGATATCCGATCCCGGTCTCTTTAACAACCAAACGTTATTATAACCCGTGGTTACAGCTTTTAAAATGGTATTTATACTTTACAAATCAAAATATATTTCAAATACTACAATATCAAAATATTGTTTTTAAACATTGGTCATTTTATAATATACCATTTAAATCTATTCAATTTATTTAGGAATTGATTGCCTTTTTCTCACCTTTCTAAAATTAAATTCTTCCATTTAAAACCATTCAAAGTCAATTCCTTATTTTTATTAATTACATATTAACTTCCAAAATTTAAACTCATTTCCCCAAATATTATTTCCATAAATTTATTTTTAAATAATCAAAATCCCAGTTTCTGTTGCACTTATGAAATGCTACCTAAAGTCTATAGGTTAAAACAGTTCGTTTATAAAAGATAGCAGTTAAGTTTGTAATAGACTATTAACTTAACCATCAAGTTTTAAATTCCCAAATATAACTTTTATCAATTATTTACTTAACTGAAACCTTATGTTTAACAAAATTCAGAAATTACCAAAATAAGTTATATTCCAAAATTTATTTAAACATTTATTTATTTATTTAATATTTTTAACTCATTCAAAATCGTTATAAATCTTATAAAAATCCTTTGAATATATTTAAACCAGAATATTATAAACTTCCATTTTAAAATAAATTTAAAATATTTCAGAAAAACATTATATAAACCACGGGTCTGTATATAGTTTTCTAGCCTAGGTCAAGTGATACAGATTTATATCATTTCAATCCGCAATTTACAAAACCCCGGGTTCTATCGTTTCAAACCCGCAATCGCAAGTTAACAAATCAAATTTAAACAATTAAATAAATATATGGATAATAATTGTCGTTCAAGCCTATCATTTCAGCCTATAACGATCTCAATTTACAGGGAACTTGCAGTGATGATTTAACAGTAAATAAGCATTAAATAATATAACTGCAACTATATTACAACAGATAAACAACTGATGAGGTGTCAATTTAAAATGGTGTTTAACATCATACGTTATATTACAGACAGATGACATTTAACAAATAATTTACAAATACACTTGCGATAATTCACAGAAATATAGGTATGTTTGTCTGGTGAGAAATACTCACCTTAAAGCTGCAGAAAAATAGATTCAAACAATTGTATCACTTGATAAAGAAACGTACAAACGGCACGATCGGATTTCCGCGGATGCAACATCTTGATTCAAATCTATAACAAGATCCAAATAAACCAAATACGCGACTTTAAAAATTATGGTCAAAGCAAAATTTTCGAAACAACTGGAACGAATGGAATTCACTTGACTCGACCACTCCACCACACAGCTAGACTACGTTCTCATGGTTCGGTTCAAAATTGCACGTTACTTATTTTCACCCATTTTTTTTCTACAAGTGGCGAAAACACTTAAAATCTTAATCTAATTTCTCGGCATCATAAAATAATTTTATGCGCATAACGTTGATAATACATATACACTCACAATACTAATTAAATGAACACTTCTTCACTAGTACAAAAACTCTCCTACAGCCGATTCTTATATTTGCTTATTCAACTATTATTATTAAAAAAAATTTCCTTCTCTAACTACTGTTGCAACCCTACCTTATTACAAAATCCAACTACATGCTCGCCTCACTGTGTTTTCATTCTTCAAAATACAAAGAGAATTTGTAACCTAGTTTGGACATTTATGACCCACACGCGTACTTTCTCCTCCATTCACATATTTTTTTTCTTCTACTCTATTATATTTTGGGTAAAGTTTAAATTTTATTTCTAAAATAAATTGGTCAAATTCACTACTGAAAATCTTTAAGGACGGCTAGATGACATAAAACTTTAGTTATCAGTTTATGAAAAATTTTCATGCAATTTATTTGGAGGAGAGGCTGACATCAGTGGTAAAAGAGGAGGGTAAGGATCTAGTGGTGAAGGAGGAGACATAGCCTAAGGTGGTGGAGTTTTAAGCCTTTGCGTGAACAAGAAAAGGAAATAAAGAAGAAGAAAGCAAAGGAGGAAGAAGGAAAAATATAAACATAGGCCATACCTGATGAAGCTTTGCACGCAAGCAACCGGAGAAAAAAAAATCAAGAAATTTTTCATGAATGAATTTGTGGTGTGGGTTTTGGTTTATATAAGGGACGGGTTGCATGAATTTAGATAGGCACGAAATCAATTTGTTTTGATTTGAAATTTAAAAAAAACGACAAGTAGATATTTTTTTCAAATTTTCTTCTCTCATTTACTTGTGTACGTGCACTAGAATTGTGGAGATAAACTTGCGGTATTTAGGAAAGTGTTTAATTCCTTTGATTGAAATTAAGAAAACGGTAATCAATTTATTCTTGCCCTTGGAATTAGAAATCTGGACGTGCTTATAAATGGGAAGAACTAACTGTTGATATTTAAGAAACGGCAATGATATTTATTTGCTTGGATGCTACTTCAATAAAAGATTTTATACTAAATATTAGTTGCATGCTATATTTTTATGCAAGAAATCTTATTTGCCTATAAACAACAAATCTAGGGACGCGCATAGTTTTTAGGAGCTATATATTTTCGTTGCTTTGTACGCAAGGAAAAACTAAGATGCAAAATCAAAGCATGCGAATTTTATGGTCAAGGAATCGTTTGTTTGCAAATCAATATGTAGAGAAAACGGCAAGTGATGAATAGATGGCATTGATTTAAAAAGAAACGCCCATATTTTATACCAAATTTAAAAAGTTTGAATGCGTTGATTTTATCCTTTTTGTTTGAACGTGTTATAAAATAGGAAGCTGCATGATTTATTTCTTTTGAGATTAAGTAAATTTTTCTCTATAGGTAAGAAATAAATTTTTCTTTCCTTGAATGTTTATTACAAGAAGCATGCGTTGAATTACAGGGAAAGACCCAAAAGTTGGAAGCAGCTAATTTAGCAATGAGTTGCAAGATTTTTGCATGCGGAGATCAATGGAAAAGAAAAAGGTAAGCAATAACTTTCGTTCGAAAAGTAAAACGGCAAGTGGATCTTGAAATATATGATGTCAATGCATAATAAAAGGATGCGTGGGTTTTATCACTTGAATTACGGTAGAAAAATAATTGAACGCTCCAAACGTGTTGCATAAATCAAGGAGGTAAACTGGTTAAGAAATATTAAAACCAGCTGAAGGTTACAAAATTTTTGGGAACAAAATAGGTATACACTATTTTCGAATGAACAGGGAATTACATGGTTTAATTCTTTGAGTTTAAGTAATATGTTTCTAAAGGCAAGTAAGTTTTTTTTTGTAATATATGGATAAGGCTTTAATTTCAATAAATGGAATATGGAAAAATATTTTATACGTTACATAATTTAGCAGAAAATAAATCTTGCGTTACTAACTGAGGGGAAATAAAATGGCATGCATTATCAAGTGTAAATGGCAAGAAATATAAATTGAAATTTAGCGCAATATTATAAGGGAAGGACGAGCGAGATTAAAGGCGAATGTAAATTTGCATGAGATCCTATTTGATTTTGTTCATGAATTATAAGCGAAATCTAAGGTGGAGAAACGGTCAAGCAAATATTAAGGAAATAAATGTTTTACCCACTGCATTACTTCAAACGTGCTTTATATATATATATATATATATATAATTTTTAAACAAAAAGAATCTTGCAAAAATTTAGGCACAAGAATAAGCAAATAAATTAATTGCTGTTGATTTATAAAGAAACAACAAAATACAATTGGTAAAGATTTTATACCAAACTTAAAAACCAATGAAGGCTATGAAAATGTAACGTTGGCTATAGAAATCCTCTACTGATTTTATTTACTCATATATATATATTCCGGTATGAATTTTAAAATGCGTAGAATCCACGCAATAATATACCCCCAAAGTAACGCTTTTAAATTAATACGTTTCTCTATTATATCCGTTATTTTATACCATTAAATATCATACC
This sequence comes from Allium cepa, assembly GCA_030765085.1. Taxonomy (NCBI): domain Eukaryota; kingdom Viridiplantae; phylum Streptophyta; class Magnoliopsida; order Asparagales; family Amaryllidaceae; genus Allium; species Allium cepa. Next base: position 768,831,952 of record CM060939.1, on the reverse strand, counting down.
CTTTTAAGAGCGAAATTTAGCAGTCTATAAATACACTGAATTCTTAAAAGTTATAACCTAACTAAAATTTGTTCGTTTTCATTCTTCGTATTTACTTATTATTATTTGTACGAATTCATAAATAAATCTTACTATACAAAATTCAATTTTTATTAAAATCCCAATTTGGAGTTATCGTTTAACACGGTTAAAAATTTCAGAAACCTTCATTTATTCTTAGCAATTTGGGAAATGATTTAAACCAATTAAAAATATTAATTAAAATAAGTATATTAAAATAAATTTCAAGGTTTTAAATAAATAAAAGAAATAAATGCTAGTTAAAAACTAGGGCTGTTGCATCTTAAAATGGTCCTTCATCGAATATACTCCTAAATTGGAGTTCTCAGACCATATTATATACCCAAAATTTAATAACATCTTAAATAATCTCAAATAGCTCATCAAAAGGGTTTCGATCGTGCAAGTCCGATATTAAGTAGTAAAGCAAATCCATGTATCCCATACCATATGTTATACTTTACCATTTAATTGTCCTTCTTATATATCCGAAATTCATAAAAATAAGTCATTTTATTTATAAAATAATTTTATTAGAGAAATAGAAATTTAAAACGTTTTTCCGAAAACGATTATTAAAACCAATATTTGAAATTCGTTTATTATAGGAAATATATCAATCTTTATTTAGAAAAATAATTAAAAAATACTATGTAATAATAATTTGAAATGTCCATGTATTTCGAAGATGGTTTAGTGAAAACCATTCTCGAAAGCAATGAAAACTAAGAGGGATATCTCAAAACTGATAACTTGAATTCAATACGAATTCAATTCAAATTTAACCCAAATCAATTCAAATTCCATTTAAATTTGTATTTCAAATTCTCCAGATATAGCTAGCCTACTGGTAGGCATCATAGCTCTCAAAATATCTCGAAAACATCATCAAAACAGAAGAGAATGAGAGCAAAAATGAGCTAATACAATGTAAGGTCAACGATTGTTGTTGCTGTCATTTTGCTCTCAGGGGAGCAACATACAACCATAACTATGGCCAAGAAAACTCCAAAATTATAGAAAATACAATGAATAAAACATGTAGCACATGACCTAAGCTTTTCGAAACATCCAAAATTATCAAATTCGGTTAAGAAACGAAGAAGTTATGGTCAAATTCGTTTCAGTTTCAAACACAGAGCAAATATTGATTTTGCTCTCGGGTTAGCATTAGAAAAATTAGATTTCGACATAGCTAACTTCAAAATTGTAGAAAACTCAAAACATGAAAATTATAGCCTAAATCATAAGGTTCCAGAACTTCAAAAAAATTAAATTCCGATAGGTAACAAGAAAGTTATGATCGAATTACTTTCCAGGTGAATATATAAACACTCTTTGTCAATGACAGGACATTCACAAATATATTGATTTCTCACCATATATACATCAAAAATACACAAAATTCAAAACACCAAAGTTATAGCCTAAATCATAAGGTTTCCAGAACTTAAAATTTTCTAAATTCCGATAGGTAACAAGAAAGTTATGGCCAAAACAATGTGGCGATAGAAAATAGAAAATTATAAAGACGAAACATAACCTTATTAATACAAAAATTCAACTCAAAATTTTGATTTTGGCTAGCATTTGTAAGCTTTTACACTTACCTTTTGATTTGAAATGAAGAAGCGAACATTTTCAAGGCAGGACCGAACCTTTAATACAAAATTGGAGCCCTAAACATCTGAAAACATAAAAATACGGTACATGCAAAGAAGCAATTGATCAAAACAAAATTTATAGAAAAGCATTCTAGGGTTAACATAGATTCTAAGATAGATTAGATTGGATATTACCTTTCTCTTATCTCTCTATTTGATTGATTTAATTCCTTAATTTGCAGAGATTTTGAGTGAAATTGATTTGTAAGAAGGAAGCCATTGATTTTCTCTTTTTATGGAGGCCATTGATTAGAATATTGAAGTTTTTATAAGAAAAGTGTTTAAATGAAAAAATAGTCAGAGAGAAATGAATGTATATCTCTTTGAACATTCTTGAAATTGGGTTCGTGGACACAAAATAGCCCTATAAGCCCAATTCTCACACTTAGAAAATATTTAGAGTAAATATGCATATGTGTTTTAGTAATTTACACATAACTTTTGCATAAAATTTCCAAATCATATGGAATAAGTTGCATTGTTCATGTTCTAATAAAGGGAAAATGTTAGTGACATCAAAATTTTAATTTTCCAATTAAAATATTATTTTCCCCATATAATTTTTTTAATAATATTTACCAATACTTCCATTTTAGTGAAAAATCACTGTTTTCATCCATTTCAACCAAATAATTATTTTTAAGTCTAATGAAGTGTATTAAAATGTTTTAACATTTTTATGACATTAATACATCATTACAAGCCGAATTACACTTCTAAATTTTGTTTTCTTCATATTGTTCCTTTTATTTCACAATAGAAGGCTAATATTGGAATAAATTTCCAATATTACTAATTAACTAAAATTAGACCATCACAATTATTTATTTTCAATCCAAATCTACAAATAAAGTTTTTTAAACTTTATTTCAGTCATTTACACTTTTTGTTCAACCATCAAATGTTGAAACAGGCTTTAAATAAAATAATATGACTTATTTAAATTTCAAATCCGAAATTAAATTCATTAAGATATTGTTTATATAAAATAAATAATATAATCGCTCATTTTATTATCCAATTCATTTTTAAACACAATATTAAATTATAATTTGCATTAAAATTTAATAATAACAGTAATCTCCGTGTTGTTACAGACTCCTCCCCTTAACAAAATTATATCCTCGCAATTTCTAGTGGAAAAGGATGTAAACAACACAAAAATTCAATCGACAAAGGATAAAAGACAATCTCAAAACTAAAACCATTCATACTCTAAACATAGAATGGTAGATATAAACAAGGAAAAATTCACTGGTTAATCCAATGGCCCATCAAATGCTAATATAGTGATTAGCAAACTATCAAATTCTCCAAGTAACTCATAAGAATTTTGAAGATATCCCGTCTTCGAATCAAAACTCAATTTGATTATCAACAATTAATCAATAAAAAATGATTGATTTCGCAAAACTCTACGAATAGAGTCGGGATCAAAGTCACTCAAACCCAAACTCTAAGCAATAAAGAAGATCATCAATAAGATTTTCCGCATAAATATATAGAAAGAACATCCTCACAACAGGGTAGACACAATAGACAAGATTGATAAATCACAAGATGGCTTCTCACAAGGCCACCAACTCAAACAACCGCGAAAAATGCACGTTGTTAATAATAGCTCAAAGATAGAATATACTCAAGAATAAGGATATAATCTCAAATTATCTTTTAATCCAAGATATTTAGAATTTTAAATCTCAGCATCTTTTAAATTTTAAATCTCAATTTTCAACATTTGAAAATTTTCAAACTTTTTACTATATTACTTGGTAAGTTATTAAAAACTCAAAGTAAAAGTCCAAATTTCTACTCTTACTTCAAAGGTAATCTTCAAAGAAATTTGTAAATCCAGAATAATATTCCTCAAAATAAATTAAGGGTTTAAATTCTCTTTACTCTTTTTATTAAACCACTTAAGTAGTTTAAAAACAATCTTCAAATTCTCTTATAACTCTTCTCTTAAAACGTCCAATGTATACAATATAGATTCTAAAATCTCAAATAATACTTCCAATAAAGCATAACTCAAAAATAATCTCATTTATATTCTCATCTATTTAATTTAAAAATAAATAAATGGAATTTCCTCGCCATTGAATCTTTAGTAAATAAATATATCTGTTGGCTGTAGAATTGATTGAACAATCAAAACTGCCTCGCCACTCTATTACTCATCTCTAAAATTAATGGTTGTAATTACCATTTGAAATAAATTTAATATTTAATCTCAAAATATTATTTTCAAAATCTCAATTTTTAAACACAAACCATCGTGTCTGATTGCCTCATCATAGCATTTAGGAGATTCCTATCTATAACGTTGATCAGGCGTATCGACCAAAACTCTTAACTACTCGATGGACAACCCAACACTCTTAAATTATTTCTATAAAAGAAATACTACTAATGTAAATATATTCTTAGAATATTCTCTGATTTTTTTTATATGTCTCAAAGCTTAAAATTTCTCTTTAATACACATATTTATATAGCTTCAAAATTCAAACCAAAGAACATTAAGAGAATGCATCGAGATATTCCCAGAATACTCGATTCTCAAAATCATCAAAAGGAGATATAGTGTTCGTCAATCTTACGATGTCATGAGCCACTCCCAAAAATCATCAAGATACATGATAAGCAATAAATTCTTCTCGAAGGAGAAGAAACACACAATCCACGAATCACTACTTCAAACGGAGTAATGCTGAAGGATAACACTAATTGAGTATCTGAAAAGAACACATAAACGAAGCAGAATGATAACATAACCAAACTCAAACAATCTAGAAACTCACCTCATTCCTCAGTGGATATCGTCGTGGAAGGATAACCGAAGAGCTAAGAGCCAGGAATAAGGTTACTTCAACACTCGATTGCCTAATTGGATGTCAATTCCAAATAGACTCAAAAAACTCAACAAAGTCACTATGACTGGAATTTGAGATAGATCATCGTCATATCGATACTCAAGATTTAAATCAAAAACTTTAAAATCATCATTAACAATCCAAAGTGGCAGAAATAATAAACCAATCAAATTAGGATGCCAAAATAAATATAGGATCCTATAACAACAAAAGGATCAGACTTTACATCAAATAAGTCAATCTATCACAAATCAGATACATCTCAAGATGGTGAGTAATAAACAAATACTCACTAAAACAGCAACAAATAAAGGACTCATAATGCTTACAACAAGCCAATCGTTGTGGATCCCTTCAATAGGATTCACAACTCTCAAAGGAATGCAACAAGAATGCCCAAAGAAATCAATCAGCCCCATCGATACGAACTCACTCGTATTGACAAAAATAAGAATCTAATAATCCCAAATAAGATTATATATCAGATAAGATGACATCAAACTCTATTATGGAATACTACGGAATACAATATATCTATATTCCTAGACATATTCCATCTTAACAATCCCAAAAATCAAAAAAGAATCAAGGCTCGATTCAAAAACAAGCTCGAATAAAGGACAATGATTCACCCGTATTGTACTCGATGTATCATGATGTACATACTGTTATGTGTTTGTTCTACTTTGTTCTGATCACAGCTCTGATACCAAGTTGTAATGCCCATCCCGAGACCCACCTTAGCAAAGAAATTTAACAAGTAACTCTATCTACTAAAGCGGAGAATAGGGATGGTTAAAGGCGACCATCTATAATTTTGTCTTAAACATCTATTGAGTGCGTCTACAAATGCAATTTAATTTTTTTTTTCTACTCAAAAGGATCGACATACCCATAAATTCTTAATCCAAAATTATAAGTGGCTATCGGATCTATTAGAAAAAATACAATACGTGAATGTAAATCACATCACAAAATAGTAATCAACATCGTATATATACATATACACTGATACACATTCAGTACAATACAATATGAATACAATAAAGGTGGTACATGACCACACCATATACATCAAATCAAATGTAAAACATCAGAGTATGCAGAAGAAATAAACTACTCAAGCGAAAGAAGAGCTGATATCCAACATCAACTTCAAGCTAAGTCCAATAGACGATACCTGAAACAACTCGGTCTGACCCGAGTGAAAACATACGGGTCAGGCTAGCTAAAACCATTAGTTAAACAGAATAATCGATAAGGATAAGTAGGTGAAAGCTATGATATCTCTTTTCTTAAAGGATGTCATGCCCTAAACAGGGTTTTAACATCATAGGAAAGGGCAACATCTCTTCTGGGCAAGTAGAAGGGATAATGATGATAAAGTCATACTGAAGTGGCATAACTGACACTTAAGCAAATAGAACACAGATGAGCAAAGTTTTAAAGATAAGATTCAATAAACATCGCTTTCTCCACATATCATCGACTGTATAAGGAAATATGGCTAATGAGTTCAAATGATTCAACTATCTTCTTAGTAGTGGTTGTCAATATAAAAATACATCAAAGGTACATATCCTTCATACATAGAATAAAACGCTAATGGATGTGCCACATCTCATTGGCACATCCCAAGGATCATTCAAGGAAATATAAAACCCAATCATAAAAGAAGCATTATACTTATTCATACCTCATCTATTCGGTATGATTATAGATACATCTCAAATCCATCACTAAAACTCATCATAAAAGGTTCTTCATAATCATTTATACCTCATCTCATTGGTATAAATTTATAAATACATCTCAACTCCATCTTAACATCAAGTCGTCTATAAAATCATCAAATCATCGATCCATAATGCAAATAACTCAACCAAAGAGTAACATTATAAATGATTTCACCATATATGTATACATCTCATCTAGCACTAGGCTATCAATATAATAATCATCTAAAGACGGTGAAGTCTAAAGCATCAAAACTCAAAGAAATCCTGGATTGGCCAAATCCTCGATTACATGCCGAAGCTATGCTACGCACGCTTCATCGTGACTGGTACTACTATTGGTACCATAGACATCGTGATGACTGGAGTCAAATAACATCGTGAACATCGTGAATGACCATAGTCTTTAACATCATAATGACTCCCAGTCACAAAGACCCTAGTTAATAACATCGTGATGATCGGAGTAGCAACTACATCGTGATGACTCCAATCGAGTACTGGTGGTCTGTAGTACTAATAAACATCGTGAATGTGTCTTAACTTCTCGGATAAGAACCCAATAGGTGTTAACGTACATCCCATAACATACGTTCGCCCCTAATGGTTTACCAGCCGTTAGTTGGTACCACACTAGTAAAACATCGTAAACATCAAGAAAATATACTCGACCTTGTCTCATTGGCGAGTAAATACAATACTATGCTCGTCTCATCTCATTAACGTGTACTAGGGGCATCATGACTTATCCCTTCTCATAGACAAGTAAAAACTATCATAATACATCTCAACATCGTAAAATCGTCATAAAGAAGCTTACCTTATCTCATTGGCAAGTAAAAATAACATCTAGATGGTTATTTATAACCATAATTCAAAATAGGAATTTCTAGCTCATAATTCATCTCATTTCATCGACGATTAAGAAATACATCTTAAAATGGTACTTCATCGAATATACTCCTAAATTGGAGTTCTCGGACCATATAATCTACTCAAAATTTAATAACATCTTAAATCATCTCAAATAGTTCATCGAAAGGGTTTCGATCGTGTAAGTCCGATATTAAGCGATAAAACAAATCCATGTGTCCCATACTACATGTTATACATTACCATTTACTTATACATCCGAAATTCATAAAAATAAGTAATTTTACTTACAAAATAATTGTCACGACCCGACTTTCTACTCCCAGAAAATCGCATCATGAATTAAGAAAGAAAGGGATAGAAAAGAGAATAGAAAGAAGAGAAGAAAGAAACAACATCATAATCTAACAGCGGAACGAATAATTTATATTAATAACATAAATATTACATAGTATACAACCATTATCAGAGATACACAGCATATACATCATATATACTAGACAGTTATAAACACCTGTCTCGTATTTACAACTCAATACAACAACACAGAGAACACACAGCGGAATACTAATATCTAACGCAGAAGCCTCCTGCTCCATTTGCTCCTCCACATTTCGTCAAAGCAAACCTGAATCCTAACCTGAATCCCTTGAGTACTCATAAAAATTTGAGTACCCAAGAGTTTATGAAAAACAAAAACAAACTCCGGGTCAGACATGGGTCTGGTGTGAGTAACAGGTTAATGTTGCTTAACTTTTAAAAATCCTTTTGGAAAGAAAAGGTATCACGTAAGAGTTCCCATACATAAACATGGAAAAGTTTTTACCTTACGCTAACCAAAACATTTGATAGGAAATCTGGTGATATTATAATAGTGTCTAGGGTTTTCAAATAAATAAGAAATAGCCGAAATTGTTACATGATTAAATTCCATCTACTAGCCACAAAAGTGGGTAATACAATCAAAACCGTTGGCACTTATTGGATTTTGGATTCCATACAATGGCAGGGCTACTGGGGTACCGCCCGTCACAGTACGTGGCCTAGATCACCGTACCGAGGAGTACTCCCACTCCCCTACAACACAAAGCCGGACCCATTCCTTACTGAATAGTTCCGAACAAGACAACCCCGACGGTTGGAGCTCAAAACCGTCCACACAGCCGAAATATAAAGGGACCTCTAGACAGGGATCAATCTTGCTCTCCAGTGGGTGCGACCCACGAAGCCTTGCTGCACCTCCCTTTTTTTAGCCATTCCCGGTTGATGAGGCTTGAGGCTACGATTACCTTTATAGGACATATCATCTTAGAATGCTCATCGTCCACCTGACGATGTTCTGAAAGCATTCAATCCATACAAGTTCGTTCCGGGTTCGAACGAAACCGAAGGCATTACCTCGTTACACTCATTTTGGAATCACCCTCAGAGTTAACGACAATAACCCTTGCACTCTGATTCACCATCTCGAATCTATAAGAACTATTCCGTCAACTCATTACGGAATCACCCACAGAGTTATACTGACGTATAGCCCTTACACCTCGAGTCTTCACTTGCTCCACTTGTATTCACGACCTAACGTTATTTGGAATCGATGTGGTTTTCGGATATCCAAATATGGAAACCCGATCCCGGTCTCATCGAAATCCAAAGCGTGTCTTTTAGGGCCAAGTTGTTTTAAAGGTTTAAAACAATTCAATACAGTATCTATATACACACAGATAGATAACTTATAAATCATAACTGATAATCAACATTATCACATAACAGGTAATCTACAATCATCAATATCAAATAGATATTCCATATACTATCATCACCATAGATAACCTATGTTATCATCACAACACAATCAAACATCCATACCACATAATATCATTTATCTCATTACTGAGATCACAAAGCATCCAAGTCAAACAATGACATCCATCCATACATAAGCAAAGATTCACTCATACCACAATATAATTAATTTAAAATGAATTAAATTAACTATCTCTATCTCTAATTAATTTAAAGTGAATTAAATTAATTACTTTATTTATAATTAATTTAAAATAAATTAAATTAATCACTTCACCAATATAAAACTTGCTTACCCAATTATTTAATTGATTACAATCAATTAATTATTCAAAATAAATCATCCTAATTAATCACTCTTGATTAATTGCTCTTAATTACATTCATGTAATTATACTTAATTAATTTCACAAATTAATTATTCTCAAACAAACAGTAATTAACCTTTAATTACTTCAATTAATTAATTAATCATAATTAATTACCTTAATCCTTAATTAATTATATTAATTAATTACCTTTAATTACCATTATTGATTTACTAATCATAATTAATCAACTTTAATTACATCATTAATTAAATAATTAATGATCCTTAATTATTCCTTAAATTAATTACTCTACGTAATTAACTAACTTAATTACTATATTAAACCAAATTAATTATCCTTAAATTAATTTGTTAATTAATTATTTGATTAATTACTAAATAATTAATCCAAATCATCTCATACTTAAAATCTCCTTAATTACAATCTGTAATTATTAAACAATTACTTAATTGAGTAATTCCCAAATCATTAATTACATAAAGTAATTATTTAAAAACCCAAATGTTTAAAATTAATTAAACTTAATTAATTAAGAATAAACAATCACATTAAACTTAATTAATTACATTTAGTAATTAATTTCCTAATTACTTTATCAAGTAATTATACTCAAACCATTTACAATTGATTATTATTAAATTAATTAATCTAATTAATTATAAAAATTAATCACATTAATTAATTAGATAAATAATCCTGGTTAATGACCATCATTAACCCTTCTCTAATTATTTTATAAAGTAATTAACTGAGATTAATTACAAATTTATTTATCTTTAATTATCTATGATTTAAAGTCTAATTATTTAAATAAATTAACCTTGATTAAAACTTAGTTACTTAATTAATAATTTATTAATCATTAATTAATAATCTAATTAATGATCTAAATTTTCAAATTGATTAATCCCTAAATAAATATGCATTAACCTTAATAATTAATTAAATAAATTAATTATTTCTTAATTACCCATTAAATAAGTTAATTTCAAAGCATTCATTCTTAACTAAATTTTAAAATAAGACATTTCTAAATTATGTTTAAAACAAATTTTATTTTAAAAAAAGTACTTTTGAACTTGTTTCCAAATTTCATTTTAAATACAAGTTTTAAAATGAAAATAATTTAAACTTATTAAAGTTTAAACAATTTATAACTTTAGTATTTCAATAACTCAATTTATATTTATTTTAAATCTTGCAACTTCAAACTTTCTTTTGATTTCAAAAACTGAAATACATATTCCACTTTGATTCCAGATTTAAACTTAAGATTCAAATTAGCTTTGAATCTAAATTTTAATTTTAATTTTAAACTCTGTTTAAACCTTATACTTCAGATTTTAAAACATTATATAAAATACTTTAACAAATTTCAAAGTTGTTAAAAACCTTCTATCTTTATAAAACTTATATATTTTTAAATCTTATAATTCCACTCATTTTGAATTAAGATTTAAACTTGTTTTAAAACTTTGTTTAAAAACTTGCACTACACTTTTTAAATTCAGTTTTAAATTTTATAAACTTAATACTTTCAGGTTTATAAAACTGTTTTGATAAAACAAGTTCAGGTTTATAAATCCTGAAAAAAAAATCTTTTCCTTTAAACTTTATTTATTTAAACTGGGGTGTTAAATTAATCTTGAATTCAAATAAATTCAAACTTAAATTCAGATATGTTTTAAATTTTCTTAATCATTTAAAAGATTCAGGGTTTTTCTAAAAAAAACAGAGGTTACTGGTTTATAAAACCTGTAAAACAAAAACCCCACAATTACTTCGAGTTTGCAGCACCCCATCCCAGAGTCAAACACACTTCTGCTTCGGGAAACTCACCATAATTACTCGAGCTACCCAACACAGGCCAACCCACAAAACAATTTCCCCTGAATTCAACTGCACGGTGCACGTGCACCGTGGCTCCGGCCATCACCGGCCATCCTCCAACACCTCATCTCAATAGAAACAACCACCAAACTCGAACACGAACTCCAGTATCCACCATAGTAACTCAAATCACAATTGAGCTATACACCCAAGCCTGGAAACAGCAAACCAAGATTTCCCAAAACCTATCAATGCCTATATCTCGCCGCACCGACCACCTGAGAGTCGACCCCTCCGGCCTCGACTTCATCCACGACCAAACTATCGAAACCCAAAATATCTCAACGCTCAATCAATTGTATTCACCGCAATGATCGATTCTAGAGTAACAGTAAAAACTAGGGTTCTGAAAGAAAAACCACCACCGCTACTTCGCTGATGAATACCATCACCATCCACTATTTTTCCAAGCAACTCCTAACTCTCCTCCATCAACATGAATAATCTTACGGCCTCAAAATACACATATCACCAGAAAAACCAAATAGTTTATATTTAGTTCAAAACAAAACAAAACATTTAGCTTGCAACCTAAATAAAATTTTAGATTTTAGAGCTACTCAACTTTCAGAAGAAAACAGAGCCTGATTTTATGAAAAGCTTTGAACTTGTGGAAGAAAACATTTGAAAAAGCTTTGACACTTTCAACAGAGATGCTCCAGATTTTGAAAACAGCCCATCTTTGATACTTGAACCTCTTTAAAAACTGAATTGCTTCAAATATTTAAAACTGCATTGCATGCTTTATGATTGTAGAAAAATGAGTGATGCAGATGCTTTTACTCCCAGGCTTTAAACAAAATGCAGAGAAAAATGTAGGATCTTTTGAATTTTTTTTTTTTTTTTTTTTTTTTTTGCAGATTCGAACATAGTTTAGACATGCAGATGTTGAATTTGAGGATGCAAGTTTATGGAGGATTTAGTTTTAATGAGGAGTTACAGGAATTTGCAGATTTGTGAATTTGAATATGCAGATTTGCATGAAATTTGAGGTATGCAGATCTTAGGATTTTGATAAATTTGTATATGCAGGTTTTATCTTTGATTTAAGAAGTTGAAGATTTTCTTTGGTTAAGGAAAAAATGAACATGCAATATAAAATGAACTTGCAAACTTAAACAGATGAATTTATTTTTTCAGATTTTATACAAGAAAAGAAGAATAAAAACTTAAATTAACACTTGTCATATTGTTAGACACTTGTCAACTTGAAATGTTAATTTTTTAAATATATGTTAAATGGATGAAACACTTGTTTATATGTTCTTAGTTTATTTTTAAAATATGTTTATAAAGTTACAAAAGAAGTAAAAACAAACAATGTTTTACAATTTGAAACTTATACATATTAAAAATTAAAACAAATATGATTTTATACCCTTGAACTTAAATTCAAACTAAATTCAAAATAAAACAATATCAAATCAAGTTAAGAATATAAATTCAATTTTGATATAAAAATTTCAAATCTTATTCAAAGCTTATTTAAAAAGTCAATACAATATTAATATTACTTTTATAAATCTCTTTTATTAAATTTAAAATCATTTTACAAGAAATTATACTTTTATTAAATAAATAATCCATTTTATTAAGTCATGAAATCATTTGTTAAATTTATTCTAAATTTTAAACTCGATCCAATTTAATTTAAAACATTTCAATATTTTCTTATCAATTTATAAATCATATTTTTACTTATGAAATAGTCTTTGAAAACTCAATACTAATTTGAAACAAAATTTCCAAATTAAAATGTTTATATTAGAAATTTTAAAACATGATTCAATATTAAATTTAAACCAAAATCATTTATTTAACTTTGAAAAACTTAAATATTAAATAAAATGAATTTTCCAAAATTACTACAAATATCAAAACTAGAAAATATGCTTTATTTATTGAAATTAAAACAAAACCAATCTATTTAAAATATAAACCATATATTTATATTGTAAATAGAAATCAATTTATATCATTTAAAAGATAAAATAACCAATTAAATATTTATTGAAGAAGATTATCCAATCTATTTTATTAACAAATATCAATATCAATTTAATTTCAATTATGGATTATTAAATTGATATTGTTAAAAATTCCGGAATGTTACAATCCTTCCCCCTTAAAAGAATTTCGTCCCCGAAATTTAAAACAAAGGTAATTTAATAATCTCATCAAATTTTAATTTTAAAAACACAATCATATATCAAACATATGCTAACAACCAAACAACCAATTCAAACAAATCTAATTATCCAGACAAATTCTGGATAAAATTCCTCTGAGTTTCCCCAGGTGTATATATATACATACCGGGATATTCGCTCTAGAAAATCCGAACAACAATACTATGAAGCTACAAAGCTCCTATACAACTATATCTATAACACTAGACAAGATATCAGACTACAAACGAGTCTGACTTAACAACTAAAATTCCCAAACTGCTGGTTCCACAACCAGAGATAGATCATACACGTACTCCCTCAGAGATACGTGAAACTCATCGAATCCCAGTTATCACACTGGCAATTCAATCCTGTATATCAATCACTTATTCTCTAAGACCAAAGAAAAGATCCAAAACACTTCAGAGCTAGCTTCAAAGACCTACCCAAACTTATAGCTCACTTGATCGGAGAAAACTTGTCCAAAATTAAATCTCCGACTTCAGATTCCAAATTCCTCCGACTCTTATCCACAAAACTCTTCAGACAATCCTGGGCTGTCTACAACTCACTGATCAGCTCAACCTTCGCTGATGCTTCTAGAAAAAAACTAGACCAATTAACACAACAAGATGATCTCCTCAAGATCAATCAAAACCAACAACTCAAACTCAATTTCTCAACATCAGAAGACAACAACTTCTTCTGTCCAGAAAAAGGAAACAGATACACTTCCAAACTGCTTCCGCTGCTCAACTCTGATCCGAAGTAGAAGGGAATGCTTGAAGAAAAACACAAGCACAAACAGGACAACACACCCAGAGATATGGTTCAACAAATCCATAAGAATCATCCAGAAGTTTCTCCAAAACTCCGAGTTGCTACACCAACTCAATCTCCTGAAACCATTCTACTATAAAGCTGAACCACCGGTTCCATTCCTGTAATTCCAATCGATAAGAAAAGCTCAATCTCCAGATGCGAACCAAACTCTGACTTCCTGAAGACATCCAGAAAAACTCAGATAACCCAAGAGAACATTCAACCAATCGCAAGTCACTTTTGCGATCCACCAAACCAAATCGAAGGAAAACTGTTCTTCCTTAACCAAACAGAACAGCTTAAACTTAACTAGCCAACCCATCGAAGAAACAGGTCCACTCAACTGCTTCTGCACTCCATTTCAGAAAAAAACTGCTAAACTAGAAGATCTCTTGCCAAAACTGAGAACACTCCAAGCTGCACTGCCGCCACAGATGCCAAAGAATTCCAAACAAAGCTCTTTGAGAAACTCGGACCTCAAAGCAACCAGAAACTCCAGTTGAACACAGCCACAATACTGAATCAGATTCACCTTCCTTAATTTGTTCCAAAGAAATCATCTTCGGAAAAATCCATAGTCACTGCATCTCATCACGCAGCTACTATTCCTGAGGTATAAAAATACCGTCACTCGCTTCTTCCAACCAACAAATGAAAATTCTACTCATCCAACTCCAGAAATGAACTCCGAACCTTAACAGGTTTCCTTCAGAGATCAATGAAGTCCTTCATCATTACAGAACTCACTCGAGACGGTATTAGATCTACAGTCTCGACATAACACCTCCAACCTCAAACATCAAACTCCAACCAATGGTAGTCATGTTACACACACTACTACCCCATCTACCTTTATAACTTATATTGGAAAACCTGAACAGGTAACCCAACCGATAGGTAGAAATAAATATACATATATATTTATATTAAAAATTACAAATACACTCTCTCAAGAAAGACACCACTACAGAGCCTAGGTATTCACTCAACCTAATGCTCTGATGCCAACTGTCACGACCTTAGGCTTTTCAACCATCGGGAAGTGGCTCACTCGACTGGTAGGCTTTTCAACCATCCCAGCCCCGCCGTGGCTGACAGTGATACCTCGGGTTTGCTTTTACGGCCAACCTCTCGACTCGCAACCAACCCAGGGCCTTATACTACCCAAAAGGGACATGTAGGGGTAAGAGTCTCTCGTTCGCCACCTAACGCGAAGCGAGAACCCCTTATCACGCTGTAATGAAGCAAACCCGATCCCGGTCTCATCGAAATCCAAAGCGTGTCTTTTAGGGCCAAGTTGTTTTAAAGGTTTAAAACAATTCAATACAGTATCTATACACACACAGATAGATAACTTATAAATCATAACTGATAATCAACATTATCACATAACAGGTAATCTACAATCATCAATATCAAATAGATATTCCATATACTATCATCACCATAGATAACCTATGTTATCATCACAACACAATCAAACATCCATACCACATAATATCATTTATCTCATTACTGAGATCACAAAGCATCCAAGTCAAACAATGACATCCATCCATACATAAGCAAAGATTCACTCATATCACAATATAATTAATTTAAAATGAATTAAATTAACTATCTCTATCTCTAATTAATTTAAAGTGAATTAAATTAATTACTTTATTTGTAATTAATTTAAAATAAATTAAATTAATTACTTCACTAATATAAAACTTGCTTACCCAATTATTTAATTGATTACAATCAATTAATTATTCAAAATAAATCATCCTAATTAATCACTCTTGATTAATTGCTCTTAATTACATTCATGTAATTATACTTAATTAATTTCATAAATTAATTATTCTCAAACAAACAGTAATTAACCTTTAATTACTTCAATTAATTAATTAATCATAATTAATTACCTTAATCCTTATTTAATTATATTAATTAATTACCTTTAATTACCTATTATTGATTTATTAATCATAATTAATCAACTTTAATTACATCATTAATTAAATAATTAATGGTCCTTAATTATTCCTTAAATTAATTACTCTAAGTAATTAACTAACTTAATTGCTATATTAAACCAAATTAATTATCCTTAAATTAATTTCTTAATTAATTATTTGATTAATTACTAAATAATTAATCCAAATCATCTCATACTTAAACATCTCCTTAATTACAATCTGTAATTATTAAACAATTACTTAACTGAGTAATTCCCAAATCATTAATTACATAAAGTAATTATTTAAAAACCCAAATGTTTAAAATTAATTAAACTTAATTAATTAAGAATAAACAATCACATTAAAATTAATTAATTACATTTAGTAATTAATTTCCTAATTACTTTATCAAGTAATTATAATCAAACTATTTACAATTGATTATTATTAAATTAATTAATCTAATTAATAAAAATTGATCACATTAATTAATTAGATAAATAATCCTGGTTAATGACCATCATTAACCCTTCTCTAATTATTTTATAAAGTAATTAACTGAGATTAATTACAAATTTAATTATCTTTATTTATCTATGATTTAAAGTCTAATTATTTAAATAAATTAACCTTGATTAAAACTTAGTTACTTAATTAATAATTTATTAATCATTAATTAATAATCTAATTAATGATCTAAATTTTCAAATTGATTAATCCCTAAATCAATATGCATTAACCTTAATAATTAATTAAATAAATTAATTAATTATTTCTTAATTACCCTTTAAATAAGTTAATTTCAAAGCATTCATTCTTAACTAAATTTTAAAATAAGACATTTCTAAATTATGTTTAAAACAAATTTTATTTTAAAAAAAGTACTTTTGAACTTGTTTCTAAATTTCATTTTAAATACAAGTTTTAAAATGAAAATAATTTAAACTTATTAAAGTTTAAACAATTTATAACTTTAGTATTTCAATAACTCAATTTATATTTATTTTAAATCTTGCAACTTCAAACTTCCTTTTAATTTCAAAAACTGAAATACATATTCCACTTTGATTCCAAATTTAAACTTAAGATTCAAATTAGCTTTGAATCCAGATTTAAATTTAAATTTTAAACTCTGTTTAAACCTTAAACTTCAGATTTTAAAACATTATATAAAATACTTTAACAAATTTCAAAGTTGTTAAAAACCTTCTATCTTTATAAAACTTATATATTTTTAAATCTTATAATTCCACTCATTTTGAATTAAAATTTAAACTTGTTTTAAAACTATGTTTAAAACTTGCTCTACACTTTTTAAATTCAGTTTTAAATTTTAAAAACTTAATACTTTCAGGTTTATAAAACAGTTTTGATAAAACAAGTTCAGGTTTATAAATCCTGTAAAAAAAATCTTTTCCTTTAAACTTTATTTATTTAAACTGGGGTGTTAAATTAATCTTGAATTCAAATAAATTCAAACTTAAATTCAGATATGTTTTAAATTTTGTTAATCATTTAAAAGATTCAGGGTTTTTCTAAAAAATAACAGAGGTTACAGGTTTATAAAACCTGTAAAACAAAAACCCCACAATTACATCGAGTTTGCAGATCCCATCCCCGAGTCAAACACACTTCTGCTTTGGGCAACTCACCATAATTACTCGAGCAACCCAACATAGGCCAACCCACAAAATAATTTCCCCTGAATTCAACTGCACGGTGCACGTGCACCGTGGCACCGGCCATCACCGGCCATCCTACAACACCTCATCTCAACAGAAACAACAACCAAACTCGAACACGAACTCCAGTATCCACCATAGTAACTCAAATCACAATTGAGCTATACACCCAAGCCTGGAAACAGCAAACCAAGATTTCCCAAAACTTGTCAACGCCTATATCTCGCCGCACCGACTACCTAAGAGTTGACCCCTCCGGCCTCGACTTCATCCACGACCAAACTGTCGAAACCCAAAATATCTCACCGCTCGATCAATTGTATTCACCGCAATGATCGATTCTAGAGTAACAGTAAAAACTAGGGTTCTGAAAGGAAAACCACCACCGCTACTTCTCTGATGAATACCATCACCATCCACTATTTTTCTAAGCAACTCCTAACTCTCTTCCATCAACATGAATAATCTTACGGCCCCAAAATACATATATCACCAGAGAAACCAAATAGTTTATATTTAGTTCAAAACAAAACTGCTCCTTCCTTACTTTTCTAAAAACAATGATTCTTGATTTAAAAATCATGTTATAGCTAATTCTTTGGATTTATAATGCTGAATTACTAAATTTACTTGCTTGGATCTTTGGTTAAAACTAATATGTAGTGTCATTTTTTTTCTGTTAAATCTTATTTCCAGAGGCAACAGACTCTATTTAGTTTGATTTAATTTTTTTCCAAATCAATGATAAGCAAACTTATTTGGTTAAAAATTCAGGCACTATCACAAATTTAAATCAAGTGTAGAGGGTTCTTAAATGGAAAGGTGGATCAGGGTACAAAGAAGAGCACATAACAGCATGCACAAACATATTTACAACAGACTTATACATACACAAACAATACTTATTTATCAAAACATTTTAGCTTGCAACCTAAATAAAATTTTAGATTTTAGAGTTACTCAACTTTCAGAAGAAAACAGAGCCCGATTTTATGAAAAGCATTGAACTTGTGGAAGAAAACATTTGAAAAAGCTTTGACACTTTCAACAGAGATGCTCCAAATTTTGAAAACAGCCCCTCTTTGATACTTGAACCTCTTTAAAAACTGAATTGCTTCAAATATTTAAAACTGCATTGCATGCTTTATGATTGCAGAAAAATGAGTGATGCAGATGCTTTTACTCCCAGGCTTTAAACAAAATGCAGAGAAAAATGCAGGCTCTTTTGATTTTTTTTTTTTTTTTGCAGATTTGAACATAGTTTGGACATGCAGATGTTGGATTTGAGGATGCAGGTTTATGGTGGATTTAGTTTTGATGAGGAGTTACAGGAATTTGCAGATTTGTGAATTTGAATATGCAGATTTTCATGAAATTTGAGGTATGCAGATCTTAGGATTTTGATAAATTTGTGTATGCAGGTTTTATCTTTGATTTAAGAAGTTGAAGATTTTCTTTGGTTAAGGAAAAAATGAACATGCAATATAAAATGAAGTTGCAAACTTAAACAAATGATTTTTTTTCCAGATTTTATACAAGAAAAGAAGAATAAAAACTTAAATTAACACTTGTCATATTGTTAGACACTTGTTAACTTGAAATGTTAATTTTTTAAACATATGTTAAATGGATGAAACACTTGATTATATGTTGTTAGTTTATTTTTAAAATATGTTTATAACTTTACAAAAGAAGTAAAAACAAACAATGTTTTACAATTTGAAACTTATACATATTAAAAATTAAAACAAATATGATTTTATACCCTTGAACTTAAATTCAAACTAAATTCAAAATAAAACAATATCAAATCAAGTTAAGAATATAAATTCAATTTTGATATAAAAATTTAAAATCTTATTCAAAGCTTATTTAAAAAGTCAATACAATAATAATATTGCTTTTATATATCTCTTTTATTAAATTTAAAATCATTTTACAAGAAATTATACTTTTATTAAATAAATGATCCATTTTATTAAGTCATGAAATCATTTGTTAAATTTATTCTAAATTTTAAACTCAATCCAATTTAATTTAAAACATTTCAATATTTTCTTATCAATTTATAAATCATATTTTTACTTATGAAATAGTCTTTGAAAACTCAATACTAATTTGAAACAAAATTTCCAAATTAAAATGTTTATATTAGAAATTTTAAAACATGATTCAATATTAAATTTAAACCAAAATCATTTATTTCACTTTGAAAAACTTAAATATTAAATAAAACAAATTTTCCAAAATTACTACAAATATCAAAACTAGAAAATATGCTTTATTTACTGAAATTAAAACAAAACCAATCTATATAAAATATAAACCATATATTTATATTGTAAATAGAAATCAATTTATATCATTTAAAAGATAAAATAACCAATTAAATATTTATTGAAGAAGATTATCCAATCTATTTTATTAACAAATATCAATATCCATTTAATTTTAATTACAGATTATTAAATTGATATTGTTAAAAATTCCGGAATGATACAATAATTTTATTAGAGAAATAGAAAAATTTAAAACGATTTTTCGAAAACGATTATTAAAACCAATATTTGAAATTCCTTTATTATAGGAAATAAATCAATCTTTATTTAGATAAATAATTAAAAAATACTATATAATAATAATTTGAAATGTCTATGTATTTCAAGAATGGTTTGGTGAAAAACGTTGTCAAAAGCAATGAAAACTAAGAGGGATATCTCAAAACCGATAACTTGAATTCATTACGAATTCAATTCAAACTTAACACAAAATCAATTAAAATTCCATTTAAATTTGAATTTCAAATTCTCCAAATATAGCTAGCCTACTGGTAGGCATCATATCTCTCAAAATATCTCAAAAACATCATCAAAACCGAAGAGAATGAGAGCAAAAACGAGCAAATACAATCTAAGGTCAATGATTGTTGTTGTTGTCATTTTGCTCTCAGGAGAGCAATATACAACCATAATTATGACCCAGCAAACTTCAAAATTCTAGAAAATACAATGAATAAATCATGTAGCACATGACTTAATCTTTCCGAAATATCCAAAATTATCAAATTTGGTTAAGAAACGAAGAAGTTACGGTCAAATTCGTTTCGGTTTCAAACATAGAGCAAATATTGATTTTGCTCTCAGGTTAGCAATATAAAAATTAGATTTTGACATAGCTAACCTTAAAATTACAAAAAACTCAAAACATAAAAGTTGTAATAAATGATTTATTCTTTCCACAACATCAAAAATTATCAAAATCGGTTAAGAAACGAAAAAGTTATGGCCAATTTCGTTTCAGCTTCAAGGACAGAGCAATCAATGGTTTTGCTCTCGGGTTAGCAGAAGAAAAATTAGATTTTGACATATCTAACTTCAAAACTATAGAAAAAACAAAATAAAAGTTATAGCCAAAATCATAAGGTTTCTAGAACTTCAAAAATTTCTAATGTAACAAGAAAGTTATGATCAAATAACTTTCTAGGTGAATATATAAACACTCTTTGTCAATGACAGGATAGTCACGAAGATAAGGATTTTTCATCATATAAACCTCAAAAATAATCAAATAATAAAACATCATAGTAATAGCCTAAATCATAGGGTTTCCAGAACTTCAAAATTTTCTAGATTCCGATAGGAAACAAGAAAGTTATGGCCAAAACAATGTGGCGACAGAAAACAACAAAGATGAAACATACGTTATTAATACGAAAATTCAACTCAAAACTTTAATTTTGGCTAGCATTTGTAAGCTTTTACACTTACCTTTTGATTTGCAGTGAATAAGCGAGGATTTGCAAGCAAGATTGAACCTTTAACACAAAATTGGAGCCCTAAACATCTGAAAATAGAAAAATACAGCACATGCAAAGAAGCAATTGATCAAAACAAAATTTATAGAAATGCATTATAGGGTTTACATAGATTCTAAGATAGATTAGATTGGAGATTATCTTTCTCTTATCTCTCTATTTAATTGATTTAATTCCTTAATTTGCAAAGACTTTGAGTGAAATTGATTTATAAGAAGGAAGGCTTTGATTTTCTCTTTTTATGGAGGCCATTGATTAGAATATTGAAGTTTTTAGAAGAAAAGTGTTTAAATGAAAAAATAGTAAGAGAGAAATGAATGTATATCTCTTTGAACATTCTAGAAATTGGGTTTGTGGACACAAAATAACCCTATAAGCCCAATTCTCACACATAACTTTTGCGTAAAATTTCCAAATCACATGAAATAACTTGCATTTTTCATGTTTTAATAAATGGAAAATTTTAGTGACATCAAAATTTTAATTTTCCAATTAAAATATTATTTTCCCCATATAAAATTATTTTTAACAATATTTACCAATATTTCCATTTTACTGAAAAATCACTATTTTCATCCATTTCAACCAAATAAAATTTATTTTTAAGTCTAATGAAGCGTATTAAAATGTTTTAATATTTTTATAACATTAATACATCATTCCAAGCCTAATTACACTTCTAAATTTTATTTTCTTCATATTATTCCTTTTATTTCACAATACAAGGCTAACATTGAAATAAATTTCCAATATTCCTAATTAACTAAAATTAAACCATCACAATTGTTTATTTTCAATCCAAATCCACAAATAAAGTTTTTCAAACCTTATTTCATTCATTTACACTTTTTTTTTCAACCATCAAATGTTGGAACATGCTTCAAATAAAATAATATGACTTATGTAAATTTCAAATCCCAAATTATATTCATCAAAATATTTTTTATATAAAATAAATAATATAATCCCTCATTTTATTATCCAATTCATTTTTAAACATAGTGTTAAATTATAATTTTCATTACAATTTAATATTAACAGTAATATCCAAAATCCCAGGTTGTTACAGACTCCTCCCCTTAACAAAATTGCGTCCTCGCAATTTCTAGTGGAAAAGGCTGTAAGAAACACAAAAATTCAATGGATAAAGGATAAAAGACAAGCTTGAAATTCAAACCATTCATACTCTCAACATGGAATGGTAGATAAAAACAAGGAAAAATTCACTGGTTAATCCAATGGCCCATCAAATGCTAATATAGTGGTTAGCAAACCATCAAATTCTCCAAGTAACTCATAAGAATTTCAAAGATATCCCGTCTTCAAATCAAAACTCAATATGATAATCAACAATTAATCAATCAAAAATGATTGATTTCGCAAAATTCTACGAACAGAGTCGGGATCAAATGCACTTAAACCCAAACTCTAAGTAATAAAGAAGATAATCAATAAGATTTTCCCCATAAATATATAGAAAGAACATCCTCACAACAGGGTAGACACAATAGACAATATTGATAAATCACAAGATGGCTTCTCACAAGGCCACCAACTCGAACGAACATGAAAAATGCACGTTGTTAATAATAGCTCAAAGTTAGAATACACTCAAGAATAAGGATATAAGCTCGAATTATCTTTTAATCTAAGATATTTAGAATTTTTAAATCTCAACATCTTTTAAATTTAAAATCTCAATTATCAATATTTGAGAATTTTCAAACTTTTTACTATATTACTTAGTAAGTTATTTAAAACTCAAAGTAAAAGTCCAAATTTCTTCTCTTACTTCAAAGTTAATTTCCAAAGAAATTTGTAAATCCATAATAATATTCCTCAAAATAAATTAAGGATTTAAATTCTCTTTACTCTTTTTATTAAACCACTGAAGTAGTTTAAAAACAATCTTCAAATTATCTTATAACTCTTCTCTTAAAACATCCAATGTATACAATATGGATTCTAAAATCTCAAAATATACTTCCAACAAAGCAAACTCAAAAATAATCTCATTTATATTCTCATCTTTATAATTTAAAAATTAATAAATGGAATTGCCTCTTCAATGAATCTCTAGTAAATAAATATATCTGTTGGCTGCAGAGTTGATCGAACAATCAAAACTGCCTCGCCACTCTATTACACGTCTCTAAAATTCATGGCTGCAATTAACATTTGAAATAAATTTAATATTTAATCTCAAAATATTATTTTCAAAATATCAATTTTTAAACACAAACAATCATGTCTGATTGCCTCATCATAGCATTTAGGAGATTCCTATCGATTACGTTGATCAGGCATATCAACCAGAACTCTTAACTACTCGATGGACAACCCAATAGTCTCAAATTATTTCTATAAAAGAAATACTACTAATGTAAATATATACTCAAAATATTCTCTGATTTTTTTTATATATCTCAAAGCTCAAATTTCTCTTTAATAGACATATTTATATAGCTTCAAAACTCAAACCAAAGAACATTAAGAGAATGCATCGAGATATTCCCAGAATGCTCGATTCTCAAAATCGTCAAAAGGAGATAGAGTGTTCGTCAATTTTACGATGTCGTAAGCCACTCCCAAAAATTATCAAGATACATGATAAGTAAGAAATTCTTCTCGAAGGAGAAGAAACACACAATCCATGAATCACTATTTCGAACGGAGTAATGCTAAAGGATAACATTGATTGAGTATCTAAAAAGAACACACAAACAAAGTAGAGTGATAGCTCAACAAAACTCGAACAATCTAGAAACTTGCCTCATTCCTCAGTGGACATCCTCATGGAAGGATAACCGAAGAGCTAAAAGCCAGGAATAAGCTTACTTCAACACTCGATTGCCCAATTAGATGTCAATTCCAAATGGACTCAAAAAACTCAACAAAGTCACTATGACTGGAATTTGAGATAGATCATCATCATATCAATACTCAAGAGAGAAATCAAAAACTTTGGAATCATTATTAACATTCCAAAGTGATAGAAATAATAAACCAATCAAATTAGGATGCCAAAATAAATATAGGATCCTATAACAACAAAAGGATCAGACTTTACGTCAAATAAGTCGATCTATCACAAATCAGATACATCTCAAGATGGTGAGTAATAAACAAACTCACTAAAACAGCAACAAATAAAGAACTCAGGATGCTCACAACCAGCCAATCGCTGTGGATCCCTTCAATAGGATTCACAACTCTCAAAGGAATGCAACAAGAATGCCGAAAGAAATCAATCACCTCCATCGGTACGAACTCACTCGTATTGACAAAAATAAGAATCTAATAATCCTAAATAAGATTTTATATAAGATAAGATGACATTAAACTATATTATGGAAAACTACGGAATACAATATATCAATATTCCTAGACATATTCCACCTTAACAATCCCAAAACTCAAAAAAGAATCAAGGCTCGATTCAAAAACAAGCTTGAATAAAGGATAATGATTCACCTGAATTGTACTTCGATGTATCATGATGTACATACTGTTTTGTGTTTATTCTACTTTGTCCTGACCACAGCTCTGATACCAAGCTATAACGCCCCACCCCAAGACCCACCTTAGCAAAGAGAATTAACAAGTAATTCTATCTACTAAAGCGGAGAATACGGCTGGTTAAGGGCGACCATCTATAATTTTGTCTTAAACATCTATTGAGTACGTCTATAAATGCAATTTAATTTTTTTTCAACTCAAATGGATCGACATACCCAGTAAATACTTAATCCAAAACTATAAGTGGCTATCGGATCTATCATAACATAATACAATAACTTAATGTAAATCACATCACAGAATTGTAATCAACATCATATATATACATATACACTGTTACACGTGAAGTACAATACAATATGAATATAATAAAGGTGGTACACGACCACACCATATACATCAAATCAAATGTAAAAACATCAGAGTATGCGGAAGAAATAAACTCTCAAGCGAAAGAAGAGCTGATATCCAACATCGACTTCAAGCTAAATCCAATAGATGATACCTGAAACTACTCGGTCTGACCCGAGTGAAAGCACACGGGTCAGGCTAGCTTAAATCATCAGTTAAACAGAATAATCGATAAGGATAAGTAGGTAAAAGCTATAATATACTTTTTCTTAAAGGATGTCGTGCCCTAAAAAGGATTTCAACATCATAAGAAAGGGCAACATCTCTTCTTGGCAAGTAGAAGGGATAATGATGATAAAGTCATACTGAAGTGGCATAACTGACACTTAAGCAGATGGAACACAGACGAGCAAAGTTTTAAAGATAAGATTCAATAAACATTGCTTTCTCCACATATTATCGGCGGTATAAAGAAATATGGATAACGACTTCAAATGATTCAACTATCTTCTTAGAAGTGGTTGTCAATGTAAAAATACATCAAAGGTACATATCCTTCATACATAGAATAAAACACATATGGATGTGCCTCATCTCATTGGCACATCCCAAGGATCATTCAAGGAAATATAAAACCCAATCATCAAAGAAGCATTATACTTATTCATACCTCATCTCATCGGTGTGAATATAGATACATCTCAAATCCATCACTTAAACTCATCATAAAAGATTCTTCATAATCATTTAAACCTTATCTCATTGGTATAAATTTATAAATACATCTCAACTCCATCTTAACATCAAGTAGTCTATAAAATCATCAAATCATCGATCCATAATGCAAATAACTCAATCAAAGAGCAACATCATAAGTGATTTTAGCATATATGTATACATCTCATCTTGCACTAGGCTATCAATATAATAATCATCTAAAGACGGTGAAGTCTAAAACATCAAAACTCAAAGAAATCCCGGATTCGCCAAATCCTCGACTGCATGCCGAAGCAATGCTAGGCGTGCTTCATCGTGTACTACTATTTGGTACCATAAACATCGTGATGACTAGTGTCAAATAACATCGTGAACATCGTGAATGACTATAGTCTATAACATCATAATGACTCCCAGTCACAAAGACCCGAGTTAATAACATCGTGATGATCTGAGTAGCAACTACATCATGATGACTCCAATCGAGTACTCGTGGTCTGTAGTACTAGTAAACATCGTGAATGTGTCTCAACTTCTCTGATAGGAACCCAATAGGTGTTAACGTACGTCCCATACCATACGTTCGCCCTTAATGGTTTACTAGCCATTAGTTGGTACCACACTAGTAAAACATCATAAACATCAAGACAATAAACTCGGCCTCGTCTCATTGGCGAGTAAATACAGTACTACGCTCGTCTCATCTCATTGACGAGTACTAGGGGAACCGTGACTTTTCTCTTCTCATCGACCAGTAAAAACTATCATAATACATCTCAACATCGTAAAATCATTATAAAAAAGCTTACCTTATCTCATTGGCAGGTAAATATAACATCTAGATGGTTATTTATAACCATAATTCCAAATAGGAATTTCTAGCTCTTAATTCATCTCATTTCATCAGCGATTAAGAAACACATCTTAAAATGGTCCTTTATCGAATATACTCCTAAATTGGAGTTCTCAGACCATATAATCTTCCCAAAATTTAATAACATCTTAAATCATCTCAAATAGTTCATCGAAAGGTTTTCGATCGTGCAAGTTCGATATTAAGCGATAAATCAAATCCATGTGTCCCATACCACATGTTATACTTTACCGTTTAGTTGTCCTTCTTATACAGCCAAAATTCATTAAAAAAAATTTCATTTATAAAATAATTTTATTAGAGAAATATAAATCTAAAACGATTTTCCAAAAACGATTATTAAAACCAATATTTGAAATTCCTTTATTATAGGAATTAAATCAATCTTTATTGAGAAAAATAATTAAAAAATACTATGTAATAATAATTTGAAATGTCCATGTATTTCAAAAATGGTTTAGTGAAAACCGTTCTCGAAAGCAATGAAAACTAAGAGGGATATTTCAAAACCGATAACTTAAATTCAGTACGAATTTAATTCTAATTTAACCCAAAATCAATTCATATTCCATTTAAACTTGAATTTCAAATTCTCCAAGTATAGCTAGCCTACTGGTAGGCATCATACCTCTCAAAATATCTCAAAAACATCATCAAAACCAAAGAGAATGAGTGCAAAAACAAGCTAATACAATCTAAGGTCAATGATTGTTGTTGCTGTCATTTTGCTCTCAGGACAGCAACATACAACCATAATTATGACCCAGAAAACTTCAAAATTATAGAAAATACAATGAATAAAACATGTAGAACATGACCTAAGCTTTATGAATCATCCAAAATTATCAAATTCGGTTAAGAAAGGAAGATGTTATGGTCAAATTCGTTTCGATTTCAAACACAAAACAAATATTGATTTTGCTCTCGGGTTAGCAGTAGAAAAAATAGATTTTGACATGGCTAACCTGAAAATTACAGAAAACTCAAAACATAAAAGTTGTAACACATGATTTATTCTTTCCGGAACATCTAAAATTACAAAAATTAGTTAAGAGAAAAAAAGTTATGGTCAATTTTGTTTCAGCTTCAAGGATAGATCAAATATTGGTTTTACTCTCGGGTTAGCAGTAGAAAAATTAGATTTTGACATATCTATCTTCAAAATTACAGAAAACTCAAAGCATAAATGTTATTGCCTAAATCATAAGGTTTCCATAACTTTAAAATTTTCTAAATTCCGATAGGTAACAAGAAAGTTATGATCAAATTACTCTCTAGGTGAATATATAAGCACTCTCTGTCAATGACAGGACAGTCACAAAGATATGGATTTCTCACCATATAGACATCAAAAATACTCAAAACTAAAAACATAAAAGTTATATCCTAAATCATAAGGTTTTCAAAACTACAAAAATTTCTAAATTCCGATAGGTAAAAAGAAAGTTATGGCCATAACAATATGGCGACAGAAAACAGAAAATAACAAAGACGAAACATAACATTATTAATATGAAAATTCAACTCAAAACTTTGATTTTGGCTAGCATTTGTAAGCTTTTACACTTACCTTTTGATTTACAGTGAATAAGCGAGGATTTGCAAGCAAGATTGAACCTTTAACACAAAATCGGAGCCCTAAACATCTGAAAATAGAAAAATACTTTACATATGCAAAAAAGCAATTGATCAAAACAAAATTTATAGAAACGCATTCTAGGGTTTACATATATTCTAAGATAGATTAGATTGCAGATTACCTTTCTCTTATCTCTCTATTTGATTGATTTAAATCCTTAGTTTGTAGAGATTTTGAGTGATATTGATTTATAAGAAGGAAGGCATTGATTTTCTCTTTTTTATGGAGGCCATTGATTAGAATATTGAAGTTCTTAGAAGAAAAGTGTTTAAATGAAAAAATAGTCAGAGAGAAATGAATGTATATCTCTTTGAACATTCTATAAATTGGTTTTGTGGACACAAAATAACCCTATAAGCCTAATTCTCATACTTAGAAAGTATTTAGAGTAAATATGCATATGTGTTTTAGTAATTTACACATAACTTTTGCATAAATTTCCAAATCACATGAAATAAGTTGCATTGTTCATGTTTTAATAAAGGGAACATGTTAGTGACATAAATTTTTTAATTTCCAATTCAAATATTATTTTTCCCATATAATTTTTTTAACAATATTTCCATTTTAGTGAAAATCACCGTTTTCATCCATTTCAACCAAATAAAATTTATTTTTAAGCCTAATGAAGTGAATTAAAATGTTTTAACATTTTTATAACATTAACACATCATTACAAGCCTAACTACACTTCTAAATTTTACTTTCTTCATATTATTCCTTTTATTTCACAATAGAAGGCTAACATTGGAATAAATTTCCAATATTACTAATTAACTAAAATTAAACCATCACAATTGTTTATTTTCAATCCAAATCCACAAATAAAGTTTTTCAAACTTTATTTCATTCATTTACACTTTTTTTTCAACCATCAAATGTTGAAACAGGCTTCAAATAAAATAATATGACATATTTAAATTTCAAATCCCAAATTATATTCATTAAGATATTGTTTATATAAAATAAATAATATAATCCCTCATTTTATTTTCCACTTCATTTTTAAACACAATATTAAATTATAATTTGCATTACAATTTAATATTAACAGTAATCTCCAAAATCCCGGGTTGTTACAGTTACCGATTTGTGGTATTGGATCTATCCGATTTCGTATGCATGATAGTGTGATTAGAGAAGTCTCTAGAATGAGACATGTACCCACTTGTTCGCATAATCTTATTTCTCTCGGTCAGTCGGATCGCCGTCGTTGCACTTTTGAGACTCAAGGTGGAGTTTTGAGAGTGAAGAAAGGTGGTCGTGTAAGGATGAGAGGAGTATTGGAAGAAGAAAACCTTTATTGCTTGGTTGGTCATGTAGTCGACAATGGAAAGCGAGTGATGGTTGAAGGACCTAGTACACGGAAAGGTGGTGAGGTTAATGTTGTTACTGCTTATGATTTTAGCATTGAGGAATATATTTTAGACAGGGGTTTTCATGTTGATGATGCTCGAGGGATCGATAGTGATCAGGTAATGAGCTCAGATTGAGTGATAGACGGGTGTCGAATTGCAAAATCCACAAAGACAAGACGAAGATCTTTGTGGTATTACAAACGTTTTTGAGACCGGATTTGTGTGGTGCACCTCATGTGGAAGATGCTTCACTTGCAGACGGTGGTTGAGGTTTGTAATTTAGTGTTGTTGAGATATGGGGATTTGTGATAGATCTAGATATGGCATGCTTGATATGTTGGGGATATGTGATTTTGCATCAAGATGGAGTGTTAAATTTTAGTGATACAAAATCACAAATAGAGGGAAATAAATATGCAAAAGAAAGAAAGAGAAGATTTTGTTTCCTCTAATTAATAGGCATAGCTGAGTATGTTTATTTCTCTCTCTAATTGGCTAATCAAATTATTTTTTGCCATCTAATGTTAAATTGGGCATTAAGTAATTGATTATATAAATAGGGATTAGAAGAGAGGGTAAAAGTGA
Source organism: Allium cepa (assembly GCA_030765085.1). Lineage (NCBI taxonomy): Eukaryota > Viridiplantae > Streptophyta > Magnoliopsida > Asparagales > Amaryllidaceae > Allium > Allium cepa. The sequence continues at coordinate 768,801,237 of CM060939.1, read as the reverse complement.
TGGTGGAAAATCTATTTGCTAATTTTCTGTTCTTCATCTTTGTTCTTTTTCTCCAACAATTTTAGCCATATAGATATTTGCTCTCTTTCTCAATTTAGTTATTGATTCAATGGTATTTTGTTTACTTTAGATTTGTTTTATTAATTGTAAACAAAATTTTGGTGAATCAATAAAGTGGGTGGTTGGGTGGAATATTTTGTGTTATTGCGTTTTGGTTTCAATTCCGTCTTGTTTTCGATCCAAGTTATCTCTTTGTGATTTGGGTGACAAAGATCCATTGATAAAAGCGTTCGCAAAGCGCTACTATTTCATAACACATAGCTATTGAAAATGAATACGGGAAGAGAGGATCTCGCTGTTTGAGACTTCTGTTGCAATTAATGAACCCATGTGGAGACCCATTGATCGGTGCAGAATCGGTAATTGACGAGATACGTATATAAATCGGATTTTTTTTAAAATCTATCAATGTTAGCTTGTGACAGATTAATTCTCTGCTAACATCGCCATATTCTTTTTGCAAATCCTCTTTGAGGCATAGGTTGTTAGAACCTTTCCCAATGAAAGTTCTAACCATTTTGTAAAGTAGAAAATTTTGCGCTTATGTTTCTTCCTGGAATGCATTTTTGCTATAAGAAACAAATTCATTCAAATACCCATTAATTCTATTGCAAATGACATTTGAAATTATTTTATAAAATTACGTTGCAATATGAAATAGGCCTATAATCTTATATGGACCGAGAATTTTCATTTTTTTGGCACAAGATACTGAAAGTATTATTTATTTCAATGGTAGACTGACCATTATAAAACATTCCTTTGATTACTGTGGTCACCTCTCCTTTTATCATATCCCAATGGTTTTTATAGAATTTTGCCCCAAATCAATCGGGCCCTAGGCCACTATTTTGATAAATCTGGAATGTTATTGCTTTAATTTCTTTATCGGTAATACCAACCTCCAATTTAACCCTTTCTTGGTCAATTGGATTTTTTTGCGCAAAATTTATGGAAAGTTAAAATTAATGCTTTAAGAATTGTAGAAATTAGCAAATAGTCCACTGCACTAGCTTGAAGTTAGTTGTTATTGGTTAAGAGATTACCAATTTACCATGATTCTATAATAGCTGCTTATATCATTTTCTAGTTTTGTAGTAGTCATATGTAAATAGAAAATTTTAGATCATCGATTACTGTTAACCTGTCTTTTGGCAATGTCGTAGAATGATGGATTTAACTACATCGACTACTCGTTCGTCGAGACTGGAATACGCTGGGTTTGAGTCAACTGGAGGGATAGACGGTCAGTCCTGGATAGTTCGATGTATATGGCTCGGCCTAGGTGGTTCGGCAGGTGCCGCTCGGCCAAGGGTGAATGATCGTGCATGGCTAGGCTTAGATAGGTCGGCCAAGATAGTTCGGTTGGGCCTGGTTCGACTTTGGTAGTTCGGCCTCGATGGGATCAGCAATGGAATGGGTCGGTCGTATGGGGTTGGTACAAGGGAGTAGGTCGGCATCATCACAAGATTGGGTCGGCAGGATGGTGTGGCTCGGCAGGATGGTGTGGCTCTGTAGGATGGAGTGGATCGGCATGTTTACTGCTTCGAGTCCCAGCTTCATTTATTTCGAGTCATAGGTAGGCATACTTCAAGTCGTAGGTAGACAATATCAGGTCCGCATATTCTAAACTCAAGGTTGGTCGTGATGTTGAGTCTGGATCAGCTATGGTCTTGGTGGGCTCGGACTACTCTGGAATCCCAGTAACTCGGGTTTTGCTTATAAATACAGCATATGGGGCTTTAGGAAAGGGATCTCTCCATCCTGCTTCCCTATTAAGGCTATTCTGCCATTGTTGCTTTAAAAACTCTGGACTGTAACTGTAATTGATCCGGATATCAACAGAAGGAAATTTCTGGAGTGGACGTAGGCCAGAGTTAGCCAAACCACTATAAATCTCGTGTTATTACTACTTTCTTTTTATTTTTTGTTGTTATTCACATTCATACTCTTTACATACGTTCTATCTGTCATCTGTTGCGGTGATTTGGTAATTTCATGTGGATTTCAGTGTTAGTGATCAATTTTGAAGCTAACAATTACTTTAATTTGACCATTTAACTTTTGATTTTTGTTGATTTTAGTGGCATGAATTCTAAAAGGTTGTCTTTCAACTCATTGACAATTTAGAGTCTGAAGGGTTTATTCTCCTCCCTTATCTTTTCAATTAGGCACTGTAGACTATCTCTACTGTACTCCACTCTTTTAAGTCCTTTTCAGCTTATTTCGGTTTGCTCAAAAATTTAAATGTGGTTTACCAGTTATAGGATGTAGCCATGCATTAGATATGACATTCTGCTTTTATTTTCATTTTCAGTATTGCATAATAACCGCCAGTCAAATCTAAAGCACTTTACAACTACTTTGCATGTTCTGAATTAAGTTTATGTTCAAGTAATACAATGACAGGAGATTTTAGTCCGTTTTATGTTCTCTTTAAATACATGTTTCCTTGTTGAATAGTTTAATATCCTAATGTTCCATATAAGGAACAACATTTATTGATTCTCATATGATGCACCCTCATTTTCTACAATGGTAAAGTTGACTTCCTCTTTTTTGACTTTCTTGCTTTAGCTTTGATTTGAGTCACTAAGTTAAACCATGTGGAATTTTCAATTACTTCATATGGCACCATGGACATGAATTCAAATGGGGTTTCATCCATGGTATTAGGTTCCAGCTGGAACCTAGAGATTTCGACCATCTCGACTCAGTTTGGGCCGAAGATAGGACGGGTTAGGTCAAAATTTCATCCTATTGCTCGTCCAAAAAAAAATCAAAATAATTTCAAATTTTTCGCAATCGCTGCCTTAATTATAAAAAAGGTAAACAACACCAAAAATCAAAGGAGGATCGAATTTAATAAAAAAACTGACCTCAGAATCGAATTCGACTTCGACCATTCGAGCATATTCCTGAGCTTCGACTTCGACTACGTGCAATGAGAAGTTTGCCTTTGACCTTCGACTTCGAGCTCGATATTGTTTATCTTTCTTTTTGCCATCTTCTCATGATTTTTTTTTGGCTGAGATAATTTGACTAATTAATTGAGGTAGGGTTAGTATTGGTTAGGGTTTAGATGAGTTGAATGATAATGAGCTTAGGGATTTTAATTTAGGCCTTTATATTTAAAAGAAAATGGTAACCAACAATGTGCTAGCTAATTTATATTAGGGTAAACTTATTTTTAATTTAGGGTTATCTAGGAAAAATTAAAGGTTTACCCATGTTTATTTAATAGTGTTGTATATTACATTATTATATTTGCAATTTTTATCATTACTTTTTCATTAATATACAAAAATACGATATCAGGACCGAAACCGAAACAAAAACGGAAATTTTCGAAATTGATCGAAACTTATAAAATTTCAAATGACCGAAACTGGATTCTCGAACCTTGGTTCCATTTCTTCTCGATCGTCTTGTGATCCTAACTGATGTGGCGGGAACATTTTTATCGAATTTTCCTTCATCTGATACATTTTTCATGCTTTCTGCATTGTTGTTAACAACAATGTTTATTATATATTCATCAGTGTGTCATTGTCTGTAGGTGTAGAAATTTGAGCATGCTGGATGTTTATGCTATCTGGAGTTTCAGTTGTGGAAACTTGTCTCAGAGATTTTGAAAATAGTTGCACAGAGAAACCTTCTACGGCTTCCACTTATATACTACAACTTTCCAAATAATAGCATCATTTTGATCTAACATTGGTACTGTTTTGGAAAAATAAAAATTTGACTCCACTTCTCAATTAAAATTCACGCATACTAAATTCTTTTCATTCCAATGATGGCGAGATTATTATCATTCCATGAGTAATTTGGTCAAGTTTAATTGGCTTCCCACTTAGCGACGCTTTCCTTCCTATCCCCTCATCCGTCTAAGTTCTATGTCCAAATTGTAAAATCATATGCATAAAGGAGTAGATTAAGAAAAATCTTTGGTTAGTCTCATCCAGGTCACCATTTGTTCCATGATCAACTTCTTATCACAAAAGTAAGGTTCATTTGCTAGAATCCTTTCACAATCATCTTGCTTATCGAACTTTAAGGTATAAAAACCACTGCTTTTGTAATAAATTTTAAATTTCGCTTTCGGTTTCCTCACGTTATTAGTATAAGTTTTGAAATAGTGATAATATGGTTTAGAATCCATGACACAGAACAATGGAATGCCTAGGCAGTGTTTGATTTAAAAACGAATTTTGTTTTCTTTCGATTTTCGATATGTATATCAAATATGAAAAGATTGGAGGAAAAACGGAAGGGATGAAAGAAAGACGAAGGTGAGGATGGAAGGGATAGAAGCACAATGGAAGAATGGATTATTTATCGTGCTTGTTTTATTTTTGAAAACACGGAAAATAAAAAAAAAATTGTTTTCAATTTTATATGTTAACTTCGTTTTCTAAATTGCCAGTTTTTGAAAATATACATGCATGATATGCATTTTTGTATAGACGAAAACTCAAAACCAAATATAACAAACCAAACACTACCTTATGTTTTTCTCCAGTTGATTTACAAATTTGAGAAGGCATTTTAGCAAATCTCGAGTTATTGATTTCACAAGGTGTGCATTTTTTCACGACTGCAGGACTTTTTGTTTTGACGAGTAGATAAAATAGTATAATCGTACAACGGTGGTGAAACCGACCGTTTGATTATAATTTTTCGTTAACTTAAAACAAATTCCAAAATGATAGTATGTTGAATAAAAATGTTAATTGTATTATTCAAAACAAAATAAAAATAAAAATACTAGATGACAATGATGCAGCAAAACATTATTATGCAATTAAATACACGTTTTCTTCAAAATATACCTCTACTTCGGCACTTGATGTGAACTCATGTATATTGGTAATATAATATTTTTGTGAACATATAAATAAAATCATTATAACATCATTATTGTTCATTTAGAAAGCCCATTATGTGTAATATTACATATATTCCGACATTTACATTTACTGAAAAATATATTGATTTACATGAAAGCAAAAGGTAATTCATATGCAAGTTTCAGCAAATACTGAATGCTAACAACTAAACAAATTAAATACTAACGTAAGAACTTTCTGGTTTAATTACTATATACATAATAAATACAAAAATATCACAAATTTATAAAAAAAATTATTGTGCACTTACCTGGGTAAAATTCTATCCAACAATTCTCCACCTTCGCACATTATAAGTACGGTAAGAAGAGCTACAAAATTGAGGGAAAGAACACTTTGTATGAAATAAATCAACAGTAATTAGCAGTCAGCATCTAATGCAAGCTAATTTAATAACATGAACAGTAAGCAAGCTGTTGATGTTTGTATGAGTATCGGTTCCATCAAATAGAATACTAGATTAATAGAAAGTATCCAAATGAGTAGATGGCAGTGACCATAAAGATGAACACATACTCCATAATTTTGTAGACATTTATAGAATCCACACGTACATCACAAAATTTGACTAAGCTTTAATGCCCAGAGAGAGCTTTTGAGATTTTGACCTCCCTACGAGCGTCCTCTACTGCTAGCAATTTCAGCTAATCAATGTTTATCATTAAAAGCAGTTTGGTTATTTATTTATAAAAGATGGTGGTGAACATATCAACGATAATACCTGTTATAGCTGACTATGCATGCAAATAAAAGTATGGCCTAGTATGTTTATCCATGTAATTTTTGATAGTAAAGTAACCTAATAAGCTTTCAGCATAGAGAAACTACTTATTCCATAATCTGTGTTTCTGTATTCCACGATTTGCAGCTATTTGGGTACGTTATATGATGATGATTTTTTCTTTTTCTGTTCATCTTTGTTGTAAGCTAGACTAGTAATTAATATGCACTGTTGATGCCTCCATGCAAGTTTAGTCATGCCAAATTATGTCACTAGTTGTACAGTAATTACAGTTACAAACGATTTCATGTGAAATGTAATGGTGTGTCTAGTAGGAACTATGAGTACTTACTATGGGAGCATATGTGGATGATATTTCAACTTTCAAGTAGACCGTGCTTATTTTCCAGTGACAAGGCAAGTTAAGTGAAATTTTTAACATGAGATAGGCAGCAATTAATGGCATACCTGACGAAGTAGCAACGATAATTGGAGTTGAGGAAAACAGTACAGGCTCTATGGAGCAGATTCTCTGATTCAATTTTTTCCATCAAATGACCTATCAAATTATTAAAAGAGCCCATAGACAAATTTGAAAATAAAAAAAAGAGGCGCCATTTTAAAAAAGGTAGATAATAAACATGTTGGACGTTTAAATAATTTTATCGAAGTCATGTCCAATATTGTACAAAATATTATATAATCATGTACAACAGAAGTGATTTTTGTTTTGCTTTTTGCATATATTATAAAAAAGAAACAAGTGATTCTAAGCATGCATCCAACTCATCAGGAGAAATAATGGAAAATCATATTGTAGATATAAGCGTCAAAATGGGGCAAGTAGCCGATTACATTGTCAAAATTTGCAAAACTACTATGTATAATTCATCACAAGAGAAATAACATTTTTTCCTCTCATTAAAGCTCCATAGACCCAAATCATTGGTAAGCATAATTTATGAAATTAAAAGATTCGCAATAATGGCTCAGGAAATTTTTGTCGTCACAAGAAAATGTTTCAAACACAAAATTACATTTTTCGTGTGCGGTTTTCTATGTGAACTAACAAAGAAATTTAAATTAGTGATTCAATACTTACGTTAGAATACACTTGTAATTCATAATGAATCCAAAATTATGTCACGAAGTCTACTAACTATACCTGCACATTAATTAAGTGAAGTTTTGTGCAACGTTATAAGATATGATGTTGGAGACTTCACATACAAAAAGATTATATGTTGTACAACCAAAGACAGCCAACATAGATATTTTGAAAAACAAAAAGTTAACTCTCGTGATATTCATTGCGGTCTCATCGCAGAAACTTGTTACACATTTAGGCAAAACGAACTCATAAAATGATTAGCCGTAAGGTTAAACTTACTACACATTTTGTCAGTTGAAAATAATAATAATAAGAAGAAAGCCTTAAAGCCTGCTTTCCTACAAAATGTAATTTTTTTTACCTATGAAACATGTATGTGTTAGCAAAACTACACATCAGCAGTTATCAAAAAAAATTGCACTAAATGCATAATCAGCACATTTACCAACTAAATTTTCAGCATAGGGGTGCATGTAAAATAGTTAGTTCTTGGTAAAACACAATAAGAAAGTCGCTAAATATTTTACAATCAAAAAATTCATATGGAGTTGTTGTTTGATTTTTTACCATGAATTGGCTGAAAGGCATCTACTTCTGGACTCTAAAACTGTAAACTTTGTTATGGTCAGCTAAATCAGAATATACCTCATGCCCTATTTGGTCGACTAAATCTACATCTCGAGCAAGCTTGAAGAATTTACCTCAAAAAAGGAAGAAACAAAAAGTTAAATTTGATAGTCAACTTGGTCATAGGGAAAATGGATAAATCATATGAAAAACCTTTATGATGGATTAATGATGTGATACAGCTTGGCAAAGACGGAGAAACGTTGGTTGTTCATTCAATTGAGGATGATGATCAAAGACAGAGACAGTGTCGAAGATGAAGAGAAGGTGAGGAGGTCGTTGCGATTAGTCCTGTCAAAATTTGACTCATTCCATTTCGACGTCCATTTACCTTAGATATAAATGGGTCGGTTTAACCCATTTATGAATATCATAAAATGGGTTATGGGTTGGGTTGACTCATTTTTAAAAGGGTTATAAATGGATAACTCATTTACTCATTTATTAAAAACATTAAATTTTAATATAAATTTGAAAAACAAAAATTTTGAACATACATTATAATTTTTCATGCAGACTGACAGTTGTACTTAGAAAATAACAGGCTACCGCATTTCCATAATTGAATTCCACCTAGTGCAGAAGCCGCTATTTTTTTTTGTTCAGACTGCAATAACTTCTTTGTTCTAACTCGGAATCAAGCGAGACTTCGACCGATCAACTCCATCCTACATTACGGACAGTATGGAACACTCGAATATTTCATCGTGTGAACACACACTGTAGTTCTCCAAGTGGACTGACAGTTGTACTTAGAAAATAACAGGCTACCACATCCCTATATTTGAACTCCACCTAAGGCAGAAACCGCTATTTTTTTTGTTCGGACTGCAATGACTCCTTCGTTCTAACTCGGAATTAAGCGAGACTTCGACCGATTAACTTTCCCCTAAATGACGGGCAGTATGAAACACTCGGATACTTTATCGTATGAACGCATACTATAGTTCTCCAAGGAGACTGACAGTTGTACTTATAAAATACCAGGCTACCACATCTGCATAATGAACTCCGCATAGTGTAGAAGCCACTTTTTTTTGTTCAGACTGCAATAACTCCTTCGTTCTAAATCAAAATCAGGCGGGACATCGACCGATCAACTCCCACCTAAATTACGGACAGTATGAAACACTGGTATTTTATCTTGTGAATGCACACTGTAGTTTTCCAAGGGGACTGACAGTTGTACTTAGAAAATAACAGGCTACCACACCTGCATATTGAACTCCGCCTAGTGCAGAAGCCGTTATTTTTTTTGTTCAGAATGCAATAACTCCTTCATTCTAACTCGTAATCAGGCGAGACTTTGACCGATCAACTCCCACATAAATTACGGACAGTATGGAACACTCCGATAGTTCATTGTGTAAACGTACACTGTAGTTCTCCAAGGGGACTAACAATTGTACTTAGAAAATAACAGGCTACCACATCTGCATATTGAACTCCGCCTAGTGCAGAAGCCGCTATTTTTTTGTTCAAACTGCAATAACTCGTTTGTTCTAACTCAGAATCGGACGGGCCTTCGACCGATTAACTACCACCTAAATTATGGATAGTACGGAATACTCGGATGCTTTATCGTGTGAACGCACACTGTAGTTCTCCATGGAGACTGATAGTTGTACTTAAAAAATAATAAGCTACCCCATCCACATATTTGAATTTTGATGAAAATTAGAATTGAAATTTTAAAATTTTGTCGCATCTCAAAACATAAAAATTAGAATTAGAATTATTTTATATTTATTTATTTTTTATTAGTCAAATTAAATTTTGATCTTTAAATGGTTTAAATGGGTAACCCGTTTATTAAGTGGGTTGGGTTATAAATGGGTTGGGTCATAAATGGATAAAAGAGAATGGGTCATAAATGGGTTGGGTCGAACTCGACCCAACCCATTTTGACCCAACCAAACCCGTTTGACAGGCCTAGTTGCGATTTCTCTGACATGGATGGTGGCACAAGGAACTAAGGAGGCTGGTTATCGAAGATGAACACGGGCATTAGTAAGATTGTGAATTGATTATTTCAAAGGAGGAGAAAGATACGACAAAATTTGCATGTTTATTTAGGGAATTAAAAGTGGCATGGAACAAGATACAATTTTTAGCTTCATTAGGCTCCGACAATAGGCAAATCTTCTTAACGGTCGATTTATGATCATAGACAAGTCTTCATCTTTGGCTTTACAACTGATAAGCCATCATCCCTTCCATGGTCAGGTGGGTTGGTTGAGAAGTTTCCGTTGGAATTGGCTTATTTGCTGAAGTTATGTTCTATTCGTCGGTTGGGTTTTTGGGGTATACATCTAAATTTTTTTATATCTTTTATATATAATGATAAATTTTATCTGAAATATATATACTTATCTATTTATTTGCAAAAAAATGCAAAATAAGTTTATCTTCTAACATGAAGCACAAATTTAATTATCTAATAATGTCACATGCATGGTTCCAGATATATTATTTAAGTACCTCAAAATGACTGAATTAACTTTAAAGAAAATGTAATTTCAGTTCACATATAAATGCAATAGTAATAAACTAGCAAAAAATTCATTTGCTCTTGTTTGATTTAATCATAATAATAATTAAATTTATGATTATGTATACCTGTTAAGATTCTAAATTAAAATGTCATATTATGTTTTAAGTGCACGTAATCGACAATTAGAACCAATTCATGCACTATCATTGGATTAAAGTATAGTAAGTAATTGGAATAGTGAGCAGGTGGTTATTATAGTTGGTAAATTTAACGTTAGCACCTAATTAGTAAATAAATATTGAACTACATCAGTATGCTCCAATTATTTGCATGGTAACAATAAATTTACCAGCATTAACTATAAGTTAAATAGTAAGGAAATGTCAAAACTTGTAATAGTCCTTTTTTTGAAATCTTAGTCTTTTAAATGATTTCTTTGAATATTGGAAGTTAATATAATCGATAACTCAAAAAGTAAAATTGGGGACACAATGGAATCTAGGTACAAGACAATTTATTTTGTTTCGAGAGTGTCGTTTCCCTGCATTATTAGTATAAACATCAATATGTTTAGAATAGAGGATTTTGAGTTATATAATGGGAGTTGATGGATAATGACCCCCCAAAAAAAAGCTGTAAACAAGTCGAATTAGGCCATGAGATTGCCATTGCATCCGGAATACCATTTACGAATCTTTTTAATAAAACATAGAGATGTTTAGAATTATGGACTTTGAGTTGTAGGAAGAAAAGTTTTCTAACTATTAGAGAGGATGGTTTTGGACCCAAGGCACATTAGCCTTGCTTATAAACAGTCAGAAACTTGGGCTCTCCCCTCCTCTTTTCATATTCACATTGCCGTCTCTCTTACACTCTCTTTCAAAAGCGTAAAGGTTCAAGCCCTTAATCCAACCAAAAACCATGAAATAATTTCCATAAAATCAAATTAAAATCGCCAAAATTCCTCACATGCCTTCCCGTACAATTTCTATTAGAGCATTTAGAGGTGATTTGATTTTCGAACATGAAGAGGAAGAGGCTTAAAGAATATGTTCTTGTTGCTTTGGGGTTGTTAAAGGTTGCTAGCATGAATATAAACTTTGCAACTTGTAGAGATACAAAGATGCATACTTTACTATGAAATATGAAATGAATGCTTGGTGATGGGTTTCACTGAAGTAAAGCTTGATTTGGTATAGTTCATAGATTTCAAGCAAGATGAAATGATTTTGTGCAATATAATTGATAACAGTGTTGCTTTTACAAAATTTAGTAAGCTATTACAGGCTTATAGTTTAATTGCTTATGGGAAGGTAGAGGTTATCATGTACAAACACATTAGTAAACCTATAATGACAAAATGTTGATAAAATATGAACATTTTATAAAGTTAGTAGGTAACTAGATGTTTGTTAGCTTGATACTTGATTTCTAGTAGTTGATATGTGATTTATGGTGATGGAAAATAAAGTGTAAGGTACATTAGTCCATAGTTGAATGGAATGTATCCTTTGATAACTTAAGATAAATTAATAACATTCGTTAGAGTAGTAATCGAAGAAGATATTTTTGTACATGTTAAGCTTTGAAAGGATTAGTAGATGAGAATACCATTATAAAGTATGAGATTTAATGATATAATGAGAAGAAGATGGGATTTTTGAAAGGGAGTTTGATTATAAAAATGTGATCTCTAAAATTTATACATAATATTAATATTAAATGATAGGTTTATAAGTTGGATAGCGACATTTTAGTGGAGTTTATGTAGTCTGATTTGACTTTGTTAGTTTGATATATCAGTTATTTGTCATGCCTTCGAGCATCGAACTATCTTGCTTTTGTGTTTTGGTAATGCCTTCATGCACTAGTGTATATTTATCGTTATACATTATTATTTCCATTGTGAGCTATGCATTGAGGTCATGCCGTAATCTAGAGTTTATTTTTTTTAAATTTACAACATAGTATGCCACACTTGGTATTAGCATATATTCAGGGCATCTTCAATAGCAGGTCGTTACAATTGGTAATAGAGCTTAGGTTATCCGATTAGAGAGAAGTGGACCATGCTACATTATCGAATTACCTAGGAGTCCTTGAATGAACCAATACTTCCATGAATACAAATGTATCAATAAAATGCACCATACAGATATTAGACAAAACAAAGTAAAACAGAGGGTAGGTCGCTTAGGAGATGGATACTCCATGATGGATGCAACGTTGAGACTTGACTTTTTGATAATTGATATGTTTAATATGTAGTGTACATCATCCGAGTCTCAATTTACTCTTTAGAGTCGGTACTCACCATTCTTGAGAAGTGCAAATATGGTGAGAACATTTCTATTATAAAGAACATTGAAGATGGGTTATAACGGCCATAACTCTTCCTCTAAGAGAAGACTTATTGACATCCAAGCATTAATTGACCAGCTTTCAAGCTAACAATCCACTATAGATGTTCTAAGTGACATAAGAAAGAAAAGATAGCTTGTCGAGGATCCAGACAACAAGCCAATTTTACAGAATCGTGTGAAGACATTCCAAATCTTATGGAAAATCCAATAGCAAAACAAAGTGTTATATGTATACTTAGTATTACCTGGGAATATAAGATCTTACGATTCGATATATGGATTTAGACAAAATATAGAATGGGGACTGCATTGAGATAACTTTGGCGGAGCTTCATTGAATGGGTTTGTTATTACATAGAGAAATGCTTAGTGTGTCGAGTCCTATGAGGGATTGACAATTAATATGGTCTAACCTTAGGTGAAGTCAATCAGCATTAACTTAGAGTATCCAAATGTGTTTTCATGGTTTCTGATTCACCTCCTTCTCATAGGATTGAGTTTTATGTTAGTTTCCGATAAGGATGCAAGCCCATAGTTAGGTGTATAGGAACAGATTTAGTGAATTGACTATTAAAGGATTAAGGGTGAGTCAGAGATATGTATATGGAAAGTTCCATCAGGGATGCATACTTCAAAGCAAGACAAACCTGTTATAGCCGCTGCAAAGGCAGTTAGCTAGAAGACTTCTTTGACGACCCTAATTTCGAGTAACATTATTTAGAACACTTAATTGGATAAATTAAATAAACATAACGTTAATAGTTAAGGGATTAAAAATTGTTAATTAATAAGGGGTCATGCCTTAATGAATGTATAAGCAAAAGAAAATTGAAAATAAGAAAGTAGGAGGAATATGGTAAGGATAAAATGGGAACATCCTTCATTTCAATACCCTGAACCTTTTATTCTTCGGTCCTTATTCATTTTAACATTTACAAACAAAACTAAAACCCTATTGAACTGGGCCGACCACCATTAAGAAGATTCAAAGAGAAGAAAAGCTAGGATTCAAGTAGAACGCTTAAGCAAATCAACTAAAGGAAAATCTCAACCTGCTTAACACCAAGCTTAGGTGAATAATCTGATTTACATCTCACTTTTGATAATAATCTCGGTTTCAAGGTTTGTTCCGAATTATTTTGCAAATAATATGCCATGTTATGTTTGTTAAAATGGATATATATGTTTGTTGATGATTTATATGATTTCATATGGATTTATGACACGTTCAAATTAGAGAACCTATTAAATGACATCCAAATAAGTTACGTTTTTTATATATGATCAAAAACACTATTTTAGAAGTGGGCTTCAAGTTTAATAATTTTTTAAGTAATTGTGGATTTATTATGAATTTTCTATAAGAGAAAATAGTTGATATTATGTTTAGAATATTTAAGGCAATTACATAGTAATTTCGGGTTTGAAATTTATATATGTTGGGAAACATAATAAAAGTGAATTATTGTGATGTTTGGGGAATTTTCCTAAGTATTTTACTATGGTTATAAAATTATTTAAGTTAAGAGACTTAAATGGTTTATATGTTTTGTTAAGGAGGATGGCTTTTAGTTAAAATGATTTCAATTATTAATTACTGAATTCAACAGCCTTTTTAGAAAAGAATTTTGATATAGAGTAGGCAACTAATTATATTTTTACAATTGGACTAAGTTAGGTACAAAAGGAATTACTTTGAATGGCAATAAACCAATTTTGTTGCAAATTACAACTTCTCCACTACCTTAGCTTACTTTCGTCACCATGCCGAGTTAGACCTTTAGCACCTATTCGAAACTAGTGCACATGATATCAAGTAATTTTATGTAGTGTATTGGAGAAAGGAGGAAGGAATGATGGTTTCGAAGGTATGCTTCTGAAGGGGTTGAAGCCACTCTAATTAGATTTCCAATAAATCAACTTACCTTTGTTTAAAAAGATGCTTTCGAACAAGTTGTCACTTGCCTTTGTTTTTAGAAAGGAGCTTTCGAAAGAGTTGCCACTTACTTTTAAAAAAAAAAGCCTTTGAAAGGATAGCCGCTTTTGAATCTATTTGATATCCATGTTACCGCATTCATACCTTTTGAATTTGTTAAGCCTGTTATAGCCATAAACCAATGTATTTCAAGGGAAAATCATTTGTAAAGATTGTTTATAAGGAAATGAAATCTGAATAGGGTAGTTAACCCTAAGTATATGACTCAGACATTAGAAAACCAGATGGGACTGGTATGGGGTCGCGTCCTACACTTTAGCTATTAGCCCGTAGCTAAAATAAGTCCAAAATTCCTATGTGTAGGGCTTTGTCACAGGTATGACTAAGATGATGTTACACACAGAAGGGAATATACCGAATAATGATAGGCTATTGATGAGCCCGCAAAACTATTAGGATTAGTTGACCCTAGAAGAAAATAGTTACGGGCAGATAGTCTGGTATTGTGCCTAACAAAAGTTAGGACGCTTATAATGTCTGGTAGGCTCGAGTCAGCCAGTGGTTAATAATTAGCCAGATAATACTATAGTGTGGATAGATAGTCCATTGATAACCTGGTTTATTTGTATATGTGCTATTGATATTATTGTTATAATCAATTTGATAGCAGGTTTTTGATTTGCAAAAGAAATCTTTTAAAAGGATATTAGCGAGGGGAAATCCGCTTCACTAAGCGGCGTGGTCTCACTTAATATCAGAAAACGGAGATGTAATAGAATTATTCACACTGGGCATTATGTTTGACTCAAAGTTTATGTTTTTCCCTTAAACTCTCGAGTGCTCAAAATTTAATTTGAGTAGATTGAGAGTTAAGGACATTTCAAATTTAGTAAGTTGGACGAATATGCTTCTGAAGACACGTAAGAGGCAAAAGCTAGCAATATAGGAGCTATTTAGTATTATTTCCGATGTGATGTATTTATGGTTGATATGTCTGTTTAGTACTCTGATCATCCAAGAGGCATCTTCATATGTCGTTATTTTCATAATTTGTAATAATTATATTTGAGCAAAACCAGGGAATCATTTTGGGATTATGCAATTGAATACAAAATATTGATTTTAAATGTAATCAGAGAAGCTTTTTTTTTGAAATCTGTGTTGATTTTATTTCATATTCACGTGCTTCTAATATTATGGATACCATTAATATTACAGTATTTTATCATCAGAAGTTAATACTATAGATAAATGCATCATTTGTCGAGCTTAGTTTCGGGCCTCAAAATAAGGGATGTTACAATTTGGTATCAGAGCGTATTATGAAAACTTAAAAGAAATTTTAAACTTAAAATGATTTAAAAAAAAATAACATAATCCTAAGGAATTAGAGAAAAGATTAGGGTGCGGAATAATACTATAGTAATGTGTTGTATTTGCTACATATAGGTATATGCTTTATCTTTATTTTCCGATCTATATTAAGGCTATTATTCTGTACCTTACAAAGGCTTGAATGTAGATTTTAAGGAAGTAAGATATGGATGATAGGAATGGAAGAGTTAACTTTGATGGAGGATGCAACATAACCAGTGGAAATGCCATACTAAACACTAGAAGGAATCCAGGTCGAGCACCAAACCGCTAATGTGGGTGCTGGAGCACCGCAACTTGATATGGGAGCTATATACGAGTTCTTTATCAGCATTATGCAAGCTAGAGCTGTTATAGGGTTAGTTGGAGGAAATGCTTGGGAAGGAAATCAGGGAGCTCCGGTGTTCAATAACTATGCTGTACTAAGCAGAGATTATGCTAGGCTTGGAGGAAAGCCGTTTATCGGGACTGAGGACGCAATTGAAGTGGAGAATTGATATCTTCATTGCGAAAGGATTTTTGCTGATTTAGGACTCAATGATGAGCAGAAAAGGAGATTGACATCTAGATAGTTGCAAGGAGCAGTACTGTACTTGTGAAATAGTAATACTGTGGGAGTAAATGAAAAAAACATAACTTGGGCAGAATTTAAATGAGATTTAAGGAAAGATTCAGGCCGTAAATCGCCAAGTCAACTCTGCTCAGGAAGTATGATGAGTTGGTGCAGGGAGACATGACAGCGATGGCGCATGCTATCAGATTTGAGGAGTTATCAAGATATGGATAAGTTATGGTTGATACGGTTATCAAAAGGAATGAGAAGTTCATCCATGGATTGAGACCCGAGCTTGTTAAAGCAACTTTACCACATATTAAGGATCTGTGTAATGTAGTTGTTGAGATGGATTTGAGGCATCATGTAATGCTTGCTTTCTTTAGTGATAACAAAGTAATGGAAACCCAAGGTGGGAAGAACCAGAAGAGAATGTTTTTCCATTTGAAAGGCACTCAGAAAGGAGGAGCAGCCAAGAAAGGGAAGGCCAATGTACTCTACTACAAGTGTGATTAGAAGGAACACTATGCTCACTAGCGTTGGACAGGTAAAGCAAAGAAGGCTGCCAACAAGAAAGAAGTGAGGTGTTTCAATTATGATTAGATTGGACATTATAAGAGCCAGTACAAGGAACCAACCAAGAATGGAAAAGGCAAAATGTTTGCATTGGAACCTATTATCTCAACACCAACAACAAAGGAGAAAGGAAATGCTATATTGGGAGGTACGCCTTTGATTCATGGTGTATCAGTTAGAGTTCTATTTGATACTGGTGCATCGCATTGTTTTATATCTCGCTATTTGGTAGATAAGCTTAACCTAGAACCGTCATACTTAGTTACTTCCTTAAGGATTGTGAAACTGATAGGAGGGCATGCGACTCTTGGGATGAGATGTGACCACTTAGAGTTTGAGTTGTTAGGTCTTGTATTTTCTTGCAATTTGCATGTAATTGATTTCGCAGGTTTGGTATTATTTTGGGTATGGATTGGCTAAGTAAATATGACGCTAGGAATTTTGCCATGATAAGAAAATATCATTTAGGCACCTTAGTTGTAGTGATCAGATTATATACCTCGTAGAAAACCCAAGTTTTGTGGTTAATGCTTGGTTGGGTGTTATGGAGACAGAAAACGAGTTGAACCGAGTTTTCATATTAGAGAACTCGTAGATATCTTTGAGCCCGTGGTACTATGTCGAAATAAGCCATTGAATTCAGATAGATTTAATACTAGGAGCAGAATCTGTGAGTAGAACGCTAAGTAGAATGACACCTACCGAGATGAAGGAGTTAAAGGTGCAGTTGGTGGCTCTAGAAGGTAAGAATTTTATCAGACCAAGCAGTTTGCAATGGGGAGCATCAGCAGTATTTGTTAAGAAATCGGACGGATCATTGAGGTTGTGTATCGATCATCGTTAGCTGAATGAGAAGACGATAAAGAACCGATATCTGTTACCTAGAATTGACGATTTGTTCGATAGTGGAGCCAAAGTATTTTCCCTGTTGGATTTGGCAAGAAGGTTCCATCGTCTTAGAGTTGTAGAGGCAAATATTCCTTTGATGGCGTTTAGGACCAGATATGGATCGTTTGAACGGTTAGTGATGCCGCTCGGGTTGACTAATGCATCGGCATTCTTCGTGGACTTGATGAACAGAATCTTCCGAGAACATTTGGACAGATTTGTGTTAGTGTTTATAGATGATATTTTGATATACTCTAAGGATGAAAGAGAGCATGAAGTTTATCTTAGAGCAATGCTTGAGATGCTGAGGCAGCATCAACTGAATGTGAAATATTCAAAGTGTCATTTTGGAAAGAAGGAAGTAAAGTTTCTTGGTCACGTAGTCTCAGAGAAAGGGTTGTCAGTAGATCCGGCTAAGATCGAGTTAGTGAATAGTTAGAAGAGACCCGAGATAGTGACTGAAATAAAGAGTTTTCTTGGATTAGCTGGTTATTATCAGCGATTCTTTAAGGATTTTTCGTGGATATCGACATGATGACTAAACTAACTCGGAAAGATGTAAAGTTTGTCGAGACTGGTAAGTGTGAGGAGGCATTCTAGAAACTAGAAAATTTATTGGCTATGCATTTATATTAGTTGTTCCAGTAGGGAATCAGGACTTGGTGGTGCACATAGACGCATGTGGAACATGGTTAGGAGTTATGTTAACGTGGAGAGGTAAAATGATTGCCTATGCTTCTCGACAGCTTAGACCACATTAAGGTAGATATACAACTCGTGATTTGGAATTAGTTACGGTAATTTTCACGTTGAAGGTGTAGAGACGTTACCTTTTGGGAGAAGATTCGAGTTGCATACGGATCATAAGTCACTAAGGTATTTATTCTCTCATAAAGAGTTGAATATGAGACAACAGAGGTGGTTATAGTTTTTAGCCGCTTATGAATTTGGTATTGAGTATACACTAGGAAATATGCAATAAGGTTGCAGAATCACTTAGCAGAAAATATCAAAATGTGCTATTGGCAATGATAACTGAGTGGAAAGACTTATAAGCATTAACTACATGCGAAGTACAATTGAGATCTGAGGCTAGTTCTAGTTGAGGAACCGCTATGTTATCTTGTTTAGAAGTTTTAACGACGATGATCGAAAAGACAACTTCTAAATAAGGGGGGATCTATTAATAGCTAAACGGATCAAAAAGTTAAGGAATGGAATAAAGGGTGATGACTTGGAAGATTTCAGTTTCGACACATGTGGGTGATTGAGGAAGATAGGAAGACTATATATTCTAAATATGGGAAATATTAGGAAGAAAGTTCTTAGAGAATGCCATCATTTGAAGTTCACTTTTCATCCAGGAGAAACTAAGATGTACCAAGATATGAAAAGAAGTTTCTTCTGAGAGGGTATGAAGAGAGATGTAGACTTATGGGTGAGGCGGTGTTTGAACTGTCAATAGGTAAAAGACGAACATCGGAAATAGAAGAGGTTACTTCAGCCTTTGGATGTTCCATTCTAGAAATAGGAACCTATCTCAATTGATTTCATAGTTGGGTTTTCAGGATCGAATAGAGGAAATGAGAGCATATGGTCTATAGTGGACAGATTGACTAAGAGTGCATACTTTATACCCATTAAGTTGACCAGGACAACACCGGATTTAGCTAAGTTATTCATGAGAATATAGATAGACTGCATGGAATTCCTAGTGGTATAGTGAGTGATAGAGATTCCTTATTTACTAGCGAGTTCTAGAAGGGTCTACAGAAGAATTTGGGTACCAAGCTCAAGACGAGTACGCCTACCATCCTTAGATAGATGGACAAGCGGAGAGAGTTAACAAAGTTTTAAAGGATTTGTTAAGAGCTTGTAACCTAGATTTTGGAGGATCGTGTGAAGACCACCTGAGTTTAATCGAGTTTTTATACAACAATAGTTATCAGACTAGTATAGAGATGGTATCGTTTGTAGCTTTATATGGAAGGCCATGCAAATCTCTTGTTTGTTGGTTAAAGACGGGGAATAGATTAATTCTTGGCCCAGATTTGGTTAGAGAAGTCATGGAGAAGATTGAGTTAGTTCGAGCAAGGATGAAAGTAGCTCAGTTAGATTTTTTGATTGAAGATCATGTTTTATTCAATTTGTCATCGATGAAAGGTGTAATCAAATTTGAAAAATCATGAAAATTGGCACCAAGAATTGTTGGACCATTTTCTATTATAGAAAGGATCGAGAAATTTGCATATAAGATGGAGTTATCGAATAGTTGGCAGGAGTCCACAATTTTTCCATATTTCTCATCTAAGGAAGTGTATTCGAGATCCAGAGACTACTATTACACCACTGTATTAGATGATCTTATAGTGGAACCGGATATGACTATAGTTAGAATACCAGTTCGTATAGTTGCAAGAGATGAGAAGAGACTACAGAATATGACAGTCGGATTAGTCAAAGTCCAGTGGAGTGACGATAAGAGAGATTATACTTGAAAAACCGAGGAAGAACTTATCCTGACTTGTTTCATGGTATATTTTACATTTATGTTTGATTGTAGTGAGTACCTTATCGTAATTTCAAGGACGAAATTCTTCAAGAAGAGGAGTCTGTAACGACCTTAATTTTGAATAATATTATTTAGAACATTTAATTGGATAAATTAAATAAAAATAATGTTAATAATTAAAGGATTGAGTTTGTTAATTAATAAGAGGTCGTGCCTTAATGAATGAATAAGCAAAAGAAAATTGAAAATGAGCAAGTAGGAGAAATATGGTAAGGGTAAGATGGGAACATCCTTCATTCTAATACCCTAAACCTATTTTTCATTCCTTATTCATTTTTAAATTCACAAACAAAAATGAAACCCTATTGAGCTCAGCCGGCCAACATTATAAGGATTCAAGGAAAAGAAAAGCTAGGATTCAAGTAGAAAGCTTAAGCAAATCAATCTAAAGGCAAATCTCAACCTCCCTATCACCAAGCCAAGGTGAATAATTTGATTTACATCTCACTTTTGATAAAATCTCGGTTTGAAGGTTTGGTCCACATTATTTTTGTAATTAATATGCCATGGTATGTTTGTTTAAATGGATATATATGCTTATTGATGATTTATATGATTTCGTATGGATTTATAATATGTTTAAATTAGAAAATCTATTAAATGACATCCAACTAAGTAGCGTTTTGATATATGATCAAAAACGTTATTTTTGAAGTGGGTTTCAAGTTTCATAATTTTCTAAGTAATTGTGGATTTATTATGAATTTTCTATGAGAGAAAATAGTCAATATCGAGCTTAAATTATTTAAGGCGGTAATATAATGATTTCGGTTTTGAAATTTATATATGTTAGAAAACATGGTAAAGGTGAATTATTAAGATTTTTGAGGAATTTTCGTAAGTATTTTACTATGGTTATAAAATTATTTAAGTTAAGGGAACTAAATGTTTTACATGTTTTGTTAAGTAGGAGGGCTTATTTGTTAAAATGATTTCAATTATTAATTATTGAATTCGACAATCTTTTTAGAAAATAATTTTGATAAAGAGTAGGCAACCAATCATATTTTGACAAACTGTACAAGTTAGGTCAAAAGGAATTACCTTGACAGGCAACTAATCAGTATTGTTTTAAATTACAACTTTGCGACTACCTTAGCTTGCTTCCATCACCATGGCCAATTAGACTTTTCGCACCTATTCGAAACCAATGCACATGATATCACGCATTTAGTATGTGTTGTATTGGAGAAAGGCTGAAGGAATGATTGTGTCAAAGGCATGCTTCCGAAGGTGATAAAGCCACTCTAAGCAGCTTTTGAATCAATCAATTGCTTAAAATGAGGCTTTCGAACAAGTTGTCGCTTGCCTTTGTTTTTAGAAAGGAGCTTTTGAATGAGTGCTGCTTACTTTTGTTTTAAAAGAAACTTTCAAAAAGATAACCATTTTTTAATCTATTCGATATCCATGTTGTCGCATTCTTACCTTTCGAATTAATTAAGCTCGTTATGTCCATAAAATGTATTCGAAGGGGGTGCTTTTGCCTTTTAATTTTAAAGCCGCCTTCTCGATTCTTTTAAAAGGGTCGTATAGCTGCTTTCAAATGGCTTCGAAGGCAATGGTTTTGAAATGTTGGGTTTCACAACTATCCTCTTTTTTTACTTAGGATTAATGTTTTTCAAAGTAATGCATTCGCCTGTTCTTTATGACTCTTTAGTTCTATTAAAGGTTAAATCCAAATGGTTTCAAAATGAATAATTTTGGTTTTGAAGCAATGTTTCCACAAACCCTTACTTGAACCCAATGCTTTCAAAGGTATATTTTAAGTGTTCCGAAAGGTTTGTTTTAAGAATTTTGAAAGTAAGGTTTCCAATGCTTTCAAAAAAAACAAGTTTAAATGGTTTCGAAAGAGGATATCTAAGGTTTTATATAATGATTTCGAAAGGGATGCTTTCAATTATCTTGAAAGGGATTGTTTAAGGTTTTAAACAAGTTTTTAAGATATGGCTTTAGCTTTAAGGCCTGAATTTTCCTGAGTTAGAAAGGAGTTTTAACCTTTTTTAACGAAATAGAAAATCCCTTTGATTTAGATTTCATCAACATTATTTTTTGTAAATCATATGTCATGGCATAAGTATTTTAAGTAAAGCAAAGAGTATAATTTTCTTGTTTTATGAAGATATTATTTCAAGGGAAATTTATTTGTAAAGATTGTTTAAAAAGAAATGAAATTTGAATAGTGCCCCGTTTTTCCACAACGAAAACACAACATAGGCTTTTGGCAAACACATGCGAAATGGCCAAGCAGCCAACAACAAAACATCCTCCTTCAGCAATTATCTTTGGCACCTAGCAATAGATGCTTCCCTTTGAAACCTTTATGGGAAATGCCTGGTTTGAATTTGAAATTTGAACATGAGGCCTGGCGGGAACTATGGGAGCAGATGGAGTAGGAGATTTTATCATATCGGTGTAGGATCGTCGGTACAGACAAAGCCGACTCAATAGTCACAGGATCTGGGAAGACCTTTGCATCTAGAGCATCTAGAAGAATGGAGGCGGGGCTTCTTTGGATTGAGATAGGGCTTGATCAAGAGGAAGTGTGAAAAGTTGGAGATGGAATAGAGACATGGAGGAAAAAAACATGTTAAATAAAACGTTTTTTGAAAAGATTGTATTCTTTCTTTGTATGATACCGAATTATTAAAGTGTTAAAAAATATATGGTGATAATAAATAATTTTGTGCTGTTAATATACATTTAGTGCGTATAATATAAACAGCTAACATAATGAAACAATTAACACATACTTTAAACTATAGTCTTGAAAAATATCAGATGTATAATTTTCGAATGTGGATGTCTTCATATTCACATCCGCATCCATTTTTTTAAATATCGGATATTTATCTGCTTTTCGGTTACGGATCCAGACGGATTTTGGATTTTTCGAGTATCCATTGACAACCTTGCTATTAATAACTAGTCGTCCCAATTATAACCAATACAAATATTGTCGTATATTATGTTATATATATTTATATTTTCAATCGGTAGGCACGGTTATATACATATAAATACATACATACATACATACATACATACATACATACATATATATATATATATATGTCTATTTCTTACTCATTAATTCCAATGCTTAGGAATTCCAAAATATATTAATATGTACATTTTGTAAGGAACATTTATTTTCACATTTTAATAAATTAGAGTTATCCTTCCCGTAAAGGATTAGCGTTTGTACTTTTCATAAATTACCCTAAAACGAGACTTTTATTCTGTTTCAAATTAGATAAAATTATCTTTTTTCGTTTATTGAAATGGACAATGCAAACTATAGAGAAGAACCTTCGTATTTTACACATCTCTTTGTGTTTTGGAACATTTCTTGTTAATTAAAACGATGCACTTTTTATACTTGTAGAATTGGATAATTTATGAAAATTACACGGAAATAGATACAAGTGTACCCACAATGCTTTTAATAAATTAAAACATAGAAATTCATATTTCATGCCAAATAAGAACAATCTAAATTTATACTAATAATTTACAACCTATTAATCATAAATCTAGAATAAATAATACAATCTCAGAACCATTCACTTTAACAAATTTAGGGACTAATTTTCAAATTTCCAAACTAGGGTGTAAATATCATTCCTATTCCAATCACCTAATTTACAGAGATGAGATTTCAATTAAATACATTCTTCCTAAGCCTACACCTCCATGGATCTTGCATAGACATCATAATTAAATAAAATACAATAATATAAATTTCAATGGCATACATAAATCATATAATATTACACTCATCTTCCACGGTTTCCAAATCTTCCAAATCCGATTCCATCCCTTTAGTTGACTCATTTTTCTTTCCAATCAAAAAATATGTATAATAAGATACATTATAATTATAGATCTAAGAGTAGATTTGAATTAAGTGGAACATAGATTTATAATTATGAAATTTACCCTTTTCCATAGCATCGATTTATTCCTTCTCTTCTTTTCTTTTGTTTTCTACCCTACTCCGATTTATGTATATAATATAATATTTTATAATTAATAGAAATAGCGAAAAGGGAAAAATGATATAGCTTCGCTAATTTGATCAGAAAATATAAAAAGAAAAGTGAGGGGCTAGGCTTGTATTTATGTTATGATCCCGATTTTTGAGTCAAATTTAAATTGATAATTTATATAAATGTTCGGATTAAATTGTGGATTAATTTGAATTTTTCAAATTTAATGAGATATATACTTATTTATTTTAAAATTTGTATTTAAAACACAAAATAAATATTTTAAATAGAATTGGATTGTAGATAAATAAAAATGATACAAGGGTCAAATGTAAAAGATTAAATACAATATAAGTAAGGGATTTAAACATAAAATGCATAACTTAAGACATTTGTAACATGATTACACAAGTAAATTACAAGTGTTAATATACAAAGAAAAAGTGGCAAAAATAAATTATTCTTAAAATTTGAATAATTAAAGAGTAAAACCAGGCTACATGTTTTTCTTTCATTCATCTTCATTCTCTTCATTCCTCAACCTGGAAATCAAACAATAAAAGCAAAATTCTCAAAACCTGAAAAGAAATTGAATCAAACAACTTCCCATGTTCAACCTGAATCAAACCCAATAGTAATTCAAAGCAAACCAAGAAGACAAATCATCTCAAAATCACAAGCATAGAACAAGTAAACCAGAGAGCATGTAAATTTAAACAAGCAAGATCAGATAAAAGTTCAACTTCATCTCAAAACTGAACGTATGGATGTTTGGATTTAGTGCAAACTCAACCTGATTAAGTTCTCGGACCCAGATCAATTTCTAGCTCAACATCGTTTCCAGAATTTCAAATTTTAGGCTTGCTCTCTGTTCTTCATCTCTCAGGTGAGTAAACTTGTTTTGTGAATCAGATTTTCTTGATTCCTTATGTCTGCAATAATGATAGCTTGATATTTATGATTAATACTTGAATGTTGTTGTGAAAAGTATTTGTATATACCTACCTATGATATATATGTGTAAATAAAGTGTGCATGTCTGGGAAAACAGGCAAAAAAATTGCCTCTATGCATACACGACAGATTTTAAAATCTTTTTGAAACTTTATACTACTCGAAGGAATCAGGGTTTTGATCTCTAAACAAAATTTGTTTGTGCTTGTCAAATTCAAATTTCAAAAATAATTTCAAGTAATTATATTAAGTAATTATTTTAAAAAATAGAAATCGCGATGAAAATCATGTATACGTCCAAATTTGATCATCATAAATTTGTGTTTGAATTTCGTAATCATATTCGAATTGGTCGGTGATGAATTTAGATGTAGGTTTCATAATTTTTAAGTAAGTAAATCATGTGAATTTACGAGATGAACTGATTATGCATTTTCAATGATTGTCAATGATTGGAGTAATGATAAATCTCGTGATCGAAGAGGGAGCATGCTTGGAGGTCAAGGATCATCAGAAAAATGTTCGATGCTTTTATAATCCATCATGGTGATTGTTCGAAGTCAAATTTGGGTTCAACCTCCTATTTTGATCTATGTCGAAACCGAGGTATTTGCGTGGTCATTTGTGAACTGAAAGCAATTGCACTGGGAGGAAAAGTTTCTTGGGTCATCGACGATGATGTGGTCGGAGTTTCAGAACCTCTGATGAACTGTGGTGGCGAGTCAAGGGTTTTTTTGATGGTCTACTTTGTTCCATTTTTGACCAACTTGTTCGAATTTGATGTCGGGGATGTTTTCGACGATCTGTTTGTTTGGGTTGGTCAATGGTGATGTTGTCGACTTGTCGAAGCCAACGTGGTCTACCGAAGATGGTCAGAGCTCCAGTGCATGTGCACGGGGTATTGATGATGTTTGGGTTGCTGTATTCGGAGAAGGAAGTAACGGCTCGGGTCGAAGCTCGGGTAAGTGATGGATTGACTCGAGCATTATAGCGAGTGATTCAGATGGTTTTTACAGGTTTTTATAAATTTAACAAAGTGTTGGAAAAGAAAGGGGTAACTCGGGTCTTCGCTCGAGGAAATTAGGATGCCACTCGGGTTGGAACCCGGGGTCGTCTCTGGGTCTGGTATTTTAAATAAGAACAATTTTTATTTCTAAAACAAATCAAGTTATATTTAAACAAATTTTTGTAAAACGATTCTTTTGTAAATAATAAATGTTTGCCCAAGTTTTGAATTGGTTAAAAGATTTCTTTTTAAAAATAAACTAAGTTTGAAAGTGTTTTAATATATATGTATAACTGTATTTTTGAAAAGTTGGTTTTCAATAAACTTAATAATGCAGTTAAGTGGTTAAAAGTTTGTTTTCAATAATCACAGTTTAATTAGGCATAAATTATGATTAATTAATTTGTTAAGACTTAATTAATTAATAATAAGTAATTAAGGATAATCAATTAATGATAAAAAGGATAATTAATTTGATTTGATTAAGGATGAAGGTTAATTAATGTAAGTAATTAAAGGTAATTAATTACTTAAAAGATAATTACCTAATTTAAAATAAATAATTAATAATTAATTAATCAAGTGATAATTAATTTGTGATTTATTAATATAAGTGATTAGGGATAATCACTTATTATAATTAAGGATAATTAATTGAGGGTTGCTTAATTAATGAAAGTGATTAAGGAATGATAATTAATTGAGGATTAATTAATTAAGGAAAATTAATTTAATGGCAATTAATTAAGGGTTAAATTACTTAATTAATTAAGGGTGATTAATTTAAAGGATTATTAAATAGTTAGGGGTTAACTATTTAATGATTAAAGGTTGATTAAATTATTAATTAGGGTTGATTAATTTATAATTAAAGGTTGATTAATTTCTTTATTATTAATTAATTTATTATTAAAGGGTAATTAATTAAAATAGTTTGTAATTAATTAATGTTAATTAACCAGGATTGATAATTTATTAATCTGATTTAATTTAATCAGATAATTAATTGACCTTACTTATGGATGTTTGGATTCTATTAAATGTTGAATCGTTTGATATCCCTGATGTATGATGCTCTGTTTTGATTTGAGCTGTGATGAATGTAATTTATTTATCTGCGATGAATGTAATTTATTTTATCTATGATGAATTAATATTATTTATCTGTGAATCTATGAATGAAGATAAGTGTTATGTATTATACCGCTTATCGATATTGTTGTGCTTGAATCTGTGATGATTGATGATGTTGCACTATTATGTAAAACCCCTGGACTACACTATACACACACAAATATGGATTACACGAGGAAATTGGTTAAGTCACAGATTTTTGAAATGGTTTTAAGTTGAATTTTGAATCCAAATGGTTTTAGAAATGGAATTGGGTTAAATATGAAAAGCTTTTGGAAAGGAATTTTAAAGATAAAAGTTATTTTGAATAACTTGATAAAGTTTTGAAATTTAAGTAGTTTGATTTGAATTTAAATTCAAGATTTGAAATTGAATTCTATGTTTGGAAATTAAGGTTTAAAAAGATTATACAAGTTATAAATGTGTTTATATGGGCTTTAAACCATTTTAAAAATATTACTTTGGAAATTTGAATTTTACTCAAGTTTTATACTTCAAGGGTTTAACTTATGCAAATGTAATCGAATTTTTCCGAAACGAAAACAATTTGTTTTCAAATAATAACTTTCATAAAAAGAAAGGATTTCCAATGTGTGTTGAAAGGATTTCAAGTTGTAAATAAAAATGATTTTCCAAGTTATGAATGAATCTTTGGAAATGGTTTTGAAAGCTATGAATTGAGTCTTTGATATAAAGATTAGATGAGTTAATCCAATTTGAATTGGAAATTGTTTTGAAAAGGCTATGAATAAATCTTTGTTAAAGATTGGTGAACTTTGTTTTCAAATTGAAGAGGATCTTAAAGGTGTATCTTTGGTATAAAAGATTTGGAATTGAAATTTTTTTGAAAGCTGTGAATGAATCTATGTAAAACATTGGTGAACTTCGTGAAGTGAATCTTTTTGTTTAAAGATTTGAAAATGGTAATTTGTTTAAACCATTTGAAAGAAAGGTTTTGAATAATAAGTTTTTACTTAACAAAGATCCCAATATCCATATGCTTTTTAAATTAAGAGCTCATTATTCGTTTTAGCCGGAGAGGACCTTGTGTCATATAACCCATTTCGAGTAATGATACGATGTGATGAATAGCATTTGAAGACCGATGGTGAAGACTGGATATTTTCGAAAGCGAAAGGATAACTCTTCGAATGTCTCTACACCGGAAGATCCCGGTATAGAGATTTATATCATCCTTTATGATGGGGAGTCCGGACCTGATTAGGATTATCCGGATTTGCAAGGGCTTCTTTGTGAAGTGCCTTTGGTTCTGTTCGATCCCAGAACAGACTTGTATGGATGTGTGTATGAATTACATTTTGAGATGTAAAGCTGGTTTCTCTCAAATACATTTCTATTTGGTGGCAGAGAATTTATTCTCTTAGCTTAACACCCTTCTCTAAGATGTATGAGCTCAAAGGTTATGTAGTTGATGGTTACTAGTGATACATTCCCAAATTGGTAATGTGGCATACGAAGTGTTGTTGATCATTTGTTGATCGAAGCATGGCTTTTGTGAAAAGTGTAGCTTTGTGGACGAGACTTCGTCAAGCCTCACAACCTGGAAATGGTCGAAACAGGAATGTTGCGGTAAGGTTTTTAGGGGTCGCACCCCTAGGATATATCCATTTCCTTCTAGATAAAAAGTGGTATCATGGTATGGAGCCCATATATTTAACTATGTGGTTGTTGCTATTTGTTGGTGAATCCCGGGATAAAGGTCGGTAACGACTGTGGATGGCTTACTTGTAGGTGTTACCTAGTTACAGAGGTAACCCGGCGTTGTGTTGGTAGAGATCCGGTTTCGTTCTTAGGGGTGTCCCTCCAGAGGCATTCCATTTGATAAGGAAGTTTCTTAGCCTGATCATTGATGGAAACCCAATCATTTGGTACGAGCCCTTTACGATTTCAATTGTATAACCTATCATTCTTAAATATTAGCTATAGTAGGCATAGTATAATGGCACCTATGCTGGCTAAGATTTATATTATACTTTCGAAAGGTTTTCTACACTATGCACTAATAATAATATCAAAAGAATTTTGCGTAGTAAGCATGTTTGACTATCATAAGGAGAAATCTCCCCCAAGTGTGCAATTGCATTGTGTGTGTGCCGGGAGGCCTTATGGTAGTTTCATTTTCCAAAAAGCATTGCGGATTTCAACTTTAAAATCTTTTGTTCGTTGTTTTAAAGATAAAACTGTTTTTGTTTGCTCATACCAGTCCCATGACTGACCTGGAGTTCATTGTTCCCTTTCTAAACTCTGGGCGCCTACAGTTATTCACACGGTCAGTCTAGAGTTAGATTTTCAGATAATCAGCTAGTAGATGTAGATTCGGTTGCTTTCAGCCTTCTGTTGGAATTCTTTTAAGTCTTTGGTCTTCGGAGTCATTGGAGTTTGGCGATCACATCGATGACTGACCTTGCTTAGTTAGCATGATGATGGTGGTTCGAGCTTGTGGCTTGGATATCACTGCTTTTAGATTGGAGATCTTTTGGAGCATTAGATTGGAATGCAGTTTCGAATTCTTTCTTTCTCTCTTGGAGATCATAGTTAGTGTTATCTTTTCCGCTGTTATGTACTGTCTCTGATATTGTTGTAACCACGTTGTATCAACTATTGTGTATCAATGATATTATTCATTTTCTTCCACGGTGTTGTTGTACTTAATGTGTTATAAGCTCTGGCGAATCAGATTCGAATGTTTGAATCTACGGCATTCAAATACGAGTGAAGTATGGATGCCGATTTTCGAGCGCGAAAATCCGGGTTGTCACATTTGGTATCAGAGCTGAAGGTTGAAACTTTTTCTTTTGGAGTATAACACATTAGGTAACTCATTAGAGATAGGGTGAAGAATACCCTAGAATGAGTATATCCCTAAAATATCCGTCTGTATGCCTCAGTGAATTCTCTTACTATCCACTGATAGTGAGTTTGAGTGCAAAAAGAGGACGAGATAGGGGACAGGGAAGTACCACTACAATTGGTCGATGTAACGACCCAGAATTTTTGATAATTTAAATTTGAGTATTTACTTAATTTTAAATATTTATGAGTGGGATTTTTAAGTCAAACAGTTTATTTATCGAATATTTGGATTTAATTGGACAATTAAATCGATAATTTAATAGTGAAATTCCACAAAATATTTAAATTTGAGTTAATATGATTGAAAATGATTTGGGAAATTTTATTTTATCATATTGAAGTTATAGTAATGTTTTAGAACTTTTAAAATTAAATTTGGAGCTAATTTGTAAAAATTGAATATTTTAATATTTAATTATCGACTGAAAAATAGCCAATTTTTGAACAGTCTCAGAATTGAATGAAACGAGTTTCATTGGATCCATAATAGTTATTTATTATCGGATTTCAATTTTCGTAGCAATCGGAGTTGTCGTTTGACCGTGGCAGCTCGAAACGCATCGAAATTGTTTTAATATTAATTCGGCAAGTTAAAATAGTTATTTTTCAAACGGTCTCGGATTTCGACGAAACCAGTTTCATCGGATCCGTAATGTGATATTATTGCAAGATTTCAAATTTCAGGTCAATCGGATTTACCGTTTGTCCGGTGCAAACCAAAACGCTTAGAAAATCGTTTAAATCGATTTTAATTTAAATTGATCCTTTATTGCCGTATCTCACACATACGATGGAATTAGCTTCCGAAACCTGTTCCATTGTGTCCAGAACGCGGAAAAACCTTAGAATCGCCTGTCGGAATGCATAGATTGGAGGTCATTTGCATAAGTTGTTAAATTGGGAATTTTATTATTAAAATAATATTAACAACATATATATTAACATTTTTATCACTAAACCCTAATTTATCATAAGCCAGCCGCCACTTCCAGTTAATGGCTGAAATTTACTGATCTTCATCCCCCATTTTTTCCAAATCCGTAGACAATTACGAAAGTGGTAGAGGGCGACGTGATCTACAAACCCAACGATGCATCTCAGCTATCTTCGCCATTTGGATGAGATATCGAGCCGTGTTCCCTGGTTGTTGTGTGCGTTCCTCAAGGTGGAGGAGGGGGCCAAGCTTGGCCATGCTTGGGCCGAGTGTGGCTCTCACGAAGAGCTTCGATTTGGCGCATCCTGATCGCGTTCAAGTTCGTCGAGGAGGTGGAGATGTTTAACCCTAATTCGAGCTTGTATGGGTTCAAACGCGTTTTCGCCTGGGAGTAATTGTTTCATGCATGCGAAGAGAAGAGAGAGGGAGGGGGTGAGAAGCTAGATGTGCGGCCAGGATCTGCAGGTTGAAAATTTTGAAATTAAAATGTAAATTAATTTTAGTTCAAATCGTATAACTTCAAAAATGCATATCTTTTTGCTGCGAGGTCGGAATTGCACGAAACCAGCGGCGTTGGAATCGTATCGTCGAGCACTTCGCGATGCATCTAGTTTGGAGTCGATTGGAACCTGTTTGAATTTTGGGTAAAATTAAACGTTCGTTCAATTTTATTCGAAAACGAACGCTGAATCGGAAATAAAACCAAGGTGAGAACTCCTCACTCAATCAAACCGTTTAGTTTAAAATTTTAAATAGTTATTGTTGATTGATGATTGCTGTTTGATTGTGGTAGTAGATATAGTAGGATATATACTATATAGCAATATATATATATATTGGCATATGTATATATTGTATTTGATTTCCCGCCTCATATAGCGGATGAGACCCTATTGCGCCGCCTATTAAGCGAATAATATTTTATAAATCCCATATACCGCGATATTCCACCTTGAAGTGGAATTGGTATGTGCTAACGTCTGAGGATGCAGGGAAACAGGTTGGAGGGATCCAACTGGATTCCTCGCAAATATTTATTTGTTTATAAATATTGTATTGATTGTTAACTATCATATCGATATATGATGTTTATTCCCGTGATTGACCATTTGATGTTGTTGCATCATCGGATTCATTTTTAAAGTTAAAGATAACGATTTTGAATTTAAAAAGGGTTTTTAAAGTGATTTTCCAAAGTATACGTTTTATTAAATTTTTGGATTGATTCATTTTAAAATAAATGAATGTATAAAATTTTATGTTATAAGAATTAATATTTTTATGAAATATAACCAAAAGGAAAATTTTAAAATAAATAGATTTATAAAATAGTTAAATTGTGATTTTTGAATAATTATTATAAACAGTTTACATAAAAGATTTTATAAATTGATATCTATAAATTTAAAATTATTGGAATTATGAAACGAGTTTATTAAGTGTTAAAATGAAGTACAAAAATGGATTTCATTTAAACTATAGTTTTATAAATTGTGAAAGTTATGAAATGAATTGATGTTGAAAATAAAAGCTTTATAAGTAATTAACATAGAAAATGGATTTTGGCCATTTAAAGGGGATATTTATAGAAATTGTTAATAAAGGAGGTTTTTTATAAGTTGAAAACTATTATAAAACGTAAAGGAATCTTATCAGTGATAAGATCTAAAAATTTGTGAAGTTTTAAAAGAACGGTAAAGTAAATAAATGGATTATAAGCTCTTAACTTATAATACGAACCTTAGGTATAGAAATTGGGTTTATAAATTGAATTGGATGGATAAAAGAGTTTTCTAAACCGAAGTTATTAATAGGAATGGAATTTATAAACGTTGTTTATAAATTGGAAATCAATTGAATTTGATAAATTGAATATGGAAGTTTGTTAAAGGTCACTATTTTTGAACGGTGAATATACTATTATATTAAATGGTCATGCTTTGAAAAAAAAATGTTTTAAATGGAATTAAAAACGATTTAAAGATGCTTTATCGAAACCATAGATTTCAATATTTATTGTTGAAATAGTCGTTTTCGAGAAATAGAAGGAAATGAATACATAGTTTTCAACATTTATTGTTGAAGTAGGCGTTTTCGAGAAAATAAGGGAATGGTGGACTATAACACTGTTGTTATAGTAAATGGTTTCCAAAAGGAAATATTTTATATAGTATTGGATTTATATATCTATTTTAATTCTGAATCCCTGTACTAGTGGTTTTGGGTTGTCGTAACGATGTTTTACGCAACATTCGTTTTGACCCAAGTAAAAGTGAATAAAAGAATGTTTTCCTTATAAGAGTGAAATATATCCTTAACTATGGTTTAAGTATATGGAATATTTTCAAATTGTTGAAAATAAATAAACTTGTGAATTACTTATTTTTAAATAAGTATGGAAATGTTTTTCCAATATGAAATGAAACGTTTTTGAGAATTTATCTTTTAAAGGAAAAATGGAAGCGAATAATTCGAAATCGAATTGAAATTCGTATTCTAGTATATATTCTGGGAAATTTGTTTAAAAATAAATATTGATTTATTTTGAAGTATGGAAATGAATTTACAAATTTGGAACGTAAGTTTAAAATAAATCGGTAAAGATTTATTTGATGATTTGAAATTTGTTTTCCAAAGGGTATAAAGGATGAAAAGTAATTTGAAATTGGTTTTCAAATGGTTGAAGTGTGGAAATTATATCGTGTAAAGATATTTTGGTAAAACAAATAATTTGGGCAATTATTTGGAAGGTGTGTATATATATATATATATCTTGTGAAGATATTTTTGGGATTAAATAAAAAGCTTCAATCCAGAAATAGCTCGAACCCCCTATCACATTCACTAAGAGAGCAAGACTGGTCCGATCCAAAGACCCAACTAGCTCCAGATAATCTACTAAACCTGACTATCTGAAAAACCCAACTCTAGACTGCCCGTGTGGGAAAATAGTGGGCACCCAGAGTTTAGGAAAGGAACGATAAACTCCAGGTCAGTCATGGGACTGGTATGAGCAAACAAAAACAACTAGACTTTAAAACAAGCAAAGAATTTAAGTTTGAAATCCGCAATGCTTTTTAGAAAATGAAACTACCATAAGGCCTCCCGCCCACACACACAATGCAAACGCAGAATTGGAGGAGATTTCTCCTTATGATAGTCAAATATGCTTGATACGAGGAAAATTCTTTTATATTATTACTATAAGTGCAAAGTGGAAAACCTTTCGAAAGTAAAATATAAATCCTAGCCAGCATACGACATTTCGTCGTATGCCTACTATAGCTACCATGTACCATGTTCAATAGCAGGTTACCGCCACATTCCATGGCAGGTTATACAACTAAAACCGTACAAGGCGCGTATTGTTTTGATTGGATTTCCAACAAATGGTCAGGCTAAGCAACTTCCTACTGTCAATGGGATCGCCTCTGGCGGGACGTCCCGAGAACCTAACGTTCCGGTTAGATCTCTGCCAACACAAGGCCGTGTTACCTCTGTAACTAAGTAACTACTACACGAGCGTGCCATCCCCCGGTCCTTTGGGACCTTTATCCGAGGTACCTCTAAGCAACAACCACACAGTAAATGAGATTGGAGCAACCACATGAGTAAGTATCTGGGCTCCATACCATGATACCACCCTTTACCAGAAGGGAATGACACACCCTAAAGGGCGCGACCCTCATAACCTTGCCGCATCTTTCCTGTTTCGACCATTTTCGGGGAGTGAGGTCCTGATGTAGTCTCGTCCACAAAGCTACGCTTTATACAAAAGCCATGCTTTGATCACAAATGATCAAAAATGATCATCAACACACAGCAGCACTTAGCATGCCACACTACCAAATTGGGAGTATATCGCTGATAACCTTCAACTACATAACCTCTGAGCTCGTACGTCTTAGAGAAGGGTGTTAAGCTAAGAGAATAAATTCTCTGCCACCAACAGATATGTATTTGAATGAAATCGGCTTTATATCTCAAAGTGTAGTGTCAGACACACGACCATACAAGTCTGTTCCAGACTCGAACAGAACCGAAGGCACTTCCGAAGAAGTCCTTGCAAATCCGGGTATTCACAATCCCGATCGGACTTCCCATCACTTAGAAAATCTCTATACCGGCGCGACTCAGTGCAGAGACAATCAACAAGTCATCCTATCGTTCTCGCAAATACCCGGTCTTCAAATGCTATCCATAACGTCGTATCACATATTCGGAATGGGTTATATGACACAAAGGTCCTCTCCCGGCTAAACCGAATAGTGAGCGCAACATTTAAAACATATGGATATGGGATTTCAATTAAGTCACAACTTATTATCCCAAAACCTTTATTTAAATGGTTTAAACAAATTACCCTTCCAGAACTTTTAATAAAAAGGTTCATTTCACAAAGTTACCAATTTTTTCACAAAGGTTAATTCATAGTTTCCAAAACTATTTCATTTCTAATTGGGTTAACTTATCTAATCTTTAAATTAAAGATTTATTCACAACTTTCAAACCATTTCCAATTCAACTCTTTTATATGAAAGATATACCATTTAAAATTCTCTTCGATTTCAAAACAAGGTTTGATAATCTTCCACATAAGTTAAAACCATTTAAGTAAAAATTCGGGTTTGAATTTAAGTCCCCAAAACAATGCCCTTTTAAATGGTTTAAAAACCCATATAAACATCTTTATAACTTGTATAAACTTTTAAACCATAACTCCCAGTTTTTATATTCAAATCAAATATCGAATCCAAATTTAAATCAAATTAATTAAATTTCAAAACTTTATTAAGTTACTCAAAATAACTTCTATTTTTGAAACTCATTTTTCCAAAAGATTTCAATTCCAATTTCAAAACTATTTTCGGATTCAAAATTCAATTTAAAAAAACTATTTCAAAAACCTGTGACTTAACCAATTTCCACGTGCAATCCATATTTGTGTGTGTAAGGTGTGGTCCAGGGTTTTACACAATAGTGCACAACATCAGTCATAAAGATATCGATAAGCGATATAACCTATAACGCTTATCTTCATTCACAGATTCATAGATAAAATAAATTTATCAATCACAAAGATTCACTAATATGATTCGATGTGGGTTTCGGATAACAAACTGGAATCCGACTCCCTGTCGCATCGAAGTTCAAATGTCGTTTTACGGCCAAGGGTATTTACATCGAAACATATCACAGATATCACAGATCAACACACATCATATTTCACATCACAGAAAATTACAGTCTAGAGGTAACAATCAATTCAAGGCATATAAATGCAAACATTCATAAGTAATCCAAGCATTCAAAAATCATTTATAAACGGGATTAGTTGTTTAATCCCAAATCAATTCAATTAAATTTTTAATTAATTTACCTATGAATTAAATACTTAATTCTGATTATAACTTATTTTAAACCAGATTAATAAAGTACTAATCCTGGTTAATTAATCACAAATCATTTTGATTAATTATTCTTTAATCATTTATTGATTAACTGTTAATAATAATTTAAATTAACCTTGAATCATTAAATAATTATCCCCTAATAATTTAATTATCCTTTAATTTATTTTCCTTAATTACATTAATTTATTATCCCTTAATTAATTATTATTTAATTAATTATTCTTAATTAATCATTTTTTAGTCACATAATTTAAGTATTGGTTAAATTAATTAGCCCTTAATTAATAATTTATATCCTTAATTAGTTGACAAATTAACTCACTAATTACTTACCTTAAGAAATCATCTTTTAATCATTTAATTAATCTACCTATAAACATTAGCTAATTTCCTTAATTACCCTCATTAAGTAATTAACCAGTAATTAACTAATTACCCCTAATTACTTATTAATTAATTTTTAGTTAATTATCCTTCAATTAATCTCTTCAACAAATTATCCATTAGTTAATCACTTGGATTAACTAGGCTAATTAATTAACGTTAAATTATAAAGTAATCGACCTTTTTATTACTTAATAAACCTTTAAGTTTGAAAACATGTTTGAGAAAACTGGGTTTGTTTCATTTAGAAACATGTTTTATTAAAATACACAAACTCGGTTAGTGTTTTAAATCTAATCCAAACCTCCTTCAGGAACCAACCCGAGATTCAACCTCCATTCCCCTGGCAACAACCCGAGCCAATCTATACATTTTTTTCCTTTTTCTTTTACAACTTTGCTTAAAGAATTTAAACCTGATTACAAAACCCATACTAATTTACGCGAGCTTTTACTCTGGCCATCAACTCATTTTCACGAGCGTAGACTCAAGTTTCCCATCGTCACCTCCTTCTTCTTCTACAGAAGATTACTGATACCCCTCCTCCATGGTGCACGTGCACCGAAGTTCGACGGCGTTCTGGCCAAAACCACCCCACTCCATAGAACCCATAAATCGACATGTTCGTGAGCCAATCAATTTCGAACATCCTAAACCAAACTGCAACATACGATCATCAGAAAAAAAACACCTCGTCTGATCGCCTCACGCCACCAACAACATCGCCATTCCGCCCAGGGTTTCATCTTCAACCAACCCCAAGTCTCCCCCAGATCCGATCGAACACGAAGCTTCCTCGTCCAAGAACTCAATTCAAAACTGACAGTAGCTAAAAACTCCCCTTAAACCTACTTTAGATTCGTATATCCCCTACGATCAATTGGAATTTTTATAAACATTTTTCCCTTTCTCCCCATCAATCAGACCACCTCTAGTTCAAAAATCAAACAATATAATTCGAAATCGATTTGAAAATCGTATTCTAGTATATATTTTGGGAAATTTGTTTAAAAATAAATATTGATTTATTTTGAAGTATGGAAATGAATTTACAAATTTGGAACGTAAGTTTAAAATAAATCGGTAAAGATTTATTTGATGATTTGAAATTTGTTTTCCAAAGGGTATAAAGGATGAAAAGTAATTTGAAATTGGTTTTCAAATGGTTGAAGTGTGGAAATTATATCGTGTAAAGATATTTTGGTAAAACAAATAATTTGGGCAATTATTTGGAAGGTGTGTGTATATATATATACACATCTTGTGAAGATATTTTTGGGATTAAATAATTTTGGAAAATTATTTGGAATCTGATGATGTGGCGCATCTTTATTGATAGTTAAATAACCGTCTATCAATATTTACCCTTGGATGGTATCTGTTGTGTTTGTTTGAGATTGAATGCTACACTTATTTTAAAATAAGCGCTCGCTATTCGGTTTAGCCGAGAGAGGACCTTTGTGTCGTATATCCCATTCCGAATATGTGATACGTCGTTATGGATAGCATTTGAAGACCGGTGTTGAAGACCGGGTATTTGTGAAAACGATAGGATGACCTATCGATTGTCTCTGCATCGTTAGCTACGGTATGGAGATTTCCTTTGTGATGGGAAATTTTATCGGGATTATGAATACCCGGATTGCAAGGGCTTCTTTGGAAGTGCCTTCGGTTCTGTTCGAACCCGGAACAGACTTGTATGGTTACATGTCTGACATTACATTTTGAGATATAGAGCAGATTTCTTTCAAATACATTTCTGTTGGTGGCGGAGAATTTATTCTCTTAGCTTAACACCTTTCTCTGAGACGTACGAGCTCAGAGGTTATGTAGTGGAAGGTTATCAGCGATATTTTCCCAATCTGGTAATGTGACATGCTGAGTGCTGCTGTGTGATGATCATTGGTTGGTCATTTGTGATATGATCATTTGTTTGATCATGTATCTTTGTGATCATTGCTCTGCTCATCTGTTGACCCAATGCATGGCTTTGTTGCACAAAGCGTAGCTTTGTGGACGAGACTTCGTCAGACCTCACTCCCCGGAAATGGTCGAAACAGGAATATGCGGCAAGGTTATGAGGGTCGCGCCCTTTAGGGTATGTCATTCCCTTCTGGAAAAGGGTGGTATCATGGTATGGAGCCCAGATATTTACTCATGTTGATACACTATATCTATTACTGTGTGGTGTTGTTGGTATCGAGCGCTCGGATAAAGGTCCCAAAGGACCGGGGGATGACATATTCGTGTAGTAGTCACCTAGTTACAGAGGTAACCCGGCCTTGTTTTGGTAGAGATCTAACCGTAATGTTAGTTTCTCGGGACGTCTCGCCAGAGGAGATCCCATGTGGCAGTAGGAAGTTCCTTAGCCTGACCATTTGTTGGAAATCCATTCAAAACAATACGCGCCCTGTACGATTTTAGTTGTATAACCTGCCATGGAATGTGGCGGTAACCTGCTATTGAACATGGTAGTTATAGTAGGCATACGGCAAAGAGTTGTATGCTGGCTAGGATTTATATTCTACTTTCGAAATTGTTTTCTACACTATGCACTAATAATAATATCAAAAATGATTTGATTTTTGCGTAGTAAGCATCTTTGACTATCATAAGGAGAAATCTCCTCCAATTCTGCGTTTGCGTTGTGTGTGTGGCGGGAGGCCTTATGGTAGTGTCATTTTCCAAAAAGCATTGCGGATTTCAAAATTTAAATTCTCTTGTTGCTTGTTTTAAAATTAAACTGTTTTGAGTTCTTACACCAGTCCCATGACTGACCTGGAGTTTATTGTTTCCTTCCTAAACTCTGGGTGCCCACCATTTTTCACACGGGCAGTCTAGAGTTAGGTTATCAGGTTATTCTGAATTCGGGAGTTGCTGTGCAGATTTGGAGGCGAGCTTGGATAGCGTAGTCTATTATCTATTGTATATAGTATTCTTTTCCGCTGTTTTATTGTTGTACACTCTGATGATGTGATGTAATGTGATGTATGTATAAAATGTATAGTTCTTTTGTTTTAATGATATTCATTTATCTATTATATGTTGTTCCGCTGTGATTGTGAGATTCTGATATTGTTTCCTGTTCTGTTGATTGTTTTCTGCTTCTTCTATCTTTCTCTCTCTTCTTCTACCTCTTTCTTCTTCTTAAAACTCTAAAGATTCGGAAGTTCGTTCCTCTTTGGCTGGATTGTTGTGGAATGTTGCCAGCTCAAAGGAGTACGGATTTTCGGGCCTTTGCATTTGGTATCAGAACATGTGGTTAAGCGACAACCATAGCTCTGTTGGGTATCACTCATTAGAGATAGAGTCAGTAGTACTCTAGAATGAGTTTAAGTGTAACAATAGATATGAGCACGTATTTGTTAGTGAATATAAAATTGTTTTATATTGTGATGATTGGTTTGTTGAGTGGTATATGGATTCTGGTCGGTATAGTCTGTACAACTCTATCGATAGGGATCTGTAAACACTTATACAGAACAATTCGGCACGATATTGTTTTAAATTGGGTAAATGAAATAATTTTACCATGACTATATTTTCTATATAAGAAAATAATTTTTCAAGAATTATTGAAGTGTGTATATAATTGATTGTTTGAAATATAAATATATATAAGTTAATTAAAAGTTGTTGAACAAGCCAATAAAAGCAACAATTGTAAAAGAATAATAGTATAAACAAATGAATTATAAGATGAAATTATAATTAATAATGATTTACAATTGTAAGATAATCTTATATATATACGGTGGAATTTTGTGAGAAAAGGGCTTGCAAATGTAGTTTATAAATAAAAGGAAATTTTTGAAAGAATTTTAAAAGCACTAGATTCACTACTGTTACTGGGAAATAAAAAGGGTGATGACTGCAGCATCATCAGTATCATTTTCGAGTTTCTATGTGATGGATTTGCTACAATAATGAGTTTAAAATTGAAGTTTTGTTGTAATAAACAAATTTGAAATTAAAATTCAACTTGAAGTTGATAAATATAAGTGAAAAAGGGTTTTGAACTTATAATGTGAGTTGGAAGTTGAATTATAAGTTGTATAACTTATAGAATGGGAAAAGGTAAGTAAAACCAATTATTGAAGTGGTTAAACAATTAAGTTAAGTAAAATTTAATATGAATTTGAATGTTGATATGAATTCGACTTAAGTAAAGGTTAAATAGGATTTACTTTAGAATTGAAATCTGAATTGGATTGACAAGTGGGAACTTAGGTTTATTTGAACAAATGATGTTTAATGGAGTATAACCTAAGTGAAGTTGAATAAAAAATTGATTTTGTATCAAAGTAAAATAATCAAGTGAATTAAATGATGTGAACTTGAGTTATATAAATGAAGTTCAATTTTATTTGTAAAAGAATTAGCAATTGAATTAAAGTATGATTGAAAGTTAATCAATCGAATGTAAATAAGTTGATATGAAATGATGTATGTAAGTGCAAATTCATTTGAAGCTAGTAGAATAATTGAATGAAAATCAATTGAACGTTAAACCAATTGGAATTGAAACAGTTGAACCAAATTGAAGGTAAGTAAAATAAATAAATTTGGTTGTATTGGATGTACATTGGTTGTTATTTACCTGTTGGTTGATTGTATGTAAATTCATTAAGTGTTAATGAAATTGAATTAGTAAAATTTGAAAGCTATTTAATTGAATTCAAATTGAAAGTGAAGTAAATGAATTTGAATAGAATTGAATTTGATTTGAGTTGAAAGTGAACCAATGTGAATTTAATTAGTGAATGTAAACTAATGGGAAACGAATGAAAATGAATATGTAACTTCAATAGTAAAGCTAAAATTGAGATAAAAAGTAAGTATCGAAATTTTGTAATGGAATTGGCAAAATGGTTTGAATGTTGGAATTGGATACTACTACTAGCAGGATATACAGGTATATAATGGAATTTGGATTTTGATTTTGAAGTTGAAAAATTGAATTGCTCGACAAAAAGGTACGTATTTTAATTTTAGTATGAGATTTGATGATTTCCTTCTCCAGCCACTTCGCTATCTCTTTTCGTTTTTATTCTGAGGGGCCGTAGTGCCATTTTGTAGTCGTGCCGAGCTAGCCGCACAAAGGAGACGCTGGCGAAATTTTTCGAAAATTTATGGAGTTAGAAAAATTTTGAGAAATTTTAAAAGTTTGGAATTTGAATTTGAATTGTTAAGTAAACTATGTTGTTTGAAACCTATAATTGAAGTTGGAAAGCTAATTGAAATGATAGGAAATCTTTAATAAAAAGATTCGTGTTAAAAAGTTGATAAAACTAATTAGTTTTGGAAGAGTAATAAACGGATTAGGAATCATTTTTCTTAACTTGCAATTTCGAGGACGAAATTCTTTTAAGGGGGGAAGATTGTAATGACCCAGAATTTTTGATAATTTAAATTTGAGTATTTACTTAATTTTAAATATTTATGAGTGGGATTTTTAAGTCAAACAGTTTATTTATCGAATATTTGGATTTAATTGGACAATTAAATCGATAATTCAATAGTGAAATTCCAGAAAATATTTAAATTTGAGTTAATATGATTGAAAATGATTTGGGAAATTTTATTTTATCATATTGAAGTTATAGTAATGTTTTAGAACTTTTAAAATTAAATTTGGAGCTAATTTGTAAAAATTGAATATTTTAATATTTAATTATCGACTGAAAAATAGCCAATTTTTGAACAGTCTCAGAATTGAACGAAACGAGTTCCATTGGATCCGTAATAGTTAGTTATTATCGGATTTCAATTTTCGTAGCAATCGGAGTTGTCGTTTGACCGTGGCAGCTCAAAACGCATCGAAATTGTTTTAATATTAATTCGACGAGTTAAAATAGTCATTTTTCAAACGGTCTTGGATTTCGACGAAACCAGTTTCATCGGATCCGTAATGTGATATTATTGCAAGATTTCAAATTTAAGGTCAATCGGATTTACCGTTTGTCCAGTGCAAACCAAAACGCTTAGAAAATCGTTTAAATCGGTTTTAATTTAAATTGATCGTTTATTGCCGTATCTCACACATACGATGGAATTAGCTTCCGAAACCTATTCCATTGTGTCCAGAAAGCGGAAAAACCTTAGAATCGCCTGTCGGAACGCATAGATTGGAGGTCGTTTGCATAAGTTGTTAAATTGGGAATTTTATTATTAAAATAATATTAACAACATATATATTAACATTTTTATCACTAAACCCTAATTTATCATAAGCCAGCCGCCACTTCCAATTAATGGTTGAAATTTACTGATTTTCGTCCCCCATTTTTTCCAAATCCGTAGACAATTACACAAATGTTTCAATATGAAAGTGGTAGAGGGCGACGTGATCTACAAACCCAACGGTGGATCTCAGTTATCGTCGCCATTTGGATGAGATATCGAGCCGTGTTCCCTGATTGTTGTGTGCGTTCCTCAAGGTGGAGGAGGGGGCCGAGCTTGGCCATGCTTGGGCCGAGTGTGGCTCTCACGAAGAGCTTCGATTTGGCGCATCCTGATCGCGTTCAAGTTCGTCGAGGAGGTGGAGATGTTTAATCCTAATTCGAGTTTGTATGGGTTCAAACGCGTTTTCACCTGGGAGTAATTGTTTCGTGCGTGCGAAGAGAAGAGAGAGGGAGGGGGAGAGAAGCTAGATGTGCGTCCAGGATCTGCAGGTTGAAAATTTTGAAATTAAAATGTAAATTAATTTTAGTTCAAATCGTATAACTTCAAAAATGCATATCTTTTTGCCGCGAGGTCGGAATTACACGAAAACAGCGGCGTTGGTATCGTATCGTCGAGAACTTCGCGATGCAACTGGTTTGGAGTCGATTGGATCCCGTTTGAATTTTGGGTAAAATTAAACGTTCGTTTAATTTTATTCGAAAACGAACGCTGAATCGGAAATAAAACCAAGGTGAGAACTCCTCACTCAATCAAACCGTTTGGTTTAAAATTTTAAATAGTTATTGTTGATTGATGATTGCTGTTTGATTGTGGTAGTAGATATAGTAGGATATATACTATATATAGCAATATATATATTGGCATATGTATATATTGGATTTGATTTCTCGCCTCGTATAGCGGATGAGACCCTATTGCGCCGCCTATTAAGGGGATAATATTTTATAAATCCCATATACCACGATATTCCACCTTGAAGTGGAATTGGTATTGTGCTAACGTCTGTGGATGCAGGGAAACAGGTTGGAGGGATCCAACTGGATTCCTCGCAAATATTTATTTGTTTATAAATATTGTGTTAATTGTTAACTATCATATCGATATATGATGTTTATTCTCGTGATTGACCATTTGATGCTGTTGCATCATCGGATTCATTTTTAAAGTTAAAAATAACGATTTTGAATTTAAAAAGGGCTTTTAAAGTGATTTTCCAAAGTATATGTTTTATTAAATTTTTGGATTGATTCATTTTAAAATAAATGAACGTATAAAATTTTATGTTATAAGAAATAATATTTTTAGGAAATATAACCAAAAGGAAAATTTTAAAATAAATAGATTTATAAAATAGTTAAATTGGAATTTTTGAATAATTATTATAAACAGTTTACATAAAAGATTTTATAAATTGATATCTATAAATTTAAAATTATTGGAAGTATGAAACGAGTTTATTAAGTGTTAAAGTGAAGTACAAAAATGGATTTCATTTAAACTATAGTTTTATAAATTGTGAAAGTTATGAAATGAATTGATGATGAAAATAAAAGCTTTATAAGTAATTAACTTATAAAATGGATTTTGGCCATTTAAAGGGGATATTTATAGAAATTGTTAATAAAGGAGGTTTTTTATAAGTTGAAAACTATTATAAAATGTAAAGGAATCTTATCAGTGATAAGATCTACAAATTTGTGAAGTTTTAAAAGAACGGTTAAGTAAATAAATGGATTATAAGCTCTTAACTTATAATACGAACTTTTGGTATAAAAATTGGGTTTATAAATTGAATTGGATGGATAAAAGAGTTTTCTAAACTGAAGTTATTAATAGAAATGGAATTTACAAAAGTTGTTTATAAATTGGAAATCAATTGAATTTGATAAATTGAATATGGAAGTTTGTTAAAGGGGTTATA
This sequence comes from Allium cepa, assembly GCA_030765085.1. Taxonomy (NCBI): domain Eukaryota; kingdom Viridiplantae; phylum Streptophyta; class Magnoliopsida; order Asparagales; family Amaryllidaceae; genus Allium; species Allium cepa. Next base: position 768,756,253 of record CM060939.1, on the reverse strand, counting down.
TTCACTATTTTTGAACGGTGAATATACTATTATATTAAATGGTCATGCTTTGAAAAAAAGTGTTTTAAATGGAATTTAAAACGATTTAAAGATGCTTTAAGAGGCATGAAGTATCGAAACCATAGATTTCAACATTTATTGTTGAAATAGACGTTTTCGAGAAATAGAAGGAAATGAATACATAGATTTCAACATTTATTGTTGAAGTAGGCGTTTTCAAGAAAATAAGGGAATGGTGGACTATAACACTGTTGTTATAGTAAATGGTTTCCAAAAGGAAATATTTTATATAGTATTGGGATTTATATATCTATTTTAATTCTGAATCCCTATACTAGTAGTTTTGGGTTGTCGTAACGATGTGTTACGCAACATTCGTTTTGACCCAAGTAAAAGTGAATAAAAGAATGTTTTCCTTATAAGAGTGAAATATATCCTTAACTATGGTTTAAGTATATGGAATATTTTCAAATTGTTGAAAATAAATAAACTTGTGAATTACTTATTTTTAAATAAGTATGGAAATGTTTTTCCAATATGAAATGAAACGTTTTTGAGGATTTATCTTTTAAAGGAAAAATGGAAGCGAATAATTCGAAATCGATTTGAAAATCGTATTCTAGTATATATTTTGGGAAATTTGTTTAAAAATAAATATTGATTTATTTTGAAGTATGGAAATGAATTTACAAATTTGGAACGTAAGTTTAAAATAAATCGGTAAAGATTTATTTGATGATTTGAAATTTGTTTTCCAAAGGGTATAAAGGATGAAAAGTAATTTGAAATTGGTTTTCAAATGGTTGAAGTGTGGAAATTATATCGTGTAAAGATATTTTGGTAAAATAAATAATTTGGGCAATTATTTGAAGGTGTATATATATATATATCTTGTGAAGAAATTTTTGGGATTAAATAATTTTGGAAAATTATTTGGAATCTGATGGTGTGGCGCATCTTTATTGATAGTTAAATAACCGACTATTAGTATTTACCCTTGTATGGTATCTGGTGTGTTTGTTTGAGATTGAATGCTACACTTATTTTAAAATAAGCGCTCGCTATTCGGTTTAGCCGAGAGAGGACCTTTGTGTCGTATATCCCATTCCGAATATGTGATACGTCGTTATGGATAGCATTTGAAGACCGGTGTTGAAGGCCGGGTATTTGTGAAAACGATAGGATGACCTATCGATTGTCTCTGCATCGTTAGCTACGGTATGGAGATTTCCTTTGTGATGGTAAATTTTATGGGGATTATGAATACCCGGATTGCAAGGGCTTCTTTGTAAGTGCCTTCGGTTCTGTTCGAACCCGGAACAGACTTGTATGGTTACATGTCTGACATTACATTTTGAGATATAGAGCAGATTTCTTTCAAATACATTTCTGTTAGTGGCGGAGAATTTATTCTCTTAGCTTAACACCCTTCTCTGAGACGTACGAGCTCAGAGGTTATGTAGTTAAAGGTTATCAGCGATATATTCCCAATCTGGTAATGTGACATGCTGAGTGCTGCTGTGTGATGATCATTGGTTGGTCATTTGTGATATGATCATTTGTTTGATCATTTATCTTTGTGATCATTGCTTTGGTCATCTGTTGACCCAAAGCATGGCTTTGTTGCATAAAGCGTAGCTTTGTGGACGAGACTTCGTCAGACCTCACTCCCCGGAAATGGTCGAAACAGGAATATGCGGCAAGGTTATGAGGGTCGCGTCCTTTAGGTTATGTCATTCCCTTCTGGAAAAGGGTGGTATCATGGTATGGAGCCCAGATATTTACTCATGTTGATACACTATATCTATTACTGTGTGGTGTTGTTGGTATCGAGCGCTCGGATAAACGTCCCAAAGGACCGGAGGATGACATATTCGTGTAGTAGTCACCTAGTTACAGAGGTAACCCGGCCTTGTGTTGGTAGAGATCTAACCGTAACGTTAGTTTCTTGGGACGTCCCGCCAGAGGCGATCCCATGTGGAAGTAGGAAGTTCCTTAGCCTGACCATTTGTTGGAAATCCATTCAAAACAATACGCGCCCTGTACGATTTTAGTTGTATAACCTGCCATGGAATGTGGCGGTAACCTGCTATTGAACATGGTAGTTATAGTAGGCATACGGCAAAGAGTTGTATGCTGGCTAGGATTTATATTCTACTTTCGAAATTGTTTTCTACACTATGCACTAATAATAATATCAAAAATGATTTGATTTTTGCGTAGTAAGCATCTTTGACTATCATAAGGAGAAATCTCCTCCAATTCTGCGTTTGCATTGTGTGTGTGGCTGGAGGCCTTATGGTAGTTTCATTTTCCAAAAAGCATTGCGGATTTCAAAATTTAAATTCTCTTGTTGCTTGTTTTAAAAATAAACTATTTTGACTTCTCACACCAGTCCCATGACTGACCTGGAGTTTATTGTTTCCTTCCTAAACTCTGGGTGCCCACCATTTTCCACACGGGCAGTCTAGAGTTAGGTTATCAGGTTATTCTGAATTCGGGAGTTGCTGTGCAGATTTGGAGGCGAGCTTGGATAGCGTAGTCTATTATCTATTGTATATAGTATTCTTTTCCGCTGTTTTATTGTTGTACACTCTGATGATGTGATGTAATGTGATGTATGTATAAAATATATAGTTCTTTTGTTTTAATGATATTCATTTATCTATTATATGTTGTTCCGCTGCAATTGTGAGATTCTGATATTGTTTCCTGTTCTGTTGTTTGTTTTCTGCTTCTTCTATCTTTCTCTCTCTTCTTCTACCTCTTTCTTCTTCTTAAAACTCTAAAGATTCGGAAGTTCGTTCCTCTTTGGCTGGATTGTTGTGGAATGTTGCCAGCTCAAAGGAGTATGGATTTTCGGGCCTTTACAGTCGATACCCTACAACAACAAGAAACAATCTTTTCCCTATCAATATCCTTTTATCATCATTCGATTTCAAATTCTTTGATTTCTTCATCGCAGCTATAAGGAGAAGCTTTGGTGTGGTGATGACCCTATGAATCATTATAGATAAGTTTCTATTTCGTATTCTCTTCATCAAATTTCTATCAGCTTTTCGTTTTCAACTTTAACAATATTAAAATTTTATTGGAATAATATTGGTGAACTAAATAGAAGTTAAATTATTTTTTATTGATAAAACAATTTCGATAAAAAAACCAAGGTTTGAAATTTTTGTTGTGATTTCTTATGAGGATCAAAGTCCGAAGAGGGACAAGCCAATATATACTTTGGGTTATTTCGACTGAGTTTGGAATCCATATCTAGTGTTTGAGAATTGTGGAAGACTGAATCCATTTATCTGTTCTTTGGAGTCCAGATTTATTCTACGAGTGGTTAGTTATCCTTCGGACTAACCAATGACTTGGCATATTTGGAAGACTAGATGACCCGGGTATCTTGTGAATCATTGAATGAGTTTGTTCTCATAATTGTTGTTGATATTATGATTTGGTAAGCCAAATGCAGAATAGATATTCAGTTTGATCTGGAAAGATATTTCTCTATCTTTCATCTTTTCTTTGTTGTCTCCCAGTATTGCAAATTTCGAGGATGAAATTTTCTTAAGGGGGAATTGTAACGATCCTGATTTTTGAGTCAAATTTAAATTGATAATTTATATAAATTTTTGGATTAAATATTAGATTAATTTGAATTTTTCAAATTTAATAAGATATGTACTTATTTATTTAAAATTTGAATTTAAAACTCAAAATAAATATTTTAAATAGAATTGGATTGTAAATAAATAAAAATAAAACAAGGGTTAAATGTAAAAGATTAAATACAATATAAGTAAGGGATTTAAACATAAAATGCATAATTTAAGACATTTGTAACATGATTACACAAGTAGATTACAAGTGTTAATATAAAAAGAATAAGTGGCAAAAATAAATTATTCTTAAAATTTAAATAATTAAATAGTAAAACCAGGCTGCATGTTTTTCTTTCATTCAGCTTCATTCTCTTCATTCCTCAACCTGGAAATCAAACAGTAAAAGTAAAATTCTCAAAACCTAAAAAGAAAATTGAATCAAACAACTTCCCATGTTCAACCTGAATCGAACCTAGTAGTAATTCAATGCAAACCAGGAAACAAATCATCTCAAAATCACAAGCATAGAACAAGTAAATCAGAGAGCATGTAAATTTAAACAAGAAAGATCAGATAAAAGTTCAACTTCATCTCAAAACTGGAAGTGTGTATATTTGGATTTAGTTCAAACTCAACCTAATCAAGTTCTCGGACCCAAATCAATTTCCAGCTCAACATCATTTCCAGAATTTCAAACTTTAGGCTTTCTCTCTGTTCTTCATCTCTCAGGTGGGCAAACTTATTTTTTGAACCAGATTTGCTTGATTCCTTATGTCTGCGATGATGATAGCTTCATAGTTATGATTAATACTTGAATATTTTTGTGAAAAATATTTGTATATACCTACCTGTGATATATATATATGTGTGTGTAAATAAAGTGTGCATGTATGGGAAAACAGGCAAAAAAACTTGCCTCTGTGCATACATGATAGGTTTTAAAATCTATTTGAAAGTTTATACTACTCAAAGGAATTAATATTGGGTTTTGATCTCTAAAATAATTTGTTTGTGTTTGTCAAATTCAAATTTTAAAAATAATTTCAACTAATTATATTAAGCAATTATTTTGGAAAATAGAAATCGCAGAGAAAATCATGGATATGTCCAAATTTGATCATCATAAATTTGTGTTTGAATTTCATAATCATATTCGAATTGGTCAGTGATGAATTTAGATGAAGGTTTCATAATTTTTAAGTAAGTAAATCATGTGAATTTACGAGATGAACTAATTATGCATTTTCAAGAATTCTCGATGATCGGAGTAATGATAAATCTCGTGATTGAAAAGCGACCATGTTTGGAGGTCAAGGATCATCAAAAAAATGTTTGATGATTTTATAATCCATCGAGATGATCGTTCCAAGTAAAATTAGGATTCAAACGCCTGTTTTGATCAATGTCGAAACCGAAGTATTTGCGTGGCCATTGGCGAACTGGAAGCAATCGCACTGGGAAGAAATGTTTCGTGTGTCATCGGCGATGATGTGGTCGGAGTTTCCCAACCTCTGGTGGAATGTGGCAGCGAGTTAAGGGTTTTTTTAGATTGACTACTTTGTTCCATTTTTGACCAACATGTTTGAATTCGATGTCGGGGATGTTTTCGAGGATCTAGTTGTTTGGGTTGGTCAATGGTGATGTTGTCGACTTGTCGAAGGCAACGTGGTCGATCGAAGATGGTCAAAGCTCAGGTGCATGTGCATGGGGTATTGATGATGTCTTGGTTGCTGTGTTCGAAGAAGGAAGTAACGACTTGGGTCGAAGCTCGGGTAAGTGATGGATTAACTCGAGTATTATTGGGAGTGATTCAGATGGTTTTTACAGGTTTTAAACGTTTAAAATTTTAAATAAATTTTAGAAAAGAAAGGGGTAGCTTGGATCGTCGCTCGTGGAAATTGGGATGCCACTCGGGTTGGAACTCGGGGTTGTCTCTAGGTCTGGTATTTTTTATGAAAACAGATTTTATTTTTAAAACAAAATCAAGTTATATTTAAACAATTTTTTGTAAAACAATTCTTTTGTAAATAGTAAATGTTTGCTTAAGTTTTGAATTGGTTAAAAGATTTCTTTTTAAAAAATAAACTAAGTTTGAAAGTGTTTTAATGTATATGTATAACTATATTTTTGAATAGTTTGTTTTCGATAAACTTAATAATGTAGTTAAGTGGTTAATTAAGAAGATGAAAATGTTTTTAAAAAAGGTTAATTTACTTAAAGGTTTAAGTTAATAGATTAATGATAATTACTTAATCACGGTTTAATTGGGTATAAATCATAATTAATTTATTTGTTAAGAGTTAATTAATTAATAATAAGTAATCAGTAATTAAGGATAATCGATTAATGATAAAAAGAGTAATTAATTTGATTTAATTAAGGATGAAGATTAATTAATGTAAGTAGTTAAAGGTAACCAATTACTTAAAAGATAATTACTTAATTAAAAGTAATTAACTAATGATTAATTAATCAAGTGATAATTAATTTGTGATTAATTAATATAAGTGATTAGGGATAATCACTTATTATAATTAAGGATAATTAATCGAGGGTTAATTAATTAATGAAAGTGATTAAGGAATGATAATTAATTAAAGATTAACTAAGGAAAAATTAATTTAATGGCGATTAATTAAGGGTTAATTAATTAATTAATTAAGGGTAATTAATTTAAAGGATTATTAAATATGTGACGCCCCACCTCTATACCTACGCTAGCCAAGGACACTACAAAGTAATGCCGTCAACTAACACGGAGAATAAGGCTGGTTAGGAGCGACCATCTATAGCCTTGCTCTAACTATCTATTGAATACATCGACAATAAACATACCAACCAGGTCGACATACCCAATGAATACTTAAAACAAAACCATAGGTGGTTGGATCTATCAGAACAGAATATAATAACTCAAATGTAATATACATCACAGAACAGTAGATCATCATATACACATATACAGATTCACAACAGAGTTATACAATAATACATATCAAGTGGTATAACAAACCACCATATACAGACGAGTCAAAAGAATACATATCTGAGTTACTACAAAATAGGACTACACCAAAAGCTATGACAAAAAGAAGCTAGCGGAGTAGTCCATGCGGAAGCAAAATAGGTTAAGTCCAAAAGCACCTAACCTGAAACATCTCGGTCTGACCCGAGTATAAGATACACGGGTCAGTCTAGCTAAACAAATCAGTTAGATAAACTGAACAACAATAAACCTGCAAGATTACAAGGTATAGCAAATATCTCTAAGAGAGATAACACAATCATCTAACAAAAGATGAATCATATGATAACAAGCCTCAAATCATCGGCAACGTATAGAAACAAAGGATACAAATATCCCAAAACAAGCCAAAAGGCAATAACAAATACCAATAAGGTATACAAGTTTCACAAGGTAAACGCTACTCATCATGCGGCTCATAGTGACCAACACCGAAGGGCGATACCAAGGGAATATACATATGAATGAAACATCATAAAATTGCTCGAGCTCAGTACTGTATAAACTAGGATCCATGAGCCCGAAGACTCCAAACCCAATATCACCCATGCGGCTCATAACGACCAACATCGGAAGCGATATTAAAGGGCAGCCCAATATCACCCATGCGGCTCATAACGACCAACATCGGAAGCGATACTAAAGGGCAACAAACCCGAAGGCACAAACCCAAAGGCACATACCCGAAGGCAACAAACCGTAGTGGTGAAGGTCAGAGACCCAGTACTGGACACCACTAACTGGCGGAATGTGTCACAACTCTCGAAAAGGAATCCGAAAAGTGTTAACGTATGTCCCATAACCACTCGTTCGCACTAAACGGTTTACTATCCGTCAGCCACTTTCACACTCAAAGTAGTACAAAGTTCACCTCATATCATCGGTAAACCAAACCCGAAGGTTAAAATGATCAATTGAATAGGTCGGGAATTAATCGGAAAGATAAACTCAGAGATTCAAGGTCCGTGTTTTGCCCACCCATTTAATCACCCTTCCACTTCGCTCGAAGTGCGAAATTGTACGTGTGGTTTAAATAGAATTTATAAATCGGAGAAGCGAACTTTTAATATAATTTGAGGAAATAATTTAAAAAAACCCGTGAATGAATTCAAAAGAAATTATCAAGGCCAAATATGCATAAACAACTAATTGGAATCAATATGCATCGATCGAATTTGGAAAATTAAACGAACAAGGCAAATTGGCAAAAAAACAACATATTCAGACATCTGAAAGAAGGGATTCAGACGTCTGAATCTGGAAATCAATTTGTTTTCCAAAACAGAATTCAGACGTCTGAATCCAACCATCCAGACGTCTGAAACAGGCAATATTTTGCCTATTTCCTTTCTGGTTGAAATTTAGCCAATTCAGACGTCTGGAATATAGATTCAGACGTCTGAATCTGGGAGTGAAATTTCTTCCAAGAACAATATTCACACGTCTGAAATAGGCATTTCAGACGTCTGAAACCTGATGGCCAGGCATTTCCTGAACCTAGGCCAACTATGGCCAAGCAAATCGAAAGAAATTGGATGCGTGTTGATTATGGGCTTACGTTAAACGACTACCCAACCTTAACAACACCCCCAAACACTCCGAACAACATAAACACCAACCATATAAGGTTTTGCATAGATTTGGCTTCAAAATTCAATATTTGGTAATTTCACCAAAGCAATCCAAATCGAAAGCAAATGCACATGAACAAGTATTAGGAATTCATTCCTAACATCAATGATATCAAAAGAAGTAGATGTGAGTTCAAAACTCACCTTTAACCCAAAACAAAGAAGAAGGAGTTCAATTTGCAAGGAGAAGACCAACAAACACTACTTCAACTCAACAAGCTTCAATCTAAGAATAAATCACATATTTCCCAATTTAGGTTTAGGAAATTTTTCTGAAATTGAAGAAGAGAAGAGTTGGAGAAGATGAAGAAGAACTTATCAATGGCTTCTCTTTGATTTTGGAGCAAGAATTTGTAGTTTGCAAATGGATTTAGGGCTAGAGTTTCTAATTTCCTTTCTCTTCCCCCATTTCAGTTTTTGCTTAAGCTTTTATGAAATGAATAAGTGAATGGAAGGAGAGAAGGGATGATTTGAGGTTAATAGAACAGTTTGGGTGAAACCCAAACCCAAAGCCCACTTAGCAAATAGAAAAAAATTCGACTTACTCTAAACATATCAAAGCTTACAATCAAAAAGATCGCAAACGCCATTTTGGAATCAATGGAAATGGTTTCGAGTCCCAATTCGGCCATTTGCAGAAAGTAACATTTCGGACCTAAATCCGACTAACGACGCTATATCTAAATGAAACATTTAAATATAAAATCGTTAAATATGCGGGTTGTTACAGATCTCCCCTCCTTACAAAATTGCGTCCTCGCAATTCCTAGAGACGATATTTGTAACAACTACATACATAAAACATTCAAAAGAGAGGGAAACAAGTTAGAAACGAAAAGATAATCTCACCATCGACAAGTAAAGATAGAAAACCTGGATAAGATCGCTCGATATACTCTCTGGTTTGCCAAGTACAGTCATTGGGATTAGCGGACCATTGAACTTTAACGAGCGGCACGTCCTAGTTCCGAAGGTGTCGCACCTCCGTGTCAAGCATGCGAATAGGTTGCTGTACAATAGATAAGTCCAGTGAGATCTCAAACTCTTGCAAATCAGGAGAAATAATATCAGAATCCGACTCCCGAAGACACTTCCGAAGTTGCGAGACGTGAAATACGTCATGAATGCAGATAAATGAGCTGGAAGTGAAACTCTATAAGCCACAGGGCCAATACGTTCAGTAATAGAAAATGGTCCTATAAAGCGAGGAGCCAATTTCCCAGTCTTACTGAAACGCATAACCCCCTTCAAAGGAGAAACACGAATAAAAACAAGATCGCCGATCGAGAACTAGAGAGGCTTCCTACGGTTATCCGCGTAGGATTTCTGGCGACTCTGTTCCTCTTTCATTCTCAACCGAATAAGATCAATCTTCTCGGAAGAATCACAAACAAAATCTGGACCAAGAATAAGCTTCTCACTAGATTCCAACCAACATGAAGGTGATCGACATGGCCTTCCATATAAGGCTTCGAAAGGAGCCATACCGATACTAGACTGAAAACTATTGTTGTAGGAGAACTCTACAAGGGGTAGGTGATCCTCCCAACTACCACCGAAATCAAAAATACAAATACGGAGAAGATCTTCCAAGATACGATTCACCCGTTTAGTCTGTCCATCAGACTGCGGATGATAAGCTGTAGAAAAATTAAGCTTTGTTCCCAAAGCTTGCTGAAGACTCTTCCAAAAATGACTCATGAATAAAGGATCACGATCACTCACAATAGAAGTAGGAACACCGTGAAGTCTCACGATTTCCTTGACATATAACTTAGCCAAAAGCGAAGCAGTCCTATTAGACTTAATAGGGACAAAATGAGCAGACTTAGTGAGGCGATCAACAATAACCCAAATGCTAGAATGGCCTGATCTCGAACGAGGTAGGCCGTCGATGAAATCCATAGAAATCTGATCCCATTTCCACAATGGAATCTCAAGAGGCTGAAGAAGACCCGAAGGACGCTGATGCTTGGCTTTAAAACGCTAACAAGTTATGCAATTGCTCACATAACTCGCCACATCGTGCTTCATGCCTTCCCAATAATAAAGACGACGCATATCGGCATACATCTTGCTACTACCGGGATGAATGGTATACTTAGAACGGTGACAGTCATCAAGAATGTCATGCCTAAGTGCAAGATCAGAAGGCACAAAAAGACGGTTCATCTTACGAAGACACCTATGAGAATCAATGCTGAAATCTTGCAACGCCTCATCACAAGATCCAGATTCACAAAGCTGAATAAGATGCAACAACTCAGGATCACGCCGCTGACCATCGGCAATACGATCCAATAAAATAGGTCGAGCTCCCAAACTAAATAATAGAATAGGAGAATCAGAAGATGAACCTCGATCACGAATTTCACAAAAAGATAGAGTCTCAAGAACATCTCATTCGGCAAACATCATAGAAATAACAGCCGAATGTTTGCGACTAAGCGCATCTACAACACGATTACCCTTACCAGGGGTATACTGGATATCAAAGTCATAAGAAGCAAGAAACTCGAGCCAACGCTGTTGTCTCATATTGAGTTCCTTCTGAGTGAATAAATACTTCAAAGATTTATGATCGGTATAGAGAATGAAGCGCTCGCCCAATAAATAATGTCGCCAAATCTTCTAGGCAAAGACAATGGCAGCAAGCTCAAGATCATGAGTGGCATAGCGAACTTCATTCGGACGCAGTTGCCTAGAAGAATAAGCAACTACCCAATCCTTCTGCATAAGATCAGCACCGAGACCACTACCACAAGCATCGGTGTAGACAACGAGATCATGATTCCCTTCGGGAACCACAAGAATAGGAGCATTAGTGAGAAGTTCCTTCAATATAAAAAAGGAAGCTTCACACTTGTCGGACCAAATAAAATGAATGCCTTTACGAGTAAGGCAAGTGAGTGGAAGCACAACATGGGAAAAGTTCTTAATGAACCGACAGTAATAACCCGCCAATCCAAGGAAACTACGAATCTCATGAACATTTTCAGGCCTCTTCCAATTCTGGATGGCTTCGATCTTTGAGGGATCAACAGAAATGCCATCGGAAGATACAACATGGCCTAAGAACTTAACCTTATTCTCCCAAAAGTGACATTTGGAGAATTTGGCACTAAGCTGATGAGGACGGAGGGTACTCAAGACAATTCTCAAGTGATTAGCATGCTCAGCTTCAGACTAAGAATAAATAAGGATATCATCAATGAACACAAGGACGAACTTATCGAGATATTCCAGGAATACTCGATTCATGAGATCGACAAAGAAAGCAGGAGCGTTCGTCAAACCGAACGGCATAACGAGCCACTCAAAAGAACCATATCGAGTGCGGAAAGATGTAGGAGGTATGCTATCCTCCGCGACTCGTAACTGATGAAAACCAGTGGCAAGGTCGAGCTGAGAAAAGACCTTAGCACCACTCAATAGATCGAACATGTCATCGATCCTAGGCAATGGATACCTATTCCTGATGGTTAACTCTTTAAGCTTGCGATAATCAATGCAAAGCCTAAGAGTTCCATCAGACTTGTTCACGAAGACGACCGCGGATCCCCACGGAGAAAAACTGGACTGAATCAACTGCTTGGACTCAAGCTCCAAAAGTTGCTTCTTGAGTTCCTCATTTTCCTTTGTAGACATCCTCGTGGGAGGACGACTAACTGGCGGCGCGCCTGGAATAAGATCAATGTGGAACTAAATTGCCTGTTTGGGTGGCAAACCCGATACAGGCTCAAAAACATCAGAAAAGTCACAAGCAACCGGAATACGAGATATGTCATCATCATCTCGCGAGTCAAGAAAATACAAAGCCATTTTGGAATTATCCACATTTCGAAGAACAAGAGATAGCTGAGTAGGTGAATCCGGATGTCGAAGATATATAATCCTCTCCGAACAAATAATCCTGGCATCATATCTCACTAGCCAGTCCATACCCAAAATCATATCGAATCCCAAACAAGAAATAACGTGCAGATTCATACGGAAAGAAAAGCCACATAAAACAACCTCAACATCATCACAAAGCAAACTAAGGGTCGCGGATCCCCCAATTGGATTCGCAATCCTTAAAGAAGTAATCAAACAAGAAACATCCAAAGATAAATCATTAACGAGCTTTTTCGATACGAAAGAATGTGATGCACCCGTATCGAAAAGAACTCGTATACTATGGTCATAAAATAAAATAGAACCTTCCAAAATGGATGGAGATATACCTTTGGGCTGAGCAGGACCTTCAGAAGACTTAGCAACATAAAGCCTGCTAGACTTGGCACTAGCCGGAACGGTAGGGCAAGCTGAAACATGATGACCTTCCTTCTTGCAATAACGGCAGAAGAGAGGCTCAGGACAAGCTCGAATAATATGATCAGGAGAACCACAATTGAAACACTTTCGAATGAAAGGTGTTTCGGAAGACTGAGGCTGAGAGCTAGGACCACCGGTCTTCTTTTTCTTAGAAGGAAAAGGCTTCTTATGAATTGAAAACGGCCTCTTGTTGGGGTTCTTGGAAACCTCAACATCACTATCACACTCCTTCTCGACGGTCTCGAGATGAAGTGCCGAATCAACCAACTCCTCAAAAGAAAGTTTAAGCTGGAGCAACAAAGACTTCTTAAGATATTTCTTAAGACCAGAAACAAACTTCAAATTCTTCTTGTAAGAAGTATTGATAAATTCAAGACCATACTGAGATAAAGCCTCGCGCGATGCGACATACTTAGAAACAGAAGATTTCCCTTGCTTCAACTCAAGGAAGCGACGGGTCAATAAAACTTTTTCAGATTCAGGAACGAACTTGAGTTCAAATCGCTCCCGAAACTGAGTCCAAGAAAGAGTAGACTCATCAATCTTGGCTACAAGAAGCTCATACCAATCAAGAGCACGCTCTTGTAATAAACCAGAAGTCACAAGAACTCTATCATGGTCGGAAAGATCCATGCGAGAGAAGATACGCTCGCACGTGCGAATCCAAGCTTGGACTTCAAGAACAGACTCGGAGCCCTTAAACGGCTTTCCTCCAAGATGAGAAAAATCACTACACTGACGTGCAAAGGGAGACTTGCAAGGTGGAGACACTCGAGGAGGAACTGGAGGTTGAGTGCTCCTAAACAACTCCAAAAACTGATCAGCAGACATATATACGCCATCCGGATGTGAGCCACTGGATTGCCCAGCACCCGAACGTCGTCCCCTGCCTCTTCCATCCATACCCTGAAGGTAAGATAAGAACAAGATTATTCACAGGGTAGATATTGTAATATGGAATACTACGGAATAAAATGCATTCCTAGACGTATTCCTAAACTCTATCTAACCTTGATAAAGAGACACAATGATTCAAAGATTCGTATCACTTGTACACTTTGATGTACCGTAATATGTGCATCTATTATGTGTTTATCATATTTTTTCTGAACTCAGCTCTGATACCACGCTGTGACGCCCCACTTCTATATCCACGCTAGCCAAGGACACTACAAAGTAATGCCGTCAACTAACACGAAGAATAAGGCTGGTTAGGAGCGACCATCTATAGCCTTGCTCTAACTATCTATTGAATACATCGACAATAAACATACCAACCAGGTCGACATACCCAATGAATACTTAAAACAAAACCATAGGTGGTTGGATCTATCAGAACAGAATATAATAAGTCAAATGTAATATACATCACAGAACAGTAAATCATCATATACACATATACAGATTTACAACAGAGTTATACAATAATACATATCAAGTGGTATAACAAACCACCATATACAGACGAGTCAAAAGAATACATATCATAGTTACTAAAAAATAGGACTACAAAAAAGTTATGACAAAAAGAAGCTAGCGGAGTAGTCCATGCGGAAGCAAAATAGGCTAAGTCCAAAAGCACCTAACCTGAAACATCTCGGTCTGACCCGAGTATAAGATACACGGGTCAGTCTAGCTAAACAAATCAGTTAGATAAACCGAACAACAATAAACCTGCAAGATTACAAGGTATAGCAAATATCTCTAAGAGAGATAACACAATCATCTAACAAAAGATGAATCATATGATAACAAGCCTCATATCATCGGCAACGTATAGAAACAAAGGATACGAATATCCCAAAACAAGCCAAAAGGCAATAACAAATACTAATAAGGTATACAAGTTCCACAAGGTAAACGCTACTCATCATGCGGCTCATAATGACCAACACCGAAGGGCGATACCAAGGGAATATACATATGAATGAAACATCATAAAATTGCTCGAGCTCAGTACTGTATAAACAAGGATCCATGAGCCCAAAGACTCCAAACCCAATATCACCCATGCGGCTCATAACGACCAACATCGGAAGCGATACTAAAGGGCAACCCAATATCACCCATGCGGCTCATAACGACCAACATCGGAAGCGATACTAAAGGGCAACAAACCCGAAGGCACATACCCGAAGGCAACAAACCGTAGTGGTGAAGGTCAGAGACCCAGTACTGGACACCACTAACTAGCGGAATGTGTCACAACTCTCGAAAAGGAATCCGAAAAGTGTTAACGTATGTCCCATAACCACTCGTTCGCACTAAACGGTTTACTATCCGTCGGCCACTTTCACACTCAAAGCAGTACAAAGTTCACCTCATCTCATCGGTAAACCAAACCCGAAGGTTAAAACGATCAATTGAATAGGTCGGGAATTAATCGGAAAGATAAACTCACGGATTTATGGTCCATGTTTTGCCCAACCATTTAATCACCCTTCCACTTCGCTCGAAGTGCGAAATTGTACGTGTGGTTTAAATAGAATCTATAAATCGGAGAAGCGAACTTTTAATATAATTTGAGGAAATAATTTAAAAAAACCCGTGAATGAATTCAAAAGAAATTATCAAGGTCAAATATGCATAAACAACTAATTGGAATCAATATGTGTAATATCCCGGGAATTCGGGGAAATTAAAATGTGATAATCTCTTAATTAAATCATTTAAAATTCATAAAATTGTTATCTTCAAATATGAATAACCAAAATAAAATTTATGTGATGCTTTTAAATTTAGAGATAAATTGACTTTAAATAGAATAATTATTTAATTTGTGTTATTTTATAAATTTGATTTTAATAGAATTAACATTTCAATTTAATGAGTGCTGCTTAAGCATATAATTATTTAAAAATTGACTTTAAAATTAGAATTTAATATTTCTAAATTTAATAATGTGTTTGTTTAATTTAATATAGATATATTTGATTTGATTTTAAATTTAAGTTTAAATTGAATTTGAATTTAAAATTTGAATTTGAATTGGGATTTGAAAATATAAAAAGAATTTATATCTTGAAATATATTTTCGGATATAAAAGGATTTATGAATAAAGTTTTTATCTATAAATAAGATTTGTTTTATATTAATTTAAAACAAAAGAATTTTATTTATATAAATTTGGAAAATATTTATTTAATAGTAAATAAATGCAAAAGCATTTAAATTAGCATTTAAAAATGGATAAAATAATTTTATATAATTTTATTAAGAATCTAATTGTTTTTTTTATTTGATTTTTATTTTAAAAGTTTTATTTTTATAAAATAAGGAAAAAGGCATTCATAAATTAGTAAGGTACTTACATATTAAGAAAATTAATAAGAAAAGCTTTTAAAAATCATCTAAAATAATTTAAAAATAGGAATGACATGTGTTAATTTTAAAACTCATTGAGTAACACGTGTTAAGAATTCAAGAGGGTTTGTGACAAATGTGTTAAAATTAAACAAATGATAACAAGTGTCTTTCTCTTCTTAATTTTGATAAACCACAAATTACAAAATATAAACTCCCATTTCTTTCTTCATTCTTTTTCTTGCAATTAAGAAATTAATGGCCACTCTTGTATTCAATTTCTCAAAATCAAACTGAAAACATTTAAAAAAAAAATTCAAACTGAGATCAAAACCTGAAGCTATCTCCTTTGAACATTTTCAAAGCTTGTAATGTCATCTTCAACCTGAAAAACCTTTTATTCCAAATCTCTTTAAACTTTCCTCAACAAATCCATGGCCAGTCTTGCATTCATTTCCTCAAAAACAAGTTGTAGCATATCTTCAACCAAAAAATTCTCAAAACCCTGTAACCTCAAGCATAAAACATTTTTTACAATCCTGTAACCTTTTGTACCAAACCCGGTAATATTTTTTATCAAACCTGTAAAAGTACTTTTCCTCAACTCTGTAATTCTCTATTACCAAAGCATTTTCAAAGGCATGGAAAATCTTCCTTTATCAAAAGCCTGAAACCAGAATTTTTTTTCCAAAGCCTGTAGAAGCATAAAAAAAAGAAGTTTGAAACTTTCTGTTATCAAAAACCTGGAAAAAAACTATCTGGAACTAAATAGATTATCAATGTTTGGATTCATCATCACTTTGTTCCAGTTAAGCAATCAAGTACCAAGCTTTCCAGTCTTCATGCTTCAAGCAGTACAAACTTCTAGACTCAGCAACTACAGTTTTCAAATTTTCAAAGGGGTTCAGTTTTTCCATTCTAGTTTCAAGCTCTGCCTTTTTAAATGGTGAGTAAACATCTAGTTTTAAAACATAAGTAGGTTAAATTTGTTGCTTAAGTAATTTATGTGATATTGGTTTCTGCATGTGTAGATAGTAGTATAAAATTGTCGATATGGATGTATCTAAATCTGCATGCCTGAGAATGGTGCTTCTTTGTTCATATCTGGATACAAAGGTTTGAAAATAAACAAAAATTTCAAACATCCCATCCAAACACTTTGTAGCTTATGTTTTTTTCAATCAAATTAGTTGAGTTTAAACTCCATTTTGATTATGGAAACATGTTTAAATAATATAAGTTTAGGAAGTACCTGTAAATAAGAAATTGCAGAGGAAACTTATATAATGTAATAAATCAAATATTATGTTATATTGATTCATCTATATATATCGAATCATCATTGAAAATTATGATTTTTAAAACAAAAATCCAAATTTGTAATGTTTAATTAAATAAGCAATTTGGGTTTTTCTGGAAAATGGGTTTTGGGTAATTTTTGGAGGCTAAAGCAATTTGGGTGGTCGGAATTGCTACTGTAGGTGGAGGAGATAACAGGGGTCTAGGCAAAAATGCTAGCAGGGTTTATTATCTCCTGTGGTGCCAGCAATGATCGAGTATGGGTTTTAAACCCTAGTTTGGTTGAAGCAGAAGTTTTTAGTCAGTATTTGTCTCTGATTGATCGAGCGTGCTGTAACTCAGGGAGAAGGTTGCGTATTTGGTCAGCAAGAGATGGCCAGAGTTGCTCGAACTCTGATGGTCGGAGCTTGGTGGTCGAAAGGAGTTTGTGGGAAGCTTTGTTGGTTTCAGGCGAACTGGTAGTCAAATCCTGATCGAAGCCTTGATTGTGTGATTTTTTGGTCGGGTTGTAATGCTGTGAGGAAGGGTGAAGTGCCGGAGGCAATGACGTTGGTCGGAGCAACCTACGGTGGTGGTGCATGTGCACGTATTGGTGGTGTGTGTCAGGTGTTTTAGCTCGTGGAATATCTCGAAGTCAGGTTCGAGAATTTGAGATGGTAACTCGAGTGTAAACTCGAAGTAGTTGGGGGTTATTTTTTGCCTGTAGATGTTAAATTTTAATCTAAGTTAAAAAAAAGAGATAGGAAGAAGAGGAAATCGGGATTTACCCGAGTAAGCTACGGGGTTGACCCGAAGCAGCTAAGTAAAACAGTAATTAAAGTTTTAAAAGTTTTTTTTGAAACTTGTGTTTTGATTTAAATTAGTTTAATACCCTTATATAAATTACTTAATGTTTTAATAAATGTTTTCTTAAACATATTTTAAGAAGTTTTGAAGTTTGATAATTTAAACTTTGTTAAGAAAATTTAAAGTGATTTTAAAAACGAGTTTTGGAAGTAATTTTAAAGGTTTATAAAAAAAACAAGTTTTAAAATTCAAATTAAAACTAGCTTTTAAAATCCATAAATTGATAAATGTTTTAAGTTATTTAAAGTTGTGTTTTTGATAACTTTAATTTATCAAGTTAAGTGATTGTTTATTTTAAAAAATTAATTAATAATTTAATTAAGTAAAGATAGTTATTAAGATAAATAATGTAAATATGTTAAGGGTAATTAAAGCATTTACAAGAAAATGTTTTATCTTAATTAAGGTTTTAATATCTTAATTTTGATTAAGTTAATTTAGAGAAATTAAGTTTAATTAATTAGTTTAATTATAATGGATTAATTAAGAAATTAATTAAGGGAAAATAATTTACTTGATTAATAAATGGTTAAGGGTTAAAGATTAAATAATTTTAAGATTAATTAAATTGTAATTAAAAGATCATTAACTAGATTATTAATTAATAATTAAGGATTCATTAATCAAGTATAATTGAACTTAATTTAATCAAGTGGTTAAGGTTTACTAATTAAGTAATTAATGAGTAATTAATTAAGTAATTAAAGGTTACTTAACTAATAATTAAAGAAGTGCTTAACTTGTAATTAAGCTTAATTAATTAATAATTAAGGTTTTATTAATTAATAATTAAAGAATAATTAATCCATAATCAAGGATTAATTAAGAAGTTGTTAAGTGATAGTTAATTGATTAATCAAATGTGATTAAAGATTAATCACATGGTAATTAAGGATTGATTAGCTGTTAATTAAGGATGGGTTAACAGTTAATTAGGGGTTAATTAAATGATTAATTAACTGGTGATTAAGGAGTGATTAATCTGTAATTAAGTTCTTAATTAATAACTGATAATTAGGTTTATTAATTAATAATTAAGAGATAATTAATTAGTTAATTAATAATTAATAATTAATTAATTATAAGAGTAATTATGGATTAATTAGTTTGTATTAAGAGATATTGATTAATAATTAAGGTTATTAATTGATAGATGATGGATAATTAATCAGTTAATTAAAGGTTAATTAATTGAGTTTGAAAGTAATTAAGGATTAATTACTTTGTATTAAAGGAGATTGATTATTAATTAAGGATTATTAATTAATGATTAAAGGATAATTAATCTGGATTAGGATTGATTGATTGATTGATTAAGTTAATCGAGGGGTGATTAATCAATTAAGGTTAGTGATTAATGAATGATTGTATAAGCAAGATTTAGGGGTTGATTCTTAAGGGATTAATTTAAGAAATTAGATTAATTATGATATGAATTGATAATGCTTTCTTATGGATGATTGGTTGTTGAATTGGATGATATCTATTGGATTGATATCTGTTGATATGTGTTGTGACATTCTGTGAGATGATATAGGTTATATCAATGATAAATATGTGATATTTATCTATGTTATTGATGTGTGATTTCAAAGCATTGAATTGTATTGAATTGAATTGTTTAAACCTTTAAACAACTTGGCCTTAAAAGACACGCATTTGGATTTCGGTGAGACCGGGATCGGGTTTCCATATTTGGATATCCGAAAACCACATCGATCCAAATTAACGTTAGGTCGTGAATCCAAGTGGAGCAAGTGAAGACTCGAGGTGTAAGATCTATACGTCAGTATAACTCGATGGGTGATTCCGTAATGAGTTTGACGGAACTAGTTCTTATAGTTTCGAGATGGTGATTCAGAGTGCAAGGGTTATTGTCGTTAACTCTAAGGGTGATTCCAAAATGAGTGTAACGAGATAATGCCTTCGATTTCGTTCGAACCCGGAACGAACTTGTATGGATTGAATGCTTTCAGAACATCGTCAGGTGGACGATGAGCATTCTAAGAGATGTGTTCTATAAAGGTAATCGCAGCCTCAAGCCTCATCAACTGGGAATGGCTAAAACAGGAAAGGTGCAGCAAGGCTTCGTGGGTAGCTCCCACTGGAGAGCGAGATACATCCCTGTCTAGATGTCCCTTTTTATTTCGGCTGTGTGGGGCGATTGCTAGCTAGAATCGCCAGGGTAGTCTTGTTCGGTACTGTTCAGTAAGGAATGGTCCCGGCCTTGTGTTGCAGGGGAGTGGGAGTACTCCTCGGTACAGTGATCTAGGCCACGTACTGTGACGGGTGGTACCCCAGTAGCCCTGCCATTGTATGGAATCCAAAATCCAGTAAGTGCCAACGGTTTTGATTGTATTACCCACTTTTGTGGCTAGTAGCTAGAATTTAATAGATGTAACAATTTCAGATATTTCTTATTTATTTGAAAACCCTAGACACTATTATAATATCATCGGATTTCTTATCAAATGTTTTGGTCAGCGTAAGGTAAAAACTTTTCCATGTTTATGTGTGGGAAGTCTTACGTGATACCTTTCTTTTCAAAAGGTTTTAAAAGTTAAGCAACTTTAACCCGTTTACTCACACCAGACCCATGTCTGACCCGGAGTTTATTCTATTTTTCTTAAACTCTTGGGTACTCAAATTTTTACGAGTAGCCAAGGGATTCAGGTCTGCTTTGACGAATACTGGATGAGTTATGAAGCAGGAGGCTTCAGCGCTTGTAGTTATATGGTGTTTTCCGCTGTGTTGTATCTCTGTGATATATGTATTGTATTTGAGTTGTATAATAGACAGACTTGTATAACTGTCTATCCTGTGTTGTTGTATCTGAGTAACTCTGAGATGTAATAGACTATGTAATAGTTATGTTATATATTATATTTTGTTTCGTTCCGCTATGAGATTCTGATTTTGTTGAGTTCTTTTCTTCTATCTATTCTATTTCTACCTCTTTCTTTCTCAAGAATGATGCGTCTTTCTGTGGAATGAAAGGCGGGTCGTTACACTTGGTATCAGAGCATAGGTTGAGATAATACCTAGGCTCCGGAGTGGTGTATATCTTGAGAGCGCGTATTGGTAATTTTTATATAACTATATACTTATATAAATTTGTTGGGTATATGTTCGGATTTCCAACATGAGTTCTAGAGGAATTTATCTCTCTATCTTTGATTGTTTTGCCCTCCTACCTTTGTATTTATCCCTATAAATGGATAACCAAGATAGATCAGATCTGTAGAAGCTTAAGATTTTCTTATCTTCCCCATAGTTTTTCTAGAGACCTTTTGTTTGATCTTGTTTGGATATTGTGTTGGTTGTATGGTATTGAGCTGTTGGTGTATGAAGCAAGGATTGTATCTTTGGAAGCCGAGTTGGGAATAATCGCAAAAGTGACTTACGATGATGCTGGGATTCTTTTGAGTCATCTTCTACATGGAGTGAGGCATCTCCATAAAGTGTGGAGTCCATTGAGTGGTCAGAGATTTTCCGAATGTTAGGACGGAGTGAAGGTTTTTCCTCATTAGGAGATAGAGATTTGGATCATCTTTAGTTTCGGAAGCAGTGCCTGTTGTTCAGCCTAGTTTTTCCCAATTGGAGTTCAGCTGTTGTCTTTGTGGCCTAGACGGATGAGTCTTTTGAGATTCTATGTGGATTTGATGAATTGATATTTGGGATGTATGGTATAAGTTGTTCTTGTGTTCGTCAATATTGTTTTTTTTCCCACTCCAAGTCTGAAGAGGTGAGCCAACGACATTTGGAGTTGGGATTAGAGGCTTTGATGAAGCATTTTGTTTTGGTGATGGTATTTCTTTAGATCTGGCGTAAATAGCTACTATTCGGGAGTAGAAGCAACCGCAGTTCTCTGGTATGGCAGAGTTCTACAGGAAGTATTAGTGGACCCAAGTGTGAAGAGATTTTCTCGGATTTGAAGGCAAGGCTGACTAGTATAGCTATCTTTGATGGCAAGGATAAATTTGTGATCTTCTCGGACGTTTGTGTGTGTCTGAGATGGATGGGTGTGTCAATGATGGTCAGTGTTCCAGTTCTGAGATGGATGGTCAAGGGAACATTGAGGATCATCGAAAAGGATTCGTGATTCGAATTCTTGGATTTTGGAGCAAGAAGTTTTAGCAGGGAGTCTTCGCTCTAGGTTGTGTCTAACCCAGAGTGTTCAGAGATATGTGGATACAAAGAGATTCTTCTGGTGGCCAAGCACGAAGTAGGATGTAGCTGCTTTCATCTTTGGATGTGCGATCTGTCAGCAGGTGTTGGTGATCAGCAGAAGACCGCCGGTTTGTTATCTTTGGAGATTCCAAAGTGGAAGTTCCAGTGGAAAGTGATTTCTTTTGATTTCTTCGAAGGTTTGCCGAGGACCAAAGAGGAAATTTTAGGAATATGGGTGATTGTGAATCGGATAACCAGGAACGCCCATTTTATTCTAGTTGAGGCAATCCGTACTATAGCTTCGTTGGCTGAGTTTTCTTGAGAGTTTATCTGACTACTTAGTGTTTTAGTAGGCATTGTTAGCAATTGTGATCTTATCTTCTCCAGCTAGTTTTGGTTTGTGAGGTATCTGCAATGATGGAGCTTATCAGGAGAAGACTAGTGTTGTAGTTTTCAAGGTTGAATTGCCAGTTTGGATGACTGGAATTCACATTGTTTTTCACATATCTCAACTGAGGAAATACGTGAACGATCTATCTTTTGTTGTGGAGTTAGGATTTCAGAGTTTGTCTTGGAAAACTCTGGATAATTTTAGAAAGACTTATCTGGATCTATGTCCGGATAACTAGGATTGTTTGATTGAATGAATTGTTTATTTAAATAAACTGTTTGTTGGATGGATTATTGTTTGGTTGATAGTGAATGGTTGTTAGGGATGCTTGAATAGTTAAAATGAAATAAAAGATTTTGGATTATCTATATTTTAAATTTCGAGGACGAAATTCTTTTAAGGGGGAAGGAATGTAATATCCCGGGATTTCGGGGAAATTAAAATGTGATAATCTCTTAATTAAATCATTTAAAATTCATAAAATTGTTATCTTCAAATATGAATAACCAAAATAAAATTTATGTGATGCTTTTAAATTTAGAGATAAATTGACTTTAAATAGAATAATTATTTAATTTGTGTTATTTTATAAATTTGATTTTAATAGAATTAACATTTCAATTTAATGAGTGCTGCTTAAGTATATATTTATTTAAAAATTGACTTTAAAATTAGAATTTAATATTTCTAAATTTAATAATGTGTTTGTTTAATTTAATATAGATATATTTGATTTGATTTTAAATTTAAGTTTAAATTGAATTTGAATTTAAAATTTGAATTTGAATTGGGATTTGAAAATTTAAAAAGAATTTATATCTTGAAATATATTTTTGGATATAAAAGGATTTATGAATAACGTTTTTAACTATAAATAAGATTTGTTTTATATTAATTTAAAACAAAAGAATTTTATTTATATAAATTTGGAAAATATTTATTTAATAGTAAATAAATGCAAAAGAATTTAAATTAGCATTTAAAAATGGATAAAATAATTTTATATAATTTTATTAAGAATCTAATTGGTTTTTTTTATTTGATTTTTATTTTAAAAGTTTTATTTTTATAAAATATGGAAAAAGGCATTCATAAATTAGTAAGGTACTTACATATTAAGAAAATTAATAAGAAAAGCTTTTAAAAGTCATCTAAAATAATTTAAAAATAAGAATGACATGTGTTAATTTTAAAACTCATTGAGTAACATGTGTTAAGAATTCAAGAGGGTTTGTGACATATGTGTTAAAATTAAACAAATGATAACAAGTGTCTTTCTCTTCTTAATTTTGATAAACCACAAATTACAAAATATAAACTCCCATTTCTTTCTTCATTCTTTTTCTTGCAATTCAGAAATTAATGGCCACTCTTGTATTCAATTTCTCAAAATCAAACTGAAAACATTTAAAAAAAAATTCAAACTGAGATCAAAACCTGAAGCTATCTCCTTTGAACATTTTCAAAGCTTGTAATGTCATCTTCAACCTGAAAAACCTTTTATTCCAAATCCCTGTAAACTTTCCTTAACAAATCCATGGCCAGTCTTGCATTCATTTCCTCAAAAACAAGTTGTAGCATATCTTCAACCAAAAAATTCTCAAAACCCTGTAACCTCAAGCATAAAACATTTTTTACAATCCTGTAACCATTTGTACCAAACCCGGTAATATTTTTTATCAAACCTGTAAAAGTACTTTTCCTCAACTCTGTAATTCTCTATTACCAAAGCATTTTCAAAGGCATGGAAAATCTTCCTTTATCAAAAGCCTGAAACTAGAATTTTTTTCCAAAGCCTGTAGAAGCATAAAAAAAAAGAAGTTTGAAACTTTCTGTTATCAAAAACCTGGAAAAAAACTATCTGGAACTAAATAGATTATCAATGTTTGGATTCATCATCACTTTGTTCCAGTTAAGCAATCAAGTACCAAGCTTTCCAGTCTTCATGTTTCAAGCAGTACAAACTTCTGGACTCAGCAACTACCGTTTTCAAATTTTCAAAGGGGTTCAGTTTTTCCATTCTAGTTTCAAGCTCTGCCTTTTTAAATGGTGAGTAAACATCTAATTTTAAAACTTAAGTAGGTTAAATTTGTTGCTTAAGTAATTTATGTGATATTGGTTTCTGCATGTGTAGATAGTAGTATAAAATTGTAGATATGGATGTATCTAAATCTGCATGCCTGAGAATGGTGCTTCTTTGTTCATATCTGGATACAGAGGTTTGAAAACAAAAAAAAAATTCAAACATCCCATCCAAACACTTTGTGGCTTATGTTTTTTTCAATCAAATTAGTTGAGTTTAAACTCCATTTTGATTATGGAAACAAGTTTAAATAATATAAGTTTAGGAAGTACCTGTAAATAAGAAATTGCAGAGGAAACTTATATAATGTAATAAATCAAATATTATGTTATATTGATTCATCTATATATATCGAATCAACATTGAAAATTACGATTTTTAAAACAAAAATCCAAATTTGTAATGTTTAATTAAATAAGCAATTTGGGTTTTTCTGGAAAATGGGTTTTGGGTAATTTTTGGAGGCTAAAGCAATTTGGGTGGTCGGAATTGCTACTGTAGGTGGAGGAGATAACAGGGGTCTAGGCAAAAATGCTAGCAGGGTTTATTATCTCCTGTGGTGCCAGCAATGATCGAGTATGGGTTTTAAACCCTAGTTTGGTTGAAGCAGAAGTTTTTAGTCAGTATTTGTCTCTGATTGATCGAGCGTGCTGTAACTCAGGGAGAAGTTTGCGTATTTGGTCAGCAAGAGATGGCCAGATTTGCTCGAACTCTGATGGTCGGAGCTTGGTGGTCGAAAGGAGTTTGTGGGAAGCTTTGTTGGTTTCAGGCGAACTAGTAGTCAAATCCTAATCGAAGCCTTGATTGTGTCTTCTCTCCTTTATTTTTCATTACTTAGGCTGGACATCTGTCTATTATAGGGCTAATATGTGTCCCTTTTAGGCTGTTAGGCAGAGGATGTGTCCTCTAGTTTATTATTTGCAGAGGATGAGTTGGAAAGGCTAAGGGATGACTTTAGGCTTATAGGCTGACGATGTGTCCTTTACTTTATTATATGCAGAGGATGAGTTGGAAAGGCTAAGGGGTGATATGTCACCCTAGTGTAAAGGATGTGCTCTTTGTCTTTTTATCCTGGACGCCGGTCCACCATGCTTCTGTTTCAATTTTGAATTTCTAGATTGGCTAGAGATTCGTCGTCAAATTGGTCGGTACCCGTAGTATCTCTCATTATAGAGTCCTGTCTAAGTCTTTCTTTTTCCACTTGTTCTTCAAAGTATTCTTCTTGAGCCATTGTGCCAACTGGGCCAATTTTGAGACTTTCTAAAAAACGCTGAACCTTCATTATTCATTCTGTTGATGGTTCGAAAGCCGATATGTAGTCCAATAGTAATACTGTTTTGCCTTCAGTGGCAGAGTGTGATCCGATTTCGCCTTTGTTAATGGCTTCTGAGAAGAACTCTTGTGCTGCTAAGATTCTTTCACTTTCTTCATTAAATTCTTTGCGGTTGAATTTAACGAATTCATGTTGAGGATTTTCGGTTACCCGATGTAGTTCCCATAATTGGATGGAGGGATAAAGACGCATGTACTGTCTTTCTTCCCAAACGCTCCAAATTCTGAACATGAACATAGTAAAAAATCTGCTTGAATGTTCAGCAAGTTTTGCTGTACATATTTCTGGAATATATCCTGAGTATTCTTCAGGATGGCTTGTGTTGACAAAAATTTCGTGTACTAAGCCCTTTTTGATATGTTTTTGATATTTTTGTATTTCAGAAAAACAGGCTATAAGCCGTGGTCTTCTGTTGTTATTGAGAATTAACTCTTCATTTTCTAAGAGTTTAACTAATTCTGTGTCTTCTAGCTTTTTAAAGAATAGAAGAAGATTGCTTTCATCGATGAGATGTTGCTGATATAAGGAGATCATATCCTGGACTGTCATTTCAGCCTCCATCTCTTTGGTTTTTGCATTATCTATCTCATAAAGTCTAAGTAATTCTAGAAAATCTTGAATTCTTAGATTTACGAGATCAGAGGTTTGCATTTGAGAAAATATTGTTTTCAAATGACTGTGTTCAGCTGTGTTATCAGTGAACAACTCTGCTTCTTTCAAATCTAGAGCTTCAGATCTAGATGTAAAAGAATGTTGTGACAATTTAGTCACTAGTTTCTGAGTTTCTTGTAACTTTTTCTCTTTCTGGGATATTGTATGCTTCAATCCCAGATAAGCCTTTTCCAGTTGAGTTAACCAGAAATTTGCAGCTCTATGGTCTGCAGCTTGGATGGCTTTAAAGCATCCATTGAAATTGTCATATAAGTTAGGATTTGATGCTTTCATGTCTAGATTGTACCAATCTTTGACCACCGCTGAGATGTATGGTCTTTGTATTCCTGTGGGAGCAATTGCTTTTCCTTTGTTCATTGGAACAAATTTCTGAGTTGTATTTGAAGGTGTTGCCTTGCCTTTGTTTGTTGGAGTAGTTTTGGTCTGTTGGACCTTTTCTTCATTTACTCCGGTGGGAGCATTAGTTTCTTCGGATTCCTGTGAAGATGAAGCCTCTGTGGAGGTTTGCTTGGCTTTTTTAGATGATTTCACTTGTTTGAAATCCTCTTGTCTTTTCATGGTTTCTAATAATTCTTTGATTCTTTTTATATCGTCCTCATCCATGTTTCAAAACCTAGTAAGAAGATCAGCTGCAAAGTTAGTGTAGCCTGGAATGTATTTGACATCATAGTTGTAAATTTCTAAATACATAGCTAATCTAATTCTTCGAAGGTTTTCTTCTGGATTGTTTACAGTTTTCTTTTTTAAGTATTGAGCAAAAGATTTGTTATCTGTTTCTATGATAAACTGTCTATGCAAGAGATAAATTCGTAAACTTTTGATTACTAATTTAATAGCTAGTAATTCTTTGTCATAGGTAGCGTATTTAATCTGAGGTTTACTAAACTTTCCATAGGAATATGCTACGACTTCGTTTTGTTTTGCAATTAATACTCCTGCCCAGAAATTGTCAGAAGCATCAGTTTGTATTGTAAGTAATTCTTCATCTGAAGGAAAATAGAGGATTTTTTGATCTTTTATTAGGTCTTTAATCTTTTGTATTTCTTCTTCTTCTTGCTTTTGCAAGGTAATCGGAATTTTGTCTGTGTTCCATCTTCTTGGTTGTTCTCCACTATGCTGTTTATATTTTGCTTGTTCGTCAGTAAGCTTTTTCTGTAAATTTTGAGTCTTAGTGGATAAATTAGGAATAAATTTTCTGCCGTAGTTTAATAAACCTAAGAAACTTTGGAGTTCTTTTAATGTTTTAAATGTATCGGGAAAATCTTTAATTTTAGTATAAATGTGTTGTTGTAATTCTATTTGTCCATTTTTAATTCGTTTTCCGAGAAAATCTATTTCTTTTTTAAATAATTCGATTTTTTAAGACTTAATATGACACCGTTTTGGGGTAATATTTGAACAACTGCCAGAAGATGTTGTTTATGTTCTTCTGCAGAATTAGAGAAAACAAGAATATCGTCTATATAGGCAGATACAAAAGGTAAATGTCCGAACATAGAATTCATCCATTTTTGAAATATTTGTGGTCGTTTTTTAATCCAAAAGGCATAACTAACCATTCAAAATGTCCTTGTGGGCAACTAAAGGCGGTTAGCTCTATGGACTGTTTATCAGCAAGTTTTAATTGCCAAAAACCTGATTTTGCATCAAATTTACTATAACATTTCGCTCCTTGGATTTGTTTTGTTAGATGTTCAACAGAAGGAATAAAATATCCATCAAACTCTGTATAGCTGTTAAGTTTTCTATAGTTTATTACCATTCGAGCTTTTCCCCTTTCAATTTCAACATGATTTCTTACTAAGAAAGCTGGGGATGAGTGGGTACTGAAACTTTTCTGTATTAGTTTCAAATTTAAGAGGTCTTTTATTTGTTTTGCAAATTCTTCTTTATCAGTTGGTGATACCATGATACTGTTAACTCTGACTTTAGCGTCTTTGTATTGTTCCATTAATTCAATTTTACAATACCGTGGCGCTTTGTCAAACCATTTTAATGGATTGTCTGAATAAAGAGGTTCTAACATATTGTGTATTAATATTTCAAATTCGTTAGTGGTTGGTATATTGTATGTACAAATCTTTGGTTGTATGATTTTCGGTGTTTTTACATGTTCAATTAATGTAACAGGGTTTTCACCACGCTGTGCTGCGGGAGTATAATGTGGTGCAATTGTAGCGGGTAGCGTTACTCGAGGCACAAGAACGCCATCCGGTTCAAAATAATACTTGTTGAAGGGAGGGAGATGTCTTAAATTGTCCATTCCCAGGATGCAATCACTATCAAATTCCTTTGGTAGTAATGCAAAGTCAAAGTTGTATAGTTTATTATTTCCATGTATATCAGGTATTTGTACCTGTAAGTGTTTTGCTTTGTGAGTAACAGGGACTTGTCTTCCCATAAAATCATTTAGCATTCCTTTTTTGTCTAATGGTACCCAGAATTGCTGGGGAATAAATATTTCTTGTAATAAACTGGCTTCTGCACCAGAATCCAGTACCGTATGTACCGTGAATTCTTGATATTCAGGGATACATATCGTTATTGGAAGATATATATGTAACCGTGCCTTTCTTTTAAGATCTATGGATCTAATCATGATGTTTTATATTTTCTGTAGGAACCTTGATAACCATTCGGTTTGATTCCTGTTCTTTTTGTTTTTCAAGTATTCTCATTATTCTTCATTCTATTGGGTTTTCTTGTTTAAAGCTCATACGATGACTGATGGTTTTTAATATATCAGGAGTTAATTCTACATCAGACATTTTATTGTATGATTGAGTTCTTTTTAATGTGTTGGATGAATTTGCATTGTCGTCATTATTCTTGGTTATGGTGGAAATAGTATTTCCTGATGCTATAAAATATTCTGTAGGTAATTGAATTCGTGGTTTAAGTGATTTCACAAAAACTTGAATTTCGTTATCGAATTTTAAATGTCTTATGTCAATCAATCTGGGTTGAATTGTTTTTCCTAACCCGACTTCGAACAATTTAACAAATTGTTTGGGCGTAATTGATTTGAACGTAGCAGCATCATTCAAGACCATACAATGTTCCCATTGTATGCCAAGAACTTTGGATCCTGAAAGGAGTTCTATATTTTGTAAATTTACTGATAATGTACAAGCTTTTTCTATATTTTGATCATCAAGACTTATACAAAAATCGGGATGTATATTTACTCCAAATAATCTGTTTGCTAAATTTGACTTAGCTCCGCCAATAATACTATTTAAAGGATTATTGATAATTCTTTCATCCATACAAACTATCATTATTGGAGTATCAATTCCGGATCTAAACAATCCTGTTATTATTAGTTTTATTAGACCTATATGAAGGTATTTCATTTTTGGATATTTGGCTTTTAGTTTTTCTATTTTATTTTTATTTAAAAGGCTTATGGAAGTAAAATCTTCCTCTCCCTTTAACTCTACATTTCCTTGCATACGTTCAAATATATATGTATGTTTATTCAAAAATCTAGATTTAAAAGTTAAAGGTTTATATATATCCTTTTTATCTGAATGAGGGATTGCTTCTTTTAATTTTTCTAAATCTTCGTCCATGACCTCAAATTGTTCTCCTGTGCTATCTTGCATTTGAGGGTTAGATGTTTCTTCTGAAGTAAAAGTGTTCATGTATATCCTATATTCGTGGTATGATTCTGACTCTTTATTTCTTGATGATTGGGATGTAGAACCACTTAATGGGGTAGATAGATCATGATCGTATATTTCTTCTTTGATAATTGGAAGGTCTTCATATTTATGTATAACAAGTAGTCCTAATGGATCTCCTTGCTCTATTATATAGTCTTTATCTTCCGTACTAGTACTTTTAAATAGCATAGAAGTGTTAGTTTTAGAAAGAGGTTCTATTAATCCATAAGTTATAAAAATATTTTCTTTAGTATGTTTAGGTATATTATAAATTTGTCCATAATATCCGAGTGGAATTTTTATTAGTAGATCTAAGAATACTTCGGTTGTGAAGTACCTTCTCAATCTGGAGCATTTTGCTGCATATAATGTATAACCTGGAGAATTTACTTTTTCCTTTTTGGGAAGTATAGCATATATGGTTAACGGAATAATTTTTATTTGGTTATGTGTCTGATTGATCGTAATCATGCTTATTTTAAAATTATCAAAGGAATCATTAATTTCATCTTCATTTTCAGTAGTGTCAGAATAAACTGATTCAATTTCATATACAGATGAATTAGCATCACTAGAAATATCCTCGATAGTGCCAACATTAATACCGTATTCTTCGATATTTGATATTACGATATTTTGTATATTCGTAGGACATTCATTTGCATAATGTCCTTCTTTATTACATTTGAAACATTTGCAGCCTTTTCGGAAATTTTTCTTTTTAATAAACTTTTTCTTAGAAAACTTGTTTTCTTTTCTAAATTTTTTCTTATATTCTGGTTTCCATTTTTTCCTAGTGATACGATATTTTGGTTTTGTTCTTCTTTGGAAATTTCTTGTTCTTTTTCGTTCGAATTCAGGAGAACATCCAAACTGTGTGTTAATATCTTCAGTGTATTTGGTACAACAAGAAAATCCCAGTTTTGAGTTTCTAATTTTATTTTTCATTTGTTTGTGTGCACTAGCTTGTTCACAAACTCTTTCCATAGTATCCATGCATGCCTTTTTTAATAAGCCTGTTTTATGATTTTCATCCGTATTACTTTGTCTTAAAATGTCGTATCTTTCTTGAATAATATTATTCCATGGATAAGGTATTTTCGTAAAAAAGCCTTTTACCCAGAAAACTTTCTGGTCATTATTTTTTAAATGGAAAAGTAGGCCTATGTATTTTGCAGCGAATTCTTCTAACATACATATGTCGCATAATTGTATTTTTAATAATTGTTTTTCATAATCAGTATCTTCTAGGAATGTTTCTCCTGTAAAGTCTGCTAATAATAATTTTAATAATTCCCCAAGAGCTTCTTGTTTAGATTGAATATTTCTAATTCTTTGTAATTCATTTGGATTTATTCTTTCGAGGTTTAATAACCAAGCTAAAGCATCTCCTGTCCAATAGCTGGTAGCGTAATGGATGTATTCCATCACATTCATATTTGGAGGTAATAAATAGATTGTTCCACTTATATGTTGAAGCCATGTTATAATATATTTTCTTATTTTTCTATGTGGAAGTTTATCTATATTAAATGTTAGGGTATATGTAGAAGAGGGTTGTTCATTATAAAAATCTTTAAGTTGCTTTCTCGAGGAGTGAAATTTAATCCAATCTGATCTAGTACCATGTCTAAGCATTTCAGGGTAAGGATCAGTATGAGGCCTATTATATGTGTTTTCTTCCTGTTCTTGATCATCCATAAGTATATCAGAGTTAAGATCGTTTACAACAGAAGCTGCATCCGGAGGAGGTGGAGGAGGTAAAATTAGAGCACCTCTACTAGATCCGGCTTCATTAGCGTCTATGTTGTAAATAAGGTTATCTGATGTATCTGAATTATACTCAAATTCTGTGGAATTTTCAGATTCTTGTTCAGAATCTTAAAATGAAGAATTTTCTTCATTTTCTTTATATTTAAAATAGTTTATTGCCGTTGAATGATCTTCATAATAAGAATAAAGTTCAGTAATATCTATTTCTCCTGCAAGTTCTTTTTTATGAAGAATAAGATAATTTTTATAGTAGGTGGGATCAATTTCTTCAACATTTATTTTGTTATTTTCTTCGTTTTCTGCTTTCAAGTTTTGTGCTTTCAAGTTTTGGTGTTCAATTTGGTATCAGAGCCTGGCTAACACTAGGTAAGTTATTCTGTTTTAGATCATTCTGTTTTATATTTTCTGAACTCTATTTTTCTGTATATGTTCTGCTGAAGTAGTTGATCATTAAAAAAAAAAAGAGTACAAAAATTTTTTAAATTTTAAAATGAAAGCTTAAGCTATTCTTTTGAGCATGATTCGTTATGAGTCTACAAAACTTTTGTGACATCTAAAACTTTTTTCGAATTTTAAATCAATTCGACGACCTATTGATTACTGATTATTATGCACTGGAGTAGGAAACGAACCATTGTTGTGCTCTACTTAAGTGAAGCAACGATATAGGCTTGTGGTTGTTAATTCGAGGCCTAACCCTACTATAAAACCACGGTATGCTAGGAAAGCATTAAGGGGTATCGTGTTTAGCCTCTTAATTTAGGGTCAAAACTAACCTATAACTGTAGGTCTGCGAATCAAGACTTATTATTCGAATGAAAGCTTTTATCTATTTACAAATGTTTTGTATAAACTCATAATTGAATTGTGTTCAAAAGACCCTTGTTTATGGAAAATAATAAGATTGTTATTCTGGACACACATAAGTGTCAATTTGATCTAAATACCGAACAATATGAACATGTTGTTCATATCCCCACTCATAAAAACCCAGTAAATGGGATTCATAATTTTATGATTGATCTACTTCAAGAAATTAAATTAGAAGTTAAAGATATCAATAATAAACTTCAAAAACAAACTGCGACCATAGGATTTGGTCGAAATACACCAACAATCCATTCGCTTAACAGCATTAGAATGGTCAAATATACTTCTGAAGAAAATAACAAAATAAATGTTGAAGAAATTGATCCCACCTACTATAAAAATTATCTTATTCTTCAAGAAAAAGAACTTGCAGGAGAAATAGATAGTACTGAACTTTATTCTTATTATGAAGATCATTCAACGGCAATAAACTATTTTAAATATAAAGCAAATGAAGAAAATTCTTCATTTGAAGATTCTGAACAAGAATCTGAAAATTCCACAGAATTTGAGTATAATTCAGATACATCAGATAACATTATTTACAACATAAACGCTAATGAAGCCGGATCTAGTAGAGGTGCTCTAATTTTACCTCCGCCACCTCCTCCGGATGCAGCTTCTGTTGTAAACG
Organism: Allium cepa; assembly: GCA_030765085.1. NCBI lineage: Eukaryota > Viridiplantae > Streptophyta > Magnoliopsida > Asparagales > Amaryllidaceae > Allium > Allium cepa. Next base: position 768,722,635 of record CM060939.1, on the reverse strand, counting down.
ATCTTAACTCTGATATAATTATGGATGATCAAGAACAGGAAGAAAACACATATAATAGGCCTCATACTGATCCTTACCCTGAAATGCTTAGACATGGTACTAGATCAGATTGGATTAAATTTCACTCCTCTAGAAAGCAACTTAAAGGTTTTTATAATGAACAACCCTCTTCTATATACCCTAACATTTAATATAGATAAACTTCCACATAGAAAAATAAGAAAATATATTATAACATGGCTTCAACATATAAGTGGAACAATCTATTTATTACCTCCAAATATGAATGTGATGGAATACATCCATTACGCTACCAGCTATTGGACAGGAGATGCTTTAGCTTGGTTATTAAACCTCGAAAGAATAAATCCAAATGAATTACAAAGAATTAGAAATATTCAACCTAAACAAGAAGCTCTTGGGGAATTATTAAAATTATTATTAGCAGACTTTACAGGAGAAACTTTCCTAGAAGATACTGATTATGAAAAACAATTATTAAAAATACAATTATGCGACATATGTATGTTAGAAGAATTCGCTGCAAAATACATAGGCCTACTTTTCCATTTAAAAAATAATGACTAGAAAGTTTTCTGTGTAAAAGGCTTTTTTACGAAAATACCTTATCCATGGAATAATATTATTCAAGAAAGATACGACATTTTAAGACAAAGTAATACGGATGAAAATCATAACACAGGCTTATTAAAAAAGGCATGTGTGGATACTATGGAAAGAGTTTGTGAACAAGCTAGTGCACACAATAAAATGAAAAATAAAATTAGAAACTCAAAACTGGGATTTTCTTGTTGTACCAAATACACTGAAGATATTAACACACGGTTCGGATGTTCTCCTGAATTCGAACGAAAAAGAACAAGAAATTTCCAAAGAAGAATAAAACCAAAATATCGTATCACTAGGAAAAAATGGAAACCAGAATATAAGAAAAAATTTAGAAAAGAAAACAAGTTTTCTAAGAAAAAGTTCATTAAAAAGAAAAATTTCCGAAAAGGCTGCAAATGTTTCAAATGTAATAAAGAAGGACATTATGCAAATGAATGTCCTACGAATATACAAAATATCGTAATATCAGATATCAAAGAATACGGTATTAATGTTGGCACTATCGAGGATATTTCTAGTGATGCTAATTCATCTGTATATGAAATTGAATCAGTTTATTCTGACACTACTAAAAATGAAGATGACATTAATGATTCCTTTGATAATTTTAAAATAAACATGATTACAATCAATCAGACACATAACCAAATAAAAATTATTCCGTTAACCATATATGCTATACTTCCCAAAAAGGAAAAAGTAAATTCTCCAGGTTATACATTATATGCAGCAAAATGCTCCAGATTGAGAAGGTACTTCACAACCGAAGTATTCTTAGATCTACTAATAAAAATTCCACTCGGATATTATGGACAAATTTATAATATACCTAAACATACTAAAGAAAATATTTTTATAACTTATGGATTAATAGAACCTCTTTTTAAAACTAACACTTCTATACTATTTAAAAGTACTAGTATGGAAGATAAAGACTATATAATAAAGCAAGGAGATCCATTAGGACTACTTGTTATACATAAATATGAAGACCTTCCAATTATAAAAGAAGAAATATACGATCATGATCTATCTACCCCAATAAGTGGTTCTACATCCCGATCATCAAGAAATAAAGAGTCAGAATCATACCACGAATATAGGATATACATGAACACTTTTACTTCAGAAGAAACATCTAACCCTCAAATGCAAGATAGCACAGGAGAACAATTTGAGGTCACGGACAAAGATTTAGAAAAATTAAAAGAAGCAATCCCTCATTCAAATAAAAAGGATATTTATAAACCTTTAACTTTTAAATCTAGATTTTTGAATAAACATTCATATATATTTGAACGTATGCAAGGAAATGTAGAGTTAAAGGGAGAGGAAGATTTTACTTCCATAAGCCTTTTAATAAAAATAAAATAGAAAAACTAAAAGCCAAATATCCAAAAATGAAATACCTTCATATAGGTCTAATACAACTAAAAATAACAGGATTGTTTAGATCCGGAATTGATACTCCAATAATGATAGTTTGTATGGATGAAAGAATTATCAATAATCCTTTAAATAGTATTATTGGCGGAGCTAAGTCAAATTTAGCAAACAGATTATTTGGAGTAAATATACATCCCGATTTTTGTATAAGTCTTGATGATCAAAATATAGAAAAAGCTTGTACATTATCAGTAAATTTACAAAATATAGAACTTCTTTCAGGATCCAAAGTTCTTGGCATACAATGGGAACATTGTATGGCCTTGAATGATACTGTTACGTTCAAATCAATTACGCCCAAACAATTTGTTAAATTGTTCGAAGTCGGGTTAGGAAAAACAATTCAACCCAGATTGATTGACATAAGACATTTAAAATTCGATAACGAAATTCAAGTTTTTGTGAAATCACTTAAACCACGAATTCAATTACCTACAGAATATTTTATAGCATCAGGAAATACTATTTCCACCATAACCAAGAATAATGACGACAATGCAAATTCATCCAACACATTAAAAAGAACTCAATCATACAATAAAATGTCTGATGTAGAATTAACTCCTGATATATTAAAAACCATCAGTCATCGTATGAGCTTTAAACAAGAAAATCCAATAGAAGGAAGAACAATGAGAATACTTGAAAAACAAAAAGAACAGGACTCAAACCGAATGGTTATCAAGGTTCCTACAGAAAATATAAAACATCATGATTAGATCCATAGATCTTAAAAGAAAGGCACAGTTACATATATATCTTCCAATAACGATATGTATCCCTGAATATCAAGAATTCACGGTACATGCGTTACTGGATTCTGGTGCAGAAGCCAGTTTATTACAAGAAATATTTATTCCCCAGCAATTCTGGGTACCATTAGACAAAAAAGGAATGCTAAATGATTTTATGGGAAGACAAGTCCCTGTTACTCACAAAGTAAAACACTTACAGGTACAAATACCTGATATACATGGAAATAATAAACTATACAACTTTGACTTTGCATTACTACCATAGGAATTTGATAGTGATTGCATCCTGGGAATGGACAATTTAAGACATCTCCCTCACTTCAACAAATATTATTTTGAACTGGATGGCGTTCTTGTGCATAAAAATGGACAAATAGAATTACAACAACACATTTACACTAAAATTAAAGATTTTCCCGATACATTTAAAACATTAAAAGAACTCCAAAGTTTCTTAGGATTATTAAACTACGGCAGAAAATTTATTCCTAATTTATCCGCTAAGACTCAAAATTTACAGAAAAAGCTTACTGACGAACAAGCAAAATATAAACAGCATAATGGAGAACAACCAAGAAGATGGAACACAGACAAAATTCCGATTACCTTGCAAAAGCAAGAAGAAGAAGAAATACAAAAGATTAAAGACCTAATAAAAGATCAAAAAATCCTCTATTTTCCTTCAGATGAAGAATTACTTACACTACAAACTGATGCTTCTGACAATTTCTGGGCAGGAGTATTAGTTGCAAAACAAAAAGAAGTCGTAGCATATTCCTCTGGAAAGTTTAGTAAACCTCAGATTAAATATGCTACCTATGACAAAGAATTACTAGCTATTAAATTAGCAATCAAAAGTTTACGAATTTATCTCTTGCATAGACAGTTTATGATAGAAACAGATAACAAATCTGTTGCTCAATTCTTAAAAAAGAAAACTGTAAACAATCCAGAAGAAAACCTTCGAAGAATTAGATTAGCTATGTATTTAGAAATTTACAACTATGATGTCAAATACATTCCAGGCTACACTAACTTTGTAGCTGATCTTCTTACCAGGTTATGAAACATGGATGAGGACGATATAAAAAGAATCAAAAAATTATTAGAAACCATGAAAATACAAGAGGATTTCAAACAAGTGAAATCATTTAAAAAAGCTAAGCAAACCGCCACAGAGTCATCATCTTCACAGGAATCCGAAGAAACTAATGCTCCCACAGTAGTAAATGAAGAAAAGGTCCAACAGACCAAAACCACTCCAACAAACAAAGGCAAGGCAACACCTTCCAATACAACTCAGAAATTTGTTCCAATGAACAAAGGAAAAGCAATTGCTCCCACAGGAATACAAAGACCATACATCTCAGCGGTGGTCAAAGATTGGTACAATCTAGACATGAAAGCATCAAATCCTAACTTATATGACAATTTCAATGTATGCTTTAAAACCATCCAAGCTGCAGACCATAGAGCTGCAAATTTCTGGTTAACTCAACTGGAAAAGGCTTATCTGGGATTGAAGCATACAATATCCCAGAAAGAGAAAAAGTTCTAAGAAACTCAGAAACTAGTGACTAAATTGTCACAACATTCTTTTACATCTAGATCTGAAGCTCTAGATTTGAAAGAAGCAGAGTTGTTCACTGATAACACAGCTGAACACAGTCATTTGAAAACAATATTTTCTCAAATGCAAACCTCCGATCTCGTAAATCTAAGAATTCAAGATTTTCTAGAATTACTTAGACTTTATGAGATAGATAATGCAAAAACCAAAGAGATGGAGGCTGAAATGACAGTCCAGGATATGATCTCCTTATATCAGCAACATCTCATCGATGAAAGCAATCTTCTTCTATTCTTCAAAAAGCTAGAAGACACAGAATTAGTTAAACTCTTAGAAAATGAAGAGTTAATTCTCAATAAAAACAGAAGACCACGTCTTATAGCCTGTTTTTCTGAAATACAAAAATATCAAAAACATATCAAAAAGGGCTTAGTACACGAAATTTATGTCAACACAAGCCATCCCGAAGAATACTCAGGATATATTCCAGAAATATGTAAAGCAAAACTTGCTGAACATTCAAGCAGATTTTTTACTATGTTCATGTTCAGAATTTGGAGCGTTTGGGAAAAGATAGTACATACGTCTTTATACCCTCCTTTTATAGTGTCTTCTCTCCTTTATTTTTCATTACTTAGGCTGGGCATCTGTCTATTATAGGGCTAATATGTGTCCCTTTTAGGCTGTTAGGCTGAGGATGTATCCTTTATTTTATTCTTTGAAGAGGATGAGTTGGAAAGGCTAAGGGATGACTTTAGGCTTGTAGGCTGAGGATGTGTCCTTTAGTTTATTATATGCAGAGGATGAGTTGGAAAGGCTAAGAGGTGATATGTCACCCTAGTGTAAAGGATGTGCTCTTTGTCCTTTTATTCTGGACGCTGGTCCACCATGCTTTTGTTTCAATTTTGAATTTCTAGATTGGCTAGAGATTCGTCGTCAAAAGGGTCGGTACCCATAGTATCTCTCATTATAGAGTCCTGTCTAAGTCTTTCTTTTTCCACTTGTTCTTCAAAGTATTCTTCTTGAGCCATTGTGCCAACTGGGACAATTTTGAGACTGTCTAAAAAACGCTGAACGTTCATTATTCTTTCTGTTGATGGTTCGAAAGCCGATATGTAGTCCAATAGTAATACTGTTTTGCCTTCAGTAGCAGAGTGTGATCCGATTTCGCCTTTTTTAATGGCTTCTGAGAAGAACTCTTATGCTGCTAAGATTCTTTCACTTTCTTCATTAAATTCTTTTCGGTTGAATTTAACGAATTCATGTTGAGGATTTTCGGTTACCCGATGTAGTTCCCATAATTGGATGGAGGGATAAAGACGTATGTACTGTCTTTCTTCCCAAACGCTCCAAATTCTGAACAGGAACATGGTAAAAAATCTGCTTGAATGTTCAGCAAGTTTTGCTGTACATATTTCTGGAATATATCCTGAGTATTCTTCAGGATGGCTTGTGTTGACATAAATTTCGTGTACTAAGCCCTTTTTGATATGTTTTTGATATTTTTGTATTTCAGAAAAACAGGCTATAAGCTGTGGTCTTCTGTTGTTATTGAGAATTAACTCTTCATTTTCTAAGAGTTTAACTAATTCTGTGTCTTCTAGCTTTTTAAAGAATAGAAGAAGATTGCTTTCATCGATGAGATGTTGCTGATATAAGGAGATCATATCCTGGACTGTCATTTCAGCCTCCATCTCTTTGGTTTTTGCATTATCTATCTCATAAAGTCTAAGTAATTCTAGAAAATCTTGAATTCTTAGATTTACGAGATCAGAGGTTTGCATTTGAGACAATATTATTTTCAAATGACTGTGTTCAGCTGTGTTATCAGTGAACAACTCTGCTTCTTTCAAATCTAGAGCTTCAGATCTAGATGTAAAATAAAGTTGTGACAATTTAGTCACTAGTTTTTGAGTTTCTTGTAACTTTTTCTCTTTCTGGGATATTGTATGCTTCAATCCCAGATAAGCCTTTTCCAGTTGAGTTAACCAGAAATTTGCAGCTCTATGGTCTGCAGCTTGGATGGCTTTAAAGCATCCATTGAAATTGTCATATAAGTTAGGATTTGATGCTTTCATGTCTAGACTGTACCAATCTTGACCACCGTTGAGATGTATGGTCTTTGTATTCCTGTGGGAGCAATTGCTTTTCCTTTGTTCATTGGAACAAATTTCTGAGTTGTATTGGAAGGTGTTGCCTTGCCTTTGTTTGTTGGAGTGGTTTTGGTCTGTTGGACCTTTTCTTCATTTACTCCTGTGGGAGTAATAGTTTCTTCGGATTCCTGTGAAGATGAAGCCTCTGTGGAGGTTTGCTTGGCCTTTTTAGATGATTTCACTTGTTTGAAATCCTCTTGTCTTTTCATGGTTTCTAATAATTCTTTGATTCTTTTTATATCGTCCTCATCCATGTTTCATAACCTGGTAAGAAGATCAGCTGCAAAGTTAGTGTAGCCTGGAATGTATTTGACATCATAGTTGTAAATTTCTAAATACATAGCTAATCTAATTCTTCGAAGCTTTTCTTCTGGATTGTTTACAGTTTTCTTTTTTAAGAATTGAGCAACAGATTTGTTATCTATTTCTATTATAAACTGTCTATGCAAGAGATAAATTCGTAAACTTTTGATTGCTAATTTAATAGCTAGTAATTCTTTGTCATAGGTAGCATATTTAATCTGAGGTTTACTAAACTTTCCAGAGGAATATGCTACGACTTCTTTTTGTTTTGCAATTAATACTCCTGCCCAGAAATTGTCAGAAGCATCAGTTTGTAGTGTAAGTAATTCTTCATCTGAAGGAAAATAGAGGATTTTTTGATCTTTTATTAGGTCTTTAATCTTTTGTATTTCTTCTTCTTCTTGTTTTTGCAAGGTAATTGGAATTTTGTCTATGTTCCATCTTCTTGGTTGTTCTCCATTATGCTGTTTATATTTTGCTTGTTCGTCAGTAAGCTTTTTCTGTAAATTTTGAGTCTTAGCGGATAAATTAGGAATACATTTTCTGCCGTAGTTTAATAATCCTAAGAAACTTTGGAGTTCTTTTAATGTTTTAAATGTATCGGGAAAATCTTTAATTTTAGTATAAATGTGTTGTTGAAATTCTATTTGTCCATTTTTAATTCGTTTTCCGAGAAAATCTATTTCTTTTTTAAATAATTCAATTTTTTTAGGACTTAATATGACACCGTTTTGGAGTAATATTTGAACAACTGCCAGACGATGTTGTTTATGTTCTTCTGCAGAATTAGAGAAAATAAGAATGTCGTCTATATAGACAGATACAAAAGGTAAATGTCCGAACATAGAATTCATCCATTTTTGAAATATTTGTGGTGCGTTTTTTAATCCAAAAGGCATAACTAACCATTCAAAATGTCCTTGTGGGCAACTAAAGGTGGTTAGCTCTATGGACTATTTATCAGCAAGTTTTAACTGCCAAAAATTTGATTTTGCATCAAATTTACTATAATATTTCGCTCCTTGGATTTGTTTTGTTAGATGTTCAGCAGAAGGAATAAAAGGATATTTATAAACCTTTAAGTTTTAAATCTAGATTTTTGAATAAACATACATATATATTTGAACGTATGCATGAAAATGTAGAGTTAAAGGGAGAGGAAGATTTTACTTCCATAAGCCTTTTAAATAAAAATAAAATAGAAAAACTAAAAGCCAAATATCCAAAAATGAAATACCTTCATATAGGTCTAATACAACTAAAAATAACAGGATTGTTTAGATCCGGAATTGATACTCCAATAATGTTAGTTTGTATGGATGAAAGAATTATCAATAATCCTTTATATAGTATTATTGGCGGAGCTAAGTCAAATTTAGCAAACAGATTATTTGGAGTAAATATACATCCCGATTTTTGTATAAGTCTTGATGATCAAAATATAGAAAAAGCTTGTACATTATCAGTAAATTTACAAAATATAGAACTTCTTTCAGGATCCAAAGTTCTTGGCATACAATGGGAACATTGTATGGCCTTGAATGATACTACTACGTTCAAATCAATTACGCCCAAACAATTTGTTAAATTGTTCGAAGTCGGGTTAGGAAAAATAATTTAACCCAGATTGATTGACATAAGACATTTAAAATTCGATAACGAAATTCAAGTTTTTGTGAAATCACTTAAACCACGAATTCAATTACCTACAGAATATTTTATAGCATCAGGAAATACTATTTCCACCATAACCAAGAATAATGACGACAATGCAAATTCATCCAACACATTAAAAAGAACTCAATCATACAATAAAATGTCTGATGTAGAATTAACTCCTGATATATTAAAAACCATCAGTCATCGTATGAGCTTTAAACAAAAAAATCCAATAGAAGGAAGAACAATGAGAATACTTGAAAAACAAAAAGAACAGGAATCAAACCGAATGGTTATCAAGGTTCCTACAGAAAATATAAAACATCATGATTAGATCCATAGATCTTAAAAGGAAGGCACAGTTACATATATATCTTCCAATAACGATATGTATCCCTGAATATGAAGAATTCACGGTACATGCGTTACTAGATTCTGGTGCAGAAGCCAGTTTATTACAAGAAATATTTATTCTCCAGCAATTCTGAGTACCATTAGACAAAAAAGGAATGCTAAATGATTTTATGGGAAGACAAGTCCCTGTTACTCACAAAGCAAAACACTTACAGGTACAAATACCTGATATACATGGAAATAATAAACTATACAACTTTAACTTTGCATTACTACCAAAGGAATTTGATAGTGATTGCATCCTGGGAATGGACAATTTAAGACATCTCCCGACCTTCAACAAATATTATTTTGAACTGGATGGCGTTCTTGTGCCTCGAGTAACGCTACCTGCTACAATTGCACCACATTATACTCCCGCAGCACAACGTGGTGAAAAACCTGTTACATTAATTGAACATGTAAAAACACCGAAAATCATACAACCAAAGATTTGTACATACAATATACCAACCACTAACGAATTTGAAATATTAATACACAATATGTTAGAACCTCTTTATTCAGATAATCCATTAAAATGGTTTGACAAAGCGCCACGGTATTGTAAAATTGAATTAATGGAACAATACAAAGACGCTAAAGTCAGAGTTAACAGTATCATGGTATCACCAACTGATAAAGAAGAATTTGTAAAACAAATAAAAGACCTTTTAAATTTGAAACTAATACAGAAAAGTTTCAGTACCCACTCATCCCCAGCTTTCTTAGTAAGAAATCATGCTGAAATTAAAAGAGGAAAAGCTCGAATTGTAATAAACTATAGAAAACTTAACAGCTATACAAAGTTTGATGGATATTTTATTCCTTCTGCTGAACATCTAACAAAACAAATCCAAGGAGCGAAATATTATAGTAAATTTGATGCAAAATCAGGTTTTTGGCAATTAAAACTTGCTGATAAACAGTCCATAGAGCTAACCGCCTTTAGTTGCCCACAAAGACATTTTGAATGGTTAGTTATGCCTTTTGGATTAAAAAACGCACCACAAATATTTCAAAAATGGATGAATTCTATGTTCGGACATTTACCTTTTGTATCTGTCTATATAGACGACATTCTTGTTTTCTCTAATTCTACAGAAGAACATAAACAACATCTTCTGGCAGTTGTTCAAATATTACTCCAAAACGGTGTCATATTAAGTCCTAAAAAAATTGAATTATTTAAAAAAGAAATAGATTTTCTCGGAAAATGAATTAAAAATGGACAAATAGAATTACAACAACACATTTATACTAAAATTAAAGATTTTCCCGATACATTTAAAACATTAAAAGAACTCCAAAGTTTCTTAGGATTATTAAACTGCGGCAGAAAATTTATTCCTAATTTATCCGCTAAGACTCAAAATTTACAGAAAAAGCTTACTGACGAACAAGCAAAATATAAATAGCATAATGGAGAACAACCAAGAAGATGGAACACAGACAAAATTCCGATTACCTTGCAAAAACAAGAAGAAGAAGAAATACAAAAGATTAAAGACCTAATAAAAGATCAAAAAATCCTCTATTTTCCTTCAGATGAAGAATTACTTACACTACAAACTGATGCTTCTGACAATTTCTGGGCAGGAGTATTAATTGCAAAACAAAAAGAAGTCGTAGCATATTCCTCTGGAAAGTTTAGTAAACCTCAGATTAAATACGCTACCTACGACAAAGAATTACTAGCTATTAAATTAGCAATCAAAAGTTTACGAATTTATCTCTCGCATAGACAGTTTAAGATAGAAACAGATAACAAATCTATTGCTCAATTCTTAAAAAATAAAACTGTAAACAATCCAGAAGAAAACCTTCGAAGAATTAGATTAGCTATGTATTTAGAAATTTACAACTATGATGTCAAATACATTCCAGGCTACGCTAACTTTGCAGCTGATCTTCTTACCAGGTTATGAAACATGGATGAGGACGATATAAAAAGAATCAAAGAATTATTAGAAACCATGAAAAGACAAGAGGATTTCAAACAAGTGAAATCATCTAAAAAAGCCAAGAAAACCTCCACAGAGGCTTCATCTTCACAGGAATCCGAAGAAACTAATGCTCCCACAGGAGTAAATGAAGAAAAGGTCCAACAGACCAAAACCACTCCAACAAACAAAGGCAACGCAACACCTTCCAATACAACTCAGAAATTTGTTCCAATGAACAAAGGAAAAGCAATTGCCCCCATAGGAATACAAAGACCATACATCTCAGCGGTGGTCAAAGATTGGTACAATCTAGACATGAAAGCATCAAATCCTAACTTATATGACAATTTCAATGGATGCTTTAAAGCCATCCAAGCTGCAGACCATAGAGCTGCAAATTTCTGGTTAACTCAACTGGAAAAGGCTTATCTGGGATTGAAGCATACAATATCCCAGAAAGAGAAAAAGTTACAAGAAACTCAGAAACTACTGACTAAATTGTCACAACATTCTTTTACATCTAGATCTGAAGCTCTAGATTTGAAAGAAGCAGAGTTGTTCACTGATAACACAGCTGAACACAGTCATTTGAAAACAATATTTTCTCAAATGCAAACCTCCGATCTCGTAAATCTAAGAATTCAAGATTTTCTAGAATTACTTAGACTTTATGAGATAGATAATGCAAAAACCAAAGAGATGGAGGCTGAAATGACAGTCCAGGATATGATCTCCTTATATCAGCAACATCTCATCGATGAAAGCAATCTTCTTCTATTCTTCAAAAAGCTAGAAGACACAGAATTAGTTAAACTCTTAGAAAATGAAGAGTTAATTATCAATAACAACAGAAGACCATGGCTTATAGCCTGTTTTTCTGAAATACAAAAATATCAAATACATATCAAAAAGGGCTTAGTACATGAAATTTATGTCAACACAAGCCATCCCGAAGAATACTTAGGATATATTCCAGAAATATGTACAGCAAAACTTGCTGAACATTCAAGCAGATTTTTTACTATGTTCATGTTCAGAATTTGGAGCGTTTGGGAAGAAAGACAGTACATGCGTCTTTATCCCTCCATCCAATTATGGGAACTACATCGGGTAACCGAAAATCCTCATCATGAATTCGTTAAATTCAACCGCAAAGAATTTAATGAAGAAAGTGAAAGAATCTTAGCAGCACAAGAGTTCTTCTCAGAAGCCATTAACAAAGGCGAAATCGGATCACACTCTGCCACTGAAGGCAAAACAGTATTACTATTGGACTACATATCGGCTTTCGAACCATCAACAGAAAGAATAATGAAGGTTCAGCGTTTTTTAGACAGTCTCAAAATTGGCCCAGTTGGCACAATGGCTCAAGAAGAATACTTTGAAGAACAAGTGGAAAAAGAAAGACTTAGACAGGACTCTATAATGAGAGATACTATGGGTACCGACCCTTTTGACGATGAATCTCTAGCCAATCTAGAAATTCAAAATTGAAACAGAAGCATGGTGGACCAGCGTCCAGGATAAAAAGACAAAGAGCACATCCTTTACACTAGGGTGACATATCACCCCTTAGCCTTTCCAACTCATCCTCTGCATATAATAAACTAAAGGACACATCCTCGGCCTACAAGCCTAAAGTCATCCCTTAGCCTTTCCAACTCATCCTCTGCAAAGAATAAACTAAAGGACACATCCTCAGCCTAACAGCCTAAAAGGGACACATATTAGCCCTATAATAGACAGATGTCCAGCCTAAGTAATGAAAAATAAAGGAGAGAAGACACTATAAAAGGAGGGGACTACTCTGAAGATGATCATCAGAAAAATTTCCTTCATTTTCGTGCCTTCTCTTCATTGTATCCGAGTTCTGTAATATTATCTACTGTAGTAATAAAATTTCTGTTTCCGCAAGAAGTTTCTGTTGCTGTATATTTTCAATTCTGCATTCAAGCGTAAGGTAAAAAAATTTCCATGTTCATGTGTGGGAAGTCTTACGTGATACCTTTCTTTTCAAAAGGTTTTAAAATTTAATCAACTTTAACCCGTTTACTCACACCAGACCCATGTCTGACCCGGAGTTTATTCTGTTTTTCTTAAACTCTTGGGTAGTCAAATTTTTACGAGTAGCCAAGGGATTCAGGTTTGCTTTGACGAATACTGGATGAGTTATGAAGCAGGAGGCTTCAGCGCTTGTAGTTATATGGTGTTTTCCGCTGTGTTGTATCTCTGTGATATATGTATTGTATTTGAGTTGTATAATAGACAGACTTGTATAACTGTCTATCCTGTGTTGTTGTATCTGAGTAACTCTGAGATGTAATAGACTATGTAATAGTTATGTTATATATTATATTTTGTTTCGTTCCGCTGTGAGTTTCTGATTTTGTTGAGTTCTTTTCTTCTATCTATTCTATTTTTACCACTTTCTTTCTCAAGAATGATGCGTCTTTCTGTGGAACGAAAGGCGGGTCGTTACAATATGCATCTGTGAGGACCTGCAAATCCGTACTTCTTGAATATACACTAATCTCCATAGATTAACTCAAGATGAACAGAAATACGAATGCTCAATGTTTAAGAAAAAGAAAGAGATAGAAGAAGAGATAAGAAGAATAGGAAAATAGAGAGAAAAGGAAATAGAAAAAATAGAATGGAAAGAAAACAGCAGAACAATAACAGAATCTCACAATCGCAGCGGAACAACATATAATAAATAAATGAATAATCTTTAAACAAAGAACTATATCAGTTATTACATTTCATACATTTCATTTCATTACACCATATCATCAGAGTGTACAACAACAACAACAAACAGCGGAAAATAAATACTATATACTAGTAATACGCCATGCCATCCAGCTTGCCTCCAGCAACTCCAGAATTCCAGAATATCCTGATAAACCTTAACTCTTGACTGCCCGTGTGAAAATTGGTTGGCACCCAGAGTTTAGGAAGGAAAACAATAAACTCCGAGTCAGTCATGTGACTGGTGTGAGAACTCAAAACAGTTTATTTATCTTTAAAATCAAAATATAGGAATATTTTTAAAGTCAATTCGCAATGCTTTTAAAAATGTGACTACCATAAGACCTCCCGCCACACACACAATGCTAACGCAGACTTGAAGGAGATTTCTCCTTATGATAGTCAAAGATGCTTGATACGCATTTAAAATCAAATCAATTTTGATATTATTATTAGTGCATAGTGTAGAAGATATTTCAAAAGTAGAATATAAATCTTAGCCAGCATAGGTACCATTATATTATGCCTACTATGGCTACCTCCTGAGGAAGCAGGTTCTACAACTAAAACCGTACAAGTCTCGTATTGTTTCTTTGGATTTCCAACGAATGATCAGGCCAAGGAACTTCCCATTGCCACATGAGAATGCCTCTGAAAGGACATCCCCGAGAACCAAACCGGATCTCTAACAACACAAGGCCGGGTTACCCCTAACTGTATAACAACTGACCGAGTATGCCATTCCCCGGTCCTTTGGGACCTTTAACCGAGCGCTCGTAATCAATTCACACAATCATAAAGTGTTTCAAACTAAGTAAGTATCTGGGCTCCATACCATGATACCACCCTTTTCCAGAAGGAAATGCACATACCCTAAAGGGCGCTACCCCTCATAACCTTCATAACCTTGCAGCATCTTTCCTGTTTTGACCATTCCCGAAGTGTGAGGCTCGACGAAGTCACGTCCACAAAAACATACTTTATACAAAAGCCATGCTTTGGGTCAACAAATGATCGTAGAAATGATCACCAAGATAGACGATCAAACAAATGATCCTATCACAAATAATCAACACAATGATCTTTTCACAGCAACACTCAGCATGTCACATTACCAAATTGGGAATATATCGCTGATAACCTTTAACTACATAACCTCTGAGCTCGTACGTCTCAGAGAAGGGTGTTAAGCTAAAAGAATAAATTCTCCGCCACCGGCAGAAATATATTTGAAAGAAATCTGCTTTATATCTCAATTTGTAACGTCATACATACAATCCATACAAGTCTGTTCCGGGCTCGAACAGAACCGAAGGCACTTACAAAGAAGTCCTTGCAATCCAGATATCCACAATCCTGATCGGATTTCCCATCACTTAGGGAGTCTCTATACCGTTGCAACTCAGTGCAGAGACAATCGATAGGTCATCCTATCGCTCTCACAAATATCCGGTCTTCAACACCGATCTTTAATGCTATCCATTACATCGTATCACTATTCGGAATGGGTAATCCGAATAACGAGCGCAATAATTTAAAAATAAGTGTAGCATTCAAATTTAACAAATCCCAACAAATACCTTTCAAAGGTAATTATTTATAGTCGTTTATTGAACTATCAATGGATATGCACACATCACCAGATTCCAAATAATTTTCCAAATTATTTATTTTCCAAAAATATCTTTACTAGATAAATAGTTTTCACACTTCAAAAATAAATCAATATTTAATTTTAAACAAATTTTCCTTTTCATTCATAAATTCCATAGTGAATTTACATTTCACAATATCTATGAATATACGATTTCAATTATTCATTTCAATTTATCTTCAAAAAGATAAATTCTCAAAATATTCACTTTATATTCGAAAACATTTCCATGCTTATTTATTCATAAGTAATTCAACAAATTTTATTTGTTTTCAACACTTGGAGAATATTCAATATACTTAAATTGAGATTAAGTATATATTTCATTCTTTAAGGAAATCATTCTCTTAAACATATTTATTTGGGCCAAAACGAATGTTGCGCAAAACATCGCTACGACAACCCAAAATCACTAGTATAGGGATTCGAAATTAAAATAGATATATAAATCCCAATACTATACAAAACATTTCCTTTCGGAAATCATTTACTATAACAACAGTGTTATAGTCCACCATTTCCTTCTATTTCTCGAAAACGTCTATTTCAACAATGAATGTTGAAATCTATGGTTTCGAATCTTAACATATTTAAAACATCGTTAGATCGTTTTAATTCTATTTAAAATATCACATTCAAAACATCTTCTTTAACATATTATTCACTATTCAAAAACGTGAATATACCGTGTTAACCAATTTCATCCTTTCTATTCATTTTATTTTAAAGGATTATTCACTGTATAAAACGTGAATATAACTCCTTTAATAAGTTACAACAATTTACTTATCAAAATAAGTCATTGCGAATTTATAAAACAATGTTTATAAATTCCATTTCTATTTGTTTTATAACTACTTCCTTTATAAATTCCTTATTAACCTATCTCAATTCATATCTCAATTGATATACTAGAATTTCATATTATAAGTTAAATGCTTATAAAACAATTATTTTACAAAATCGTTCCTTTAAACTTCATAATTATAAATCTTATAACTTATAAGTTTCAATTATTTACCCAAAACTTATTCTTCAAATAACTTTACAAATTTTATAAACCTACTTACTGCTTATAAAATTCCATTTATAACTTCACCGTTTATGATTCTATAAATTTCATTCATTTATAAGATTCATTCACACTTCATTCTAACACTTATAAAAACTCGTTTTATAATTCAAATATTTTAATTTATAAATATCAATTTATCAATCTTTTAATATAAATCAATTTATATTATTATTTCAAAACGTCTTCAAAGTCCTTTATAATTTCATCATTTTTGATTTATAAAATAATTAAATTTTATAAATCCTATTTTTAAACTTTTTATAATATATTAAGAAATCCCAGTTTAAACTATTTTATAAAATCATTAATCTCATATTTTCAAAAATCAACTTTTAACTGTATTTCTCAAAAATATCATAATTTTTATAACATTAAAATTATAACGTTTATTTATTTAAAATAAATCAATTCCAAAAATATTTTATAAACGTATACTTTCAAAAATCACTTTGAAATCCTTTTAAAATTCCAAAATTTGGTCCAATGATGCTACATACCAAATAGCCAATCACGACAACAACGATATCATATATCGATATGATAATCCATCAAATATCAAAATATCTAAAATCAAATAAATACTGTTGAGGAATCCAGTTGGATCCCTCCAACTGTTTTCCTGCATCCACAAACATTAGCACAATACCAATTTCGCTCAAGTACGGAATTATCGCGGTATATGGGATTTAAAATATTATCCTCTTAATAGACGGTGCAATAGGGTCTCATCCGCTATACAAATGCGGGAAATCAATAACTGCAATATATACATATGCCAATATATATATTGCTATTATATATAATACCAATTTCACTGTTTATGAAATATTCGCGGTATATGTTTTTAATAAATAACATCCGCTTACTAACGGCGCATAATGTCTATTTTAACAATCAATAGATAACAATCATCATTCAAACATTCATTCAAATATTTTAAATATAACTATTTAAAATAAAAATTGAAACTGATTCGATTGAGTGAGAAGTTCTCACCTTGATTTCAATTTCGTTTTAGCGATTTATTTCGAATAAAATTAAACGGACGTTTAATTTTACACGAAATTTTCACTAACTCCAAACGACTCCAATCCAATTTCATTGCGTAGTGCTCTTCCATACGATTCCAACGCAACTGGTTTCGTGCGTTTTCGACCTCGTATGAAAAAGATATGCATTTAACAAGTTTTAAACGATTTATATTCATAATATTTACAACATTTATATAATTTTAAACCTTCAACTATTCTCAGCCCTTGGATCTGCATCCCCCCCATCTGGACGGTCCCCTGCTTCCTCTCCTCTCCCTCACGTTCTCCCTACAGTAAGTGCCGAACCCATTTCAAATATTAGGTTTAATTTTCGCGTGCAAAACACTGACCTCCACCACGATCAAGCTCCACCAACGGAAGCGCCTCGCTCTTCTCCACCACCGCCCCGAGTGCCATTGAGCTCGGCCTCCCCCTCCTCCCTAAAAACGTGCGCGTACGCAATCTATACACGGCCAAAATTTGGCGACCACGTTGCTCCAATGATCATCATCGCCTTATGGATCTGAAGCTCTCGGGATGCTCTTCATCTTGCTTCAGAAAGTTTTTGATAATATTGCATGGAATGAGAGAGATTGAGGGGAGAAGATCATTAATTTCTGGCCTTTGAAACCAATTGTGGCGGCTAGGGTATTGAATTAGGGTTTTATTTTATTTTTTTAGAATTATGGGGGTATTTATAGGGAACCGAACGAACACTATTCATTCCGGAAATTCCGAACTCCGATTTACGCGCCGTAACCAGCGTTTCTATGGTTTACCACGCATTCCGGACACAATGGAATAGGTTTCGGAAGCTAATTCGGACATCTGTGCGAGTTATGGCAATAAACGTTCAATTTAAATTAAACCGATTTAAACGATTTTCTAGGCGTTTTAACTTGCACCGGACAAACGGTAAATCCAATTGACACGAAATTTAAAACCATACAATAATATCACATTACGGATCCGATGAAACTGGTTTCGTCGAAATCCGAGACTGTTTGAAAAATGGCTATTTTAACTCGCCAAATTAATATTAAAACAATTACGATGCGTTTCGAGCTGCCACGATCAAACGATAACTTCGATTGCTACGAAAATTGAAATCCGATAATAAATAACTATTACGGATCCAATGGAACTGGTCTCGTCCAATTCTGAGACTGTTCAAAAATTGACTATTTTCACTAGTCGATTAAATATTAAAATATTCAATTTTCACAAATAAACTTTTAATTCGATTTTAAAAGTTCTAAAATATCATTCTAACTCCAATATGATAAAATAAAATTTTAAAAATCATTTTCAATCATATTTAACTCAATTTTCAATTATTTCCATAATTTCACATATTAATTTATCGATTTAATTATCCAATTAAATCCAATTATTCGAATTAAAATTTATTCGACTGATAAATTCACTTATTAATATTTAAAATTAATTAAATATTCAAATTTAAATTACTAAAAATCCTAGGTCGTTACAATCTTCCCCCTTAAAAGAATTTCGTCCTCGAAATTATCAAGTAAGAAAAGTTACGGAATCTATTAACTTTCCCAAAATCCATAGTTAAACTTCTTATAATACTTTACTAAGTTTTCAAATCATACTTAGTTATCTTTTCAAAAAAAACTACTATTTTTTAACTTTCAATCCCAAATCAAAGTTAAATTTTTGAAAAAAAAATTCCAATTTCACTCAAATTTTTCTAACGCCTTAAATTTCCAAAAAAATTCGCCATAGTCTCCTTTGCGCGGCTCGATCCGAAAAAAAAAATGACAGTATATATATCACAAATATACATCTCATCAAGTAATGAGGCATCCCGCAGGGAAAAAGTATAAAAGTACGGTATGTAATCCGAGATATGTACCTTATGTTTTATTAGCAAGCATATACGGCTAATACAGCGCGAAAGCGAGCTCCAAATGCGAAGCAAACGCCATCCGCACCTACTAAACACTCAACAAACAACATGAGAACATGCATATATGAAAATAGTATCGATATACAACATATAGCAACATAATAACTATATATGCCAACATAGAAAATGCAGTAAAAGCAATATATATTCAACCATCAACCAACTAGCATTCATAACCAATAAATATTCATTCATATTCAATTGGTAATTCATTTAACCATTTCAAGTTGAATTTCATTTACATAACTTAAGTTCATATCTATCACTTAACTTTATTAATTTACTTTGACACCAATATCAACTTCATTCAACATCTCTTAAGTTATACTTCATTTTAATAAACATCACTTGGTTTTACATAACTTAAATTCCAACTTATAAATCAATTCAGCTTCTAAATTCTAAAGTAAATTTCCATTTAACTTTAGATTCATTTTTATTTACTCATATTTATAAATATATTCATATAATTTCACTTCTCATATATATAAGTTTATTTCACAATTGTAAATCACTTTAATTATAATTCAATTCTTATAATTATTTTGCTTATACAATTATTCTTTTACTTAGATTATTCAAACATCTAAACAATCCACTTATATACACTTTAATAATTCTGAAAAATTATTCCTTTATATATAAAATATAATCAAGGAAAAATTATTTCATTTACCCAATTTAAAACAATATCGTGTCGAATTGTTCTGTACAAGTGTTTCGAGATCCCTATCAACAACGTTAATTACTCGTATTAACCAGAATCTATATACCACTCAACAAACCAATCATCACAATATAAAACAATTTTATATATTCACTAAAAAATACGCACTCATATCTATTATTACACTCAAACTCATTCTAGAGTACTACTGACTCTATCTCTAATGAGTAATACCCAACGGAACCATGGTTGTCGCTTAACCATATGCTCTGATACCACCTGTGAGGACCCGCAAATCCGTACTCCTTGAATATACACTAATCTCCATAGATTAACTCAAGATGAACAGAAATAGGAATGCTCAATGTTTAAGAAAAAGAAAGAGACAGAAGAAGAGATAAGAAGAATAGGAAAATAGAGAGAAAAGGAAATAGAAAAAATAGAACGGAAAGAAAACAGCAGAACAATAACAGAATCTCACAATCGCAGCAGAACAACATATAATAAATAAATGAATAATCTTTAAACAAAGAATTATATCAGTTATTACATTTCATACATTTCATTTCATTACACCATATCATCAGAGTGTACAACAAAAACAACAAACAGCGGAAAAGAAATAATATATACTAGTAATACGCCATGCCATCCAGCTTGCCTTCAGCAACTCCTGAATTCCAGAATATCCTGATAAACCTTAACTCTTGACTGCCCGTGTGAAAATTGGTGGGCACCCAGAGTTTAGGAAGGAAAACAATAAACTCCGAGTCAGTCATGTGACTGGTGTGAGAACTCAAAACAGTTTATTTATCTTTAAAATCAAAATATAGAAATATTTTTAAAGTCAATTCGCAATGCTTTTAAAAATGAGACTACCATAAGACCTCCCGCCACACACACAATGCTAACGCAGACTTGGAGGAGATTTCTCCTTATGATAGTCAAAGATGCTTGATACGCATTTAAAATCAAATCAATTTTGATATTATTATTAGTGCATAGTGTAGAAGATATTTCGAAAGTAGAATATAAATCTTAGCCAGCATATGTACCATTATATTATGCCTACTATAGCTACCTCTTGAGGAAGCAGGTTCTACAACTAAAACCGTACAAGTCTCGTATTGTTTCTTTGGATTTCCAACGAATGATCAGGCCAAGGAACTTCCCATTGCCACATGAGAATGCCTCTGGAACGACATCCCCGAGAACCAAACCGGATCTCTACCAACACAAGGCCGGGTTACCCCTAACTGAGTAACAACTGACCGAGTATGCCATCCCCCGGTCCTTTGGGACCTTTAACCGAGCGCTCATAATCAATTCACACAATCATAAAGTGTTTTCAACCTAAGTAAGTATCTGGGCTCCATACCATGATACCACCCTTTTCCAGAAGGAAATGCACATACCCTAAAGGGCGCTACCCCTCATAACCTTGCCGCACCTTTCCTGTTTTGACCATTCCCGAGGTGTGAGGCTCGACGAAGTCACGTCCACAAAAACATACTTTATACAAAAGCAATGCTTTGGGTCAACAAATGATCATAGAAATGATCACCAAGATAGACGATCAAACAAATGATCCTATCACAAATAATCAACACAATGATCATTTCACAGCAACACTCAGCATGTCACATTACAAATTGGGAATATATCACTGATAACCTTCAACTACATAACCTCTGAGCTCGTACGTCTCAGAGAAGGGTGTTAAGTTAAAAGAATAAATTCTCCGCCACCAACAGAAATATATTTGAAAGAAATCTGCTTTATATCTCAATTTGTATAGTCAGACATACAATCCATACAAGTCTGTTCCGGGCTCGAACAGAACCGAAGGCACTTACAAAGAAGTCCTTGCAATCCGGATATCCACAATCCTGATCGGATTTCCCATCACTTAGGGAGTCTCTATACCGTTGCAACTCAGTGCAGAGACAATTGATAGGTCATCCTATCGCTCTCACAAATATCTGATCTTCAACACCGATCTTCAATGCTATCCATTACGTCGTATCACTATTCGGAATGGGTAATCCGAATAACGAGCGCAATAATTTAAAAATAAGTGTAGCATTCAAATTTAACAAATCCCAACAAATACCTTTCAAAGGTAATTATTGATAGTCGTTTATTGAACTATCAATGGATATGCACACATCACCAGATTCCAAATAATTTTCCAAATTATTTATTTTCCAAAAATATCTTTACTAGATAAATAGTTTTCACACTTCAAAAATAAATCAATATTTAATTTTAAACAAATTTTCCTTTTCATTCCTAAATTCCATAGTGAATTTACATTTCACAATATCTATGAATATACGATTTCAATTATTCATTTCAATTTATCTTCAAAAAGATAAATTCTCAAAATATACACTTTATATTGGAAAACATTTCCATATTTATTTATTCATAAGTAATTCAACAAATTTTATTTATTTTCAACACTTGGAGAATATTCAATATACTTAAATCGAGATTAAGTATATATTTCATTCTTTAAGGAAATCATTCTCTTAAACATATTTATTTGGGCCAAAACGAATGTTGTGTAAAACATCGTTACGACAACCCAAAATCACTAGTATAGGGATTCGAAATTAAAATAGATATATAAATCTCAATACTATACAAAACATTTCCTTTCGGAAACCATTTACTATAACAACAGTGTTATAGTCCACCATTTCCTTCTATTTCTTGAAAACGTCTATTTCAACAATGAATGTTGAAATCTATGGTTTCGAATTTTAACATATTTAAAACATCGTTAGATCGTTTTAGTTCTATTTAAAATATCACATTCAAAACATCTTCTTTAACATATTATTCACTATTCAAAAACGTGAATATACCGTGTTAACCAATTTCATCCTTTCTATTCATTTTATTTTAAAGGATTATTCACTGTATAAAACGTGAATATAACTCCTTTAATAGGTTACAACAATTTACTTATCAAAATAAGTCATTGCGAATTTATAAAAAATGTTTATAAATTCCATTTCTATTTGTTTTATAACTACTTCCTTTATAAATTCCTTATTAATCTATCTCAATTCATATCTCAATTGATATACTAGAATTTCATATTATAAGTTAAATGCTTATAAAACAATTATTTTACAAAATCGTTCCTTTAAACTTCATAATTATAAATCTTATAACTTATAAGATTCAATTATTTACCCAAAACTTATTCTTCAAATAACTTTACAAATTTTATAAACCTACTGCTTATAAAATTCCATTTATAACTTCACCGTTTATGATTCTATAAATTTCATTCATTTATAAGATTCATTCACACTTCATTTTAACACTTATAAAAACTCGTTTTATAATTCAAATATTTTAATTTATAAATATCAATTTATCAATCTTTTAATATAAATCAATTTATATTATTATTTCAAAACGTCTTCAAAGTCCTTTATAATTTCATCATTTTTGATTTATAAAATAATTAAATTTTATAAATCCTATTTTTAAACTTTTTATAATATATTCAGAAATCCCAGTTTAAACTATTTTATAAAATCATTAATCCCATATTTTCAAAAATCAACTTTTAACTGTATTTCTCAAAAATATCATAATTTTTATAACATTAAAATTATAACGTTTATTTATTTAAAATAAATCAATTCCAAAAATATTTTATAAACGTATACTTTCAAAAATCACTTTGAAATCCTTTTAAAATTCCAAAATTTGGTCCAATGATGCTACATACCAAATAGCCAATCACGACAACAACGATATCATATATCGATATGATAATCCATCAAATATCAAAATATCTGAAATCAAATAAATACTGTTGAGGAATCCAGTTGGATCCCTCCAACCTGTTTTCCTGCATCCACAAACATTAGCACAATACCAATTTCGCTCCAGTACGGAATTATCGCGGTATATGGGATTTAAAATATTATCCGCTTAATAGACGGCGCAATAGGGTCTCATCCGCTATACAAATGCGGAAAATCAATAACTGCAATATATACATATGCCAATATATATATTGCTATTATATATAATACCAATTTCACTGTTTATGAAATATTCGCGTTATATATTTTTAATAAATAACATCCGCTTACTAACGGCGCATAATGTCTATTTTAACAATCAATAGATAACAATCATCATTCAAACATGCATTCAAGTATTTTAAATATAACTATTTAAAATAAAAATCGAAACTGATTCGATTGAGTGAGAAGTTCTCACCTTGATTTCAATTTCGTTTTAGCGATTTATTTCGAATAAAATTAAACGGACGTTTAATTTTACACGAAATTTTCACTAACTCCAAACGACTCCAATTCAATTGCATCGCGTAGTGCTCGTCCATACGATTCCAACGCAACTAGTTTCGCGCGTTTTCGACCTCGTATGAAAAAGATATGCATCTAACAAGTTTTAAACGATTTATATTCATAATATTTACAACATTTATATAATTTTAAACCTTCAACTATTCTTAGCCCTTGGATCTGCATCCCCCTCATCTGGACTGTCCCCTGCTTCCTCTCCTCTCCCTCACGTTCTCCCTACAGTAAGTGCCGAACCCATTTCAAATATTAGGGCTAATTTTCGCGTGCAAAACACTGACCTCCACCACGATCAAGCTCCACCAACGGAAGCGCCTCGCTCTTCTCCACCACCGCCCCGAGTGCCATTGAGCTCGGCCTCCCCCTCCTCCCTAAAAACGTGCGCATACGCAATCTATACACGACCAAAATTTGGCGACCATGTTGCTCCAATGATTATCATCGCCTTATGGATCTGAAGCTCTCGGGATGCTCTTCATCTTTGCTTCAGAAAGTTTTTGATAATATTGCATGGATTGAGAGAGATTGAGGGGAGAAGATCATTAATTTCTGGCCTTTGAAACCAATTGTGGCGGCTAGGGTATTGAATTAGGGTTTTATTTATTTTTTTAGAATTATGGGGGTATTTATAGGGAACCGAACGAACACTATTCATTCCGGAAATTCCGAACTCCGATTTACGCGCCGTAACCAGCGTTTCTAGGGTTTACCCCGCGTTCCGGACACAATGGAACAGGTTTCGGAAGCTAATTCGGACATCTGTGTGAGTTATGGCAATAAACGTTCAATTTAAATTAAACCGATTTAAACGATTTTCTAGGCGTTTTAACTTGCACCGGACAAACGGTAAATCCAATTGACACGAAATTTAAAACCATACAATAATATCACATTACGGATCCGATGAAACTGGTTTCGTCGAAATCCGAGACTGTTTGAAAAATGGCTATTTTAACTCGCCAAATTAATATTTAAACAATTTCGATGCGTTTCGAGCTGCCACGATCAAACGATAACTCCGATTGCTACGAAAATTGAAATCCGATAATAACTAACTATTACGGATCCAATGGATCTGGTCTCGTCCAATTCTAAGACTGTTCAAAAATTGACTATTTTCACCAGTCGATTAAATATTAAAATATTCAATTTTCACAAATAAACTTTTAATTCAATTTTAAAAGTTCTAAAATATCATTCTAACTCCAATATGATAAAATAAAATTTTAAAAATCATTTTCAATCATATTTAACTCAATTTTCAATTATTTCCATAATTTCACATATTAATTTATCGATTTAATTATCCAATTAAATCCAATTATTCGAATTAAAATTTATTCGACTGATAAATTCACTTATTAATATTTAAAATTTATTAAATATTCAAATTTAAATTACTAAAAATCCTGGGTCGTTACAGCATCGATCAAATTTGGAAAATTAAACGAACAAGGCAAATTGGCAATAAAACAACATATTCGGATGTCTGAAAGAAGGGATTCAGACGTTTGAATCTGGAAATCAATTTGTTTTCCAAAACAGAAATCAGACGTCTGAATCCAACCATCCAGACGTCTGAAACAGGCAATATTTTGCCTATTTCCTTTCTGGTCGAAATTTAGCCAATTTAGACATCTGGAATATAGATTCAGACATCTGAATCTGGGAGTGAAATTTCTTCCAAGAACAATATTCAGACGTCTGAAATAGGCATTTCAGACGTATGAAACCTGATGGCCAGGCATTTCCTGAACCTAGGCCAACTATGGCAAAGAAAATCGAAAGCAATTGGATGCGTGTTGATTATGGGCTTACGTTAAACGACTACCCAACCTTAACAACACCCCCTAACACTCCGAACAACATAAACACCAACCATATAAGGTTTTACATAGATTTGGCTTCAAAATTCAATATTTGGTAATTTCACCAAAGAAATCCAAATCGAAAGCAAATGCACATGAACAAGTATTAGGAATTCATTCCTAACATCAATGATATCAAAAGAAGTAGATGTGAGTTCAAAACTCACCTTTAACCCAAAACAAAGAAGAAGGAGTTCAATTTGCAAGGAGAAGACCAACAAACACTACTTCAACTCAACAAGCTTCAATCTAAGAATAAATCACATATTTCCCAATTTAGGTTTAGGAATTTTTTTTGAAATTGAAGAAGAGAAGAGTTGGAGAAGATGAAGAAGAACTTACCAATGGCTTCTCTTTGATTTTGGAGCAAGAATTTGTAGTTTGCAAATGGATTTAGGGCTAGGAGTTTCTAATTTCCTTTCTCTTCCCCCATTTCAGTTTTTGCTTAAGCTTTTATGAAATGAATAAGTGAATGGAAGGAGAGAAGGGCTGAGCTGAGGTTAATAGAACAGTTTGGGTGAAACCCAAACCCAAAGCCCACTTAGCAAATAGAAAAAAATTCGACTTACTCCAAACATATCAAAGCTTACACTCAAAAAGATCGCAAATGCCATTTTGGAATCAATGGAAATGGTTTCGAGTCCCAATTCAGCCATTTGCAGAAAGTAACATTTCGGACCTAAATCCGACTAACGACGCTATATCTAAATGAAACATTTAAATATAAAATCGTTAAATATGCGGGTTGTTACAAAATAATTAGGGGTTAACTATTAATGATTAAAGGTTGATTAAATTATTAATTAAGGTCAATTAATTTATAATTAAAGGTTGATTAATTTCTTTATTAAAGGTTAATTAATTAATTATTAAAGGTTAATTAATTAAAAAGTTTGTTATTAATTAATGTTAATCAACCAGGATTGGTAATTTATTAATCTAATTTAATTTAATCAGATAATTAATAGACCTTACTTATGGATGTTTGGATTCTATTGGATGTTGAATCGTTTGATATCCCTGATGTGTGATGCTCTGTTTTGATTTGAGCTATGATGAATGTAATTTATTTATCTGTGATGAATGTAATTTATTTTATCTGTGATGAATTAATATTATTTGTCTGTGAATCTGTGAATGAAGATAAGCGTTATAGATTATACGGCTTATCGATATCGTTGTGCTTGAATCTGTGATGATTGATGATGTTGCACTATTACGTAAAACCCATGGACTACATTATACACACACAAATATGGATTGCACGAGGAAATTGGTTAAGTCGCAGATTTTTGAAATGGTTTTAAGTTGAATTTTGAATCCAAATGGTTTTGAAAATGGAATTGGGTTAAATGTGAAAAGCCTTTGGAAAGGAATTTAAAGATAAAAGTTATTTTGAATAACTTGATAAAGTTTTGAAGTTTAAATAGTTTGATTTGAATTTAAATTCAAGATTTGAAAATGAATTCTATGTTTGGAAATTATGGTTTAAAAAGATTATACAAGTTATAAATGTGTTTATATGCGCTTTAAACCATTTTAAAAATATTATTTGGAAATTTGAATTTAACCCAAGTTTTATACTTGAGTGGCTTTAACTTATGCAAATGTTATCGGATTTTTTCCAAAACGTAATTATTTGTTTTCAAATAGTTATAGCTTTCATATAAAGAAAGAATTTCGAATTTGTGTTGAAATGATTTCAAGTTTGAGATAAAAAATGGTTTTCCAAGTTATGAATGAATCTTTGGAAATGGTTTTGAAAGCTACAAATTGAGTCTTTGATTTAAAGATTAGATGAATTAATCCAATTTGAAAGGAAATTTGTTTTGAAAAGGCTATGAATGAATCTTTGTTAAAGACCGGTGAACTTTATTTTCAAATTGAGGAAGATCTTAAAGGTGTATCTTTGGTATAAATGATTTGGAATTGAAATTATTTTGAAAGCTATAAATGAATCTTTGTGAAAGATTGGTGAACTTTATGAAGTGAATCTTTTTGTTTAAAAATTTGAAAATGGTAATTTGATTAAACCATTTGAAAGAAAGGTTTTGGGTAATAAGTTGTGACTTAACTAGGATCCCAATGTCCATATGCTTTTTGAATTAAGCGCTCATTATTCGGTTTAGTCAGGAAATGACCTTGTGTCATATAACCCATTGCGAATGATGATACGACGTTATGGATAGCATTTGAAGACCTCTGGTCAAGATCGGATATTTTCGAAAGTGAAAGGATAACTCGTCGAATGTCTCTGCACCGGTTGATCCCCGGTATTGAGATTTATATCATCCTTTGTGATGGCGAGTCCGGACGTGATAAGGGA
Source organism: Allium cepa (assembly GCA_030765085.1). Classification (NCBI taxonomy): domain Eukaryota; kingdom Viridiplantae; phylum Streptophyta; class Magnoliopsida; order Asparagales; family Amaryllidaceae; genus Allium; species Allium cepa. The sequence continues at coordinate 768,694,117 of CM060939.1, read as the reverse complement.
TTATCCGAATTTGCAAGGTCTTCTTTGTAAAGCGCCTTCGGTTCTGTTCGAATCCAGAACAGACTTGTATGGATGTGTGTCTGACGTTACACTTTGAGATGTAAAGCTGGTTTCTATCAAATACATTTCTGTTTGGTGGCGGAAAATTTATTCTCTTATCTTAACACCCTTCTCTGAGACGTACGAGCTCAGAGGTTACGTAGTTGATGGTTACTAGTGATACATTCCCAATTTGGTAATGTGTCATACGAAGTGTTGCTGATCATTTGTTGATCGAAGCATGGCTTTTGTGAAAAGCATAGCCTTGTGGACGAGATTTCGTCGAGCCTCACAAACCGAAAATGGTCGAAACAGGAATGTTACGTTAAGGTTTTTAGGGGTTGCGCCCCTTAGGTATGTCCATTTCGTTCTGAATAAAAAGTGGTATCATGGTTTAGAGCCCAGATGTGTAACTGTGTGGTTGTTGCTATTTGTTGGTGAATTTCGGGATAAAGGTCAGTAACGACCGGGGATGGCTTACTTGTAGCTGTTACCTAGTTACAGAGGTAAACCGGCCTTGTGTTGGTAGATATTCGGTTTAGTTCTTGGGGGCGTCCCTCCAGAGGCATTCCATTTGATAAGGAAGTTCCTTAGCCGGACCATTGATCGAAATCCAATCATTCAATGCGAGCCCTTTACGATTTCAATTGTATAACCTACCATTCTTAAATGGTAGCTATAGTAGGCATAATATTGTAGGATCGATTTCACCCTAGAGGGGGGTGAATAGGGTGATACTGATAATTATAAATGTTAATTGCGGAAGCTTATAAAATTATTTCAATACGGATAAATCAGAAATATAGCAGCACATATAATAGCAGAATAATAAATGCAGAAATAGAACGACACGGAATTTACTCAACTTCGGCAAAACCCTACCTACGTGTTGCCCCCAAGGTTTCTACTAGAAATTAAGTAGTCACACGCTTACACACGTAAACTCGCGACACCCGCTACCGACTAACCTAACTCTACGCTCAAAACCCTGCCACAACTCAGCCACTGAGTTGCGAATTCTCAAACTATGCCACGTAGTTTGTCCCCTAGTCACACGACTAGAAATTACAACGGTTTAAAATTGAAATACAAATTTAAAAACAATAAAAAAAACAAAACACCCCCAATCTAAAACCCTTATAAACTTAAAACAAAAGGCCGGCCCCTTTTTCCCTATTTATATTATTTGGCCCATTCAGTTTGTTTGAGATAATGGCGGCTCTGTTTTTCGTTCGTTCCTCTTTCTTCAAAAATAAGGGTTTTCGTGTAATTCGAAGTAGCCAATTTTAATTGCTCGATTGAATAGATGATTTGTCGTTCCTTTTTTGTCAATCGATGGTCTCTGCTAATTACTTCGACTGGTTCGAATTGATTGAGTTTGAGAAGGCTTCGGTATGTTATTTTTGCTATTTTTCTTTTCTGATTTAATGCTTGAACTCAATTGCAAAATGCCGATGGTGATTTGTTGGTTTGTATATGGATTCGATCACCTTTATTTGCGCTCGTCTGACTTTTTCAACATTGTGCTTCGGCCATTTGATTTCATTTGGATGTTGATGATTTCTCTGACTTTTTCATTCACGCGGTTTTGAACAGTGACTTGGTTCGATTCCTTGATTGCTTAGTTATCACGGCACCGTTGAATTTCGTGGACACTATGGCTTGGTTTGCATTTGACTTCGGTCATATGATTTTATGTATCGGTTGTGAGAAAAAAATTGACTTTGACCAACATGTTCATTCTTGTAGCATACTTGACTTGTTCGAAACGTGTATCTTGATTTTGCTTTGATTTTTTCTCTGCTGCATATATGTATTCCTGTGTTCATGCCTGTGACCATTCATGTTGTTTGCATTGGGTTGATATCATGTTGCAATGTTCGATTGCATTTGTAGTTTGACTTAGACTTCATGATGTTACGTTTTGTTGTCTGGTGGCATTTGATCTTGATGTTGTACTTCACTGTGTTCATTTGTCTGCACTTTTATTCATGATTTGGCCCACTGCAGTTTCGTTCATCATTATTGTAGCATTGTGTACATGTGTGCACATTGATGTTATATGCATTTTCGAACCGTATCACTGATGCATCACTTGTTGCCATTCACTTGAAATCAGTTGCATTCGTTCGGTTTGGTGCAGTTTCATGTTGCCACCTCTGTTTGCTTTCACCTTCATTCTGTTGTGTCTCTGTATTGGTTTCATGTGTTGCTTCATGTGTTGCTGCCCTTGTATTTATAGTTTTTAGTTGTTTGGCTCTGGTTATATCTTTGGTGCACTTGTGTTGTTTGGATTTGCTCTACTAGTTGCAGTGCATGATTCATGTATACACATTTTATAGCTGGACTTGATCTTGTTTCAACTGCCATCTTGTACATGCTGAGTCTCGTGACATTGTCTGATGAGTATTTGAATTTGTTTTTCGAATTACACTTGAGTTGAATCCAGCTTGTAGCTCGGATTTGACATTGTGTTGAAAGTTATGTCATTATATTATTGCACTTGAGTTGAATCCGGTATTTTGGGTTTGACCTATGCTCACCTGTCCCTGTAAATTTATCAAGTGTATATATCAGTGTGCACGGCCTTGTGGCATATACAGTGATATACTATGTAGGTCACAATCTGTTCGTGTATGATGAATTGAAAATTAAATGATAACGAACCACCCAAATAACTGAGGCAGATATTATTTTCAAAATTCACGTTTTGTTTTATACTGCAAAAATATTTCCTTTTCAATTTTACTGCGTCAATATTTATTTTTGCAGATTGCTCAGATGCTGGATTCAATTTGGAGTGAAGTTGAGAATAAAATACGAGCAGAGTGAATTAGTGATGTGTAGTGAGGCCAAATGTAAATGTGAATCGTGATGTAATCAAAGTTGTATTATATATATATATATATATATATATATATATATATATATATATATATATATATATATATAGTGAGAGCTTGAACTTTGTATTATTCAAAGATTGTAATAAATATTTGTTTGAATAAAATTTCTGTTTGAATTCAAATTCTGTGTTATTTATTTTTATTCAGCAAATTTTTATTTTATCTATGAAAAATAAAACAGTACATTAACAAATACATTTACACAAATATATATATATATATATATATATATCTGTTTATTAGCATCAAACAAAAATCATATAATCGCATATTCAACAATCTCCCCCTTTTGATGGTAACAAACATATATTTAAGATTTTGAATATGTTAAATGTATTTGATGATTGATATACTCTAATTGCTCCCCCTATTTAAATGCTTCCTCTCTACACAAAGCTCCCCCTACAAATATGAATACAATTAAAAATATGCAAATGAGCCTAGATGCAAATAGAAAATATTTGACCTTTAATTGATTTTATTTGACAAAATCTTAACTTTTCTCTCCCTCTTTTGTTATCAGCAAAAGAGTAATAGTGTTAGAGAAAATAGAGATAAAGTGATATATATTAATCCAACATTAAACTCAATTGAATATAAATATTAAATTTCAATAAAAAATCAAACAAAAATCATAAATACTTTGTTAGGCGCATATTCCACTTTTAGAATGATGAGAATGATGTCACCATATAAAACCATACAGTTGTATCTATTTGTGGTATATTTATATCATGAATTTGAATATCTACTAACCATGCATAACTGGTAGGACTTTTAAATGAGATTGGCAGCATTCCAATTTTATTTTAAAAAAATGAATTCAAGTATCTTCTAAGCACGCATAACCATGAGGACTTTTAAATGGGACTATAATCAACTTGTTTATTTTAAAAATCAATTTTGATATGCGTTCCATACATGCATAACCAAAAGGAGTTTTAAATAAGCATGGAAGCACATAACAAATTCCAAGTAATTCACCCATGCATAACCATAAGGACTTTTAAATGAGAGTGAATACTTTGGAATTATTATTATTATTGTTATTGTTATTTTTATTTTTAAAAGAAATATAAAATGAAAAACGAATGATTCCTGTTTAAAGTACTACATATCGACAAATTATACAGAATTTTGATGAGTGATGGTCGTTAGAAATATGATAGAAATAGAGATGGTCATGGACTTTTTACCAACAATTTTTTTTATAACTCTTGTTTAAATTTCTAAAGAAATTTACTAATTATACCGTCTCGAGTAATAATGTATGATTAATATTAACATTCATCACTTTTTCAATCACTATTCATCTTTTCGATAATCATTAGGGAGTCAGAATAGTCAATGTAATCATTTAAAATCAAATTCAAAAATAATTATAAAATCAATTTTTCTAAAAATGACCAATCTGAAAACAAGGTCAAAAATGATTTTCTAGAAGGGGTTTATAAGAAAAATTTCTGCTATTTGAAAATTATTTGAAATGAAAAATATGCAGATATTTTCTTTGAAAAACGATGCAGTTACTAAATGTCTCGGCAAATCACGTTTCACTAGTAATTTTTCTATCAACTAGGTTACCAATGTAATCTGCATCTGAATTTCTTTTTCACTCAAAATTATCGCTAATTGAATTTGATAGACCAGATCATGAAGTATGCAACAAAATATCTCAAAATCAATTTTAACAGTTTTTTAAATGATATTCTTTTGAATTTGAATTGAAGCCATGTAAATAATCAAAAACCATGAATATAGAGTCAACCGTGAAATAATCAAATCTATTATCATCCAATAAAACACTATCATTGATACAAACTAATATATATATATGAAGTAGCTCAAAGATTCTAGAGATTTTTATAGTGTTCTTGGCATAAGAATATAATTGGCCAACAATAAGTCAGAATCATTATCATCAATTATTTCTTTATCAATAACTGGCTGAATTAAATCAAATCAGATATGGTGCAGATTATCACATTGGTATATCGTTCAAGATGAATATACCATTACCTCTTTTACCTTTACGATTTTTTTATTGATTGTTGCCCATTGTGATTCTGTCACCTTTGTACTAGGCTAAGGAACTTTGCTTTGACGCTCTTTGTGTCCTTGGAACAGCCAGAATCCAAGTAACACTATTGTTATTCCTTAGCCTGACACCACACCTACACGATGAAAGGTTTTTGTGACCTATTTGTTTTTATAGGTCCATTGTTGTTAGTGGCAGAATATTTTGAAAAATAATTTTGTAGAGACCCAAAACTATTTATATATGTTCCTTTTGGCATCCAGATTTGTTTAATTTTGAGATATTTTATATTTGTGCCTTTTATAACCCAAATTGGTATAGATTTTACGTGTTTAGGTCTATACCAACAATTATTTTAATTGTGTCCAAATTTTCTACCAATTATGCACATTGAATTGACTTGATTAATTTTTCTTTTAACAAGTTCAGATTGATTATATCCAAGTCCTTGTCTAACTGTATTAACAGTTTGTTTCCCCAAGAGCATATTCAACGATTTTTCACTTTTGGAAAATTTATCTAAAGTCGTTGACGGTTGTTGGACTTGTGTTTTGAGAGATTCATTTTCGTTTAACAATTGTGTGCACCTTTTAATAGAATTTTCTCTTCTTGTATTTTCACTTTCTTTCAAAATCAGAATTTCATTTTCAAGCGTTTTAATTATGTTTTCTGATTTTTTAATCTCTTATTTGAATGTTGGACTTATCACACTTAGGGTACTTGTTTTGATAGTTTTTGACTAATTGTTCAAGCTGTTCATTTAATTCTACCAAAATATCTTTTTGTGACTCAAGTTTAACATATTTTTGCCTAAGTCATTCAAAACAGCCATTTACTTCGTGGAAATATATAAGTAATTCTGAGTGAGAAAGTTTTGATACCTCGCTTGGCTCATCATCATCGCTATCAGTTATATCACTTCGAAGGCACAAATCAGCTTTCTCACTATCACTACTATCGCTTTTATTCCACGTGGCTGCAAAAATTCTTCTTTTTGATTTCTTTTCTTTGTCGAGTTGAATTTGGGGATAATTAGGCTTGATATCACCGGGTTTGTTCCACTTGTGATGAATGATCCCGTGTTCTTTTGAGTTGTCAAGTGCTTTGATTATTTTGCTTTTCAATTGTTGATTTGGAGCTGGATTTCCGTATTTGTGGTTCCACTTTTTGAATCTCCTTATTAGTAGCGCCAGCTCAGCTGCTTCATCATCCTCATCCTCATCACTACTGTTTTCTACAAATCCTGTTAAGCTCATTTCTTTAACTGAGTCGATTGAGGATGATTTCTCATTGCTGTTAACTTTTGCGCCATATATTGCATCGAAAGCATTCCATATTTCCTGTGCACTTTCACAATGAGAGATAAAGTTAAAATTATCTTGATTAATATGAGAATATAATATATGCATAGCAAGAGCATTACTCGAGATAATTTTCTTGTCGGCTATATCACACCCATTTTCAATAATATTCCAACATTTAATATTAATAGATTTCAAATAAAATTCCATTTTTAATTTCCAATTCAAAAAATTTGTTCCGTCAAAAACAGAAGGAATAATATTGGAACGACCCTCAGCAAAAGTAGCCATTTTAAAAATTCAAATTTTTAAAACAAAAATTGGTTTTTGTAAAACAAAAATGCTTTTGCACCTAGCTCTGATACCACTTGTAGGATCAATTTCACCCTAGAGGGGGGGTGAATAGGGTGATACTGATAATTATAAATATTAGTTGCGAAAGCTTATAAAATTGTTTCAACACAGATAAATCAAAAATATAGCGTCACAGATAATAGCAGAATAATTAATGCAGAAATAGAACGACACAGAATTTACCCAGCTTCGGCAAAACCCTGCCTACGTGCTGCCCTCAAGGTTTCTAAATTAAGTAGTCACACGCTTACACACGTAAACTCGCAACACCCGTTACTGACTAACCTAACTCTATGCTCAAAACCTTTCCATTTCTCAGCCACTGAGTTGTGAATTCTCAAACTACGCCACGTAGTTTATCCCCTAGTCACACGACTAGAAATTATGAATGTTTAAAATTGAAATAAAAATTAAAAAAAATAAAAAAAAACACCCCTAACTTTTAAAACTTAAACCCTTATAAACTTAAAACAAAAGGCCGGCCCCTTTTTCCCTTTTTACATTATTTGGCACGTTCCTTTTGTTTGAGATAATGGCGGCTCTGTTTTTCGTTCGTTCCTCTTTCTTCAAAAATTAGGATTTTCGTGTAATTTGAAGAAGCCGATTTTAATTGCTCGATTGAATTGATGATTTGGCATTCCTTTTCTGTCAATCGATGGTCTCTGCTAATTACTTCGACTGGTTCGAATTGATTGAGTTCGAGAAGGCTTCGGTATGTTATTTTTGTTCTTTTTCTTTTTTGATTTGCCGATGATGATTTTTGGGTTTATATAGGGATTCGATCTCCTTTATTTGCGTTCATCTGAGTTTTTCAACATTGTGCTTTGGCCATTTGATTTCGTTTAGATGTTGATGATTTCTCTGACTTTTTCAATTCACGCGGTTTTGAACCGTGACTTGGTTCGATTCCTTAATTGCTTGGTTATCACGGCACCGTCGAATTTCGTGGCTACCACGGCTTGGTTTGCATTTGACTTCGGTCATATGATTTTTGTATTGGCTGTGAGAAAAAAATTATCTTTGGTCAACGTGTTCATCCTTATAGCATACTTGACTTGTTCGAAATGTGTATCTTGATTTTGCTTTGATTTTGTCTCTGCTGCATATATGTATTCCTGTGTTCATGCCTGTGACCTTTCATGTTGTTTGCATTGGGTTGATATCATGTTGAACTGTTCGGTTGCATTTGTAGTTTGACTTAGACTTCATGATGTTACGTTCTGTTGTCTGGTGGCATTTGATCTTGATGTTGTACTTCACTGTGTTCATTTGTCTGCACTTTTATTCATGATTTGGTCCACTGCAGTTTCGTTCATCAATGTTGTAGCATTGTGTACATGTGTGCACATTGATGTTATATACATTTGTTGAATTGTTTCACTGATGCATCACTTGTTGCCATTCACTTGAAATCAGTTGTATTCGTTTGGTTTGGTGCGGTTTCATGTTGCCACCTCTGTTTGCTTTCACCTTCATTCTGTTGTGTCTCTGTATTGGTTTCATGTGTTGCTTCATGTATTGCTGCCCTTGTATTTGCAGTTTTTAGTTGTTTGGTTCTGGCCATATCTTTGGTGCACTTGTGTTGTTTGGATTCGCTCTACTAGTTGCAGTGCATGATTCATGTATACACATTTTGTAGTTGGACTTGATCTTGTTTCAGCTGCCATCATGTACATGCTGAGTCTCGTGACATCGTCTGATATGAATTTGAATTTGTTTTTCGAATTACACTTGAGTTGAATCCTGCTTGTAGCTCGGATTTGACCTTGTGCTGAAAGTTATGACATTATATTATTGCACTTGAGTTGAATCCGGTATTTTGGGTTTGACCTGTGCTCACCTGTCCCTGTAAATTTATCAAGCGTATATATCGGTGTGCACAACCTTGTGGCATATACAGTGATATACTGTGTATGTCGCAAGCTATTCATGTATGATGAATTGAAAATTAAATGTTGACAAACAACCCAAATAACCGAGGCAAATATTATTTTCAAAGTTCACATTTTGTTTTATACTACAAAAATATTTCCTTTTCAATTTTACTGCGTCAATATTTATTTTTGCAGATTTCTCAGATGCTGGATTCAATTTGGAGTGAAGTTGAGGATAAAATATGAGTTGAGTGAATGAGTGATATGTAGTGAGGTGAAATGTAAATGTGAATCGTGATGTAATCAAAGTTGTATTATATATATATATAGCGAGAGCTTGAACTTTGTACTATTCAAAGACTGTAATAAATATTTGTTTGAAAAAAATTTCTGTTTGAATTCAAATTCTGTGTTATTTCTTTTTATTCAGCAAATATTTATTTAATCTATGAAAAATAAAATAGTACATTAACAAGTACTTTTACATGAATATATATATATATATGTTTATTATTATCAAACAAAAATAATATAATCGCATATTCAACAAACATAATGGTACTATGCTAGCTAAGGTTTATATTATACTTTCGGAAGGTTTTCTGCACTATGCACTAATAATAATATCAAAGGAATTTTGCGTAGTAAGCATGTTTGACTATCATAAGGAGAAATATCCCCCAAGTGTGCAATTGCATTGTGTGTGTGCCGGGAGGCCTTATGGTAGTTTCATTTTCCAAAAAGCATTGCGGATTTCAACTTTAAAATCTTTCATTAGTGATTTTAAAGATAAGACTGTTTTTGTTTGCTCACACCAATTCCATGACTGACCTGGAGTTTGTCGTTCCCTTTCTAAACTCTGGATGCCCACAATTTTCCACACGGGCAGTCTAGAGTTAGATTTTCAGATAATCAGCTAGTAGATGTAGATTCGGTAGCTTACAGCCTTCTGTTGGAATTCTTTTAAGTCTTTGGTCTTCGAAGTTATTAGAGTTTGGCGATCGCATCGATGACTAACCTTGCTTAGTTAGCGTGATGATGGTGGTTCGAGCTTGCGCTTGGATATCATTGCTTTTGGATTGGAGCTCTTCTGGAGCATTGGATTGGAATGCAGTTTCGGATTCTTTCTTTCTCTCTTGGAGATCATGTTGGAGTTATCTCTTCCATTGTTATCTTTTCCGCCATTATGTATTGTCTCTGATATTGTTGTTACCATATTATAACAACTATTGTATATCAATGATATTATTCATTTTCTTCCGCTGTGTTGTTGTACATAATGTGTTATAAGCTCCGACGAATCGGATTCGAACGTTTGAATCTGCGGCATTCGAATACGAGTGAAGTATGGATGTTGATTTTCGAGTGCGAAAATCTGGGTCGTCACAATTTATGGGCGAACAAACCAATCATATCTGTTAGAATAAAAATGCTAAAATCCATGTCGTTCGACCAGGGTTTAACCGTAGCCGTCATGCTCTCAAGCAGTCAACCACTCCTCTATATGCGGTCGACCATTAATGGGTTGACTAGCCTAAGGAGGGGATCGATTTGTGGGGTCCATGCAATTATTATTATATATTCCTTTTTAAATATCTTCGTCCCGAAAACTTCAAACGCTAATAACTTCTTCGTTTAAACTCCTATTGCAAAACTCTAAATATGAAAGTTGCTCAGAAAATCATCACAAATGCAATGTGCAAGTTACGTGACCAAATTGTAATGTTTCCTCAAATTTTGATTTTTGAGCTTTAATAATTTTTTAATAATTACCATTAATTTTATGAGGCGTTATAGTTTAAAAGCTAGGCTTTTCCACCGGGCTAAAAGAAGGAAGGACCAATAGTCCATGGCGGAACAAGTGATAACGCAACATATCAATAACTAGTTGATATGAGGTAGCTTCTATTTTAAATGACTTTATATACTTACACATATACTTTTGTTTATTTATGGTCGAAAATCATTTATTTTTGAATATATATATATGTATGTACGTATGTATATATGTTTGTATGTATATATGTATGATTCATATTAAAAATCATTTGTTTCTTTCGACCAAGTAAATTAAATAATATGAGTTATATTAGATCACCTGGTAGAGTGCATGGCTTTTAACCATGTGGTCGTGGGTTCGATTCCCATAAGCAGCGCTTTGTTATTTTTTATACAACATTGTCGTTTTCTTATATCCTTTTGACCATCACTTGTTTTCTTGCTTTTGTATTATTACCTTATGCCAAAAAGCTCATTTTTGAGTATTAATCTATTTTCCCTGAAAAAAGGTATTAAAATAATATATTATTCTTTAATATATATATATATAGCTATATATATATAATGCTTTTGACTTAATTAAATAAATTGAAAGAAATTCCTTTTAGATTTTATAAGAAAAACATACTCTTTGGTTTTTATAAAAAAACTATACATACATGCATAACTTTTTTGAATAAAACACACACACACACACACACACACACACACATATATATATATATAATTTATTTGAAAATAATGGGTCAAAATGTTTGAAATCTAAATGTATGTATATATCATTATTTCTTATGTCCTTTACATCATCACTTGTTATCTTGCTTTTGTATTATTACCTTATGCCAAAAAGCTCATTTTTGAGTATTAATCTATTTTCCTTGAAAAAAGGTATTAAAATAATATATTATTTTTTAATATATATAGTTATACATGTATAACGCTTTTGACTTAATTAAATAAATTGAAAGAAACTCCTTTTAGATTTTATAAGAAAAACATCCTCTTTGGTTTTTATAAAAAAACTATACATACATGCATATATTTTTTGAATAAGACACACAAACACACACACACATATATAATTTATTTGAAAATAACGGGTCAAAATGTTTGAAATCTAAATGTATGTATACACCATTATTTAATAAAATTTTATTTAAAATACTTCTGATGAAATTTTTATTTTAAAACACTCTTTCATATAACCAAAGAAATTTAGTTTATACGCATTGTCGAACACACACAAGCACACACATATGTATGTATGCATGTGTGTGTATTCGTATAACTTCATGAACATGCACAAATATAATAAGGAGATGTTACTGATATTACATGCTCATTTTATGATCAAAATCATAATTGTCACACTGACAAACATACACACGCATACACATACATATATACATATGTTCTATGTCATTTGTTCCATAAATGTCTTAGTTTAGCTAACACCACATACAATATTCACTATGTGAACTTGAGTTTCCATTAAACAAAATATAACAAACCAAGTCATAAATTAAAGGTAAATTAATCTAAAGATTTTTAAGTTCTAACAAATGAATATAAACCAAAATGAAATGAAATTCATATCAAATAATAAACTTCTTTTTTAGGAAATATTCACTAAGGATGATTTAGTTCAAAAAAGTTATTCATACGAACGTTATGGCACGCACTTTGTGAGTAACGATGATGCACACTTCGCGCGTAAATTATTTTTTTACACATTGTGAATTTTTAACTCATTCAAAATAAATATGTTTTGCACAAATATTTAGCAATATTTTTACGTTTAAATGATATGCAGTTAGTTTTAATTTTTCTTTCTAAATTGCAACATCTAATTTTTTATTAGTTTGAATTTTTATTTCTATTATTAATTAATAAAGAATGAATTTAATTTTTTTATTGGCTTGAATTTTTATTTCTGCTATTAGATATAGTAAAGAACGACTTTATGAAGAAAACTTATATGTTAGATCCTGCTTTTAATTTATAATAAGATTTTGATAATATTTGTAGATGAGTGTGGTGAATTGGTAAAGAATACTTATCTGATCCTATTTTTAAGTGATATTAATATTAATAATATTTATAGAGGGAAGTTTTTGGTGGTTAACGTTGATGTGTAACATCAAAGGTATTACAACTATTAATGAAGATGAAATATATTTCAAGGTAATTTAAAACTTTGCGGTCGGACCAAAAGATCGCGCTTCCATGCCAACTATTAACAAAGATAACTACAAAATAAAGACCTAGTGCAAATTTTATAAAAGAAAGTTTTCTAAATTTCTCCCCTTTTACACCATCACAAATGCACCTGATCCAACACTTTGCAAGTTACAAATCAAACCAAGATATTGTGGTTTATTGACATGGGGGTTGTGATGAGCAACCTTCTTACCCTCGTATTATTTCCCCTGTTGGATCTCGTTAGGTTTTTTGAATGGAAAAGCATGTTTTCCCACTAGAATGTAAAGTAATATAGGAATTAAAAATTCCCAACCAAGTTCTTAAAATTTCTCCTAGAAATATAATCTACTGAATGTAGAAAAAAACAATTTGGTTTAGAAAGTTCAAACCATCGAAGCTGATAATGGTGAGTTTTCATGGAAGAATTTCACTTCTAAAATATTTAACAAAACCCTTGATCATAGTCTACCTCATCAAATCAATGTTAGTCCACTTTATCCTTAGAAAGATAGAGAAGAAACTTAAGCATTGTTTGCAACTTGCCAATAAACATCTTATTAATTCTCCTGAGAGTAGTAAATTACTAGAGCTAAAAATCAACAAGATGAAGAGTAACCGAGCTTATGCAATTTTTCATTGCTAGAGTATCATGATTTAATGCAATGGTTACCTAAATTATCGATTTTATTATTTCTTTTATTCTAAAAGTTGATTTCTCATTCCTTGGGTCAAAGTAGAATAAGCACCATTGGAAGGATGTAATTATAAGCTACAAAAGGCTCGAACATTTCTTTATGTGTGGGTGTGTTGATAATTCCCAAGTCATTTAGGGCCCTCCTACTTTATATAAGGAAGTGGTCTCCTTAAGTAATCCCCATCCTTGTACCTTTGATGTTCTGAGGAATGGGAAGACCCACTTTAACATTCTTGTAACTTCTTTTGTAACTTTAGTGAATAAGTATCCTTTTGTTCTATTCGTCTTATCTATGTTAAATTTTCTTTTACATTCTTATATTAGTTTGTAATTCTTTTCTATTATGAAACACGATGTATAATCCATTTTCCTAAATTCTTTCACGGGATATGCTTAAGTCCCATGATGTATCAACATGATTATTATGATGGATTTGAGCTACGATGATTTGATGTTAAAATACTCTTGAAACACTATTGTAAACCAAAACCTTTGATAAAGTTCCTTGAAATTTGAAAGCAACTTTTGGCTTCTTTCCTTGGAAGATCCTTTTGAAATTTTAAAGCACGCTTTGACATATTCTTTTTGATGGTAATAGTATGATCTTGAATCGTTCTCTTTTGAAAAATAGTCTTACTAGAATAAAATTATCAGTATAGGACTTTTGTTTGATTTATGATTGCTAAATCAATCATACTCTCTCTTCTGATTGATTGCTTCTACCAAAGCGAGATGCGAGATTGAAGGCTTGCTTGGATCGTTCCATCGGTCTTTTTAATATTTGAATAGTTGCTTTAGAATATAAGATATCGCCATAACTTTTTGGTTTATAAAGAATGAGTTAACTAAAACCATCATTTATATAAAAAATTAAAATGCATAATCTTTATAGTGAAAACTTCAAAAATTTATTTATTCAAGAAAATCAAAAAATTATTTTTTAAACAATTTTAACTTTTAAAATACAATAATAGATTATGTTTTGTTTTATCATACGCTGATAATATTTTTATCATTTAAGATACAGTAAAATTGTTTATATACAACATAATATCTAAAGATTTACTATAAAGATAAATTAATTGGTATAATACTATCTTTTCTATTTAAATTTTTTTATTTTTTTAGCGATAAGTAATTTTGTCATATTTGAAATACATTGATATCTTTCTATGTTTCAGGATAAAGTAATAGGAGATGCTCTTGTCTTCACATTTTCCCACACCGCTTCACATACAGCTTGGAAGAAATGGCAATCTTTGCAAAACCAAAACAAATCATTCCACTTCATTTTGCCTCAATTTCCTAGCTGCCTTGTAGATTTCTTCTTAGATAATCAAGCCGTCCGATGAAGTTTTGGAGAGAGATTGTCGCAGTACTCTCAGAAACTACTAGAAGTCATTACCTACCAATAGATCCAAATCCATTAGACAATGAAGTAGGATCTTTTGCAAAACTTTGCAGATCTTGACGCAGCTAACCAGAGAAGCTCACACACATGTAGAGATGAGTGAACTGCATCTATCTAAGACCACTATTCTCATATTAGTTCAAAATTTATACAAAACCAACCTCCTTCACTACATGCTTCTATAAAGAATTTGGATTTGGGAATAATCATTTTACAGTTATTTATTATTAGATCTATTCTGATAGTTATGGCGAGTGTTTATTTTGAAAAGGTCTCTGATTACGTTCAACCCAAATATGTCATACTGTTGTACTAATTGCCGCATCTGGTAGATTAAATAGAAAACCCTTTGGTAATTAAGAATTTGCCAAATATTCATTAGACTGCAAGTCTGCAACTGTTTTGATGCTACTTGCCTGTAACATTCATTTCCGCTTTATTGTGTACCCAATCTATTCGAAATACTCACATTTAAAGAATAAATGCTCACTTGTTTCCTCCTCCTTGCTACATAAATACATTTGGCAGTCTGAATGTTAAACCAATTTTTATTTATGTCTAGAGTATTTTGTATATTTAATGCTGTTAAGTACAAACACATCGACGTTTTTAGGGCATTTATTGAATCCCGTATATGATGAAATTGGCATCGGTTCTCGAACTCCAATGCAGTTCCCTTGCTGATTTTAAACTAAATTGACCATGACATTGGGTTTACCTAACCAAAGTTCATTTTCCATATTCCTGTGAATGTGTGCTTCTTCCACCTGATTACAAATACCAAGGGGTAAATTGGAGCTGTTGGCGCACCGTTCTCCATTTACAATATGAGTAGACACTTCTTTATTAGTACCCCAAATTATTACTGGTAGATTTTAAACTTCAGCAATAGTTATTTCTTATATTATTTACTTTAGCTGAACACCTTTGCTGAAGAAAAGCTTCGATTTTCGTTGATTCAATGCTAGACCAGCATGCTTTTCTGGATTTTGCATTATACTTTTAACTATAGTAACATTTTCCATAGATGCTTTAGCAAAGACCAAAAGGTCATTTATGTACAGTAAGTGGTTGGTGACTAGATCATATTTGTATATTGGAGTTAAATTGCCTTTCAAATACTCTAAGTCAAACATAATGAATAGTACTCTATAGTGTTAAATTTTGGTGATACAAAATCACAAATAGAGGGAAATAAATATGCAAAAAAAAGAAGATTTTGTTTCCTCCAATTAATAGGCATATTTGACTATGTTTATTTCTCTCTCTAATTGGCTAATCAAATTATTTTTCTCCATCTAATGTTAACTTGGGCATTAAGTAATTGATTATATAAATAGAGACTAGAAGAGAGGGTAAAAGTGGCGATGGAAAATCTTTTTGCTGATTTTCTCCTCTTCCTATTTGTTCTTTTTCTCCAACAATTTTAGTAATATAGATATTTTCTCCCTTTCTTAACTTGTTTATTGATTCAATGGTATTTTATTTACTTTAGCTTTGTTCTACTAATTATAAACAAATTCTTGGTGAATCAATAAAGTGGGTGGTTGGGTGGAATATTTTGTGTTATTGCGTTTTGATTTCAATTCCGTCTTGTTTTCAATCCAAGTTATCTCTTTGTGGTTTGGGTGACAAAGATCCATTGATAAAAGCTTCCGCAAAGCGCTACTATTTTCATAACAGTTTGGTATCGGAGCACAGATCATCGCAAAGCTTAAGAGTAATTTTGGTTTGAAAAATTATTGATATCAGATATGATTTCGTTTTCAAAGATGGCTATCTTGGATGGAAAAATTAGGGTATTTGGAAGCCTAAGATGTAGGATGTTCTGTACCTCAATGATATTCATGATCTGATTGATGGAGATGGAAAGAAGCCCTTTGATGTAAACGAGGGAAAATGGAAGAAGATGGATAAGAAGGTGATTTCTTTGATTCACCAGTATCTTGATGATTCATTTTTCCATCATGTGGCTAGTTGTGAATCCACAAAGGCTTTGTGGGACAAGTTGGTATCTTCGTATGAGTCAAAGGTGCTACTAGTAAGGCTTTTCTGGCTAGAAAGTTGGTACAACTGAGATTAGATGAAGGGAAGTCTGTTGCAGAGCATTTGAATGAATTTCAAGATGTAATAAGTCAATTGGCAAATATGAAGGTCAATTTTGATGATGAGTTACAGGCTCTTTTATTAATGAGTTCGCTTTCAGAAAGTTGTGAAACTTTGGTTGTTTCATTAAGTAATTCCAATGCTAATGGAACTATCTCTCTGGAAATTGTTTGAAGCGCTCTTTTAAATGAGGAGCTTAGAAGAAAAGGGTCAGGTATGAAATCAATTCAAAGTGAGGCATTGGTGGCAAGAGACTTGAAGAAAGATACAATTTGGTAGAAGAAGGACGCTAATGGTAAAGGTGTTATAACTTGTCATTATTGTAATAAGAAATGTCACATATGCAGCAAGTGTTATGCTTTTAAAAGAGATCAAAAAAGTTTGTGCATGGTGATACTAGTATTGACGCATATGGAGGTTTTGCTGAAGGTACTGATAGTGATGCTTCTTGTAATGTCCTTTTTAGTGAAAATAAGCCTTGGAAGATGGATTCGGGAGCCAGTTTTCACATTTGTAGAGATGTGAATTATTTTTCTTCTTATGAGAAGAGCGTCGGCATGATTAGGACAGCCAATGGAGAAGAACTATCGATTTATGATATTGGATCTATCTGATTTCGTATGCATGATGGTGTGGTTAGAGAAGTCTCTGGAGTGAGACATGTACCCACTTGTTCGCATAATCTTATTTTTCTCAGTCGGTTGGGTCGTCGTGGTTGCACATATGAGACTCAAGGTGGAGTATTTAGAGTGAAGAAAGGTGGTCAAGCAAGGATGATAGGAGTATTGGAAGAAGGAAACCTTTGTAGCTTTGTTGATTCTGTAGTTGACAATGTAAAATGAGTGACGGTTGAAGGTCCTAGTCCACAACAAGGTGGAAAGGTTGATGTGGCCACTGCTTATGATTCTAGCGTTGAGAATCATATTTAGAAAGGGGTCTTCATGTTGATGATGCTCAAGGGATCAACAGTGATCAAGTGATGAGCTTAGATCAAGTGATAGACGGATGTCCAATTGCAAAATCCACAAAGATAAGACGGAGATCTTTATGGTATTACAAACGTTTTTTAGAACAGATTTGTGTGGTGCACCACATGTGGGAGATGCGTCACTTACAGACGGTGGTTGAGGTTTGTAATTTAGTGTGGTTGAGATATAAGGATTTTTGATAGATCTAGATATGGCATTCTTGATATGTTGGAGATATGTGATTTTGCATCAAGGTGAAGTGTTAAATTTTGGTGATATAAAATCGCAAATAGAGGGAAATAAATATGCAAAAGAAAGAAATATAAGATTTTGTTTCCTCTAACTAATAGGCATATTTGAGTATGTTTATTTCTCTCTCTAAATGGCTAATCAAATTATATTTTTCCATCTAATGTTAACTTAGACATTAAGTAATTGATTACATAAATAGAGACTAGAAGAGAGGATAAAAGTGGTGGTGGAAAATCTATTTGCTAATTTTTCTCTTCTTAATCTTTGTTCTTTTTCTCCAACAATTTTAACCATATAGATATTTTCTCCCTTTCTCAATTTGGTTATTGGTTCAATGGTATTTTGTTTACTTTAGCTTTGTTTTATTAATTATAACAAAATCTTGATAAATCAATAAAGTGGGTGTTTGGGTGGAATATTTTGTGTTATTGCATTCTGATTTCAATTCCATCTTGTTTTCAATCCAAGTTATCTCTTTGTGATTTGGGTGACAAATATCCGTTGGTAAAAGCTTCCGCAAAGCGCTACTATTTTAACAACACATAGCTATTGCAAATGAATATGGGAAGAGAGGATCTCCCTATTTGAGACTTCTATTGCAATTAATGAACCCACATGGAGACCCTTTGACTGGTATAGAATAGGTAATTGATGAGATACATACAAAAATCAGAATTTTTATTTCAAAATTTATCAAAGTTAGCTTGTGATAGATAAATTCTCTGCTAACATTACCATATTCTTTTTGCAAATCCACTTTGAGTCTTTGGTTGTTAGAACCTTTCCCAATGAAAGTTCTAACCGTTTTGTAAAGTAGAAAATTTTACATTTATGTTTCTTCCTGGAATGCATTTTGATTATGAGAAACCAACTCATTCAAATACTCTTTAATTCTATTGCAAATGACATTTGAAATTATTTTATAAATTACTTTGCCATATGAAATAGGCCTATAATCTTATGGACTGAGAATTTTCTTTTTTGGCACAAACGTACTGAAAGTATTATTTATTTCATTAGTAGACTGACCATTATAAAACATGCCTTTGATTACTATGGTCAACTCTCCTTTTGTCATGTCCCAATGGTTTTTATCGAAATTTTCCCTAAATCTATCAGGCCCTAGACTACTATTTTGATAAATCTGGAATGTTATTGCTTTAATTTCTTTGTCGGTAATACTAACCTCCAATTTAACTCTTGCTTGGTCAATTAGATTTTTCTGCGCAAAATTTGTGGAAAGTTAAACTTAATGCTTTCAAAATTGTATAAATTAGCAAATAGTCCACTGCACAACCTTGAAGTTGATTGTTATTGGTTAGGCGATTACCAATTTATCATGACTGTATAATAGCTGCTTATATCTTTTTTTACTTTTGTAGCAGTCATATGTGTGTATGGCTCAGCATAGGTGGTTCGGCAGGTGCCGCTTGGCCAAGGGTGAAAGGTCGTGCATGGCTTGGCCTAGGTGGGTCAGCCAGGATTGTTCTGTTGGGCCTGGTTCGGCTTTGGTGGTTCGACCTCGATGGGATCGGCATTGGAATAGGTCGGTCGTGTAGGGTCGGTCCAAGGGAGTAGGTCGGTATCGTCACAAGATTGGGTGGGCAGCATGAGTGGTTTGGCATCGCAAATGGGTCGACAATTTGAGTGTACCGGCATGTTGAAGTGGCTCGGCAGGATGGTGTGGCTCGGCAGGATGGTATGGCTCGGTAGGATGGAGTGGATTGGCATGTTTACTGCTTCGAGTCCCAGCTTCATTTACTTCGTGCCGCAGATAGGCATACTTCGCGTCATCGCCTAGGAAATATCAGGTTGGCATATTCTGAACTCAGGGTCGGCCGTGGTGTTGAACCTGGCTATGGTCTTGGTGGGCCCGGACTACTCAGGAAGTCTAGTAACTCAGGTTTTGCCTATAAATATAGCATATTGGGCTTCATGAAAGGGATCTCTCCATTCTGCTTCCCTTCTTCTTCTCGATTAAGGCTACTCTGCCATTATTGTTTTAAAAATTCTGGATTGTAACTGTAATTGATTCGGCTATCAATAGAAAAGAAATTTCTAGAGTGGACGTAGGCTGGAGTTAGCCGAACCACCATAAATTCTGTGTTATTACTGCTTTCTTTTTAATTTTTGTTGTTCTTCACATTCATACTCTCTACATACATTCTATCTGTGATTATGACTATGATTTGGTACTTTCATCTATATTTGGGTGTTAGTGACCAACTTTGGCGCTATCATTTTGGCGCTTTCACTGAGAATTGAACACAGGGATTCAGAAGCTTGGATTTTGGATTTAAAGGCTTATGAACTTGGATTCTAGAGACTATGGCAAAACAATCAATTAGGAGACAGAGGACGGAAATAAGTCAGCAAGAGGGGAGTTAGGAGGCTTCCTCTGGAGCTAATCAAGCCTCCATCTACATCATTAAGGACGAGATGTACGTCACGATGAATCCCATGCAAGAACAGTTGAAAAGGCAAGAGGAAATGATGCACATTTTTCAGACAATTTGGACAGGCAGGAACTGCAGGAGCTCAGTGGAGCTGGATCAGAAGGACTCAACCGACAAATAGAGGGAGTCGTCCAGCAGGAGGCAGCCCTCAATCAACAAACAACAATCAATCCAAGTGGAGCCAGACTCGAGGGCATGCCGCCAGGTAACGCTAGACCAACCCACGAAGGGATACCAAATGACGCGCACAGCCCGACGCCAAGAAGAATCAGGAATGCATGATGAGGAGTATTTATCGGAATTCCCTTAAGGACTTGGAGGGCGCTTAGGAAATGTAGATAAGAGGCAACCCTTGATAGGTAACACTAGATTGGCTGACATCATCAGGCGAACTATTCGCAGAGGTCTGACAAACTATGATTTGGAGGGAGCAAAAAAAAGTCCTTTTACCTATAACATTAGGATGGCTAGGAATCCACCCGATTTCAAGCTACCCACTCTGGAAGTATATAGCAATAATACGGATCCCACTCATGGTTTTAAATCTCCTATATATATCGCCCAAGATCTCCTTTTCATACTTAAACAAGACGAGACAACAAATCTCCTCCATATCTCCCTCGACACTCATCTCATCCAAGATATTCAAATCTCATCCGAAATATGGACCAAAATCTCAATCCGAGATCTCACTCAAAATTCTATGTTTTTGTTATTTTGCATAACATTTTTTATTTTCATATCGATTTAAAAGAAACTACTCAATCCAATTATAATTTGCCAAATTCTTGAACGTATTGTTTACTTTTTATCTTAATGAGTCACAGTGAAAGGCTTCACTTTTTTATTATGTTCAAATAAGATGATATTATTCAATCATTACCAAATCAATTAAGCTAATCAAGCTACTACCCCTCTAAAAGTATTCATTTTTCCATGTAAATCAAGTATGTTACTGTTTTTATTTTTACTAAGAAAGTTATAACCGTTAAATAAGTTTTTAACACATTAATTTTAGACATACAAGTACATCCGAGATATTCCCATGATGCATTATAAGACCAGAGATGTCAATCCGAGATTTACACCCGATATGCACTCATCTCGTCCAAGATCTCTCCGGATACGAGATAGCTTGTGTAAAAATTTCGAGACGAAACGTGACCGAAATACGATATTTAAAACTTTGATCCCACTGACTACTTGATGAGGTACACAAGGAACATGGAAGTGTTGGGGGAATCAGAGGAGGTTACAGATCGGTATATCCCCGTGTACTTGATCGATATAGCTGTTATGTGGTTCAGAAAACTAGAGGATGGATCTATTGGAACACGGATAGAGCTGGTGGATAAGTTCTTGAGATAGTTTCGAGTCCACATAAAAAGGCCGAAGAATGTGATGACACTGACATCAGTTAAGCAGAGCGCAGATGAATCACTTAGGATCTTTATATCTCGGTTTAATGCAGCGGTTGCCTTGGTGGATCAGCCGGATCCATCAATGGTTCTGATGGCGGCGGTGTCAGGAGTCAGGGATAATTTAGATTTCAATGTATCATTGATACGGGACCCGCCAATGGATCTCGGGGAATTCTTTCACGAAGCCGGGAGATTTCTTCGACATAAGGATGCATGTTTGAATATGAAATCATGGAAAGTAAACATGGCTATGGATGGAAGACCGTCCGTTGAGAGCTCAGGTAAAGATAAGGATAAGGGGAAGATGAAGCGCTGGGGAGCACCAAAATTCTCCACTTACACATGGTTAAATGCAACATTGGAACAGATACTCTTGGATACTCGGGATCGCCTTCCTTATTGAAGGCCGGTAAGGAGGGAACCCTCAGAACGCAAAAGGGCATCAGGAAGGCATTGTCCCTTTCATGACCTGGACGGGCATGATACTAATAGCTGTCGATCTCTAAAGGATATAATCGAGGAGCATGTAAGGAATGGCCAGTTGCAACAATATTACGAAACACGAAATGCGGCGGTGTAACAGGAGCAGCCACCGCCTAGCCTGAATGACGATGGCACGAGGCCTAGGAACGGTGGCCAGTTGGTCGTCAACTAATCGTGATGGTTTGGAATAAGTAACAAACTCCGAGGAAAATTCTATTTCACTTACTCATGTATGGGGTCGGAGATAACCCTTAGGCATGCTCTGAGATGATGGTTTGCCGTGACGTTCTAGATTGTGAAATCAGTTTTTTCCTTTTGGCTTGGACATTTTCTTTTTCTGCTTTGATTTTGGAGTTCGGTTTGAACTTTCAGTTTTTTGGTTTTTTGGTTAGGATTTTGTTTGGATGCTTGATTTTTGATTTGGATTTTGATTTGAACTTTTGATATGGATTTCTAGTTTTATGGTTTGAATCTAGGTCTTAGATTCAATTTTGATTGACTTTTATCTGGTTTTTGGCTAAAAGATCATTGAGTATGGACTATGCTCGGAAAGGGTCCGGAGAGACTAGGATTCGGATTAGGACTTAGGCCCTATATGACATATCGCTTACTATCACAGGTCGTCGAGTATAGACTATACTTGGTAAGGGTCCGGAGCAATCAGGATTTAGCTTAATGACTTAAGCAACGACATTACTCAACGTTTAGGGACACTAAACCAGGAGCACCATGACATTACTTGACATAGGTTGTCAGGTGCAGGTTACGCTTGGCAAGAACCCGAAGAGGTTATGGATTTAGATATTGGCGTTGAACAACTAAGAATTTGGGCATGGACCTGGAGCGGTCCCAGATGTGGATATCGATCCGGAGAGGTCATGGATGTGGTCATTGGTTATTTGATATGGATGGATTAGAATTCGGTTGTCGAGTTTGGATGGATTTGATACTGGATAGGAATTGAATATCGACTCGGAGCAGTCATAGATTTGGATAAGAATACGGCAATAACACTTGGATAAAATGGATTGGATTATGAATCGGAAGGTATGGCTACGGATAACATATGTACTTCAGATATCGGATTTGAGGCTATTCAAAACAGACCATCCAATAGCAAGGCATGTTTTGAGTGGCAAATGTTAACCCATCTTTTGGCAAGGCCGTAGAAAGGCGGATTTAATTATATCG
Organism: Allium cepa; assembly: GCA_030765085.1. Lineage (NCBI taxonomy): Eukaryota > Viridiplantae > Streptophyta > Magnoliopsida > Asparagales > Amaryllidaceae > Allium > Allium cepa. The sequence goes on along the minus strand of CM060939.1, from coordinate 768,670,642 downwards.
ACTACTCGTTCGTCGAGACTGGAATACATATGGTTTGAGCCAACTGGATGGATAGATAGTCCGTCCTGTATAGTTCGATGTATATGGCTCGGCCTAGGTGGTTCGATAGGTGCCGCTCGGCCAAGGGTGAAAGGTCGTGCATATCTCAGCCTAGGTGGATCGGCCAACATAGTTCTGTCAGGCCTGATTCGGTGTGATGGTTCGGCCTCAACGTGATCGGCAATGGAATGGGTCAGTCGTATAGGGTCGGTGCAAGGGAGTAGGTCGGCGTCGTCACACGATTGGGTCGGCAACATTAGTGGTTCGACATCGCGAGTGGATCGACATTTCGAGTAGACCGTCTTATTGAAGTGGCTCGACAGAATGGGGTGGCTCGGCATGATAGGGTGGCTCGGTAGGATGGAGTGGATCGGCGTATTTACTGCTTCGAGTCCTAGCTTCATTTACTTCGTGTCGCAGATAGGCATACTTTGGGTCATCATCTAGGAAATATCGGGTCGGCATATTTTGAACTCAGTGTCGGTCGTGGTGTTGAGTCTGGATCAGCTATGGTTTTGGTGGACCCGGACTACTCAGGAAGCCCAATAACTCATGTTTTTCCTATAAGTACAGCATATGAGGCTTCGAGAAAGGGATCTCTCCATTCTGCTTCCCTTCTTCTTCCCTATTAAGGCTACTCTGCCATTGTATCTTTAAAAACTCTAGATTTTAATTGTAATTGATTCGGGCATCAATAGAAAGGAAATTTCTAGAGTGGACGTAGGCTGGAGTTAGCCGAACCACTATAAATCCTGTGTTATTACTGCTTTCTTTTTTATTTTTATTGTTCTTCACATTTATACTCTCTACATACATCCTATCTGTGATTTGTGACTGCGATTTGTTGCTTTCATCTAGATTTGGGTGTTCGTGACCAATTTTGGCGCTAACAATTACCTTCATTTAACCATTAACTTTTGATTTTTGTTGATTTTAATGGCATGACCATGCATTGATGTTTACAAATTTTAAAAGGCTATCTTTGTACTCATTGACAAATTAGAGTGAAGGATTTATTCTCCTCCCTTATCTTTTCAATTAGGCACTGTAGACTATCTCTACTTTTACTCTACTCTTTTAAGTCCTTTTCAACTTATTTCGGTTTGCCCAAAAATTTAAAAAGTGGATTACCAGTTGTAGGATGTAGCCATGCATTAGATATGACATTCCGCTTTCATTTTCAGTATTGCATAATAACCGCCAGTCAAACCAAATGCACTGTACAACCACTTTTGCATGTTTTGAATTAAGTTTATGCTCAAGTAATATAATGATGGAAGATTTTAGTCTGTTTTATGTTTTCTTTGACAACATATTCTCATTTTCTAAGCCAACAATGGTAGAGATGACTTACTCTTTTTTGACTTTCTTGCTTTAGTTTTGATTTGAGTCACTAAGTTAAACCATGTAGGATTTTGAATTACTTCATATGGCACTATGGACTTGAATTCAAATGGGTTTCATCCACGGTATTAGGTTCCAGTCGGAACCATGAGATTCCAACCATCTCGACTCGGTTTTGGCCGGAGACAAGACGGGTTAGGTCAAAATTGGAAGTGTGCTATGGATCGTGTAATATGGATTTACGATAATATAGAGTATAATGACGATAGCTTTACAGTAAATAGTGTGGAATATAAAAACAATATAATAAAAATAACAACAGAGATTTTTATACTTATTCGGAGCTCCGTCCTTTGTCCAGTCCCAGATTCCTTCTGGAATTTCACTAAAACAACAACCCGCACTTAACTCGAAGGAACATGTCTATACAACCCCTGAGCAGCCAAACAAGGACCTGAGCAGCGGAACAGGATTTTGCCTCAGTAGCCGAAGAGGACTTCACACGCCTGAGCAGCAGAACATGACTTCAACAAATACAAAAGATTGTTTGACTTTTTGTGTTCTGATCACACGGGTAAGTCTCTTTATAGTACACCCTTCCTATGATCTTCTCCTCGAGTATAAATATGTATATTTTAAGTTTGTGAAGATTTGAAAGGAATAGTATTGCTTAGAATATTGCTTAGAATATGATACATAAATCTAATTCAAGCAATAAGTATGTTAAGAATGCTGAATATTTGAGAGTGTAGTCGCAAGAATATTCAAGGGAGTTAGATAAGAGTGATAAGCAGATTAAGTAATGTGGAATGAAGTTAGAATATGTATTTATAGTTGTTAAATAGCAGCGACCATCGGCGAAGAGTTTCGGTTGACGCGTCGCGTCCAAATCTCTATGTAGAGATTCGTAACTCTTCGTGAATGATCGTGTCTTTTCAAAAAATATAGTCTTTATAGAAGTTCAGTCAACTAAGCCTCTGGGTCAGTCGACTAAATATTCAAATGATTTTTATTATATATTATATATATACTTATGCACCCATGCATGTTGCACAGATTCTAGCAGGTCAGTCGACTGACATGGTATTATCTGTGCAATTTGCAAGTTTACATAGGTGTGTGTGTATATATATATATATATATATATATATATTAGTGAAAATTAGCCACAAGGGACTCTTTAGCAAGTGCAATTAGTTTATAGGACACACAACTGAAATAATTACTTTTAAGGGTAAAATGCAAAACAATTAGTTTCTAAGGCCTAAAAACCTATGAAATTATGTCCTTGAAAGTAATTGGATTGCTGACTTTGTCCTTAAAAGTAATTATTCTATTGACAGTGGCCTTAAAATTAATTCTTGTGGATGTATGTCCTAGAAACTAATTGGACTGCGAAGATTGTCCTTCTAGTGAAATGACCCTATATATTATGTATGATTCTAACTTTAAAACTTTGATAACACATATATATATATACATACATATATTATATATCTATAAATCATTTGAAAATAAGAAGATTATATATATAAGCTAATATATATGTAAACAAGGAGAGATCCTAAAAATATTGACTTAAGACTCAAAACAAAATAATATAAAAGTTGATGCACCGATTTTGATGTCTTATCTCTATGTAGTATAGTTGTAACAGTCGTCGAATCTGTATGTTGCAGTGATAGCTTCATGTCATGAATCAAAACCAAGTCTCAACATTCTCCCCCATTTTGATTGATGACAACCTGTAAATAGATATAGATTTCGACTGTGTATAATATAATTTGAATACTTACTCCCCCTGAATCTTTGGCGATATATATCCTACATGCTTAATGTTAGTGATAATTTTCTCCCCCTTTATCATAAAGAACATGAATAATCGTACGATGCATGTATAGATATTCAAATCATAGCAATAAAAGAAACAAGCATTCATACATTACAACATCACAAACAAGAATTTTAAGGTAACAACATCATATATAAAACAAATAATATAAAAAAATGGCTATTTAGTACAAGCCATGTTTTAGTGTTTTGAAATTAAAGACTAATGTTTGTAGATCATAAAAAGCAAATACTAAGATAAGCAACAACTTAATCTATTATACGCTTACCCTATCATCATGAGAACTTTGACCACTTATATCAGCACTATCGCCTCTATTTCCACCATTATTGCTACTACTCGCTTGATTAATGGAAGAGGAGGACCAAGTGAAGATGGGTTATTTGCCCGGATCACCTAGTGTAGACGTGGAAGAGCCCGATGAACGCAAGATTTCGTTCCATAACTTTGTGAAAAATCCTTTCACTTTATCAAGCTTTTTGTCAACCCTCATGATATGTGCGTCAAGAATTTGTTGGTTACATCATATCATGGAAATAGACTCATGTGGACGAGGACCCAGATTTGGAATCATAATTTCGTTTTGTTGACGAATAGTTGATCTTTGGCGAGTTGGACAACGAGATGATGCTCTGCCTTGTTGTTGAGGTGATTGATCTTGAGGTATTTGGCGTTGAGTCCATTCTTCCAAGGAAATGATGGAGGAGGTCCAGCAACCGGTAATTTCATCAATGCTAGAGTACGGGAGTTTAAGTAGACGATAGTAGAGACAAGTGAGTCTGGTTTCGGAATCTCACATTCTTTTAGTAAGCGCATAATGTACTCACCGTAATATATGACATTCATGCGGCCATTGTTGAAACTTGAAAACTCAAAAAGAATCTTGTAGTCTCCTCCATCATCTAACCGCGGTATCGTCTAAAAGCCATTGTTGGATTTGGTCGTCAGGAGGAGGTTGAGAGGATGAAGTTGCTTGACCTTTCCTTTTTGGAGCCGTTGAATTTGAGTTTTGAGGTTAAAAATTTGGTTTTTGAAGTTTTTAGTGTTTGAGGAAAATTGAAAAATATGAAATAAAAGTGAAGAGTAAAGGTGAATTTGGAGGATAAAAGGTGAGGTTGTATTGGTAGGAGCAGTTAATTTGGCTCAGATCTACGAACTAGTCGACGGAATTAGGTGTTCAGTTGACTGAATCTAAATTTTGATATTTTTGAACTTCTGGTTCTGTTAAGTGAAGGCATGATTCAGCTGACTGAATCTGGGTGGTAAGGATTTTAAATTCTGGTCCAGTTTACTGCACTAATGTGGCAGTCGACTGAATCTGCTGTAATCATATTTTGATTACAGAGTCAGTCGACAGACCCACTGGTTCAGTCGACTGGCCTGTGCCAGTTTCCCTAATAAGCCTTTTTTGTGAAGTTTTTGTGTATATTTGTTTATATTATATATAATAATGAAAATATAATTATATATATATGATTGTTAGTGCCAGTATATATGTTGTGAATATATGAAGGAAGAAAAAATGATTTTTTACTTATATTAAAAAGTTGTACATGGTTTATTAAATTATTCGAAAAATGAAATACAATGACAACTTCTCTTGTTTTGAAGAGCTAGGAGTTTTATAGCCCTGTAGCTCTTTGCGTCAAACGTTCGATGCTTCTTTTCGATCCTATGAGTTCGGTGAGACCGATGGTCGAGGTGGAGACGATGTAGTAGGACGACGAATGGGATAACCATTTGTTCGTCGATTGGATGGGATGAAGCGCCGTAGAATTTTTTGGCAATATGTTCTGTAATGCCTAAACATCTCAATTTTATTTTCTACTTGTAATACATTTCGCGCTGAAGCATCAACGATTCCTGTTGATAGTGACGTATATCACTTATCTTTTGTTTGTCGTTGGAGAGTTGTCAAACACAAGTTTCTTTCCTTTCTTTCTCTCCGGTGTATTCGGTATGATCGTGAGGAGTAGAAAGTTGTGTAGAGTGATGAACGGGTACTTTTGTTAGGGATTCAGAGGAGGTTATGATTTCTACAGAGTGAGTTGAATGTGAGGAGTTGAATGTTAGGAATTTTTATACTATTTCGAAGCACCGTCCTACGTCCAGTTGCAGACTCCTTCTAGAATTTCAGTAAAAAAAAATCCTCCCTTAACTCAAAGGAACGGGTCTATACACCCCTGAGCAGCCGAACAAGGACCTGAGCACCAGAACAGGATTTCGCCTCAATAGCATAAGAGGACTTCATTCGCCTGAGCAGCAGAACAAGACTTCAAAAAATACAGAAAATAGTTTTGACTTGTGTGTGTTCTGATAACACGGATTTGTCCCTTGTAGTATACCCTTTCTGTATTCTTCTCCTCGTGTACAAATATATATATATATATATATATATTTGAAGTATATGAAGAATATAAAGGTATAAATATCATATGATGACCTTCTCTTGCAGGTGGTTGGATTTGATTGGGACTTGATTGACTGAATTGATGTGGACTTGAAGAGTGTTACTTATCATGATTTGATGTTTCATTTTCTTGGCTATCTAGTCCATGACTGGATGAACTTTCAGATGTATCCTAACCTGATTGTTCATTAGACATAGTGTGTTCACTTGATTGTCAGTTTGAATGTTTTTTTACTTGCTCACTTGAGTAAATTGGTATTGGATGAATATATTTTTTGGCATTATAGACTTTTTGAGTGGTCATTATTTCAGTCCTTGCAAAAGGAAAAACATGCTCATTGAAAGCAACATGCCTTGAAGCAATTACCTTTGCGTCACTAGTTAGACACTTGTATCCCTTTTGGCTAGATGCATAACCAATAAATGTGCGTGGTAAGGAACTAAAACTTAACTTGTGAGTGTTATATAGCCTCAAGTATGGAAAATGCAAGCAACCAAATGCCTTAAGCATAGTACAGTGTGGTAATACATTGAATAACTTTTGAATTGGAGCTTTGTTTTGCGGTAATTTAGTTGGTTACTAATAAGATGATAGAGTTACGGGTATGCCCTAGGGGCAAGTATGTAATTTGTTAATATATCTAACTGGTTGACCAATCTTCTTTGAAATAAAGGTATTTTCCTTCTATTGTATACTTGATATAATGTGGTTATATTCATTAATCAATTTAATTAAAATTATATATAATACAAAATCCATAAATGGTATGTTTTGTGATAGTAGTTACAAAATGTTGTAACCGTGAGTAATTTATCACAATGAAATAAATATACCATTTTAAAGGTTAGTAGTCAAGATGCATCGAGACTGTATATCGATGTATGTGTCGAGACTAGAGTACGTAACGCTCTTCAAATGTTGGGCAGTGTATTACTTACTACTGTTGGGGGTACCAAGGGGTTATGTACTGACAGTTATTGGATAACTATGGAATGAGATACTATATAGTTTTCTGTTGGTTAATATAACTAAGGTCAAGTAGAGAATATCGATATGACTAATTTACATAGTTCTCTCAACTTAAGAATACTGTTGATCTTCAATATAGAAGCTCCGCTTTGATTATAGTTAAATCATGGCATGGCATCCATTGAACGATTATATTTGGGTCAAGTGGAAGCACTGGAAGTGAAATACTATTCAAAAGAGGATTCGTCTTCTACGTTATATGAGGCTAGTATACGGTCAACTGAAGTCGACTCAAAATCAAAGTCTCTGGCTAGAGCATTTCAGATAATAATAATTTTTATTATTGAACCAAAGACTTTGTGTTTGGACTATAAAGTAGAACGTGAATGATATTGGAATTTTGACCATGTCAAAATTCCATAAATCCAAAGTGATATAATTTTAGCGAAGATAATTGGTGTAAATAATTGTCACTATTAGGTACCACTTATAATAAGTAAAAATGGATTTTACCAAGATGTGTAAGCGATGAATTCATCCAAAATGTCACACCACCCACTAAGTGACGTGTGAACGTTAATATTTGAATTGTTTAATATTAATCGCTGACTGAATTTACACCTTTGAGTTGCACAACCATAATGATAAATTCTTCGAAAAACCACAAGATTTAATTAATTTATATAAAGTTGTAAATCAATCAAATTAATTAGTATTTGAGAAACATTAAATAGTATTTATTTTATCTGATGTTTGGGAGTTATTTGTAATTATTTGAATGCATTTATAAAAGTTGTATTTGCACGCATTGATATGTGATATCATTATAAATAAATAAAAGATAATTAAATGCGTTAATTTATGGAATCTTATGTCATTTGATGGCACGTAATTTTCAGCTAAACCATGTAAAGAAATAGGAGTGAAAAGAAAAAGTTAGTCAACATAATTTAATTAGAGAAGTTTTAATTAAAGAATGGGAAAGGTTTCCTTCTTCCAAATAAAACATATTCTCTATTTCATTCCATACGTACAATTGAGTTTCTCATTTTACATTCTTCTTTTTATAACTTTTTCGATTCTCCCCTTCTCTAACGGATGAGAATATGTGTGACGACCTGTAAATCCATACACTTTGAACTGATAATAAACTACACATGTCCGACCCAAAAAGCACAGACTGACGGAAAGTCAGAAGAAAGAAAAGAAGAGAGAAGAAGAGAGAAGAAGAGAGGAGATGAAAGAGAGAAGATAGAACAAAACAGAACAATACAGAATCTCACATCGCAGCGGAAATCATATAATATCATATCAATGATCTTTACAAAACAGAAACTATATATATACATACATCAATCAGAGTTCAACAATCAATCAATAATCATCAGCCTGGACAGTTATAATAACACGTCCTTACAATTGCCAATAATATACAACAACAACAATAATAAGCAGCGGATAATCAAAACATATACGTGTATACAAAAATGAAGATCTCCAGCTCTCCTGCTAAAGCATCAAGAGCACCAATCTGAACCTGTAAGTATACTTAGTCTCACCCGAGCATTGAAACGAAAGAACGCCAGGATCAGTCTGGTAAACCAGCACGAGAAATACACTCAACTTAATTTATTAAATTACCAAACTTTTCCTTTATCAAAACAAAAGGATCTCATAAGACACGACCACACATAAACACGGACATGTTTTTACCTTACGATAACTAAAACATTTCATATCAAATCCTTTTATATTATACTACTGTCCAGTATATACAAATAATATTAATAATAGTTGAAATGGTTACCATATAGCATTTCGAGGCTATTCATTACGCCTTTACAAACAAAACCACAAGATTGTAGTAGGGTTTGGATTTCCATACAAATGACCAGGTGAAGGGACTACCTTGCAGTAGTACATCTTTAGAGGAATGTACCGAGGACCATCACAAAGGATCCTTTACTAACATAAGACCGACCCACCTCTATAACTGGATGGTACAGAATATGTCATCCTCCAGTCGTTACCGGCCTTTTTCGAGGGCCCTCAAAGCATACAAACCACTTTAATCAGATACATGACATCGTAGCGTGTAAAGATATATATAGAAGAGGATGATCATATCCTACTTGAAAGCGACCCTCTTATCCTTGCCGCATCTAAACCTGTTTTGGTCATTTCCTGTTGATGAGGCCTGAGGTAACTATTACCATTCACAAATTACATATCACATCACTTTGAATGCCAAACTGCCATTTCCTTCGACTACTAATTGCCTTCCAAAAAATACAACCCTTGATCTCATACGTCTCAAGGAGAGTGTTAGGCTAAGTGAAGTTGCCTTCTCCGCCACCATTGATGTACGTTCGTAAAAACCAATGTACGTAATCTGTAGAAATACAATCTCAGAAAAACATCCATACAAGTTGTCCAGGAACAGGACAAATCGTAGGTACTTTCCTACCACATCCTGTCGGGAAATTTCTAGAATTAGTAACGAATAGTTCTTGCATTGGATATTTCATAACAAAGAGACCACTGCTACTATATGTATATTGAAATTTTAACCCCAAAAGATCAACAAGCAGTCTTCCACTATGAAAATCCTGAAAATCAATATCATCACAATCTGCATAATTAAATGAATATACATTGGTCTGAAGTGGTTTTCAGATAAATCTGATCCTGGTCTTTTCGCACCAACAATGCAAAAGTGTTTCTCTACCTCACACATAAACTAAGTCTCATAGACTTATCACATCTCCCACTTTCAACTTGCTATCCTTTGGCCAAGAAGGAAGCTTGATAGATTGAGGTAATACTCCGCATTACACGAATCAACATCCTCAACACAAATGATAATCAAGCCTACACATAAGGCTACATACTAAATGTACGACTAAATAGTTCTCATATCAAGTCGAGGAACTAAAAATGGCCAAATTTGATAGTCGGTTGTTGTTTAACTAATAAAGTAAACAAACAAATATTTAGCACCATATACAATCACTAGGCCCTTTTAATAAATCTTTTATTAATTAAATCATTTGCCAAATATTCACTTCATATTATCTTTAAAAAAGATATATTCTCAAAAACCATTTCAACTTTTATATTGGAAAACATTTCCTTATACTTATTTTACAATAAGTGATTCATAAATCAATTTATTTTCCACACTTAGGAAATATTATATATATTTAAATCACGATTAAATATATATTTTATTCTTTAAGGAAAAGATTCTTTTAAACACATTTATTCGGGTCAAAACGAATGTTACGTAAAACATCATTATGACAACCCAAAATCATTAGTATAGGTATTCGATAATTAGATAGATATATAAATCTCATATACTATACAAAAACATTTTCTTTCGAAAATCATTTACTATAACAACAATGTTATAGACCATCATTTCCTTATTTCTCGAAACGTCTATTTCAACAATGAATGTTAAAATCTATGGTTTCGATACTAACACACTATAAAACATCTTCAAATCATTTAAATCCATTTAAAAATAAAACTTCCCAAAACATTCATTTAATTTAAAATATTATTCACTGTCCAAAATCGTGAATATAATTTATTTACCAAATCCAATATTTCTACACATTTACTAAAGGATAATCCATTGTCCGAAATTGTGGATTTAACTCTCTAACCAAATTCATTACTTCTACATATTTATTAAGGATTATCCACTGTCCAAAATAATGGATATAATACCTTTAACAAATTCCATATTTTAACTTATCAAATTCAATTGATTTTGGATTTATAATTTTTTTTTTATAAATTCCATTTATATATTATAAAAACTTACATAAATAAAATCAAATTCCATTCATTATTTTTGAAGAACTTCAACTTATAAAATCTCTTGATTAAAAATTTCTATTTATATCTTATTTACATTCAAAAATCCAATTTATAAGTTAATTGCTTATAAATAATTTATTTGCAAAATCCATTCATTTTATAACTTCACAATTCGTAAATCTTATTCACTTATAAAATCCATTTATAAATTTATTTTAAACACTTACAAAACTCGTTAATAATTCCATTATTTTTATTTATAAAAATTCAATTTTATAAACTTATATACATACCATTTGATAATTCCAAAAATCCTAATTTACTAAATTTTACAAAATATTTAACTCCGTATTTCAAAAGTCACGTTCTGATTACATTTCCTAAAAATCATAATTTTTATACCATAAAAATTATAACATTTATTTATTTAAAGTGAATTCTTTTCCTTAACCATTCAAAAATTCAATAAAACGTATATTTCCAAAATCACTTGAAAAATCCTTTTTAATTTGAAATCACCACTCTTTTACCATGGTAGAATCTTCATTGGGGAACAGCTCTTTCCTTTTCCAAATTCTTAATTACATAAATTAATTTCAGGGATGGACTAATACCAAACTTAGATGCAACCGACATGATTGCAGAATGATTAATTGAAGAAAGAATTTTGGGAATAAAAACACTACTGTCCAAGCTATGGCCTCTGCTCATGGATCGTAAATAGATACTTCTTCAGACACATGAAATCACTGGTGGGGTTAGGGACTGGGCAATTGATGTAGTGGCCTGGTAAGTTGGCAAGGTATTGAATATTCTCAACTTAGTGTCGATTTCTGCTGCCTAGCCCAAGACATTATGCAAACAACCAAGTTTTCTATCACAATCAAGATATATCTTGAACCTGGTAGCGGTCTCTCTCTGCATAAGTAATCTACTCAAATTGGGAAAACTGAGTTGGAGGCCAAGTAAATGGTCCAAGAATGTCGGCAAAGGAGCTTCATCATCTTTGGAGGATAATACAATTATCCTCTTTTGAATGCAATCTCTTCTCTCTTGTCCTGCAACTCCGCCTCTTCTGACAAAACATCATCCGCAAACTAAAAGGGGGAAGGCCATCTATCCATGCAGCAATCCTTTATCATTGAATAAATAGATCGGTTTCTCCATCTATAGCTTGTGGTAATCCACTTCGCTAATAATGATATACTCCAGCTCGATAAGGGGATGACGGTGAATCCAATGATCAAAACTGAAACTGTAATAATGATTGAATACTTTAGCCACCAGGGATCTTGAAAGTGAGACTGATTTATCCAGCTTAAAGTTGACAAAGGTGAAGCGATTGTCTTGTGAAGCCCATGTGCACTGGTCCACAATGATGAACTCGCTTATCGCTCGAAGCTACACACCTATTGACCACCGTTAATGAATGCAAAATTCCCGGCCTTACCGTATTCCTCTTTTCTTTAGAATTCCTTCTTCTGCCTCTGGATTTCCTAATAAATGGTGATCGAGGTGCGAAGCTTCTATCATACATTCTCCCTGATCTGAAAAGATGCCTTGGAGAGTCGAATAAGGTGGAAGCACCTAAGAAGGCTCGGGTAGCTGATCAATCGTCTATTGATAGAGCGAGGAGAGTCAAGAGGCCTAAAGAAGCCGATGTGAATGCATCTATGTGCAAATATTAGTGTAGTACTTCACACGGCTGTTCAGATCCATGAAGGAATAGTGGGAGGCCCTCGATTCGGATCCAGGATGGTTTGAAGAACTCAATGGTCGAGCATTCACCTTTAAGGCTCTATTGTTTTGCGAAGACTGTTCCACAATCTTTATAGAAGAACCCATTCTTAATGGAAAATGAAATGAGATGGCGATTGGGGAATCTAGAATAAATGAGTAGTTGTTGTAAAACGATAACGTTCCAGCTACTTCGTCCAAAATGAAGCTCTACGCAGCCCCACAGATCCACCATAGACTAAAGCCCAGTCACCACCGAGGAAATGACATGCATTTGCACATCGGGGAGATTCGCCTTTGATGCATGCATGTTGGAAATGGTGGGGAGGAATAAGAAAATAGGAATCTAGTTTGGAGATAATAAACTGGGAATCAACAGTATATGGGCTAGTATCGAGAGATATTTGATCGACACAAGAATTAGAAGGAGATAACCTGTGTGGACCTTTCTTGAGTCATCACGTCAGCTTGCAAAGAATTAAATACCGCAGCGAATTTTAGCTCTTTTTTCCACATTTTGCAGAATAGTTACCCATTTTCCTACAATGAAAACATAGCATAGGCTTTTTGCAAAAACGTGCAAATTGCAAAGCAGGCCATAGCGAAAACATCCGCCTTCAGCGATTATCTTTGACACATAGCAGTAGATGCTTCCCTTCGAAGTCTTTGTGGAAAATTCCTTGTTTGAATTTGAAATTTAAACATGAAGCCTGGCGGGAACTGTTGGAGCAGATGGAGCAGGAGATTTCAACACGTCGATATAGGATCGTCGGATTGCTGAAGGTTTGATGGACAAAGTTGACTTAATAGTTATAGGATCGGGGAAGAACCTCACCTTTGGAGTTGGTAGTAATTCGGCCAAAACGATAGAAGCGAGGCTTCTTTGGATTGAGATGGGCCCTTGTCAAGAGGAAGCATGAAAAGTTGGAGCTGGAAGAGGGGCATGGAAGAAACAGACATGTGAAATAAAACCTTTTTTCGGAGAGATTATATTCTTTTTTATATGACACTGGAGTATTAAATTGTTAAAAATAAATAAATATGATGATCACAAATAGTTTGGCACAGTTAACATGCATTTAATGCATATAATATGAGCGTCTAACGTAATGAAACAATAAACAAATAACATTGATTGTACTGAAAAAAGGTAGTAAAATAATATTTATTCTTTAATATATATATATATATATAGTTGTATATATAAATCTTTCGACTTAATTAAGTAAATTGAAAAAAAACTCCAATGGGAATTTACAAAAAAACATTCTTTTTGCTTTTGGTAAAAAGCTATACATACATACATATATGTATGTATTGAAGAACACGTACATACATACATACATACATACATATACATATACATATACATATACATATACATATACATATATATATATATATGCACGTATTTAATCAAATTTAAGTCTTAAATTTTGAACTTCATAGTGTGTGTGTATATTTATGGAAAAAAATTAATTGGAATGATGGATCAAAATACTTGAAATTTAAATGTGTGTATCAATATTTAATAATTTTTTAATTTAAAATACGTGTTGTTGAATTTTATTAAAAACACTTTTTCATATAGCCAAAAGAAATTTGGTTTATATCCATTGCAGAATACACACACATGTATGTATTTACGCTTGTGTATATTCGTATAATTTCATAAACATGCAAGAATATATTAAGGAGATATTACTGATATTACATGCTTGTTTTATGATCATAATCATAATTTTCACATATACAAACAGACATACACAAACACATACATATGTTCTATGTTGTTGGTTCCATAAACATCTTAGGTTAGGTAACAGCACATACAATATTCACCAGTGAACTTGAATTTCCATTACATAAAATATAAAAAACTAAATCGTAAATTAAAGTAAATTAATATAAAGGTTTTCAAGTTGTAACAAATAAATATAAAATAAAAAACAAAATAAAATTAAAAAAATCATCTCAAATAATAAACTCCCTTTTGAGCAAATATCCACTAAGGATGATTTAGTTCAAACAAATTATTCATATAACTATAAAATAAAGACCTAGTGCAAATTCAATAAAAGAAAGTTTTCTAAAGTTCTTCCTTTTACACTATTACAAATGCACCTGATCCAACACTTTGCAAGTTACTTGTCAAACCAGGATATTGTGGTTCATCGGCATAAGGGTTGTGATGAGCAACCTTCTTAACCTCATATTATTTCCTCTAATGGATCTCGTTAGGTTTTTGAATGGAAAAAGTTCTACCACAAAGATGTAAAGTATTATAGGAATTAAAATTCACGACCAAGTTCTCAAATTTTCACCTACAAATAGAATATATTGAATCTACAAAAAACAATTTGGTTTAGAAAGTTCAAACCCTTGAAACTGATAACAATGAGTTTTCATGAAAGAATTTCACTTCTAAAATATTTAAAAAAACACTTGACAGTCCATGCCATCCAATCAATGTTAACAATCTCCACTATATCTTTAGAAAGATAAAGAAAAAAACTTAAGCATTGTTTGCAACTTGCCAATAAATGTCTTACTAATTCTCCCGAGGTTAGTAAATCACTGGACATAAAAATCAATAAGATAAAGAGTGATCGGAGCTTATGTGATTTTGCATTACTAGAGCATTATAACTTGATGCAATGGTTACCTAAATTATCGAATTTATTATTGCTTTTGTTTATAAAATTCATTTCTCATTTCTTGGGTCAAAGTAAAATGGCATAGCTCACCAAGCTCCCATAGCTGAAATCATGTTTAGACTAACCTAACGTAAGTCAAGGAAAATACCCATTTTAGTTATCTATTACCTCTTGTTAGAATTAAAGCAGACCTCGTTTTTCTATTGGGAACCATCGTATGTTATTTAAGACTTCTAAAATGGGGAAGAGGCAAACCCAATGGCCATTTATCATCTTCCACCCTAAAGTAAACCCATTGACATCCCCAAGGTACTAAGTCATTTAATACTTCAAATCCGAGGTGAACCCTTGATATATTTTCCCTTACCTATACTAAAAATTATATCCCTTCTCCATGGCTCTTATGTTTGTAGTTGTTCCCACATTAGTAGTAGTTATACACAATTACTAGTAGCCTCTAAGTGAAGGCAGACTTCTATTATGTAACTCTATTAACCTCGCATCCCAAGCCTTATTAAACCAAACCAATCATCGCAAGCCAAAATATTGGGCTAGGCCCACTAACTCGTGCTCGTCCTAAACATATTATTATGGCTATATAATTTCCTACTATGAAAATTATACTGCATCTTAGCCTTTAACCTTATCTTAATGCCTATTATATTATGTTCTCTACTTCCCATTTACGTCCCAAAAATGTCATCTGTTCGTAATAAAGGGTCATTATTAATAAAATTGGATAATTTAATTTCTAATATGTATTGTTTTTGATATATGTACAGTCACCATAATATGAACACATAAAATTTCAAACCACAACTGCAAAAAAACTTGCACATACATAGCATACATAGAATAATTTACATAAGCATAACTAAGCCTCCTAGAAATAGATAAACACCCATCTACCAGCCACCCCGATCGGTGCTTTCTGCTGAATCTGGCTAGGAAGGAAAAACTGCAGGTTCCCATGCGTAGCACCTATCCAGGTATTAAAAAAAAAACTGTTTTGGAAGATATAGGTATAAAAGTGTGATACTTAGAGTTGAAATAGCGTTCAATCGCTCCGCCCAAACTGCCCAAAGAAAAGCCAGGGCAAGTAATGCATCACTGCATATGGGCGAACAAGTCTTTAAATAACGTAGAATATTGCACTTAGATAATGGTGTTCTAATTACCAGGTTAGAGGCACATCGTCCAAACCTAGAAAGATATATCATAGTCATAGAACATGTGATTATAAGAGTTAGTGTTAGTTAAGCAAACGAAACAACATTGGGTAGATCCAAGGTTCTTACTAGTAAGGTTTCTGTTATGTTGAGCTTGTCCGGTAAAACAAGCTAAGCACGTATTTTAGATTTTAGAGGGGCCTTAATTGCCCATGAGTTGCCAAAGCTCTGAGTCATACCAGAGTGGACATAAAAAGTGTACATCAATTTCACCATGAACCACCCAGAATTGTTGAGAGCCTAGGAATCCCGATCAATTCTGTCAGTAATTGTAGTGTTAGAAGTGAGTTGTAAGAGGGACCAAAGTGCTAATATGTTGTTTCCAGTGATATGCCTAGAAAAGTGAATGTTGCATGTCCCTTCACTAAATGCCTTTCTTACATATATTACTTGTTGGTTACTAGCAAGAAGGGAGAAGGGAACATTGAAAAGAGCGCCATGTTATCCCACCATTGATCCATCCAAAAAGCAAATCGTGTACAATTACCAAAATGATGGATGTGCATATGTTTAGTAGATGGCAGCAATAAAGGATTCCCTTCTAGAAAGCCAAGGTTGATGGGGGAGGGGCTGATCTGAGGTCCCCAAGGTTAAGATCAACATTGTAGTGGCATGTTCAATCCATTGAGTCCAAGGCTTAGAGCTTCCCAAAATTAAGATCTAGCCCCATTTTGAAAGTAAGGCTCTATTAAACCAAAAAAGATTGATGATTCTTAAACCTCCATGAGACTTCGATCTATAAACTCTACCCCATGACGCCAGGTAGTTGGAAGGGTTGATAATGGTGGAGCCCTTCCAAAAGAAGGCATGTCGCAGAGAGTTAATTTTATTAATAACCTAAGTAGGAGATTTATAAAAGGAGAACCGGTATGTAGGAACGAGATAGAGAAGTTCCCTTCCATCCAGCTATGTGCCTCGTCATTCTTTCAAGCAATGTGTTCCCATCATCGTGCTTAAGCTTTGAGGTTCTAAGTTTAAGACTAAGATAGGTAATTGGGAAAGGTAGCAATGGACAGTTTAGGCTTGAAGCCACCAAATGGCCTAAGTAATCAGCATCATGGTCATTGTTATTGAACTTTTGGAAAAGTTTATCTTTACGCCTGATGCCAATTCAAATAGTAGAGCGGATCTTTAAGTGTAGCAACAAACATCGGAGTTGGTAATGTTAAAAGTGTAGTGTCATCAGCAAATTGGAAAGAACACAGGGCGGATGGGATTACCTCATTTCCAAGACAAGTCAAAAAGCTAGAAACATAGGGTACTTCGACCAAATGGGTGAATATATTGATGGTTAAATTAAACAAAATAAGGGACAAGAGGTCCCCATGTCTCGACCTCTAAGTTCACGAAGAGGTTTCCCTTTATTGCATTAATGCACACAGTGGAAGAAGAAGAAGTTAAGAGATGTTCTTGCCTGAGTAATAAAACCGTATGGGAAAAGCCTAGCCTTTAGAGGTCCAATACAAAGTCCCAAGAGATTGAATCAAAGGCCTTAGAGAAGTCAAGCTTGATTACATTATAGTTGATGTTGTTAACTACATAGTAGTTGATGTCCTCCATGGACAGATGTGACAAGGAGATTCGCCTTTGTTGCATGCATGTTGGAAATGGTGGGGACGAAAATGGGATTAGGATTATAGTTATCTAGTTTGGAGATAATAAACTGTGAATCGACAATATGTGGGCCAACATCGCAAGATGTTTAATCGACACAAAAAGAATTGGAAGGAGACAAAGCAATTTCAAACATGGACCTATCTTGAGTCGTCACGTCAGCATGCAAAGAATTAAATACCACAGTCGAAATTGAGCTCTTTTTTCCACGTTTTGCAAAATATTTCCCCATTTTTCCATAATGAAAGCACATCATAGGCTTTCAGCAAACACATGCTAAATGGCTAAGCAGCCCAGAGGGAAAACATCTTCCTTCAGCAATTATCTTTGACACCTGGCAGTAGATGCTTCCCTTCGAAGCTTCTGTGGAAAATTCCTAGTTTGAATTGAAATTTGAACACAAGGAATGCCAAAAAGTGTAGGAAAAGGTAGAGTAGGAGATTTTATCATGTTGCCGTTGGATCGTCTGACCGCCGTGACAAAGCCAACTTAATAGTCATAGGATCGAGGAAGACCCTTGCCTTTAGAGCTGGATTGCAGTGCCAGAAGGATGGAGGCAGGGCTTCTTTGGATTGAGACACTGCTTGGTCAGGAGGAAGCGTGAAAAGTTGGAGATGGAAGAGGGACATGGAGGAAACAGACATGGTAAATAAAATTTTCGAAAAGATTGTATTCTTTCCTTTTACGATATCGGATTACTAAAGTGTTAAAAATAAACAAATACGATGATAATAAATAGGTTTGTGTAGTTATTTTGCATTTAACGCATATAATATAAACTTCTAACGTAATGAAATAATAAATAAATATCTTTCATTGCACTGAAAATACACGTACTTTAAACTATAATCTTGAAAAATAGCAGATGTATAATTTTCGAATGTCGATGTGTTCATATTCACATCTGTATCCATTTTTTTCAAATATCGGATATTTATCCTTTTTCAGTCACAAATGCAGGCGGATTCTGGATTTTTCGGGTATCCATTGACAGCCCTACTATTAATAACTAGTCATTCCAATTATAACCAATACAAATATCGTCGTATATTATGCTATATATATTTATAGTTTTAATCGGTAGGGGCGGTTTTATATCTATATCCCTATTTCTTACTCGTTAATTCCTACGCTTAGGAATTCTAAAATATACTAATATGTACATTTTGTAAGGAATATTTATTTTCACATTTTAATACATTAGAGTTGTCCTTCCCAAAAAGGATTGCATTTACTACTTTTCATTAATTACCTAAAAATAAGACTTTAAATCCATTTGAAATTACAAGAAATTATCTTTTTTCTTTTATCGAAGTAGACGATGTAAACTATGGAGAAGAATCTTCACTTTGCACATTTCTTTCCTTTTGGAATATTCCTTGTTAATTCAATAGATGCACTTTTTATACTTATGGAATAGGATAATGTATGGAAATTACATGGAAATATATACAAGTGTACCCACAATGTTTTAAAATTATAGAAATTCATATTCCAGGTAAAATTAGAACAATCTAAAATTTATCCTAATAATTTACAATCCATTAATCATAAAGCTAGAATAAGTATTGCAATCTTATCCACATTTTACTTTAACAAATTTAGGAACTAATTTTCAAATTTCCAAACTTGGGTGTAGATATCATTCCTATTCCAATTACCTAATTTACAGAATATGTAAATGATATTTCAATAGAATGCATTCTTCATAAGCCTACACCTCCACGGATCTTACATCGCCATCATAATTAAATAAAACTCAACGATATAAATTTCGATGTTATATATAAACCATATAATTTTCCACTCACCTTTCAAATTTTCCAAATCTCCTAAATTTGAATCCATCCCTTTATTTTTCTTTCAAATTTAAAAATATGTATAACAAGATACATACATACCCACTAGAATATAGATCTAATAGGAGATTTGAATTAAGTGGAACACATATTTATAAGTATGAAATTTACCTTTTTCCATAGCATCGATTCATTCCTTCTCTTCTTCTCTTTTATTTTCTACCCTACTCCGATTTATGTATATAACATAATATTTGATAACTAATAGAAATAATGGAGAAGGAAAAATGGTAGGGCTTCGCTACTTTGATCAAAAATATAAAAAGAAGAGCGAGGGGGATGGGCCTGTATTTATAGGTGCTCGAACCAACTGTATCTGTTAGATTTAAAATAATAAAATCCAAGCTGTCGGTTAAGGTTTAACCATACCGCCATGCTCTCAAACGGTCGACGATTCCTCTATAGGCGATCAACCATTAACAGGTCGACTATCCCAAGGAAAGGTCGATTGGTGAGATCCTTGCAGTTATTGTTATCTATTCCTTTATAATAATTTTCGTTTGAAGACTTCAAATCCTAATTGCTTCTTCGTTTGAACTCCTGTTGCAAAATTCTAAATATGAAAGTCGCTTAAAAAATATCATGAACGCGGTTGTGAAAGTTACTTGGTCAAACGTTTTCTCAAATTCTGATTTTGAGCTTTAATAATTATTTATTAATTACCATTAATTTTACGAGACATTACAGCTTTAAAGCTAGGATTTTCCACTGGGCTAGAAGAAGGAAGGAACAATAGTCTAAGATAGAACAATTCATAACACAACATGCTAATAACTAGTAGATATGAGACAGCTTCTATCTTAAATGACTTATATACTTGCACTAATGCTCTTGTTTATTTATGGTTGAAATTCACTTATTTTTGAATATATATATATATATGTATATATATGTATAATTCATATTTTAAAAAAATATTTGTTTCTTTCAACCAAGCAAATTAAATAATATGAGCCATCTTAGCTCAACTGGTAGAGTGCATGGCTTTTAACCATGTGGTCGTGGGTTCGATTCCCACATACGACACTTTACTATTTTTTATGCAATATTGTGTATTTCTTATATCCCTTTGACCATCCCTTGTTTTTCCTGCTTTTGCACTATTACCTTGCACCGAAAAGCTCATTTTTGAGTATTTATCTATTTTCTCGTAAAAAAAGGTATTAAAATAATATATTATTCTTTAATATGTATTGTTTGATATATAGTACTTTCAACTTAATTATATAAATTAAAGAAAAAACTCCTTTTAGATTTTATAAAAAACATCCCTTTTGGTTTTGATAAAAAACTATACATACATACATTTTTATGAAGAAAACATACGTACATACATATACGTACACACATACATATGGAAAATTTTAATTGAAAATAATGGATCAAAATATTTGCTAAATGTATATGTATCATTATTTAATATTCTTTTTTTTAAAAAAATACATGTTGCTGAAATTTTTATTAAATATACTTTTTCATATAGCCAAAAGAAATTTAGTTCATATGCATTACTGAACTCACATATGTATGTATGCATGTGTATGTCTGTTCGTACAACTTTATAAACATGCATAAATATATCAAGGAGATATTACTGATATTACATGCTTATTTTATGATCAAAAGTCATAATTGTCACACAAACAAACGTACACACACACACATACATACATACATACATACATATGCTATATGTTGTTGGTTCCACATGTCTTAGGTTAGCTAACACCACATATGATATTCACTATGTGAACTTGAATTTCCACTTAAACAAAATAAAAAAAACTAAATCATAAATTAAAGGTAAATTATCTAAAGGTTTTTAAGTTGTAACAAGTAAATATAAAATAAATAAAATATAATTCGTCTTAGATAATAAACTCCCATTTTTAGAAAATATTTATTAAGGATCATTTAGTTAAAAAAAATTACTCACATAACTATAAAATAAAAGTCCTAGTGCGAATCTAGAAAAAAGAAAGTTTTCTAAAGTTCTACCCTTTACACCATCACAAATGCACCTGATCCAACACTTTGCAAGTTACTTAGCAAACAAAGGTAATGTGGTTCATCGACATGGTGGCTGTGATGAGCAAACTTCTCACCCACATATTATTTCCTATGTCAGAATCATTAGGTTTTTGAATGGAAAAGAATGTTCTACCACCAAGATGTAAAGTAATAAAGGAACTAAAAATTCACAATCACGTCCTCAAATTTTCACCTATAAATATATTCCATTGAATCTAGAAAAAAAAATTGGCATAAAAGTTCAAACCCTTGAAACTGATAACAACAAGGTTTCATGGAAGAATTTCACTTTTCAAATATTTAACAAAGCACTTGATCATAGTTTAGTTCGTCAAATCAATGTTATTGATCTCCATTATATCCTTAGAAAGATAAAGAAGAAACTTAAGCATTGTTTGTAACTTGCCAATAAATGTCTTACTAATTCTCTCAAGGTTAGTAAATTACCAGACCTAAAAACCAATCAGATAAAGAGTAACCAAATCTTATGCGATTTTGCATTACTAGAGTATCACAATTTGACGCAATGTTACCTAATTTAACGAATTTATTGTTGCTTTTATTCTAAAATTTGATTTCCCATTTCTTGGGTCGAAGTAGAACAAGCGCCTTTGAAAGGATGTAACTACAAGCTACAAAAGGCTTGAATATTTCTTTCCGTATGGGTGTGCAGATAATTCCTAAATCATTTAGGGCCCTCCTATTTTATATAAGAAAGGGGTGTCATCAAGTAATCCACATCCTTGTACCTTTGATATTTTGAGCAATGGGAAGATCCATTGTAACCTTCTTGTAACTTCTTTTTTTGTAATTTTAGTGAATAAGTAGCCTTTGTTCTTTCTGTCATTGTCTATGTAATTATTTCTTTTACATTCTTATATTAGTTCGTATAATTCCATTCTATTATGAAACACGATGTAGAATTTCATTTTTCCTAAAATCTTTCATAGGTTATGCTTAAGTCCCATGATGTATCCACTAGACTATTACGATAGACTTGAGCTATGATGATTTGATGTTAAAATATTCTTGACACGATATTGCAAACCAAAACCTTTGATAAGTTCCTAGAAATTTGAAAAAAACTTTTGGCTTCTTTCCTTGGAAGATACTTTTGAAATTTTAAAGCACCCTTTGACATATTCTTTTTGATGGTAATAGTATGATCTTGAATCGTCCTCTTTTGAACGATCACCTTATCCCAACAAAATTTATCAGTAGAAGACTTTAATTTGATTTATGATTGTTCGACCAATCATACTCTCTCTTTCGATTGATTGCTTCTACCAAAGCGGGATGCGAGATTAAAGGCATGCTTGGATCATTCTATCAGTCTTTTTAATATTCAAATAGTTGATTTAGAATATAAGATATAGCCACTAGTTTTTGGTTTATAAAGAATGAATTAGCTAAAACCAACATTTATATAAAAAATTAAAATGCGTAGTCTTTATAGTGAAAACTTCAAAAATTTGTTCATTCACGAAAATCAAACTGTTATTTTTTTAAACAATTTTAACTTTTAAAATGCAATAATAGACTATGTTTTGTTTTATCACACAGTGATAATATTTTTATCATTTAAGATACAATAATTATATATATATAATATAATATCTAAAGATTTACTAAAAGATAAATTAACCGTTATAATACTGTCCTTTCTATTTAAATTATTTTATTTTTTGAAATGGTAAGTAATTTTATCTTATCTGAAGTACACTTGTATCTTTTTGTGTTTTAGGATAAAATAATAGGAAATAAAGGGAATTCGACGGTAAACATTATATATATATTTTTAATTAAAAATGATAACGTTTATCTTTTTATACACAATGGAAAATTAATCGACCTTAATAGTATTATGTCAAATGATAAAATGATAATTTCTTTTATTGTTTCAAATACAATCGCAAAATGATAAAATAATAAACTCTTTTATCATATCTAATAAAATGACATATTGCAAATACTTCACATTCAATGATAAATGATAAATTCTTGTATTTCTTAGGCAAAATGCAAAATGCTAGCATATATGTTTTTAAAAAAAATTGGTATTTTACTGCTATAATTCGCACGCCTCCGGTCTGAACAGTTTTAAAAATACCTTTTAAAGATTCACGTTCAAAAAATAAATTAGTAGAAACTTCCAGTTATTCTTCTCCCTTGCGGCCAAATCAATGCTTCTGGAGTGGGGGAAAGAATAGTACACCATAGTTATTGCACATAAATACGAAAGAGAGGATCTCCATGTTTGAGACCTCGGTTACTATTAATGAACCCATATGGAGACCCAATGACCAATGTAGCATCCGTAATTAATGAGATACACCTATAAATCAAAGAATTTTTTTCTTTTCGAAATCCCATCAATGTCAGCTTATGACAGATAAATTCACCACTAACATTATCATATGCCTTTTGCAAATCCACTTTAAGGCATAGGTTGCTACAACCTTTCCTATTGAAACTTCTAACCATTTGGTAAAGAAGTAAAGAATTTTGTACTTATGTTTCTTATGTTTCTTCCTGGAATGCATTTTGATTATGAGAAATCAATTCATTTAAATGCTCTTTAATTCTATTGCAAACGACATTTGAAATTATTTTATAAATTACTTTGCAATATGTAATAGGCCTATAATCTTATCTGTATCGAGAATTTTCTTTTTTTGGCACAAGAGTGCTGAAATATTAGTTATTTCACTGGTAGACTGACCACTAAAAGATGCCTTTGATTGCTATGGTCAACTCTCCTTTTATCATGTCCCAACGGTATTTATCGAATTTTGCCCCAAATCAATCAGGCAGTCAACTACTATTTTGATAAAGAAGGAATGTTGTTGCTTTAATTTCTTTGTCGGTAATCCAACCTCTTATTTAACTCTTGCTTGGTCAATTAGATTTTTCTGCACAAATTTGTGGGAAGTTAAAATTAATGCTTTTACAATTGTATAAACTAGTAAATAGTCCACTGCACTACCTTGAAGTTGATTGTTATTGGTTGAGCGATTACCAATTTACCATGACTGGATAATAACTACTTATATATATATATATGTATGTATATCTCTTCTTTTAGTTTTGTAGGAGTCATATGTGAATAGAAAATTTTAGAGCATTGATACCTTCATTTAACCATTTAACTTCTGATTTTTGCAGATTTTTAATGGCATGACCATGCATTAATGTTTCATGTTTAAAAGGGCTATCTTTGTACTCGTTCATAGATTAGAGTCTAAAAGGTTTATTCTCCTTCCATATCTTTTCAATTAGGCACTATAGACTATCTCTACATTTGTTTTGCTATTTAAAGTCCCTTTCAACTTGTTTCGGTTTGCCAAAAATTTAAAAAGTGGATTGCCAGCTGTAGGATGTAGCCATGCATTAGATATGACATTCTCGTATCTATTGAAATGAGTCCATGAACTATTATGCCTGAATGGAACGTTATTTACTGACGTCTTATTGCTACAGAGATCAGTTATTATAGGGCAATAATCGTTGAATGATTCATAATTTTTGCACGAGAATTAGGAAATACTACCTGAAATGTAGCATTATAGAATAATTTGTCGATTTTAAATTGTATTGAGGAATCTTTCCCACCTCTCCATGTGAATTTATTTCCAATATTACATTTCCTGAATACGTAAGGCCAAAATGAGAGATTTTGGCTATCTCTATTTGGTTCCGACCGGAGATGGGACAGAATTAGGTCAAAATCTCGTCTTGTTGCTCGTCGATAAAAAATTAATTTTTTTTAAAACTGCTGCCTTAATTATAAAAAAATAGTAAATAAAACCAAAATCAAGGGAGAATCGAATTTAACCAAAATATTAACCTTAGAATGAACTTCGATTTTGACCATTCAAGCATCTATTCGAGCTTCGACTTCGACTACGTCCGATGAGAGGTTCGCCTCTGGCCTTTGATTTCGAGCTCAAGCTTGATGTTGTTTTTCTTTCTTTCATTCTTTTTCCATCTTCTCATGATTTTTTTCTTTGGCTGAGATAATTTGGCTGATTAATTGGGGTAGGCTAGTATTAGTTAGGGTTTGGATGGGCTGAATGATAATGAGTTTGGGATTTTAATTTAGTCCTTTATATTTAAAAGAAAATGATAACTGACAATGTGCTAGCTAATTTATATTAGGATTAACTTATTTTTCTTTTAGGGTTATTTAGGAAAACTAAATATTCACCCATGTTTATTTAATACTGTTACATATTTTTTTATTATATTTGCAATTTTTATCATTACTTTTTCATTAGTATACAGAGATATGATATCAGGACCAAAACCAAAATAAAAATAAAAATATTCAAAATTGATCGAAACGTATAAAGTTTCAAATGATCGAAATCGGGTTCTCGAACCTGGGTTTCATCTATTCTCGATCATCTTATGATCCCAACTGATGTGGCGACAACATTTTAATCATCTTTTTCTTCATCTGGTACATTTTTCATGCATTATGCATTGTAGTTAACATCAGTTTTCATTATATATTCATTCGTTGGCGTGTCATTGTCTATAGGTGCAAAAATTTGAGCATGTTGGATGTTTGTGCTGTTTGAAGTTTCAATTGCCCAAACTTATCTTAGAGAATCTAAAAAACAATTGCCCATAGAACCTTTCTGTGGCTTCCACTTATATGCAACTACTTTCCAAATAATATCATCATTTTCGTCTAATATTGGTACCGTTTTAGGGAAATAAAAATTCGACTCCACTTCCCAATTAAAATTCACGCATACCAAATGCTTTTCATTCCAATGGTGGCGAAATTCTTATCTTTCCATGGGTAATTTGGTCAGTCTCATCCAGTGCACCATTTCTTCCACGATCAACTTCTTACCATAAAGTAAGGCTCATTTGCTAGAATCCTATAACAATCATCTTGCTTATCGAACTTCATGATGTAAAAACCGTTTCTTTTCTAATAAATTTTAAATTCCCCTTTCGGTTTCCATACTTATTGGTGTAAGTTTTGAAATAGTGATAATATGGTTTAGAATCCATAACATAGAACAATGGAATGCTTATATTTTTCTCCAGGTTATTGCAAATTTAAGAAGGCATTTTAGCAAATCTCAAGTTATTGATTTCACGAGGAGATAGTAGGGATGGGTGCACAAGTAGAAATCTCATTCTTTGCCATTATATTGCTTTAAGGTTTTTTACCTCAGCACTATTGAAGGCATCAGATCTCCTCTGAGGGCCAGAAGTTTTATGTTCATAATTCAGGTTTGGAAAATTTTAATTACAAGTTACATCGCGATACTTGTTATTGTACCTTCAAAATGAGGTGTGCATTTAAAAGTGAAATTTCTTCACAACTACAGGACCTTTTTATTTGATAAGCAAATAAACTAGTATAACAATACCACGTGGGGAAATCAATCATTTGATTATAAATTTTGAAAAATAAAATATTTGTTATAACTTTTTGTTAGCTTAAAAAAAATCCAAAATAATAGTATGTTGAATAAAAATGTTAAATGTTGAAATTTCTTTTGCCATTATTTCGATTTCCTTTTCTGCACTTCAAAAACTTCTAAAAGTTTTAGCTATGAAAGCTAAATCTTCATCCTCTGAATCTGATTCTTCTTTTTCTGCATGAAATGCCATATTTTTCTTCTCTTGTGCTTGAACTCTTTTAGCCTGCAAATTCACTTCGTAGAACATTAGATTTCCTATTAACTCTTCTGGCTTCATAGTAGAAAGATCATTTGCTTCTTCAATGGCTAAGACCTTTCTTTTCTATTCACCCATTAAAGAGTTTAGGATTTTTGATACAATATCAAAATCAGTAAATTTTTCTCTTAGTACCGATAGGGAGTGATAAATATCTTGAAAACGAGAGTATATATCATTAATAGACTCATCCTGTTTCATTCAAAAGTTTTGAAATTGACTTTTCAACATATAAATTTTGTATTATTTAACCTTGTTAGTCCCTTCATGTGTAATTTTTAGTGTTCTGCATATTTGATAAGCAGTTTTACACATACTAACTCGGTTAAATTCATTTTTATCTAATGGTCAAAACAACATATTCATTGCTTTAACATTAGCAGTAGCATCTTATTTTTGTGCAGCTGTCCATGTAGAATATTCAGTAGTAGGTGCAGTATATTCTACTTGTGTAACATTCCACGCATCAAAACTATTGGCTTGCATGTAAATACGCATTCGTGTTCCCCGATAGTTGTAATTCATGCCATTGAATAGTGGAGGTCATGCAGTAGATTGACCTTCATTAAAACTATTGTTAGTGACAGTGCTTGTGTTGGTGTTGTTTTCCATATTAGCAAAATATCAAATAACTGCATAACGGTCATAAGAAACCTTGCTCTGATACCAAATGAAAAGACAATGTGGATCGTGAAATATGGAATTATACTATACTGACATGGAAATAAACTAAGATACTATAGCAATATGAATAAGTAAATTAAACAAGCACATCGGGAATTTTTATACTGGTTCAAACCTCCCATTCTACGTCCAGTCCTAGACTCCTTCTTGAATTTCACTAAAACAACAACCCTCACTTAACCCGAAGGAACAGGTATATACAACCCCTAAACATCCAAATAGGGACCTGAGCGGCAGAATAGGATTTCGTCTCAACAGCCGAAGAGGACTTCATACACCTGAGCAGCAGAATCGGACTTTCGTAAATAAAGTTTTCTTGACTCTATGCGTTCTTTAATAACACGAATTTGTCAATTATAGTACACCCATCCTATAATCTTCTCCTTTATGATGTATATATGAATACGTGAAGAATAAGGAAGTAATAGAATGAATTTGTATGAAATTGAATGCACAAGTGTATTAGAATCAAAGAATATGTGAGTAGAGTAAGAATAGATTGAATTAAGTTGTGGAAAACATCATTCTAATGTGTTTATATACATTACAAATAGGTGCATATGTTCGTAAAGTGTTATCATGAAGTGATATGGTCATATCTATTGAAATGAAGAATGCATTCTTCACGAATGGAAGTGCCTATTTGAAAATATAGCCATTATAGATGTTCAGACTTCTGAACTGAATAATTCAAACTTTTGAAATTGCACGAGCTCAAACCAGAAAGGAAATAGGCTAAAAATTACCATTTTTAGATGTCTGAAATGAATAAGTCAAATGTCTGAATATTGTAGTAAACAATATTCATTTTTCTAGATTCAAACGTCTAATTTGGTACATTCAGACGTCTGAATGTAGACTAAAAAGTGAGAATATGCAAAGCTAAATGAAATGAAAAAATGTTGAGATATATATCATATAGGAGAGATTTTAACATGAATAAACTCTAGACACAGACTTGATACATACTTATATAAGATTTGAAGCTCATTTGAATCTGGTCTTGACTAATTCCTGTAAAAACAAGTTAGTATATAATAATGACTTGTAAAGTTGTCATAGTCAAAGTATCGTAATTATGAAATATCGTAAATATGAAGTTTCAACAGATAAACCCTTAGCATGTCAAGTCCTATGAGGGATTGACAATTAATATGGTCCAATTTTAGGTGAAGTCAATCAGTTTAACTTAGAGTATCCAAATGTTATTTCATGGTTTCTGATTCACCTCCTTCTCCTGGGATTGAGTGTTATGTTTGTTTCGGATAAGGATACAACCCCATAGTTAGGTGTATAGGAAAAGATTCAGTGAATTGACTTCTAAAGGATTAAAGATGAGTCAGAGATATGTATATGGAAAGTTCCATCAAGGACGCATACTTCGAAGCAAGACAAACTTAAAGTAGCCGCTGCAAAGGCAGTTAACTAGAAGACTTCTGTAACGACCCTAATTTTGAGTAACATTATTTAGAACATTTAATTGGATAAATTAAATAAAAATAATGTTAATAGTTAAGGGATAAAAAATTGTTAACTAATAAGGGGACGTGCCTTAGTGAATGTTTAAGCAAAAGTAAATTGAAAATAAGCAAGTAAGAGGAATATGGTAAGGGTGAAATGGGAACATCCTTCATTTCAATACCCTAAACCTTTTATTCTTTGGTACATTTACAAACAAAACTAAAACTATGACGCCCTACCTCTATACTCACGCTAGCCAAGGACACTACGGAGTAATGCCGTCAACTAGCACGAAGAATAAGGCTGTTGAGGAGCGATCATCCATGTAATTTCTTTGTGCGAGCACCGATATGTCAGATAGTATAACGTGCATTTCATTTCAAGAGGAAATCCGACATGCCGATACAAACTCAAAGCTACCACATAGTGGATATGTGGTCTTTGGAAACAAATATAGAAATAAACATAACATAAATCAGTCACAGATATCCATATCACAAAGGCGGAAATAGATATGAATATAACACATAGAAGTGTGCATCAGAGTAGTGGTCAAACAAGATCCATAATATTTAAAAAAGAATAGATATAAGTGCTAGATAAAAGAATATGTATGCATCAAGGAGTCTCTATCTCAAATGTATAACAACAAAAACTACCAATCTAGTGTAGTTAGACAAAAGTCAGATAATGATCCCTGATAAGGAGTCAAGCAGAAGCACCTGTAACATCTCCGTCTGACCCGAGTATTATTTAATAAGAAAATAATAAATGGATCAATCTAGCTATAAATATAAAGTAAAATGAAATAGAATAAGAGATATGATGAAAACGTATGAGAACAATAATGCCATACTATGAAAAGTATACATGTAACAACAATAAAAATTATACAATATCTCAAAATTCTCATAACATCAAAAAGAGTGTCATATTCTTTACCGTATTCACCAAACCACAAATATTGGCTAACATATCAATGCCAATCATAAAAATTGGTGAAACACAAATTCTAGAAAACATCAATTAGAAATCCAGAAATCACAAAAAGGGGGAGGCTTATCGTAAACGGGAGCATGAAAACTCTCCAACACATGTATCACAAACGGGACGCTATCCCATGGTAGCTAACCATAGAGCCGGTGCAACGACGTAGTACAACGATACACCCGAGGAACCTGAAACTTGAATAATTCGAAACAACGGCGTAGTACAACGGTACGCCCGATGAACCTGATAAGCCGGAACAACGACGTAGTACAACGGTACGTCCGATGAACCGAACTCCATAAAAGAACATAGGTCGCTAGCCCACAAGAATGAGTTGAAACTCCAAAGAATGCATAGGTCGTTAGCCTATAAAAGAAATGAGACGAAACTCAATAAAACGAGTCATAGTCCCCTGCATGGACAAAGAGACATCGCATATCGCAAGTCTAATCACAAAATGTTCATCAATGATCAATAAAAAGTGTGAATTACAGTAAGCTAGTAAATAAATGAGTTTAGCTTCATGTCCCATAACCACTGGCTTAACTTAAATATTCACGAAAAATTGTAGATCTCCACTCAAAAATTGTCACAAGAGTTTCAATCGAACAAGTCCAAAAATTAACCGACGAAGTAAACGCAAGCTTCATACCACTAGTTTTACTAAGCCGTTTAATTAGATTTCTCATACGAATGAGGTAAAGGTTTGTGTATACTAATAGATTGGAAAACGGTTTTATAAACAAACTTTGTATTAAAAATAGAGTTGAAATCATCTTTGAGAAAGAGTTTGAATATTTACTACTAGTATAGAAACCTTTGTATTTAAAAGTGACAAGTCATAGAAATGATTGAAGAAACAAACAATTGCCAAAAATTCACATACGAAGACGTGAATCAAATCCATAGAAATCAATTCCGAATCCATCAAAATGGATATTCTCAAAAATCCCGAAAAAGAAGTCATCAAAATCGATAATAAATAATAACAACAAATCGGATCAACTCGAATCGATAAAAATTGGAATCTCAAGCAAAATAGGCAAGTTGGGCTGAAGCGAGAAGGTCAGTCGACAGGACACTGAGTTCAATCGACTGGCCCAATGCCTGGAAAACTCTCGAGTTCCAGGTCAGTCGACTGGACTCAGAGAGCCAGTCGACTGGACCCTTTTTCCCAGTATTTCCAACCTATCACAATGAAGGGAAAACTCTCAACAATTTGCGTTGGACGAGCAATGGGCGCCGGAGGTTTATGCGAATCGACAACCCATCCCTATGGGCTCTTCGATACCGCACCAAAAGCATATTCATACATCAAAGCTAGGATTGTTACAGTTTTTGACTTCAAAAAACCAAAAATTGAAATGTTCACCAAATCAATTTAAATCAAAAGCAAATGAACATGAATAGATGCTAGGAATTCATACCAAACGGTAATGATAGCTATAGACATGGATGTGAGATAAAAATCTCACCTTTTACATAAAAACAAGAAAGGAGAAGCTTAAAAACAAAGAAGGATCAACCACTCTTCAATCCCAACTCTAAAAGCTCCAATCTAAGACCATAAGCCAAAGTTTCCCAAATTAGATTATAGGGAATTTTTGAAATTGGAGAGAGATTGAGATGGAGAAGAAGAGGGAGTTGCTTACCTAAGCTTCTCCTTAATTTTTGGAGCCAAAGCTTGAATTTGCAAAGAAGCTAGGGCTTGGGAATTTTAATTTCCGATCTCTTCCCCCATTGTTCCTAAGCTTGAAGTGTTAGGAAATAGAAATGAAATGGATGAAGAGGAGTAGGGGTGGAGCTAGAGTCTTAAGTAGGGTTTAATGAACGAAAACTCAAACCCAAAGCCCTAAGTAAAAAGGTCGAAATTCTAGCTAATTCCAAACATATCAATGTTTATACTCAAAAAGGTCGCAAACGTCATTTTGAACTCAATGGAAATGGTCTCGAGTCCTAATTTGATTGTTTGCCAAAAAAATAGCTGTTCGGACTATAATCTGACTAACGATGCTATATTTAAATACATAATCGTAAAATATGCGGGTTGTTACAAAAACCCTATTGAGCATGGCTGGCCATCATTAAGAAGATTCGAGGAGAAGAAAAGCTAGGATTCAAGTAAAATGCTTAAGAAAATCAACTAAAGGAAATTCTCAACCTGCTTAACACCAAGCCAAGGTGAATAATCTGATTTACATCTCACTTTTGATAATAATCTCGGTTTCAAGGTTTGATCCGAATTATTTTGCAAGCAATATGCCATGTTATATTTGTTAAAATGGATATATATGTTTGTTGATGATTTATATGATTTCATATGGATTTTTGACATAACTAAATTAGAGAATCTATTAAATGACATCCCAATAAGTTGCGTTTTTGATATATGATCAAAAACATTATTTCAGAAGCGTGTTTCAAGTTTCATAATTTTTTAAGTAATTTTGGATTTATTATGAATTTTCTATGAGAGAAAATAGTTAATATTATGTTTAGATTATTTAAGGCAATTTCATAATAATTTCGGGTTTGAAAATTATATATGTTAGGAAACATAATAAAAGCGAATTATTGTGATGTTTGGGGAATTTTTCTAAGTATTTTGCCATGTTTATAAAATTATTTTAAGTTAAGGGACTTAAATGGTTTACATGTTTTATTAAGGAGGAGGGCTTATTTGTTAAGACGATTTCAACTATTAACTACTGAATTCAATAGCCTTTTAAGAAAATAATTTTGATATAGAATAGGCAACTAATTATATTTTTACAAATTGGACAAGTTAGGTAAAAAGGAATTACTTTGAATGGCAATAAACCGGTTTCGTTTCGAATTTCAACTTCGCCACTACCTTAGCTTTCTTCCGTAACCATGCCCATTTACACCTTTCGCACCTATTCGAAACTAGTGCACATGATATCAAGCAATTGTTATGTAGTGCATTGGAGAAAGGTAGAAGGAATGATGGTTTCAAAGATATGCTTCCGAAGGGGTTGAAGCCACTCTAATTAGCTTTCCAATAAATTAACTTACTTTTGTTTAAAAAGATGCTTTCGAACAAATTGCCGCTTGTCTTTATTTTTAGAAGGGAGATTTTGAAAGAGTTGCCACTTGCTTTAAAAAAAAGCTTTTGAAAGGATAGCCGCTTTTGAATCTATTCGATACCCATGTTACCGCATTCATACGTTTTGAATTTGTTAAGGCTGTTATAGCCATAAACCAATGTATTTCAAAGGATAATCATTTGTAAAGATTGTTTATAAGGAAATGAAATCTGAATTGGGTAGTTAACCCTAAGCATACGACTTGGATATTAAAAGACCAGATGGGACTGGTATGGGGTCGCGTCCTACACTTTAGCTACTAGCCCCTTGCTAAAATAAGTCCAAAATTCCATTGTGTAGGGCTTTGTCATAGGTATGACTAAGATGATGTTACACACAAAAGGGAATATACAGAATAATGATATGTTATTGGTGAGCCCGTAAAACTATTAGGATTAGACCCTAGAAGGAGAAAGTTATGGGCAGATAGTTTGGTATTGTGCTTAATAGAGGTTAGAATGCTTATAATGTCTGGTAGGCCTGAGTCAGCCAGTGGTTAATAATTAGCCAGATAAAACTATAGTGTGGATAGATAGTCCATTGATTACCTGATTTATATGTATATGTGCTATTGCTATTATTGTTATAATCAGTATGATTGCAGGTTTTTGATTTGCAAAAGAAATGCTTTTAAAAGGATATTAGTGAGGGGAAATTCGTTTCACTAAGCAGCATGGTCTCATTTAATATCAAAAAATCGAGATGTAATAGAATTATTCACATCATGCGTTATGTTTGACTCAAAGTTTATGTTTTTTCCTTAAACTCTCGGGTTCTCAAAATGAAATTTGAGTAGATTGAGAGTTAAGGACATTTCAAGTTTAGTAGATTGGACGAATAAGCTTCTGAAGACGTGTAGGAGGCAAAACTAGCAATGTAGGAGCTATTTAGTATTATTTCCAATGTGATGTATTTATGACTGATATGTCTGTTTAGTACCTTGATCATCCAAGAAGCATCTTCATATGTCACTATTTTCATAATTTGTAATAATTATATTTGAGCAAAACCAGTGAATCGTTTTGGGATTATGTAATTAAGTACAAAATATTGATTTTAAATGTAATCAAAAAAGCTATTTTTTTAATCTGTGTTGATTTTATTTCATATTCATGTGCTTCTAATATTATGGATACCAATAACATTACAGTATTTTATCACCAGAAGTTAATACAATAGATGACTACAGCATTTGTAGAGCTTAGTTTCGGGTCTCAAAATAGAGGATGTTACAACTTGGTATCAGAGCATAGGTTTATGAAAACTTAAAAGAAATTTTAAACTTAAATTGATTTAAAAGATAACATAATCCTAAGGAATTAGAGAAAAGATTAGGGGTCTAGGATAACGCTATAATAATGTACCTGTATTTGCTATATATAAGTATACACTTTATCTTTATTCTCCGATCTCTATTAAGGCTATTCTTCTGTACCTTACAAAGGCTTGAATGCATATTTTAAGGAAGTAAGATATGAATGATAGGAATGGAAGAGTTAACTTTGGTGGAGGAAGCAACACGACCAGTGGAAATGCCATACCGAACACTAGAAGGAATTCGGGTCGAGCACAAACTGCTATTGTGGGTTCTGGAGCGCCACAACTTGATATTGGAGCTATATACCAGTTCTTCATCAACATTATGCAAGCTAGAGCTGCTGTGGGGTTATTTGGAGGAAATGTCGAAGAAGGAAATCAGGGAGCTCCGATGGTCAATTACTATGTAGTACTAAGCAGAGATTATGCTAGGCATGGAGGAAAGCCGTTTATCGGGACTGAGGATGCAATTGAAGTGGAGAATTGGTTGCTTCATTGCAAAAGGATTTTTGCTGATTTAGGACTCAATGAAGAGTAAGAAAGGAGACTGATGTCCAGATAATTGCAAGGAGCAGTATTGTATTTGTGGTACAGTGATACTATGGGAGTAAATGAAAAGACCATAACTTGGGAGGAATTTAAATGAGATTTAAGGAAAGATTCATGTCGAAAATCGCCAAGTTGACTCTGCTCAAGAAGTTTGCTGAGTTGGTGCAGGGAGACATGACAGTGATGGAGTATGCTACCGGATTTGAGGAGTTATCAAGATATGCATAAGCTATGGTTGATACGGTTATCAAACGGAATGAGAAGTTCATCCGTGGATTGAGACCCAAGCTTCTTAAAGAAACTTTACCACATATTAAGGATCTATGCGATGTAGTTGTTGAGATGGATTTGAGGCATGAGGAGATGCTTTCTTTCTTTAATGATAACAAAGTAGTGGAAACCCAAGGTAGGCAGAACCAAAAGAGAATGTTTTTCCATAAGAAAGGCATTCAGAAAGGAGAAGCAGCCAAGAAAGGGAAGCTAATGTAGTCTGCTACCGGTGTGATAAGAAGGAACACTATGCTCATAAGCGTTGGACATGTAAATAAAAGAAGGCTGCCAACAAGAAAGAAGTGAGGTGTTTCAATTACGATCAGATTGGACATTATAAGAACCAGTGCAAGGAACCAGCCAAGAACGAAAAAGGCAAAATATTTGCATTGGAACCAGCTACCTCAACACCAACAACAGAGGAAAAAGGAAAATCTACATTAGGAGGTATGCTTTAGATTCATGGTGTATCAGTTAGAGTTCTATTTGATGCTGGTGCGTCACATTCTTTTATATCTCACTATTTGGTAGATAAGATTAACCTAGAACCCTCATACTTAGTTACTTCCTTAAGGATTGTGAAACCGATAGGAGGGTATGCGACTCTTGGGATGAGATGTGACCACTTAGAGTTTGAGTTGTTAGGTCATATATTTTCTTGCAATTTGCATGTAATTGATTTCGTAGGTTTGGTATTATTTTGGGTATGGATTTGTTAAGTAAATATGATGCTAGAATATTTTTCCATGATAAGAAAATATCAATTAGACGCCTTATTTATAGTGATCAGATTCTATACCTCATAGAAAACCCAATTTTTGAGGTTAATGCTTGGTTGGGCGTTATGGAGACAAAAAACGAGTTGAACCGAGCTTTCATTATTAGAGAATTCACAGATGTCTTTGAGCCTGTGATAGGACTACCATAGAAATAAGCCACTGAGTTTCAGATAGATTTAGTAGCAGGAGTAGAATCTGTGAGTAGAATGCCAAGTAGAACGACACCTACCGAGATGAAGGAGTTAAAGGTGCAGTCAGTGGCTCTAGAAGGTAAGAATTATATCAAACCAAGCAGTTTGCAACAGGGAGTATCCGTAGTATTTGTTAAGAAATCGGATTGATAATTAAGGTTGTGTATCGATCATCGTAAGCTGAATGAGAAGACGATAAAGAACCATGTCTGTTACCTAGAATTGAGGATTTGTTCGATAAGTTGAGTGGAGATAAAGTATTTTTCTTGATGGATTTGGCAACAGGGTTCCATCAGCTTAGAGTAGCAGAGGCAAATATTCCTTTGATGGCGTTTAGGACCAGATATGGATCGTACGATTGGTTAGTGATGCCGCTCGGGTTAACTAACGCGCCAGCATTCTTCGTGGACTTGATGAACATAATCTTTCGAGAACATTTGGACAGATTCGTGTTAGTGTTTATAAATGATATTTTGATATACTCTAAGGATGAAAGAAAGCATGAAGTTTATCTTAGAGTGGTGCTTGAGACGCTGAGATAGCATCAACTGAAAGTGAAATATTCAAAGTGTCATTTTTGGAAGAAGAAACTAAAGTTTCTTGGTCACGTAGTCTCAGAGAAAGGGTTGTCAGTAGATCCGGCTAAGATCGAGGTAGTGAATAGATAGAAGAGACCAAGATAGTGACTGAAATAAAGAGTTTTCTTGGATTAGCTGGTTATTATCAGAGATTCACTAAGGATTTTCACGGATAGCGACACCATTGACTAAACTAACTCGAAAAGATGTAAAGTTTGTCTGGACTGGTAAGTGTGAGGAGGTATTCCAGAAACTAGAACATTTATTGGCTATGCTCTTATATTAGTTGTTCCAATAGGGAATCAGGACTTGGTGGTGTACACAGACGCATATGGAACATGGTTAGGAGTTATGTTAACACGGTGGGGTAAAGTGATTACCTATGCTTCTCGATAGCTCAGACCGTATGAAGTTAGATATCTAACTCATGATTTGGAATTAGCTACGGTAATTTTCGCATTGAAGGTGTGGAGACATTACCTTTTGCGAGAAGATTCCAGTTGTATATGGATCATAAGTCACTAAGGTATTTATTCTCTCAGAAAGAGTTGAATATGGGACAACTGATGTGGTTAGAGTTTTTAGCTG
This sequence comes from Allium cepa, assembly GCA_030765085.1. Taxonomy (NCBI): domain Eukaryota; kingdom Viridiplantae; phylum Streptophyta; class Magnoliopsida; order Asparagales; family Amaryllidaceae; genus Allium; species Allium cepa. Next base: position 768,632,852 of record CM060939.1, on the reverse strand, counting down.
CTTATGAATTTGGTATTAAGTATACACTGGGAAAAGGCAATAAGGTTGCAGATGCATTTATCAAAAAATATCGGAATGTGGTATTGGAAATGATAACTGAGTGGAAAGACTTAGAAGCATTGACTACATGCGAAGTACAATGGAGATCTGAGGCTAGTTCTAGTTGAGGAACCGCCATGTTATCTTGTTTAGAAGTTTGACCAATGATGATTGAAAATATTGCTTCTAAACAAGGGGAGAATCCATTATTAGCTGAACGGATTAGAAAGTTAAGGAATGGAATAGAGGGTGATGACTTGAAAGATTTCAGTCTTGACCTATGTGGATGGTTGAGGAAGATAGGAAGACTATGTGTTCTAAATATGAGAAACATTAGGAATGAAGTTCTTAGAGAATGCCATAATTTGAAGTTCACTTTTCGTCCAGGAGAAACTAAGATGTACTAGGACATGAAAAGAAGTTTTTTCTTGGAGGTACGAAGGGAGATGTAGACTTATGGGTGAGGCAGTGTTTGAACTGCAAATAGGTAAAAGACGAACATCGAAAATCGAGTGGGTTGCTTCAGCCTTTGGATGTTCCATTCTAGAAATGGGAACCTATCTCAATTTATTTCATAGATGGGTTTCCATGGTCCAATAGAGGAAATGAGGGCATATGGTTTATAGTGGACAGATTGACTAAGAGTGCATACTTTATACCCCTTAAGTCGACCAGGACAGCATCGAATTTAGCTAAGTTATTCATGAGGAATATAGTTAGACTGCATGGAATTCCTAGTAGTATAGTAAGTGATAGAGATTCCTTATTTACTAGTGAGTTCTGGAAGAGTCTACAGGAGAATTTGGACACCAATCTCAAGATGCGTACTGCCTACCATACGTAGATAGATGGACAAGCGAAGAGAGTTAATAAAGTCTTAGAGGACTTGTTAAGAGTTTGTGTCCAACATTTTGGAGGATCGTGTGAAGACCGCCTATATTTAATCGAGTTTTAATATAATAACAGTCATCAAACTAGTATAGGGATGACACCCTTTGAAGTTTTATATGGAAGGCCATGAAAATCTCTCGTTTGTTCGTTAGAAACGGGGAATAGATTAATTCTTGGTCCATATTTGGTTATAGAAGTCACAGAGAAGATTGAGTTAATTCGAGCTAGGATGAAGGAAGCTCAGTCCAGGCAGAAGAGTTATGTTAATAAAAGAAGAAAAGATTTAGAATTTTTGGTTAGAGATCATGTTTTATTCAAGGTGTCACCGATGAAAGGTGTAATCAGATTTGGAAAATCAGGAAAATTGGCACCAAGAATTGTTGGACCATTTCCTATTATAGAAAGGATCGAGAAACTTGCGTATAAGATGGAGTTATCGAATAGTTGGCACGAGTCCATGATATTTTCCATATTTCTCATCTAAGTGTATTCGAGATCCAGAGTGTGATGACCTGTAATTTTGGCAATATTGATATAATAGTCTAGATATTTAATTTGGCAAAATTTATCTTTTCAAAAAAAAATGTTTCCTAATTATAATGTATATATATAAACACACACACATTGTGAATAGGAGTTTTGGTTTGAATTTAATATAAAAAATTTCAAAGGTTATTTAAAGTTAAATTGTGCATTTTTAAAACATTTAAGATAAATATTTATTTATTTAAAAGTATAATAACTTGAGTTTAAGATTTAAATTAGATTTAATAAAAGGATTAATATTCTTTCTTTTAAATTGCACATGAACTAAGTTTGTATATATAGTATAAATATAAAAAAGAAACATCAAACATGATTTATAAAACATATGTAATAATAAAAACATAAGAAAATATTTTAAATACATGCATTGACATTTGTAAGATAATAAAAAAACATGCATTAACATATGTGAGCTTAGTATAATTTGTAATTACAAGTGGCATACTTCTTTTTCTTTATAATTTAATTATAAATAATGTAGTTTAAAGGAAACCAGGCTTCATTTCTCCACTTCTTAATCTTCTCTATTTCCATCATTCATTTTCTAAACTGAAAACTAAAACAAAAAGGAAATCAAAAACTAAAAACAAACAGCTTCTACTATTTCAACCTGATCGAGCAAACATTGAAGGTTAAAGATAAACTCAATATACATCAAGCAAGATTCAACTCAAAACATTTCTAGATCAAAGCTTAGAAGCCTGCTTCTCTATTTTCTAACCAGTGAGCAAACACCTTTTAAAAACTAAATATATGTTTATTTTTTGATGCATGTGCTAGATTCATAAAGTAATGTTGTAATTATGATGTGCATGAATGTTTTTAACTGGAATAAAGTTTGAACTACCCTGTATATTGGTGTGCGTGCCTGTGTATATGTGTATATGTATAAGTATCTGTTGTAAACAGACTCAATAAACTCTCAAATTAATTCATATCTTCTTATCTAAACGAGTTCAAGCTTTGATTTCTGAAAAGAAGATGATGGTAACAATGTAATTTCTTTTTTAAAAATAATTTCAAGAGGAAATTTTTAATAAATATTTCAAAAATAAGAAATAATAGTGAAAATCTAACATAAGTCAAAAATCAATCATCTTAATTTCAAATTTTGATTATACGACCAGATTCGTATTGCAAAATAATGAATTTTGATAATCATTCCATGATTTTTAAGTGTGTAATTGTTGAGATATTTCAAGTTGGTCGAAAGTGGGTTTTCTGTCGATTTTCGACGATCGACGAGGTATTGTTGGACGTGCTTGGTGCCGGTGTGATGGTTGGGGATCGGAGGAAAAATGGTGAAAGGATTTATTAGTGGCTGTGGTGGCCGGGCGACGTCGAATTAGGGTTATTGTCCAGTTTGGGTCGACGTTGTTCTAAGGCTCGTGCGACGTCGAGGGTGCATCGAAGGCGATCGGACAGGGGCGATCGAAGCATCGTGTCATGACGCAGCTTTAGACACGGCGGCGTGAACTCCGGTGATCAGGATTTGCGATGCAGGATGATTTAGTCGATGGTTTGGGTTTTTGGTTGTGATCATGTTTCTCGAATTTGATTTACAGGCGTGTTCGTCGTGCTGGATGGTCGGATCGGTTGTGGAGGCGATCGTCGACGTGTGGGTGATAGCGGCGTTGGCCTAAGGTGGTTGGGACGGCGTACAACGTGCACATGTGCATGTTCGTGTTAGATGGTTGCTGGATTGATCAGAGGCATCGGGGAAGTGGGTAGTGGTTCGAAGTTGTGCTCGGGTTTTCTCGAGAGTGGAGAGTTGAGCGCGAGTTAATTGATGTTGGCTCGGGATTTTGTATTCCTGGGCCTACTTTGTAAGTGTATTAACCAGAAGTAAAAGCACTAACAAGTTTTTAAAGTTATTAAAATGATTAAGTTTTCAAAAGAAAACAAAGATTCCAAAGTAAAGTTTTTAACAAGTTTCCAAGTGAAGTTTCGAAGATTTAAATTTTAAAGTTAAATGTTTTTAAAATTGTCTTAGTTAATTAAATATTGGGTTAATTATCTTACTAAATCTCTAATTGTTTTCAAAAATATAATGTTGTAATTAAGAAATGATTAAGGTAAGTAAATCAAACTTTAATTAATAATGAGATCTCAAATGATTTTTTATAATAATTTCAAGCATTTAATTTAATAAGATCTAAATGGTAATTAAGTAAGATAAAGGGGTTTATCTTTAATTAATGAAGGTCTTGATTTCTTAAAGGATCATTAATTAGTAAATAAATGATAATTACTTAATGTAAGTAAATAAGGATAATTACTTAATGGGAGTAATTAATGGATAATTACTGAATGTAATTAATTATAGGATAGTTAATTGCTTAATGTAATTAATTAAAGGTTAATTAATGTAAGTAATTAAAGGATAGTCAATTACTTAATGTGATTAATTAAAGGTTAATTAGTAAATGAAATTAATTATAGGATAATTAATTAATTAAGGATCATTGATTAATGTAATTAATTAAGGATCATTAATTAATGTAATTAATTTTAGGATAATTAATTAATGTAATTAATTAAGGATCGTTAATTAATGTAATTAATTATATTATAATTAATTAATGTGAGTAATTAAGGGTAAATTAATTAATGTGAATGGTTAAAGGATGATTAATTAGTTTCATTAATTAATTAAAGTAATAATAGTGAATTATAATTAATTAATGTGAAGTAAGTAGGATTTAAAAGTAATTAAAGTAATTAATTTAATTTACTTGATGATTAAATTAAATTAAATAAAATTAGGAATTGTACAACTAATTTATCTTGTTGATGGATGATTGAATTATGTTGAATGCCTTAAATTGTTTGATATCTCTAATATGTGATGTTCTGTTATATGTATGATGTGGTTGAACTGTGATAATACAGATTATCTATCTATGATGAATTGCTGTGTAAATTCTGAATATAAATTGAATTGTTTAAACTTAAACAACTTGGACTTTAAGAGGACGTTTGGATTTCGATGATGTCGGGATCGGATTCCGAATTGGATATCCGGAAACCACATCGATCCAAATTAAACGATAGTGTCGTGAAATCTCTAGTGAAGATCAAGATGAAGATTCAAAGTGCAAGGGCAATTTGTCGTTAACTCTAAGGGTGATTCCAAAACAAGTGTAACGGAGATAGTTCCTTCGATCAAGATGAAGATTCAAACTGCAATGACTATTTTCGTTAACTCTGACGGTGATTCCAAAATCAGTGTAACGGAGATAGTGCCTTCGGTTTCGTTTGAATCCGTAACAGACTTGTATGGATGAATGCTTTCAGACCATCGTCATTGGCGGATGGTGAGCATTCCAAGACATGTGTTACAAAAAGGTAATTGTAGCCTCAAGCCTCATCAACCGGGAATGGCTAAGACATGGGAGGTGCAGCAAGGCAAAGTGGGTAGCACCTAAGTAGGATAAGATTTCTCCTATCTAGAGGTTCCTTTTTCGGCTTAGTAGGCGGTTGGTCGCGCCAACTACAGGTTTGTCTTATTCGAGATTATCTAGTAAGGGGTAGTTCTGGTCTTGCGTTGCAGGGGATCAGGGTGGATCCTCGGTACTCTGATCTTGACCAGGTACTGTGACGGGGGTACCCCAATAGCCCTGCCATTGTATGGAATCTAATCTCCAATAAGTTCCCTCGAGTTTGTTTGTATACCTATGTATCCTAGAATTTAATAATGTAACAATTTCGGCTACGTGAACAATTTACTTGAAAACCCTAGACACTATTATAATATCACTGGATTTCCTATCAAATGTTATGGTTATCGTAAGGTAAAAATCTGACATGTTTATTTGTGGCGTGGTCTTACGAGATACCTTTGTTTTCAAATGATTTCCAAAGTTAAACAACGTAAACCGTTTACTCACACCAGACCCATGTCTGACCCAGAGTATATTTTCTATTTTTCTAAACTCTTGGATACTCAAATTTTTATGAGTAGCTAAGGGATTCAGGTTAGCTTTGACGAATTATGGAGGAGACTTGGAGCAGGAGGCTTCAACGTATATTGATATTGTGGTTCCACCATGCTAGTGTTTTGTTTGATGTTTTGAGTTGTATGATAGATAGGTCTTCACGACTGCCTAATATGTGATGTATAAAGCTGTGTAACTCTGATACCCGATGTCTATTATGTAGTACTTATGTGATGTAATATAATTTATTCGCTCCGCTGTGAGATTCTGATATTGTTTAGTTCTTTTTTACCTACTCACTTTTCTACCTACTTCTTTCTTAATGATGATGCATCTTTCTGTGGAAAGAAAGGCGGATCGTCACATAGAGACTACTATTACACCACTATGTTTCATGATATTATCGTGGAAATGGATAAAACTATAGTTAGAATACCAGTTCATATAGTTGCAAGAGATGAGAAGCGACTATGGAATATGACAGTCGAATTAGTCAAAGTCCAGTGAAGTGACGATGAGAGAGACTGTACTTAGGAAACCAAGGCAGGATTAGAGATACTTATCCTAACTTGTTTCATGGTATGTTTTGCCTTTATGTTTGATTGTAGTGAGTACTTTATTGTAATTTCGAGGACGAAATTCTTCAAGAAGAGGAGTCAGTAAAGACCTTAATGTTGAGTAATATTATTTAGAACATTTAATTGGATAATTTAAATAAAAATAATGTTAATAATTAAAGGATTGAGTTTTTTAATTAATTAGAGGTCGTGCCTTAATGAATGTATAAGCAAAAGAAAATTGAAAATGAGTAAGTAGGAGAAATATGGTAAGGGTAAGATGGGAACATCCTTTATTCTAATACCCTAAACCCTTTTATTCTTCATTCCTTATTCATTTTAAAATTCACAAACAAAACTGAAACCCTATTGAGCTCAGCCAGCCACCATTTTAAGGAAAAGAAAAGCTAGGATTCTAGTAGAAATGTTAAGCAAATCAATCTCAAGGGAAATCTCAACCTCCTTAACACCAAGCAAGGGTGAATAATTTGATTTACATCTCACTTTTGATAAAATCTTGGTTTGAAGGTTTGGTCCACGTTATTTTGTAATTAATATGCCATGATATGTTTGTTTAAACGGATATATATGCTTATTGATGACTAATATGATTTCGTATGGATTTATGACATGTTTAAATTAGAAAATCTATTAAATGACATCCAAATAAGTAGCATTTTGATATATGATCAAAAATATTATTTTAGAAGTCGGTTTCAAGTTTCATAATTTTATAAGTAATTGTAGATTTATTATGAATTTTATATGAGAGAAAATAGTTAATATCGGGTTTAAATTATTTAAGGCAATTATATAATGATTTCGGTTTTGAAATTTATATATGTTAGAAAACATAGTAAAAGTGAATTATTACGATTTTTGAGGAATTTTCCTAAGTATTTAACTATAGTTATAAAATTAATTAAGTTAAGGGACTTAAATTTTTACATGTTTTGTTAATGAGAAGGGCTTATTTGTTAAAATGATTTCAATTATTAATTATTGAATTCTGCGGCCTTTTTAGAAAAGAATTTTGATAAAGAGTAGGCAACCAATCATATTTTGACAAATTGGGCAAGTTATGTCAAAAGGAATTACTTTGATAGGTAATAAATCAGTTTTGTTTCTAATTACAACTTCGCCACTACCTTAGCTTGCTTCCGTCACCATGCCCAGTTAGACTTTTCGCACATATTCAAAACCAATGCACATGATATCAAGCAATTGGTATGTGGTGTATTGGAGAAAGGCCGAAGGAATGATGGTGTAAAAGGCATGTTTCCGAAGGGGTTAAAGCCACTCTAAGTATCTTTTGAATCAATCGACTTACCTTTGCTTAAAAAGAGGCTTTCGAACAAGTTGCCGCTTGCCTTTGTTTTTAGAAAGGAGCTTTTGAAAGAGTGGCCGCTTACTTTTATTTTAAAAGAAACTTTCAAAAGGATAACCGTTTTTGAATCTATTCGATATCCATGTTGTTGCATTCTTACCTTTCAAATTATTTAAGGTCGTTATAGCCATAAAATGTATTCGAAAGGGTGCTTTCGCCTTTTAACTTTGAAGCCGCCTTCTCAGTTCTTTAAAAAGGGTCGTATAGCCACTTTCAAATGGCTTCGGAAGTAATGGTTTCGAAAGATTGGGTTTCAGAACTATCCTCATTTTTTTACTTAAGATTAATGTTTTTCAAAGTAATGCTTTCACCTCTGTTCTTTATGGCTCTTTAGTTCTACTAAAGGTTAAACCGAAATGGTGTCGAAATGAATAATTTTAAATGATTTTGAAGCAATATTTCCACAAACCCTTACTTGAACCCAATGCTTTCAAAGGTATAATTTATGTCTTCCAAAAGGTTTGTTTTAAGTGTTTTAAAAGTAGGGTTTCCAATGCTTTTGAAAAACAAGTTTGAATGGTTTCGAAAGAGGATGTCTAAGGTTTTACATAATGGTTTCGAAAGGGATGCTTTCAATTATCTTGAAAGGGATGGTTTAAGGTTTTAAACAAGGTTTTGAAGGTATGGCTTTGGCTTTAAGGCCTAAATTTTCTTGAGTTAGAAAGGGGTTTTAACTTGTTTTCACGGGATAGAAAATCCCTTTGATTTAGGTTTCATCAACATTGTTTTGTGTAAATTAAATGTCATGGCATAATTATTTTAAGTAAATCATGATTTTCTTGTTTTATAAGGATAGGATTTCAAGGGAAAAATATTTATAAAGATTATATAAAAGGAAATGAAATTTGAATAGTGCCCCATTTTTCTACAACGAAAACACAACATAGGCTTTTGGCTAACACATGCGAAATGGCCAAGCAGCTCACAACAAAAGCATCCTCCTTCAACAATTATCTTTGGCACCTAGCAGTAGACCTTCAAAGCCTCTGTGGAAAATGCGTGGTTTGAATTTGAAATTGAACACGAGGCCTGGTGGGAACTATGGGAGCAGATGGAGCAGGAGATTTTATCATGTAGGTGTAGGATCGTCGGACTACCGAAGGTCCGACAGATAAAGTCGACTCAATAGTCACAGGATCGGGGAAGGCCTTTGCATCTAGAGCTGGGTTACGGTTCTGCCAGAACAATGGAGGCGGGGCTTCTTTGGATTGAGATAGGGCTTGATCAAGAGGAAGCATGAAAAGTTGGAGATGGAATAGAGACATGGAGGCAAAAGACATGTCAAATAAAATCTTTTTCCAAAAGATTGGATTCTTTCTTTGTATGATACCGAATTATCAAAGTGTTTAAAAAAATATGGTGATAATAAATAGTTTTGTGCAGTTAATATGCATTTAGTGTGTATAATGTAAACTTCTAAAGTAATTAAACAATTAACTCATACTTTAAACTATAATCTTGAAAAATATCAGATGTATAATTTTCGAATGTGGATGTCTTCGTATTCACATCCGCATCCTTTTTTTTTAATATCAAATATTTTTCTGCTTTTCGGTTACGGTTGCAGATGGATTTGGATTTTTCGAGTATCCATTGACAGCCTTGCTATTAATAACTAGTCATCCCAATTATAACTACTACAAATATTTTCGTATATTATGTTATATATGTTTATATTTTCAATCGGTAGGCACGGTTATATACATATACATATACATATACATATACATATACATATACATATACATATACATATACATATACATATACATATACATATACATATACATATACATATACATATACATATATATACATATACATATACATATATATATATGTCAATTTCTTACACATTAATTCCTACACTTAGGAATTCCAAAAATATTAATATGTACATTTTGTAAGGAACGTTTATTTTCACATTTTAATACATTAGAGTTATCCTTCCCATAAAGGATTAGCGTTAATACTTTTCATAAATTACCCAACAATGAGACTTTATTCTGTTTGAAATTAGATGAAATTATCTTTTTTCTTTTATTGAAGTAGACAGTGCAAACTATGGAGAAGAACCTCCTTACTTTACACATCTCTTTCTATTTTGGAATATTTCTTGTTAATTCAAACGATGCACTTTTTATACTTGTAGAATTGAATAATTTATGAAAATTACATGGAAGTAGATACAAGTGTACCCACAATGCCTTTAATAAATTAAAACATTGAAATTCATATTTCAGGTCAAATTAGAATAGTCTAAATTTATACTAATAATTTACAACCTATTAACCATAAATCTAGAATAAATATTGTAATCTTTGCAATCTTATCAACATTCCACTTTAACAAATTTAGGGACTAATTTTCAGATTTCCAAACTAGGGTGTAAATATCATTCCTATTCTAATTACCTAATTTACAGAGATGAGATTTCAATAAAATACACTCTTCCTAAGCCTACACCTCCATAGATCTTGCATAGACATCATAATTAAATAAAACTCAATGATATAAATTTCAATGTCATATATAAATCGTAAAATATTCCACTCATCTTTCAAGGTTTCCAAATCTCCCAAAACCGAATCCATCCCTTTAGTTGACTTACTTTTTTTTTCCAATCCAAAAATATGTATAATAAGATACATACATATCCATTAGAATTATATATCTAAAAGGAGATTTGAATTAAGTGGAACATAGATTTATAAGTATGAAATTTACCCTTTTCCATAGCATCGATTCATTCCTTCTCTTCTTCTCTTTTATTTTCTACCCTACTCCAATTTTATGTATATAATATAATATTTTATAATTAATAGATATAGCGGAAAAGGGAAAAATGACATAGCTTTGCTACTTTTATTAGAAAATATAAAAAGAAAAGCGAGGGGCTAGGTCTGTATTTATGGACATTTGTACCAATCGTATTTGTTAGAATTAAAATAATAAAATCCAGGTCGTTCGACCAAGGTTTAACTGTAGCAGCCATGCTCTCAACCAGTCAACCACTCCTCTATAGGCGGTCGACCATTAACGGGTCGCAAACCCAAGGAGGAGATCGATTGGTGTGGTCCATGCAATTATTATTATCCATTCCTTTTTAATTAATTTCGTTCCGAAAACTTCAAACGCCAATAACTTCTTCTTTTGAACTCCTATTGCAAAACTCCAAATATGAAAGTTGCTCAGAAAATCATCACAAACACAACGGTGCAAGTTACGTGACCAAATTTTAACGTTTCCTAAAATTCTATTTTTGAGATTTAATAATTTTTTATTAATTACCATTAATTTTATAGGACGTTACAGCTTTAAAGCTAGGCTTTTCCACTAGGCTAAAAGAAGGAAGGAACAATAGTCCAAGGTGGAACAATTAACAGCACAACATGTCAATAACTAGTTGATATGAGGTAGCTTCAATTTTAAATGACTTTATTTGCTTACACATATACTCTTGTTTATTTATGGTCAAAAATCATTTATTTTTGAATATATATATATATATGTATGTATGTATGCATGTATGTATATATGTTTGTATGTATATAGGTATGATTCATATTAAAAAAATCATTTGTTTCTTGGACCAAGAAAATTGAATTATATGAGCCGTCTTAGCTCAGCTGGTAGAGCGCATGGCTTTTAACCATGTGGTCGTGGGTTCGATTCCCACAGACGGCGCTTTGCAATTTTTTATGCAATATTATGTAATTCTTATATCGTTTTGACCATCCCTTGCTTTTCTTGCTTTTTTATTATTACCTTGTGCCAAAAAGCTCATTTTTTGAGTATTAATCTATTTTCCCTTAAAAAAGGTATTAAAATAATATATTATGCTTTAATATATAAAGTTATATATAATGCTTTCGACTTAATTAAATAAATTGAAAGAAACTCCCTTTAGATTTTATAAGAAAAACATCCTTTTTGGGTTTTATAAAAAAACTATACACACATGCATATTTTTTTGAAGAAAACACACACACACATGCATATATATATATATATATATATATATATATATATATATATATAGAAAATTTATTTGAAAATAGTGGATCAAAATATTTGAAATCTAAATGTGTGTATATCTCATTATTTAATAAAATTTTATTTAAGGTACTTTTGCTGAAATTTTTATTTTAAAACACTCTTTCATATAACCAAAAGAAATTTATTTTATATGCATTGTCCAACGCATACATATGTATGTATGCATGTGTGTGTGTATTCGCATAACTTCATGAACATGCACAAATATATTAGGGAGATATTACTGATATTACATGCTCATTTTATGATCAAAAATCATAATTGTCACACCGACAAACATACACACGCATACACATACATCTATACATATGTTCTATGTTGTTGGTTCCATAAATTTCTTAGGTTAGCTAACACCACATACGATATTCACTATGTGAACTTGAATTGGCATTAAATAAAATGCAACAAACTAAATCATAAATTAAAGGTAAATTAATCTAAAGGTTTTTAAGTTCTAACAAATAAATATAAACCAAAATAAAATGAAATTCATATCAAATAATAAACTTCTTTTTTAGCAAATATTCACTAAGGATGATTTAGTTCAAAAAAATTATTCATACGAGCGTTATGGCATGTACTTCGTGCGTAACGATGACACACACTTCGCGCATAAATTGTTTTTTTACAAATTGTGTATTTTTAACTCATTCAAAATAAATATGTTTTGCATAAATATTTAGCAATCTTTTTGTGTTGAAATGATATGCAATTAGATTTAATTTTTTCTTTTTAAATTGCAACATCTAATTTTTTATTAGTTTGAATTTTTATTTCTATTATTAATTAATAAAGAATGAATTTAATTTTTTTTGTTGGCTTGAATTTTTATTTCTGCTATTAAATATAGTAAAGAATGACTTTATGAAGAAAACTTATATGTTAGATCCTACTTTTAATTTATAATAAGATTTTGATAATATTTGTAGAGGAGCGCTGTGAATTGGTAAGGGAAACTTATCTGATCCTATTTTTAAGTGATATTAATATTTACTAATATTTGCAGATGGGCATTTTTGATGGTTCACATTGAAGTGTGACATCAAAGGTATTACAACTATTAATGAAGAAGAAATATATTTTAGGGCAACTTAAAGCTTCGCAGTCAGACCATAAGATTGCGCTTCCAAGCCAACTATTAATAAAAATAACTATAAAATAAAGACCTAATGCAAATTTAATAAAAGAAAGTTTTCTAAAGTTCTCCCCTTTTACACCATCACAAATGCACGTAATCCAACACTTTGCAAGTTACTTATCAAACCAAGATATTGTGCTTCATCGACACGGGGGTTGTGATGAGCAATCTTCTTACCCTCATATTATTTCCTCTATTGGATCTCATTAGGTTTTTGAATGGAAAAGGAAGTTTTACCACCAGAATATAAAGTAATAGGAATTAAAAATTCATAACCTAGTTCTAAAAATTTCACTTACAAATATAATCTATTAAATGTAGAAAAAAAACAATTTGGTTTAGAAAGTTCAAACCATTGAAGCTGATAACAGTGAGTTTTCATGGAAGAATTTCACTTCTAAAATATTTAACAAAACACTTGATCATAGTCTACCTCATCAGATCAATGTTAGTGATCTCCACTATATCCTTAGAAAGACAAAGAAGAAACTTAAGCATTGTTTGCAACTTGCCAATAAACTTCTTACTAATTCTCTAGAGGTTAGTAAATTACTGGAGCTAGAAATCAATAAGATGAAGAGTAACCAAAGCTTATGCAATTTTGGATTGCTAGAGTATCACAATTTGATGCAACGGTTACCAAACTAATCGAATTTATTATTGCGTTTTATTCTAAAAGTTAATTTCTCGTTTCTTGGGTCAAAGTAGAAATAAGCACCATTGGAAGGATGTAATTACAAGCTACAAAAGGCTCGAAAATTTCTTTATGTATGGGTGTGTTGATAATTTCCAAGTCATTTAGGGCCTTCCTATTTTATATAAGGAAGTGGTCTCATCAAGTAATCCCCATCCTTGTACCTTTGATGTTTTGAGCAATGGGAAGACCCATTTAATATTCTTGTAACTGTTTTTGTAATTTTAGTGAATAAGTATACTTTTGTTCTATCTGTCATTATCTGTGTTAATTTTTCTTTTACTTTTTATATTAGTTTGTAATTCTTTTCTATTATGAAACACGACGTAGAATTTCATTTTTCCTAAAATCTTTCATGGGTTATGTTGGAATTCCTTAAGAAATAGAATGAATTGAAATATACAAAGTCCCACATCGCCAAATTGTTGAGAGCTATATTGGTTTATATATGGCTTTCTCATGAGGGGGTTGGGGGCCTGAGGCTCCCAAATGTATGCTTCGTTGTGAGGAGGGAGATCATGCATCACCACACACGCACGCGCCGCTGCTGCCGTCCGTCCGACCGAACTAGGTCGTGTCGGGTTTGGGTTTGGGTCTAATATGATACTCGTATTTTTACTGTAAACTGGACCAGGCTTTCTACAGTTGCAGGCCATACGAACAGATGCGGATCTGTTCGGAAGCGGACGTGGGTTGAATAGGCGCGAACAGTGGCAGGTGCTACCCATTAGAAGCAAACAAGTACTACTGAGCACAGGCGGGTGTGACCCTACTGAAGCAGACGCGGGCAAATGGATGCAGCGTGAGCGGGTGTGACCCGACTGAAGTGGCGCGGGCAAACAGAAGCGAATAGCAGGCGGGTGCGACCCGTCAAAGGGCAGCGATGGCAGAAAAACAGATGTGACAGTACGAAGAGGTACAGACACGACTGTTTAAGCGAACGGGTGCGGACACGACCGCTTGGAAGAGATACAGACAAACTATAAATAAGAAGGAAAACTGATCACTTTCCTTACTCATTTTTAGAAATCTGAATCTTCTTCTTCTCTTCTGCTGCTATACTCTAAATCACAGAGTGATATACTCACTACAATCTCGAGCAGAATACGTCTGTTGTATCTTGGGGGAACTTTGAAATAAAATTCTTAAGAAAATTGTTACGACAAGCCTCAGACGATATCCGGTAAGATTCTAGTTTATTCTATAATCTTTCATTTACATGTTGTGTTGTTTCTATAAGTAGTATAACGTTGTTGTTGTAACTTATTTACAACATTCATTTTGTTATAATAATTAATACAGAATTCCAGTGTAGTGGAAATCTGAGTTATAAACTTGTGCGGCGAGTTTATAATTGATTATTCTCTATTTTGGTGTACTAGACGTATAACATCTTAAGAATTTTTCTGTTTTCTTACTAAAACAGAGATGGAAACAGTACAATTTTCAAAGAATACAACTCACAACAGACCTGAACCATTCAAGGGAGATGGTGATGATTTCTAGACATGGCAGAATCAGATATTGTTTTATCTCACCACATTCGGTCTGCAAAAGTACCTCGAGGAGGACGAACCGATTCCTGCACCAGGCAAGGAAGCAGAGGTTGTTGAATATGCGCTTATATGATTTTTGTTTGATGATAATAAACATATATACATTCGTTTAAATGTATTTGATAATATACTATTTATTTTCACAGATTAAATAAATATTTGTTGAATAAATTAAATAACACCGAATTTGAATTCAAACAGAATATTTTATTCAAACAAATATTTATTACAATTTTGAATAGTATACAAATTCAAGCTCTCACTATTCACATATACAACTTTGATTTCAATTACATCACAATTTCATATTTACAAATATCCTCACTACATATTGCTCGTTCACTCATATTTTTATCTTCAACTGAAATTCCAGTTTGAATCCAACATTTGAGAAATCTGCAAAAATATAAACTAACGCAGTAAAATTGAAAAAGAAATATTTATGCAATTCAAAAATAAAAGATAATTTTGAAAATATGATTTGCCTCAGTTATTTGGGTTGTTCGTCATAATTTAAATTTGAATTCATCATACACGAACAACTTGTGACATACACAGTGTATCACTGTATATGCCACAAGGCCGTGCACACCGATATACACTTGATAATGCTACAGGGACAGGTGAGCACAGGTCAAACCCAATGAAAAGCCGGGTTCAACTCACGTGCAATATATTCAAAATCACGACACGAGCAACTGGGTTCAACACATGGAAAACATGAATGCAACATGGAATGCAAAGACAATGCACCAATGCAAATTCAAATAATGTACAAAAACAATTCCAGCAGCATGAACAAGTATGGCAGCATGCAAATGCATCAAAGCAAGTAAACAACAATGTCGAGCTCAATGCAACATATTCACCAATGAATCATTAAAGAGTGCAACAGGGACGAATACAACATGAAGTACAGCAACTCAAGGAGATAGTCGACCAACAATATCAAACTCATGTATGCAACAGCAAATACTCGAGCGCAAGACAGTACAGCTACAACATGTCAATGTAACACTGTATACAACATGGTGCAGAACCAAATGCCACCAAGAATCAGTGCAATGACCAAGCAATAATCAACTACAAGAATTCAAAGAGACAGACAAACAATACAATGCAACAACATGGTAAACAAGGCATAGCAACCACAAGATACTGCAACAAACAACTTCAACAAGGCAGACTCAAGTGAGTGAAAACTCGAGTTATAGTGCAGACCAATGAACCAAACTAAGCAATGGCACATCACACATCAGTGACCATGCAAACTGACTCGAACCAAGACAGTGGCAACATCAAAATACAAAGGCCACAAAAGAAATGACACCAACAGACCAAAGTGCAGAGCAAGTGAAATTCGAACTAACATCACAACAACTCAACAACAGCCAGTACCAACATGGACAGAAGGCAGTGAAACTCAAAGCAATGATCAAGTGCAGACAAATAAACACATGTATATAAGTGAAAATTCCAAAAGCAATGAACAGAACATCAACATGGTCAAAACTACAAATACAAGGCTAACTGACACTCAGGCAAGTGCAACCAAACAAATGCATGCAACAATGTGCACTACAATATCAAGTGCAAGTGCAGTCAGTTCATGTTAAACCAATAAGAAGATGGCCAGAGACTATAGTTCTCAGTGAAGTCGAAAAGCAGTAAACAAGCTATAGTTTAAATCACGAAATCAATGCTACAGTGGAGGAATGCAAAGATGGCTGAAGCTGTGACAATCAAGATGATTAAACAAGTCGAAAAATTCATGTACGCATTCTTTGAAATAGTCAAAGTATCAAAAAGACGAAAGTTTTAATGCCGTGTGAACCAAGAAATTAACAGTCGAAAATATACGTGTGACAAAGTCAAATGTCACAAATTAAAGCCGTGGTCATCACGAAATTGATTCAAAAGCCGCGTCAACCAAGGAATGTGAAAAATACGAAAGTGATAAAGTCAGAATCAATCTCAAACATTCAAGCATCATCAAGTGGCCGAGGTAATTCATTGACAAATTCAAACACGAATATACGAACGAAAACTCAGGGGATCGAACCCTATAAAAACCAAACTATCATCATCGGCATAGATCA
Organism: Allium cepa; assembly: GCA_030765085.1. Lineage (NCBI taxonomy): Eukaryota > Viridiplantae > Streptophyta > Magnoliopsida > Asparagales > Amaryllidaceae > Allium > Allium cepa. Next base: position 768,615,948 of record CM060939.1, on the reverse strand, counting down.
AGGAGTTCGCAATACAGAAATCAAGCAATTGCAAGCAATAAAAAGAACATACCAATTCGAACACGAACTCCATCGAAGCAGCCGCGTAAGCAACGAGGAATCAATCGATCAAGGCGACACGCAAAACATCACTGGATCGATCGATTTAGGAACGGCACTTCGAAAAGCCCAAAGATCAAAGAGCAAGAGGAACGAAAGCCCCAAATTTTTCACAAGCCCTAATTCAGTTGCAAAGCCGCCTTTTGTTCAAGCCAGAGAGAAGTATCGGGTCGAATAATAAAGAAAAGAAGGGCCGGTTAATTTTTGTTTAGAGTAAAAGGGTGTTAAATATAAAAAGGGGTTTTAGTTTATATTTATAGGGCTTTGTTTTAAATTGTTTTTAATTTGTAATTTTCTTTTTTAAACCGTTTAAATTTCTAGTAGTGTGACTAGGGGACAAGCTACGTGGCGTAGCTTGAGAATTCGCAACTCGGTAGTTGAGTTGTGGCAGGGTTTTGAGCGTAGAGTTAGATTAGTCAATAGCAGGTATAGCGAGTTTACGTGTGTAAGCGAGGGACTATCTAATTTCTAGTAGAAACCTTGGGTGCAGCACGTAGGCAGGGTTTTGCCGAAGCTGGGTAAATTCTGTGTTGTTCTGTTTTATTCTGTTATTTATATTCTGCTATATCTGTGCTGTTATTCTGTGATCTGAATTGAAATTAATTGATAAGCTTCCGCGATTAATTTTTATAATTTACACTATCACCCTATTCATCCCCCCTCTAGGGTGAAATCGATCCTACAAGTGGTATCAGAGCTAGGAACAAAAGCCGTTTTTGTTTTAAAAAATTTGATTTTCTTTACAAAAACTAATTTTTGTTTTTTAAAAATTTGAATTTTTAAAATGGCTTCTTTTAATACTGCTTTTGCTGAGGGTCAATCCATAGTTAGACCACCAATGTTCAATGGTGAATATGCTTACTGGAAAAATAGAATGCAAATTTTTCTAAAAACCATTGACGCTTGGAATATTGTTGAGACAGGTTATAGAATACCAACTATAACTGTAGATAATCAGGAAATAGAGAAACCAAAAGATCAATGGACAGAACTAGGAAATATGGCACACACTAGAAGTGACTCACGAAGGAACATCTCAAGTCAAAGAATCTCGCCTTGCCATGCTAAGCAGCGAATACTAGAACTTCACAATGGCGAAGGAAGAAAATGTCAAAGAGATGCATGGATGACTTTACAATATCGTTTACAAATCAAAAGCTCTTGGAAAATCATACACAGAGTTGGAGATAGTCCGAAAAATCCTTAGAGTCCTTCCACGAAAATTTGAAGCAAAAGTGACTGCCATTCAAGAATCAAAAGATTTGAAACAAATGAAAGTCGAAGAACTCATCGGAAATCTCACCACTTATGAGCTAGAAATGAAATTCAAGGAAGAGCGTGAAGGAGGAGATACTCGAAAGAAATCAATAGCACTCAAAGGAACAACCGAAAGTGATGACGATGACGATGATGATGGTGCAGAAGAACTAGAGCTGTTAATAAGGAAATTCAAAAAATGGAATCAGAAACATGGAAATTCAGCTCGAATTCAAAAAGAAAAAAGCAGAATAGCCAATGCACTAGAATACTCAGAAGAACAAAAGTTTATTTGTTATAATTGCAACAAACCCAGCCATATCAAGCCCGATTGTCCACAAATTAAATCCAGCCATGGAAAGAAACAGAAAAAGAAAAGTTTTGCAGCCACTTGGGATGAAATAGACAAGAATGATCAAAGCACTGGCAGTGAAAGCGAAAAGGCAGAATTGTGTCTTCGAGGTGATACAACTGACAGTGACGATGACGAGCCAAGTGAGGTATCAAAACATACCCATTCTGAGTTGCTTGTATATTTTCATGAAGTAAACGGCTGTTTTGAACGACTTAGGGAAAAATACGCTAAACTTGAATCTCAAAAGGATACTTTGATAGAATGCAATAAACAACTTGATCAATTAGTTAAAACCTATCAAAGTAGGATCCCTAAGTGTGATAAGTGTCCAACATTTGATGAAGAAATTAAAAAATCAGAAATTAAAATGAAATCGCTTGAAAATGAAATTCTGATTTTAAAAGAGAATGAAAATGCTAGAAGAGAGAATTCTATTAAAAAGTGCACACAATTATTAAACGAAAATGAGTCTCTCAAAACACAAGTCCAACAATTGTCAACGACTTTGGATAAATTTTCAAAAAGTGAAAAATCGTTGAATATGCTATTAGGAAAGAAAACTGTTAATTCGGTTAGACAAGGACTTGGATATAATAGTTCGAAAATTGTTGAAAGCAATATTAGTCAAGTTAATTCCATGTGCACGATTTGTAGAAAATATGGACACAATCACAATAATTGTTGGTATAAACCCAAACATGTGAAAACTATACCGATTTGGGTTTCAAAAGGCACAAATATAAAATCTCTCAAAATTAAACAAATTTGGGTGCCGAAGGGAACAATTATAAATAGTTTTGGGTCTCCACAAAATTGTTTTTCAAAATTTTCTGCCACTAACAACCATGGACCTATAAAAACAAATAGGTCACATAAAACTTTTCCCGTGTAGGTGTGGTGGCAGGCTAAGGAACAACAACGGTGTTCTCTGGATTCTGGCTGTTCCAGAAACACAACGGGCAACAAAGCAAAGTTCCTTAGCCTAGTATAAAGGTGACAGAATCACAATGGGAAATCACAAAAATTATCGTAAAGGTAAAACAGGTAAAATTGGTTTGAACAATATATTAAATGTGATAATCTGCACCGTATTCTGAATTAAAATCAGCCAATATTGAGATTGATGAAAAGATGATGATTTTGATTCTGACTTATTCAACATAGTTGGCCAAATTATTATTTTTCCAAAAACACTATAATAAATCTCTAAATTCTTTGAATTACTTCATATATATCATTTTGGATTAAAAATAGTGTTTTGTTGGATAATACATTTGGTTATAATACGACTAACTCCTTATTCACGGTTTTCGATTATTTACACGGCTTCATTTCAAATTCAAAAGAATGTCTTTAAATTGTTGTTAAAATTGAATTTGAAATTTTTGGTGCACACTTCATGTTTTGGTCTATAAAATTCAACTGATAATAATTTTTGAGTGAAAGAGAAATTCAGATGCAGATTACACTGGTAATCTAGTTGATAGAAAAATTACTAGTGAAACGTGATTTTTGTTGAGACATTTAATAACTTCATCGTTTTTCAAAGAAAATATCTGCATATTCTTCATTTCAAATAATTTTCAAATAGCAGAAAATTTTCTTTTAAAATCCCCCTGGAGAAAATCATTTTTGACCATATTTTCAGATTAGTCATTTTTGAAAAATTAATTTCATAATTATTTTTGAATTTGATTTCAAATGACATTATGACTAATCTGACTCCCAAATGATTATCGAAAAGAAAAATAGTGATTGAAAAAGTGATGAGCGTTGATATTGATTATATATTATAATTCGAGATGGTATAATTAATAAATTTCTTTAGAAATTTAAACAAGAGTTATAAAACTGTTTGTTGGTAAAAATTCCATGACCATCTCTATATCTATCATATTTCTAACGACCATCACTCATCAAAATTCTATATAGTTTGTCAATATGTGGTACTTTAAACAGGAATCGTTCGTTTTTCATTTTTCACATTTTTTTTAAAAAAAGTTAATAATAATAATAATAAATACCAAAGTATTCACTCTCATTTAAAAGTCCTCATGGTTATGCATGGGTGAATTACTTGGAATTTGTTATGTGCTTCCATGCTCATTTAAAAGTCCTCACGGTTATGCATGTATGGAACGCATATCAAAAGTTGATTTGTAAAATAAACAAGTTGATTCTAATCCCATTTAAAAGTCCTCACGGTTATGCGTGGTTAGAAGATACTTGAATTCATTTTTTTTAAAATAAAATTGGAATACTACTAATCTCATTTAAAAGTCCTAACGGTTATGCATGGTTAGTAGATATTCAAATTCCTGATACAAATATGCAACAAATAGACACAACTGTATGGTTTTATATGATGATATCATTCCTATCATTCTAAAAGTGGAATATGCGCCTAACAAAATATTTATGATTTTTGTTTGATTTTTTATTGAAATTTAATATTTATATTCAATTGAGTCTTAATGTTGGTTAATATCGATAACTTTATCTCTATTTTCTCTAACACTATTATTCTTTTGCTGATAACAAAAGGGGGAGAGAAAAGTTAAGATTTTGTCAAATAGAATCAAGCAAAGGTCAAATAATTTTCCATTTGCATATAGGCTCATTTATATATTTCTATTTGTGTGCATATATGTAGGGGGAGCTTTGTGTAGAGAGGAAACATTTAAATAGGGGGAGCAATTAGGATATATCTATGATCAAATACATTTAACATATTCAAAATCTTAAATATATGTTTGTTATCATCAAAAGGGGGAGATTGTTGAATATGCGCTTATATGATTTTTGTTTGATGATAATAAACATATATACATTCGTTTAAATGTATTTGATAATATACTATTTATTTTCACAGATTAAATAAATATTTGTTGAATAAATTAAATAACACAGAATTTGAATTCAAACAGAATATTTTATTCAAACAAATATTTATTACAATTTTGAATAGTATACAAATTCAAGCTCTCACTATTCACATATACAACTTTGATTTCAATTACGTCACAATTTCATATTTACAAATATCCTCACTACATATCGCTCATTCACTCATATTTTTATCTTCAACTGCATTCCAGTTTGAATCCAGCATCTGAGAAATCTGCAAAAATATAAACTAACGCAGTAAAATTGAAAAAGAAATATTTTTACAATTCAAAAATAAAAGATAATTTTGAAAATATGATTTGCCTCAGTTATTTGGGTTGTTCGTCATAATTTAAATTTGAATTCATCATACACGAACAACTTGTGACATACACAGTGTATCACTGTATATGCCACAAGGCCGTGCACACCGATATACACTTGATAATGCTACAGGGACAGGTGAGCACAGGTCAAACCCAATGAAAAGCCGGGTTCAACTCACGTGCAATATATTCAAAATCACGACACGAGCAACTGGGTTCAACACATGGAAAACATGCATGCAACATGGAATGCAAAGACAATGCACCAATGCAAATTCAAATAATGTACAAAAACAAGTCCAGCAGCATGAACAAGTATGGCAGCATGCAAATGCATCAAAGCAAGTAAACAACAATGTCGAGCTCAATGCAACATATTCACCAATGAATCATTAAAGAGTGCAACAGGGACGAATACAACATGAAGTACAGCAACTCAAGGAGATAGTCGACCAACAATATCAAACTCATGTATGCAACAGCAAATACTCGAGCGCAAGACAGTACAGCTACAACATGTCAATGCAACACTGCATACAACATGGTGCAGAACCAAATGCCACCAAGAATCAGTGCAATGACCAAGCAATAATCAACTACAAGAATTCAAAGAGGCAGACAAACAATACAATGCAACAACATGGTAAACAAGGCATAGCAACCACAAGATACTGCAACAAACAACTTCAACAAGGCAGACTCAAGTGAGTGAAAACTCGAGTTACAGTGCAGACTAATGAACCAAACTAAGCAATGGCATAGCACACATCAGTGACCATGCAAACTGACTCGAACCAAGACAGTGGCAACATCAAAATACAAAGACCACAAAAGAAATGACACCAACAGACCAAAGTGCAGAGCAAGTGAAATTCGAACTAACATCAAAACAACTCAACAACAGCCAGTACCAACATGGACAGAAGGCAGTGAAACTCAAAGCAATGATCAAGTGCAGACAAATGAACACATGTATATAAGTGAAAATTCCAAAAGCAATGAACAGAACATCAACATGGTTAAAACTACAAATACAAGGCTAACTGACACTCAGGAAAGTGCAACCAAACAAATGCATGCAACAATGTGCACTACAATATCAAGTGCAAGTGCAGTCAGTTCATGTTAAACCAATCAGAAGATGGCCAGAGACTATAGTTCTCAGTGAAGTCGAAAAGCAGTAAACAAGCTATAGTTTAAATCACGAAATCAATGCTACAGTGGAGGAATGCAAAGATGGCTGAAGCTGTGACAATCAAGATGATTAAACAAGTCGAAAAATTCATGTACGCATTCTTTGAAATAGTCAAAGTATCAAAAAGACGAAAGTTTTAATGCCGTGTGAACCAAGAAATCAACAGTCGAAAATATACGTGTGACAAAGTCAAATGTCACAAATTAAAGCCGTGGTCATCACGAAATTGATTCAAAAGCTGCGTCAACCAAGGAATGTGAAAAATACGAAAGTGACAAAGTCAGAATCAATCTCAAACATTCAAGCATCATCAAGTGGCCGAGGTAATTCATTAACAAATTCAAACACGAATATACGAACGAAAACTCAGGGGATCGAACCCTATAAAAACCAAACTATCATCATCGGCATAGATCAAGGAGTTCGCAATACAGAAATCAAGCAATTGCCAGCAATAAAAAGAACATACCAATTCGAACACGAACTCCATCGAAGCAGCCGCGTAAGCAACGAGGAATCAATCGATCAAGGCGACACGCAAAACATCACTAGATCGATCGATTTAGGAACGGCACTTCGAAAAGCCCAAAGATCAGGGAGCAAGAGGAACGGAAGCCCCAAATTTTTCACAAGCCCTAATTCAGTTGCAAAGCCGCCATTTGTTCAAGCCAGAGAGAAGTATCGGGTCGAATAATAAAGAAAAGAAGGGCCGGCTAATTTTTGTTTAGAGTAAAAGGGTTTTAGGTATAAAAAGGGGTTTTAGTTTATATTTATAGGGCTTTGTTTTTTATTTTGTTTTAAATTGTTTTTAATTTGTAATTTTCTTTTTTAAACCGTTTAAATTTCTAGACGTGTGACTAGGGGACAAGCTACGTGGCGTAGCTTGAGAATTCGCAACTCGGTAGTTGAGTTGTGGCAGGGTTTTGAGTGTAGAGTTAGATTAGTCAATAGCGGGTATAGTGAGTTTACGTGTGTAAGCGAGGGACTATCTAATTTCTAGTAGAAACCTTGGGGGCAGCACATAGGCAGGGTTTTGCCGAAGCTGGGTAAATTCTGTGTTGTTCTGTTTTATTATGTTATTTATATTCTGCTATATCTGTGCTGCTATTCTATGATCTGAATTGAAATTAATTGATAAGCTTCCGCGATTAATTTTTATAATTTACACTATCACCCTATTCACCCCCCCTCTAGGGTGAAATCGATCCTACAGAGGTGAATACGTGGAAGCATTCCGATTTTTTATGCAGAAACTATATTCTGAATTGTCTCGACAAGGTGCTACAAAGTATATCAGCCTTTAAAGACATCAAAAGTACTCTGGAATGCAGTTACTACGAAGTATAAGACGTAGAATATCAATCTTATGAAATTCATTGTAGACAAATTCATAGACTACAAGATGGTTGACTCCAAACCGGTGACTGCTCAACTACATGAACTATAGATCATCATTCATGAACTCGAAGCGGAAGGTCATAAGATTGGAGAATCGTTTTTGGTTGAAGCCATCACGGGAAAACTGCCGTCGTCATGGAGAGATTACCGCAATTATCTAAAACATAAGAAGAAGGAAATCACTTTACAGGAACTCATAGTCCGATTGAAAAATGAGGTAGACAACCGTGCAGACACAAAACCAAGCGATGAGGCATTTGTGGCTGAAGGGTCAAAGACCAAAAACAAAAAGAAGAATTTCCAGAAGAAAAGGAAAGCTCAAGACAACAAACCAAAAGTCAACAAACGAACCAAGAAGTTTAATGGCGAATGTTGGGTTTGTGGAAAAGTTGGACATGCCGCTAAAGATTGCAGGCACAAGATGGAAAGCAATAAAGAGGCAAATATAGTAGATACCATGGAAGTAGACGAGTCCAACTTCTCGGCGGTGGTATCTGAATGCAATCTGGTTCAAAATCCTAACCAATGGTGGGTAGATATAGGCGCTACTCGTCATGTTTGTTCTGACAAATCCATGTTTTCTACATATCAGAAATTTGATCACGAAGAAAAACTCTACATGGGTAATTCTGTAGTTTCCATGATCGAAGGAAATGGCACAGTAATCCTCAAGTTTACTTCTGGAAAAACTGTTATGTTGAATGATGTGCTCCACGTTCCAGACATACGCAAGAATCTCATCTCTAGTGCAGTCCCATCAAAGAAGGGATTCAAGATAGTGTTCGAGTCAAACAAGATGGTTCAGTCCAAAGCTGGAATGTATATATGAAGGGGATATTTATGTGATGGCCTATTTTAAGGCAAATGTAGCCGTTGTCGGCAACAAGAATATGTATTCTGATTGTGCTATTAGTAAAATTGAAGTTTCTTATTTGCTTGAGCACGAAATTTTACTATGGCATGATAGATTGGGACACATAAATTTCCGCAAAATGAAAACATTATCAAACTTGGGATTAATTCCAAAATTCCAAGTATATAAGAACTACAAACGGGAGACATGTGTAGAAGCAAAAATGGTCAAACAACCATTTAAATCTGTTGACAGAAGCACCGAACCATTAGGTTTGGTACATACAGATTTATGTGATTTTAAATCACTACCTACAAGAGGTGGGAAAAAGTATTTCATTACTTTTATTGACGATTATAATCGATATTGCTATGTATATCTTTTAAATAGTAAAGATGAAGCAATAAAAGCATTTATAAATACAAGGCTGAGGTAGAAAATCAGTTAAATAAAAAGATCAAGATACTAAGATCTGATCGAGGTGGAGAATATGAATCACCATTTGAACAATTCTGTGAAGAAAATGGAATAATTCATCAAACAACAGCTCCATATTCACCACAACAAAATGGTGTAGCTGAGAGGAAGAACAGAACGTTAAAAGATATGATTAATGCGATGCTTTTAACTTCTGGTCTATCGACGAACTTGTGGAGGGAAGCCCTAAATATGTCTAACCATATATTAAATAAGGTTCCTCATAATAAAACAGGAACAATTCCATGTGAGATATGGAAAGGACACGAACCAAGCTTTAAATACCTCAAAGTGTGGGGGTGCTTGGCAAAAGTTCCAGTTCCGCCTCCCAAGAGAGTCAAACTTGGACCAAAAACAGTAGATTGTTATTATCTTGGGCCATCCCAAAATAGTAGTGCCTACAGATTTTTGGTATTCAAGTCTGACATAACTGATATTCATGTAAATACAATCATGGAATCAAGAGATGCCTCATTCTTTGAAGATGTGTTTACGCACAAAAGTAATAAAGGAAATAATGTCCCTAAAAGGACAAGAGAAGAATTAAGCAATTCACATGAAGATGAAACTCATCATGAGGTTGAGGAAGTTGAACCAAGAAGAAGCGTAATGGCTAGGACTTCCAAGACATTTGGTTCGGATTTTTTCACTTATGTGTTAGAACACGAACCTCAAACGTACAAGGAAGCAATTTCATCTTTTGAATCTTCATGTTGGAAAGAAGCAATCCAAAGTGAGATTGATTCAATTCTAAGTAATAAAACTTGGGAAATTGTTGATACTCCACCTGGAATTAAACCTATTGGCTGCAAATGGATTTTCAAGGAGAAAATGAAAGCAGATGGCTCTATCGACAAGTATAAAGCCAGATTAGTAACCAAAAGATATTGTCAAAAAGGAGTAGACTTTTTTATACATATTCGCCGGTAACACGAATAACCTCTATAAGAATGTTAATAGCAATTGCATCCATCTATAATCTAGAGATTCATCAAATGGATGTAAAAATAGCATTCTTAAATGGAAATCTCGATGAGGAAATTTACATGGAGCAACCTGAGGGATTTATTTCCAAAGGAAATGGAAACAAAGTCTGTAGATTAGTCAAATCATTATACGGACTAAAACAAGCTCCAAAGCAATGGTACGCAAAATTTGATAGTGTCATGATGAGAAATGGTTTTCGTATAAATGAATGTGACAAATGTGTTTATGATAAACAACTTGGACAATCATATGTGATGATCTATCTATATGTAGACGATATGCTAATATTAGGTCCAAAAACTCAGGTAATTGAGACCATAAAGAAAATGTTGATCAACAATTTTGATATGAAAGACTTGGGTGCTGCAGATGTTATTTTGGGAATAAAAATAATAACACCTAATGAAATTGAGTTATCTCAATCACATTATGTAGAAAAAGTGATTGAAAGATTTCAAAATTTTGGAATCAAAAGAGTAAATGCACCATTTAATCAATCAGAAGTGCTGCATAAAAACACTAATGAGAGTGTAATGCAACTGGAATATTCTCGTGTAATAGGATGTCTCATGTATCTCATGAATTGCACAAGACCAGATATAGCTTATGCAGTAAGTCGATTGAGCAGGTATAAGAGCAATCAAGGGAAGGAACACTGGAAAACACTATTAAGAGTGCTTGGATATTTAAAGAATACCACTAATTTTTTCTTACATTATGGAAAATATCATGCCGTCTTAGAAGGATATAGTGATGCAAACTGGATTGCAGATTCAGAGGAATCAAAATCCACAAGTGGCTATGTCTTTACCCTTGCAGGAGCAGCAGTGTCATGGAAATCTACTAAGCAAACATGCATAGCTCGATCCACTATGGAATCAGAGTTCATTGCATTAGATAAAGCAGACAAAGAAGCAGAATGGCTTCGTCACGTTTTAGAAGATATTCCTTTCTGGCCTAAACCTGTACCGGCCATATGCATACACTGCGATAACCAAGCAGCGCTAAGAAGAGCGCAAAACTTTGTGTATAATGGAAGGTCACGACACATTCGTCGACGCCATAACACAGTTAGGCAGTTACTCTCAAATGGAACTATTTCATAGATTATGTAAGAACAAATGATAAACTAGCGGATCCGTTTACTAAAGGTTTCTCAGGAGAAAAGATTAACTGCGCATCGAGGGGAATGGGTTTAAAAGCCTAAACTAATAAGAGTTATCTTATACGGAAACCTATCCTAGCGACTGGAGATCCCACAGACTAGGATCAATATGCAAACCAGTTCTGAATAACTCAAGACGTAATGCATTTGTTTGGACATAGTCCTATTCCATTCCTATGGTGCAAAATATAAATGCATGCCTACAGAAGTATTAATAGGTTAAAACTATGTTTTATAATGATGACCATATCTTGGAAAAAACAAGTGGGGTATTTGTAGGATAATCTTAATGGTTGCAATCACCTATGTAAGTGTAAGCTGGGTCGACTCTATGAGAATATTAAAGGCTTAAATTCTCTATAACACTCGCAGAACCAATCTATGTTCAGGACCAAAATGAAAAAACCAAGAGAATGGATGAGAAGGGAATCAATGCTTCGTAAAGCTTATTGTTTGGGTATACAATACAGGCCGACGGTTCAAGTTGAAATAATTCAACGATTAGCCGAGTAGATCCGATAAGTTTTAACTAGGGAAAGTTCAAAGTGAAATACCTACTTATCCACGATAAAGCATTATTCCATATGTACTCTGTGATATTTCGCGTTGTGTGGGGGATATGTATATTATCATTCATGTGGGGGATTGTTGGAATTCCTTAAGAAATAGAATGAATTGAAATATACAAAGTCCCACATCGCCAAATTGTTGAGAGCTATATTGGTTTATATATGGCTTTCTCATGAGGAGGTTAGGGGCCTGGGGCTCCCAAATGTATGCTTCGTTGTGAGGAGGAAGATCATGCATCACCACCACACATGCGCGCGCTGCCCCCGCCATCCGTCCGACGGGACCGGGTCGGCTTTGGTTTTGGGTTTGGGTCTAATATGACACTCGTATTTTTACTGCAAACTGGAACGGGCTTTCTAACAGTTGTAGGCTATGCGAACAGATGCGGATCTATTCAGAAGCGGACGCGGGTTGAATAGGCATGAACAGTGGCGTGTGCGATCCGTTAGAAGCGTACAGGTACGACCGAGCACAGGCGGGTGCGACCCTACAGAAGCAGACGCGGGCGAATGGATGCAGCATGAGCGGATGTGACCCGACTGAAGTGGCACGGGTAAACAAAAGCGAATAGCAGGCGGGTGTGACCCGTTAAAGGGCAGTGATGGAAGAAAAATAGATGTGACTGTACGAAGAGGTACAGACGCAACTGTTTGAGCGAATGAGTGCGGACATGACCGTTCGGAAGACATACGGACCAACTATAAATAAGAAGGAAAACTGATCACTTTCCTTACTCATTTTTAGAAATCCAAATCTCCTTCTTCTCTTCTCCTGCTATACTCTAAATCACAGGGTGATATACTCACTACAATCTCGAGAAGAATACGTCTGTTGTATATTGGGGGAATTTTGAAATAAAATTCTTAAGTAAATTGTTACGACAAGCCTCAGACGATATCCGGTTGGATTCTAGTTTATTCTATAATCTTTCGTTTACAGTTTCTATAAATAGTATAACGTTGTTGTTGTAACTTATTTACAACATTCATTTTGTTATAATAATTTATACAGAATTCCAGCGTAGTGAAAATCTGAGTTATAAACTTGTGCGACGAGTTTATAATTGATTATTCTCTTTTTTGGTATACTAGACGTATAACAGGTTAAGCTTAAGTCCCATGATGTATCAACATAACTATTATGATAGATTTGAGCTACGATGATTTTATGTTAAAATACTCTTGAAACACTATTGTAAACCAAAACCTTTGATAAAGTTCCTTCAAATTTGAAAGCAACTTTTGGCTTCTTTCCTTGGAAGATCCTTTTGAAATTTTAAAGCATCCTTTGACATATTCTTTTTGACGGTAATAGTATGATCTTGAATCGTTCCCTTTTGAACAATCGCCTTATTGGAACAAAATTAATCAGTATAGGACTTTAATTTGATTTATGATTGCTAGATCAATCATACTCTCTATTTCGATTGATTGCTTCTACCAAAAGCGAGACGTGGGATTGAAGGCTTGGTTGGATCGTTCCATCAATCTTTTTAATATTTAAACAGTTGCTTTAGAATTTAAGATATAGCCATAACTTTTTGGTTTATAAAGAATGAGTTAACTAAAACCATCGCACATCGCTTCACATACAGCTTGGAAAAAATTCCACACCGCTTCACTAAAGAATGAGTCCATGTACAAAATGTACTTATTCATTTTATGTAGATTAAACAAGGGTCCGTCTATTCTCACCCCGTATTTTGTTTTTCTCACCCCGTTGTTTTGAGAGAAAATAATCCACCCCGCTGTTTACTCTTCACACCCCGTGTACTTCCAATACTACCCTTCCTCTTCTTTTAAAAAAAGAACAGAAAAAAGCTTCTCGGGCCATTCTTCTTTGCTCTCTCAAACCCTAACCCGCTGCTCAAACCCCCTCTTCGTGCTCAATTTTTCAGCTGTTGTCGCGCCATGGAGAAGGAAAGAAGGAGAAAGTATCGACAAAGTATATGATTTAGCGAATCGAATTCCATACAAAATCGAATTTATTTGAATCTTTCGTTTCAACGCTGGTTCGATTTTGCTGATTCGAGTATTTCGTATTTATGTGAACAACAACGTTCCACGCGAACGAGGTTGTTGAATGAATCTCGTCCTCCACGAACGTCGTTGTTGAACCAACCTCGTCCGCCAAGAACGTGGTTGTGACAACAACCATGTGCTGATCGGACGAGGTTGGTTAAACAACCTCGTTCGCGTGGAACGTGTTGTGTTGTGTTGAGTGTTTGCATTCAACTACTAAAGGGTATAACTGGAATAAAAAATTTAAAATTTTAACCGGGGTGTGAAGAGAAAATACACAATCCCACACCGCTTCACATACAGCTTGGAAAAAATGGCGATCTTTGCAAAACCAAAACAAATCGTTCCACTTCATTTTGCCTCAACATCCTAGCTGCCTTGTAGATTTCTTCTTACTAAATCTAATCAAGCCATCCGATGAAGTTTTGGAGAGAGAGAGATTGTTGCAATACTCTGAGAAACTACCAGAAGTCATTACCTACCAGTAGATCCAACTCCAATAGATATGATGAAGTAGGAGCTTTTGCAAAACATTGTAGATCTGGACGCAGCTGACCAAGGAAGCTCACACACACGTAGAGATGAGTGAAATGCATACTGTTGGATATTTTCAACATTTGGCCTCTAGTTTTGTTTTGAAGGAAAGAAGAAGAAGGAGGGAAACTATTGTCCCACACCATAGGAAAGAGGAAGAAAGTCTATATTTATATAGATGTTTCTCAAATGAAGGGTTGGGCCCTTTGGGCACCCAAAGCTTGCCCCGTTGTGAGGAGGGAGACCATGCACCGTCTCCACACACGCGCGCGCCGCCGCCGCCGTCTGACCGACCGTACCGGGCCGGGTTTCGGGTTCGGGTCTATACGATATAATTTTGGACCGGATGTGCAAACAATAAATAAGCCAAGTTCGGCCCGTTAAGTACCCAGAACTGTTCGAATAGTTTTGGCGGGAGACGCAAGCAAACGGTCAGATCTGTTCAAACGAACGGATATGGGCGCAACGTTCAAACGGTTACGGACGCGGCTATTAACGAATGGAAGCATCCATTCGTTGCCTATAAATAGCAACACCCAGGGCTGTTGCAAATCACGTTTTCCTCCTAGCGGGTTTCGTAACGCTTTTCTCTGTTACGAAAGCTTCTTCTTCCATAAATTAGCAACGTCCAGAAACTGTTGCAAAACAGTTCTCTGCTCAGTTTTTGTAACGTCCCTCAGGCGTTGCAGACCAGAAACATTGCTAATCTATACTTCTTCTTTCTTCATTCGGTTTCTTGCTACTTGCATCAATTCAAAGATTATATACAAGGTGTTCTTGGTCAGATCAAGAACCGTACAATTCTTGAATCCGATTACACTGTTTGAGGGCTTGATTGAATCCTGAAGGCTATAGTTCGATACCCGATTGTACGTGGTGGGTTGAACTATCATCTAAAAGAATCTACTCCTAGATCCTTCAAGTTCGTAGTGCAGTTTCATCGCTATCTCCATCGTCTCGAACCGCAAATTTACCAACAATTTTAGACGATATCCTTCAACCATGGAAGGTTCGAGCGCGTTGCAAGTGATGAATCAACATTTGACTCGATTGGAGCGGTTTGACGGGGATAACTTCACTCGTTGGCAAGAGACAATGAAGTTCTTATTAATCACCGTCAAGTTGTTCTATATATTGGAAAACGGATTGGAGGAGATTCCAGAAGATACTGACAATGACGATGCTGCGCTGAAACTGAAACGTGCCAAACGCAAAGAAGACGACTTCCTATGTAGAGGGCACATCCTGAATGCATTGTCAACTTCTGTGTACAACGCACATCGAAGCTTGGAAACTGCTAAAGCACTTTGGACTGCACTAGAGAGCAAATACCGTATATCCGAGGCAAGTAATAAGAAATTTCTTATTTGTAATTTTATTGGTTTCAAAATGATCGCCAATAAGTCCATAGTGGGACAAGTAAGTGAAATCTTACTTTTGGTAAATCAACTTAAAGATGCTAGTATCGATCTCCCTGAATCTTTTGTTGTTTGGGTCATAATTTCTCGACTTCCTCACTCTTGGAATGATTATAAGAAAAAATTGAAACACGCGGAAACGGATTATGATTTAGATGGTTTACAGCGTCATCTTCGTATAGAAGAAGACTCTCGTAAACGCGAACTAGATGATAATCCGCAAACTGAGTCTCATACGAAGATTAATAATGTCGAAATAACTAACAAGTTAAAGCCTAAGAATGAGACACAGTTTAAGAAGAAAAGTCATCCCAAGAACAATAAAAAGAAAGGCGCTTGTTATTTCTGTAACAAGCCCGACCATTATGCCCGAGACTGCCGTCTGCGGAAGAAACAACAAAAAGTGAATATGGTCGAAGACTCGCTTGTGGCTGTAGTACAAGAGGCAAACTCCGTTAGTGGCATAGATAATGATTGGTGGCTTGATACTGGAGCAACCATTCATATTTGCAAAGACCGTAGTCTATTCAAGACCTACGAAGAAAATGGTGAAGCAAACGAAGTTACTGGAGCGAACAAGGTTCCGAGTAAAGTCATGGGAAAGGGCACTATAGAACTACCACTCACCTCTGGGAAAGTTCTTACTCTAGTCAATGTATTTTATGTACCAGACATTTGTAAGAATTTGATATCTGGATACCTTCTTAACAAAGGAGGATTCAAGATGGTGTATGAGTCTGATAAGTTAGTGTTGTCCAAGAACGGCAAATTCATTGGACAGGGATACTCTTGTAACGGCATGATTAAGTTGAATCTAATAAAGAATTCCTTAGTTTATATTGTTGATTCAGTTAACTTATGGCATAGTAGGTTAGGACATGTTAATTATAATTCCCTTAAAAATATGCATAAGTTAGGATTAATTTCTGATTGTGATTTCAATTCTATCTCTAAATGTGAAATTTGTGTTTAAGCAAAAATACACCGAAAATCTTTTAAATCCGTAGAAAGGAAAACCGATTTGCTTGATTTGGTATATAGCGATGTGGGTGACCTAAAAGGTCATATCACCTATGGTGGTAACCAATACTATATCACATTTATTGATGATTATACTAGATATGCTTATGTTTATCTAATGAAAACAAAAGATGAAGCCTTTGATAAATTTAAGATTTACAAAGCCGAAGTTGAAACACAATTAGGAGTTAAAATTAAAATATTACATTCAGATCGTGGTGGTGAATATTTCTCAAATGAGTTCACGTTGTTTTGTAAACAACATGGTTTAATTCACCAATGCACTGCCCCTTATACACCACAACAAAATGGTATCGCTGAAAGAAAAAATAGAACTTTAGTAGAGATGGTTAATGCCATGCTTATTAGTTCTAATTTACCTAATAATTTTTGGTGAGATGCTATGTTATCTGCTTGTTATATTTTAAATAGAGTAACACTTAAAAAGAATAATATTTCCCCTTATGAATTATGGTTCAATAGAAAACCTAATTTGAATAGATTAAAAGTTTGGGGTTGTTTAGCATATGTTAGAAAACCAGACCCCAAACGACCAAAGTTAGGAAATAGAGCTTCTAAATGTGCTTTTATAGGTTATTCCCTTGCCAGTATAACTTATAGATTCTTAATGCTTGACACCTTAGATATTATAGAATCAGTAGATGTAGAATTTTTTGAAAATCAAACTGTTGAGATTCCATTGAGATCATCTAGTCCTGATACGACTAATGATGTCAATGACGATGAGTATACTCCTGCTCTAAACAACAAGGATGTATCAGTACCAGATCATAGTACTGAACAAAGGCGAAGTAAAAGAGCGAGAATTGATAAGGACTATGGTCCTGACTTCATAACATATCTTATAGAAGGTAGTAAGGACGAAGTCCTTAATGTAACTAGATATGTAATGAACGTCGATGATGATCCTAAGACTTATTCTGAAGCTATGAATTCCAGAGATTCTATTTTTTGGAAAGATGCTATCAATGATGAAATGAACTCCATATTGTCTAACCAAACCTGGGTTTTGACTGATTTACCTCCTGGTGCTAAACCAATAGGATGTAAATGGATATTCAAGAAAAAATTGAATACAAATGGATCTATTGATAAGTTTAAAGCCAGATTAGTTTCTAAGGGATATAAGCAAAGACACGGAGTAGATTACTTCGATACTTATGCTCCTGTTGCTCGCATTTCTTCTATACGTTGTTTAATAGCACTTGCATCCACTCATAAATTGGTCGTACATCAAATGGATGTAAAGACCGCTTTTCTAAATGGAGATTTAGAGGAAGAGATATATATGGAACAACCAGAAGGTTTCAAAAGCCCTGACCAAGAAAAGAAAGTTTGCAAATTGGTAAAATCTCTTTATGGCCTGAAACAAGCTCCTATGCAATGGCATGAGAAGTTTGATAAAATAGCATTGTCATATGGCTTCATTGTTAATGATGCTGATAAATGTATTTATAGCAAATCGGATAATACCGGCGATGTTATAATATGTTTATACATTGATGACATGCTAATATTTGGTTCTAATATATCATGTGTAAATGAAACTAAAAGGTTTCTATCCTCTAAGTTTGATATGAAAGATCTAGGTGAGGCTGACGTAATTCTAGGAATTAAAATCATAAGGAAAGAGGGGGAGTTATTACTAACCCAATCTCACTATATTGAGATGTTCCTTAAGAAGTATGGTCATTATAATGACAAACCAGCCCCAACTCCTGTAGATCCTAGTATTAAATTACTAAAGAACACTGGACGTACCATTTCTCAACTTGAGTACTCTAGTGTTATTGGGAGTCTTATGTATGCTATGCATTGCACCAGACCTGACATTACACATGCCATTAGTGTGCTATGTCGATTTACGAGTAATCCAGGTTACGAACATTGGAAAGCTATTTCCAGAGTTCTAGCGTATCTAAAAGGAACCATTGACTATGGTTTATCTTATAAAGGATATCCTACTGTTATAGAAGGGTATAGTGACGCAACTTGGAACAATGTAGAATCCAAATCCAAGTCTACAACTGGATGGATCTTTACATTAGGGAGTGCAGTGGTATCTTGGGGTTCCAAGAAACAAACTTGCATATCTGACTCAACTATGTTATCAGAATTAATTGCATTAGCAGATGCATGTAAGGAGGCAGAATGGCTTAGGAATTTATTAATAGAAATTCCACTATGGAAGAAGCCATCTCCAGCAGTCTTGATTAATTGTGATAATCAGGCTACGATATATAATGTCTCTAATAAGACATATAATGGAAAGTCTAGACACGTGAGTCTAAGACATCAGATGATAAGACAATTACTCAAACGAGGAGTAATAACTGTTGGCTATATAGAAACAAAGAAAAACTTGGCTGATCTTCTTACTAAGAGTCTTCCAAAGGCAATGGTTTCTATAAAATCAAAGGAGATGGGACTAAGGTCCGTGAATGAAGTTTGATCGTCCTTAACAAAAACCCAACTTATGTCTTGAAATGGATAGACAAAGTTCAATGGGTACCAACAAATTAAGAGAACGATTATGGAACACTAAATCAAAAACTCCCATAGTATTTAGTGTTGGATTCTGCAAGAACAAAGGATGGATAATAGATCCTTAATAAGTCTAGAAAATTAAAAGGAGTATCGTAGAAACACCTTAAGGGACATACCTATATGAGTACGGAAACCAGGCCGTTTCCTAAGAAAGTAAGACCGCTTTCTAAAGTAGACTCATGAATCCAGGATTAAAGCACATGGCCATTAACGTGCTAGCAATACAAAACACTTTACCTAAGAAAATCAACATGTGTGATTGTTCCGGTTTTATCATTAGGGATACTTGGTTCAAGATTCGTTCACCATAGAATCTCGATAAGGTTTTGAATGGTTTACACTAAGTGAAGGTTCAAATCCAAAAGATACCTATCATGTATGTGTTGGTTTTCACGATGATGCAAATTCTTGTCCCTGAACTACGTTAGGCTTGATCCCACTTGGGTACGTAGGCAATCACTCAAGTGATGCAGTCATTCTGTTTTTAAATTAAATTGTTGTAATTATCCAATCTTGAAAATAGGGGGAGAATGTTGGATATTTTCAACATTTGGCCTCTAGTTTTGTTTTGAAGGAAAGAAGAAGAAGGAGGGAAACTATTGTCCCACACCATAGGAAAGAGGAAGCAAGTCTATATTTATATAGATGTTTCTCAAATGAAGGGTTGGGCCCTTTGGGCACCCAAAGCTTGCTCCGTTGTGAGGAGGGAGACCATGCACCGTCTCCACACACGCGAGCGCCGCCGCCGTCGTCCGACCGACCGTGCCGGGCCGGGTCTCGGGTTTCGGGTTCGGGTCCATACGATATAATTTTGGGTCGGATCTGCAAACAGTAAATAAGCCAAGTTCGGCCCGTTATGTACCCAGAACTGTTCGAATAGTTTTGGCGGGAGACGCAAGCAAACAGTCAGATCCGTTCAAACGAACGGATACGGGCGCAACGTTCAAACGGTTATGGACGCGGCTGTTAACGAATGGAAGCATCCATTCGTTGCCTATAAATAGCAACACCCAGGGCTGTTGCAAATCACTTTTTCCTCCTAGCGGGTTTCGTAACGCTTTTCTCTGTTACGAAAGCTTCTTCTTCCATAAATTAGCAACATCCAGAAACTGTTGCAAAACAGTTCTCTGCTCAGTTTTTGTAACGTCCCTCAGGCGTTGAAGACCAGAAACGTTGCTAATCTATACTTCTTCTTTCTTCATTCGGTTTCTTGCTACTTGCATCAATTCAAAGATTATATACAAGGTGTTCTTGGTCGGATCAAGAACCGTACAATTCTTGAATCCGATTACACTGTTTGAGGGCTTGATTGAATCCTGAAGGCTATAGTTCGATACCCGATTGTACGTGGTGGGTTGAACTATCGTCTAAAAGAATCTACTCCTAGATCCTTCAAGTCCGTAGTACAGTTTCATCGCTATCTCCATCGTCTCGAACCGCAAATTTACCAACACATACTATATAAGACCACTATTCTCAGATAAGTTCGAAATTTCCACAAAACCAACCTACTTCACTACATGTTTCTATATAGAATTTGGATTTAGGAATAATCATTTTACAGTCATTTATTATTAGATCTATTCTGATAGTTATGGCAAGTGTTTATTCTGAAAAGTTCTCTGATTACGTTCAACCTAAATATGTCAATACTGTTGTACTAATTGCAGCATCCGGTAGATTGAATAGAAAACCCTTTGGTAATTAAGAATTTGCCAAATATTCATTAGACCGCAAGTCTGCAACTGTTTTGATGCTACTTGCTTGTAACATTAATTTCCGCTTTATTGTGTAATAAATCTGTTCAAAATACTCACATTTAAAGGATAAGTGCTCACTTGTTTCCTCCTCCTTGCTACATAAATGTATTTGGCAGTCTGAATGTTAGACCAATTTTTATTTATGTCCAGAGTATTTTGTCTATTTAATGCTGCTAAGTAAAAACACATCGACATTTTAGGGCATTGTTTGAATCCCGTATATGATGATATTGGCATCGATTCGGTTCTCGAACTTCAATGCAGTTCCCTTGCTGATTTTAAACTAAATTGAGCATGAGATTGGGTTTCCCCCACCAAAATTCATTTTCCATATTCCTGTGAATGTGTGCTTCATTCATCTGATTACAAATGCCAAGGGGAAAATTAGGGCTGTTGGCGCACCGTTCTCCATTTACGATGTGTGTAGACACTTCTTTAATTGTATTCCAAACTATACTGGCAGATTTTGAACTCCAGCTATAGTTATTTCTTATATTCTTTACTATAGCTGAACACCTTTGCTGAAGAAAAGCTTCGATTTTCGTTGATTCAATGCTAGACTAGCATGCTTTTCTGGATTTTGCATTATACTTTTAACTATAGCAACATTTTCAATAGATGCTTTGGCAAAGAGCAAAAGATCATCTTTGTACAGTAAGTGGTTGGTGACTAGATCATTTTGGTATATTGGAGTTAAATTGCCTTTCAAATACTCTAAAGTCAAACATAATGTATAGTATTTCATAGCCATTGCAAATGAATATGGGAAGAGAGGATCTCCCTGCTTGAGACTTCTGTTGTAATTAATGAACCAACACAGAGACCCATTGACCGGTGTAGAATCCGTAATTGATGAGACACACATATAAATCAGAATTTTTTTCTTCTTCAAAATCTATCATTGTTAGCTTGTGACAGATAAATTCTCTGCTAACATTACCATATGCTTTTTGCAAATCCACTTTGAGTCTTTGGTTGTTAGAACCTTACCCAATGACATTGGATATGACATTCTGCTTTTATTTTCATTTTCAGTATTGCATAATAACCGCCAGTCAAATCTGAAGCACTTTACAACTACTTTTGCATGTTCTGAATTAAGTTTACGCTCAAGTAATACAATGACAGAAGATTTTAGTTTGTTTTATGTTTTCTTTAACATATAGTCTCTTAATATTCCATATAAGGAACTGCATTTTTTTATTCTCATACGATGTACCCTCATTTTCAAAGTAAACAACGGTAAAGCTGACTTTCTTGCTTTAGTTTTGATTTGAGTCACTAGGTTAAATCATGTGGGATTTTCAATTACTTCATATGGCACCATGGACTTGAATTCAAACGGGGTTTCATCCACGGTATTAGGTTCCGGCCGGAACTATGAGGTTCCAGCCATCTTGACTCGGTTCCGGCCAGAGACAGGATGGGTTAAGTCAAAATTCCGTCTCGTTGCTCGTCAATAAAAAAATCAAAATAATTTCAATTTTTTTGCGATTCCTGCCTTAGTTATAAAAAAGGGTAAAACAACACAAAAAATCAAAATCAAATGAGAATCGAATTTAACAAAAAAACTGACCTCGGAATCGAATTCGACTTCGACCGTTCGAGCATCTTCGTGAGCGTCAACTTTGACTACGTGCAATGAGAAATTTGCCTCTGACCGTCGACTTCAAGCTCGATGTTATTTTTCTTTCTTTCATTTTTTTTCCATCTTCTCATGATTTTTTTCTTTGGCTGAGATAATTTAACTGATCGATTGGGGTAGGGTTAGTATTGGTTAGGGTTTAGATGGGCTGAACGATAGTGAGCCTAGGGTTTTTAATTTAGGCCTTTATATATAAAAGAAAATGGTAACTGACAATGTGCTAGCTAATTTATACTAGGGTAAACTTAATTTAGGGTATTTAGGCAAAATTAAATGTTTACCCATGTTTATTTAACAGTGTTATATATTATATTTGCAATTTTTATCATTACTTTTTCATTAATATACAAAAATACGATATCAGGACCGAAACCGAAACAAAAACGAAAATTTTCGAAAATGACCGAAACTAGGTTCTCGAACCTTGGTTTCATCTATTCTCGATCGTCTTGTGATCCTAACTGATGTGGCGGCAACATATTTATCAAATTTTCCTTCATCTGGTACATTTTTCATGCTTTCTGCATTGTTGTTAACATCCGTGTTTATTATATATTCATTCGTCAATGTGTCATTGTCTGTAGGTGCAGAAATTTGAGCATGATGGATGTTTGCGCTTTCTGGAGTTTCAGTTGTCGAAATTTGTCTTAGAGATTCTGAAAACGATTGCACAGAGAACCCTTTTGTGGCTTCCACTTATATACTACTATTTTCCAACTAATAACATCATTTTCATCTAATATTGGTATTATTTTGGGAAAATAAAAATTCGACTCCACTTTTCAATTAAAATTCACGCACACCAAATTCTTTTCATTCCATTAGTGGAGAAATCCTTATCATTCCATGAGTAATTTGGTAAAGTTTAATTGGCTTCCCACTTAGCGACGCTTTCCTTCCTGTCCCCTCATCCGTCTAAAGTTCTATGTCCAAATTGTAAAATCCTACGCATAAAGGAGTAGATTATGAAAAATCTTTGGTCAGTCTCATCCAGGGCACCATTTGTTCCATGATCAACTTCTTATCACAAAAGTAAGGTTCATTTGCCAGAATCCTATCACAATCATTTTGCTTATCGAACTTCAAAATATAAAACCCATTGCTTTTCTAGTAAATTCAAAATTTCGCTTTCGGTTTCCTCACGTTATTAGTGTAAGTTTGAAATAGTGATAATATGGTTTAGAATTCATAACACAGAATAATGGAATGCCTAGACAGTGTTCGGTTTAAAAATGAATTTTGTGTTTTCGATTATCAATACGTATCTCAAACACGAGAAGAGTGGAGGAATAACGGAAGGGGTGAAAAAAAGACGGAGAGGAGGACGGAAGGGATAGAAGCACAATGGAAAAATGGATTATTTGTTCTTGTGTTATTTTTAAAACGCAGAAAAAAAGAAGTTGTTTTCAATTTTATATGTTGATTCCGTTTTCTAAATTGTCCGTTTTCGGCAATATACATGCGTGGTGTGCGTTTTTGTATAGACGAAAACTCAAAATTAAATATAACTAGCCAAACACTACCTTACATTTTTCTCCAATTGAGTTACAAATTTGAGAAGGCATTTTAGCAAATCTCAAGTTATTGATTTCACGAGGAGATAGTGGGGATGAATGTTCAAGTAGAAATCTCATTCTTTGCCACTATATTGCTCCAAGTTTTAAGGTCTTTTTACCTCAGCAACATTGAAGACATCAGATCTCCTTTGAGGGCGGTAAGTTTTCTATTCAGAATTCATGTTTGGAAAATTTCAATTACAAGTTACATCACAATACTCGCTGTCGTAGCTTCCAGAATGAGGTGTGCATTTTTCACGACTACAGGACCTTTTGTTTTGACGAGTAGATAAAATAGTATAGCCGTACAACGGTGGCGAAACTGACTGTTTGATTATAAAATTCGAGAAATAAAATATTTGTTATAGTTTTTTGTTAACTTAAAATAAAATCCAAAATGATAATGTTGGTTAAAAATGTTAATTGTATTATTCAAAACAAAAATAAAATAAAAACACTAGATGACGACGATGCAACGAAACATTATTATGCAAATAAATACACGATTTCTTAAAAATATACCTCTACTGGGGCACTTGATGTGAAGTCATGCTACAAACAAGTTGTATTGGTAATGCAATAATTTTTGTGAACATATAAATAAAAACCACTATAACATCATTATTGTTCATTTAGAAATCCCATTATGTGTAATATTACATATATTCTGCACATTTATATTCACTGAAAAATATATTGGTGTACATGAAAGCAAAAGGTAATTCGTATGCAAGTTTCAGCAAATACTGAATGCTAAAAACTAAAGAAATTAAA
The DNA here is from genome assembly GCA_030765085.1 of Allium cepa. NCBI lineage: Eukaryota > Viridiplantae > Streptophyta > Magnoliopsida > Asparagales > Amaryllidaceae > Allium > Allium cepa. The sequence continues at coordinate 768,591,084 of CM060939.1, read as the reverse complement.
CACTAATGTAAGAACTTTCTGGTTGAATTACTATATATATAATAAATAAAAAAATATCGCAAATTTATATTTTTTTTACTGTGCATTTACCTGGGTAAAATTCTATCCAACGATTCTCCACCTTCGCACATTATAAGTACGGTATGAAGAGCTACAAAATTGAGGGAAAGAACACTTTGTATGAAATAAATCAACAGTAATTACTAGTCAGTATTTAATGCAAGCTAATTTAATAACATTAACAGTAAGCAAGATGTTGATGTTTGGATGAGTATCGGTTCCATTAAACAGAATAATAGATTAAAAGAAAGAATCCAAATGAATAGATGGCAGAGACCACAAAGATGAACACATGCTCCATAATTTTGTATACATTTATAGAATCCACACGTACATCATAAATTTAACTAAGCTTTTATGCCCAGAGAGAGCTTTTAAGATTTTGACCTCTCTGCGAGCGTCCTCTATTGCTAGCAATTTCAGCTAGTCAATGTTTATCTTTAAAAGCAGTTTGGTTATTTATTTATAAAAGATAGTGGTGAACATATCAACGATAATACCTGTTATAGATGACCATGTATGCACATAAAATTATGGCCCAGTAAGTTTATCCATGTTATTTTTGATGGTAAAGTAACATAATATGCTTTCAGCTTAGAGCAACTACTTATTCCATAGCCAATGTTTCTGTGTTACACGGTTTGCAGCTATTTGAGTATGTTACATGATGGTGATTTTTTCTTTTTCTTTTCATTTTTTTTGTAAGGTAAACTAGTAATTAATTTGCACTGTTGCTTCCTCCATGTAAGTTTAGTCGTGCCAAATTATATCGCTAATCGTACAGTAATTATAGTTACAAACAATTTCATGTGAAATGTAATGGTGTGTTTAGTAGGAACAATGAGTACTTACTACAGGAGCATATGTGGATGATGTTTCAACTTTCAAGTACACTCTTCTTATTTTCCACGGACAAGGCAAGTTCAGTGAAATTTTTAACATGAGATGGGCAGTAATTAATGGCATACCTGAAGTATCAACTCGTAGTTGGAGTTGAGGAAAACAGTACATGCTCTATGGAGCAGATTCTCTGATTCAATTTTTTCGATCGAATGACCTATCAAACGATTAAAAGAGCCCATGGACAAATTTGAAAAGAAAAAAAAAGAGGCGTCATTTTAAAAAAGGTAGATAATAAACATATTGGACGTTTAAATAATTTTATCAAAGTCATACCCAATATTGTACAAAATATTATATAATAATGTACAACAGAAGTGATTTTTGTTTTTCTTTTCTCATATAATATAAAAAAACAAGTGATTTTATGCATGCATTCAACTTATCAGGAGAAATAAGGGAAAATCATATTGTAGGTATAAACGTCAAAATGGGGCAAGTAGTTGATTACATTGTCAAAATTTGCAAAACTACTACATATAATTCATCACAAGAGAAATCACATTTTTCTCTCTCATTAATGCTCCAGAGACCCAAATCATCGGTAAGCATAATTTATGAAATTAAAAGATTAGCAATAATGACTCAGGAAATTTATGTCGTCACAAGAAGACGTTTCAAACACAACTACATCTTTCGTGTGCAGTTTTCTACGTGAACTATCAGAGAAATTTTGAGTGAAATATTAGGAGTTGATGGATAAATGACCCAAAAAGCTAACTTTTGCAAACGAGTTGAGTTAGGCCATGAGGCTGTCATTGCATTTAGAATGCCATTTAGGAGTCTTTTTAATAAAATATCGAGGTGTTTAGGGTTATAGACTTTGAGTTGTAAAGAAGACGAGTTTGTTAATTACTAGAGAGGATGGTTTTGGACCCAAGGCACATTAGCCTTGCATATAAACTGCCATAGCCTTTGGCTCTCCCCCTCGTCTTTTCATATTTACGTTGCCTTTTCTCTTACGCTCTCTTTCAAAAGCCTAAAGCTACAAGCCGTTAATCCAATCAAAAACCATGAAATAATTTTCATAAAATCAAATTAAAATCACCAAAATTTCTCTCATGCCTTCCTGTACAATTTCTATTAGTATTGGAGCATTTAGAGGTGATTTGATTTTCGAACATGAAGAGGAAGGGGCATTAAGAATATGTTCGCTTTGGGGTTGCTAATGGTTTCTAGTGCAGATATAAACTTTGTAGTGTTTATAGATACAAAGATGCATACTTTACTATGAAATATGAAATGAATGCTTGATGATGGGTTTCATTGAAGTATAGCTTGATTTGGTACAGTTCGGAGATATCAAGCAGGATGAAATGATTTCGTGCAATATAAATGACAACAATGTTGTTTTTACAAAATTTAGTAAGCTATCATGGGCTTATAGTTTATTTGGTTATGGGATGGTAGAAGTTGCTTATGGGATGGTAGAGGTTATCACGTACAAACACATTGGTAAAGTGAAAATGAATAAATATTGATAAAAGATGATAGGTTGATAAAGTTATTAGGAAAATAGGCGATTGTTCGCTTGATACTTAATTTCTACTCGTTGGTATGTGATTTATGGTAATGGAAAATAATGTACAAGATGCATAGTCCATAGTTGAACGGAATGTATCCCTTGATAACTTAAGATAAATTAATGACATTCGTTAGAGTAGAAATCAAAGAAGAGATTTTTATAATGTTAAGCTTTGAAAGGGTTTGTAGATTAGCATACAATTTATAAAATATGAGACTTTATAATATAATGAGAAGAAGATAGGATTTTTGAAAGGAGGTTTGATTACAAAAATGTGATCTCTAAAATTATATATAGTATTAATATGAAATAACCGGGCTATAAGTTGGATAGCAACATTTTAGTGGAGTTTATGTAGTCTGATTTATTATGAATTTATTAGTTTGATATATCAGTTATTTATCATGCCTTCAAGCTTTGAACTGTAACGACCCAGAATTTTGGGCAATATCGATTTAATAATCTGTAATAATAATGAAATTGGTTTGATAAATTTTCTTTATAATTTTAATTTAAATTGGTGAAATTAATCTTTTAATGGATAATAAATATTTAATCTAGTAAGTGTGATCAATATCTTTTAACAATTTAAAAATTGGTAAGAATTGTTTTTCAAAATCTAATAAAATTTTATTCTATTTATAATATATATATATGTTTGATATATATTGTGAATGGGAATATCTTTTGTTTCAAATTAAAAGATGAATTTTCAAATTGTAATATATATGTATGTATATGTTATAATTTGAGTTGTTTTGAAATTGAATTTAAATCTATTGATAATTTGAATATGTATGAAATTATAATTTAAAGCTTTGCTTAAAAATTAATCTAAAAACTAATTCGTTTATCTTCAAAATATAAGATTGTTATTTATTTTTAATAGGATAGTTTAAAAGGGTTTTAAACAAAGTTTTGTTTTGTTTTTCTTTTAAAGTATTTAAAATGAGAATAGTTTCAAAGGAATTTAAACAAGCTTTGTTTTGTTTTCTTTTAAAATGTTTACATTAAAAATGAATTTTTAAGATTTAAATAACATGTATAAGATGTATATTATAACTACCTTTAGAGTATTTCTTTAATAAAGTAAATTAAAGATGTAAGTTTGTATCTACATTTAAACTAAATAAAGGATTATTTAAAATACAAATGAGTATGTGTTATCATCTTACGTTACATTAATAACACTTGTAAGCTTTTAAAAATAGGTTAGTGACATTTGTTCAAATTATTAACAAGTGGCAACATATAATTTTAATTTTTAATAAATGACTTTTAAGAAAACAAGCTTCTTTCAAAACATTTTGTTTCTTTCAAATGTTAATGGCAAAATCAGAAAACAAATTTCCAAAATCTGAAAATAAAATCCAAAAGTAAATCTGAAGTTCTTCTCAACATAGTAAAATCTGTAATTTCAAATCCTAAAGTGTAAAGCCTACATTTGCAAATGCAATTGATCTTCAAAGCCTCAACCTGCAACAATTAAAATCCGCATTTCTTCAAACTGCATTCAAAATGAAGGGCTACAGCAAGTTCAATACATAAATCTGTAAACATGCAAAAGGAAATTCAAGATATGTTTCGACATTTTAAATCAAAGATTTTGGGGCATGCAAAAGTTTTTCCAGCAAAGCAAAAATATGATTTGCAAAGCTTTTTTCAAGCCTAGGAATAATTGAAATCTTCTCTGCTTAAATCAGGTGAGTAAACATTTCAAAAAAAATTTTAAATAAAAAAAATATCTGTGGCTAAATTTGGATGCATGTGACGAATTGTGCTGTGCTAATGAATATCTGTTTATATAAATATTGTTTATGTATGCATGATTGGAAGTGTGAAATGTCTGAGAATATAGTGTCTGTATAAATCCCTCTTCTCTGTTTTCTTACAGAATTTGTTTTCTTAAGAAATTTTTTTAAAAAAAGATTTCCCAATCCAAACTATATTATACTTTGATATTGAATGAAGTTGTGAGTTAAGGCATGATGGAAATTTTAAATTTAGTTTCTGGAATATTGAATGAACAAATATTTATAGAAAAAGAATAAACAGTAAAACTAAATTTTTGTAAAAAAAAATTAACTACCTTAAATTTTAATTTGAAGTTCATGCATGAAATCTGGAGGGTAAATCATGAATCTAGATAAGAAATTTGAAATTTTTAATTGGGTATTTAGTGTGAATTTTGGGATTGAACATTTTTGGAGTTTTTGGTGTTTGCCGTCGATCCACACAATAATATGATTTGAAATCTTGGTCGATCTTTGTTTGTAGGATGTAGATTATAGGAAAAATGTAAAGAAAAATTTCTAATGGCTGGATCGTTCGTAAATGATAAAACTACGGTTTAAGTTAGTTTCTGTTTCGTCTTAACGGTCGAAGTTTTTGCGACGGGAATGGTGGATTGGAGGAGTTCGCGAGGAGGGGAATGGTACCCCGGTGATGCGGTGATGCTCTGGTGAAATTAACGGAGGGGCCGGTGGCGTGTTCGTCGTTGACGATGGGGTATTTTGGTTCGAGCTGCTGTAGTTTATTAGAGATTTTGGTCGAATTTTGTTTCGTTGTGAAATTCGTGATTCTGGGTGGAGGGGACGGTCGAGGTGGTTGCCGCCAACATGGTGATGACCGGAGATAAGTTCGACGTTGTTTGGTTCTCTGTGCACGGTGCACGCATGTAGTTGCTGTGCACTAGAGTCTGTTCTGGGGAAGTCGAGTTGAGGAACTCGAAGTATTCTCGCGTTATCTTCAGGGGCGACTCGAAGAAGGGGGGTTGCTGGGTTGCTTCGGGGTTGTCTCGGGTAGTTTTAGTGTTTTACTCGGGTTTGACTGAGAGAACTTCTGTTCCAACCTGAAGCTTAGTTTTTTATGCAAAGGTTAAGTTTACAAGTTAAACTTGTTTTAATATATATATATATATATATATATATATATATATATATATATATATATATATATCAAGTTGAGCTTTATAAAAGAAAAAGAATTTTCAAAGTTAAACTTGTTTGTTTTGAAAATTAAGTTATGTAAATTGAATTTACTTTCAAATTTAAAACGCGTGAGAAGATTTCTTTGAAGAAGTTTTACTTAACTAAAGTTTGAATTTTAATTTAAGAAGAGTGTTTGAATTTAATTATTAAATCAAAGTTTAAGTACAGTATAAAGTAATGTTTTAAAAACAAACTATTCAAATTTTATTTTAATGAATAAGTTTAACTTAGAAAATTAATGTGTTTTGAAACTTTCAAATTTGATTTCCAAAATGTGTTATTTTTAAATAAAGTATTATTATAATTTTGAAAACCCAATAGGATAAGTTGATTAAGTTGTTAAAATTTGATTTATTTCAAATAACTTATTTATGAAGATAAATAACATTAAATTATTTTGATATGAACATGAGAGTACTTAATAAATATGATTTGTTAATTAAGATTAACGAATTCTTAATTAATTAAGGATATTGAAATATAAGAAATTAATTAATTAATTATTTTAATTAATTTTAAATAATTAGTTAATTATTTATTTAATTTTTAATAATTGTTTGATTATGGATTAATTAAGTGTGATTACTTAATAAAGTAATCAATGGTTAATTTTTGAATGTAATTAGAATGGTAATTACTTATGGAAGTAATTAAGAATGGAAATTACTCATGGGGTAATTAATTAGAAGTGATTAATGGATTAATCATTTGAGATTTTTAATTCAAAGAATTTATTAATATAATTCTTTTTTAAAGTTAATTAATGACGGAGTAATTACTTAGTTAATGAAGTAAGATTTCTTTAATGATGGAATTAATTATTACTAAGAAAATAATTAAGATTTATTAAAGGAAGTAATTAGAGATAACTACTTATGTAAGTAATTAATAATTAATTACTTAGTTAATTTAGTTAATTAATTAATGTGATTAATTAATTATGAATGAGATTAATTCAAGATTAATTACTAAGTGTAATTAATTAAAATTATAATTAATTAACAAAGTAATTAATTAAGGATTATTTGTTAATTTAATTGAATAATAATCACTTAATGAAGTAATTAAAGATTAACTAATTAGATTAATTAATCAAAGATTAATTAAGAAGTTAATTAATTTAGATAAGTAATTACAAATTGTTAATTACTGATTATGATTAATGAGTTGATTAATTATAAGTTTATTATTTAATTAATTAAAGTAATTATTAAATTAATAAGAATCATTAATTAATGTGATTAATGATATTAATCAAGGTTGATTAATAATAATAATTGAATAAAGTATGATTAATTAATTGTAATTAATTAAGGTTTAATGAAATTAATTATAGTTAATGATAGTAATTAAAGAATAATTACTGAATATGGTTAAGAATAATTACTTGAATGTAATTAAAGGATAATTAATCGAAGAAGATTAATTAAGAAGATCATTAAGAGATGATAATGAATTTGATTTGTAATAAATCAATAATCCAAATGATTAAAGGATAGTAATTAATTTAACTAGAGGTTAATTAAATTGATTAAGAGTTAATCAATTCTGCTATGGGTGATTGATTAATATTGAATGGTTAATATTGAATGATTGATATTTGATATTGAATGATATTGGATGATTAATATTGGGTGATTGGTTGATACTGGATGATCTAGATGTCCATGAGATATGTGATATGCTGCTTTGTGAGATGAATGTTGATATAAATTATCTATAGTGATAATGTGATTCATTTATCTGTTTATATATCATCCTGAATATAAGTTAAAATGTTTAAACCCTTAAGTACAATTTGAACATTAAAATGGCGTTTGGTTTCGGTGAGACCGAGATCGGGTTTCCATATTTGGATATCCGAAAACCACATCGATTCCAATTAAACGTTAGGTCGTTAATCCAAGTGGAGCAAGTGAAGACTCGACGTGTAAGGGCTATACGTCAGTATAACTTTGTGGGTGATTCCGTAATGAGTTTGACGGAATAGAACTTATAGGTTCGAGATGGAGATTTAGAGTGCAAGGGCTATGGTCGTTGGCTCTGAGGGTGATTACAAAATGAGTGCAACGAGATAGTGCCTTCGGTTTCGTTCGAACCCGGAACGAACTTGTATGGATTGAATGCTTTCAAACCATCGTCAGACGGACGATGAGCATTCTAAGATAGATGTGTTCTATAAAGGTAATCGCAGCCTCAAGCCTCATCAACCGGGAATGGCTAAAATAGGGGAGGTGCAGCAAGGGTTCATGGGTAGGTCCCACTTGAGAGAAAGATTTACTCCTGTCTAGAAGACCCTTTTTATTTGGCTGTGTGGGGCGGTTGATCCGGACAACTTCCGGGGTTGACTTGTTTGGGACTGTTCAGTAAGGAATGGTCCTGGCCTTGTGTTACAGGGGAGTGGGAGTACTCCTCGGTACGGTGATCTAGGCCACGTACTATGACGGGCGGTACCCATATAGCCCTGCCATTGATGGAAACCCATTCTTCCTACGAGACCCTACAGTTTTGATTGTATTACCCACTTTTGTGGCTAGTAGCTAGAATTTGATCGTGTAACAATTTCGGCTATTTCTTATTTACTTGAAAACCCTAGACAGTATTATAATATCACTGGATTTCCTATTAAATGTTTTGGTTAGCGTAAGGTAAAAACTTTTTCATGTTTATGTGTGGGAAGTCTTACGTGATACCTTTTCTTTTCAAAGGATTTTATAAAGTTAAGCAATTTTAAACCGTTTACTCACACCAGACCCCTGTCTGACCTGAGTGTTTATTTTCTGTTTTATTAAACTCTTGGGTACTCATATTATGTATGAGTAGTCAAGTGATTCAGTTTAGCTTGACGCATTCTGAAGGAGTAATGGAGCAGGAGGCTTCCACGTGTAGATGTATTGGTTCCGCTGTGTTTGATTGGTATCTGTATTGTATATACTTGAGTTGTATGAATTAGACAGATGTTTATAACTGTCTAATATGTGTTGTATAGTTGTTAACTCTGATGTATTATGATACTGTGTAATATTTTATGTGTTATATTATATTTTATTCGTTCCGCTGTGAGTTCTCTGATGTTGTTGTCTTTCTTCTTTCTCTTTCTTTTCTTCTGCTATCCCTTTCTTTCTTCAAGATGATGCGATTTCCTAGAGATAGGAAGTCGGGTCGTCACATTTGGTATCAGAGCATTAGGTTGAGTGAATACCTAGGCTCTGTAGTGGTGTCTTCCTTGAGAGAGCGTACTTGTAATTTTTGTATATAACTATATATATTTATATGTACCTGATCTGTTGGGTTATCTGTTTGGATTTTCCAGCATAAGTTTTAGATGTAGATAGAGTAGTGGTGTGTGTGTGTAACACGATTACCACTGATGGAAGAGGTCCATATGTTGAGGTTGGAAGTATTTGTCGAGACTGTAGACCTAATACTGTCTCGAGTGAGATTTGTTGATTGGAGTATGGATTTCTCTAATATCCGAACGAAATCTTTTTAAAGATTCGGAATTTATCTTTGAAGAATAATTTTGGATTTCGCTCGGGTGAGCGAATTATTCTTGAGTTTGGATCTGTTGGAAGTGCAGAAGTAAGAGATGGTATTTTGGTAACTGCGTGATGAGATGCAGTATCCTTGGATTTTTCTGAAGATGTTTTCTCTTGAAGCAATTTTAGACATAGTTGAGGAGCAGTCTTTACCTGCCAAAGAGAAGATTCGTCTGTGTAGAAACTATCTGATCTTTAGCGTGGAGGTTGGCTGTTTTGGAATATGAGACTAGGTCTATGAGTTGTTTCTCTTCAGGCATGGTCCCTTTGTTATTCCTTAAGGTAAGCGAGTTGTGGATGCTTGGTTTGGATTCCGAGTTCTTGTCTGCCATCTTGGAGGTCCGTTGTGTGGTTTGTTGATGGTTTTGGGTTTTGGAGAAGCATTTGGATTAGAAAGTTTTGGTTACCTGTGGTAGCAGTTTCACTCGAAGTGTTCGGTGTTCTGACGAGAAGGTCTTTTATCCTTCGTAGTATCATCGAGGTAGAGTTTGGAGGCAGCAGTGTAGCTTGTTTCTTCGATGGTTCAGGAATCTTATTGGTTCTTCTATCAGCAGCCTGAGCAGTTGGTGGAAGTTATCTTGAAGAATTAACCTTGTTTGGAAAAGTTTAGAGCTGTTCTAATTGGTAAAGAGAGAACAATTTCTTTGGAATCCGAACTAGGTAGTATCGCAAAAGTGACTTGCGATTAATTTGGGAATTTTTCTTGGGTTATCTTTGTTTGAGACTGAAGATTCTCATGAGGAAGTAGGAGCTGCTGGAGTAATCAGAAGGTTGTCTACATCTGGAGTTGAGTTCCATTTTGTTTTGGTTCCAGAAGCGATTTTGGTGGTTAGCCTAGTAGAAGAGTTGGTGTAACAGCTCAGAATTTTTTTGGAATTTCGATTTGGTTAGATCTTGTTTTTGAATTGGATTCTGTGTAAGGTTGTGTGACCGAGTCGGATATGTCACTAAGATTATATGAATTTGATGAACAATGTTTCTGGTATATATTGGATAAGTTTGTATTCGTGTTCATCAACAGTATTCTTATCTATTTCCGAATCAAAGTTGTGCAGCGGAAGCGAGGTAGCAGCTGTACAAGGAAGGAAGTAAGTTAAATTTGCTATTGCTTGGCAGTAGAGCTTGAGTTCTGGATTTCGATGGATTTTGGAAGACTTTTCTGTTGAATAGGATCTGGGAACTGTTTGCTTTGGTCTAGTTGTCTCTGGAAGTATCTGCATAGGATGAGCTGATCAGGAAGAGATTGGCAGCCCTGGATTGTCTGTCGAGTTATACAGATATGAGATAAGGAGTTTTGGAATTCGAAGTTGGAGACTTCATTATTGTTAGGATTTCTCTGGTTAAGAGAGCATAAATTGAGTAAGATTGGTTGGTTAGTGCTATGGCATTTGAGATTTCTTATCTGTGTTCTGATAAGATAAGATTTGTTGTCTATGAGATTGAATTGCCAGTTTGGATAGCTGGAGTTCATTTTATTTCACGTACCTCTGAGGGAGTATGTGTATGATTCATTGTTGCTTGTTGAATCTGTAGTTCAGTTGGAGTTGGATGTTGAGCTGGTTTTGAGAGTAATCTGATATTCTGTTCAGATTGGTGTATCTAAAGAAGAGAGGAGCTCTAGATTTTGGTGGTGTAGTTTGTTAGTTTAGCTTCGGTGGAGCGAGTCTCCCGGTGATTTTTTTTACTTGGGAAACTCGAAATAGTATTAGAGTTTTATTCTGACATATGTCAGGATAATTAGTTAAGTTTGTTAGTTTGATTGATTGCTTTGGTTGATAGTAACTGATTGTTAAGTATGCTTTGCTGTTTGGAATTAAAATCTTTGTTGGATTATTAAATTAACTTTGCTTTTAAATTTCGGGGACGAAATTCTTTTAAGAGGGGAGGATTGTAACGACCCGGGAATTTTGGGCAATATCGATTTAATAATCTGTAATAATAATTAAATTGGTTTAATAGATTTTCTTTATAGTTTTAATTTAAATTGGTGAAATTAATCTTTTAATGGATAACAAATATTTAATCTAGTAAGTGTGATCAATATCTTTTAACAATTTAAAAATTGGTAAGAATTATTTTTCAAAAGCTAATAAAATTTTATTTTGTTTATAATATATATATGTTTGATATATATTGTGAATGGGAATATCTTTTATTTTAAATTAAAAGATGAATTTTCAAATTGTAATATATATGTATGTATATGTTATAATTTGAGTTGTTTTGAAATTGAATTTAAATCTATTGATAATTTGAATATGTATGAAATTATAATTTAAAGCTTTGCTTAAAAATTAATCTAAAGACTAATTCGTTTATTTTCAAAATATAAGATTGTTATTTATTTTTAATAGGATAGTTTAAAAGGGTTTTAAACAATGTTTTGTTTTGTTTTTCTTTTAAAGTATTTAAAATGAGAATAGTTTCAAAGGAATTTAAACAAGCTTTGTTTCGTTTTCTTTTAAAATGTTTACATTAAAAATGAATGTTTAAGATTTAAAATAACATGTATAAGATGTATATTATAACTAACTTTAGAGTATTTCTTTAACAAAGTAAATTAAAGATGTAAGTTTATATCAACATTTAAACTAAATAAAGGATTATTTAAAATACAAATGAGTATGTGTTATCATCTTAAGTTACATTAATAACACTTGTAAGCTTTTAAAAATAGGTTAGTGACATTTGTTCAAATTATTAACAAGTGGCAACATATAATTTTAAATTTTAATAAATGTCTTTTAAGAAAACAAGCTTCTTTCAAAACATTTTCTTTCTTTCAAATGTTAATGGCAAAATTCAGAAGACAAATTTCCAAAATCTGAAAATAAAATCCAAAAGTAAATCAGAAGTTCTTCTCAACATAGTAAAATCTGTAATTTCAAATCCTAAAGTATAAAGCCTATATTTGCAAATGCAATTGATCTTCAAAGCCTCAACCTGCATTTCAAAAGACTTCAACCTGCAACAATTAAAGTCTGCATTTCTTCAAACTGCATTCAAAATGAAGGGCTGCAGCAAGTTCAATACATAAATCTGTAAACATGCAAAATGAAGTTCAAGATCTGTTTCAACATTTTAAATCAAAGATTTTGGGGCATGCAAAAGTTTTTCCAGCAAAGCAAAAATATGATCTGCAAAGTTTTTTTCAAGCCTAGGAATAATTGAAATCTGCTCTGCTTAAATCAAGTGAGTAAACATTTCAAAAACAGTTTTAAATAAAAAAATATATTTGTGGCTAAATTTGGATGCATGTGACGAATTGTGCTGTGCTAATGAATATCTGTTTATATAAATATTGTTTATGTATGCATGATTGGAAGTGTGAAATGTCTGAGAATATAGTGTCTGTATAAATCCCTCTTCTCTGTTTTCTTACAGAATTTGTTTTCTTAAGAAAATTTAAAAAAAAAAAAAGATTTCCCAATCCAAACTATATTATACTTTGATATTGAATGAAGTTGTGAGTTAAGGCATGATGGAAATTTTAAAATTAGTTTCTGGAATATTGAATGAACAAATATTTATAAAAAAGAATTAACAGTAAAACTAAATTTTTGTAAAAAAAAAATTAACCACCTTAAATTTTAATTTGAAGTTCATGCATGAAATCTGGAGGGTAAATCATGAATATAGATAAGAAATTTGAAATTTTTAATTGGGTATTTAGTGTGAATTTTGTGATTGAACATTTTTGGAGTTTTTGGTGTTTGCCGTCGATCCACACAATAATATGATTTGAAAACTTGGTCGATCTTTGTTTGTAGGATGTAGATTATAGGAAAAATGTAAATAAAAATTTCTAATGGCTGGATCGTTCGTAAATGATAAAACTAGGGTTTAAGTTAGTTTCTCTTTCGTCTTAACGGTCGAAGTTTTTGCGACGGGAATGGTGGATTGGAGGAGTTCGCGAGGAGGGGAATGGTACCCCGGTGATGCGGTGATGCTCTGGTGAAATTAACGGAGGGGCCAGTGGCGTGTTCGTCGTTGACCATGGGGTATTTGGTTCAAGCTGCTGTAGTTTATTAGAGATTTTGGTCGAATTTTGTTTCGTTGTGGAATTTGTGATTCTGGGTGGAGGGGACGGTCGAGGTGGTTGCCGCCGACATGGTGATGACCGAAGATAAGTTCGACGTTGTTTGGTTCTCTGTGCACGGTGCACGCATGTAGTTGCTGTGCACTGGAGTCTGTTCTGGGGAAGACGAGTTGAGGAACTCGAAGTATTCTCGTGTTATCTTCAGGGGCGACTCGAAGAAGGGGGGTTGCTGGGTTGCTTCGGGGTTGTCTCGAGTAGTTTTAGTGTTTTACTCGGGTTTGACTGAGAGAACTTCTGTTCCAACCTGAAGCTTAGTTTTTTATGCAAAGGTTAAGTTTACAAGTTAAACTTGTTTTAAAATATATATATATATATATATATATATATATATATATATATATATATACACATATATCAAGTTGAGCTTTATAAAAGAAAAAGAATTTTCAAAGTTAAACTTGTTTGTTTTGAAAATTAAATTATGTAAATTGAATTTACTTTCAAATTTAAAACGCGTGAGAAGATTTCTTTGAAGAAGTTTTACTTAACTAAAGTTTGAATTTTAATTTAAGAAGAGTGTTTGAATTTAATTATTAAATCAAAGTTTAAGTACAGTATAAAGTAATGTTTTAAAAACAAACTATTCAAATTTTATTTTAATGAATAAGTTTAACTTAGAAAATTAATGCGTTTTGAAAATTTCAAATTTGATTTCCAAAATGTGTTATTTTTAAATAAAGTATTATTATAATTTTGAAAACCCAATAGGATAAGTTGATTAAGTTGTTAAAATTTGATTTATTTCATATAACTTATTTATGAAGATAAATAACATTAAATTATTTTGATATGAACTTGAGAGTACTTAATAAATATGATTTGTTAATTAAGATTAATGAATTCTTAATTAATTAAGGATATTGAAATATAAGAAATTATTTAATTATTTAATTTAATTAATTTTAAATAATTAGTTAATTATTTATTTAATTTTTAATAATCGCTTGATTATGGATTAATTAAGTGTGATTACTTAATAAAGCAATCAATGGTTAATTTTTGAATGTAATTAGAATGGTAATTACTTATGGAAGTAATTAAGAATGGAAATTACTCATGGGGTAATTAATTGGAAGTGATTAATGGAATAATCATTTGAGATTTTTAATTCAAAGAATTTATTAATATAATTGTTTTTTAAAGTTAATTAATGATGGAGTAATTACTTAGTTAATGAAGTAAGATTTCTTTAATGATGGAATTAATTATTACTAAGAAAATAATTAAGATTTATTAAAGGAAGTAATTAGAGATAACTACTTATGTAAGTAATTAAGAATTAATTACTTAGTTAATTTAGTTAATAAATTAATGAGATTAATTCAAGATTAATTACTAAGTGTAATTAATTAAAATTGCAATTAATTAATAAAGTAATTAATTAAGGATTATTTGTTAATTTAATTGAATAATAATCACTTAATGAAGTAATTAAAGATTAATTAATTAGATTAATTAATCAAAGATTAATTAAGAAGTTAATTAATTTAGATAAGTAATTACAAATTGTTAATTACTGATTATAATTAATGAGTTGATTAATTATAAGTTAATTATTTAGTTAATTAAAGTAATTATTAAATTAATAAGGATCATTAATTAATGTGATTAATGATATTAATCAAGGTTGATTAATAATAATAATTGAATAAAGTATGATTAATTAATTGTAATTAATTAAGGTTTAATGAAATTAATTATAGTTAATTAATTAATGAAGGATCATTAATTATTTTAATTAATGATAGTAATTAAAGAATAATTAATGAATATGGTTAAGGATAATTACTTGAATGTAATTAAAGGATAATTAATCGAAGAAGATTAATTAAGGAAGATCATTAAGAGATGATAATGAATTTGATTTGTAATAAATCAATAATCCAAATGATTAAAGGATAGTAATTAATTTAATTAGAGGTTAATTAAATTGATTAAGAGTTAATCAATTCTGCTATGGGTGATTGATTAATATTGAATGGTTAATATTAAATGATTGATATTTGATATTGAATGATATTGGATGATTAATATTGGGTGATTGGTTGATACTGGATGATTTGGATGTCTATGAGATATGTGATATGCTTCTTTGTGAGATGAATGTTATATGAATTATCTATAGTGATAATGTGATTCATCTATCTGTTTATATATCATCCTGAATATAAGTTAAACTGTTTAAACCCTTAAGTACAACTTGGACATTAAAATGGCGTTTGGTTTCGGTGAGACCGGGATCGGGTTTCCATATTTGGATATCCGAAAACCACATCGATTCCAATTAAACGTTAGGTCGTTAATCCAAGTGGATCAAGTGAAGACTCGAGGTGTAAGAGCTATACGTCAGTATAACTCTGTGGGTGATTCCGTAATGAGTTTGACGGAATAGAACTTATAGGTTCGAGATGGAGATTTAGAGTGCAAGGGCTATGACCGTTTGCTCTGAGGGTGATTCCAAAATGAGTGCAACGAGATAGTGCCTTCGGTTTCGTTCGAACCCGGAACGAACTTGTATGGATTGAATGCTTTCAAACCATCGTCAGGCGGACGATGAGCATTCTAAGATAGATGTGTTCTATAAAGGTAATCGCGGCCTCAAGCCTCATCAACTGGGAATGGCTAAAACGTGGGAGGTGCAGCAAGGCTTCGTGGGTAGCTCCCACTTGAGAGCAAGATTTACTCCAGTCTAGAAGAACCTTTTTATTCAAGCTGTGTGGGGCGGTTGATCCGTACAACTGCCAGGGTTGTCTTGTTTGGGACTGTTCAGTAAGGAATGGTCCCGACCTTGTGTTGCAGGGGAGTAGGAGTACTCCTCGGTACGGTGATCTAGGCCATGTACTGTGACGGGCGGTACCCCAGTAGCCCTGCCATTGATGGAAACCCATTCTACCTACGAGACCCTACGGTTTTGATTGTATTACCCACTTTTGTGGCTAGTAGCTGGAATTTAATCATGTAACAATTTCGGCTATTTCTTATTTACTTAAAAACCCTAGACACTATTATAATATCACTGGATTTCCTATCAAATGTTTTGGTTAGCGTAAGGTAAAAACTTTTCCATGTTTGTGTGTGGGAAGTCTTACGTGATACCTTTTCTTTTCAAAGGATTTTCTAAAGTTAAGCAATTTTAAACCGTTTACTCACACCAGACCCCTGTCTGACCCGAGTGTTTATTTTCTGTTTTATTAAACTCTTGGGTACTCATATTATGTATGAGTAGTCAAGTGATTCAGGTTAGCTTGACGCATTCTGAAGGAGTAATGGAGCAGGAGGCTTCCACGTGTAGATATATTGGTTCCGCTGGGTTTGGTTGGTATCTGTATCGTATATACTTGAGTTGTATGAATTAGACAGATGTTTATAACTGTCTAATATGTGTTGTATAGTTGTGAACTCTGATGTATTATGATACTGTGTAATATTTTATGTGTTATATTATATTTTATTCGTTTAGCTGTGAGTTCTCTGATGTTGTTGTCTTTCTTCTTTCTCTTTCTTTTCTTCTTCTATCCCTTTCTTTCTTCAAGATGATGCGATTTCCTGGAGATAGGAAGTCGGGTCGTCACATGAACTACCATGCTTTTGTGCATTGATAACGCCTTTATGCACCAGTATATATTTATTAATATTCATTATTCTTTCCATTGTGAGCTATGTGTTGAGGTCAAACCGAAATCTAGAGTTTTTTTAATTAAATTTACTACATAGTATGCTATACTTGGTATTAGCATATATTCAGGGCATCGTAAATGGAAGGTCGTTACACTTGGTATCAAAGCTAAGGTTGTCCGATTAGAGAGAAGTGGACCATGCTATATTGCCGAATGACCTAGGAGTACTTGACTGAACCAATACTGCCATGAGTACAAATGTATCAATAAAATGCACCATATGGACATTAGAAAAAACAAAGTACACATAGAGGGCTACGTCACTTATGAGATGGATACTCCATGACGGATGCAACATTGAGGGTGCGTAATTGTCTTTTTGATAATTGACATTTTTAATGTGTAGCATACATCACCGAAGTCCGGATTTACTCGTTAGAGTTGGTACTTGCTATTCTTGAGAAGTAGAGATATATCGAGAACATTTCTATTACAAGAACATTAAAGATGTGTTATAATGGTTATAACTCTTCCTCTAAGAGAAGACTCATCGACATCTAAGCATTAATTGATTGACTTTCGAGAGAGTAATGCTAACGCTCCACTATAGATGTTCCAGGTGATACAAGAAAGAAAGGGTGGCTTATCGAGGACCCAGGCCAGGACCCAATTTTATAGAGTCGTGTGAAGACATTCCAAATCTTATGGAAAATCCAATAGCAAAACAAAGTCCTATGTGTATACTCAGTGTTATCTGGGAATGTGAGATTGTACTATTCGACATAAGGATTTAGACAAAATGTAGAATGGGGATTGCACTGAGATGACTTTGGCAAAGCTTGAATGAATGGGTTTATTATTACATAGAAAGACCCTTATTATATCAAATCCTGTGAGGGATTGATTAATAATATGTTCTAATCTTAAGTGAAGTCAATCAGTATTGAGTTAGAGTATCCAAATATGTTTCCATGGTTTCTAATTCACCTCCTTATCATGGGACTTAGTCTTATATTAGTTTGGGATAAGGATGTAAGCCCATAGTTAGGTTTCTAGGAAAATATTCAGTAAAGTGACTACTAAAGGATTAAAGGTGAGTCAGAAATATGTATATGGAAAGTTCCATTTGAGATGCATACTTCAAAGCAAGAAAAACCTGTTGTAGCCGCTACAAAGGCAGTTAGCTATAAGATTTCTACAACAACCCTAATTTTGGGTAATATTATTTAGAACATTTAATTGGATAAATTTAATAAAAATAATTTTAATGGTTAAGGGATTGAAACTTGTTAATTAATAAAGGGCCATGCTTTAATGAATGTATAAGCAAAAGAAAATTAATAATAAGTAAGTAGGAGGAATATGGTAAGGGTAAAATGGGATCATCCTTCGTTCTAACACCTATAACCCCTTTATTGTTCATTCATTATTCATTTTAACATTCGTAAACAAAGCTAAAACCCTACTGAGCTCGATCGGCCACCGTTAAGAAGATTTAAGAAGAAGGAAAGCTAGGTTTCAAGTAGAAAGCTTAAGAAAATCAATCTAAGGGCAAATCTTGACCTCCTTAACACCAAGCCAAGGTGAATAATTTGATTTACATCTCACTTTTGATGATAATCTCGGTTTCAAGATTTGATCCAAATTATTTTGTAAATAATATGCCATGTTGTGTTTGTTTAAATGGATATATATGCTTGTTGATGATTTATATGGTTTCATATGAATTATGATATGTATAAATTAGAGAACCTATTAAATGACAGCCAAATGAGTTGCATTTTTGATATATGATCAGAAACACTATTTTAGAAGTGGGCTTCGAGTTTCATAATTGTCTAAGTAATTATGGAATTATTATGAATTTCCCATGAGAGGAAATAGTTAATATTGGGTTTAAATTATTTAAGCCAATTATATAATGATTTTGGTTTGAAATTTATATATGTTAGAAAATATATTAAAAGAGAATTATTTTAGATTTTTGGGAACTTCCTAAGTACTTTACTATGGTTACAAAATTATTTACATGTATTGTTAAGGAGGGATTATTTGTTAAAATGATTTAGTTATTAATTATTAAATTCGACAGCCTATTTAGGAAAGAATTTCGATAAAGAGTTGGCAACCAATCATATTTTGATAAATTAGGCAAGTTAGGTAAAAATAAATTACATTGAAAGGCAATAAACCAGTTTTGTTTCGAAGTACAACTTTAGCATTACCTTAGCTTGCCTCAGTTACCATGCTCAGCTAGACCTTTCATACCCATTCGAAACTAATGCACATGATATCAAGCAATTTGTATTTGGTGTATTAGAGAAAGACGGAAGGAATGATGGTGTCGAAGGTATGCTTTCGGAAGGGTTGAAGCCACTTTAATTAGCTTTCGAATCAATCAACTTACCTTTGTTTAAAAAGTGGATTTCAAACAAATTGCCACTTGCTTTTGTTTTAAGGAAGGAGCTTTCAAAAGAATTGCTGCTTACTTTTGTTTTAAAAGATTCGTTCGAAAGGATGGCCGCTTTTGAATCTATTCGATACCTATGCTGTCGCATTCATACCTTCTGAATCAAATAAGGCTGTTATAGCCATAAACCAATGTATTCGAAAGGGGTGCTTTCGCCTTTTAAGCCGGCCTTCTCAATTCTTTCGAAAGGGTCGTATAGCCGCTTTCAGATGGTTTAGGAGGCAATGGTTTCAAAAGAGTGGGTTTCAAAACTATCCTTTTTCTTTTACATGGGATTTATGGTTTCGAAAGTAATGCTTTGGTCTCTGTTCTTTATGGCCCTTTAGTTATATTAAAGGTTAAACCCAAATGGCTTTGAAAGGAACAATTTTAAACGGTTTCGAAGCATTGTTTCCACAAACCCTTACTTGAACCCAATGCTTTCAAAAGGTATATTTT
This sequence comes from Allium cepa, assembly GCA_030765085.1. NCBI lineage: Eukaryota > Viridiplantae > Streptophyta > Magnoliopsida > Asparagales > Amaryllidaceae > Allium > Allium cepa. The sequence continues at coordinate 768,571,446 of CM060939.1, read as the reverse complement.
ATGTGTTCCGAGAGGCTTGTTTTAAATGTTTGAAATGAAGGTTTCCAATGCTTTTGTAAAACAAGTTTAAATGGTTTTGAAAGAAGATGTCTAAGATTTTATATAGTAATTTCAAAAAGTATGCTTTCAATTGTCCTGAAAGGGATTGGTTAAAGTTTTAAATAAGGGTTTTGAAGGTATGGCTTTGGCTTCAAGGCCTAAGTTTCCTACATTAGAAAGGGGTTTTAACTTATTTTGACGGGATAGAAAATACCTTTGATTTAGATTTCATCAACGTTATTTTGTGTAAAGCATATGTCATGACACAAGTACTTTGAGTAAAGCAAATAATATGATATCCTTGTTTTATAAAGATATGATTTCAAGTGAAAATAATTTGTAAAAATTGTTCGTAAGGAAAATAAATTTGAATAGGGTAGTTAACCCTAAGTATATGATCCAGATATTAGAGGACCAGATGAGAGTGATATGAGATCGTGCCATATACTTTAGTTATTAGCCCCTAGCTAAAATAAGACCAAAATTCCTATATGTAGGGCTTTGTCATAGATAAGACTAAAATGACGTTATTGTAACAGCCCGCAAATCCGTACCCCTTGAGTCAACATTATTCTACAACAATCAATTCAAGTTGTACAGAAATACGAACCATTTGGGTTAAAGAAGAAGAGGTAGAAGAAGAAAAATAGAAAACAATATCAGAATCTAACCATCGCAGCGGAATAAAATATAATAGATAGTAAATAATCTTTACTCAAAATCAAATATATCTATTTACATATATTACATCATCAGAGTACATCAATCACAGCTCACATCAATAACATACAATGGATACACAACAACTCAAACAACGGAATATATATATATATATAAACAAGTACGAGAGTACGTATCGATATCCAGCTCGTCTCCTGAGCCCCACAGCATCAAATCCTGTATCCTATAATACTCGGTCTGACCCGAGCATTATAGTTAAATAACACACGAGTCAGTCTGGAATACCAGCGTGAGAAAATCACACCCAATTGATTATTAAAGATTCAAAAATCCTTTGAAAAACAAAAGTATCTCGTAAGACCACGCCACAAATAAACATGTCGGGTTTTTACCTTACGATAGCTAAAACAATTTTTATAGAAATCCTCTGATATTATAATAGTGTCTATAGAAAGTAAATAGAATCTAGCTGAAATGTTTGCATCTCACGTTTCAGCAATAGTTGGGCACAATCAAAACCGTACGGGCGCGTAGGGAAAATGGATTCCAACTAATGGCTAGGCACTGGGGTACCACCTGTCACAATACCTGGTCTAGATCAGCGTACCGAGGAGCCACCCTAACTCCCCTGCAACACAAGACCGGAACCATCCCTTACTGGACAGTCCCGAGCAAGATCACCCCGCGATTGGGATCAGCAACCGCCCACTAAGCCGAAATAAAGGGACACTAGACAGGGATGACCTCACCCTCCAGTGGGGGCTACCCACGAAGCCTTGCTGCATATCCCCTGATTTTCAGCCATTCCCATTTGGTGAGGCTTGAGGCTAAGCGTTACCTTTGAGAACAATATCCCTGAGAATGCCCATCGTCCACCAGACGATGTTTCACAAGCATTCGTCCATACAAATCCGTCCCGGGTCCGAACGGAACCGAAGGCACTATTCCTACTACATCCATTTGGAGATATCCTCAGGATTAGTAGCGACTAGCCCTTTCACTTCACTACTCCATCTTCGAATCCAAACTCGTTTCACAAAACGTACAAACCGGCTCGAAGTGGTTTTCGAGAAATAAATCTCGATCCCGGTCTCTTCGAAACGATCAGCGCATTTGTCCAATATTGATAGTCGGTGATTTAACTATCAATTAATATTCACAAACATCCATCAAACAATAAATAATTTCCCAAATTAAATTATTTATTTATCTCAAAATATCTTCACAAGACATAATTTCACTTTTCAAATTCCTTTGAAAACAGTTTTCAAAACTATCTGCTCTCTCGGAATAAATTCCAAGTATTTCTATTTCCACTGGAATCACCAAGCACAAAACCTTAGGTTTAAAAATAATTTAAAAGAAACACTTTATTGTAAAGCATATTCAATATAGAAAAATTGCTTTAGGACTTAATTTAAAATAACACTCTAGAAACAACTAAAATAAGGTTACCTTATAAATATACATTAGATTTTTTCTTTAAACAAATACCAAATCATTCTTTACATAACTATTACGATAATAATTAACAAATTACTTACTTTAGAATTTGCTTTTAAAATATTTAAAAGAAAACAACTTCAATAATTAATTAAAAATACATACTATATGTATATTTGAAAATAAGGTTACTTTATAAATATAAACTAGATTTCACCTTTAAAACAGAATTACTAAGTCACTCTTTATAGATATTACTACTGTAATAGATTTGAATAAATATTTACTTTAGAATTTAACATTTATAAATAATAAATTTCTAAGAACGTACTTTGTAAACCAACATTAAAGCCTTTATTTTATTTTAAATCTCACTTTGAAAACGTACTTGGCTATCCAGAGGATATGCTTCTCTTCACAACCTTTGAAATAAATCACTATTTATTTTTAAACAATTTTCTCATTCCTTTAATAAATTCCCGCCTTGAATTTATTCTTCCAAATATCCAATTTCACACACTTAAATCAATTTTCCGATTGATTTCCAATTCACTTCATGTATTCAAAATCTTTTAATTTCAGATTTGATTTCTTAATTATGATTCAAAATACTTTTAATTGAAATACCAGTTTAGACTTCTCAATTTACTTCTTATTCCTTTAAATAAATTTAAAACTTTAAGTTTAAATAATTCTTTATTCATTTAAATTAATATCACATAATATTACAACTCATTGATTACTGTTTATTCAAACTTTTTTTCTTTTCATACTCGAAGTTATTTATTAGTATTTAACATACTTCTATTTCTTTCTCAATTCACTCTTAATTTATTAAATACTCTAAGATTATTTCGTTTACAAATTTACTTCCTTTATTTTCTTTTCAAAATCTAATTTATATATTTTTGGTAATTCATTATAACCAATATATATACAACCCAATCATATCATCCAATATTCCAATATATTCAACATAGAATATCAAGTAATCACATCAGGGAATATTAAATAATGCATATTGAGGGGTCCAGTTGGATCCCTCCAACCTGTTTTTCCCTGCATCCATAGATTTTAGCACAATATAATATGCCCATTTCAAAATATCCCACACTATAATACATCATCCAATCCAATCATCCAAACAATTATTTAAATTCAGTCATTTAAATTTAAACTAAAATTTAACTGAGTGAGATTAACTCACCGTTGCATATGCATTGGCCATCCACTTTAATACCCCCTTGGTTTTCTCGATGTTTGACCTTTAATAAATATTAGATGATCTATTAATATTTGAATTAATCGAACAATTTATTATTATTTATTCATTTAAATTTAAACTAACAAATGTTCTTTTAAACTCATTGTTTAATTTTAACTTAAACTAATAATTCCTTTCGAAATCTTTTGTAATTAAAATAAATTCATTCCCAAGTAAATCACTTAAATAACTTATTTTAAAATAATCTAGTAAATTATAATGTGTGTTTATTCATTTCATTTTCACAATAATCTATATAGGTTTTCTGCCTTACATGTATATTTTCATTATAGAGAATACTGGAATAAATTCTGCTTTATTGTTTATACATGTAAATTTATACAAATTCGAAAAAAGAAACCATACCCCAAAATCACCGCAGCACTCACGAGAACCTCCCCAGAGCCACCACCAATCGATTGCCAAACCAGACCCCTCCTCCTTCTTCGAAGCCGCGACCGACACCTTCAAGAGGAAATCAAACGTCGTTGCTCGACGTTGTAGCTTCAGGCCGCAGCCCCAAAATCGCACCACCCAATCTTCAACGATTCGAACCCTAACCCCAAAATGCTCACTCATGCCTCACGAATATGCCTATTCGCCAGGTTCACTGCTCGAGCAACCACCTGTGGCCACCCTCCCTTGCACGCCGCTCGTGAGATGCTTCGTCCTTTCATGAAGCTCGATCGATTAACAAGGGTTTCGGCCATATATTCGAACGAGAGAACGATGCAAGACTGATGATATTATTTATTTTATTTTTTTATCTCATTTTGATTTGTACAGGGGCTACGCCATTTAAGGAGATCGGCATTTTTTTCTTTCTTTTTTTTTTCTTCTTTTCTGTTGTTAGCTCGAATTCAAGAGAAGAAAAAGGGGCGAGGCTTTGATTAGAAGGCTCGGTTTGGCTTCCAGGAGAAGAAAGAACGCGAGTACAACCCTCTTCCCAATGTTGAAACCAATAAAATATGAAATTTATCTTTTAAAAATAGTACTGAATTAAATACATCTGCATATCAATTTAAATTCAAATCTGAAACAGTCACAATTACGCAATTCGAAATCTCGATCGTGTGGAGAAGATAACCTTTTGAAACACTAAACTTTGAAATTACGGAAAAAAATTCCACCGCGTTTATATACCGTACGCTCACACACTAGCTCTCTGACCAATACGAAATTGAAATCCGATATAATTTAATATTACGGACCCAAAGGAACTGATTTCGTCGAATTCTGAGACTGTGCCTCAAACGGCTATTTTTAAATTCAATTTAAAACGATAAATTTCAAAACTGAACAGATCACTATTAGTTTCAATTTTAACGCTTCTATTGTCTTCAGTATTATCAATATAAATTTTATAAGCCTTCAAATTATATTTAAATAGGCTTAAAATATCATATTTCATATTTTACTCCATTTCAATTTATTTAATTCAAAATTTTAATTATCAAATAAATTGTAATATTTGAATTCAAGTTAAAATTAAACTTTTAAAATATTTATAATCAATTAAATATTCCAATTTTAAAGGCTTAAAAATTCCAGGTCGTCACATTCCTCCCCCCTTAAAAGAGTTTCGTCCTCGAAATTACTAGTTAGGAAGAATGATCCAACCCGTTTACTTACCTCCAAAACCAAACAATTCAACATCTTACTAACTATCTTTTTACAAAAGACCATCATCATTCTTATTAACTTTCCAAACCTTTTTCCCAGTTTGTAAATAATCCTATCTGCCCAACCATCCAAGTTTTAATCTTAAATCCAATTTTGCGTTATCAAAATTTTCTCAAAATTTTTCTAACTCCTTAAATTCCCGAAAAATTTCGCCAGCGTCTCCTTTGCGCGGCTGACTCGGTACAAATACGAAAGGGCTCTACGGCCTCCCAAACCCAAAAAGAAAACAAAAAGCCAAGTGGTTATATCCAAAAACCCAATCAAATTTCACACCAAATTTAAATACATACCTTTTTGTCGAGCATTTCAAATTTTATCTTTTGAAATCAAATCCAACTTTCCTTTCCCTTTATAATACCTGCATATCCTGCTTAGCACTAATATCCAATCACAATATCCCAAAACATTTTATCGACTTTCTGACTAAATGTCAATATCTATTCATTCCAATATTGACTTAAATTATGTTAGTAGTATCAATTTTCATTTAAGAATTCACCATTCCCTCTTAAGTTAGTATAAGTATGAAATATGTTCCTTATACTTATTTCCATCTTACCACTTCAGTTTATATTTATTCCCATTCAAATCGATTCTTTCATTTTCATATGAATCCAATTTATCTTTATCTCTGAATATTTAAATTTTATTTTTCATTTATAAGCAATTCATGTCATTGTTTAAGTTAGTTTCATTTACTAATTATATTTCAATTTCCAGTTTGAAATCGTTTTGTCGTTAACAAAAATTCTCCAAAAAATTTCAAAATTTTTTTCTAACTCCCAAAATTTTCGAAATTTTTTGGCAGAGTCCCCTTTGTACGGAGGAGCTTTTGCAATTTGACAAAAGATATAAATATATATACATCGACCCACACGGTCGGAAAAACCAAAAACAGTACATATTTCCTATTTTTATTGCGTAGGCATACCTTATTTAGCATTTTTAAGCAGACAGCTTATTTATTTAGCAGTTAATGCAACCCAAATCCACCCACACGGCTTCCATGTACCTGTACTTACTCAATTTAAACATGTAAGTGCCAATTATATGCAGTTTAACTATATTTCACTTATTTGCAATAGTTAAAACATATGAATTCTAAAAGAAACTCATACCAAACATTTTCCGTAAGCAATTTATATATTTTCCAAGCTAATTTAACTGTTTCAACTTATTTATAAACCATTTTCATTCAATTTGAATGGTTTTCAATCCATTCATATACCACTTCATCAATTTGAATGGTTTAAAACTCAATCGCTTACATTTAATTTATTCTTAAGCAAACTGAACTCAAACATAATTCAATTGCCCTCAAAATCAATTTATTTTACCCCTACCAATTCATAGAATTTTAATTACTTCCATTTACATCAAATGACACTTAATTCTATGCAATTTGACGAGATTTATGTGAATAAATAAGTATTTATGTTTATAACCAATTTAAATTGATTTCATCTCAATTTATACTTAATTCTATTCCATTTTCAATTTATTCACAACTCATATATTCTCATTTTCATTGCATCTCAAATTTGAATCCATTCACTTGCCTTTCATTTTATTAACCAAACTAGTTTATTCAAAACCATTAACAACTTAGGTTCATCTTCGTTACTAATTAAATTTTATTCACAGTCCACTCATTTATACTTTATTTCTTATCCACATTCATTTAAATCCATTCTATTAAACTTGAAACATTCTATTTTCTTATTGTCTCAAGTTATTTCAATTCCTTAATAATTTTAAATGGTTTACAATTATTTATTCTAGAATTTCATTCCATTAATATTATTTATAATTTACCAAATTTTATTTCAATTAAAAATTTATTTTCACTTGATTTAAAACCAATCCAATATTATTAAACTTAATTTTAAGTTGAATTCAATTCAACTCCTTTCCATCTTTTAGCATGAGTGTATTCACTCCAATTTTATACTTAAGATCATTTCATTTTCAAGTAAATTTTTCTTTTATTCAACTTAATTCTCTCCCAATTAAATCTCATTTTAAATCTGCAATTTCATTTGATTGGCTATTATCAAATTCAACTTTTCAGATTCAACTCATTCAATTGGTTACATGACCATTTCCAATATTTTCCACTTATTAGGATTTTATTCGCAATACAACCCATTACCAATTCAATCCAATTTCATTTTTCTTTATTCAACCCATTCCCAACTATAACCAAACTTGTTGACATTTCAAGTCAAATTTTCAATTTACCAACCAATTAATTAACCACAATTTAATTACATTTACTTCACTATCGATCCAGGCCGAATTTGATTTATAACTTGAGTTTTATTTTCAAACTTCATTATTAGCTTACAATTCAGCTTCTATTTAACTACATTGAACTCCAGTTGCACATTTCATTACTAATTTATTAATAAATTAGTCCTCCCCTATTTATGGTTCAATACTTGATTTTTTTTTTCAAATATCACTTCATTTAATTTTCTTAGTTCAATTTATTATATAATTCAAGTTTGGATTTTCTTTTCATTATCCAAAACATCAAACGATATTTATTTTGGATTTTCTATTTCACTTCCACGTTTTATAAGTCATTACTTATTATTTTATACAATCACATTCATCCTAAGCTTGAATGTATTCATCTTTTATTTTTAATTCGAGTCTTACACCTATTTATAATCCAAGCAGATTTTTATTTCCATGGATAGTTATTCTTTTACAAGTCATTCTAAATTATTTATTTCAATCCAATCCTTATTCATCTCATTTTTCATTTGTTCAGGTAAGAACCTAATTCCATTCAATAATTCAATTGAATTCTTATTCCAATTCAATTTAATTTGAACTCATATTTATTTAACCCAATTCGATTTCAACTCAATTCGAATACAACTGGATATTATTTCAGCTTATTCAATTAATTTCAATCCAGTCAAATTTTTATTTCCAAATCCAAGTTAATTTCATTTTCAACTTTTCTATTTAAATTTTAAATTCCAACCCTCAAAGCTTATATTCCATTCCTGATTTAAAAATCATCTTAATGTAAGCTTACAACCCATCCTATCAGGATTTTTAAACTCCCGGCTTTGGTTTCAAATCATTTTGAAATCTCCAACATCTCAAATCACATTGCTCAAAATTTAATCCAATCTTGGTTTTATCCCAACAAATTCCCTTTCAACTTTTCAAAAACAACTAGCTTTTCTGAACAAAGTAGTTTTTGGCAGCAATCTGTCACTTAGAAATTCGAAAATGAATACTGATGATGTGGCCGTCATCATCAGAATTATTTTCCAATAATCCAAGTGATTTCAATGCTATTTCACTTTCAAAATCCATTTAAAACAGATTTCCATTCACAAATATCTTCAAAACAATAATGCAGTCATTTATCTTTAAAACTCTACGACAAACACTTCCATAATCTCCGTAAATTTTGAATTTCCAAATCCTGCTTAAATCAAATTTAACTATAATTCATTTGGATAGTTTCCCACTTGATTATAATTCAATTCATAAATTACATTTATAATTCATATTTATAAATTTCATTTCAAAGTTGGATTTATCTTCTCAATCTTTGATTACATTTACAATTTCTAGTTAATTTTTTTTTCACTTAACAATGATAATATGTTAATATCATCAATCCTAACATCCAATTAACATCCAAGTAACCATATTTTTGTTAAGTAGTTTTCAAAAACTATTCTTTATATCAAAATATATTTTTGGGTAAAATTATTTCATTCACCCATATTTAAACAATACCGTGTCGATTTTTCTATTCAAGTGTCTAGAAACCCCTTCGATATAGTTGTCCAGACTGTGCCGACGAAGGTTCATATGCCACTCAATAAACCAATCAACACAATATTAAAACAATTTATATCCACTAACAAATACACGCTCATATCTATTAATACGCTCAAACCCATTATAGAGTACTACGGACTGTAATTTAAATGAGTAATTCCCACCAGAGCCAAGGTTATCACCAACCTAAGCTCTGATACCAACTGTAACAGCCCGCAAATCCGTACCCCTTGAGTCAACATTATTCTACAACAATCAACTCAAGTTGTACAGAAATACGAACCATTTGGGTTAAAGAAGAAGAGGTAGAAGAAGAAAAATAGAAAACAATATCAGAATCTAACCATCGCAGTGGAATAAAATATAATAGATAGTAAATAATCTTTACTCAAAATCAAATATATCTATTTACATATATTACATAATCAGAGTACATCAATCACAGCTCACATCAATAACATACAATGGATACACAACAACTCAAACAGCGGAATATATACATATAAACAAGTACGAGAGTACGTATCGATATCCAGCTCGTCTCCTGAGCCCCACAGCATCAAATCCTGTATCCTATAGTACTCGGTCTGACCCGAGCATTATAGTTAAATAACACACGAGTCAGTCTGGAATACCAGCGTGAGAAAATCACACCCAATTGATTATTAAAGATTCAAAAATCCTTTGAAAAACAAAAGCATCTCGTAAGACCACGCCACAAATAAACATGTCGGGTTTTTACCTTACGATAGCTAAAACAATTTTTATAGAAATCCTCTGATATTATAATAGTGTCTATAGAAAGTAAATAGAATCTAGCTGAAATGCTTGCATCTCACGTTTCAGCAATAGTTGGGCACAATCAAAACCGTACGGGCGCGTAGGGAAAATGGATTCCAACTAATGGCTAGGCACTGGGGTACCACCTGTCACAGTACCTGGTCTAGATCAGCGTACCGAGGAGCCACCCTAACTCCCCTGCAACACAAGACCGGAACCATCCCTTACTGGACAGTCCCGAGCAAGATCACCCCGCGATGGGGATCAGCAACCGCCCACTAAGCCGAAATAAAGGGACACTAGACAGGGATGACCTCACTCTCCAGTGGGGGCTACCCACGAAGCCTTGCTGCATATCCCCTGATTTTCAGCCATTCCCATTTGGTGAGGCTTGAGGCTAAGCGTTACCTTTAAGAACAATATCCCTGAGAATGCCCATCGTCCACCAGACGATGTTTCGCAAGCATTCGTCCATACAAATCCGTCCCGGGTCCGAACGGAACCGAAGGCACTATTCCTACTACATCCATTTGGAAATATCCTCAGGATTAGTAGCGACTAGCCCTTGCACTTCACTACTCCATCTTCGAATCCAAACTCGTTTCACAAAACGTACAAACCGGATCGAAGTGGTTTTCGAGAAATAAATCTCGATCCCGGTCTCTTCAAAATGATCAACGCATTTGTCCAATATTGATAGTCGGTGATTTAACTATCAATTAATATTCACAAACATCATCAAAAAATAAATAATTTCCCAAATTAAATTATTTATTTATCACAAAATATCTTCACAAGACATAATTTCACTTTTCAAATTCCTCTGAAAACAGTTTTCAAAACTATCTGCTCTCTCGGAATAAATTCCAAGTATTTCTATTTCCATTGGAATCACCAAGCACAAAACCTTAGGTTTTAAAATAATTTAAAAGAAACACTTTATTGTAAAGTATATTCAATATAGAAAAATTGCTTTAGGACTTAATTTAAAATAACACTCTAGAAACAACTAAAATAAGGTTACCTTATAAATATACATTAGATTTTTTCTTTAAACAAATACCAAATCATTCTTTACATAACTATTACGATAATAATTAACAAATTACTTGCTTTAGAATTTGCTTTTAAAATATTTAAACGAAAACAACTTCATAATTAATTAAAAATACATACTATATGTATAGTTGAAAATAAGGTTACTTTATAAATATAAACTAGATTTCACCTTTAAAACAGAATTACTAAGTCACTCTTTATAGATATTGCTACTGTGATAGATTTGAATAAATATTCACTTTAGAATTTAACATTTATAAATAATAAATTTCTAAGAACGTACTTTGAAAACCAACACTAAAGCCTTTATTTTATTTTAAATCTCACTTTGAAAACGTACTTGGCTATCCAGAGGATATGCTTCTCTTCACAACCTTTAAAATAAATCACTATTTATTTTTTAAAAAATTTCTCATTCCTTTAATAAATTCCCGCCTTGAATTTATTCTTCCAAATATCCAATTTCACACACTTAAATCAATTTTCCGATTGATTTCCAGTTCACTTCATTTATTCAAAATCTTTTAATTTCAGATTTGATTTCTTAATTATGATTCAAAATACTTTTAATTAAAATACCAGTTTAGACTTCTCAATTTACTTCTTATTCCTTTAAATAAATTTAAAACTTTAAGTTTAAATAATTCTTTATTCATTTAAATTAATATCACATAATATTACAATTCATCGATTACTGTTTATTCAAACATTTTTCTTTTCATACTCGAAGTTATTTATTAGTATTTAACATACTTCTATTTCTTTCTCAATTCACTCTTAATTTATTAAATTCTCTAAGATTATTTCGTTTACAAATTTACTTCCTTTATTTTCTTTTCAAAATCCAATTTATATATTTTTGGTAATTCATTATAACCAATATATATATACAACCCAATCATATCATTCAATATTCCAATATATTCAACATAGAATATCAAGTAATCACATCAGGGAATATTAAATAATGCATATTGAGGGGTCCAGTTGGATCCCTCCAACCTGTTTTCCCTGCATCCATAGATGTTAGCACGATATAATATGCCTATTTCAAAATATCCCATACTATAATACATCAACCAATCCAATCATTCAAACAATTATTTAAATTCAGTCATTTAAATTTAAACTAAAATTTAACTGTGTGAGATTAACTCACCGTTGCATATGCATTGGCCATCCACTTTAATACCCCCTTGGTTTTCTCGATGTTTGACCTTAAATAAATATTAGATGATCTATTAATATTTGAATTAATCGAACAATTTATTATTATTTATTCATTTAAATTTAAACCAACAAATGTTCTTTTAAACTCATTGTTTAATTTTAACTTAAACTAATAATTCCTTTCGAAACCTTTTGTAATTAAAATAAATTCATTCTCAAGTAAATCACTTAAATAACCTATTTTAAAATAAGCTAGTAAATTATAATATGTGTATATTCATTTCATTTTCACAATAATCTATATAGGTTTTCTGCCTTACCTGTATATTTTCATTATAGAGAATACTGGAATAAATTCTGCCTTATTGTTTATACATGTAAATTTATACAAATTCGAAAAAAGAAACCATACCCCAAAATCACCGCAGCACTCACGAGAACCTCCCCAGAGCCACCACCAATCGATTGCCAAACCAGACCCCTCCTCCTTCTTCAAAGCCGCGACCGACACCTTCAAGAGGAAATCAAACATCGTTGCTCGATGTTGTAGCTTCAGGCCGCAGCCCCAAAATCGCACCACCCAATCTTCAACGATTCGAACCCTAACCCCAAAATGCTCACTCACGCCTCACGAATATGCCTATTCGCCGGGTTCACTGCTCGAGCAACCACCTGTGGCCACCCTCCCTTGCACGCCACTCGTGAGATGCTTCGTCCTTTCATGAAGCTCGATCGATTAACAAGGATTTCGGCCATATATTCGAACGAGAGAACGACACAAGACTGATGATATTATTTATTTTATTTTTTTATCTCGTTTTGATTTGTACAGGGGCTACGCGATTTAAGAAGATTGGCATTTTTTTCTTTCTTTTTTTTCTTCTTTTCTGTTGTTAGCTCGAATTCAAGAGAAGAAAAAGGGGCGAGGCTTTGATTAGAAGGCTCGGTTTGGCTTCCAGGAGAAGAAAGAATGCGAGTACAACCCTCTTCCCAATGTTGAAACCAATAAAATATGAAATTTACCTTTTAAAAATAGTACTGAATTAAATACATCTACATATCAATTTAAATTCAAATTTAAATTTGAAACAGTCACAATTATGCAATTTGTAATCTCGATCGTGTGGAGAAGATAACCTTTTAAAGCGCTAAACTTTGAAATTACGAAAAAAAATCCAGCGCGTTTATATACCATACGCTCACACACTAGCTCTGATCAATACGAAATTGAAATCCGATAATAATTTAATATTACGTACCCAAAGGAAGTGATTTCATCAAATTCTGAGACTGTGCCTCAAACGGCTATTTTTAAATTCAATTTAAACGATAAATTTCAAAACTGAACAGATCACTATTAATTTCAATTTTAACGCTTCTATTGTCTTCAGTATTATCAATATAAATTTTATAAGCCTTCAAATTATATTTAAATAGGCTTAAAATATCAGATTTCATATTTTACTCCATTTTAAATTATTTAATTCAAAATTTTAATTATCAAATAAATTGTAATATTTGAATTCAAGTTAAAATTAAACTTTTTAAATATTTATAATCAATTAAATATTCCAATTTTAAAGGCTTAAAAATTCTGGGTCGTCACAGTTATACACAGAAGGGAATATACTGAGTAAAGATATGTTATTAGTGAGCCTGTAAAACCATTAGGATCAGTTGACTCTAAAAGAAGATAGTCCGGTATTGTGTCTAATAGAAGTTAGAATGTTTATTATGTTGGTAGGCCTGAGTCGGGTAATGGTTATAGTTAGCCAGATAAAAATATGATGTGGATGGATAGTCCATTGATTACCCGATTTATATGTATATATGTTATTGCTATTGTTATTATAATCCGTTTGATTGCAGGTATTTGATTTGCAAAAGAAATGCATTTAAAAGGATATCAGTGAAGGGAAATTCGTTCCACTAAGTGGCGTAGTCTCACTTAATATCAGAAAACCGAGATGCAATATAATTATTCACACTAGGCATTATGTATGACTCAAAGTTTATGTTTTCCCTTAAACTCTCGGGTGCTCAAAATTAACTTTGTGCAGATTGAGAGTTAAGGACTTTTTTAGGTTTAGTACGTTGGATGAATTATCTTTACTTTTTCATCTCTCTTAGGCAAGTTTTTTGTATCTTAAAAGGCTTGAATGTAGATTTTAAGGAAGTATGATATGGATGTTGGGAATGGAAGTTGGTGGAGGAAGCACCACAACCATTAGAAATGCCAGACCAGACACTAAAAGGAATTCGGGCCGGGCACAAACTGTTACTGTGGGTGCTGGAGCATCACAAATTGGCATGGGTGCTATGTACCGGTTCTTCATCAACATGATGCAAGTTGGAGCTGCTGCGGGATTAGTTGAGGAAATGCTGAAGAAGGAAATCAGGGAGCTCCAACGGTCAATAACTATGTACTAAGCAGAGATTATGTCAGGCTTGGGGAAATCCGTTTATCGGGAGTGAGGATGAAATTGAAGTGGAAAATTGGTTGCTTCATTGCAAAAGGATTTTTTTTATGATTTGTGACTAAATGATGAGCAGAAAAAGATATTGGCATCCCGACAGTTGCAAAGAGCAGCACTATACTGGTGGAATAGTGTTATTGTAGGAGTAAATGAGGAGATCATAACTTGGGTGAAATTCAGAAGGGGTGTAACAACCCGCATATTTATCGATTTTTATATTTAAATATTTTATTTAAATATTTTATCGTTAATCGGATTTTGGTCCGAAGCTACTTTTTGCAAACGGTCAAATTAGGACTCGAGACCACTTCCATTGAGTTCGAAACGTCGTTTGCAATCTTCTAAGTATAAACATTGATATGTTTGGGGTTAGTGGAATTTCACCACTTTTTCACTCGAGCCTTTGGTTTGGACTTTTAGCCCATTAGGCCCAAGTTCCACCCCCCTTCTTCTTCATTGCTTCATTTCATTTCCTAACACTAAAGCTTCAACAAAAATGGTGAATGGAATGAGAAATTAAAACTCCAAAGTCTTTGTTTTATTGCAACTCCAACATTCAACTCCAAATTCAAGAAGAAGACATCGGATTCAAGCTTGTGGTTGCTTCTCCATTTGCCTTCAAGCTTTGTTCTTCATTTTCATTGGGTTTTGGAGCAAAGGTGAGATTTTTATCTCACAATTCTAGTCTATAACTATATTGGACTGTTAGGAATGATTCCCCATCACTTTAGCATGTACATTTGCATTTGATTTGGATTGGATTGGCGAAAAAATCCATTTTTTAGTTGTTTGGTGAATTTCCTGAGCTTAGGTCGCTCTGCCTAGGTTAGGTCGCTCGGAATCATTAGCTCGCGTGCGTGGAAAAGTCACGGCCTGCATATTTTGTTCGCCTCGGATTTAGGTCGTAGGTCGTTGGACTTTAGGTCGTTCGCGTATAGGTCGCTCGCGACCTAACCCTTAGGTCGCTCGCGTGTTATCGCGCTAGGTCGCACTGCCTTGAATCTTCACTTCGGAGTTAGGTCGTTTCACTTTAGGTCGTAGGTCGTTTCTGGCCTTAAATCCCCCCTGCAGCGTTAGGTCGTTAGCCTCGGAATTAGGTCGTTTTCGACCTTATATCACAAGGCGGCTCTAGGTCGCTCGATCCTGCTAGGTCGTAGGTCGCGCATCACTTTAGGTCGCTCGCGTGTTAAAACCTTAAGTCGCTCGTGTGTTAAAACCTTAAGTCGGTCGCGTGTTAAACCCTTAGGTCGCTCGGCCGATGCACGCGCTAGGTCGCGAGTATTTAAGTCCTTAGGTCGCTTGGCATTGTGACCACTTAGGTCGCACGACCTTGTTAGGTCGCTCACCCTTAGCTCGCGTACCTTCTTAGGTCGCGCATCCCACTAGGTCGCTCGACCCTGTTGTATTTTTAGTTCGCAACCATTAAGTCGGTCGACCTTGCCTAGGTCGTTAGGTCGGTCGGTCCTATCCCTTAAGTCGCGTGACCGTGATAGGTCGCTTACCTTTAGGTCGCATGACCTATGGCCACTTGCTCCAGTTAGGTCGCTCGGCCACTTTGTTAAGTCGCCCACCTTTTTAAACTTAGGTCGTTGTAGCCTTTAGGTCGCGTTTCTTTATTAGGTCGCGTGTCTTGGTTAGGTCGTTGACCTTCTTAACTCGCATGACCTAACCCCTAGGTCGTTGGGCCTCGTTTCTTCTTAGGTCGCTGCTTCTTATAGGTCGCTCTGCTCCTTAATTTCTTTAGGTCGTTTGAGTGTTAGATCGCGAACCCATTTTAGGTCGCATGACCTATACCCTTTAGGTTGCTGGACCACTAGGTCGTGCCCCTTAGACCCCTAGGTCGCAACCCTTAGGTCGCTCGACCCTATTCCCCTTAGGTCGTTAGACCTCATTTTGTCTTCACTAGGTCGTACCGTTTTGGTCGGGGCGCTGCCCCGCACCCTGCCGGGGGCGCTGCCCCCTGGACCCCCGCGACCTGACCGGGCAGGTCGAACCCCGTAAGCGGTGGCGTTGCCCCCGCACCCCCACCTTGGGGGGGTTGCCACCCCCCTGGACCCCCCCTCCGTAGGGGATCTTATCTGAAAAACATTGAGCTGATTTCCTTGGATTTTATTCGCATCTCCGTATGCGATCTTTGTGACTGATTGTTTCTACACTTGCTTATGTGTTTTGTCACTTTATAATATAAAGGTTTCAATACTAGTAGTAAATATCAAAACTCTTTTAACAAACAATTTCAACTCTATTTTTAATAACAAAGCTCTTTTCTTAAACCGTTTTCCAATCTATTAGTATATACAAGCCTTTACCTCACTCGGATGAGAAATCTAATTAAACGACTTAGTAAAACAAGTGGTATGAAACGCTTGCGTTCACTTCGTCGGTTAATTCTTGGACTTGTTCGATTGAACCTCTTGTGACAATTTTATTAGTGAAGATTTACAGTTTGTTCGTAAATATTTAAGTTAAGCAAGTGGTTATGGGACATGAAGCTAAACTTCTATATTTACTAGCTTAGTGTAATTGACACTTCTCGTTGATCTTGATGATCGCTTTATGAATTAGACTAGCAATTGCGCGATGTCTCTTTCATTGCAAGGTTAGACTAGACACCACTTGTGTGATTCCATTCACACATACCTTTCTGCTTTTTGGTTAGTCTTGACCTCAATCTGTGTGATTCCATTCACACATGTGGGGTAGCTCCCCAGGGTCTTCGGACCGTCATGTGATAGGCCTCTTTCCCTTTTTATGATTTCTGGATTTCTTGTGTTGATTTCTGGAATTTATCTCTTTGACTTGTCATGAGTACAAGTTTAGGGTATGATGCCCTCTTTGGATCTTTGAGAAGATTCTTGTGATATTGATTTATCTCTTATCGGTTGATCTCCTGTTGATCATTAATTGCATACTTATAGTAGTATGTCAGTATGGATATTTTATGTTTATGCCATATCTTTTATTTTATATCATGTCATCTGATATTTATAGCTAGACTGATCCGTTTATTATTTTCTTATAAATAATACTCGGGTCAGGCCGAGATGTTACAGGTGCTACTGCTTGACTCCTCCCCCAGTGATTCACTACTCAGACTTTTGGCTACTTGTTTAGATTAGCAGCTTTTGTTGTTTACACTTGAGATATAGACTCATAGTTGTATTCTTTTGTATAGCACGCGTTGCTATTCTTTTGTATTATCGTGGATCTTTTTAGACCACTACTCTGATGTACACTTTTATGTGATGTATATTCATATCTCTTTCCGCCTTTGTGATATGGATATCTGTGATTGATTCGCATGTTATGCTTACTTCTATATTTGTTTCCGAAGATTATTTTATAGCCACCGTGTGATAAGAAATTACATGGATGGTCGCTCCTCAACAGCCTTATTCTCCGCGCTAGTTGACAGCACTACACCGTAGTGTTCTTGTCTAGCGTGGGTATAGAGGTGGGGCGTCACAGCTTGGTATCAGAGCCAAACTTCGGAACAATATAGAATAACTTAACAAGGATCATTGTCCTAAGTCCACCTTAGGAGTCGTGCTTCAGGATTTGGTTCGAGTCTTCGAACCAATTCATCCTGTTTTCTTTATGATTCCTTGTTTTATCAGCCAAGATTGCTTGATATTCATTCTGAGAATAATCTTTTCCTTCTTCTTCTTTTCTTTCTTAAAAAAGAAGAAGAGATGGTTAGTTCTGGTAGTCCTAGCGCTGGTCAATCCAGTAGTCCTTCTCTGGATGGCGTATTCATGTCTGCCCAACAACTTTTGGATCTTGCTCAGAATCAAAGGTTTATCTGTGCTTTGGATAAGGATCCCGAAATGGTTTTACCTCTGAAACTAGAAGTTCCTTTCGACCAACTTGTAGATATCATGCTACAAGAAAAAGAGGCTGATAGAGGAATTGATAGTGATATTGGGATTTCCAAGAAGAGGTGTATTAAATTCAAAAGCCCTCATCCCGATAAGAAGGTGAAGCAACCTATTTTTGGAGCAAAGACTCCAATCCTTAATTGTGGAAAATGCTACAACTGTGGCTCTAGGGACCACTATGCGAAGGAGTGTCCGGAACCACTCCTTTGTCGTTACTGCAAAGATTCCAGTCATCATATTTCTGTCTGCCCCATAATTCTAAGTAAGAAGAAGGTGGGACCAGAAACTTCGGTAGCCAAGCCATCTACCTCTAGTCGTAAACGATGCTACAATTGTGGTTCCTCAGACCATTATGTAACTAAGTGCCCGGAACCCCTCTATTGCCGCTATTGCAAGGGCTCGGGCCATTATTTTTCTACGTGTCCCACACAACCTAGTAAGAGAGAAGGAAAGCTAAAAGCTTCTAACGAAACTTCTCTGGGTCAAGGTATTCCTTATTTAATCCTTGATTTCATTTGTTTGCGATTACCCGATTCGAGTTCTTTCTGATATGGGTTTCCCTCATCATTTTTATTTATCAGAAGAACTCGTTGATTCTCTTTATTTTTATATTTTGGGCTTGATTACTTCTTTGAGGATTGTGAATCCGAATCAGAGGATTCGCAACACTCAATTTGCTTATTATTGATGTCGAAATTATTACATGTGATTTTTCTTTCCGAACCGATTTGCGTATTGTGCATTGCTTAGGTTTCGGAATTGATTTGCGTGAAAGGATTGGCTTAATCACTTTGAAGCCCATATCCAATTGTTCCGAATGGACAATTCCTTTTTCGACATTTTCAATCTGTTAAGCAGATTCATATTTTTCCTTTGTGATTTCGATTTCAAATCGATGGCATCATTTTATTCTTTAAGCTCACATGTTGAATAAAGAGATATCTCGCTCATTCATATCGGTTGAGAATTCTGCGATATTTTTGAGTTTGTCTTAGGATCATTACCTAAGCAACCTTTTAAGTGGTGTTAAGGTCTTTCTAGTTTGACCTTGCCACCGAATTTCAATCACTACGAGTTGCGGAAGTTAGCCTTCCACATACCGCATTCCGCACTCATTATGATTTATATGAATGACATATTGTGTCATTCAGTTTATCCAGTTTATTTCATCCATTTTATAAATCAAGTATTCTATGGATATCTCAATAATTCCAATCTTGTATTTATTAATTTTGGATGAAAATAGAAATTTAAAATTTTACAAATCTTTTAAGAAGATATTTTGAATTCCTATAAAAAGGTAATTTTGTGTTGTATTGCCCATTTAGTGTTTTAAGATTTCTGGTCGATGCACTTGATCAACGCTATCGATAGAGATTTCCTAAACGCTTTGATGAGACAATCAAACATAATAAATTGACTTGTAAAATATAAATTCTTCTATAAAGGTAATTGTGATTTTTAAAGTTTTAGCTTTTTGGGAAAGAGGAAAAAATTCCTTCTTTTCAATATTCTTATTCTTGTGATTCCCGAAGAGAACGTGCAATCACTTTTGCTTCTAAATCTTTGAGGCCGATCGAGACTAGGAACGCCACTTATGATCTGGTACTCGCGGCTATTGATTTTGCTTTCAATATTTGGCATCATCGTCTTTGGTGGAGAAATTTGTTCTCTACCTCAATTATAAATCATTGGGATATCTATTTCTCATAATTAAGTTGCGTCGACCATATTGGCTCGAATTTCTTGCATCTTATGATCTTGATATTCTATATACTCCCTGAAAGGGGAAATCTTGTTGCCAATGCACTAGTCGTAAGCAACAAGTAGTTGTTTTCTATGGTGATATCCGAATGGAACGATCTCGAGACTCTATTCACTTGAGAGATTCGAGATCGCGAAATCCAATTTATATGCATCCCTTGTTTTATGTAGTCTAGGGGTTCCTTATTCTTTTTAGACTGCATTCTTGTAGCTCAAAGGGTTAGATTCTGAATTGGCTCTTCTAAGCCATTGTTGTAGGGATAAAATTATTATTGAAAGTTAGAAAGACTTCGATATTGATTTTCGTGGCGACATTTAAAAGTTTGGTAGACTTATCGTACCAAATATTTGTGATCTTCGTCAATATATTTTAGAAGATTCACATCGTTCCAAAATTACCATTCATCCTAGAAGTAGTAAAGTGTACGTAGATATGAAGCGACTTTATTATTTGGAGTGAATGAAATCTGATATCGCTAACTTTGTTAAGTGTTGTATGACTCGCCATCTTGTCAAGGCCCTACACTAAAGGCCTAGTGGGTTAATGCAACCTTTAGAAATTCCAATTTGGAAGTAAGACCAAATCCCCATGGATTTTATAGATGTCTTTCCCCGTTCCCGTTCGGTTCATGATAACTTATGGGTTATAGTAAATAGACTTACTAAATCCGTCCATTTTATTCCCCGTTCGGATTAACCGAACCGTTCCTCTTTTGGCCCAAACTCTTTGTTAAAGGAGATGTTAAATTACATGGAGTTCCTACTTCTATCGATAGCGATAGTGATCCATTGTTTACTAGTGGATTTTTGGAAGTGTCTTCAAAAAGATTTAGAAACGAAGCTTAATTTAAGCACCGCTTATTACCCCAGTCCGATGGACAAGTAGAGCGTGTGAACCAAACTCTGGAAGACCTTCTTCGTGTTGTGTGCTTGATTTTTGTGGAAGTTGGGAAAATCATATTTCTCTTATTGAATTTTCCTATAATCATAGCTTCCAATCTAGTATTGGTATGGCATTCTTCGAGGCGCTCTAGGGAATGCTATGCCAATCTCCTTGTTGGCTTAAGGTCGGTGAGAAGCTGGTTTTAGGTCCAGAATTTTACTCGTGTTTCACCTATGATAGGTGTTGTACGTTCCCGTTGACAGGGAAAGATTAGCGCCTCAATATATTGGGCCATTCCCTATCACCGTACGTATAGATTCCATGGCTTGTCGCCTTGCATTACCGGCTCAATTTTCTGCTAAGCACGGCATGTTTCACGTTTCTCAATTACGGAAATGCCTTCGGGATTCCGATTCCATTCTTGAGCCTGCTGTTGTGGAAGAAATTGAAGTTTCGCCGAATTTAACTTATGAGCAGCATCCTATTCGAATTATCGCTTGTGAGGGTTCAATGGTCCACAAATCCTAAGGATTGCTTTTGGGAATCCAGAGAATTCATCGAGCGAACACATCCGGACTTGCTTACTCCTGCTCTTTGAGGTGAACTTCTAATATCAAATTTCTTTAGTATTAATATGCTTTTATGGTTGTTACTTCTTATTTCCACCTTATATATTGCGAGGACGCAATTTCTTTAAGGAGGGGAGTCTGTAACAACACGCATATTTATCGATTTTTATATTTAAATATTTTATTTAAATATTTTATCGTTAATTGGATTTTGGTCCGAAGCTACTTTTTGCAAACGGTCAAATTAGGACTCGAGACCACTTCCATTGAGTTCGAAACGTCGTTTGCAATCTTCTAAGTATAAACATTGATATGTTTGGGGTTAGTGGAATTTCACCACTTTTTCACTCGAGCCTTTGGTTTGGACTTTTAGCCCATTAGGCCCAAGTTCCACCCCCCTTCTTCTTCATTGCTTCATTTCATTTCCTAACACTAAAGCTTCAACAAAAATGGTGAATGGAATGAGAAATTAAAACTCCAAAGTCTTTGTTTTATTGCAACTCCAACATTCAACTCCAAATTCAAGAAGAAGACATCGGATTCAAGCTTGTGGTTGCTTCTCCATTTGCCTTCAAGCTTTGTTCTTCATTTTCATTGGGTTTTGGAGCAAAGGTGAGATTTTTATCTCACAATTCTAGTCTATAACTATATTGGACTGTTAGGAATGATTCCCCATCACTTTAGCATGTACATTTGCATTTGATTTGGATTGGATTGGCGAAAAACTCCATTTTTTAGTTGTTTGGTGAATTTCCTGAGCTTAGGTCGCTCTGCCTAGGTTAGGTCGCTCGGAATCATTAGCTCGCGTGCGTGGAAAAGTCACGGCCTGCATATTTTGTTCGCCTCGGATTTAGGTCGTAGGTCGTTGGACTTTAGGTCGTTCGCGTATAGGTCGCTCGCGACCTAACCCTTAGGTCGCTCGCGTGTTATCGCGCTAGGTCGCACTGCCTTGAATCTTCACTTCGGAGTTAGGTCGTTTCACTTTAGGTCGTAGGTCGTTTCTGGCCTTAAATCCCCCCTGCAGCGTTAGGTCGTTAGCCTCGGAATTAGGTCGTTTTCGACCTTATATCACAAGGCGGCTCTAGGTCGCTCGATCCTGCTAGGTCGTAGGTCGCGCATCACTTTAGGTCGCTCGCGTGTTAAAACCTTAAGTCGCTCGTGTGTTAAAACCTTAAGTCGGTCGCGTGTTAAACCCTTAGGTCGCTCGGCCGATGCACGCGCTAGGTCGCGAGTATTTAAGTCCTTAGGTCGCTTGGCATTGTGACCACTTAGGTCGCACGACCTTGTTAGGTCGCTCACCCTTAGCTCGCGTACCTTCTTAGGTCGCGCATCCCACTAGGTCGCTCGACCCTGTTGTATTTTTAGTTCGCAACCATTAAGTCGGTCGACCTTGCCTAGGTCGTTAGGTCGGTCGGTCCTATCCCTTAAGTCGCGTGACCGTGATAGGTCGCTTACCTTTAGGTCGCATGACCTATGGCCACTTGCTCCAGTTAGGTCACTCGGCCACTTTGTTAAGTCGCCCACCTTTTTAAACTTAGGTCGTTGTAGCCTTTAGGTCGCGTTTCTTTATTAGGTCGCGTGTCTTGGTTAGGTCGCTGACCTTCTTAACTCGCATGACCTAACCCCTAGGTCGTTGGGCCTCGTTTCTTCTTAGGTCGCTGCTTCTTATAGGTCGCTCTGCTCCTTAATTTCTTTAGGTCGTTTGAGTGTTAGATCGCGAACCCATTTTAGGTCGCATGACCTATACCCTTTAGGTCACTGGACCACTAGGTCGTGCCCCTTAGACCCCTAGGTCGCAACCCTTAGGTCGCTCGACCCTATTCCCCTTAGGTCGTTAGACCTCATTTTGTCTTCACTAGGTCGTACCGTTTTGGTCGGGGCGCTGCCCCGCACCCTGCCGGGGGCGCTGCCCTCTGGACCCCCGCGACCTGACCGGGCAGGTCGAACCCCGTAAGCGGTGGCGTTGCCCCCGCACCCCCACCTTGGGGGGGTTGCCACCCCCCTGGACCCCCCCTCCGTAGGGGATCTTATCTGAAAAACATTGAGCTGATTTCCTTGGATTTTATTCGCATCTCCGTATGCGATCTTTGTGACTGATTGTTTCTACACTTGCTTATGTGTTTTGTCACTTTATAATATAAAGGTTTCAATACTAGTAGTAAATATCAAAACTCTTTTAACAAACAATTTCAACTCTATTTTTAATAACAAAGCTCTTTTCTTAAACCGTTTTCCAATCTATTAGTATATACAAGCCTTTACCTCACTCGGATGAGAAATCTAATTAAACGACTTAGTAAAACAAGTGGTATGAAACGCTTGCGTTCACTTCGTCGGTTAATTCTTGGACTTGTTCGATTGAACCTCTTGTGACAATTTTATTAGTGAAGATTTACAGTTTGTTCGTAAATATTTAAGTTAAGCAAGTGGTTATGGGACATGAAGCTAAACTTCTATATTTACTAGCTTAGTGTAATTGACACTTCTCGTTGATCTTGATGATCGCTTTATGAATTAGACTAGCAATTGCGCGATGTCTCTTTCATTGCAAGGTTAGACTAGACACCACTTGTGTGATTCCATTCACACATACCTTTCTGCTTTTTGGTTAGTCTTGACCTCAATCTGTGTGATTCCATTCACACATGTGGGGTAGCTCCCCAGGGTCTTCGGACCGTCATGTGATAGGCCTCTTTCCCTTTTTATGATTTCTGGATTTCTTGTGTTGATTTCTGGAATTTATCTCTTTGACTTGTCATGAGTACAAGTTTAGGGTATGATGCCCTCTTTGGATCTTTGAGAAGATTCTTGTGATATTGATTTATCTCTTATCGGTTGATCTCCTGTTGATCATTAATTGCATACTTATAGTAGTATGTCAGTATGGATATTTTATGTTTATGCCATATCTTTTATTTTATATCATGTCATCTGATATTTATAGCTAGACTGATCCGTTTATTATTTTCTTATAAATAATACTCGGGTCAGGCCGAGATGTTACAGGTGCTACTGCTTGACTCCTCCCCCAGTGATTCACTACTCAGACTTTTGGCTACTTGTTTAGATTAGCAGCTTTTGTTGTTTACACTTGAGATATAGACTCATAGTTGTATTCTTTTGTATAGCACGCGTTGCTATTCTTTTGTATTATCGTGGATCTTTTTAGACCACTACTCTGATATACACTTTTATGTGATGTATATTCATATCTCTTTCCGCCTTTGTGATATGGATATCTGTGATTGATTCGCATGTTATGCTTACTTCTATATTTGTTTCCGAAGATTATTTTATAGCCACCGTGTGATAAGAAATTACATGGATGGTCGCTCCTCAACAGCCTTATTCTCCGCGCTAGTTGACAGCACTACACCGTAGTGTTCTTGTCTAGCGTGGGTATAGAGGTGGGGCGTCACAAGGGGATTTGAGGGAACATTCATGTCGGAAATTGCCAAGTCAACTCTGCTTAGGAAGTTTGCCGAGTTGGTGTAAGGAGACATGACAATGCTGGAGTATGCTACTAGGTTTGAGGATCAATCAAGATATGGACACGCTACGGTTGATATGGTTATCAAAAGGAATAAGAAGTTCATCTACATACTGAAACCCGAGCTTGCTAAAGCAAATTTACCAATATTAGGGATCTATGTTATGTAGTTGTTAAGATGGCTTAAAGGCATGAGGAGATGCTTTCTCTCTTTAAGATACCAAAGTAGTGGAAATCTAAGGCGGGTAGAAGTAGAAGAGAATGTTTTTCCATAAGAAAGGCGCTCAGAAAGGAGGAGCATTGTAACGACCCAGAATTTTTAGTAATTAAAATTTGAATATTTAATTAATTTTAAATATTAATAAGTGAAATTTATTAGTCGAATAAATTTTTATTTGAATTATTGGATTTAATTGGATAATTAAATCGATAATTTAATACGTTAAATTATGAAAATAATTGAAAATTGAGTTAAATATGATTGAAAATGATTTGTAAAATTTTATTTTATCATATGGGAGTTAGAATGATATTTTAGAACTTTTAAAATTGAATTAAAAGTTAAATTGTGAAAATTGAATATTTTAATATTAAAATCGACTAGTGAAAATAGTCAATTTTTGAACAGTCTCAGAATTGAACGAAACCAGTTCCATTGGATCCGTAATAGTTAGTTATTACCGGATTACAATTTTCGTGTCAATCGGAGTTACCGTTTGAGCGTGGCAGCTCGAAACGCATCGAATTGTTTTTAATTTAAATTTGACGAGTGAAAATAGCCATTTTTCAAAAAGTCTCGGATTTCGACGAAACCACTTTCATCAGATCCGTAATGTGATATTATTGTAAGGTTTCAAATTTCAAGTCGATTGGATTTACCGTTTGTCCGATACAAATTAAAACGCCTAGAAAATCGCTTAAATCGGTTTAATTTAAATTGAGCGTTTATAGCCATAACTCGCACAGATGTCCGAATTAGCTTTCGAAACCTATTCCATTGTGTCCGGAACGTGGGATAAATCCTAGGAACGTTAGTTTCGGCGCGTAAATCGGAGTTCGGAATTTACGGATGAATAGTGTTCGATTTTTCCTATAAATAGAGACCAACCTCTTCATAAATAAAAAAAAAATAAACTCTAAACCCTAATTTCTTGTAGCCGCCACTACCCTATTCGATGGCCAGAATTTAATCCCTTTCTTCCCTCAATCACTCACAATCCGTTGACATTCACGCGAAGTGTTCAACAGCAACATTGAAGAGCATGAAGAGAGCTAGAGATCTATACGGTGATGATGGATTTTGGTGCAACGGAGGGGGAGATAAATGAGGCCGATTGCAGCGACTTGTGCACGCATTCCAAGGCTAGAGAGGAGGCCGAGCTTCACTAGCTTAGGGCCGAAGGTAGCTCAGGTTAAGAGCTTCGATTTGCAACTTCCTGATCAAATTCTAGTGGAGCGAGGTGGATGCAAGAAGTAACCCTAGTATTTGAGTAATGGGTTCATATGCGCGTATGGTTATCTGGGAAGAAACGTGAGGGAGAGGGAGAAGGGAAACACGGCCCTGATGCCTTCAGGTTGAAATCCAACGGCCTGTAATAAGTTGAGTTTGAAAATAGTAAGTTTATATTGTAATTTGTATATAAATAAATTCGTGTAAAGTTAAAAATCAATATCTTTTTCATACGAGGTCGAAAACGTGCGAAACCAGTTGCGTTGGAATCGTATGGACGAGCACTACGCGATGAAATTGGATTGGAGTCGTTTGGAGTTAGTGAAAATTTCGTGTAAAATTAAACGTCCGTTTAATTTTATTCGAAATAAAACGCTAAAACGGAAAATGAAACCAAGGTGAGAACTTCTCACTCAATCGAATCAGTTTCGATTTTATTTTAAATAGTTAGATTTAAAATATTTGAATGCATGTTTGAATGTTGATTGTTATCTATTGATTGTTAAAATAGACATTATACGCCGTTAGTAAGCGGATGTTATTTATTAAAAACATATACCGCGAATATTTCATAAACAGTGAAATTGGTATTAAATATGATTGAAAATGATTTGTAAAATTTTATTTTATCATATGGGAGTTAGAATGATATTTTAGAACTTTTAAAATTGAATTAAAAGTTAAATTGTGAAAATTGAATATTTTAATATTAAAATCGACTAGTGAAAATAGTCAATTTTTGAACAGTCTCAGAATTGAACGAAACCAGTTCCATTGGATCCATAATAGTTAGTTATTACCGGATTTCAATTTTCGTGTCAATCGGAGTTACCGTTTGAGCGTGGCAGCTCGAAACGCATCGAATTGTTTTTAATTTAAATTTGACGAGTGAAAATAGCCATTTTTCAAAAAGTCTCGGATTTCAACGAAACCAGTTTCATCGGATCCGTAATGTGATATTATTGTAAGATTTCAAATTTCAAGTCGATTGGATTTACCGTTTGTCCGATACAAATTAAAACGCCTAGAAAATCGCTTAAATCGGTTTAATTTAAATTGAGCGTTTATAGCCATAACTCGCACAGATATTCGAATTAGCTTTCGAAACCTATTCCATTGTGTCCGGAACGCGGGATAAACTCTAGGAACGTCAGTTTTGGCGCGTAAATCGGAGTTCGGAATTTACGGATGAATAGTGTTCGATTTTTCCTATAAATAGAGACCAACCTCTTCATAAATAAAAAAAATAAACTCTAAACCCTAATTTCTTGTAGCCGCCACTACCCTATTCGATGGCCAGAATTTAATCCCTTTCTTCCCTCAATCACTCACAATCCGTTGACATTCACGCGAAGTGTTCAACAGCAACATTGAAGAGCATGAAGAGAGCTAGAGATCTATACGGTGATGATGGATTTTGGTGCAACGGAGGGGGAGATAAATGAGGTCGATTGCAGCGACTTGCGCACACATTCCAAGGCTAGAGAGGAGGCCGAGCTTCACTAGCTTAGGGCCGAAGGTAGCTCAGGTCAAGAGCTTCAATTTGCAACTTCCTTATCAAATTCTAGTGGAGCGGGGTGGATGCAAGAAGTAACCCTAGTATTTGAGTAATGGGTTCATTTGCGCGCATGGTTATCTGGGAAGAAACGCGAGGGAGAGGGAGAAGGGAAACACGGCCCTGATGCCTTCAGGTTGAAATCCAACGGCCTGTAATAAGTTGAGTTTGAAAATAGAAAGTTTATATTGTAATTTGTATATAAATAAATTCGTGTAAAGTTAAAAATCAATATCTTTTTCATACGAGGTCGAAAACGCGCGAAACCAGTTGCATTGGAATGGTATGGAC
This sequence comes from Allium cepa, assembly GCA_030765085.1. Classification (NCBI taxonomy): domain Eukaryota; kingdom Viridiplantae; phylum Streptophyta; class Magnoliopsida; order Asparagales; family Amaryllidaceae; genus Allium; species Allium cepa. The sequence goes on along the minus strand of CM060939.1, from coordinate 768,543,154 downwards.
GAGCACTACGCGATGAAATTGAATTGGAGTCGTTTGGAGTTAGTGAAAATTTCATGTAAAATTAAACGTCCGTTTAATTTTATTCGAAATAAACCGCTAAAACGGAAAATGAAACCAAGGTGAGAACTTCTCACTCAATCGAATCAGTTTCGATTTTATTTTAAATAGTTAGATTTAAAATATTTGAATGCATGTTTGAATGTTGATTGTTATCTATTGATTGTTAAAATAGACATTATACGCCGTTAGTAAGCGGATGTTATTTATTAAAAACATATACCGCGAATATTTCATAAACAGTGAAATTGGTATTATAAATAATATCAATATATATATATATATATTGGCATATGTATATATTGCAGTTGTTGATTCCCCGCATTTTTTAGCGGATGAGACCCTATTACGCCGTTATTAAGCGGATAATATTTAATAAGAACATATACCGCGATAATTTCGTACTGGAGCGAAATTGGTATTGTGCTAATGTTTGTGGATGCAGGAAAACAGGTTGGAGGGATCCAACTGGATTCCTCAACAGTATTTATTTGATTATGGATATTTTGATATTCGTTGATTATCATATACGATATATGATATCGTTGTTGTCGTGATTGACTATTTGGTATGTAACATCATTGGACCAAGTTTTGGAATTTTAAAATGATTTATAAAGTGATTTTTGAAAATATACTATATTTTTGGAATAGATTCATTTTAAATAAATAAACGTTATAATTTTTAAAGTTATAAAATTATGGTTTTTGTGAAATACAGTTAAAAGCTGATTTTTGAGAATATGATGCTAATGATTTTATAAAATAGTTTAATCGGGATTTTAAAATTTATTGTGAAAAGTTTAAATATAGGATTTATAAAATTTAATTATTTTATGAATCAAAATGGTGAAATAATAAAGGAGATTAAAGACGTTTTAAAGAATAATATAAATTTATTTATATTAAGAGATTTATAAATGGATATTTATAAATTGAAATATTGACATTATAAAACGAATTTTTATAAGTGTTTGAATGAAGTGAAAATGAATTTTGTAAATGAATGAAATTTATAAAATTATAAACGGTGAAGTTATAAATGAAATTTATAAATAGTAAGAATTATAAATTTGTGAAGTTATTTGAAGAATAGATTTGGTTAAATAAATGAATCTTATAAGTTATAAGATTTATGGTTTGGAAAGTCTTTAGAGGAACGATTTTGTAAAATAATCGTTTTATAAGTATTTAACTTATAATATGAACGTTTAGTTTATAATTTAGTTATAAACTAGAATAGGTTAATAAAAAAATTTATAAAAAGGAAGTTTTTATAAATAAATCGAATTGGAATTTATAAACGTTGTTTTATAAATTCGTAAACAACTTATTTTGATAAGTTAATTTTTGAAACCTATTAATGGAGTTATATTCACGTTTTGAATAGTGAATAATCCTTTGAATTAAAATGAATAAAAGGATGAAATTGTTAATGGAGTATATTCACGTTTTTGAATAGTGAATAACACGTTAAAGAAATTGTTTTGGATTTGGATGTTTTAAATAGAATTAAAACGATCGAACAATGTTTTAAAATGTGTTGAGATTCGAAACCATAGATTTCAACATTTATTGTTGAAATAGACGTTTTCGAGAACTAGAAGGAAATAGTGGACTATAACACTGTTGTCATAGTAAATGATTTCCGAAAGGAAATGTTTTGTATAGTACTGGGATTTATATATCTATTTTAATTTCGAATCCCTATACTAGTGATTTTGGGTTGTCATAACGATGTTTTACGTAACATTCGTTTTGGCCCAAATAAATATGTTTAAGAGAATGATTTCCTTAAAGAATGAAATATATACTTAATTTCGATTTAAGTATATTGAATATTTTCTAAGTGTTGAAAATAAATAAAATTTGTGAATTACTTATGAATAAATAAGTATGGAAACATTTTCCAATATAAAGTGAATATTAGAGAATTTATCTTTTTGAAGATAAATTGAAATGAATAATTGGAATCGAATATTCATAGATATTTTGGATTATAAATTCACTAAGGAATTCATAAAGGAAAGGGGAATTTGTCTAAAAATGAATATTGGTTTATTTTTGAGATATTGAATTTTATATCTAGTGAAGATATTTTGGAAAATAAATAATTTGGAAAATTATTTGGAATCTGGTGATGTATGCATATCAATTGATAGTTCAATAGCTGACTATCAATATTTCCCTTTGAATGGGTAATTGATGTGATTTGTTTGAATGTGAATGCTACACTTATTTTTAAATAAGCGCTCACTATTCGGGTTAACCGGGAAAGGACCATGGGGTCGTATAACCCATTCCGAATATGTGATACGTCGTTGTGAATTGCATTTGAAGATCGGTGTTGAAGACACGGTATTTGCGAGAGCGATAGGATGACCTGTCGATTGTCTCTGCACTGAGTTGCAGCGGTATAGAGACTCCCTAAGTGATGGGAAATTCGATCAGGATTGTGAATATCCGGATTGCAAGGACTTCTTTGTAAGTGCCTTCGGTTTTGTTCGAGCCCGGAACAGACTTGTATGGATTGTATGTCTGACATTACAAGTTGAGATATAAAGCCGATTTCTTTCAAATATATTTCTGTTGGTGGCGAAGAATTTATTCTTTTAGCTTAACACCCTTCTCTTAGACGTACGAGCTCAGAGGTTATGTAGTTGAATGTTATCAGCGATATATTCCCAATTTGGTAATGTGACATGCTGAGTGTTGCTGTAAATGATCATTGTGTTGATTATTGCGATAGGATCGTTTATTTGATCGTCTATCTTGGTGATCATTGTGTTGATCATTTGTTGACCCAAAGCATGGCTTTTTTATAAAGTATGTTTTTGTGGAAGTGACTTCGTCGAGCCTCACACCCCGGAAATGGTCAAAACAGGAAAGATGCGGCAAGGTTATGAAGGGTAGCTCCCTTTAGGGTATGTACATTTCCTTCTGGATAGAGGTGGTATCATGGTATGGAGCCCAGATATTTAACCTATGTGGTTACTGCGAATTTATTACTTTGTGGTTGTTGGCTATCGGGATCCCGTGAGAAAGGTCGTTTACGATCGGGGAATGGCATGCTCGTGTCAGTAGTTACCCAGTTAGGGGTAACCCGGCCTTGTGTTGGCAGAGTTCCGGTTTGGTTCTCGAGGATGTCTTTCCAGAGGCATTCTCATGTGGAAATGGGAAGTTCCTTGGCCTGACCATTTGTTGGAAATCGAAAGAAACAATACGTGACTTGTACGGTTTTAGTTGTAGAACCTGCCATCTAATATGGTAGCTATTAGTAGGCATAATATAATGGTACCTATGTTGGCTAAGATTTATATCCTACTTTCGAAATGAATTTTCTACACTATGCACTAGTAATAATATCAAATGTTCTTTTTAAATGCGTAGCAAGCATGTTTGACTATCATAAGGAGAAATCTTCTCCAAGTCTGCGTTTGCATTGTGTGTGTGGCAGGAGGTCTTATGGTAGTCTCATTTTTAAAAGCATTGCGAATTGATTAAAAATATTCCTCTATTTTGATTTTAAAGATAAATAAACTGTTTTGAGTTCTCACACCAGTCACATGACTGACTTGGAGTTTATTGTTTTCCTTCCTAAACTCTGGGTGCCCACCAATTTCCACACGGGCAGTCAAGAGTTAAGGTTTATCAGGATATTCTGGATATTCTGGATTTGCTGGAGGCAAGATGGATGGCATGGCGTATTACTAGTTTATATAGTATTTCTTTTTCCGCTGCACTATTTGTTGTTGTTGTTGTATACTCTGATGATATGATGAAATGAAATGTATAAAATGTTCTATCTTCTGTTTTCTCTCCTCCCTATTTTCTATCTTTTTCTCTGCTCTTTTCTTAATTTCTTCTTTTCTTTTTCTTAAACCCATAACATTTCGGGTTTTCGGCCTTCGATTTCTCGACAGTCGATAAAGTGAGTGTCGATGTTGAATTTTCGAAAGTCGAAAATTTTCGGGACGTTACATTTGGTATCGGAGCTTATGGTTAAGCGACAACCATGGTTCTGTTGGGTATAATTCATTAGAGATAGAGTCAGCAGTACTCTAGAATGAGTTTGAGTGTAATAATAGCTATGAGAGCGTATTTGTTAGTGAATATAAAATTGTTTTGTATTGTGTTGGCTTATCGGTTGATTGTTTATAGATTTCAGTCGATGTAGTCTAGCTAACTATCGTAGATAGGGGTTTCTAAACTCTTAAACAAGATAATTCGACACAGTATTGTTTTAAAATTGGGTAAATGGAATAATTTTACCTTGATTATATTTTATATATAAAGAAATAATTTTCAGAATTATTAAAGTGTATATAAGTTGATTGTTTAGTTATTTGAATAATCTAAATAAAGGAATTGTATAAGAAAAAAGAATTATAAGAATTGAATTATAATTAAAGTGATTTACAATTGTGAAATAAACTTATATATATAAGAAGTGAAACTATATGAATATATTTATGATATGAGTTGTGAATAAAAGTGAATTTAAAGTTAAATGGAATATAACTTAAGAGATGTTGAATGAAGTGATATTGATATCAAAGTAAAATGAATAAAGTTAAGTGATAGATATGAACTTAAGTTATATAAATGAAATTCAACTTTAGAGATTGAATTGAATTGAATTGAATGAATAGATTGAATGAAAATCAATTTAATTAAACCAATTGACAAGTAAAGGTGTTCAATCAAATTGAATGAATATAAGCAAAGGAATTTGGTTGAAATTAATAAACATTGGTTGATATATGGTTGTTAGTTGATTGTATATAATTCATTAAGTATTAATGAAAGTGAATTAGTGAAATTTAAAGCTATGTAATTGAATTCAAATTAGAAGTAAATAAATTTGAATAGAATTGAATTTGAATTGGAAGTGAACCAACTTGAATATGAATTAGTGAATATAAACTAATTGAAAATGAATGTTAGTAAGAACATCCACTGTTAATGAATCAAATGTGATTAAATTGAAAACCCAATTCATTGAATATTAATAAGAATATGAATGAATATTTATTGGTTATGAATGCTAGTTGGTTGATGGTTGAACATATTGCTTTAGTTACATTTGCTATGTTGGCATATATAGTAATTATGTTGCTATATGTTGTATATTGATACTATTGTCTATATGCATGTTCTCATGTTGTTTGTTGAGTGATTAGTAGGTGCGGATCGCGTTTGCTTCGCATTTGGAGCTCGCTTTCGCGCTATATTAGCCGTATATGCTCGCTAATAAAATATAAGGTACATTTCTCGGATTACATACCGTACTTTTATACTTTTTTCCCTGCGGGATGCCTCATTACTTGATGAGATGTATATTTGTGATATATATACTGTCATTTTTTTTTGGATCGAGCCGCGCAAAGGAGATTATGGCGAATTTTTCCGAAAATTTAAGGCGTTAGAAAAAAATTTGAGAAAATTGAAAAATTTTGAAAACTTTAACTTTGATTTTGGAATTGAAAGTTAAACAATAGTAATTGTTTTTGAAAAGATAACTAAGTATGATTTGAAAACTTAGTAAGTTATTGTAAGAAGTTTAACTATGAATTTTGGGAAAATTAATAGATTCTATAACTTTTCTTACTTGTTAATTTCGAGGACGAAATTCTTTTAAGGGGGGAAGATTGTAACGACCCAGAATTTTTAGTAATTAAAATTTGAATATTTAATTAATTTTAAATATTAATAAGTGAAATTTATTAGTCGAATAAATTTTTATTTGAATTATTGGATTTAATTGGATAATTAAATCGATAATTTAATACGTTAAATTATGAAAATAATTGAAAATTGAGTTAAATATGATTGAAAATGATTTGTAAAATTTTATTTTATCATATGGGAGTTAGAATGATATTTTAGAACTTTTAAAATTGAATTAAAAGTTAAATTGTGAAAATTGAATATTTTAATATTAAAATCGACTAGTGAAAATAGTCAATTTTTGAACAGTCTCAGAATTGAACGAAACCAGTTCCATTGGATCCGTAATAGTTAGTTATTACCGGATTTCAATTTTCGTGTCAATCGGAGTTACCGTTTGAGCGTGGCAGCTCGAAACGCATCGAATTGTTTTTAATTTAAATTTGACGAGTGAAAATAGCCATTTTTCAAAAAGTCTCGGATTTCGACGAAACTAGTTTCATCGGATCCGTAATGTGAAATTATTGTAAGGTTTCAAATTTCAAGTCGATTGGATTTACCGTTTGTCCGATACAAATCAAAACGCCTAGAAAATCGCTTAAATCGGTTTAATTTAAATTGAGCGTTTATAGCCATAACTCGCACAGATGTCCGAATTAGCTTTCTAAACCTGTTCCATTGTGTCCGGAACGCGGGATAAACCCTAGGAACGTCAGTTTCGGCGCGTAAATCGGAGTTCGGAATTTACGGATGAATAGTGTTCGATTTTTCCTATAAATAGAGACCAACCTCTTCATAAATAAAAAAAAATAAACTCTAAACCCTAATTTCTAATAGCCGCCACTACCCTATTCAATGGCCAGAATTTAATCCCTTTCTTCCCTCAATCACTCACAATCCGTTGACATTCACGCGAAGTGTTCAACAGCAACATTGAAGAGCATAAAGAGAGCTAGAGATCTATACGGTGATGATGGATTTTGGTGCAACGGAGGGGGAGATAAATGAGGCCGATTGCAGCGACTTGCGCACGCATTCCAAGGCTAGAGAGGAGGCCGAGCTTCACTAGCTTAGGGCCGAAGGTAGCTCAGGTCAAGAGCTTCGATTTGCAACTTCCTGATCAAATTCTAGTGGAGCGAGGTGGATGCAAGAAGTAACCCTAGTATTTGAGTAATGGGTTCATATGCGCGTATGGTTATCTGGGAAGAAACGTGAGGGAGAGGGAGAAGGGAAATACGGCCCTGATTCCTTCAGGTTGAAATCCAACGGCCTGTAATAAGTTGAGTTTGAAAATAGAAAGTTTATATTGTAATTTGTATATAAATAAATTCGTGTAAAGTTAAAAATCAATATCTTTTTCATACGAGGTCGAAAACGCGCGAAACCAGTTGCGTTGGAATCGTATGGACGAGCACTACGCGATGATATTGGATTGGAGTCGTTTGGAGTTAGTGAAAATTTCGTGTAAAATTAAATGTCCGTTTAATTTTATTTGAAATAAACCGCTAAAACGGAAAATGAAACCAAGGTGAGAACTTCTCACTCAATCGAATCAGTTTCGATTTTATTTTAAATAGTTGGATTTAAAATATTTGAATGCATGTTTGAATGTTGATTGTTATCTATTGATTGTTAAAATAGACATTATACGCCGTTAGTAAGCGGATGTTATTTATTAAAAACATATACCGCGAATATTTCATAAACAGTGAAATTGGTATTATAAATAATATCAATATATATATATATTGGCATATGTATATATTGCAGTTGTTGATTCCCCGCATTTTTTAGCGGATGAGACCCTATTACGCCCTTATTAAGCGGATAATATTTAATAAGAACATATACCGCGATAATTTCGTACTGGAGCGAAATTGGTATTGTGCTAATGTTTGTGGATGCAGGAAAACAGGTTGGAGGGATCCAACTGGATTCCTCAACAGTATTTATTTGATTATGGATATTTTGATATTCGTTGATTATCATATACGATATATGATATCGTTGTTGTCGTGATTGACTATTTGGTATGTAGCATCATTGGACCAAGTTTTGGAATTTTAAAATGATTTATAAAGTGATTTTTGAAAATATACTATATTTTTGGAATAGATTCATTTTAAATAAATAAACGTTATAATTTTTAAAGTTATAAAATTATGGTTTTTGTGAAATACAATTAAAAGCTGATTTTTGAGAATATGATGCTAATGATTTTATAAAATAGTTTAATCGGGATTTTAGAATTTATTGTGAAAAGTTTAAATATAGGATTTATAAAATTTAATTATTTTATGAATCAAAATGGTGAAATAATAAAGGAGATTAAAGACGTTTTAAAGAATAATATAAATTGATTTATATTAAGAGATTTATAAATGGATATTTATAAATTGAAATATTGACATTATAAAACGAATTTTTATAAGTGTTTGAATGAAGTGAAAATGAATTTTGTAAATGAATGAAATTTATAAAATTATAAACGGTGAAGTTCTAAATGAAATTTATAAATAGTAAGAATTATAAATTTGTGAAGTTATTTGAAGAATAGATTTGGTTAAATAAATGAATCTTATAAGTTATAAGATTTATGGTTTAGAAAGTCTTTAGAGGAACGATTTTGTAAAATAATCGTTTTATAAGTATTTAACTTATAATATGAACGTTTAGTTTATAATTTAGTTATAAACTAGAATAGGTTAATAAAAAAAATTTATAAAAAGGAAGTTTTTATAAATAAATAGAAATGGAATTTATAAACGTTGTTTTATAAATTCGCAAACAACTTATTTTGATAAGTTAATTTTTGAAACCTATTAATGGAGTTATATTCACGTTTTGAATAGTGAATAATCCTTTGAATTAAAATGAATAAAAGGATGAAATTGTTAATGGAGTATATTCACGTTTTTGAATAGTGAATAACACGTTAAAGAAATTGTTTTGGATTTGGATGTTTTAAATAGAATTAAAACGATCGAACAATGTTTTAAAATGTGTTGAGATTCGAAACCATAGATTTCAACATTTATTGTTGAAATAGACGTTTTCGAGAAATAGAAGGAAATAGTGGACTATAACATTGTTGTTATAGTAAATGATTTCCGAAAGGAAATGTTTTGTATAGTATTGGGATTTATATATCTATTTTAATTTCGAATCCCTATACTAGTGATTTTGGGTTGTCGTAACGATGTTTTACGTAACATTCGTTTTGGCCCAAATAAATATGTTTAAGAGAATGATTTCCTTAAAGAATGAAATATATACTTAATTTCGATTTAAGTATATTGAATATTTTCTAAGTGTTGAAAATAAATAAAATTTGTGAATTACTTATGAATAAATAAGTATGGAAACATTTTCCAATATAAAGTGAATATTAGAGAATTTATCTTTTTGAAGATAAATTGAAATGAATAATTGGAATCGAATATTCATAGATATTTTGGATTATAAATTCACTAAGGAATTTATAAAGGAAAGGGGAATTTGTCTAAAAATGAATATTGATTTATTTTTGAGATATTGAATTTTATATCTAGTGAAGATATTTTGGAAAATAAATAATTTGGAAAATTATTTGGAATCTGGTGATGTATGCATATCAATTGATAGTTCAATAGCTGACTATCAATATTTCCCTTTGAATGGGTAATTGATGTGATTTGTTTGAATGTGAATGCTACACTTATTTTTAAATAAGCGCTCACTATTCGGGTTAACCGGGAAAGGACCATGGGGTCGTATAGCCCATTCCGAATATGTGATACATCGTTGTGAATTGCATTTGAAGATCGGTGTTGAAGACCCGGTATTTGCGAGAGCGATAGGATGACCTTTCGATTGTCTCTGCACTGAGTTGCAGCGGTATAGAGACTCCCTAAGTGATGGGAAATCCGATCAAGATTGTGAATATCCGGATTGCAAGGACTTCTTTGTAAGTGCCTTCGGTTTTGTTCGAGCCCGGAACAGACTTGTATGGATTGTATGTCTGACATTACAAGTTGAGATATAAAGCCGATTTCTTTCAAATATATTTCTGTTGGTGGCGGAGAATTTATTCTTTTAGCTTAACACCCTTCTCTGAGACGTACGAGCTCAGAGGTTATGTAGTTGAATGTTATCAGCGATATATTCCCAATTTGGTAATGTGACATGCTGAGTGTTGCTGTAAATGATCATTGTGTTGATTATTGCGATAGGATCGTTTATTTGATCGTTTATCTTGGTGATCATTGTGTTGATCATTTGTTGACCCAAAGCATGGCTTTTGTATAAAGTATGTTTTTGTGGACGTGACTTCGTCGAGCCTCACACCCCGGAAATGGTCAAAACAGGAAAGATGCGGCAAGGTTATGAGGGGTAGCTCCCTTTAGGGTATGTACATTTCCTTCTGGATAGAGGTGGTATCATGGTATGGAGCCCAGATATTTAACCTATGTGGTTACTGCGAATTTATTACTTTGTGGTTGTTGGCTATCGGGATCCCGTGAGAAAGGTCGTTTACGATCGGGGAATGGCGTGCTCGTGTCAGTAGTTACCCAGTTAGGGGTAACCCGGCCTTGTGTTGGCAGAGTTCCGGTTTGGTTCTCGGGGATGTCTTTCCAGAGGCATTCTCATGTGGCAATGGGAAGTTCCTTGGCCTGACCATTTGTTGGAAATCCAAAGAAACAATACGTGACTTGTACGGTTTTAGTTGTAGAACCTGCCATCTAATATGGTAGCTATTAGTAGGCATAATATAATGGTACCTATGTTGGCTAAGATTTATATTCTACTTTCGAAATGAATTTTCTACACTATGCACTAGTAATAATATCAAATGTTCTTTTTAAATGCGTATCAAGCATGTTTGACTATCATAAGGAGAAATCTTCTCCAAGTCTGCGTTTGCATTGTGTGTGTGGCAGGAGGTCTTATGGTAGTCTCATTTTTAAAAGCATTGCGAATTGATTAAAAATATTCCTCTATTTTGATTTTAAAGATAAATAAACTGTTTTGAGTTCTCACACCTGTCACATGACTGACTTGGAGTTTATTGTTTTCCTTCCTAAACTCTGGGTGCCCACCAATTTCCACACGGGCAGTCAAGAGTTAAGGTTTATCAGGATATTCTGGATATTCTGGAGTTGCTGGCGGCAAGATGGATGGCATGGCGTATTACTAGTTTATATAGTATTTCTTTTTCCGCTGCACTATTTGTTGTTGTTGTTGTTGTATACTCTGATGATATGATGAAATGAAATGTATAAAATGTAATAACTGATATAGTTCTTTGTTTAAAGATTATTCATTTATTATTATATGTTGTTCCGCTGCGAATTGTGAGATTCTGATGTTGTTCTGTTGTTTTCTGTTCTATTTTCTATCTCTTCTCTATTCTCTTTTTCTTCTATTTTAAAATTTTCTATTTCCTTTTCCCTGCATCTTCTACCTTATCTATTTTCTTCTTCTCTCTTCTTCTCTCTTTTTCTTTTCCTAAATTGTTCTTAAACCCCTAAGGGTTCGTATTTTCGTTCATCTTGAATTAATCAATGGAGATTAGTGTCTATTCAAGGAGTACGGATTTACGGGTCTTTACAGTTTCAATTAAATCCAATAATTCAAATAAAAATTTATTCGACTAATAAATTTCACTTATTAATATTTAAAATTAATTAAATATTCAAATTTTAATTACTAAAAATTCTGGGTCGTTACAATCATCCGAGAAAGGATAGGCCAGTGTAGTCTGCTGCATGTGTCATAAGAAGGGACGCTATGCTCACGGGTGTCGGACAGGCAAAGCAAAGAAGGCTACTGATAAGAAAGAAGTGAGGTGCTTCAACTGTGATCGGAATGGAAATTATAAGAGCCAATGTAAGGAGCCAGCCAAGAATGGAAAAGTCAAAATGTTTGCATTGGGACCAGCTACCTTAAGGCCAACAACAGAGGAGAAATGAAAGCCGTGTTAGGAGGTACATCTTTGATTCATGGTGTATCAGTTAGAGTCTATTTGATACTGGTGTATCACATTCTTTTATATCTCATTGTTTGGTTGATAAGCCTAACCTAGAACCCACATACTTAGTTACTTTCTTAAGGGTTGCGAATCCAATTGGAGGGTATGCGATTCTTGGAATGAGATGTGACTACTTAGAGTTTGAGTTATCAGATCATATATTTTCTTACAGTTTGCATGTAATTGATTTCGTAGGGTTCGTAATTATTTTGGGTATGGATTGATTAAGTAAGTATGATGCCAGGATATTTTGCCCTGATAGGAAAATGATACTTAGTCACCCTAGTTGTAGGTGATCAGATTCTATACCTAGTAGAAAACCCATTGAGATTAATGCTTGGTTGAGTGTTATGGAGACAGAAGACGAGTTGAATCAAATTTTCATTGTTAGAGAATTTGTAGATGTATTTGGGTCCTTGATAGGGCTATCACCGAAATGAGCCATTGAGTTTCAGATAGATTTAGTATCAGGAGTAGAACTAGTGAGTAGACCACCAAGTAGAATGACACCTGCTGAGATGGAGTTAAAGGTGTAGTTGATGGATCTAGAAGGTAAGAATTTTATCAAACTAAGCAGTTCACGTTGAGGAGCAGCCGCAGTATTTGTTAAGAAACCGGATAGATCGTTGAGGTTGTGTATCTATCACCTTAGGCCAAATGAGAGGATGATAAAGGATCGATATCCATTACCTAGGATTGACAATTTGTTCGATCGGTTAAGCGGAGCCAAAGTATTTTTCCAGTTGGATTCGGAAAAAAGTTTCCATCGGCTAACTGATTTTTCTCTAATTAATCTGCTTTGTCTCTAATTAAACTTAGGGTACAGAGTGGAAAATGTAAACTGAATTTTCTCTAATTAGTCCAACGTTGATTATGTGAAAAAAATTGTAACTATTCGATTTTGTGTATGTTTTCCATTATACATATTAATATTTACGTGCAAGATATGTACCAATACACAACTAGAAGTGTAGACTGATACATGCAAATTGATAAATTGTATGCTATGGAAGGTTAAATTGTAATTTCTGTTCATACTGAGACAACAGACGAATTCGGTAGTGATTATGAACTGCGACTATCGAAAGGTTCTTTGTTGCTATCAGTCGGGAAGGGGAAGCACAAGTCAATGTGAAAACGATGTTAGTATAATGTTTGATTTTATTCTTCCTCCCTTCTATTGAGTATGTGCATAGAGTACTGTTTACTTTTGTACTTCTATATTGTTACTTGAACATTGTTTTCAATGGAGTTGTGCTACAAGGGACAGAGGGATGGCAGTTCCATTTTTTATTCTCATATATTAGGCTACTTTAAAAAATCCATAACCGATTGATTTCCTCTTTGATTATTTAATAAAGTAACTTAGTCTCATTCACGTTTTGATAAACGATTGATTTGTGCATATATACGCACAAAAAATGTAGCATTACATACACATCATAGTCATTTAGTAAGATCCAAAAAACTTTACAAACAGTATTTTCTTAATACCAATTCCTCCTAGATATATGCATCACACGTGCCAAAGACTCGTATTTTATATGTATGTACATAGGTACATATGTATGATTCATATTAAAAATCATTTTTTTGGACCAAGCAAAATGAATTATATGAGCCTTCTTAGCTTAGCTGGTAGAGCGCATGGCTTTTAACCATGTGGTCGTGGGTTCGATTCCCACAGACGGCGCTTTGTGATTTTTATGCAATATTGTGTATTTCTTATATCCTTTCGACCATCCCTTGTTTTTCTTGCTCTTTACTATTATTACCTTTCGTTGAAAAGCTTATTTTTGAGTATTGATCTATTTTCCCTGAAAAAGGTTCAAAATATTATATTGTTCTTTAATATATATATATAGTTATATGTATAACACTTTCGCCTTAATTAAATAAACTGGAAAAACTCCTTTTAGATTTTACAAAAAAAAACATCATTTTTAGTTTTGATAAAAAAAACTATACATACGTATTTTTTTGAAGAAAGCATACATACATAGATACGTTGTTATATACAAACATACATTCATACATATATATGGAAAAAATTTAATTGAAAATAATGGATCAAAATATTTGAAATCTAAATGTGTGTTTATATCATTATTTAGTAACTTTTTTATTTAAAGTACTTGTTGATTAAATTTTTATTGAAAAAAACTTTCATTTTGCCAAAAGAAATTTAGTCTATATGCATTGTCGAACATATATAGACATGCACATATGTATGTATGTATGTATGTATGCGTGTATGTGTATTCTTATAGTTCATAAACATACACAAATATATTAAGGACATATTACTGATGTTGCATGCTCATTTTATGATCAAAAATCATAATTGTCACACATACAAACATGCACACACATGCATATACATACATATATACATATGTTCTAGGTTGCTGGTTAAATAAATGTCTTAGATTAGCTAATACCACATATGATATTCATTACATGAACTTGAATTTCCATTAAATAAAATATAACAAACTAAATAATAAATTAAAGGTAAACTAATATAAAGGTTTTTAGGTTGCAAAAATAAATATAAAACAAAATAAAATATAATTCGTAATAAACTCCCTTTTGTAGCAAATATTCACTAAGGAAGATTTAGTTAAAACAAATTATTCATATCACTACAACATAAAGACCTAGTGCAAATTTAATAAATTTTTTTTTTCTAAAGTTCTCCCCTTTTACACCATCACAAATGCACCTAATCCAACACTTTATAAGTTAATTAGCAAACCAAGATATTATGGTTCATCGACAAGGGGGTCGCAGTGAGCAACCTTCTTACTCTTTTATTATTTCCTCTACTGGATCTCATTAGATTGTGAATGGAAAATGAAGTTTTACCACCAGGATGTAAAGTAATACATGAACTAAAATTCACAACCAAGTCCTCAAATTTTCACCTACAAGTATAATCTATTGAATCCGGAAAAAAAAATTGGTATAGAAAGTTCAAACCCTTGAAACTGATAACAATGAGTTTTCGTGGAAGAATTTCACTTCTAAATATTTAACAAAAAACTTGATCACAGTCTATCTTGTTAAAATGTTAATGATCTCCACTATATCTTTGCAAAGATAAAGAAGAAACTTAAGCATTGTTTGCAACTTGCCAATAAACGTCTTACTAATTCTCCCGAGGTTAGTACATTATTGGAGATAAAAATCAATAAGATGAAGAGTAATTGGAGCTTATGCGATTTTGCATTATTAGAGTATCATAATTTGATGCAATAATTACCTAACTTATCGAATTTATTATAGCGTTTATTCTAAAAGTGATTTCTCGTTTCTTAGGTCAAAGTAGAACAAGAATGTAACAACCCGGGATTTCGTATCGATTGATCATCGTCATTAGACGATCGAATCGGTTAGCTAATTACTATTTGGAGTTTCTAATTGAGTTGAAATTCTTTTAATAAATTGATGAAGGTTTGTGGGCTTCAAAATTTTCTTGGCCCACGTTCTACATAATAGGTGCTGTGATAAAATCCAATAAACGATCCCCCTCTTTATTTTCATTCACTTCGAAACCCTAAACCTAAAACCAGCGAAAGAAATTAATGGAGACTCGTTTGTTCCTTTTCGTTCGTCCCTCAAATTAGGGTTTCGAGTTTGTAGTTGATGCCAATTTCAATGGCTCGAGTCGAAGGCAATTTCCTTCTCGAATGGTGGCTCGTCTCTGAGGTGCTCGGTGGCTTCTAATTGAACGAGTTCCCTGCTTCGTTTTGAAAAGGTGAGTGCTTTACCACTCACATCTAATTCAGCCTAATAATATGCTTGCGTTTGACTTTGTTGTGATTTATTGCTTTGATTTCTGGATAAAGTTCGCACTGTATACTTGCTCGATTTTATTCAAAGTGCTGTTTTCTCTGACTTAATCGAATTCATATATAATGATACTTGTGATTTTGACTAGTTTATGTATATGGCTTTGATGATTTTTGAAATGTTCGGACTAGCCATTACGGCTTGACTTTCATTTTTGACTTCGGTTTCGATGCTTGTGTTCATCTGAAAATTTGAGATGTTTTGTTTTGAGTTTGGGCTTGATAAATTTGATTTTTGTGAAGCCTACTATTTCGTATGCTCTAAATATGTGATTTTTATCTCTGGCATTTGTACTTGGTTGGAAATGGGCAAGTCCTACTGGACTTGTTCACTGAATTGCAGTTTCTGATCGGTTTTGCCTGTATAGAGTTGGTTGTGTCTTACTCTTGACCATGGCCATTGTTAACCATGCATATGTGTTGCCTGTAGTGTTGCATTTTTTGACCTTGATTGTTCGATCACTGTCCGTACTATCTGCATATTGTAGTCTTCAGTATTGCCCTGTTTGTGAATAAGTTGTTGTCTTGTATATGCATTAGTCTGCACTTCATGTAGTGGGTATATATGTACACAAGAGTGCATGCTTTTTTCTGTACCACTTGTATACCATCAGTTGCCACTGCCTGTTTCAATGTACATATGGTTGCGAGTTGTAGCCTCGACACTACCCACTGTTGCATTATGTTGCACCTGTTTTGTGTCCTCCCTGCAGTCAATTATATGTTATAATTGCATGCTAGAGTCATTTGCGTTCGCCCTGAAGTCAATTACACGTTATATGTGCATGCTCTGTCCATTTCTTGATGACAGGTATGCATGAGCAAATGATTAAAGCATCCAAGTTACTGCACAAAATATTGATCTTCCAATTGTTGCATACGTGAGCTATACTGGTATTCGATTCACTGTTGAGTTCATTTGCAATTGCATTCACTCTGTTATGGTTGAGTTTTCTCTGAATTTTGAAGGTCTTGAGACATGGGCATTCATGTGTACATGATATATTGTGTAGTCTTTTTGTTCACTGGTCGCGTTATTTGCTCGATGTGCTTGAGTCAGCATCCCCGATCAGGTTACTGTTTTCTGGTCTCTACCTTCATACTTTCACTATGACCTGACCTTTACTTGAGTCATATTGATAGTCATGTGCACCCTTTGTTGAAGATCTAAATCTGGATAGATGTCGATCTTGTTTTTGTGTATTATTATGTGCAGTTTTGAGTTGCTATATGACCTGAACTGTTATTTTTGGAAACTGAAAGCAAAGCGTAAGTCTCATGGCAATGTTAACTAAGTTTAACCCAAGATTAAAAGTGATTTCAAGTTAGCTTTGAAAAAAAAAAATTACAAGGCACTGTTGTCACTTTCTCTTGACATTTTGGAACATGAACTGTGGTATTCATGGGGTGGCTGCAGTTATATTTTTTTTGGTTGCAGTTTTCCTTGTATTCATTTATGTAATTGTTCTTCTGGCTTTTTGCATCTGTTGATGTGCACTTTTGTTATTTGTGGGTCTGCACTTGTGTGTAGTGTGTCAATGCGTGCATGTCCCCTGTCCCTGCTTTGCCGCTGTAATTCATTTGCTGTGTTGGTTATTCATTTGACTTTGTTGAGTTTTCCTCTGTGTCACTGACCTGGAGCCTGTAGTGATTTTTGCCATTGACTTGAGTTTGATTTGTACTTCATGCTAGTATGTTTCACCTGCCTGTACCCAGGGTTGGACTGATTTCCAGTTTGTATGAGACTATGGCCATGGCTTGTGAAATACATTGTTCCAGTTACACTGCCTATTTCATATTTTGCCTGAGTTCACCTCGTCCTTGAACATTGCATTTTTCCCTGTTGATTCATTACTGATCACATGCTTCCAGAATATGGCCCTCATTTTGCTAGTTGCTTTGACTTTGTACACCCTATATTTATCACGTTGCCTTGAATTTAGTCATGCATCTATGCTTGTTAGTTGATTACGTGTGTCCCTGCCCTGATGTCTTGGAAAATTGACCGTACATATTGCCTTTATGTTGTTTTGAAATGGACATACACCCATGTGTATTGGCGAGGCAGTGCACGCGTGCGTGTACTGTGGCCAATAAGTTTTGATTTTCTTTTTTTTAAGTAACTTTTCAATTATTTGAATTGATTTGATTTAAACTGATGAATTTGTTGTAAACTGCCGTTTAGGAAAATTTTGATGTTTTCTAAATTATCTTCATAAATAATTCCTTCATCTATCTTCGTTGATAATTTGAATCTACTGATTATTGTTGTAACACTGTTAAGTGTTATATTTACCGTTGTCCGATTTCTTGCTAAAGGATCAGATAGGTGAATTTACTTTGACTGTCATCTATTCATATTTAATTATTATTGCTTCTGTGCACTAATAACTGAGTTTGAATTAGACTGACCCGTGTATTATTTTCTTTTGAATTTAATACTCGGGTTAGACGGAGTATTTATAGGTTGTTGATATCTTACTTTGAGTTACTGCTAGAGCTATGAAGTCTCTTCTTACCTTTTGGAGTAGTCGTTGTCTTAGTATAGGATGTTGTATATTCATGTATATTAATTACGTTAATGTACTTGTATATGTAACTTCCTGAGTTGACAGTTGTAGTTGTATCATATGTATTGTATCACATGTATTGTAACTAAAATCAGTTATTATATATATGGGACATTTTGTTTTATCTGTGTTCCGCATTTATATGATCTGTGTTATTATTATATTTATTGTCCCAAACTATTATGAACCATCGTAGTTCGTTTTATATTGGAATTGGATATGTCGATGGGAGTAAATAAATAAGAGAAGAAAAAAAATGAAAATATATACCACTCCAATCGAGATAACTAATACTAGTGTAAGGCCTAACTACGGATGGCCGCTCCTATCCAGCCTTATTCTTCGCGATAACAGACAGTATTTTCTTTAATACTCTTTGTTATTGTGAGCATAGAGGTGGGGCGTCACAAAGAACCTTTGAAAGGATGTGATTACAAGCTACAAAAGGCTCGAACATTTCTTTCTGTATGAGTGTGCGTATAATCCCTAAGTCATTTGGGGCCTTCCTATTTATATAAGGAAGAGGTGTCATTAAGTAAACCCCATCCTCGTAACTTTGATGCTTTAAGCAATGGGAAGACCCGTTGTAACCTTCTTGTAATTTTTTTTTTCGTAATTTTAGTGAATAAATATCCTTTTGTTCTTTATGTCATTATCTATGTTAATTTTTCTTCTGCATTCTTATATTGCTTCGTATAATTCCTTTCTATTAAGAAACAAGATGTAGAATTTCATTTTTCCTAAAATCTTTCATGGGTTATGCTTAAGACCTATGATGTACCAATAGACTATTATGATATACTTGAGCTATGATGATTTTATGTTATAATATTATTGAAACGCTATTGTAAATTAAAACCTTTGGTAAAGTTCCTTGAAATTTGAAATCAACTTTTGGCTTCTTTTCTTGGAAGATCCTTTCAAAATTTTAAAGCATCCTTTGACATATTCTTTTTGATAGTAATAATATGATCTTGAATCGTTCTCTTTTGAATGATCGCCTTATCCCAACAAAATTAATCATTATAAAACTTTAATTTGATTTATGATTGCTGGACCAATCATATACTCTCTTTCGATTGATTTCTTCTACCAAAAACGAGACATGAGATTAAAGGCTTGCTTGGATCATTCTATCACTCTTTTTCATATTCAAATAATTGCTTTAGAATATAAGATATAGCCATAACTTTTTGTTTTAAAAATGTCATCTATATAATAAAATTAAATGCATATTTTTGTAGTGAAAACTTCAAAAAATTGTTCATTCAAGAAAATCAATATGTTATTTTTTTCAACAATTTTAACTTTTAAAATAAAATAGTAGACTATGTTTTGTTTTATTATACAGTGATAATATTTTTATCATTTAAGATACAAAAGGTTGTTTATATATAATATAATATCAAAAGACTTACTAAAAGATAAATTAGTTCGCATAATACTATCTTTTCTATTCAAATTATTTTATTTTTTGAAATGATGAGTAATTTTATCATAATTGAAGTACTCTAGTATCTTTTTGAGTTTTAGGATAAAGTAATAGGAAATAAAGGGAATTCAACGGTAAACATTATATATAGTTTTGATTAAAAATGATAACTATTTATCTTTTTATATAAAATGGAAAATTAATCGATTTTAATAGTATTATGACCAATGATAAAATGATAATTTCTTTTATCGTTTAAATACAATCGCAAAACGATAAAATAATGAATTCTTTTATCATATGTGATGAAACAAATACTTCACATTCAATGATAAATTATAAATTCTTGTATTTATTAGGTAAAATGATAAATGCTAATATTTATGTTTTAAAAATATTGGTATTTATTGCAAAAATTCGCATGCCTCTAGTGTGAGCAATTTTCATAATGTCGTTTAAGAATTCACGTTAAAAAAATAAAATGGTAGAAAATCCTAGTTTTTCTTCTCCCTCATTACCAAATCGATGCTTCTGGAGTGGGGGAAAGAATAGTACTTCATAGCTATTGCAAATAAATACGGAAAGAGAGGATCTCCTTCTCTGAGACCCCTGTTGCTTACAATGAACCCAAGGGAGATCCATTGACCAGTGTAGAATTGGTAATTGATGAGATACACCTAGAAATCAAATAATTTTTTTTGAAATGCTACTAGTGTTAGCTTGTGATAGACTAATTCTCTGCTAACATTATCATATGCTTTTTGCAAATACACTTTAAGGCATAAGTTGTCAGAACCTTTCCCAATGAAAGTGTAACGATCCTAAATTTTGAACAATTTAAAATTGAAAATATTTAATTAATTTTAAATATCTGAATGATAATTTAAATTGAATTCCCAATGCTATATAAAACATTTCTATGATTTGGCGATCAAATTTGAGAATTTAATCTATAAAAAAGTTGAATTGAAAATTTAAATTTGACTTTGGAGTTGAGATTGAATATGGAATTTGTAATTGAAATTCAAACTAATAACCTAAGAAGATAATTTGGATTTAGAATTTTTATTTTTGTAAATTAATAAATTGATGGCATTCTTTTCTTTAGCTTAAATAAATAAAAATAAAAAAGTAAAAAAATCAATATAAAATAAAAATAAATGAATACACTTAGTAAAAATCCACACCCTTTACTTTTAACCCGTTCCCTTTACCTTTACCCGTTCCACTTTTTTAACCCTAAAACAAAAATCAGGGAAGAAAAAATGGTGGCAGCCGTGTCTTCCTCATTCGTTCCTCTTTGAAGCCAAACTAGGGCTTCAGCTCTTCGTCTCCACAAATTTGGGGCTTTGCTTCTTGCGATTCAAATCTAGGGCTTTCCAATCAAAGTCGCCGGCTTCAATTTGGGCTTGCGATCAAATTCAAGGTTTCCATCTTCGTTCGAGCGTGTTTTATCTGCATAGTCTTCTACCTAGCTAGTGATGGTGAGTTCCCTGCTCACGATTTATCTTCTATTCAAGTTCTTAGATCTGTTTGGATTGAATGCTCGGTTGCATGCTATGATTTGGTGATTATTGGCTTTCAGTTGCTCGGTTAAATTTGAATTTTAAACTAATAAGAACAGACAACACACTGCATGTTGGTTGTTGGTTGCTATTCGTTATCACTTGCTCTGATATTTTGAATTTAAACTAATAAGGACAGATAACACACTGCATGTCTGTTTGTTGGGTGATATTTTCTATGAATTGCTCTGGTAAATTCGATTTAAACTATTAAGAGCAGATGCTATTGATTTTAATTTTAAACTGGTAAGAACATACACTATTGAAACTTGTTTTAAATTGATAAGAACAGATGCATGTGTTGGATTTGGCTTTGTTGATGAATATTGTTCTGTTTTATGTGTATGTTGTTGTTAGAAAATGATTGAGGATAGGAAGTAGTTATTGATCATCTCTGATCTCTTTCAGAAAATTATTTTCTTAAAGAAATTTCGAAAGGGAAATTTAAAAGAAAATCTTTTAATCCAAACTGTATTAGATCTTGATATATGAAGTAAAGTTGTTTGTAATCATATAACTTTTCATTTAAAAATGTTTATAAGTTTTTTTAAGTTAAATATATCTTTGTCACTGTGATCAAACTACTCTATTTGATCTAAAAGCTGATATATTTTGATGGTATGTTTCATGCATGTGATTGAAATCAAAATAGTAAGTGTTGCTTTGGTATGTAAACATGATTGCCTAGTTGCTTATGTATCTACATGTCTGTTTTAATTCCTTCCATCTGATTCATTTCTGGCCTTAAGATCAAAACCCAGTTTATAATTTGAATGAATGTATAAAGTCAACAAGTTTCACTTTGTTTTAAAACCTTGTTTTTTTTAAACTGATATGAACGGATAAGTCGCTGCATGTTGGTTGTTGGGTGTCATTTGCTATCATTTGGTCTTGCATTTGTAAGTGTTCCAGTCTTCATGTCCCCATATGCCTGTTCTTTGTAGTTGATTCATGCCTGAGTATATACATAGACCACCTCTGTTATGATATACAGTTTCAAAAATAATAATAATAATAATAATAATAATATAATACTGTGAGTAAACTTTAACTTGTTTCACTAAAATCTGGTTGCATGACTTGAAGCTCGATGATAAATAAGTTTGCATGTGATTAAACTAAGTATACTTGTTTAAAATTTGTTTTGCATGTGAATGAAATATCAAAATGTTTCTCTGTTTGAAAATGTGCACATATGAATGTTGCTGTAAATTGCAAATAGACCAAATATGTTAAAAGGAAAAAAAAAAGTAAATCCATTTACCTGATTATCTTTAGCATGGGATGCTCAAATGGAAGTAGGTTGTGATGGTGTGAAACAATTTATTAAAATGTTAATAAGCATCAAGTAGCTTCTCTGTTTTAAACTGCTAAGTGAGCAAACTTCCATCTCCATTAATTTGAAATATCTGCATGTGTTAAATTTTTCTATGATATTGAATAAATCTTCTATCTTGTTTGAAAACTGTTTGCAAACAATTGCATTATGAATTTAAACTTGCATGGTTGTCCCATGCCTGGTAACCATTAGACCATTTATTATTTTGCACTTGAGTTAAATAATTGGTTTAGAAAAGTGAAAATAAATGAATAAAAATAGTTCCTGGGCAAGCTTAAATCGTTCTCTGTCTCTGTTCCTACAATGTGAGCAAACCATCCATATTTATTTGTTTCAGAAACATTGTCTTGAACCTGTACCATGTTTCAGAAATAAATCAAACTTGAATTGTTCTTGAGTGTTATCTCTGGCCTGTGAGCATTTGTGCATGCATTAAATATTTCAGTTTTGATGTTGTATTCATCTTTTATCCTCTAAGTTAATCACTGATAATCATTGATCATTAAAAAGAAACTTGGGCATAATGAAGTGATTTGTGTTTAAAATAAAATAAATTTTGAAACATTGGATTTCCAGTGACATTGAACTTGCATGCTTACATCTGCATGTTTTGTTTGTTGCATTCATGTCTGTTTAGTTGAGTTGCAGTCTTGTTCAAAAGTTTATGCATACTTGTTCTTCATTTAGTCCACTGTATTAAGTTTGGAACATGGTTATTTCATTATGTGTCTGCTATACATATGACTGTCCATCCATGTTGCATCCATGCTATTGCACTTTGGTCTGGTCGTTGTTCTCCTGGGTGTTCAAGTCTTCATCTCCATTGTTGTTTGCATTATCTGATATGTTTCAGTTTTATATCCATGTTGTATCCATGATGTTGCACTTGTAGCTGTACCCCATGCTGTTGCACCTGGTCATTAGTGCACTGCTGTGTCATTTTGGGTTTTGCTTGTTGCACCTGGTCATTTGTGCACTGTCTATGCATGTGCCTGTGAAGTTAAGAATTGTTAATGTGAAAATCTATAATAGATTTTAAATTGATTTATTTGATTCATCAAATCTGTAAACATTTATTTCAGTTCATTTCAAATTTAATTACTTGAATAAAGATTAATCCTGACTCGAGTGTTTTTGTGTTTTGCATAAACGCTCGGGTCAGACCGAGTATTTTTACAGCTTGGAGTTTTGCGCGCAGCGAAGTTAGAGAGAGAGGGGAAAGCACAACTAAAGCTTTTCAGAAAATTATTTTTCTTGTACTTAATAAAATTTGTTTCCGCTGTATAAAATGTAACTTATTGTATTAACTCTGATAATTGTATATAAAAGAAGGTTCATTTATGAAAAATATATTATTATTCTGTGATTCTGTAGCTGATTCTGTTTAAATGTTATAAACTAAATAACAATCCGTCATTTTGAACGTTTCTAGTTGGTTTAATTACCGACTAGAGGCGGTCAGGGCGGCGGGTCGTTACAAAGTGGTATCGGAGCTTTGGTTTACACAAAGCTTAGTTTATGGCGTTTAATATGAATAGTTACTAGAATCACTTTAAAGAAAGTGTTTTCAAATCTAAAGAAGTTAAAATTGTTTTCTTTAAATAAGAGGTATTTTGAAAATCAGAATTATTTTCAAAGATTCCCCTCTCTAAATTTAGGATTGCGACCGTTTCTCTTCAGTGAGGTCTCGTTAGATTGAGTTTCAATCGTTCGGAAACTCATTTTCGAATCTTTGAGATTTATGGAAAATAAAATATGAGTCAAGTGAATTAACGAATTAGTTTAAGTTGGTTTAAATCGAATATTGTGAATATCTCCAATTTAATAATTGGGAAATAAAATGATATGTCAATTTGATTATAATCAAGTGGATTATTGAACTATAACTTGAGAATTTGATTCTGAATTCTTTTGAAATTGATTTCAAATGTTGTGAAGAACGATTTAGTAAATCAACGGGATATAAGTATTTAACTTATAATATGGACTTGGGTATATAACTAAGTTATATAAATTGAATTGAATCAAATTAAGAAAGGAGATTATAAAACGAAGTTTTATAAATAGAAATGGAATTTCTAAAGATGTTTGTAAAATTCCACAAACGACTTATTTTGATAAGTAAAATTGTTATAACTTATTAAAGGAGTTGTATCTATGGTTTTGGACAATAACTGAGATATAAAAGGAGATATGAATCCAATGAAAGTTCATAATAGATTTAATTGATTCAATGAAGAATTTGAATTTGTATGGCATGAAATTAAGTTAAGTGGAAAACTTAATATTGGAAATTTGAAGTTGATTTAAAACCAATATTTTGAAATGTGCAGAATTCAAACTATGAATTAAGTTGAACTTTGAATTTTAAATGGATGATTTGGATTGTATGTCTAACGTCGTGAATTGACGACATATCAATTGACCTCTATTAAATATATGTCTGTGGTGGCGGAGAATTTATTCTCTTAGCTTAACACCCTTCTCTGAGACATACGAGCTCAGAGGTTATATATCGGTAGACATCAATTATGTGTTGAGAATTGACGATGTAACGTGAAATCCAAATCGAGTGTGAAGTCGATAATAAATTGGATTATGAATGTGAATTAGGTTTGAGATAACCTTAAATTTCCGAATCGGCTTAGAGGAAAATTTTAAATGGATAATGAAATGGAAAATTTGTGAATCCTCTATTTGTTATGGGTATGAAATAGTGTGGTTTTCATAACGTATATGTGTGAATACGATTAATTCGAAAACCAATTAGTTTGGAAAAGTAATTGTTATGGAAAATTTATGTAAGTGCATGAGTATGATATGTACTAAGTGTGAAATGAAATATTATATATGTATATATGATATTATGTTTTCCAAATTGAGGATATGGAAAAGTACCTTCCATTTAAACATTTGTGAAGGTTGTTGGAACTCGAGATGAGTGTCCATTTGAAAATCGTAGCTACGTAGTATTTCCATTAGTTGGAATGACTATTTGTATTTCCATTAGTTGGAGTGACTTTTTGTATTTCCATTAGTTGGAATGTCCTTTTGGACTGGTATAGTGTGCTAGCGTAATTCGAGGGGCGAGATGCCTACGGTTACAAGCGATTCCACTGGGATAGTGGCGTAACCGCCGTGTATACCGCAATCTAGTTACACTCGGGTGGTAGCGTAATTTGAGGGGCGTGATGCCTACAGTTACAAGCGATTCCACTGGGATAGTGGCGTAACCGCTGTGTAAACTGCAATCTACAAACCAAAGCGTAATTCGAGGGGCGAGATGCCTACGGTCACGAGCGATTCTACTGGGATAGTAGCGTAACCGCCGTGTGAACCGCGATCTTTGGCAACAACCATGGCGAAATTCAAGGGATGAGATATCCACAGTTACAAGCGACTCTACTGGGATAGTAGCGGAACCGCCGAGTAAACTGTGATCCATGGGGGAATGTGCTTTCCATATCCATTTTTAAAAGAATTTTTAAAGTATTTTCACTGGGAATTGAAGCAAGTATATTTAGTACTTGGAGATTGTTAGACTTGCGCCTGGCCAGCGTATGCCTAATGTCTTTAAGAACGACAGTAGACTTGTTAAATTTCGAGTTAGCAAGTATTTTCAAACTTTAAATAGCAAATCAATTATCTGAAATTAAAGTGATGTAAATTCCAACCTAATGAATTAAGGAAGAGGATTTTTGAAATGTTTTGAAAAATCCACAGCTTTGGAAAAGTTATAATATGTAAATTTCTTAAATGAAGAATTTCAAATTTAAAATTTGGATTTTGTAAGTTGAAAATTTTAGTAAAAGACTTTTGTGTCTTGGTTGTAGAAATCAATAAACAATGGAGATAATTAACGAAGCTAATGAGATAAATCAAATGGAATTTAATTTTAATAAGTCCCAAACTTGATAAAAATTGTGTAGGATATAAATATTAGTGAAATTTCAACAATCATTTCTCCTTACTTGTAATTTCGGGACGAAATTCTTTTAAGGAGGGGAGATTGTAACGATCCTAAATTTTGAACAATTTAAAATTGAAAATATTTAATTAATTTTAAATATCTGAATGATAATTTAAATTGAATTCCCAATGCTATATAAAACATTTCTATGATTTGGCGATCAAATTTGAGAATTTAATCTATAAAAAAGTTGAATAGAAAATTTAAATTTGACTTTGGAGTTGAGATTGAATATGGAATTTGTAATTGAAATTCAAACTAATAACCTAAGAAGATAATTTGGATTTAGAATTTTTATTTTTGTAAATTAATAAATTGATGGCATTCTTTTCTTTAGCTTAAATAAATAAAAATAAAAAAGTAAAAAAATCAATATAAAATAAAAATAAATGAATACACTTAGTAAAAATCCACACCCTTTACTTTTAACCCGTTCCCTTTACCTTTACCCGTTCCACTTTTTTAACCCTAAAACAAAAATCACGGAAGAAAAAATGGTGGCAGCCGTGTCTTCCTCATTCGTTCCTCTTTGAAGCCAAACTAGGGCTTCAGCTCTTCGTCTCCACAAATTTGGGGCTTTGCTTCTTGCGATTCAAATCTAGGGCTTTCCAATCAAAGTCGCCGGCTTCAATTTGGGCTTGCGATCAAATTCAAGGTTTCCATCTTCGTTCGAGCGTGTTTTATCTGCATAGTCTTCTACCTAGCTAGTGATGGTGAGTTCCCTGCTCACGATTTATCTTCTATTCAAGTTCTTAGATCTGTTTGGATTGAATGCTCGGTTGCATGCTATGATTTGGTGATTATTGGCTTTCAGTTGCTCGGTTAAATTTGAATTTTAAACTAATAAGAACAGACAACACACTGCATGTTGGTTGTTGGTTGCTATTCGTCATCACTTGCTCTGATATTTTGAATTTAAACTAATAAGGACAGATAACACACTGCATGTCTGTTTGTTGGGTGATATTTTCTATGAATTGCTCTGGTAAATTCGATTTAAACTATTAAGAGCAGATGCTATTGATTTTAATTTTAAACTGGTAAGAACATACACTATTGAAACTTGTTTTAAATTGATAAGAACAGATGCATGTGTTGGATTTGGCTTTGTTGATGAATATTGTTCTGTTTTATGTGTATGTTGTTGTTAGAAAATGATTGAGGATAGGAAGTAGTTATTGATCATCTCTGATCTCTTTCAGAAAATTATTTTCTTAAAGAAATTTCGAAAGGGAAATTTAAAAGAAAATCTTTTAATCCAAACTGTATTAGATCTTGATATATGAAGTAAAGTTGTTTGTAATCATATAACTTTTCATTTAAAAATGTTTATAAGTTTTTTTAAGTTAAATATATCTTTGTCACTGTGATCAAACTACTCTATTTGATCTAAAAGCTGATATATTTTGATGGTATGTTTCATGCATGTGATTGAAATCAAAATAGTAAGTGTTGCTTTGGTATGTAAACATGATTGCCTAGTTGCTTATGTATCTACATGTCTGTTTTAATTCCTTCCATCTGATTCATTTCTGGCCTTAAGATCAAAACCCAGTTTATAATTTGAATGAATGTATAAAGTCAACAAGTTTCACTTTGTTTTAAAACCTTGTTTTTTTTAAACTGATATGAACGGATAAGTCGCTGCATGTTGGTTGTTGGGTGTCATTTGCTATCATTTGGTCTTGCATTTGTAAGTGTTCCAGTCTTCATGTCCCCATATGCCTGTTCTTTGTAGTTGATTCATGCCTGAGTATATACATAGACCACCTCTGTTATGATATACAGTTTCAAAAATAATAATAATAATAATAATAATATAATACTGTGAGTAAACTTTAACTTGTTTCACTAAAATCTGGTTGCATGACTTGAAGCTCGATGATAAATAAGTTTGCATGTGATTAAACTAAGTATACTTGTTTAAAATTTGTTTTGCATGTGAATGAAATATCAAAATGTTTCTCTGTTTGAAAATGTGCACATATGAATGTTGCTGTAAATTGCAAATAGACCAAATATGTTAAAAGGAAAAAAAAAGTAAATCCATTTACCTGATTATCTTTAGCATGGGATGCTCAAATGGAAGTAGGTTGTGATGGTGTGAAACAATTTATTAAAATGTTAATAAGCATCAAGTAGCTTCTCTGTTTTAAACTGCTAAGTGAGCAAACTTCCATCTCCATTAATTTGAAATATCTGCATGTGTTAAATTTTTCTATGATATTGAATAAATCTTCTATCTTGTTTGAAAACTGTTTGCAAACAATTGCATTATGAATTTAAACTTGCATGGTTGTCCCATGCCTGGTAACCATTAGACCATTTATTATTTTGCACTTGAGTTAAATAATTGGTTTAGAAAAGTGAAAATAAATGAATAAAAATAGTTCCTGGGCAAGCTTAAATCGTTCTCTGTCTCTGTTCCTACAATGTGAGCAAACCATCCATATTTATTTGTTTCAGAAACATTGTCTTGAACCTGTACCATGTTTCAGAAATAAATCAAACTTGAATTGTTCTTGAGTGTTATCTCTGGCCTGTGAGCATTTGTGCATGCATTAAATATTTCAGTTTTGATGTTGTATTCATCTTTTATCCTCTAAGTTAATCACTGATAATCATTGATCATTAAAAAGAAACTTGGGCATAATGAAGTGATTTGTGTTTAAAATAAAATAAATTTTGAAACATTGGATTTCCAGTGACATTGAACTTGCATGCTTACATCTGCATGTTTTGTTTGTTGCATTCATGTCTGTTTAGTTGAGTTGCAGTCTTGTTCAAAAGTTTATGCATACTTGTTCTTCATTTAGTCCACTGTATTAAGTTTGGAACATGGTTATTTCATTATGTGTCTGCTATACATATGACTGTCCATCCATGTTGCATCCATGCTGTTGCACTTTGGTCTGGTCGCTGTTCTCCTGGGTGTTCAAGTCTTCATCTCCATTGTTGTTTGCATTATCTGATATGTTTCAGTTTTATATCCATGTTGTATCCATGATGTTGCACTTGTAGCTGTACCCCATGCTGTTGCACCTGGTCATTAGTGCACTGCTGTGTCATTTTGGGTTTTGCTTGTTGCACCTGGTCATTTGTGCACTGTCTATGCATGTGCCTGTGAAGTTAAGAATTGTTAATGTGAAAATCTATAATAGATTTTAAATTGATTTATTTGATTCATCAAATCTGTAAACATTTATTTCAGTTCATTTCAAATTTAATTACTTGAATAAAGATTAATCCTGACTCGAGTGTTTTTGTGTTTTGCATAAACGCTCGGGTCAGACCGAGTATTTTTACAGCTTGGAGTTTTGCGCGCAGCGAAGTTAGAGAGAGAGGGGAAAGCACAACTAAAGCTTTTCAGAAAATTATTTTTCTTGTACTTAATAAAATTTGTTTCCGCTGTATAAAATGTAACTTATTGTATTAACTCTGATAATTGTATATAAAAGAAAGTTCATTTATGAAAAATATATTATTATTCTGTGATTCTGTAGCTGATTCTGTTTAAATGTTATAAACTAAATAACAATCCGTCATTTTGAACGTTTCTAGTTGGTTTAATTACCGACTAGAGGCGGTTAGGGCGGCGGGTCGTTACAGAAAGTTCTTACCATTTTGTAAAGAAGTGGAGAATTTTGCACTTATGTTTCTTCCATTTTGATTATCAGAAACCAACTCATTCAAATAACCTTTAATTCTGTTGCAAATTACATTTGAAGTTATTTTATAAATTACTTTGCAATATGAAATAGGCCTATAATCTTATACGGACTGACACAAGTGGCCTGAAATATTATTCATTTTATTGGTAGAGTGACCACTGTAAAGGACGCCTTTGATTGATGTGGTCAACTCTCTATCATGTCCTAATGGTTTTTATTGAATTTTTCCCTAAATCAATCAGGCTCTAGACTAATATTTTGATAAATCCGGAATGTTGTTGCATTAATTTCTTCGTCAGCAATACCAACCTCCAATTTAACTCTTGCTTGGTAAATTAGATTTTTCTATGCAAAATTTGTGGAAAGTTAATTATTTCTTTCAGAATTGTATAAACTAGTAAATAGTCTACTACACTACCTTGAAGTTGATTGTTATTGGTTAAGTGATTACCAATTTTCCATGACTGTATGATAACTGCTTATATCTTTTTTCAGCTTTATAGTAGTCATATGTGAATAGAAAATTTTAGAGCATTGATTACCTTCATTTAACTATTTAACTTTTTATTTTTGTTGATTTACAAAGGCATGACCATACATTAATGTTCCAAGTTTAAAAACACTATCTTTGTACTTATTGACAAATTAGAGTCAGAAGGGTTTATTCTCCTCCCTTATTGATAAATTATATATGACATTCTGCTTTTATTTTCATTCTCAGTATTGCATAATAACTACAGTCAAGTCTGAAGCACTTTACAAATACTCTTCCATGTTCTATAATAGAATTCTTGTTTTATTGAAGAGGAAAAATGGTTTAGTGATACATAATGTATTACATTATGTATGTATTATACACGGTGGGGAAAATTACTATAATGACCCTGAAACCTTATTACATTCGTATAAAACAATTCTACCTATTGTTAACTTAGTTTCATTTCTTATTTCCTCCCATCAAATGTAACTAGGGTTTCTTCTTCTTCTTTCCTAAAATTTCTGATTATCGTTCGATCTTCGGATCTGATAATATTCTTGTAAAATTGCTTACTTGCAATTGATTTTGTATGAGCTTTTGTTCTTTAATAGCTTGCTGATAGTTGATTTATGCAGTTTTCCTTCTCAAACTTCAAAGACTTCCGTTATCTTCAGATCTGATGTTATTCTTGTAAATTACTCCCATGCGAGTGGTTTTGCATGAACATCTATTCTCTATTAGCTTGCTAATAAACGATTTATAAAATTTTCTTTCTCAAACTCCTGAGACTTCTTTGATCTTCAAATCAGATTTTGGTCTTTCAAAATTACTCTTTGAGAGTGGTTTTGTAAGAATATCTGCTCTCTGATGACTTGCTGGTAGATGATTTATGTCTAGTTTCCCTTTGATAACTTGTTCACGAATGAAAAACAGATAGTTCTCTATGTTCTTAGTTCGTGAATGAAGAATGGAATTAGCTTAAAGAGAGAATGCACTCAAGTTATCGCACCAGATTACTGACTTTCTCGAGGTATGAACTCTATCGATGAGTTGTTCGAGCCACATAATTTCGCCTGTTTCACTGGCCACACTACGAAATTCAGCTTTAGTACTCAAACAAGAAACAGTTGATTGCTTTTTGGAATACCAGGAGATTGGATTATCTTCTAAATAGATGCAGTGACCTGTTGTGGATCTTCGATCGTCAAAGTCCGATGCCCAGTCTGCATCTGCGTATCCTTGAATGTTTAATGCTTTACATGCTTTTAAACATATTACTTAATTTATAGTACCTTTTAGATATCTCAGAATTTGTTTCACTGCTTTCCAATGATGATCTAAAGGTTTTTCCATATATTGAAAAACTTTATTTACACTATATGATATGTCTGGTCTGGTAATTATAATATATATTAAAGCACCAACTATACTCCTGTATTATTTTACATTTTATATAGGCTTACCTCTATGCTTAGAAAAGGTAAATTATTTACCATTAGTGTTGTCATAGATTTAGCTTCACTTATTTTTTCCATGTCAAGAATTTCTAAAATATACTTGCTTTGGCATAAAATCAGTTCATTACCTGACTTTCAGAATACTTCAATTCCTAGGAAGTAGTTTAGATTTCCCAGATCCTTGATTGAGGATGCCTTGTTTAAATGGTAAATGACATTTCTGATTTCATCATTACTATTCCCTGTGATTATACAATCATCCAAATATACTAATATATAAATTATAACATTATTATTTATTTTTATGTAAAGAGAATTATCAAACCTGGTTAGTTTATAACCTAAACTGACTAGAGTGATTTTTAATTTTTTATACCAGACCCTTGGTGCCTGCTTGAGTCTAGAGATTTCTTTATGTAGTCTGCGTACCATTTCCTTATTGTCATTTCTAATATATCCTAGTTGTGCTGCATATATAATTCATCTCGAAGTTCACCATTTGGAAATGCATTATTGATATCTAGTTGTCAAATGTTCCATTTGTTATGTTTTGCAACTATAAGAATCACTCCGATTGTTGTTAGTTTGACTACTGAAGAAAATGTTTCACTAAAATCAAATCCACATTGTTGTGAATATCATTTTGCTACAACTCTTGCCTTATACTCTGCTATTTTTCCATATGTCATTCTTTTGAGTTTGTATGTTCATTTATACGCACTGATATTTTTATCTTTTGGTGTTGGCACAATGCTCCAAATTTGTTTCTTATTAGAGCATTGTATTCTTCATCCATGGATGATTTCCAATTATTATCCCTGGAAGCTTCTTCATAGTTAACTGGTTCATCATGTTTAATTATTGAAGTATAGACTTTAGGCTTCAAGACTCCATGCTTGGATCTTGTAATCATATTATGATCTTCTCTTGCAGGTGGTTGGATTTGATTAGGACTTGATTGATTGAATTGATGAAGACTTGAAGAATGTTCCTTATCATGATTTGATGTTTCATTTCCTTAGCTATCTAGCCCATGATAGGATGAACTTTCAAATGTGTCCTAAACTGATTGTTCATTAGACATAGTATGTTCACTTGATTGTCAATTTGAGCCTTTTTTACTTGCTCACTTGAGTAAATTGGTATTCGATGAATATATGCTTTGGCATTGTAGACATTCTAAGTGGTCTTTATTTCAGTCCTTGCAAAAGGAAAAACATGCTCGTTGAAAGCAACATGCCTTGAAGCAATTATCTTCCCATCACTAGACACTTGTATCAATTTTGGTTAGATGCATAACCAATAAATGTGTGTGGTAAGGAACTAAAACTTAACTTGTGAGTGTTATATGGTCAAGTATGGAAAACGCAGGCAACCAAATGCCTTGAGCATAGTATAGTCTGGTAATAGATTGAATAACTTTTGAATTGAAGCTTTGTTTGCAGTACTTTAGTTGGTAATCTATTAATAAGATAATAGAGTTAGGGGTATGCGCTAGGGGCAATTATGTAATTTGTTAATATATCTAACTAGTTGACCAATCATGTTCGAAATAAAGATATTTTTCTTCTATTGTATACTTGATATAATGTGGTTATATTAATTAATCAATTTAATTAAAAGTATATATAATAGAAAATCCACAAATGGGTATGTTTTGTGATAGTAGTTACAAAATGCTGTAATCGTGAGTAATTTATCATAATGAAATAAATATACCATTTTAAATGTTTCTAGTCAAGATACATCGAGACTGGATATCGATGTATATGTTGAGACTAGTGTACGTAACACGCTTCAAATATTTGGCAGTGTATTGCTTATGACTGTAGGGGGCACCAAGGTTGTTATGTGCTGATAGTTATTGGATAACTATGGAATGAGATACTATATAGTCTTCTGTTGGTTAATATAACTAAGGTCAAGCAGAGAATATCGATGTGACTAATTTACACACTTCGCTCAGCTTGAGAATGCTATTGATCTTCAATATGGAAGCTCTGCTTTGATTATAGTTAAATCATGGCATGGCATCCATCGAACGACTATATTTGGGTCGAATGGAAGCATTGGAAGTGAAACATTATTCAAAAGAGGATTCGTCTTCTACATTATATGAGGTTAGTATCACGGTCAACTGAAGTCGACTCAAAGTGAAATTCTCTGGCTAGAGCATTTCGAACAATAATAATTGTTATTGTTGAACCAAAGACTTTGTGTTTGGACTATAAAGTTGAATGTGGATGATATTGGAATTTTGACCATTACCAAATTCCATAAATTCAAAGTGATATAAATTTGGCAAAGAGAATTGATGCAAATAATTGTCACCATTAGGTACCGCTTATAATAAGTAAAAATGGATTTTACCAAGATGCACAAGCGATGAATTCAGCCAAAATGTCACACCACTGGCTAAGTGACGTGTGAACGTTAATATTTGAATTGTTTAATTTAATCGTTGACTGAATTTACACCTTTGAGTTGCACAACCATAATGATGTATTCTCCGAAAAATCACGTGATTTAATTAATTTATAGAAAGTTGTAAATCAATTAAATTAATTATTATTTGAGAAATAATAAATAGAATTTATTTTATTTGATGTTTGGGAGTTATTTGTAATTATTTGAATGCATTTATAAAAATTTATTTGCACACGTTGATATATGATATCATTGTAATTAAATAAAAGATAATTACATGCGTTAATTTATGGAATCTTATGTTATTTAATGGCACGTAGTTTTCAACTAAACCATGTAAAGAAATAGGAGTGAAAAGAGAAAGTTAATCAAGAGAATTTAATTAGAGAATTTTTAACTAGAATGGGAAATGTTTCCTTCTTTCAAATAAAACATATTCTCTAATTCATTCCATACCTACAATTGAGTTTCTCATTTTTCATTCCTCTTTTTGTAACTTTTTCGATTCTCCCCTTCTCTAATGGATGAAATATGTGTGACGACCTGCAAATTTGTACCCTTTGAATCGACAATAAACCACACATGTCCAACCCAAAAATACAGACTGACGGAAAGTCGAGAGAAAGAAAAAAGAGAGAAGAAGGGAAGAGATGAAAGAGAAGATAGAACAAAACAGAACAATACAGAATCTCACATCGTAGCGGAAAACATATAATATCATATCAATGATCTTTATAGAACAAAAACTGTACATATATATATTCATTCCTCAGAGTTCAACAATCAATCAATAATCATCAGCCTGGACAGTTATAATAACATGTCTTTACAATTGCCGATAATATACAATAATAACAATAATAAGCAGTGGATAATCAAAACAGCTATGTGTGTACGAAAATGAAGATCTCCAGCTCTTCTGCTAAAGCATCAAGAGCACCAATCTGAACCTGTAAATATATTCGGTCTGACTCGAGCACTGAATGGAAAGAAAACCTAGATCAGTCTGGTATACCAGCGTGAGAAACACACTCAACTGAATTTATTAAATTTCCAAACTTTTCCTTTATCAAAACAAAAGTATCTTGTAAGACACGTCCATACATAAACATGGACATGTTTATACCTTGATAACTGAAACATTTCATATATCAAATCCTCTTATATTATACTAGTGTCTAGTATATACAAATAATATTAACCATGGTCGAAATGGTT
The DNA here is from genome assembly GCA_030765085.1 of Allium cepa. Taxonomy (NCBI): domain Eukaryota; kingdom Viridiplantae; phylum Streptophyta; class Magnoliopsida; order Asparagales; family Amaryllidaceae; genus Allium; species Allium cepa. The sequence goes on along the minus strand of CM060939.1, from coordinate 768,507,437 downwards.
ATCCATATAACATTTCGAGGCTATTCATTATGACTTTACAAACAAAACTGCAAGCTCGTATTGGGGTTTGGATTTCCATACAAATGGCCAGGTGAAGGGACTACCTTCTAATAGTACATCTCTAGAGGAATGTACCGAGGACCATCACAATGGATCCTCTACCAACACAAGACCATCCCACCTCTATAACTAGATCGTACCGAATATGTCATCCTGCGGTCGTTACCGACCTTTTTTAGGCCCCTCAAAGCATACAAAACACAGTAATCAGATACACGACCTCATAGCGTGTAAAGATATATCTAGAAGAGGATGCCTACTTGGGAGCGACCCACTTATCCTTGCCGCATCTAACCCTGATTTGGTCATTTTCGATTGATGAGGCCTGAGGTAACGATTACCTTTCACAAATCACATATCACATCACTTTGAGTGCCATATGGCCATTTTCGTTGATTGCTAATTGCCTTCAACAAAAATACAACCCTTAAGCTCATACGTCTCAAGGAGGGTGTTAAGCTAAGTGAAGTTGCCTTCTCCGCCACCATTGATATACATTTGTAAAAACCAATGTATGTAATCTATAGAAATGCAATGTCAAACAAACATCCATACAAGTTGTCCAAGAACAGGACAAACTGAAGATACTTCCCTACCACATCCTATCGAGAAATCCCTAGAATTAGTAGCGAATAATCCTTGCACTAGATATTTTATAATAAATGGACCACTGCTACTATATGTATATTAGGATTTTATCCCCAAAATATCAACAAGTAGTCTTCTACTATAAGAATCCTAAAAATCAATATCATCACAATCTTCACAATCGAACGAATATATGTTGGTCCGAAATGGTTTTCAGATAAATCTGATCCCGGTCTTTTCGCACCAACATCGCAAAAGGATTTCTCAACCTCATACAGAAACTAAGTCTTATAGACTTATCACGTCTTTCATTTTCAACTTGCTATCCTTCGGCCAAGAAGGAAGCTCGATAGATTGGAGTAATACTCCGCACTGCATGAAACAACATCCTCAACACAAACGATAATCAAGCCTACGCAGAAAGCTACGTACGGTGTACGACTAAATAGTTTCCATATCAAGCCGAGAAACTAAAATAGCCAAATTTGATAGTCGGTTATTTAACTATCAAAGCAAACAAATAAATATTTAGCACCATATATAATCACAAGGCCCTTTTAATAAATCTATTATTAATTAAATCATTTGTCAAATACTCACTTCAAATTATCTTTAAAAAAGATATATTTTCAAAAACAATTTCCACTTTTATATTGGAAAACATTTCCATGTACTTATTTTATAATAAGTAATTCACAAATCAATTTATTTTTGACACTTAGGAAATATTAGATATGTTTAAATCACGATTAAGTATATATTTTATTCTTTGAGGAAAAGAATATTTCAAACACATTTATTCGGGTCAAAATGAATATTGCATAAAACATCGTTATGATAACCCAAAATCATTAGTATAGGGATTCGATAATTAGATAGATATATAATCCCATATACTATCCAAAAACATTTTCTTTCAAAAATCATTTATTATAATAACAGTGTTATAGTCCATCATTTCCTTATTTCTCGAAACATCTATTTCAACAATGAATGTTGAAATCTATGATTTCGATACTTAACACATTTTAAAACATCTTCAAATCATTTAACTCCACTTAAAAATATAACTTCCCAAAACATTCATTTAATTTAAAATATTATTCACTGTCCAAGATCGTGAATATAGTTCATTTACCAAATCCGATATATCTACACTTTTATTAAAGGATAATCCATTGTCCAAAATCGTGGATTTAATTCTCTAATCAAATTCATTACTTCGACATATTTATCAAAGGATTATCCACTGTCTAAAATCGTGGATATATTATCTTTAATAAACTTCCATATTTTAACTTATCAAATTCAATTGATTTTGGATTTATAAAACAATGTTTTTAAATTCCATTTATATATTATAAAAACATACATATATAAAATAAAATTCCATTTATTATTTTATAGGAACTTTAACTTATAAAATCCCTTAATTAACAAATTCTATTTATATCTCATTTACATTCAAAAATCCAATTTATAAGTTAATTGCTTATAAATCATTTATTTACAAAATCCATTCATTCTATAACTTCACAATTCATAAATTATATTCACTTATAAAATCCATTTATAAATTTATTTTAAACACTTATAAAACTCATTAATGATTCCATTATTTTAATTTATAAAAATTCAATTTTATAAATCTTATATACATACTATTTGATAATTCCAAAAATCCCAATTTAATAAATTTTACAAAATATTTGAATTCATATTTCAAAAATCACATTCTGATTACATTCCCTAAAAATCATAATTTTTATGCCATAAAAATTATAACATTTATTTATTTAATATAAATTCATTTCCTTAACCATTCAAAAATTCAAATTTTCAAAATACTTGAAAAATCCTTTTTAATTTGAAATCGCTACTTTAACAATTTTAATTTTCCAAAAATAGGCCCAATGCTGCAACATCACTAAATACATCAATCATGACAACCAAAACATCAAATATCACATGATAACAGCATATATCACAATATGTGAAAGTAAAACCAATACTATTGAGGAATCCAGTTGGATCCCTACAACCTGTCACTTGCAACAAATATACATATTAGAAATATATGTATAATGTCCACTTCGAGACTGACGCGCGTACAAGGTCATCTGCTTATACACGGGAACGTATAGGGTCCCATCTGATCCAAAAGGCAGGAATATATCCAAATACCAATCAATATATATAATATATCATATATCATCCCAACAACCATCAATCATCATAAATAAATTTTATTTCCACATATATAAAAATATCAATTGAGTCAGAAAGAGAGAGTTGTACACACATTGATTCCAATAGCAGTTGTAGTGTTATATTCCAAATAAAATCAAATGCGCATTTAATTTTATCTAAAGTTTACACTAGCTCCAATCAACACTAAACCAGCTCTAAAATATAGTGCTCACTAATATGGAGTGAACGCAATTCGTTTCATCAAAAACGGACCTCGTATAAAGAAGTTATACATTTTCAAAGTTTACACGATTTATTATACAACAATTTACGAACTATTTTTATTTATATTTAACCTTTTATCGTGGCCGTTCAATTTCCAAAACCTAGATCTCATCCTTGATTTTTCTTCTTCTTCCCCTTCATCGGCAACATTGGGATGTTGAGACAGAGAAGGAAATAATTGCTTCCAGTTGATGATATTGTAAGTGGGCACTGGGTCTTAGAGAGAGGTTTTGAAGTGATTGGGGAAAGCATCAAGGATATCATCCTTGTCTGTAATCTAGTTGTTGTTACAGTGATCTTTGTAATGTGGTTGGACCTTTATCTTTCGATGGCAAATCCATGGAAGTAGGCTGTATTCAAATCCTCTTCCTTAAGCCATTGGGATCCAGATCTTTGCTTAGAAGCCAGCTCCTCTTGTCTTAGAATCCTTTCCAGCACAACTTCAAGCAACCATAGCTCCACTCTGTTAGAGGGAGCTAAAGCGAATCTCTCTTCTAATATATTAAATCCAAGGTCTTGTCTTGAAGACTCTCTTTCTTTTTTCTCAGGGAAACCCAGAGGCCAGTGGAATAAATCTTTAGAGCTTTTAATAAGAGTCTAAGTTTAGTGGCCAGGACCTTAATAGTAGGACTAAAAATTCTAAAAGATTGCCAAAGTCTCTCTACAATGTCGTCAAACCTAGGTTCAAGCATCTAGAAATTTCGAGTTTGAAGGGCGGGCGATGGAGGAACTGTTTCCAATGATAAGAAGCATGTAACAGTGATCTAAAATAAAAGAGAGGAGGCCATATTTGATGGAGAAAGGATGCATGGCTTCTCAAGATAAGTTTAGAAAGAATATATCAAGTTCTGCAAGAGCTGGAGATGAATGCTTATTAGATCAAGTGAAAGCACGATTATTTATAGGCAAATCAATTGGGTCACATGAGGAGATAAAGCCATTGAACCATTTGATAATTCCAAAAATCCCAATTTAATAAATTTTACAAAATATTTGACTTCATATTACAAAAATCACATTCTGATTACATTTCCTCAAATCATAATATTTATACCATAAAAATTATAACATTTTTTTATTTAAAATAAATTCATTTCCCTAACCATTCAAAAATTCAATAAAACGTATATTTTCAAAATCACTTGAAAAACCTTTTTAATTTGAAATCACTACTTTAACAATTTTAGTTTTCCAAAAATCGGCCCAATGCTGCAACAACACTAAATACATCAATCATGGCAACCAAAACATCAAATATCACATGATAAGAGCATATATCACTATATCTATAAATAAAACCAATACTGGTGAGAAATCTAGTTGGATCCCTCCAACCTGTTACCTGCAACAAATATACATATTAGAAATATATGTATAATGTCCACTTCGAGGAAAACGCGCGTACAAAGGGTCATCCGCTCATACACGGGAACGTATAGGGTCCCATCTGCTCCAAAAGGCAGGAATATATCCAAATACCAATCAATATATATAATATATCATATGTCATCCCAACAACCATCAATCATCATAAATAAATTTTATTCCCACTTATATAAAAATAACAGTGAGTCAGAAATAGTGATTTGTACTCACATTGATTCCAATAGCAGTTGGAGTGTTTTATTCCAAATAAAATCAAACGAGCATTTTATTTTATCCGAAATTTACACTAGCTCCAATCAACTCTAAACCAGCTCTAAGATGTAGTGCTCGCCAATACGGATCCAACTCAATTCATTTCATAAAAAACGGACCTCGTATAAAGAAGTTATACATTTTTAAAGTTTACACGATTTATTATACAATAATTTACGAATTATTTTCATTTTTATTTAACCTTTTATCGTGGCCGTTCAATTTCCAAAATCTAGATCTCAGTTGTGATTTTTCTTCTTCTTCCCCTTCATCAGCAACATTGGGACTTCGAGACAGAGAAGGAAATAACTGCTTCCAGTTGATGATATTATAAGTGGGCGGTGGGTCTCAGAGAGAGGTTTTGAAGTGATTAGGGAAAGCATCGAGGATCTCATCCTTGTCAGTAATCTAGTTGTTGTTACGGTGATGGTTGTATGTGGTTGGATCTTTATCTTTCCTTGGCAAATCCATGGAAGTAGGCTGTATTCAGATCCTCTTCCCTAAGCCATTGGGATCTAGATCTTTGCTTAGAAGCCAGCTCCTCTTATCTTAGAATCCTTTCCAGCACAACTTCTGGCAACCTCAATTCCACTCTGTTAGACGGAGCTAAAGCAGATCTCTCTTCCAATATGTTAAATCTAAGGTCTTGTCTTAAAGACTCTCTTTCTATTTCCTTAGGGAAACCTAGAGGCCAGTGGAATAAATCTTTAGATCTTTTAATAAGAGACTAAGTTTAGTGACCAGGACCTTAGTAGTAGGACTAAAAACTCTAAAAGATTGCCAAAGTCTCTCTACAATGTCGTCAAACCTAGGTTTAAGCATTTAGAAATTTCGAGTTTGAAGGGAGTGCGGTTGGGGAACTGTTTCCAGTGATAAGAAGCATGTGACAGTGATCTAAAATGAAAGAGAGGAGGCCAGATTCGGTGGAGAGAGGATGCATGGCTTCTCAAGATAAGTTTAGAAAGAATCTATCAAGTTTTGCAAGAGTTGGAGATGAATGCTTATTAGATCAAGTGAAAGCACAATTATTTATGGGAAAATCAATTAGGTCACATGAGGAGATAAAGCCGTTGAACCCATCCATATCCGAGTCTGAACCCAAATTATTCCTTTTTGAGTGGAAGCGTGTTATACTGAAGTCATCACCTAAGATCCAAGGGTATAAGGTTAGGAAAAAAAGTCGGAAAAAGCGTTCTAAAGTTTCAAATGAAGTGGCTGGGTGTGTGGCCCATGGACATTTGAGAAAGCGTAGATTACCTCAGAAGGGATGTGTTGAATAATTACGCATAGGAAAGTAGAGGGCTTGATTGATTGTAAAGGGTCCACCTAGACTCATCCCAAAGAGCAATGATCCCCTTTGGACCCATTAGCGTCCAAAGAGTTCCAACTAGTCAAAAAATAAATTAGCGTCCAAAGAGTTCCAACTAGTCAAAAAATAACCACCTAAGTGTCTAACTCTACCATGGGTCAGATTAAAATGTTTTGACTCATGAAGAAAAAATAATTTAGCTTCAAAGGTCTGATAAAATTCTTAATCAAGGTGCATTTAACCACACACCATAAACCATGAAGCATTTTGACATCCCACAGCTTTGGCAGATCGCTTAGCCCCGTTCATCTTCAGCGCAAGAGCGCTCGATCAGTGAGCTATTACGCATTCTTTCAAGGGTGGATGCTTCTAGGCAAACCTCCTGGCTGTCTCTAAGTTCTAGCATAATCATTCTAATGTAACTGTCTCTTTTACCACGGTAGAATCTTCATTGGGGAACAGAAGCTCTTTCCTTTTTCAAATTCTTAATTACATAAACTAATTTCAGGGATGGACTAATACCAAACTTAGATGCAACCAACATAATTGCGGAATGATTAATTGAAGAAAAAATTTTGGGAATAAAAAGGCTACCGTCTAAGCTATAGCCTCTGCTCATGGTTCATAAGTAGACACTTCTTCAGACAGATGAAATCACTAGTGGGGTTAGGGACTGGGCAATTGATGTAGTGGCCTGGCAAGTTGGTGAGGTATTGAACATTCTTAACTTAGTGTCGATTTCTACTGCCTAGCCCAAGACGTTGTGAAAACAACCAAGTTTCCTATCATAATCAAGATATATCTTGAACCAGGTAGCGGTCTCTCTCTGCAGAAGTAATCTACTCAAATTGGGAAAACTGAGTTGGCGGCCAAGCAAATGGTCCAAAAATGTTGGCTAAAGGAGCTTCATCATCTTTGGAGGTTAATACAAATTACCCTCTTCTTGAATGCAATCCATCTCTCTTGTCCTGCAACTCCGCCTCTTTTAACGAAACATAATCAGCAAACTAAGAGGGGAAAGGCACACCTATCCTTGTCAGTAATCCTTCATCACTGAACAAATAGATCGGTTTCCCCGCCTATAGATTATAGTAATACGCTTCGCCAATAGTGATATGCTGCAGCTCGATAAGGGGATGACGACGAATGCAGTGGTCAAAACTGAAACTACAATCATGATTTAATACTTTAGCCACAAGGGATCTTGAAAGTGAGACTGGTATATCCAGCTTGAAGTTGACAAAGGTGAAGCGATTGTCTTGTGAATCCTATGAGCACTGGTCAACAATGATGAACTCGCCTATCGCTCGATGCCACACACCTATTGACCGCCGTTAATGAATGCGAAATTCCTGGCCTAACCGTATTCCTCTTTCCTTTAGAATCCCTTCTTCGGCCTCTGGATTTCCTATCAAATGGAGATCGAGGTGCTAAGCTTCTATCATACATTCTCCCTGATCCGAAAAGACACCTTGGAGAATCGAATAAGGTGGAAGCACCTAAGATGGCTCGAGTAGCTGATTAATTGTCTATTGATAGAGCAAAGAGAGTCAAGGGTCCTAAAGAAGCCGATGCGAATGCGTCTAAGTGAAAACCTTAGTACAGTACTTCACATGGCTGTTCAGATCCATGAGGATTGGTGGGAGGCGCTTGATACGGATCCAAGATGGTTTGAGGAACTCAATGGTCGAGCACTCACCTTTAAGAATCTATTGTTTTGCGAAGATTATTCCACAATCTTTATAGAAGAAACCTTTCTTAATCGCAAATGAAATGAGATGGCGATTGGGGAATCTAACAATAAATGAGTAGTTGTTGCAAAACGAAAACGTTCCAGCCACTTCGTCCAAAATGATGCTCCAGGCAGCCCCACACATCCACCGTAGACTAACGCCCAGTCACTACCGAGAAAATGACATGCATTTGCGTGTCGAGGAGATTCGCTTTTGATGCATGCATGTTGGAAATGGTGGGGACGAAACAGGGACTAGGATTAAAGTTACCTAGTTTGGAGATAATAAACTGGGAATCAACAGTATGTGGGCTAGTATCAAGAGATATTTGATCGACACAAGAATTAGAAGAAGGTAACCCGTGTGGGCCTATCTTGAGTCATCACGTCAGCTTGCAAAGAATTAAATACTGTAGCGAAATTTAGCTCTTTTTTCCACATTTTACAGAATAGTTCCCCATTTTCCTACAATGAAAACATAGCATAGGCTATCGGCAAACACATGCGAATTGGCCAAGTAGCCAATAGCGAAAACATTCACCTTCGGCGATTATCTTTGATACCTAGCAGTAGATGCTTCCCTTCGAAGTCATTGTGGGAAATTCTTGGTATGAATTTGAAATTTAAGTGTGAAGCTCGACGGGAAGTGTAGGAGCAGATGGGGCAGGAGATTTTAACACGTCGACATAGGATCGTCAGATTGTTGAAGGTTCGATAGACAAAGCTAACTTAATAGTTATAGGATCGGGGAAGACCCTCATCTTTGGAGCTGGGTTGTGATTCTGCCAAAGGGATGGAAGCAGGGCTTCTTTGGATTGAGATGGTCCTTATCAGGAGGAAGCGTGAAATCTCGGAGTTGGTTGAGGAGCATGGAAGAAACAAACATGTTAAATAAAACCTTTTTTCGGAAAGATTGTATTCTTTTATATATGATACGGGAGTATTGATGTGTAAAAAATAAATATATACGATGATCATAAATATTTTGGCGCAGTTAATATGCATTAAATGCATATAATATAAACTTCTAATGTAATGAAACAATAAATAAGTTTCAATAAATAAATATCTTTCATTGTACTGAAATACACATACTTTAAACTAGAATCTTGAAAAATACCAGATGTATTATTTTCGATTCACATCCCCATCCATTTTTCCAGATATGGAATATTTATCCCCTTTTTGTTACGGATGCGGATAATTTTTGGATTTTTCGGGTATCCATTGATAGCCCTACTATTATTAACTTGTCATCCCAATTATAACTAATACTAATATCATTGTATATTATGCTATATATATTTATATTTTTAATTGGTACGCGATTACACACGCACATCCCAATTTCTTACTCATTAATTCCTACGCCTAGGATTCTAGAACAGACTAATATGTACATTTTACATGGAAATTTTATTTTCACATCTTAATATGTTAGAATTATCCTTTTCAAAAAGGATTATCATTACTACTTTTCATAAATTACCCAGTACTAAAACTTTTATTCCGTTTAAAATTACAAAAAATTATCTTTATTCTTTTATTGAAATAGACATTGCAAACTATGTAGAAGAATTGTCATGCTTTACACATCCATTTCCTTTTTGATATATTCCTTGTTAATTCAAACAATGCACTTTTATATGTGTGGAATTGGATAATTTATGGAAATTATGCATAAATAAATAAAAATGTACCCACAACGCATTCAATAAATTAAAATATTGAAATTCATACTTCAGGTCAAATAAGAACATTCTAAATTTATTAATAATTTACAACCCATTAATCACAAATCTAGAATAAATCTTGTAATCTTATTAACATTCTACTTAATAAATTTCCAGACTGATTTTCAAATTTCCAAACTAGGGTGTAAATACCATTCCTATTCTAATTACCTAATTTACAGAATATGTAGAAGGGATTTCAATAAAAAGCATTCTTCCTAAGACTACACCTCCATAAATCTTGCATAGACATCATAATTAAATAAAACTCAATGATAAAAAATTTAATGTTATATATAATTCATATCAATTCACACTCACCTTTCAAGCTTTCCAAATCTACCAAATCCGAATCTATCACTTTAATTGGCTCCTTTTTTTTTCAAATCCAAAAGTATGTATAATGTAACGACCCGGATTTTTGAACGATTAATTTGCATTATTTAAATATTTAATTTGAACTTTAATTCGATTTTAATTTGAATAGTTGGGCTTTATATGATAGAAAGGATTCAGAATTTAAATATAACGACCTGATGCATTAATTAATTATCAAAATAGTAATTGAATATCGGGTAAAATATTAAATCTGGGGTAGTGAGCTTGTTTAAAATATTTTTAAGGCTTATAGAATTTATATTAATAATACTGAAAATAATGGATGAGTTAGAATTTGAATTTAACAGTGGTTTGTCCGATTTCAAAATTTATATTGTTTAAATTAATATTTAAAAATAGCCATCCGAGGCACAGTCTCGGAATTCGACGAAACCAGTTCCATTGGATCCGTAATATTGAATTATTGTCGGATTTCAAATTTCGTAATTTTCGGAGCTTCCGTGTGATTGTACGATAAGCAAACGCGCTATAATTTAGTTGAAATTCGAGAAGGATTTTAAATATAAAGTTTAAATATAAAATAATTAACCTAGCTTCCTCAACACACTAACACTATAATTCGTCTTCTCCCATACGCCTCCCATCTTCGTTATAATCGCGTTACTTTCTGTTTCTAGCTTCGATCTGAAAAAAAACTAGAATTTAAATTCATGGCCGCTTCCCTTCTTTATAATCGCGAATCCCTTCTCTAAGCCTTCTTCGTTTCCCCCTTTTCTTCTCTATAGCCGAATTCAACAGCATACTTAGAAAATAATAATAATAATAAAACCCTAAAATCAAAACGATTAGGGCGAACGAGCGCACCGAATCGCATTCAAGCAAAATTAATTAAGGAAAGCACGGGAATTGATTCGCGTTCAAATGATTTGACTGTGCCGTGAGCAAGATGTCAAGTCGTGGATGTTCGCGCGAGCGTTTCGCAAGGCGCGTCGTTGGTGATAGCTGCGGCAACTCGAGTGACTCGTTCTTGGCAGTATCGGCATCACTTTGGCAGTGCTCGCGTGCGCAGTGGAAGCGTGGTCGGTAATGGGTTTGTAGGGATGCAATGGTGTGGCGGGACAAGAGGCAGCAGGGTGAAAGTGCATTCGTAGAGCTGGGGTGTCGCGAGCTAGAGCTCGAGTCCTTGAGGCATTGTACTTATGGCCGATGTCGAGACCTGAGGGGAGGTCGTGATCGATGGTGGTTGCGGTGAGGTATAATTATCATCTTTTTTCCAAAATTAAAGGTTTAATATTTAGATTAACAGAGGAAAGGGCATTGGTATATATACAGATTTTAAATCCAGATTTGTTACCTTACAAATGTATTCGTTTTAAAAAAATTAAAATAAAATCAAACAGTAAAGTTTAAAAATAGGATTTTTAGTAGTCAGAGAGAATAAGGTAAATGATATATGTAGAAATGTTTAAAGTTTATGAAAATTAGATTTTTAAACATCTATAGATTATTTATATACATATATATATACAGTTTGAAAATAGTATATATATATATATAAAATAATATTTACTAGTTTATGATAAAAATAATTAATTAGGTTGATTTATATATTTAATAAACTCATTTGATTATTTTATTACTAAAGGATTTTTTTAAGGAAATTATTAGTTTAAAATTAAAGTATTTGTTTAAAATTATATCACCGGTTAAATTTAAATTATTTGATTAAAGAATAAATTTATTTAAACAGAAATTAATTGTTGATCTGTTCAAATATTAATAAAATCCATGCAATTGTTATTCAAGGTCAAAAAAAATGGAAACGAGTCGGGATTGGGAAGGATTGCAACTTAAAAGCAAAGGTGAGATTTTCTCACACATTTGGATGCCATAAATAAATTTAAATGTTAAATTTAAATCACTGGATGTGTTTGGTTGTTTTATAATAATTTATTCACTAGATTATATTATAAACCCATATACTGCGATATCCCACTTTGAAAGTGGAATTGATATTTTATGTTGTGCTAACATCTGTGGATGCAGGGAAACAGTTTGGAGGGATCCAACAGGATTCCTTAAGAATATTTATTGATTTTATATATATGTTGTCATATGACAGGTTGAATGAATTAATATTGAATTGCATGTGAATTGAATTATATAGTGTTAAATAATATGGAATTGAAATTTGGTAATTTTTAAATACCATAAATAATTTAATTGAAGGAAGCTAAATAAAACTTAAATTAAAAATAATATTCATTTAGGATTTGGAATTACTTCTATTGAGAATAAAGTAAAATAAAAAGAATATTTATTACATTGGTTATATTTAAATTTGGTTAAAGTTAAGTTTTGGATAATTTAACTTATATATTAATACCTCTAAGGAATAAAAGTGAAATTCTAATTAAGGAAATAAAAAATGAAAATTTATTAAGAGATAAAAGGGAATTCTATTATGGAATAAAAAGGAATTTTATTAAGGAATGAATTACTAAGGAATGATATGAAATTCTATTGAGGAATAAAATTCTAAAAGATGAAATTTTTGAATAAAATTATTTTATAAATAAATAGAAAACTCAGGGAAGTTTATCAAATTTATAAACGGGTTTATAAATGGAAAGGAAGAAAACAGTAAATATGGGAAGAGATAAGTCAAGGAGAAATCTTATATTGAGTTATAAATTTGTTGGTAATGGAAATAGTAGAATATTTCCGAAAGTAAGAAGTGAATTATGGACAAGAGGCATTTATAGATGGATATTCGGTTTTCGAAAATTTTATATTTATTTTAAAAGGGAATATTTTTAAATTACTATACTATATAAATCTTTTTTTATAAACTATTATTCGAATGTAAAATATTTTCGAATTAGTTACTTTGAAGGCTTGGCAAATATTTATTAATAAAATCTATTTTCTAAAACCAGTTTTGAATTTTATCATTAACGGGATATGAACTTTAATATTTATATAAACTATTACTTTCGAACCATAATTTGTATAAAACCATACTTCTTATTTTATAAATATAGATGTTTCAAATTGCTTTTAAAATCCAATTAAAATCCTCTTGTGATGGTAAGAAAATTAATTTAAATGAGATAAGATTTAGGAGAAACTTATAAAATGGAGAAATTGAGTTTGAGAATTTATAAGAAGGGTGAAATTGATTCTTTTGAGGAAGGAATGAGAAAATAAAGAAATTAGTTAAATGATTTCATGGAAATAAAAGGACTTTGAAAATTCATTTCAAATGGGTTAAAATGGAAATAATATCTGAATGATATTTGAGATAAATAATTTATGGAAATTATTTGATGGTTTCTTGTGAATGATTAATTGATAGTTAAATAACCGACTATCAATATTGGATAATGTGCTGATCGTTTTGAAGAGTCCGGGATCGGATTTAATTATCCGAAAACCACTTCGATCCGGTTTGAACGATTACGAATGAAGATCGTGAAGAGTTGAAGACGGTGATTCGGTTTGTCCAGACCCAGGGCAACTTGTATGGATTGAATGCTTTCAGAACATCGTCAGTGGACGATGAGCATTCTAAGTGGGACTCGTTCTTGAAAGGTAATGCTTAGCCTCAAGCCTCATCAACCGGGAATGGCTAAAACAGGGGAGGTGCAGCAAGACTTCGTGGGAAGCCCCCATTGGAGAGTAAGGTTTCCCATGTCAAGGTGTCCCTTTTATTTCGGCTTAGTGGGTGGTTGGTCGCGCCAACCACGGGGTGATCTTGCTTGGGGCTGTCCAGTAAGGGATGGTTCCGGTCTTGTGTTGCAGGGGAGTTAGGGTGGCTCCTCGGTACTCTGATCTAGACCAGGTACACCCCGGTAGCCCTGCCATTATATGGAATCCAATCTCCAATAAGCGCTTGTACGGTTTTGATTGTGCCCTAACTATTGCTGAAACGTGAGATGCAAGCATTTCAGCTAGATTCTATTTTACTTTCTATAGACACTATTATAATATCAAACGAATTTAATAAAAATGTTTTAGCTATCGTAAGGTAAAAACCCGACATGTTTATTTGTGGCGTGGTCTTACGAGATGCTTTTGTTTTCAAAGAATTTTTGAAAATATAATAATCCAATTGAGTGTGATTTCTCACGCTAGTTTTCCAGACTGACTCGGGTGTTGTTTTATATGATGCTCGGGTCAGACCGAGTTAAACAGGATTAGGTTAAAGCTAAGGAGTTCAGGAGACAAGCCGATGATACAGCGTACTTCGGTATTTGACTATTAATTCCGCTGTGTATGGACAATTACTAGTTGTCTCTGTATGGATGTTTGTTGTACGCTGATGATGGTATGTATGTATATGTATACAGTATAGATTTCTTTGTATTTAAAAGCTGTATTCTATATATTATATTTTATTCCGCTGCGATGTGAGATTCTGATGTTGTTTTTATTTCTTCTTCTACCTCTTTCTTCTTTTACCCGAAGACTCGTACATTTGTGCCACTTTGGACAGAACCGTGGTGAATTTTGTTAGTTCAAAGGGGTACGGATTTGCGGGCCTTTACACTTGGTATCAGAGCTGAAAGGTTAAGCGAGAACCTTGGCTCTGGTGGGGATTACCCATTAGAGATAGTTATTAGTACTCTAGAATGAGTTTGAGCGTATTAATAGATATGAGTGCGTATTTGTTAGTGAATATAAAATGGTTTTATATTGTGGTGATTGATTTATTGAGTGGCATATGAACCTTCGTCGGCACAGTATGGACAACTGGATCGAAGGGGTTTCTAAACACTTAAATAGAGCAATTCGACACAATATTGTTTTCAAAGGCGAGTGAATTATATAATTTCATCCAAAATATATTTTCATATAAAAAGAAATATTTTTTGAAATTATTATATAACTTGAATGTTGGATGATAGTATTATAGACAAATAAAATTATAAAGATTTAAAATGGCTTATATAGCCAAGGAAAGTATGAGATTGAAGTTTGAAATTAAAACTAAAAGTAAAGTAAAAAATGACGATTTAACTTGGACTAAGGGGAAAATTTAATTTTTAGAACTTAACTAATGATGAAAAATATATGATATAAATAAATTAATGAAGTAAATCAAATTTAGAATGTAGATGAATTGGATTAAGAAAATATAATAGAAATAAATGTTGGTTGAGATTGACTTAAGCTTAATAATTAGATTAAATTTAAGATTGAAATAAAATGAATTGAGATACGCATGATATTAAATGAAATTATGTTCTTACTTAATTAAATCCAAGTGAATTGGTGGATTAAAGAGTATGGTATGATGCTCGATTTAACGGAAGTTAAGTTAAATAAATTGCATTGAAATAAAATTCAGTTGAGTTATGTATGATGTTAAATAAATTAAATTCTTACTTAAATAAATAAAAGTAAATTGAAATGAAATTGAATTGGGGTAAATATATTCTGATAGCTTAGTAAATTTGAAACACATTGATTAAGAATATTTTTAGCTACAAAGGAGTGTTCAATCTTGAGTTACAAGTGAAAGATGAATGTGATTGAGTGTAAATGGATTTAAGCGTGAAAATATAAGTGAATGTGTGACTTATAAGAGAAAAGTATGAAGAAGTAAAATAGTAAGCCAAAATAAAAATATTTTGTATTTGGAGAATGAAATAAAAATCCAAACTTGAATTATAAAATAAAATTGAACACAGATAAAATAATAAGATGATTTTTGAAGATAAAAATCCAATGTAGAATTGGAAGTGAAAGTGAACTAATTCGGAATAAATTGATTAATTGAATAGGTTAATGAGATTTAAATTGGGTTAAATAGAAGTTGGATTGTGGGGGTAATAATGGAATTAACTTAGAGATAATTTGAATTTGCAAATAAAATCCAATTCAAGTATGGATGGAACAAATATGGCCTTCGATTTAATTTTAACAAAATAAATGGAATTTGATCTAGGTGAGTATCAAATAAATTGGAAATGAATTTAAGCATGAAATTGAAATAAGTAAATTAACTTAAGATTAAACTTTATAGAGGCGTAGCTTCGAGGAAAGTGAAAGTTTATTTAATAAAAGCTTGAATAATTTAAGTTTAATGAAATAAAATCTTTATTCGAATAGAAATAGCTGGATAAAAGTTTAAATTGTATAAATAAACTCCGAAGGCTTATCAAAAGAATTTAAATGCTTGAAATAAAATGTATGCTTGCTTAATACAGGTAAGATCTGGAGTTTGAAGTGAAATAAATAAGCCAAAATAGAATTGTTTTGAACTTTAGAAATGTAATAGAAATCCAAAATTTGAATATGTAAGTGAAATTTGAATTGGCCAAATAGAATTTGAATTGAGAATTAATAAGATTGGATTGTGAATTAAAGTGAATGGGAGGAATAGACCTTGAGTTATTAATATAAAATTCAACTTGGATTGCTTAGCAAGTAAAATAGAATTGGATTATAAATGAATTGGCTTGAAGTGCGAATAAAATCCAAATGATAAAAATAAAGTGGAGACGGTCTTGAAATTAATTAAATAAGTTCGAGAATGAATCGAACATGGAAATTGAAATCTTTTTAAATGAATTGAGTAAATAAATTAACTGAGCTAAGTAGTAAATGAAAGAGATTAGATTTAAATAGAATCAAATTAAATTGAAAAAAAAAATTTATGGGCAAATGAAATGAACTTAAGTTATGAAATTTAAATGATTTAAAGTGAATTGATTTAAATATAAAATTGAATGAAACATGACTTGTATAAATTTGGGAAAATGGTTATTAATCATAAGCATGGAAGTTGTCAAGCTTTATAAAATGGGTTTGAATATAACTCAATGTAAAAATAAGGTAAATGCAAATATATGGATTTTAAAGAAATTAGAATGGAACAGATTTAAATATAAATTGAGTGGGAATCAATTTTAAAATGGTTATAAAACTAAAGAAACTGTTGTTTGAATGGATATTATCGAATTTGCATGGAAATAATTGTTGTTCTATGGAATGATAGGAGTAAATAAACTTGTTTTTCATCAATTGCCATGAATATAAAACAGATTGAATTAAAAATATATTGAATATAAAAAGAATGATATTGAAAATCATTCCGAATCGGATTGGATGATATAAATTGAGTAAAAGCAATTGGATTTAATTGGAACCTTATCAATTTTTTATACAAACTGCTTGTATATATTGTTTATAGAATATGACTTTGAATTGATATGTGGCAGAACTGATTTTGAAATCAAGTAAAATTGAAAATGGGTTTGTCTGGACTTGAAAAGGAATTGAAGATAAGTAAATGAGTTGTAACTCACTTAAAGTTGAATGCATACAGTATTTGTGTCAATTATAAACAAATGGAACTAGTTTGGAAACTATATAAATTTGTTATGAGGTTATTTATATTACATTGCTTATGTTATTGATGTGTTGTAGTTTCTTAAATGAATGCAATGTTATAAATTTCATAAATATGTTGCTTATATGTTTAAATTGAAAGTACAGGCACCATAAGATTGTATAGTGGGATTTTGGTCGCACAAATGCTTAAATAAAATATGTCGCTTGCTTAAAAATGCTAAATAAGGTACGCCTTACAAACTAGGAAATATGAACTGTTTTTGGTTTTTCCGACTGTGTGGGTCGATGTATATATATATATTTATATCTATTGTCAAATTGCAAAAGCTCCCCCGTACAAAGGGGACTCTCCTAAAAAAATTCGGAAATTTTGGGAGTTAGAATTTTTCTGAAAGTTTTTGAAAATTTTGTTAACGACAAACGTTTTCAAATTGGAAATTGAAATATATTAGTGAATGAAACTAATTTAAAATAATGACATGAATTTGTTATAAATGAAAAATAGAATTTAAATACTCAGAATTAAAGACAAATTGAATCCATATGGAAATGGAAGAATCAAATTGAATAAGAATAGATATAAACTAAAGTGGTAAGATGAAAATAAATATAAGAAACAAATAAAATGTTTATACAAACTTAAGTAAGGAATGATGCATTCTCAATCGGGAATTGATATTTCAAATATAATCTAAAATAATATTTGAATGAATAGGTATTAACATTTGTAAGAAAGTCGATAAAATGTTTTGAATATTGTGATTGGACATATTGCTGTGTAAGATATGCAGGTAATATAAGGGAAATAGAATTGGTTTTGATTTCAGAAGATAAATTAGAAATGCTCGACAAAAGGGTATGTGTTTAAATTTCTATATGAAATTGATTGGGAATTTGGTCGAGCCGCTTGGCATTTTGTTTTCTTTTGGGATTTGGGAGGCCGTAGAGCCATTTTGTAGTTGTACCGAGCTAGCCCCGCAAAAGAGACGCTGGCAAAAAATTTCGGGAATTTAGGGAGTTAGAAAAATTTTGAGAAAATTTTGATAATTCAAAATTTAGTTTCAAATTGAAACTTGAATGGTTAAACAAATAGTGTAGTTTGAAACTAGGGAAAAGTTTGGAAAGTTAGTAAGAAGGGTAATGCGACTTTTATTAAAAAGATAGTTGGTAGGATGTTGAATTGTTGGTTTTGGAGAAATAGTAATGGGTATTGGACTATTCTTCCGAACTAGTAATTTCGGGGACGAAATTCTTTTAAGGGGGGAGGAATGTAACGATCCGGATTTTTGAATGATTAATTTGCATTATTTAAATATTTAATTTGAACTTTAATTCGATTTTAATTTGAACTGTTGGGCTTATATGATAGAAAGGATTAAGAATTTAAATATAACGACCTGTTGCATTAATTAATTATCAAAATAGTAAGTGAATATCGGGTAAAATATTAAATCTGGGGTAGTGAGCTTGTTTAAAATATTTTTAAGGCTTATAGAATTTATATTAATAATACTGAAAATAATGGATGGGTTAGAATTTGAATTTAACAGTGGTTTGTCTGATTTTAAAATTTATATCGTTTAAATTAATATTTAAAAATAGCCAAAGGCACGGTCTCGGAATTCGACGAAACCAGTTCCATTGGATCCGTAATATTGAATTATTGCCGGATTTCAAATTTCGTAATTTTCGGAGCTTCCGTGTGATTGTATGATAAGCAAACGCGCTATAATTTAATTGAAATTCGAGAAGGTTTTCAAATATAAAGTTTAAATATAAAATAATTAACCTAGCTTCCTCAACACACTAACACTATAATTCGTCTTCTCCCATATGCCTCCCATCTTTGTTATAATCGCGTTACTTTCTATTTTTAGCTTCGATCAGAAAAAAACTAGAATTTAAATTCATGGCCGCTTCCCTTCTTTATAATCGCGAATCCCTTCTCTAAGTCTTCTTCGTTTCCCCATTTTCTTCCCTATAGCCGAATTTTACGGCATACTTAGAAAAAATAATAATAACAAAACCCTAAAATCAAATCGATTAGGGCGAACGAGCACACCGAATCGCATTCAAACAAAATTAATTAAGGGAAGCACGGGAATCGATTCGCGTTCGAATGATTTGACCGTGACGTGAGCAAGATCTCGAGTCGTGGATGTTCTCGCGAGCGTTTCGCGAGGCGCGTCGTTGGTGATAGCTGCGGCAACTCGAGTGGCTCGTTCTTGGCAGTGTCGGCATCACTTTGGCAGTGCTCGTGTGCGTAGTGGAAGCGTGGTCGGTAATGGGTTTGTAGGGATGCAATGGTGCGGGGGGACAAGAGGCAGCAGGGTGAAAGTGCATTCGTTGAGCTGGGGTGTCGCGAGCTCGAGCTCGAGTCCTTGAGGCACTGTACTTATGGCCGATGTCGACACCTGAGGGGAGGTCGTGATCGATGGTGGTTGTGGTGAGGTATAATTATCATCTTTTTTCCAAAATTAAAGGTGTAATATTTAGACTGATAGAGGAAAGGGCATCAGTATATATACAGATTTTAAATCCAGATTTGTTATATTACAAATGTATTCGTTTAAAAAATTAAAATAAAACCAAACAGTAATGTTTAAAAATAGGATTTTTAGTAGTCAGAGAGAATAAGGTAAATGATATATATATATATATATATATATATATATATATATATATATATAGAAATGTTTAAAGTTTGTGAAAATTAGATTTTTAAACATCTATAGATTATATATATATATATATGCAGTTTGAAAAAAAATATAAAATAAAATTTACTAGTTTTTGATAAAAATAATTAATTAGGTTGATTTATATATTTAATAAACTCATTTGATTATTTTATTACTAAAGGATTTTTTTAGGGAAATTATTAGTTTAAAATTAAAGTATTTGTTTAAAATTATATCACCGGTTAAATTTAAATTATTTGATTAAAGAATAAATTTATTTCAGCAGAAATTAATTGTTGTTCTGTTCAAATATTAATAAAATCCATGCAATTGTTATTCAAGGTCAAAAATAATAATATGGAAACTAGTCGGGATTGGGAAGGATTGCAACTTAAAAGCAAAGGTGAGATTTTCTCACTTATTTGGATGACATAAATAAATTTAAATGTTAAATTTAAATCATTGGATGTGTTTGGTAGTTTTATAATAATTTATTCACTGGATTATATTATAAACCCATATACTGCGATATCCCACTTTGAAAGTGGAATTGATATTTTATGTTGTGCTAACATCTGTGGATGCAGGGAAATAGGTTGGAGGGATCCAACAGGATTCCTCAAGAATATTTATTGATTTTATATATGTGTTGTCATATGACAGGTTGAATGAATTAATATTAAATTGCATGCGAATTGAATTATATAGTGTTAAATAATATGGAATTGAAATTTGGTAATTTTTAAATACCACAAATAATTTAATTGAAGGAAGCTAAATGAAACTTAAATTAAAAAGAATATTCATTTAGGATTTGGAATTACTTCTATTGAGAATAAAGTAAAATAAAAAGAATATTTATTACATTGGTTACATTTAAATTTGGTTAAAGTTAAGTTTTGGATAATTTAACTTATATATTAATACCTCTAAGGAATAAAAGTGAAATTCTAATTAAGGAAATAAAAAATGAAAATTTATTAAGAGATAAAAGGGAATTCTATTATGGAATAAAAAGGAATTTTATTAAGGAATGAATAACTAAGGAATGATATGAAATTCTATTGAGGAATAAAATTATAAAAGATGAAATTTTTGAATAAAATTATTTTATAAATAAATAGAAAGCTCAGGGAAGTTTATCAAATTTATAAACGGGTTTATAAATGGAAAGGAAGAAAACGGTAAATATGGGAAGAGATAAGTCAAGGAGAAATCCTATATTGAGTTATAAATTTGTTGGTAATGGAAATAGTAGAATATTTTCGAAAGTAAGAAGTGAATTATGGACAAGAGGCATTTATAGATGGATATTGGGTTTTCCAAAATTTTAAATTTATTTTAAAAGGGAATATTTTTAAATTACTATACTATATAAATCTTTTTTATAAACTATTATTTGGATGTAAAATATTTTCAAATTAGTTACTTTGAAGGCTTGGGAAATATTATTAATAAAGTCTATTTTCTAAAACCACTTTTGAATTTTATCATTAACTGGATATGAACTTTAATATTTATATAAACTATTACTTTCGAACCATAATTTGTATAAAACCATACTTCTTATTCTATAAATATAGATGTTTCAAATTGCTTTTAAAATCCAATTAAAATCCTCTTGTGATGGTAAGAAAATTAATTTAAATGAGATAAGATATAGGAGAAATTTTATAAAATGGAGAAATTGAGTTTGAGAATTTATAAGAAGGGTGAAATTGATTTTTTTGAGGAAGGAATTAGAAAAAAGAATATTTTCAAAAGATAAATCAAAATGTGGGTGAGTATAAGAAATCAATTAAATGATTTCATGGAAATAAAAGGACTTTGAAAATTCATTTCAAATAGGTTAAAATGGAAATAATATCCGAATGATATTTGTGATAAATAATTTATGGAAATTATTTGATGGTTGCTTGTGAATGATTAATTGATAGTTAAATAACCGACTATCAATATTGGACAATGCGCTGATCGTTTCGAAGAGTCCGGGATCGGATTTAATTATTCGAAAACCACTTCGATCCGGTTTGAACGATTACGAATGAAGATCGTGAAGAGTTGAAGACGGTGATTCAGTTTGTCCAGACCCAGGGCAACTTGTATGGATTGAATGCTTTCAGAACATCGTCAGGAGGACGATGAGCATTCTAAGTGGGACTCGTTCTTAAAAGGTAGCGCTTAGCCTCAAGCCTCATCAACCGGGAATGGCTAAAACAAGGGAGGTGCAGCAATACTTCGTGGGTAGCCCCCATTGGAGAGTAAGGTTTCCCCTGTCTAGATGTCCCTTTTATTTCGGCTTAGTGGGTGGTTGGTCGCGCCAACCACGGGATGATCTTGCTTGGGACTGTCCAGTAAGGGATGGTTCCAGTCTTATGTTGCAAGGGAGTTAGGGTGGCTCCTCGGTACTCTGATCTAGACCAGGTACTGTGACGGGCGGTACCCGGTAGCCCTGCCATTGTATGGAATCCAATCTCCAATAAGTGCATGTATGGTTTTGATTGTGCCCAACTATTGCTGAAACGTGAGATGCAAGCATTTCAGCTAGATTCTATTTTACTTTCTATGGACACTATTATAATATCAGACGAATTTAATAAAAATGTTTTAGCTATCGTAAGGTAAAAACCCGACATGTTTATTTGTGGCGTGGTCTTACGAGATGCTTTTGTTTTCAAAGAATTTTTGAAAATATAATAATCCAATTGAGTGTGATTTCTCACGCTGGTTTTCCAGACTGACTCGGGTGTTGTTTTATATGATGTTAGGGTCAGACCGAGTTAAACAGGATCAGGTTAAAGCTAAGGAGTTCTGGAGACGAGCTGATGACAGAGCGTACTTCCGTATTTGACTATTAATTCCGCTGTGTATGTAAAATTACTAGTTGTCTCTGTATGGATGTTTGTTGTACTCTGATGATGGTATGTATGTATATGTATACAATACAGATTTCTTTATATTTAAAAGCTGTATTCTATATATTATATTTTATTCCGCTGCGATGTGAGATTCTGATGTTGTTTTTATTTCTTCTTCTTCTACCTCTTTCTTCTTTTACCCAAAGACTCGTACATTTGTGCCACATTGGACATAACTGTGGTGAATTTTGTTAGTTCAAAGGGGTACGGATTTGCGGGCCTTTACATATAACAAGATACATACATATTCATTAGAATTACAGATCTAAAAGATGATTTGAATTAAGTGGAATATAGATTTATAATTATTTATTATTTTATAAGAACTTCAACTTATAAAATCCCTTAATTAATTTTTTTTATTTATATCTCATTTACATTCAAAATTCCAATTTATAAGTTAATTGATTATAAATCATTTATTTACAAAATCCATTCATTTTATAACTTCACAATTCGTAAATCTTATTCACTTATGAAATCCATTTATAAATTTATTTTAAATACTTACAAAACTCGTTCGCAATTCCATTATTTTTATTTATAAAAATTCAATTTTATAAATCTTATATACATACTATTTGATAATTCCAAAAATCCCAATTTACTAAATTTTACAAAATATTCAACTCCATATTTCAAAAATCACATTCTGATTACATTTCCTAAAAATAATAATTTTTATACCATAAAAATTATAACATTTTCATTTCCTTAACCATTCAAAAATTCAATAAAACGTATTATTTTCAAAATTACATGAAAAATCCTTTTTAATTCGAAATCATCACTTTAATAATTTTAAATTCCAAAAATAGACCCAATGCTGCTACGGCACTAAATACATCAATCGTGGGAAATAAAACATCAAATATAACATGATAATAGCTATATCACAATATCTGTAAATAAAACCAATACTGGTGAGGAATCCAGTTGGATCCCTCTAACCTATCACCTGCAACAAATATACATATTAGAAATATATGTACAATATCCGCTTTGAGGCAGACGCGTGTACAAAAGATCATCCGCTCATACACGGGAACGTGTAGGGTCCCATCTGCTCCAAAAGGCAGGAATATATCCAAATACCAATCAATATATATAATATATCATTTATCATCCAAACAACCTATCAATCTTCATAAATAAATTTTATTCCCACTTACATAAAAATATCAGTGAGTCAGAAAAAGTGTGTTGTACTCACATTGATTCCAATAGAGTTGCAGTGTTTTATTCCGAATAAAATTAAACGAGCATTTAATTTTATCTAAAATTTACACTAGCTTCAATCAACTCTAAACTAGATCTAAAATATAGTGCTCGCCAATAGGGACCCAACGCAATTCGTTTCATCAAAAACGGACCTCGTATAAAGAAGTTATACATTTTTAAAGATTACACGATTTATTATACAATAATGTATAAATTATTTTTATTTTTATCTAACCTTTTATCGTGGCCGTTCAATTTCCCAAACCTAGATCTCAGCTGTGATTTTTCTTCTTCTTTACCTTCATCGGCAGCATTAGGTTGTCGAGATAGAGAAGGAAATAACTACTTCCAGTTGATGGTATTGTAAGTGGGCGCTAGGTCTCAGAGAGGTTTTGAAGTGATTGGCGAAAGCATCGAGGATCTCATCCTTGTCTGTAATCTAGTTGTTGTTACTGTGATGCATGCAATGTGGTTGGATCTTTATCTTTCATGGCAAATCCATGGAAGTAGGTTGTATTCAGATCATATTCCTTATCCATTGGGATCTAGATCTTTGCTTCCAAGCCAGCTCCTCTTGTCTTAGAAACCTTTCCAGCACAACTTCAAGCAACCTCAACTCCACTCTGTTAGAGGGAGCTAAAGGGGATATTTCTTCCAATATGTTAAATCCAAGGTCTTGTCCTAAAGACACTCTTTCTTTTTTCTTAGGGAAACCCGGTGGCCAGTGGAATAAATCTTTAGAGCTTTTAATAAGAGTCTAAGTTTAGTGACCAGGACCTTAATAGTAGGACTTCAGACTCTAAAAAATAGCCAAAGTCTCTCTACCATGTCTTCAAACCTAGGTTCAAGCATCTAGAAATTTCAAGTTTGAAGGGCGAGCGGTGGAGGAACTGTTTCCTATGATAAGCGCATGTGACAGTGATCTAAAATAAAAGAGAGGAGGCCAGATTCGGTGGAGAGAGGATGCCTAGCTTCTCGAGATAAGTTTAGAAAGAATCTATCAAATTTTGGAAGAGTTGGAGATGAATGCTTATTAGATCAAGTGAAAGCACGATTATTTATAGGCAAATAAATTAGGTCACATGAGGAGATAAAGTCATTGAACCCATCAATATCCGGGTCTAAACCCAAATTATTCCTTTTTGAGTGGAAGCATGTTATATTGAAGTCGTCACCTAAGATACAAGGGTATTAAATTGGGACACAAAGTCGGAAGAAGCGTCCTAAAGGTTCAAATGAAGTGGTTGGGTGTGTGGCCCGTAGACATTTGAGAAAGCAAAGATTGCCTCAAAAGGGATGTGTTGAAGAATTACGCATAGGACAGTAGAGGACTTGATCAATTGTAAAGGGTCCACCTAGATTCATCCTAAAGAGCGATGATCCCTTTTGGACCCAATATCCGCCTCTTCTGAAAAAACATCATCAACAAACTAAGAGGGGGAAGGCACACCTATCCATGTCAGCAATCCTTCATCACTGAACAAATAGATCGGTTTCTCCACCTATAACTTATGGTAATCTGCTTCGCTAATAATGATATACTCCAGCCCGGTAAGGGGATGACGGTGAATCCAATGGTCAAAACTGAAACTGCAATCATGATTGAATGCTTTAGCCACCAGGGATCTTGAAAGTGAGACTGATTTATCCAGCTTGATTTGACAAGGTGAAGCGATTGTCTTGTGAAGCCCATGAGCACTGGTCCACAATGATGAACTCGTCTATCGCTCGATGCTACACACCTATTGACCACCGTTAATGAATGTGAAATTCCTACCCTTACTGTATTCCTCTTTTCTTTAGAATCCCTTCTTCCACCTTTGGATTTCCTAATAAATGGAGATCAAGGTTCTAAGCTTCTATCATACATTCTCTCCGATCCGAAAAGACATCTTGGAGAATCGAATAAGGTGGAAGCACCTAAGAAGGCTCGGGTAGCTGATCGATCGTCTCTTGATAGAGCAAAGAGAGTCAATGGGCCTAAAGAATCCGATGTGAATGCATCTAAGTGCAAACATTAGTACAGTACTTCGCACGGATATTCAGATCCATGAAAGAATGGTGGAAGGCCCTTGATTCGGATCCAGGATGGTTTGAAGAACTCAATGGTCAAGCATTCACCTTTAAGGCTCTATTGTTTTGCGAAGACTGTTCCGCAATCTTTATAGAAGAACCCTTTCTTAATGGCAAATGAAATGAGATGGCGATTGGGGAATCTAACAATAAATGAGTAGTTGTTGTAAAACGAAAATGTTCCAGCCACTTCGTCCAAAATGAAGCTCTAGGTAGCCCCACAGATCCACCGGAGACTAAAGCCTGGTCACAACCGAGAAAATGTCATGCATTTGCGCATCGAGGAGATTTATATTTGATGCATGCATGTTCGAAATGGTGGGGACAAAAATGGGACTAGGTTTAGAGTTATCTACTTGGGAGATAATAAACTGGGAATCAATAGTTTGTGGGCTAGTATCAAGAGATTTTTGATCGACACAAGAATTAGAAGGAGAAAACCCATGTGGGCCTATCTTGAGTCATCGCGTCAGCTTGCAAAGAATTAAATACCGCTGCGAAATTTAGCTCTTTTTTCCACATTTTTGCAGAATAGTTCCTCGTTTTCCCACAATGAAGACATAGCATAGGCATTCGACAAACACATGCGAATTAGCCAAGAAGCCCACATCGAAAACATTCGCCTTCAACGATTATCTTTGACGCCTAGCGGTAGATGCTTCCCTTCGAAGTCTTTGTGGGAAATTCCTGGTTTAAATTTGAAATTTTAGCATGAAGCCTAGTAGGAACTGTAGGAGCGGGTGGAGCAAGAGATCTTAACAGGTCGACATAGGATCGTCGGATTGCTGAAGGTTCGATAGAGAAAGTTGACTTAATAGTCATAGGATCGGGGAAGACCCTCACGTTTGGAGCTGGATTGTGATTATGCCAAATGGTTGGAAGCGGGGCTTCTTTGGATTGAGATGGGCTCTTGTCAGGAGGAAGCGTGAAAATTTGGTGTTGGAAGAGGGGGCATGGAAGAAACAGACATCTTAAATAAAACCTTTTTTGGAAAGATTGTATTCTTTTTTATATGATACTAGAGTATTAAAGTGTTAAAAATAAATAAATACGATGGTTATAAATAGTTTGGTGCAGTTAATATGCATTTAATGCATATAATATGAACTTCTAACATAATGAAATAATAAATAAATATCTTTCATTGTACTGAAATGCACATACTTTAAACAAGAATCTTGAAAAATACCAGACGTATAATTTTCGAATGTGGATGTCATCGTATTCACATCCGCATATTTTTCCAGATATAGAATATTTATCCCCTTTTGGTTACAGATGCGGATAATTTTTGGATTTTTCAGGTATCCATTGATAGCCCTACTATTATTAACTAGTCATCCCAAATATAACTAACACTAATATCAACGTATATTATGCTATATGTAGTTATATTTTTAATCGGTAGGCGGTTACACACACATCCCAATTTCTTATTCATTAATTCCTATGCTTAGGATTTTAGAACATACTAATATGTACATTTTACAAGGAACTTTTATTTTCACATCTTAATATGTTAGAGTCATCCTTTTCAAAAAGGATTACCGTTACTACTTTTCATAGATTACCTAAAAATAAGACTTTTATTCCATTTGAAATTACAAGAAATTATCTTTATTCTTTTATTGAAATAGACAGTGCAAACTATGGAGAAGAATCGCCATGCTTTACACATCTATTTCCTTTTTGATATGTTCCTTAATAATTTAAACAATGCACTTTTATACATGTGGAATTGGATAATTTATGGGAATTATGCATAAATAAATACAAGTGTACACACAACGCTTTCAATAAATTAAAACATTGAAATTCATATTTCAGGTCGAATAAGAACAATCTAAATTTATTAATAGTTTACAACCCATTAATCATAAATCTAGAATAAATTTTGTAATCTTATCAACATTCTACTTTAACAAATTTCAGGACTGGTTTTCAAATTTCCAAACTAGGGTGTAAATACCATTCCTATTCTAATTACCTAACTCACGGAATATGTCGAAGAGATTTCAATAGAAAGCATCTTCCTAAGCCTACACCTCCATAGATCTTGCATAGACATCATAATTAAATAAAACTCAATGATAAAAATTTCAATGTTATATATAAGTCATATCATTTCACACTCACCTTTCAAGCTTTCCAAATCTCCCAAATTCGAATCTATCACTTTAATTGACTCATTTTTCTTTCAAATCCAAAAGTATGTATAACAAGATACATACATATTCATTAGAATTACAGATCTTAAAGAAGATTTGAATTAAGTGGAACACAGATTTATAATTATGAAATTTACCTTTTTCCGCAGCATCGATTCATTCCTGCTCTTTTTCTCTTTTACTTTTTACTCTTCTCCGATTTATATATATATAATACAATATTTTATAATTAATAGAAATAGTGGAGAAGAGAATATGGTAGAGCTCTGCTACATTGATCAAAAAATATGAAAAGAAATGTGAGGGGCTAGGCTTGTATTTATAGGCACTCGAACTAATCGTATCCGTTCGATTTAAAATAATAAAATCCAAGTCATTAGGCCCAAGTTTAACTCTAGCCGCCATGCTCTCAACCGGTTGACCACTCCTCTATAGACGGTCAACTTGCCTAAGGAGAGGATCGATCGATGAGGTCATGCAATTATGATTATCTATTCCTTTTTTATTATTTTCGTTCTGAAAACTTCAAACGCTAATAGTTTCTTTGTTTGAACTCTTATCGCAAAACTCTAAATATGAAAGTTGCTAAGAAAATCGTCACGAACGCAATGGTACATGTTACATGGCTAAATTTTGATGTTTCCTCAAATTATTTTTTGAGCCTTAATAATTATTTATTAATTACTATTAATTTTACAAGGTGTTACAGCTTTAAAGCTAGACTTTTCCACCAGGCTAGAAGAAGGAAGGAACAATAGTCCAAGGTGGAACAGCTAATAACAAAACATGTCAATAACTAGTAGATATAAGGTAGCTTCTATTTTAAACGACTTTATATACTTGCATATATACTCTTGTTTATTTATGGTCGAAAATCATTTATTTTTGAATATATATATATATATACACGTATGTAGGTATGTTTGTATGTATAATTCATATTAAAAAGTCATTTGTTTCTTTCGACCAAGCAAATTAAATAATATAAGCCATTTTAGCTCAATCAGTAGAGTGCATGGCTTTTAACCATATGATCATGGGTTCGATTCCCACGGACGGCGCTTTGATATTTCTTATGCAATATTTATATTTCTTATATCTTTTTGACTATCCC
Organism: Allium cepa; assembly: GCA_030765085.1. Taxonomy (NCBI): domain Eukaryota; kingdom Viridiplantae; phylum Streptophyta; class Magnoliopsida; order Asparagales; family Amaryllidaceae; genus Allium; species Allium cepa. The sequence goes on along the minus strand of CM060939.1, from coordinate 768,478,026 downwards.
TTGCCTTCTTGCTTTTGTACTATTACCTTGCACCGGAAAGCTCATTTTTGAGTATTAATCTATTTTCCCTTAAAAAGGTATTAAAATAGTATATTATTCCTAAATATATATAGTTATATATATATAAAGCTTTCGACCTAATTAAAATAAAAAAGCTCTAACTGGAATTTATGAAAAAACATTCATTTTTGCTTTCGGTAA